>OX411777.1:3499976-4932112 GCA_948252455.1 Acleris cristana
AAGGCGCTTTGATTCGAACACGCGTTGCCCTTAGAGGCCAGGGGGCCGTTTCCTCGTGGTCCTATATATTTGTCCTACTGACTTTCGGGCATCTGAAGAAACCTAACGAACCTAACCTACACCTAACTTTTACAACCACAATTAGTATTTGGTGATCAAATCTAGGTGCACTTTTTGTGCAATAGGACAAATATAGTAGGACCAAGAGGAAAGGTGAGGCCAGAGGCCTTAGCCAAAACAACTGTACCACGTTTAACGCATCCTCTGCCACCCTCTTTTCCTGGACATTCGACAGGTGCCGCTCTTTGCTGTGTGCCCCAAAAATGCTCACATGCTTCAACCAACTACCCAGTGCCTCCAACGCACATATGAGTTCATGCTAATTTGACATTGGTTTGTTCCCATTGGAACTAGTAAGTATTCTCACAAGAGGAACACAAGTAGGGATAGTTGCACTGTCTATTTCTACTATTCGCTACTCTAAATATTACTAATTAACCAAAATTAGTATCATAAATATGAGGTAGGTTTAGGCTAAATGTTAGGTCTTCAGTAGGCCCGAAGGGCCCAAACAGTCAGAAACAGGAGCTCCGCTTGAGCAGAGCTCCGTCGACTCTGTTAAATTTGATATTCAAATATAAATTATTGGTAGAGTAGCGAATAGTGGAAATAGACAGTGCACCCTAGCTGGTATTAACTACTTACTATTATTTACAAACCCAGTTTCAGAAATATTGAGAATTGAAAATATTACAGTAAAGAAAGAAAGAAATATTGTTTATTCGTGCAATAGTTCTTAAAAAGTCTTTCGGGTTCGACGCCTGATAGGCTATTAAGAGCGTATTAAAGAGAAATACAAACCCAAAGGTCGTAAAGAGCTACTTTACTACCATTATGGGACAACTGAGACTCTTTCGTCGTATATTTATATTTTATTTTTGTCCCAAAAGTCCCATTACCGTCATCACCGTATGAGTGAAGTCCAAAAAGTTGGAACACCGCTAGCCAGAAATCAATTGGATAGGGTCGACGGAGCTCCGCTAGCGGAGCTCCTTTTTCTGGGTTATCTGGCGCTTCGGGCTTGCTGCAAAACCAACATTATGTAAACCTACCTGGGACTTTTGAGATAAAAATATAATTGCCACTTGTCCCATGAGACTCCTGGGACAAAATCGTCTCAGTTGTCCCATGATGGGACAACTCAATGGGACTAGTGGGATAGACGTGTTTTTGTTTAGGAAACGAGCTGTTTAGTAAAATAATGGCAATAGACAGTAGCTCTACCTTCTAGGTACAGTCATTACATTCCACCATCCGCTTTCTGGAAGGGGTGGACTAAGCGCTAAAAGAGCGGTAATTACATAAAAGATCCCATAGGCTCGAAGTGTATCTATAAGGACGCTACCAATAAGATAAGATAATATAAGGTACAGTCACCAGCAAGAATATATTTATTCAACATTGGGCGCAAAAATATCTGACAAGTCTTTATGCTAGAGGTATAAAAGTGTGTCAGATATTTTTGCGCCCAATGTTGGATAATATATTATTGCTGATGACTGTACCTAGAGAATAAAAAAGTACAAACATAAGTTGATATTAAGTTCCCATAACATAAACCGAAACCAATTTGATTTCCTGAATACCAATAGCTTAGCACCATCTTTCGGTTCCAGTTTAAACTTTATAAGGGACCGGCTACTTTCTGTCCAAGAACTAATAGGTAAATTCTTTCAGCTTGGTTACTATAAAATTGTCACCATGTCACTCCGTTCTTTGTTACAAAAAATGATGTTTCTAACTTTCTACTCCAGTAGGTACCTACCGTATTATAGCAGTCAAGTCATGTTTAGGCTGCGGTCCCATTAGGCAAACAGTTCGCTGCTTTCCGTTCCCCTCCCATATTTTGTACTGTTTACTGCCGCATCTTTTGTTTTACCCATACGAAGCTCGAGTACCGTAAACACTCACATATGCGTTTAAGGCGCAGTCAAGAAGATGCTAATACTTAGCTTGCAAGAAAACGTTAGTTTAGTAATAAATCCTTGCTATTTCTGTGGTCATCCATCAGTTGGCAAAAGTTTTATTGACAAAAACAATGTTTTGGCCACTTAGCTGTCATGGTATTCAGGGAACCAAAATAACTTTACCATCAACCATAAGATAAGAAGCAATCGCTGGTCAGTCCTTTAAAAAGCAGAGCAGGCCACATCCAAAGCTAGCGTTTGAAGAAGCGACGGGTGTACCCTCATACCCTGATTGTAAATCCTCGTATTGACGACATCGAATGGCGTTTCCAAACACACAACGAATAAGCTGCTCACGAGACTGCTGAGAAACGCAAGCATCGCCGGGGAATCTGTGGCAATTCCCACCTTAACCAGCTGCTCTTTGGTTCTGCAAGTGCACACGGGAAAAGTTATTACCCTGGTTATACAGTCGGACGGTGGTGACGTCGAAGGGGCACATGGCGACGGCCACCACTGCGCCACTAATGGCGCTGGCCGCGAATGCTAGCCAAAATGGCGAGTTTGCGCATATGCCGTGGGCTGCCAACGTTTCTTTTGCACTGGAGAAAGAAAACTATTTAATCTTATGAACTGCCCCAGTTGAATATGGCAGAAAGGGTTTGTGCCACGGATGCGAAACTGCAAGTAGGTTTTACAGTCCACAGCTCTTTCTTAGTGTGGGTCTAGAGGACCGCTCGTCACGCGAAATAAGTTCTATTTGGTCACACATAGTTTGTAGAGATAATTAGTTTCATTTCGTCACGACCACTACATGGTATTAGTTACCTCTTTTCGCTATAAAAATACCGTGTTGCAAACAGTGATTTCATCGTCGTTATTTTCTCCTAGTAGGTACCTACGCTACTGCACCCCTTTCCACCAGTTATTAAACAAGACTTTTTTCCATTTTCATAACCAGAACCAGAGGTACTAAGAAATAGGTAGGTTTAGGTTATGTAAGTTTTGCAGTAGGCCCGGAGGGCCAAACCACCCAGAAAAATCTCACGTCGACACTCTTATTTCAAATCAATTAGACAGTGTCCCTAAAGAGCGTGACGAATAGAAACAAAAGTTATTGACATTTTATTTACTTATTTCAAAGGTGTGACCAAATAGAACTTATTTCGCGTGACGAGCTGTCTCCTAATTCAATCATAGGGTCATGATGATAAAGTCGTGGCTTTAAGGCACGTAATATTATAATAGACTGTGGCGCGTCAAAAGGTTATATATTCTGAGCTAGTCTTCCCTTCATAGTTTCATACGACTTTGGACTCGATGTAGTTCGTGGTTGACCATGGTATAGAAGTAAATAGTGAATCCAGGTGAAACCGCTGCACACCGGATGTGTCGAGAGAGTTGCACGACACTTCATAATGACTGTGGCATATAGGTACATACATTCACATTACACACCTTCACGCCTGTCTCCCAATGGGGTAGGCAGAGACTATGGAACGCCAGGTGCACTGGTCTAAACATTAACAACTTTCCCTTCGTCAACTTCTTCCTGATTTTTTGTTGCTTGAATATTTATAAGACCAACATAAAACTTTAAACATTCTCACAATAGTTATTTTAAATTAAAAAGTCCGATTAAGTGAAATGCAATAAATTGCTCTCCACTCTTTAGTTATGCCTATTAACTCTGCGTTTAATATTTTGTAATACTGGATTGTGCATGTCACGCAATTCGCATTTTAACAAAACTTAATTATAATCAACAAATTTAATAATCTAACAAGAAATCCATTTACATGCGAGATAAAAATACACATATATAAACATTCTTACAAACTTTTATAATTAACTAAATCTATATAAATATAAAAGGCAAAACTGACTGACTGACATATCAACGCACAGCCCAAACTACTGTACCTAGAAACTTGAAATTTGGTACAGGGGTTCCATTCATGATGTAAGTGAGCACGAAGAAAGGATTTTCCGAAAATCGACCCCCAACGGGAAGAAATGAGGGGGAGTAGCGGGAAACTAATTCTACGCGTACGAAGTCGCGGGCGTCCTCTAGTAATTAAATAAATATCAGTGGAACAGTCTCACAACAAATGACCTAGTTTCAATCTACCTCTACAACAAAGCTCTATCTAGTCTTGTAATATTTTAAATGATGAGAAACATTAACTAGGTCCATTTTTGTGAGATTTTCCTTGTAACAAACATCCAAACGTCCCAACTTTCTCATTTATAATTAGTAAGATAAGATAAGATAAGTATTCATATCATTGTCTAGTAAGAGCTCTTTCCCACTATGTCGTGTGTCGGTTCGATTTTTAATCGGTCGTTCCAGTGGCAGAACATTTTATATGAAGCTATTCACACTCGTCCGACAACGATTTTGTGTCGGATCCGACGTGATTGGTCCCCTCCCGTATAGTGGGAACAGAGGCGCCGACACCGATTTAAATCGGAATCCGACACACGACATAGTGGGAACGAGCTCTAAGCCTTTGCCTAAGGCTTACTTTGGGACTTACACCCGTATTTATAGACAAGAAAAGTAATTACTTGAGTAAAAGTAATGACTTAAGTAACAATTTTTGTATGACTTTTGACATTACTATTGCTCAAGTAATTACTCTTCTTGACTATAAATACGGGTGTAAGACAAGTTGTGTAAGATTGTCCTCTGATATTTATTTATTATTTGATTGTGAGTGAGTATTACTTACGCGGAGAAGGTAGTGAGTTGCGCCGCGCTGCCGACGGCCAGCCGGGTGCAGGTGGCGTTCACCCCCGCGAAGTAGCCCTTGAAGCCTTCCGTGGAGTAGATCTTGGACATGCCGTCGTACATGCCTGGAAGAGGACGCCATTAGGAGCGCTTAAACAGACTTTATCATGGAGGTTTAGGTTGGTAAGATGCTTTACGGCCACACCATGACACTTAGAAGTGTCATGGTGCGCTAGAGCGCTTAACCTTCGTCATCTATTATTTTAGAGAAAACATCTTTCATCAAATGCATCATTTCATCAAATTTCATTTCATCGAACGGTAATTTCTGACACCTTTTTGGGTTAACTTACTGCCGCACTCAAAGATGACAATTAAATTTAATGCTTGTTTAGTGATGTGTAGTCTTATTCTATTGCTGTAGCAACTTTAATCAAGCATTAAATATAATTGACGTCTCTGAGTGCGGCAGTTAAGCGTGGGTAACGTAGGTTAGGTTAGACCTGTGACGACTAAAAAGTTTAAATACCTGTCGATGAAATAAAAATTCGGCGAAGCAAAACATTCTATGAAATGGATTTTTTTTATGCTAGAGGGAGCAAACGACATTTTGTGTATGGGTCGCGATGATCACTTCTGGTCTGCCTCCTTTTTCACATAAAAAAATAACAAGCTATCGGGTCACGTGATGTGAAGTGAACACCGTTGCTCATGGATACCTGCAACACTAGGAGAGGTATTGCAGCAGCGTTGCCGGCCTTTGAGAAAAAAGTATGCTCGTCTCCTGAAGGTCCCCAAGTCGTGTGTGATTCAAAGGTTAACCATTTTGTAGGCTATGTTCAAGCAGCTCACCTTTGTACCTATGCTGCCGTCCAACCGCGATGCTGGGGTGCGAGGCTGCCTGGATCCTGGTCTTTAGCACCGAGATGGGGTTGGCCACGACACCGCTAACTATGCCGCTCACGCTGGACCAGAACACGGACTTGTTGATGGACACCTCCCCGTTGGCCTTCGCGGTCCAGCCGTGGACCTCGGCCACGTGGTACATGCCTAGTCTGTGAAATGATGGGGTAATTCAATGTGCTGTTGAAATGTCTAGAACACGCCAAATTATTCAACCTTACTTTTGAACTAGAGTTAAAACTGTTGTACTGTACCTACCTAATTAAAAAGGTGATTAACCAACAAGACTTTTGAAGAGATGTTTCCACTTTTGGACTTTATTACAATACATTAAGTTGAAAAAATGGATACATCTCTTTGTAGTCAACTGTACAATTTCAGACAAAGAATAGATGAACCTATTTACTTAATCAGCAGTGATGGGAAATAGGTGAGCTAATTTACCTAAACTTGATGCATGTTCATTCAATAATGTATTCCCATCTCACTCACGCATGAATGAATCTGCGTCAAGTTTAGGTAAATTAGCTCACCTATTTCCCATCACTGTTAATCAGACAAGGGAAATTACAGAAATTAACGATAATCTATCAAGAGATACTGAAATCGCCTGTGTCCTACTGGATTTTTGCGGTGGTAATACCGCGTATCGTGTGCAAGCTTCAACCGGATCGTAACCACCTAAACCTAGCCCAAGTAGCGTAGGGCAACCAGTAAAATGACTAACATAGAGACATTCCATCTTAGTCCTTATTGGACTCTTCAGTTTTCAAATGTCCCCACCCACTTCTTGTAAGCCTGTGCTAGTCTGCCTTGACATCATCATAATTTCAGCCGAAAGACATCCACTACTGGACATAGGCCTCCTCCAAGGTTTGCCACAAGAACCAGTCCTGCACCGCTTGTATCCATCGGTTTTCCGCAGCCTTACCCATGTCGTCAGTCTACCTTTTTTGTCTACCTAGGCTGCGTCTTCAGGTACGCGAAGAGAAATTCTTCGACACCATCGGCCGTAAAGTCACTGATATAGCCTTAAAAGTTGCCTTATCTATGCTTTAAAATAACTATCAAGTAAGATTAGGTAGGCTGCATATCAAAAGAGCGGTTAACTGCATAGTAATTAATGGTATAAGCATTTTGAATGTAACATGGTCACCTTAGAGCATAGAATGCATATAGTTACAGATGTAGTGAATAATGTTCTGCCATCGTTTTTTGTCGGAAAAGTTGGTTTTTATCTTGCTGTCTCAATCAACTTTAGTATCCACCGATAAGCTAATTGAGAAAGCAAGATCAACGAACTTCGAAAAAAACGATGGCAACACATTATTCACTAAATCTGTAGACTTTCTTTGGTATGACGGCAGTAGGATAAGCCAAGTTTACCTGACAGAGTTCATTGTGAAGCCCAGGATCAGCGCCGGCGCCAGGCCCTTCTGCAGCGCAAGCGCACCATCAGTCCTCCCGATGACGTACAGCGCGTGGAACATGCCCTTGTAGCGGACTACCTGCCCTTCAGGAAAATGCCTTGTTCAAAGTCGGATCATAGCGCATTAAAGCAGGGCATTCACGGACGCGCTTTTTGTCTCGGCGACAGATGGAGTGTAAACAACTGGATGGGCGTAATATTTTGACCATATTCACGGGCGCGCCACGCCACGCCTCAACGGTGCGACATTACGGAGCAAACTGTTTAGAAAATGGCAGCTAGAGAACGCATTCACGACGACCCCATTTGGCTTGGCGCGGAGGCGTGGCGTGTTCCAACGTTGAATTGCGACATTCACGATAGTTTCATTTGGATTGCGCGTTGGCGCGGCGCCCTCGGATTCCGTCCATTTGGAAATTCAACGGACCGCGCCAAGTACTTTTAAACGCTACAGTTTTGACATTCACAGATCGATTTTGGCGCGGCGCTGCACTATTCGGCTCGTTGGAGCGGTCGTGAATGCCCAGCTTAACACTTAAAGTATTTACATACATACATTACTTAACAAATAATCATTGTAGTTTCAAATTCGACAACTTAAGAACCAGAAAGTCGCAGAGGGTCAATGATTATTTGTTAAGTTAATGTAAATACTTTACTGCACAAAAAAAGAAAAACAATACAAAGAAAGTTTAAAAAAAAGATGTACGTGGTAGGTCCCATAATGATCTGGCCTAACCAAGATGTGGCAAAGGAAATTAAATCAAAGTCCGATTATTTTTCAATATAGTCTCCTTTAATATGTACACACTTCTGACATCTATGAATTAACATCTCTATGCCTTTAAAAAAATATGTTGAATCTTTGTCCTCAAAATGGGCTAAAACAGCTGCCTTCAACTCTTCGTCATTAGAAAATTTTTTTCCTCGTAAGTCCCGCTTCAAATTAGGGAACAAATAATAGTCACTGGGGGCCATGTCCGGGCTGTAAGGGGGGTGGTTGACTTCCATGAACCCGGACTCGCGAACAGCAGTCTTCGCAATAATGGCAGTATGGACTGGAGCATTATCGTGAAGCAGCAACACCCCTTTCGAGAGTTTACCTTTGCGTTCTTTCTTTATTATATCCCGCAATTTATGTATAAGTGAGGCATAGTATTCACCATTTATAACGGTATTACGTTCTTTAAAATCAACCATCAGGATACCCTCACAATCCCAAAAGATGGTGCACATGAGCTTTTTCGTAGACTGCTGCACCTTGGCCTTCCTGGGCGGCTGTTCGTTCTTAAAACGCCACTCCATCGACTCGCGTTTGCTCTCAGGGTCATAATAGAGCACCATTGTTTCATCCCCAGTCACTAGCCGCCTGATGATATTCGTTGGATTTTCACCACAGAGATCCAAAAACTCTGAAGCACATCGCACTCGTTCTTCTTTTTGCACCGCTGACAGAAGTTTAGGCACCCATCTTGCACTCACCTTACTCATATGAAGATGGTCATGAATTGCACGGTGCACTGAACTTTTGGAGACCTCTATCCTTGCTGCTATCTCCCTAATCTTCAAACGGCGATCACTCAATACCTCTTCTTGAATAAGAGCGATATTCTCAGGAGTGAGCACTTCCAGCGGCCGGCCCTCATGTCCCAGGTCTTCGACAGTTTCCCGTCCGAGTCGGAACTCCTTCACCCAGTTTTTTACTGTGCTATACGAAGGTGAAGACCCACCGTACACACCATCCAACCGCTCTTTAATTTCGGCAGGAGATAAACCTTCTTTAAATAAAAATTTTATAACACTTCTATACTCGATTTTTGACATCTTGGTAATACAAGCGACTTCCCACACACAAATGACTCTAAAATCCAAAATAACAGTAGCAAGTTGCAACTTGTTTCTTTATTACTTATCCGGAGAGACGTACTATTCAATGCGGTATAACATGTTAGGACATGTTGCTGGGAACTATATCAGGCCAGGTCATTATGGGACCGCCTGGTATATAGGCGAATTTACCCCGTACGGGATCTAACCCTATAGAGAGATGAAAATTAAAAGTTTGTGCTTCGAGTAGTAAATTATCCAATAAAATGTATAAAAAATAAATACATTCAAATGTCTACATAAATAGGTGTACATCTATAGGTACAGTCGAGTTCATAAATATGTATACACTTTAGTATATTGTCTATATAATGTCATGTTTAAACTGCCATGTATGAATTCTCGTAACGGTTAAAGTGACAAGGTACTAAAGTGTATACATATTTATGAACTCGACTATACAAGCATACTGTATGTAGACGACAGTTAGTACAATATTTAGGAGCTAGAGTCAAGCCAGAACTACTTCAATTTGCCTTTTAAAGAATCTACTGATTGGGATTTCCGGCCGGTAGCCAGACAGAGTCCACCGAAAAGGATTTAGAATAGGGAAGGAATACAAAGGAATGGAGTAATTAATAGTTTTTCGTGATTTTATTTACGCTGTCACTATGACAAGGTTCTATGGTGGCTCCACCATTAAAATTGTTGATCACACAAAGTGACAGCAAGCAACTTAAGGCGCCATTATATTTAATGAACGTTTTTACAACTGAGTATAAATTAATACTCTTATCGTTTATTTAAATAGTTAACTGCCGCACTCAGAGACGTCAATTAAATTTAATGCTTGTTTAGTGACGTGTTGTCTTATTTTATTACTGTTGCAACGAAAGTGACAGCGGCAACTTTAATCAAGCATTAAATTGAATTAACTTCTCTGAGTGCGACAGTTAGTGTAGTGATCTTATATAAAACGATATTAAATCGGAATTTATGAGAACTGGACATTAAGTCGCGGGCAGCTGTAAAGTGTTTTTTTAAATTATATCTTTCCGAGAAAAATCCATTTTGGATTACAATGAGAACGTTTGCATTGTGTTGGAAGTCGTAAAAAATGATTAACACTAAAAAGAAAATTCAAGTAAACACGTGAAAGAAAATCGATCACGTAATCGACTAATATTCATTACATACTGCCGCACACAGAGACGTCAATTAAATTTAATGCTTGTTTAGTGACGTGCTGTCTTATTTTATTGCTATAGCGAAGAAAATGACAGCAGCTACTATAATCAAGCCTTAAATTTAATTGACGACTCTGAGTGCAGCAGTTAGACTTACAAAAATAGATTTAATCGTTACGGGACCTGTCAATTTCATAAATTTATTTGAATTCTCCTGGTTTATTAATGACGCTTCAATATCAAAATGGGACTGCTGAACTTTATAAAATATCGTTCCTTTAGATTTAAATAAACTTTCACAAATGCTACGGTTCTAATTAAAGTGAGTGAAATGGTAAATTGTTAACCCATCATTTCATCGAATTTGACTTCATCGATTGTACGAGTATCATGATGCATGATTGTAGAAACTTCTGTATAAAAATTGACTTGATCGTCATCGAACTCGCTGGTCTTTGAAATTTAAGTAGGTATTAGAATACTTTATACATTTCTTATACTTTTGTGCTGTGCCTTCTACCCGCGGTTGTCTGGTAGTGATTGCTATCAAGCGACCGTCTGCCGTGTAAAATTTACTAAGTATATTTTATCTTTTCTATAAAGATATATTTTTGGCGAAGTGTTCAAAAAAGTGTTTTCATTTTGGTACATACATACCTTCACGCCTGTTATCCCAGAGTGGGGTAGGCAGAGCTACATAATTACCTACAACTTTAACAACTTGCTAAATCTGTAACCAAATTTTGCACAATCAGGCCACACCGCTGCTTAAAATACGGTGACGGTACGACACCGCACGGCAACTGGGTGGAGAGCATAAGGTAAAGTCGTGACGCTTACAGCACGTCACTGCGATTCTGTACCGTCACCGTATTGGTCAGCAGTCTGGTCGCTCCTTAAGGAGTTGATGAAGGAACCTGCTGGTTCTTGGGCTGCAGCTCCCCCTGCAGCTGCATGCGCGTCTTGACCACGTCGATGGGGTTGGTGAACACCGTTGCGCCTGCGCCGGCCAGCCCGCCGATCACGAAGTCCATGATGTCAGGGTCTGTGGGGAGATGGTTGTTGGAGATACACGAACATACCAAGGATTTTGTATTTTTTTTCAGTACCTTATCTTTCCGAACTTTTTTTCTCAGAAGAAATAATTCCATTATCATAATTTCCCAATCTGTATTTACTTATCTGAATAGTTAAGGTGGAGTCTTGTAATTGCAACTATCTGGTAATTGCAACTAACTTAAATAACTTCCTCTAGGATCAGTGTTTTGAACAACGACAGGCGAGATATTGTATTTCTTAGTATAGAAGAACAACATCTCTCCTGACGTTGTTCAAAACAGAGATTGTATAGGGAGTTATTTAAGTCAGTTGCAATAACCAGATAGTTGCAATTACAAGACTTCACCTATAACATTTCCACAGAGTCGACAGAGCTCCGCTAGTGCGGAACTCCTACTTCTGTGTGGTTTGGCCTTTCGGGCATGCTGCAAAATTAACATAACCTGAACGAACCTACCTATTCCGGCCTATTTACATTGGGGAAATTTGCGACTGGGAAAAATCCAGAGTGGAAAATATGTAACAATATTAAAAATTCAAAACATATTTTCCCCAAAATATAGAATGGCATTTTCATTCATGTCATTTCTAGCGTAATTCTGAAGGGAATAAGATAAAAATTGAAGACCAATTAATAACATTAATTTAAGACAAGGTCGAAGGAGCTCCTACGTTTAACCTAGCAACTTGTTTCAACTGTGGTGACAGTTCTAATCTAACCTTGAATTTGTAAAGTATGGAATAATTAGTAGGTATACAGCAATTATTTGGTTCATTAAAATTTTTGCTAAACAACTAGGTATTTACCAAAAAGAAACTTGGTAGGTAGGTATGTAATGTTTTTCCGAATAATAAGTATATAATTCGACGAAAAAAAAATGCAAAATAAAAATGTGCCTAAGGTTGGCTTGCGAAATAAAAGTACTGCGATGAGACAGGTAGTTGGGAAATTATATTAGACGAAATATACCTATTTCGCCGAAACGGCCAGTAAATACCTACACCGTAAGTAAATAAAATAGTTTGCAAGTAGGGCTCGAGCTTTTTTTGACCAGGGCCTTTGGTTATTACTTATAGCTACGCCTCTGAACGGTGGGTTTCTATATCACTGTTGCCCTTGCTTTTGCTTTATGATTTAAGGGAACTGAGACCCGTATACAGGGTGGAAAGTTGAGATGGGGCAGTAAGGGCAGCTACTAGATCCCTTGCTGCTACGCGAAAATGCTTTTAGGAGACCTTTACTAACTTTTTAAGTGATGACAGTCGACATTTACAGACTTTTGATATAATGTACAGTCAGCGAGAAAATCGAGTTTTATTTTATGCCAATCGGTGTCATTTCTCTCAAGGATTAAATACTTTTTGAGACCAATCAACGTTAGAGTACCTACTAGAACACCAACAAATCAAAGAAAACGTTTTCCATGCAGTTAGTAGGGTAATTCATTGGATTAAATTTTCTTTAACTTAAATATAATTAAATATGGAGACAATTACAATTAGGATATTAAAAATGAGAAAAATCCGTATTATTGTAAAAAAAACAACTAGTTTGTGCGGAAAGAGAACTCTTAATATGAACATTTTGCTATACAGATAAAGCTGGCCAAAAAAGAACTCAAACCGGTAGATTTTCTCGCTGATTACATTTTATCAAAAATCTGTGGATGCCAATTGTCATCACTTAAAAAAGTTAGTAAAGGTCTCCTAAGAGCATTTTCGCGTAGTAGCAAGGGATCTAGTCGCTGCCCTTACTGCCCCATCTCAACTTTCCACCCTGTATACACACACACACACACATACAACTTAACTCCTCAACTCAAATGAGACAAACCAGTAAAAAGGTAGGTACTTACCTGTTAAAGCAAACCCAACCTTCCTCAGTTACAGATAAGGACGCACATAAAAATCTTTGACGAGAGGGTTCGGAGGTGTCACGGTGCGCGCACGCACGTTTCGGCGATCGTGCGCTCGCGGCATTCCTCCCCTATCCCGTCCCAATTCAAAATGGCGGATCATCAAATCAAAAGCTAACCTAAATTAGATCTTCTCCTGTTACCAATAAGGTTGCGCTTACAGTAGGAGTTCGAAAGGAGATGGAACTTTTTTGATTACCAGGGTAGTTGTCCCATTGTGGATTGGTCACATTCCCCTCATAGCGATATGGTCGTGCGTTGGTAAACGTATTGTCTTCCATTTTCACGCCTCATAAGTCATGATACGATACGAGCACAAAAAAAAATAGAAATATGTCGGATTGGATGGGATTGTGTGCGAAGCCATGATTGTCATCGATGGAAGCGTTGAAGATTGGGTATGGTGCGCCCCATATCTGACCCCATACCACATTTTTATAATTACAATTAGATTTTTTCCCTTATTTTATTTTTTATACACGCTATGAATCATGTTTTACAAAGCACTTGCATAATTATGTGTATAATGTAGGTAGGTACGATTTTTTACTCTATGGCAAGTGGGTTATGTTTTTCGCGCCTCTATCTTTGTAATGTTTATTTACTATCTTTCAAAGATTTCCTTGCGCGGCTTCGTTTCCGCAAATTCCTTCATCCTATAAACCAGCAAATTTTTCAGGATGTAAAGCGCCTAGCTGTGCCACTCAGCGTTCCAGCTACCTCTCTGCAAAAGTCACTAGTTTTCGAAACTATATTAATTTATTGTATAATATAAAGTAAAGTAGAAAAGCAACAGCGTCACTGACGAGACACGTCTCACTTTCCAATTTCGAGAATGTAGAAACGCCTAATCGCAGAATTTGCGGGAGGCATTACATTTTTATTTTTAAACGTGCAAGTGTCGGAGGCAGTTGGTGAAAACGTGATAATTTTGACCACAAGTCAACACGCGTTTACGGTAATTTTCGCTTCTGTGGCAAATGTGTCTCAAGTACTTATTCTGTGGTAAGATCGCTCTCAATTGCCGTTAGTTTCGCTTTAAAATTGCATTTCTAACTCGGCTTACAACAGACTTGACAAATTTTCACATGCTGCGTTTTATAAAACAGCATCTGATTTCGGTAACATCTTTCCAAAACAGTTGAGCTCGACTAAATTGAACTAACGAACCTCTCTCCCGCTTATATTTCCATAGGTATTTATAAATTATAAATCTTAGAAGTTTCTATGTTTTACCTGATTTTGGTAATTATTAAGGCCTTCACGCTTCTGGGACTCAAATAGCCACTTACTTCACTATTGATATACTTACTTACCTACTTGTCGGCAGTAAAATAAGTTTCTATCTTCCATTTGCATTAGGTCTTAGAACAGTTACGACCTACTTACTTATGTTACTTAAATGCTTATTAAGTATTAAGATGATTATGCGACTTTTCTTAGAACATAAATCATAAAGCAAACATTTCGGGCCAATTTAAAGCAAAAAAAATAACTCCACCTCGTCAAGCCAATAAAAAACTAACGAAAAACAAACACAGGTGCAACCACTACCCAAAGCGTGAGAGTGTTAAAAATGTCCGTTTGTACTGTTTAGAGCTATTGTTCAACTCTTAGCACTGGCATTAACACGTCGCAATTACTCAGTCGTGACTGTTCACTTCCGACCATTTCACACGATCTATCAGATGTAGAATGGCTAAACGGTGATAAGGAAATTGCGCGAACGCTGGCGATCTCTTGATTAGGGACTTCGGATTCAAGTGCCGTAAACTGCCGTATAAAATTAAAAAGCAGTAAGTGCTCAAAACCACCACTATATCCTGGACTACAACTCCATATAGCTCCTCAAAAATGGATACCATGTTATGGTCTTGTCAGTTTTCACTTACTGCAGTTTAAATTTTGTTCGGCAGTAAAGTACCTATACTTTTACAATTGTATTTCCAAAGCTAGCGATTGAGTTTACTTTTATATTGGCAGTAGGTACTCCATGTGGATAGGGAGCAATGGGCCTCGCCATTTTGAAACCACATTGCAAACAAAGGGGTTAACAACCCCCTCTCTACTTAACAGTTTAAGGTGACAACGCGTTAGCATAGTTGGTAGTTATAGTTACCGTGCCTACGAAGCGGTCCCGGGTTCAAATCCCGGTAAGGGCAGAAAGTCTGAAATGTGGATCGATTTGGATGCAGTTTTTGAAAAGAAAGCTAGTTCATTAGGGATGGTTCTTAGCCAATGTTCTTAGCACATGTCATGAAAATCGGTTAAGCTGTTTAAGAGATATCAGCTCTCAAAGCAGGGATTGCCATTATATAGAGGTTTTTTTTCTTTTAAATAGTTAAGGTTTTTAGTACTATCAAGGTGCTTTTCCACCGGCGACGCGAGACGAGACGAGGCGGCGCGAGAATTTTTATTTGTATTACCTATAACATCCATTTCCACCGAGGGCGCGCGAGGAGGCTGCGCGATTTTTCAATACAAATTTCAATTCTCGTCCCGCCTCGTCTCGCCTCGCGTCGCCGGTGGAAAAGCACCTTTATACTACTCTATGAGAGGGCAGCACCGCTTTTCAACATTTCGTATTTCGTTTTATTCTTTGAAAGATGCATTTACCCCATTCACGCTATTGCCCCGGTTGACCTTATTTATTATATTTACATAACAAAATAAAAAAATATATATGGGTACAATTTTAGACCAATTAAGGTCAGGTGGGGCAAGTGCGTCTACGGGGTAAGTTCATCAAACCAACAATATCAATATTTGGTTTGATGCACTGACCCCGTAGACCAACTTGCCCAACTTGACCTTACTAGTCCCAAAGTAAGATCTAGGCTTGTGTACTATATGGGTACTAGACAAGGATGTACGTACTTACATAATGGAAAAAATACCTACTTAACAACCAAGACTCAGAAACACTTGTGCTCATCACACACAAATATTTGCCATTACCGGGAATCGAACCCGGGACCACTAGCTTCGTAGGCACGATCACTACCAACTAGGCCAACGCGTCGTCACTCAATAATCACTGTTCTTTAAATACCAACAGTTTTGCGTGTTATAAATAAAAACGGCCATAATAATAAACTAAAGTAGTGGGCATAATGAGAAATGAATTAATGGGGGCAGACCGAAGGTTGTCGGCGGCTGCAAATCGTGGCCCGCGGCCGGATAGCGCATGCGCGCATCGTGAGAATCTCCTGAGATTTTTAAGGTTACCTCTGAAATTTTGAGAGGAATTCCGATTATAATCAGGGCTACTTATGCTAAAATTATAGGGTCGTGCATTGTCATGGATAATTATTGTAAAATTAAAATTGTCTGATAGTCTCAGTGCAATGGTGGTTGGATAACGAACGTCTTGGTGGCCTAGCGACTTAAGAGTATCGACCCGTGATTGTAAGGTACCGGAATTCGAACCCCAGTGGTTGCCATGCGGTCTAATCAAAAGTCCAAAAGTGTATCTGAAAGAATCTATAAGTACAAGATAAGGTTAGACGGACTTGCACGAAAAATTTAACACTGGGTTAAGACACTAAGGGCTGATTTTTCAATCATCAGATAAAGCTATCCGGAAGGTAAATTTTAGCTCTGTCCTTTTCTTTCATATGACTTCAGAAAATGATAGTAATACCTACACTTAACTGACGGATAGTTTTATCTGGGGATTGAAAAATCAGCCCTAACTCGAGTTAGTACCTAAACGTCAGATTCATACGAAAACTGTCATTTTAACTCGAGTTAGTGCAAGGGCCCTTAATTGGTTAAATAAGACCATTTGTCTTTAGTTTCCAACTCTTTTTAAATATCCGTTTTTTTACTGTTCTCATTTTAAAACCAGAACTGTATCGAGAACTACCTTTCTTCGTGCAACATTGTACGAAAAATCTTGCTTGTCATTTCGGTCCAATTCAAGCAAGTCTGATAAGTCGAGTTTTGACATGTTGTAATGCAATATTGACCTCATAATCTTCAAAAATTAAGTTACAAATGAAATAAAATGGTTGAGATGGTTTTGGGTATTCAACGATCAGTATCATTGTCACTTTAAGGAGGCAGATATATAATATTTAAAACCCTACCCTACCCCTTTTCAAATTTTAGCCTAATCGTCTGATTTAATAAACTTGTAAGCACGTCATTAGCAAATGTATAGTTTTTCTAAAATCATATAATTTGTGAAACGTGTCGAAAAATGCGTTGCGATAAACCACGTGGTCAACTTATCATCCCGCACATTTTGACCGATAGAAAAGAAAAACGTTAGCAGCGTTTACTTGCATCTTGGCTAAGGCCCCGTAGATGCCATACCAATGCCCGCAGAGGTACATTTGTAAGATTGTCCCACGATATTAATATTAATTTGGCCGGTCCTGAAGGCTTTCAAACTCCTGTCAGCCCATTGAATAAGGCGGCCGCCGCGCCGCGCGCAATATTGTACATTCAGTCTGTAAGGGATCTAAAGTACAGTGTTGCGCGCGACCTCAGTGGGAGGAGACGCGCCCGCGCTCGGCAGCGGGTGCACAGATCGAGCATTGTCTCGCGATTGCGTACGCGCATGGTTGATGAGTTAATTCAGAAGTAATTTTGATGAATCGTTAAGAGATATTGATGTAGTTTGTCGCAATAGTTGGACATTTTGACAAGTTCTAAGTGTTGTTCATGTGTTATTTCAGAAGTCTTGTTCAAAGAATTGCCGCCGCCCTATCGGGAAAATGAGGATGTTCGTGTTGAAGAGATACCAGAGGTCATTGATGATAATCAGGTGTGTACATCATCAACAGTTAATACTTGACCTTGGCTACGAAGCTAGCTGTTCCGGGTTCGATCCCCGGTTTAGGCAAATATTTGTGTGATGAGGCGCGAGTATTTGTTTCTGAGTCTTGGGTGTTTTCTATGTATGTAAGTATTTATTTCTCTATATAGGTAAGTACCCTTTTTTTTTCGTTGTCTATTAGCCATATTACAAGCGTAGAGCTTAGCATAATAGTTGCTTGCAGGATTCAAACAAATAATCATTATAAAATTACTAGTAGGTATTAATAATTTGTACTTAAAGATGCACTTAGCCTAGTTGGTAGTGACCTACGAGGCTAGCGGTCCCGAGTTCGATTCCTGGTAAGGGTAAATATTTGTGTGTTGAGAGCGAGTATTTGAGCGATGATTTGAATGTAATATTTTTTTTCTTTTTATACTCATACAGTGCAATAGCTCAAAACAACTTCTGGGTTTCTTCTCTTTCTCTCGCCCTCATAGGGCCCCGGCGCGGCGCACAAACAGCGAAGCGCAGCGTTAACTTTTTCACTGCTATTTTTATCATCGTCTTTGGAAGTATTGAAATAAGATCGAAATAATTAACGCTCATGCTCAGGAAACGCTTGCGGAGATTATATTTGTGGAGTTAATTAATTTCGATATTATTTCACCATGTCCAAAAATTTCCACGCTTTAGCAGTGAAAAAGTCTCTTCTCTGCGCTTCGCTGTGTGTGCGCCGGGCGTTACTCACTTAAGGTGCTTTTCCACCGGCGAGGCGAGACGAGGCAGCACGAGAATTTTCATTTGTATTAAATGACCATTCCCACCAAGAGGGAAATGAAAGTTTTCAATACAAATTTATATTATCGTCTCGCCTCGTCTCGCCTCGCCTTGCCAGTGGAAAAGCACCTTTTCGCTAGTGTGTACAACCGACTTTAAGACTTTTAAACAGCTATAGTACTGTACAGTGCGATAGCTCTTAGAAGGTGCTTCGGGTTTGTACTTGTCTTTCACTCAATCTCATACGCTCTTATTGAAAGCGAGTGAGAGAGAAGTCCAAACCTGAAACACCTCTATAAGTGCTCACAGACTGTAAGTAGCTTATCGTTAAGTAACCGCAAGCAGAGCTTAATTTGAGACTAGGTTAATTTTGTGTAAGGTTGTCTCATATTTTATCCACCAATACGAGTATTATAAATGCAAAAGTACATAGCTTTGTCTGTTTGTTAATTTCACGGCTAAACCGCTGAACCGATTTCGATTAAATTTGGTATGGTGATAGCTTGAACCCCGAGGAACGACATAGTTACGATAAACGATTTCTACGCGATGGGAGTCGCGGGCGACAGTTAGTCTATTTATATACCAGGCCGGCACGCTCGCTTCGCTCGTTCATCCTGCGAACTCATCGCTAAAACTTGTTAAACTACCGAATTTCGTATTTTCACGGAAACTTATCATTCAATTTGTACTAGGAAATGCAATTTAACCGGTTATTAACCGTTTTTGTATGAAAATAACCGGTTAAAATCGGCTATAACCGGTTATTTGCATTCCCTAATTTGTACGATCACGTAAAGCAATTCCAGCTAACGCAACAATACATTTGCGGAATAACGGATACGCTATATTGTCCGACAAACCTCAAACGACATACTAAAAATCATTTTTCACATTACAGAACCTCCCACCATGCGAAGTCCTGGATCTCCTAGCCAACTGCAAGATCACCAAAACTGATGACAGCGACTCAGACGTGGAATACGCGGAAATCCAAGACATGGGTCTGTGGCACTCCACACCACTGCCCCACCGGCACAAGTCCAAGATATCCCTCACGTGGGTATTGAAAGAAAACCTGGAGAACAAACCACCACAGAATGGGGAGAGGTTCGGGAAGGAGGTACAAAGATACCAGAGACAATTTGAAGACCGGTTCAGGAAAACTAAGGTCAAAGAAACTAGGGTAGTAGGGCGGAATGAGTACTACCATAACTTGAGATTCAGGAGTGCATGTGAAGAGTTTGTGAATCAGGACACGTTGTCAGATGAGACCAGTGTGACTGAGGAGTATGTGAAGAGGAGGCATAAGCACAAGCATAGAAGGAAAAAGAGGAATCAAGAGCGATTTGGCTACGACATCAGGGATTTGGATAGCTTTTTGAGCGAGGTAAGTTTATCTTCCCATTTTTGTCCTAAGTTAGCACTCCCTCCTTTATCCCTCTTACTGTTTTTGTGCTAAAAATCACTGACTCGCAGATGGTCAGACCATTGAAACAAAAAATGCAATTTCGTGGAAGTTTTTGCGATATGCAAGTTATTAATTGAAAATAACGTTAATTCCGAAATACTTAACAGGTGAAAGCTGGTTCTCACAGTTAGGTAATGACATTATGGTAGGGTAGTGTATTTGCGACTATTTATTTATTTATTTATTATTAACAAAAGAAACATAATACATTTTACAGTTGAGAAGCGCAATAAAAACCAGCTTAAGATTTCCTGTGCGCTAACGCGGTACATCGCTGAGAATAACGACTCACTATTTACTACACTACTTTTGTAGCTGGTAAATCTCGAGCAACCCAACCGATTTCTATAAAACTTTGCCAAGAACTAGGTATCCCGATTGAGTTTTCTCACAATAAAAAATACTGCATTTAAATCGGTCTATCAGTTTAGGAGCTACGATAACACAAACAGACAGACCGACGGACCGACGTATTTTATTTATAGATAACATACTTTTAATATGTCTTCACCTACGCGTATTCTTTCTCCAGAGGCTCCAAATAAATATATGTAGAGCAATATATTTTCGCTATAATTATTAACACAGTAAAAGTGTATTTTTTTCAGTATTGTTTTTAAGTAGGTAATCAAGTAAAGTTTGTTTCTCCATACTAGGTGTCTTAGTGTTTGCTTTTCACTTTGTATGAAAAAAACACTTTATGTGATTAATTAAAAAAACGGGCAAATAGGTTTAAATACTTCGCTGATTCTGATTCGTAATGTAATGATTCTAATTATGTAAGATACCACTGAAAAACTTATGAAATTAAACATGAAATTAATAATTTTTAGTAAAATTACAAAAATTCAGATTAAAATGATCAATACCTCCGAAACTAGTAAAAATACTAAAAATCGCTGAACATACATAGGGGTTAAATCGGTAGCTTTTTAGATAGGTACTCTATCAGCCCTAGGCGGATTGACGTCGGTTTCTGGGACATCCTGTATAATATAGTATTACAAATCAAAACCATATGAAATATTAACGTTCATAATGGTAAATATTTCGTGTCTCGCGAAACGAATCAAATAAATGAATATAATCAAAGGAACTCTTAATAAAAGAACAATTTCAATTTGAGAAAAACTCCATTCATCATCCTCCGATTTCGACAACATGGCCGATCCGATCTTTACCAAGGAATTTAAACTCTGGCCAATCTCGATCATTACTCAAATCTACGTTATTATATTATCATACACGGTAAAGAGAACTAAAGGTTCAAACACTCGAAAACATACCTTATTCTGTAGCTTTTACAACAGATTTGTAGCTGGAATTATAAAGAAAAAGGGTGTATAAGAATATGAAATATACACGCATACTGGGTAGTGATTCTTTCAATAGCAAAGGTGAGCGAACGTAGGAGTGATGTCCAAGCGGCGAGTTTAAGTAGTACCGTCAAGGCGAACAAAACACATTTCAGCGCGTGTATTCAATTTGGCAGCATGGCTTCACGAACGTATAAGGCTGCCTAATTGAGAATGCACGCGCTAATATTGTGTTTTGCTCGCTCTGACGGGACTACTTAAACTCGCCGCTTGGACTTCACTCCTGCATTCGCTCACCTTTGCTTTTGAGAGAATCAATACCCTGCCCTTTTGCTTTAGTCAGCAGTGTAGGTAGATATAGCTTTTTGTGCCTTACTCCGTCCGGGCGAAGATTAACTCGGCTGGACATTGTACGCCAAATTGGCGCAAAATTGGACAAGGCATAAATTGCACGTCATTTACAAGAATTCCGAGCGGTTAATGAAGAGTCTGGAACAGTTTATCCTCCACAATTTCACTCGATATAAGCCGAGCCATCAAATAAGACGCACGCCTCTTGATTTTGGTGTACTCCTTAATTCAATGCGTTTTAGAGGTATTTTTGAGCTTGAGCACTTATAATAAGAAAGGGAAGTTACTAAAATTGAAATTATATATAGAGCAAAACGAATCTGGATTGTTTTATTTGACCTTTGCTTGGAGCGTTACTTGTCTCTGTCAAAATAAAATATCTTTTTGCTTGTACAAAATAAGTGTGTTAACGTAAAATAAAAGCTGAAAAATTTGACGCATTTGTTTATAACTCCAACGAAAATTAACAACAATTTTCATTGAAAAAACATTGAAAATAAATAAATCACTTTATGAAACTTACTTCATTCATATTTAATTGCAACGACTCTGTTTTTTTTGGTCTTTTACGTGTTGTGCTTTGTGCTTTAAAAACGTTCTATCTTATTGAAACGCATATTTAGCGTCTTAAACCTCTGCATAATACTTATATAACAACCTCATATTCCGCACCGATTACCTCGAGTAGAAAGGGCCATTCATCAATGCGGTTTAAAATAACGACTCCTCGCGGGGTTAAATGTCACGGTGTTAATTGCCAGGGTGATAATATATGTCGTGCTGGTTGAAAAATGTTTACGACAGCCGGCTTCAGTGCCACGTGGCTTGGTTTTCATATAAATATGACCCGATTTAGGGTCGTGTATTCGTCGACTTGGCTTTTAATGATTTATCTTAGGATACTTCTAGAGTAGATTTGGGGAAACCAGAAACGCGAGAAATAGGAGTGTTAGGAAAATGTGTGATTGGTTCAAATTCGATCTGTGTTAAATTCTATTCAAAAACCTACACTAAATATTATTAATATTATTTAACAGCCTGTAATGTCCCACAGAGAAGACCTACACTCAGCAGTGGGTGACCATAGGCTGAAGAAGAAGAATGTCCCACTGCTGGGCAAAGGCTTTTCCCTTCCTTCCACCAATCTCTATCTTGGGCAGTCTTCCACTATTCTTTGTTGAATATAATATAACCTACACTACCCAATAGCATATTAATGTATTTACCAAATAACTTAAGACGCTTGTTTGTGCGAAATCTTTCTCGGTACAGTCTGTGAAACTGTGGAATGAGCTTCCTTTGAGTTTGAGACAGTCCCCTTCTAATGGTTCGCTTAAAGGGAATCGTAATTTTATTTTTTTGATAAATGAGTTTTGATTTCTGTTTATAAATTATATAATAAAAAAAATTAAGGCAAGTTTAGATAGTTCGTGCGTATATATTGTTTAGGGCATTGTTGGTGGTCCACCTATGTGATTTACGGAGAGTAAACTGAACAAAATCAATAGGTAGGTTTAGGTTATGTTAGTTCTTCAGAGGGCCCGAAGGGCCAAAACAACCTAGAAGTAGGAGCTCCGCGTGAGCGGAGCTCCGTCGACTTCGTTAAGGTCTGCTAAAATGCCCAGGTGGACAACCTAGGTGTACCACGAACAACAAGGGGTCTCTTTATTATCTTTTGTTACAATTACTAATATGTAATTGCGTTCTGTAAACATTTTTGACCTTAACTTGTTTTTTCTCCTTCAAACGATGTCCTCACCCAGTCATTCCAAGTTCCAAGGCTTCGCGTTTGTGGGTACATGATTTATTTTCAGTATTTTTATGAAACGATTTCTTTTTGTGCAAGAAAGAGTTTATTTACTTACGTTATTTTTTATGTCTCCAGGCGTCAATTGACCGTCCCGGCAACATCCCCGTTGTCATCGCCTACCCGACCACCTTGTACCAAACTCAAAAGGACCTGCAAAGGGAGCTGACTCTGCCCCTAGGCACGGTGGTGAACGCGGTCTTCAAGAACCAGCAGTGGCTGTATGCGCAGACGCCGCACGGAGACGAGGGCTACGTGATGTATAGCGCGTGTCTGCCGTTGGGGATCATACCTAATAGGTGTGTTTGGTCAAGTTTATAAGTTACAGGACTGCCGAAAGACAGTACTCTCTTCAGCCGACTCGTCGACTTAATTAGGTACCTATATCGTTGATATTTTAGTAGCTCTTACTGTCAAGTGAATAAGAGCAACCGTAACGTCGAAAATAATTCCCATGTTTCTAGAACCTCTGAACAACGTAACTAGGTGTAATAACTTGTTCCGACCAATTGTTTTTAAACGATCACGTGATGTTTCGTATCACGAATAAACGAATAGAAACATTAGTTAGCGTAATGCATCTTGTCTAGCTAGGGGTTCGGAGCATCAGTCATCCTTTCAAGATCCGATATGCACTTTGAGTACTGTGACGTCATGGAACAGATCGGCGATATAAACTCCAAATTCTGTTTTGCTATAGAAAGAGATAGGGACAAATCTTCGTTGGATTATATCCTGGTTATTTTTAAAACTATTAAATAAAAAATATTCTCAACTGTTTGTTACATGAATCAGTTTTTATTGAAACTGAAAAAAGTCATAAATATTCTCTATTCAAACAATACATTTTAAATTTCCAGGACATCGCCGCAAAAGAAGACGCCATGTTGGGAGAGCAGTACGGACATCTACCCGCGCCCTTGCGGCAACCTCACAGACAACGAAAAAGAACAACTTCGAACGAGAACACGTTCGGAAACCCGCTACAAACCAAGGAGCAGACAACGGTGCGCAGAAAAAGATTTCGACTCCTTATACTTGAAGACAAAATCAGTGTCTTCCAATATAGACAAAATACATACAGATAAAAGATGTAAAGTGAAAAGACAGACTCTATTAGTAGTGAATAGTGATTATAGAGGCAGTGGTTTGAACAAAACACTGTCTGTAAGGGAAGGTGATGTGGTCATTCTAGTGCAAGGGGGAGGGGGAGAGACTGATGTCGATGCTGATTGGTTTTATGTGAGAAAAAGAGATGGTAGTCAAGGTTTTATACCGGCGGCGATTGCTGGGCATGGGTATATTTGAAGTTTGGTATTTTTAATCGTTGCTGATTTGAGAAGTTTTTTTTTGGTTATATTGGTTTACACGTCTTTAGTATGTATGTGTGACTTATTAGAGAAAACGATTTTTAGTTGTTTGTATCCTTAAAAAATGGGACTAAATAACACGAAAGGCATTGAATGTGCGTCTTATCTTATATCTTAATAATACAGTTAAACATTTCTAAACTGAACGAATGAAGATTTCCTTTTTGTAAATTAAATTGTTTTTAACAATTGTAATGCTCAACACTATCAATTAGTTTTAAGATAGCATTTATTAAGTTATTGTTAATAAAAGATATTTTTGATGTGTTTTACATTTTTATTATCAATCGGTCACCCCAAAACAGTTTCAACTTATCCAACACAATTTGAACAAAACTTTGAAAATAACTCACCGAAAATGCAGCACTTGGTCTCTATAGTTAAACGTTGTGCACAAGTCTATCTCAGGGCTGGAGCCAGCGATTGCGAGGACTTTTGGGTCAGTTTTCATGACTACAGAATACACAGTGGTTGCGGACACTGGCAGCTCCACCCTGATGTCCCCGGAGTAGCTGAGTTGGTAGAGATGCTTGGCTGCCCCTCCGGCAACTATGCAGTCGTCGTGGAAGAAGGAGACGTGGATGCCGTTGTCAGGGATGTCAAATACTGTGACTGGGTCCAGCGAGCGTAGGTGCCATAGGGCTAGTCGTGGACCGCCACCACAGACAATCCAATCATCTCCCAGGGCCGCAGCACCAACCCACTTTCCCACATCCGGGCGGCTGACTTTGGAGTTGGCATGGGGCTCCAGTTTAGTGTGAGACTTGCCCGTCCGCTCATCCCAGAGCATGACTAGGCCGTCTTCACTCGCTGATATTAGCTGCTGTGATTTGCCATGAATACTGTGTACATAATCAGTGTGACCTTCATAAGAAGACACTAATCTTCTGTCTTCCAAATTAAAAGCATAGACAATACTGTCACCACAACCTGCAAACAGCTTCACTTCATCCTCAGACAACCATAGACTATTAACATCAGACTGTTCCATTGAGGATTTAATTGGAATTGTGATTGTCCATGACGGCTTCGTCCATTTTCCCGAAACAACTGCCTTCCAATCCCAACCTGTGACCTCGTTCACTGTTCCAACAATGAGAAAATTCTGTGTACTTGCTAAACTGCATATTTGCTTGCCAGACTCGATTTTGTAGGTTTGTTTCGGCTTGTTATAATCATCGGTGATAAGTTCCACAATAGGATTCAGGATACGATCGAGGCTAAAAACAAAAATGGTATTTTTGTCATAGTTGACTTAGTTTTTTATATCAATACCGTCCAATAGGACAAATAGCTTCCAAATCACATCCAAAACACAATAAGCAATTGGGTGAATTAATAAATACTTACTCAAATAATGCTAGCTGCCCATAAATATTGCCGGCTACCAAATATTTACCGCAAGGAGAAAATGTTTGACACAAGACGGTATTGTATAATATCTTGTCCAACATGGTTGAATTTGTTCTTTACGAAGTTTTTGCAAATTGCAATCGATGATCCTTACTGTTTCCTGTGAGTGATGTGTTTGTAATTGTAACAAACAACCGAGAGCGATTCTCATAAACAATAACCTCTCCAAAATCCGGTGTTGTTTGTTACGTCCAAGTTACGTCAAACTCAAACTTTCTTGTCAAAGTTGTCAGTTTTTATGAGTCAACCTAAATTACGTTTACGAATACGTTTACCTACCTCCTCTCATTAGTAATGTGTGGAATATTGCCAATAAAAATTAAGCTTCTTAATCAAACTTAATCTTTGCCATAACAATATAAACAGCTAGAGTTAACGTACCTACCTAAATGTGTAGGTAACGATTCATTAAAGCGTTTTGTTTATGTGAAGATTTGCAAATACAGCAGAGGCTCTACTTTGCAAAATATAAGTTCGAAGTTAAGTTAGCTCCATCCCTGTCACTCGTCATTTGAGACTAAATCGAGAAAAAGGGATGAAGCTAACGCAACTTCGGTCTTCGATTTTCAAAGTAGCAAGTAGCCACAGAGCCATAGATAAATCGTTGTTTTTTTATTAGATTGATGTTACCATAACACTAAAATATCCTTAAAATTCCTTAATATCTTCAATTTGCTGCGGCTCGACTTTGAAATCCGTAATTCGAACTACGGATTGCCCCATCATTTTCTTGCACATTAGTTACGAGTCGAGATCAAAAGGAATAGCAATAGACGAAGCTCGAATATCGGATTTCAAAGTAGAGCCTCTGGGCATGAGCATTTAATAATGACGTATTAATGCAAAATCATGATGCTTAGGATAAAAATCTCTGTCAGTATATAAAACTTATCAACCTTGATATCTATTTTGTTAGGTACCTCTGGAATTTTGGATAAAAATGTTTGAGACATCCAAAATTGAAATCTCCGTTCCGAAAAATAGTTTTGTGAGGAATTCAAAACTAATGCTTTGGCAATACTGTGCTTGTAACCATAGAGTAGGTAAAGAAATAAAAAAATGAATTAAAATCATTTTGGCAAGATGGACGTGTAGAAGCACTAAGCGTGCTAAATAATATTTAAAAGCTGATTATTTTGCAGGTAAGGTCTCTAACCGTATTACGGTATAGTACGTTCTGAAAAAACAAGAAGATATGGCACTTGGCACTATTTTATTTTCTACGTGAGAAATTACGTTGCGGTGCCTTCCTGTCAAGTTGTTGCCAATAAATTCTCAATTTTAATTGCCTTTTTAGCTTGACAAACAACAATATGTACAACGGTATCGGTCTTACAACACCCAGAGGATCTGGAACTAATGGTTACGTCCAAAGAAACTGGGCTGGAGTCCGTAAAACCAAAGATTCTGTCAACTATCGAACGGAAGAGGAGATCGCGAAACTCGATTCCGCTTCTAATAAGCAGCCAAACCAAGAGATACTTGATCATGAGAGGAAAAGGAAGATTGAAGTGAAATGTGCGGAGCTCGAAGACACTTTGGAGGATCAGGGGTGAGTTTTATACTATGTTGTTTACTGTTAAAGATGTAATTTGAGCTGGTTGTATCTCATCAGTATTGTCATATCAGCCTAAGGATCCCCACGTCGGTCCGTTTTATTTGAATACCCAGGCACCGCTTTAAGAATTCATGTGAATATTGTGTGTGTCTTATTATATTGTATTATCTTTAAATATTGGGATAAGATAGCAGCTGGTATAACAATGTATGTAAACATCATAATTTTTATTCTATCTTTCAATACATGCATGGTATCTCATGCATGTATTGCTAATTATGCATATATTTTGTAATATGCTCTCCTGGTACAGTCAACAGCATAAATAAATGATCATTTATGTACCTTGTCACTTTAACGTCACATTTGAAATGTTATACAAAATTGTGAAACGATTGAAAGCGACAAAGTACATAAATGATCACTTATTTATGCTGTTGACTGTACCATAAGCTGGCTCTATTCACCTGATTAAAACCATATTGCCTTTGATATGTTACAGTAGTGTTTTTAACTCTGCCACCACTGTCAAGTAGTCAGAGCTATCGTAACATTGACAATACCCAGCTGTTGTTGTTGTAGGTAAACCTATTCTAACTGCAAAGGAGAAAATTATTTGCTTCTGGCATTTAAATCTTTTATTTGTGTAGAACAACAAAGGATGATATTCTACAATATTCCACTAATATGATATCTTTTCATACTCCTACTTAATATCATTAAATTTGACAGTTTGTGAGTTTGTATGATTGTCTTTCAATTAGTAGCTGAACTCATTATGTTATTGGCCAGATACCTAGATAGTCAGCAGGTTCACAGGAAAAAGATACAATAAATTTATACAGATAGAGTTGTATGATGTTGATGTATATTCATGTTTCCTATGTATTTATACATACATACATACAAGTATATATATCAATGTCTTGTACCCTTCGTCCTTAATACAAGCCTAAAGCTGAATGTTTAGGTCCATTTGTGAAATATTTTCTTATAATTTTATGTGGGTACTGTTAGCAATTTTTAGGCAGTAATCTGTTTACATAACACATAAAATGTATTATGAATTAAATGCAGTGCCCTAAAAGGGTTTATGATGGACATGCAATATTTTTAAGACCATTTTTAAATGGGTACACTACATAATGACGACGCAATGGCCTAGTTGGTAGGGACCCTGCCTACGAAGCCGCGATAGCGGTCCTCGGTTCAAATCCCGGTAAAGGCAGATATTTGTGTGATGAACGCGAATATTCATTTCTGAGTCATGGATGTTTTCTATGTATTTAAGTATATATTTCTCTAAATAAATATTTTTATTGTTGTCTAGTACCTATGGTACAAGCCTAGAGCTTAGTTTGGGACTAGGTCTATTGGTTTGACGTTGTCCCCTGATATTTATTTATAATACCAAAAAGTCATAATTCCCAATTGATAAAAATTCTGAATTTTCATGATTCAAAATGCAATCTTTTGTTATAAGACTTAATTGCTTATAAATCTAACCTAACGTGACCTATGTATAGCAATTATATTATGCATTTAATCTAAAATAGCACCAGTATAACATAGCTTTTGAAAAATGAGAATTCTGACAAATGAATATTCAGAAAAAAATTATTCGGAGTTTTAAAGGGTTCCCTTTGTAAACACATAATGCAATCAATTATATGCTTATGAAACATTTGCTAATATCATGTTGCTGAAAGAGTATTAATCAATTATGACCATAAAAGTTTCGTTAATCAAACCAGGTACCAATTAAAGGGTGAAATATGATGACGATGCTTCATAATTGCATTTGCCATATCAAATTGTATAATTAAACATTTTCCAAGGATGTTATTTGTGTTTAACCTTCTCAATACTCCAATGTTCAATAGAATATTGTCACTATTTATAGTTCATGATAGCCTACACATAGTACGAGCCTAATGCTTTGGAATTAGGTCAATTTGTGTGAGATTGTCTCTAATGTCACTCATAAACCAGGCGTGTCCTGAAAGTAGAGCTAAAAACATAAATTTGCCAGAATTGAAAAATACATGTGAGTGCATGTCCTTAATCTTTGTTAAAAATTCACCTAAAACCTTTTAAATGTTTGAAAAATAAATCTTCACTGTTCTTTTTACTAATCATGTTTTATGTTTAGCAGTTTTACTGCCGCACTCAGAGACGTCAATTAAATTTAATGCTTGTTTAGTGACGTGTTGTCTTATTCTATTGCTGTAGCAAAGAAAGTGACAGGAGCAACTTTAATCAAGCATTAAATTAAATTGACGTCTCTGAGTGCGGCAGTTAAGTATCTTTGGATATAATACACTTGATAAAATATCATTTCATTGGGGTAAGTTTACACATACATACATAAACTCACGTCCTTATTAGGTAGACAAAGCTACAGAATTACTAACAACTCTAAAAACTAAGAAGGTGTAAGTTTACTTTGTCCGGGGAGTCTGGGGGGTCTCGGACAAGGCAAGTCGGACTCGCCCACCGAGGGTTCTGCACATGACACGGTTAACTCAATTCAAAATTTGTACCGCCGTTCCTTGCACAAAGACCCTGTTTTTTTTGTGATTTAACTAAAAATGTACAGATTTCAGATTTTTTTCTATACTTGTAGTATAAGACGGTGTTACTTGCCAAATTTCATAGTTCTAGGTCAATGGGAAATACCCTATTAATTTTCATTCCTTCGAGAGTGTCGAAATACACGTTTTTTGCGACATAAAGTGCTGTATCTTTTTTTTACGTAAATGTAGAAGTGTAATTTTTTCACAGCTTCAAGAGACTGTAGACCAGAGTATATGGTTTTAATTTCAACTTGATATCTTCACGCGTTCCCGAGATAAAGGGTCTTAACATACAGACGGACGGACAGACGGACAACAAAGTGATCTTATAAGGGTTCCGTTTTTTCCTTTTGAGGTACGGAACCCTAAAAACGAGTGTATCATATACCCGGTTTAAAACCTCTTTCGTCGTAGGCAGAATCACTGCCAACTAGGTTAAATGTGTCATCCTATAGCAAATGAACTGTAGGATGACGACATCAGAATCCAGTAAAAGGCCTGTATAACTTAAAATACTTAAATAATATTGTGACCTACATATTAATCTTAGAGAGAAAAGTCGCCGGCTTACTTATAAATGTAGGATTTTGTCTAATATGCTGAATAATCATCCATCATTTGAAGTTGATGTTTTGGAAATAGATTATTTATCGATCGCACCGTGAGCCGTGGCTTTACGCCGCGCTGCTCGTGAATGGACCAACCCACATCCATTGGCTATTCATCGCCTGAGATATTAAAGCCATTTGGAATGACGTCGTGCGTGGGGTAAATTTTGGTGTCCATCCGTTTGATTGACTACTATAAGATTAAGTCCAATAGAATAACCGTCAGTGACCACCTTTAGACTCTGTGACGGCCAGTCGGATATAATTATATGTTTTTTCTCAAAACTGTCCGGAAATGTTAACAATACTATCTACATATTGAGATGCGAAGTACATAGGTTAATGAAAGTTCTCAAATTAAAAAAAACACAAGCCCGCAATGTTGCATACAAATTCCATTAACTTAACTAACATAAAATAAAAATAAAAAAGTGATAAGGGCCATAATAAAAGAAGGGCACAATTCTTATACATCCATATTTTATTCGAAACATAACTTTTTTATCTGTGTCTGGAATAGCTTGTGTTTTTTCGCAAGCTCATCCGTTTAAACCAATACTCGGCCCGCAATTGCATGCTTCCCTGCCTAGGCAATAATGTACTATTCCCCGCGACTTCATCGGCGTAAAAATCGTTTATTGTTGACCTACTTATTACGTACGCTTATCAACTGAGTTTTAATCATGTTTAAAAATTTGTTTGACAAGTGGTGGATTATGAACTATTTAATCAGCAAAGTTTACAAAACAAAAGTTGCGTATTTATTTACTACGCTACGTAGACGCATCGTGGATGGACGTGTATCGATCGCATATACAATTAATTACTACTCGATATCGTAACCCTTTAATCCTTTACAACAAGAGAGTCGCTTCATCTTGGTGACGGAGTAGGTAACGTCTTGCGGGTTTATTTGTTTCGCTGCCAACCAAAGTGGGGGGAATACAAGTGATCTACTCAGAAAAGGCAATCCATACAAACGGATTATTTTTCAGTTTTGGAACAGCACAATAACATACTTGTGGTTTTTCTCAGTTCAACACACATCTACAGGGCGAACGATATGAAGTGTTACCAAATTCAAAAGGCTAAGATTTTTTTCTGCTGTAACCAATTATTTTTTATTAAGATAAAAATGAGAAAAAAATATCAAAATTTAAGAATTTGTTTATTTTAACTCGATATGACCACCGTTTGCTTTGACTATGGCCTTCAGACGGTAGAAAATTGAAAGCACGCTGCACGAATGTGGTCCTGCGGTATGTTATGCCAATTCACTTACGATCGCTTTCTTCAGTGCATCCATACTGGCATGTTTTCTTCTCCTCACCTTGCTCTCCAAAATGGACCAGATAGAACAGTCCATCGGATTCGCGTCTGGGGAATTCGAAAGCCATTGTGTCGACGAAATAAAATATGGAACGCGGTTTTTCAGCCATACTTGGTTCTCACGAGCTTTATGAGCCAGGGACGAGTCTTGTTGAAATGTGCACGGTCTACTACCGAAATGTTTGCGTGCCCAAGGCTCCAATGCAGCTTCCAAAACAATTTCCCGATAGTAAGTCGCATTTACTTTGACACAAGGTTCGATAAAAACGATTTGGTAACACTTCATATCGTTCGCCCTGTATTCAAGTTTCTGGTAACAAGCGTACCTATAATTGATGATTTTTACGAGTAAATTGTTGTTTTCACCAAAAATGCGGCAGTCGTGACCGGCCCAATCCCACTTAGCCTGGCGGTTAAAATAAATATTAGATAGATAAAAACCCCCTGATATAATGGAGGGGTCACCATCAGAGCTGATATCTATTAAACTGCCCAACCCAATTTCATGAAACCCAGCTAAGAACCGCCGGAAAACCTGCGTTCAAATAAAAAAAAACCGTATCCAAGTCTGTTCACTCGTTTAAACGCCGCGTATAATTTAATGATGCCCTGACTGCAGCGTTTTTTACCCTTTGAACGCCAAGCAGCGAAGTAATGCGACGTGTCTCTGACTGACGCCACAGTCTTGTAGCGTATGAAGTTTGACGGCAATTGCCGACGTTTGGCGTCAGTGCCACGATTTTCCGATGACGTGATTGGCCGGCTTTAGCTCTCAATAGGCTAATGAATCACTTGGAATCAATACCGGCCTTCTGCCATACAAAACATGTGCAGACGGCCGGTTTTGATTATATGCGACTACAGACGATGAGCCGAGCTCTTGAAATTCTGCTTCAGGTTTAATCATTTCTTAATAAATAATTTCGAATTCAAATTTACGACTAATGCGGGCTTAACGAGATTGAATAATTTCACACAAAAATTATTACATAATTTTCTGCGTATATTTTAGTTAATTACTGTTCCGAAATAAAACTTTAAATGCAAGTTTCTATGCCAGGGCCTCTATTCCACTTTGTGTTATCGTACTGTTTACGATAACCTTTACTGTCGCTTTCGTAACAGCGGCCATAACGTAACAATACCATGATATGCTCCTGATTAAATTAGCTTTCATTTGAAGCCAGAGTTGGTCCATCCGTTTCAGAGCTACGAAGCCACAGACAGCCACACAGACGGCAACTACCTTAAATATTGGAAATAGCAAATTCTACGCAAAGGAGAATTACTTTTTTTTTGAAAACAATGGTAACTTCATTTATGGATTTTTGCAAATTTGTCTGCCTTAACTGGGAATCGAACTTGTCGAATATAACAAATCAGTAAAGTCGCGTTTTTTTTTACAGTTTTTATTTAGTTTATCTATGACCCTTTCGATCTGTATCAAACACACGACTTTGTTGTTTTGTCATATTAGACCAGTTAGATTCCAGGTCAGGGCAGATGAATTTAAAAAATCCATAAATACCGTTAATTTTGTTTTCAGAAATAAAAGTAAGTCCTTTGCGTAGAATTTTCTATTTCCAATATTTTAAGTAGTCTCAGTCTTTGTGGCGTTCGATTTGTCCACCCTGTATAGACACACAGAATCATATATAATATATATATATACACAGGTAAACAAAACTTATAACACCTCTTTTTGTGTAGGGAGTTAAAAATACAGTGGTGGTCACATAATTAAGGACGCTTGCGTTATTCCCAAAAACTAAAATTAAAAAAATAAATGTTTTTTTACTGTCTACTTATTTCGGTTCATGAAATAGGTACAGCTCGCTGACAGTGGAGGCTTAGTAATAGGGTCCCATCCAGGTACCCTTTGGGTACAGAAATATAAAAAAACGGTGACTAGACCAGCACGGCTTTCGTAAGAGAATCTTAAATGAAATAGAAGCTTTGTAAAAATTACCTATGTATGACGAACAGACGGTGGTATTTAGATTTAAAGATATTTATTTCCCATAAGAATACATTGTTAAGAATAGATGAGAATTGATATAAACATGCTTTATTTTAAGCGGTGAGCGCACAGTTTGAACCTAGGTGATCAAAAAATGTATGTTAAATATAAGGATGTTTTTACTAAGACTATTATATAAAAAAAAAACTTTATGTTCAAACTCTTTGTTTCTAACTCATTCAAAAACTCGAAGCTGGAGTAATATCTAGGTAATTTTAACCTGGAGAATTGCGACTAGAAATAGATGAACCAATTCTTCACGGACCCAGTTCCGAGAAATTAAATGATGTTGCCACTTTAAATACCTGGAGCGCTTTCCGCTTCATTTGAAGCGAAAACATAATTTAACTGTCGGACGAGTACATGCTCAGAGTATTTATTTTAATAGCTGTACCGTTGGGAAAGTGCTAATATTTGAGTATAGTTAAACGAGCGAGGATAAACAACTTATTACACGGCCTCTATTCTAAGACGTTAATAGTACATTATTGCCTAGGCTCGGAAAGTAGGGAATTGTCAGACGAGGTGGTTGGCGAGGCCTGCTAAAATCCGAGTCAGGCAATCCCAGTTTCCGCCGAGGCATATAGTTATCTATTTCTATTCCAAATTTTATCCAAATCCGTCGTCGAGTCGTTGCAGCGTGAAAGAGTAACACACAAACTTTCGCATTTATAATATTAGTAGTATTAATAATATTCCTAGTGTAATATATATATATTTAAATAAATATCAGGGAACCATCTTACATAAATTGACCTAGTTCCAAGCTAAGCTAAAGACTTATACAATAGACCCGCCCTCGCTTCGCTTCGGTTTATGTGAGTTTTCTGTAAAGCCCATACATAAAAAAATCGCGTGTGAAAATTTATCTCGCTAATGTGAAAACCGAATCAAAATCCTTTGCGTGGTTTAGGAGATAGCGGATATACAGACAGAAAGACACACATACAGAGGCGGAAAGCGACAACATCCAAGACTCAGGACTCGCGCTCCTCACACAAATATTTTCCCATACCAAGAATCGAACCTGGGGTCGTATGCTTTAACGTATTTTATACTAAAATTATAAAACCAATTTGATAAAACTCGTAAAAAATTGTGATACGAGTACCTACATAATTTCCGGCATTCGAAACCTATCACTAATTAAACTAGAATGGACCTTTGTTCCATATGTCGTAAAATCGATTTATTATCGATCTGTAGGTTTGTCCAATGTGTTTTATTCATTGGCCTCAAGCCAAATATAATGAAACATAATGTTGGAAATGTTCCAAAAACAATATTTGTTATTATTACAATAACTAGAAGTAAGTACTCCATACAATTTATTGGAGTCATAAATAATGCTGCTTTTTGCCTTGGATTTTAACTGTAGTCGTTGGAGACCGTAACACAAATGTAAAATATAGAAATGTAAAATCTGGTTCCAAGCTCTATCCCAAATATAGTAAACGACAGGCTATATTTTAGTAGCAGTACCTAAGGGAAACTGAAAGACGTAACTTTTTCGCTCTTATCACAATGTGAATAAGACATAAAAAGGAACTTCTTTCAGTTTCCCTTGCTCTGTATATCGCTAAGTTAAAAAGCTGAAAAATAACTTTCAAGGAATGAAATGAAGAGATAAATGTCAACATCTTTTAAATTATGTACCGGCGAAACTATAATTTTCTTAATTGATTTCAAACAATCGAAAATTTTACTGGACGATACCTGTTAGAAAGTACAGTGAAGCTTCTCTTATAATTAATTATTGAACATTATTTTTAGAACAAGTACAAATAGTTGACCTAAAAATACGTAATTTGAGCAAACACCGATCGTGCCGTCGGGCCGGCGCATTATTTTTTATCGTAACAGCAGTAAAACTACGAAAGTTTTATTTGCAACCTGTTACCACAACAGTTTGCTAGCATTACGGTATCGATTTATCACCCTATAAATCGGGGCTACTTTTAATAGAGAAGTAGCTAAGGCTTGCTATTATATCGAGCGCTTGCACGGTTTGCACCCTCGTTTAGGGGCGATGCCCCTACTGCGCCGGAGTTGGATCGATACGGAATACACCCCCTACCTATATTTTATTCAGTTATTCCCACTCGTTCAGTCCGCGAGCGCTCTCCGAGCGCGCCTTATCGCTTTTATTGTTTTTCAAAAGTAATTCGTCTTGATTGCTACAGTGCGATGCATTGGTAGGTTCAGGTGCGCGGCGGAGTGACGCTCGCAGAGAATTTTCTCATTAAAAAAAATAAACATAGCGCGTGAAACCTTCATGCGCAGCGGTTCTCTTCAATTTTAATAATGAGTGTGTCACTGGTGTGGTTGCGCAGGTTGCCGAAGGAGGAGATCGCGGCGCGGGTGGCGGCGTTCAGGGCGAAGATATCGGAGGGGGGAGCGGGGGACAAGGAACTGCCTAGGGATGAATTCGGCAGAGTAGCGTGAGTACACCTTTATTATCTAATACACTTAGAGCTTAAGTTGCCTTAACACTGGCACGATACCGTTCCTAGAATTCAAAAGGAACCGCTGGACCTATAATATTCATTATTCAATTCAATTCATTGTCTTTACCTTTCCATCGAAAGCGTCCCGTCTCGTTCACACCAATAGCAGGTAAGTGGAATGGTTTTCTCCGTTGTAAACAGCCATTACAGCGGGGGGTTGAATTTTCAAATAGCTATCTAATGTTGGATTCAATGTTTTTTACGCGTTCATAAATCTACTGTAATTCTTTGAAATATTACACTAAACATAAACGTTTCTAGTTTCTACTTGACGTATGTTTATTTATAATTTATAAATTTATAATAGACTACTAGTGGAAACATTTCGAGTAACGATTTTTCTGATGTACGTTGTTATGAAATAAAGATAATAAATAGAACTTCACTTCGGTAGTGTCTATTGATTTATTCGGCTTATTGGCAAATTGACAACACGCGCACGCGCAATGTTTGAATGATATTGTTTTCTTAAACTAAATCCAAAAGGGCAGAGTTGAATAGTGACAGCGTTGGGCAAGATGAGCAAATAATAACTTTAGCGGACTAAAATTATCCTACAGTTAAAGTTATCGCTTTCCTTTTCTTTGTCCCTATTAAAGAAAAAGGCAGCTGAAATGTATCTGGCATATAGTTATCTGACGATTAAATCTTAACTCAAATTGGCGCGTTTTCCTAAATTAAACGTGAGCTATGTATGGCTATAGATTACAACTTTAATGTTCTAGAGAAAATAATGATTATTATTTATTTAAAAACTTTAATGGGTGTTTCTAATGGATTTATACATTTTACTCATTGTGATAACCTGATTACAAATAAATTAAATAGGTTTGTAGAAACTTATACACGTAGGTATGCGATTGATGCAAAGATTGAGAGTAACCTGAAGGATGCCTTGGTTAATTTTCTTCAATTCTTAAAAATAAAAGTGTATGCTGGAAAACCTCACTTGTAGATCGGGTTCTAATACCGAGATTCAACGTAGAAAGTAGGGCGAGTTTGGGGAACGAATAAGGAACGTTAAGTTGAGACGGGCGGGACACAACGATGGCAGGTCGACTTAGGTACTGAATGGTGGCCAAGGAACTTAAAACGATCCGTTGGCAGACGACCTGCCCGATGGTTAGACGACATCCGTAAAACGGTGGGGAGACAATGGATGTGAGCAGGGCAGGGAGGAAAGTGGCGTGATAAGCAAGAGGCCTATGCCCAACAGTGGGTGGATACATAATTATTGGATGGATGGAATTAAAAGTTTAGCCAGCTGGCTAACCTAACCTAACCTAACCTAACCAGTATTAAGTCTTTATGCCAATTCAGGTGATTCGTGCGATATTATGGTTAAATATGTAAAAACACAAAAATACGAAATTACCTGTGTGATTTAGGATTTGCACAAGAAAAAGCAACTGTATAGTTAGAGAAAAAGATCTGCAAGATTTAGTGACCCTGATAACGGCAATAATTTCCAAAAGCACATCAAGGTTGCGTGTTTTAAAAGGAGTTATAAGCGCGTTTTAACACAAAACGCGTTGCTTTTGATTGTGTTCAAATTAATTGAGAAATGTTGTTGGTTGGAAATTGGTAGTTATTTCATACGTTGCCAGCTCTCCATTATAATCGGCTAAGGCAGGATTTAATTAGTATACTCGCCGATTGCAACGCCATTTGCTGCGCTTGTCAACATTAATAAGATGCACGGCGTGTAACTAGCTTACGTAATTAGGTAATGCATGAGTTTTCTTTAAGAGAATTTCAAATTTGCATTCTGTTACTATTTATTATTGAATGATAAGCTCGAGAGTGTTGGCTGAGGCTATACAAAATTCGGCAGGTTTTCATTTAGGTTTAATTGATTATATTCGCAGCTGAAAGTAACCTTTTAGGTATCTTTATTTAAACAAAAGTTAAAAAGCATACGAATCTGTATTCATGTTATTAATTCTCTGCGGCCAGAGATATTTGTGACTGATAGAAATGATTCGACGCTGTTCTTCCTCAACAGGTCTTGTATGCACTAGGTATGGTTTTTCGTAAAACAGTTTTTGAGTTATTTTAATCATTTTTGAAAATCGGTTTGTTGCAGTTTTCTTGAAGATGGTAGGTATTAATTCCTAATTGTGCTTAAAACCATCGTATCGCTGGATACCTGCACCGTAAATCAAAGTTTAGTTCTTTACCATCAATTGTCTGCTTGATTATTAGCATAGCTAATTTCCAAATTTACAAGCCACGTGCAAAGCCTTCGACCTTTCCACTCTGATTTTATAAATATAGGAAAACAACATTATGTCACGAAATCCCTATAAATAGCGTGACGGAAACTTGATCATTTGAAGAGATATTAAGTTACATGCGATACATTGACGGTCGCCCGAACCGCGAAAACTTACGGGGCTTTATTAAAGCTGAAGTGTACGCTGCATGAATAGTTTCACTCGCTTAACCGGGGTATAGGGTTCCACATCGATCGGGCAATGACGTCAGCGCCCCACACCCTTCGCTAGGGGTGGGTTTTAATACGGCTCTCGGTGAGCGAACACCCCAGCTAAACTGGTTAGGGGCTTATACGTGTCTAGAATAGGGTAATAACAGAATGCAATGCGAGAAGTAGGTTGATTACCTATTATAAATGCTTCTGCTTTTTTATATAAACATATTGCGTGTGAGTCGAGAGATTTATATGAAAATATTGTAAATGCTTAGACTCCATATTGCGTTTGTAATATCGTGAGAGGTAATATTAGATATTACACGCATTGAATAGAGCACTTCATCACAAATGATAATGTTGAGGAATTTTGTCTGTTTTGGCGAAGGTTACGGTTTTGGAACTCAAGTGGGGTAACGTTTTTGGCTTAGACGACTTTATGTTTATAAATATAAACTAATCATGCTCTGGATGCTGTTTTAGTACTACTTTATAACCTTGGTTTAAGTTCGTTAAATTCAAAGTTATCTATACTAATATTATAAAGAGGAAAGATTTGTATTTTTCACCGATTTCAAAAATTCTTTCACCTGTTGAATGCTACATTATCCCTGAGTAATTTATGCTACTTTTTTATCCCGGAAAAATGAACGGTTCCCTTGGGATACAAAAATACGAATTCAACACGGACGAAATCGCTGGCAGAAGGTAGTAAATTATGAATTATCAAACTGCATGACTGTTTTCAAACGTGACAATTTTTCTAAAATATTATTATAAACTTACTATAAACACCCTTCCCTACCCTGAAAGCGTATCGCGTGCCGCTCTATTTATGTCAAGAGACATGACATTTTGTTTATTCATTAAATAAAATCATAGTTCATGGACTAAACATGCAAATCAAATCTGACTAAGTAGTCGTTTAGTTTGGGCGTACGAAAAAAAACCGGACAAGTGCGAGTCGGACTCGCCCACCAAGGGTGCCTTACAAATTTGTAGGTACTATCAGCCCAATGGAACCCTGACCCACCATGGAACGGTGTCACAGTGACATTATAAAATAATTTGTTTGACACTTCTTATAACTTGAATCATAACGTCTCTGTGACACAGTTCTATGGTGGGTCAAGGTTCCAATGGTCTGATAGTACATATTATAAATAGTTCAGGAATCGAGTCTCGCAGTTTTTACCGAGCTTTTCCCGAAATTCAGTTCCCAAAAACTATAATTACTTATAGGAAATTGTGGTTATACTAACAGTTCATACCTATATTACGAGGGGTGATCCATAAGTTTTGATAATCGGTATTAAAAATGGGAAATATATAAATCGTTATATTTTAATTGGAATAAGCACACTTTCTATATTTCCAAACACTTATTAACTTCATTCAATTGTTTTATTTTGCCACTATAAAAATAATTTTACTTTTGGAGTTCTAAATGGTCAAATTTTGTACCTTCCCTAAGTCATCACCAGCTCGTGATTATTATATAGTTTTTTTTGAACATCGGTGAATGAGAAGTAGTAGTCGAAAGTTAGGGCTAAATAACGAGGACAGCGGTTATCAGTTCTGATCTTTGGTCGATGAGCAGCACCCTTGTCAATTAGAAGGCTCTGAAGCACAATTCCTGCCGCAAATTCGTTTTTTTTCTTCATCTTATTTTTAATATTTTCCCATAACTATGATAGAATAATATTATATAACTCTCCTAGATTATTTGAACTCAATGGCTAAAAACTAATGTCACATTATTTATTTGTAGGCCTCAATAGTCCTGGATAAGGCCGAAAAAACCACCCTAAAATTTGGTTACAGAGCTGGAGATAAAAATACCACTGCAATGATAACTTATTAATCCTTTAAATCATAATGATAAATCAAGGTTTCATTTTTAATAACAATATTTTTTATTAGTGTATAAGAACTTTCTCCACACCGCTCCAAAGTATTACAAAACGAACTATTATTTTTGCCGTCTTGTAAAATTGTTCATACAGATGTTTTTTGTTTAGCTGTCGCAGAAAAACAAATAAATAATGTAATTTTTTTTTTTCTCTAATTTAATTTTGATTAGTGCCGTGGTATATTCCACATTAAAAGAATATCATTAAGTGGATGGTTCATACTGATTCTCAAAACTTATTGATCACCCCTCGTAGTTAGGTAAACTAATCAAAGTAATTAAAAATCTGTTTAAGCTTGTGTCAATGAAACCCTTTTATACGATACCCCACATGACACGGTTAACTCAATTCAAAATTTGGACCGCCGTTCCTTGCATAAAGACCTTGTTTTTTTGTGATTTAATAAAAAAAATATAGATTTCAGTTTTTCCCTATACTTGTAGTATTAGACAATATTATTTGCCAAATGTCATAGTTCTTTCTAGGTCAACGGAAAATACCCTTTAAATTTTGATTCTCTTGAGTGTCGAAATATACGTTTTTTGTAGTATAAACGGCAGTATCTTCTTTTTGCGTTAACTTAGAAATTTGATTTTTTCTCAGCTTCAGGGGGCTGTAGACTAGAGTATATGGTTTCAATTTCAACTCGATACCTCCACGCGTTCCAGAGATAAAGGGTCACGACAGACAGACGCACGAATGGACGGACGGATAACAAAGTGATCCTATAAGGGTTCCGTTTTTTCAAATATCATAATATCATGAAAATATAAGGTGTTCAAATATCATGAAAGTGGCCACTAGGTATGTATTCTAAAGTTTTATTTAAAAGAAAACATTCTATCTACCTATTTATCATTTCTAGAGGCAAAAAGACTGTTACGCCTAATTATAAATTATTTGTTTTTCGCCTCTGTCACAGCATTCGAAGGTCAACCCAATAAGACAGCTGTCCAAACGATACTTCCCTCAAACGAATATTTGTAAGTTCTCCACTTTCTGGAAATAGGTTGTTATGTCTGTGTTACAGTTTTCTGTTGCAATATATAACTTTTTGACAGGCAAACAAGCAGCCGTGGCATATTTAGCCCGAATACATTGTCCTAGAAACTATCAATAAACATTTGGTTTTCCACTAATCAATGACTCACTTCTTTTCGTTAGCGTGAAGTGTGTATTTTTTTTTGATTAAATAGTAAATAGAAAAAAACGTCCTTATAAAGACTTTTCGTACCAAAGTGACTTTCTTTAATCGCGTTTGGCTTATAAAATCACTAAATATTGCAACCTCAGTATAATTCAATCAATACAATCATGTCTGTAGCCAGTCTAGTCTCTTTAAAATCTATATTAACATTCGACACAATTCTATTCATCATAAATTGAAGTAATTGAATCACACAATAATTAACATTCAGTGCTGATAACTTAACATAGAGTTCATTTCAAATACAAATCAACTAAAAGTTAAAACACCGTGGCACATAATAATTGTCGAGGTTAGCTGGAATTCTAAGGATAATTAATAAATACATTTGCTACCGTTTATTATCAAATGTATGTAATTTGCAAACGCCAGTTGTGTCGTTGGCACTGTTCTGTAACAGCAGGCGTCGCGGTGGCGTGTCGCCAAACCTCCGATTACGGCTAATTATATGTAGGGCTCGTAAAGGGAACCTCACCCTAGGGCTGCCCTTAAAAAGTTATTAAGCTCCTATGTAATGTCTGGCTCCGATTTGCTTTAGTTTGATGATGTGAAAACACGTGCTCATTATTTTTTCATGTTCTCAAGCATATACTTATCAAACTAGTAGGTAACCAGCAATTTGTTTGAACAAAACTCTCTACAGAAGTTAGAGGGTTAAGTCACTTTTCATTACTTTGAATGAAAATTTCTCCCAACAAGTTGTTGAGATTGGGCAGCTAAGAAAAATAAGTATCTGTTATTTTAGGCTACAGAAACATAAATCAAACTAACGCAAATCGGAGCCGGACAGTTGGGTACCTTAAGGTAGTAGTTACGATATTGACATGGATATGGTAAGACTGCAACACTGTTATTAGAAAATCTAAAAAGTTGAATCTTTTCGATACTGTCAATAAAACAGTGTTGTTATATTCCCAATCGCATACTCTTGATGCTATGGTGCGATGGTGTCTAAGAAAAGTTATTGAAATGATACCGTATAAATCTTATGTGAAACTGTCTTGTTTACGTCTCATCTTGAAATGTAAGGGAGTGAGAACGTTTTTCGGTCATCTGTGTTAGTTTACTAATTTCTGAGAACTATGAGTGCTCTAGCATTTTGATTTTAATAACCGCAACCGCATTAGATAGAACCCCTGACTGAACATGAAACTCTTTCGATTATGCGAAAAGCTTATCGCACCGTTTCATAGATTTGACGTCAATAGCGACGTTATTTGATTGTTAGTTTCTTTTGTGTTATTGTTATTTTCTGTGACAATTAATGTATTTTCTTTCTTTCTTTCTTTCTTAATAGTTACTACCTATGGCTACAGCGACTGGGTTCTATTATCTTCAGTTTTATTTACTTATTGTCATTGGGATATGCAATAATAATCGATGTCAAATTTTTATACCCTATAGGTCACGAATAGGACTATATTTTGATTTGCGAATTATTTTCCGCAATTGAAATCAGCACGGATAACCTATTATTTTGCGGTACGAGCGATAAGATCTGTTATTTGTATGACAAGTGGAAAATAAACCGTGAATTATTTCTATCGATTCGTTATACAAATTATTGAGGTTTATATTACGGTATAATGCTATTTCTTTAGATACATTACGTGCTTAATTCGATTTTATTCAAATCAAGATCATTTCACAAATGTTGCAGTGAATTGTTTGTTTTCTCTACCACAAAGGTTTCATGTATTTAATAATCCTAAAACAAAATACAAACTGAAACACCAAAGCGTAATGCGAAAAATAATGAGTGTTTTCCTCATCGGGATGCGAAGGGGAGCTTCCTTTGTGCGCTGAGCTCGGGTCGGATGTTTGCGCAGGCTGCGCGCGGCGCGCTTCCGCCGCGGCGTCGGCAGTCGCGCCGCCGGCCCGCCGCCGGCCGCCGCTGTCCCAGCCTGTGCATCACGACAGTCTTCCATTAGCATAAGATAGCATTAAGAAACCAAGTCTTCCACTAGCTTTAAGGTTTAGGGTACGATGCAAAGAGGTAGAGGGTCGCGTCGCGAGAATAATAGAGTAGTATTCGAACGGTTGTGGCGAGGCACGTTCCAAGCGGTGGTTGCGGGTGGTAATAGAGAGCGCGCGGCCGAACCGCCGCCCGAGCCCGCGGCCATGGCGCTGCCGGCGCCCGACGCGCTGGAGCCCGCGCTCCGCACGCTGCTGGCCGGCCTCCGCGCGCCTTGCTGCTGCCGATGCAGCTGCGCCGAGCGCCACCTTAACGATAACTTGCAGGTCTGTCTCTCCAACGAGGAGAGGAAGTCCATGCGGTCAGTCATAAGGTGTGCACCACTACTTTATCTCTATAATTAGGCCGACGTTAGACACGCCGCTTACATATCCCCCGATCGTTAATTGAATCTCAGTGGCCATTGTATCGATTTGATTAGAAATTAAACGATTTCACACTCGTTTGTGCATAATACGGCCGTTAGTATGAGTTATGCCTTGTATCAGAATTATCAGAAAATTACTTACCGGTATTGATTAAGTATGTTAAATTATTTTATTGTTTGCCCATTTCTAGCGCACTTAGGTGCTGCTCAGGTAAATATTGGTTAGTGTACTATGAAGCTTTATTACGAACTTACGCCTAAGCAACTCAGCATCACAAAGACTAGGCCGATTGAAACGTAGGTCTCGTGTGTTGTAGTGTTCAGTATAACTTGAAACAGTGCTTTCGTTTCATTTACGAAGTTGGGGTGTGAAGCACGTTTTTACTAAACTTATATCTCTCTTATGTCATATTTTTTATCAGATAATGTAAACAGTTCATGGATGGCCAAATTTGATAATTAGTTGTTATTTGTTAAAAAATAGTCTAACAAGTTTCCCTCATGTTTTCTTTCAACTTTCAGCGTCAGGTTGCTTTGCCTAGTAATAAAAAAGTGAACTTACCCAATTTGACTAGTACTAGAATCTACAGCGTAATTCGACGCCGCTTTGACCAACCCCGTCCATTCCAGCGTCCGCGAAACACATGCCGTAGCGGAAGCGCAGCAGGAGAAGAACGCCCGGCTCCGCGACGCGTTTGGCATCTCCCCGCGGTTTGTGGAGGGCTCCAGTTTGGACGCGGAGCGGCGCGCGCGCGACCAGGCCGCGCGCTACCCGCTCGTGCGCACGCCCAGCCGCGAGCGCGACGAGCGCCCCGCGCCGCCGCACAAGAAGAAGAAGAAACGAAGGTTCGTGTTCTTATAGGCTAAGCCAGGTACTCACTAGCGAGCTGTAACTAACTACATACATACATACATTAAATCACGCCTGTTTCCCAGAGGGGTAGGCATAGACCACTTCTTTCCACCTGCTACGATCTTGACAAATCTCTTTCGCTTCTTCCACATTCATACATCGAGTCGCAAGCACGCACGTCGGTATCGGGTACTTACAATTCGGCCCTTTTCCCTGTAACTGACTGTTGCTCGTAACATCGGTATGTGTACGCGGCTCGCGAGCCTAGTCACTTGCAGCTCGTTACTGTAACTGCTACGGTTAATAACCTTGAGGGTGCTCTAGTGATGTCAAAGGGGCATTCTTTGACCTTGCACGATAATGTTTTCCTAATAAATTAGCCTGAATATTGAACCTCCCACGTCTTAATGCTAACGACCGTTTGATTTATTCGATGTCAGTTGTATTATTGTTCCAATCATTGTCTTTACGCAGTTGTTCACCAAATCCTTTGTTTGTTTCCAGCGCCTCGCCAGAAACAAAGAAATTGAAGAAGAAAAAGTCAAAGAAAAATAAAAAGGAAAAGTGGGTATTTTAGAGAGCTCTCTTGTTGTCATGTTTTTAATGTAATTGCATGTTTTTGTTGTAATGTTGGCGATATTCTCATAGATTTTTAAACCCAGGCAGGTGATGCTTCAGTTGTCGAACAGGCAAGTATTTTAATGATAGTCTAAATTTGATACAGAAAGCCCTAAATATCTTTGGAATATGTACTTAGCTACTTATTTTAATAATTTCAGCGAAAGAAAATTGTTATGGGATTTCATTCGTAGGTATGATTCTCAACGTTTATTTCTTATTGTATAATATTTCATCGGGCAATGGTTAGACAAATTCGTTAAGACATTTATTTTGTGTGTTTATTACTGCTGTTTTATTTTTATTTGAAGCCAAAAGGTATAAACGTCAGTTTGCTGTATTCTGTGTGTATAACGGAAACTTTAACCCAATCTTGCTGCTTTACAATTTGAAGGATAATTCTTACTCAAAATACGGTGGTAAACTAATGTTTTCTGTATTTTTTCAAAGGGTTGACCTAATGTTTTTGAGACGATAAACTTTATGAATCATTAACAGAAATAAAGCATTGCTTCCTTGCTTCTTAACATTAACATAAATATTCAAAGTATAAACTGGGAATTTGTGGACGACATTTTGTGCTTTCAATTCAATTGAAATTCATTGCAAATGTTTCATTGCATTTATTTCTCAATAAAAAAAACTTATATTCAACATTCAAATCAACCTATCTAATTATTTAATAATAATCTAAATTAAGAATATGCCATTCAGTAATGCTTTCAATCCACGAAGTCGCGCACCAATACTTCTTTATTTATAGTTATAGTTATAGTTAATTTTATTGATGATAATAATTACATGTCAAGTAAATCTTTCTTATTATATAAAAATATAATAATGATATTAAAATGATTGTTACACTAATTGGTACATAGGTAATATAACACACATACATTGATACACCATTGATACGTTATTTATACATTGATGCAACCATGCAACGTCAATTTGACTGGCAGGGCGCGCCTTCGTGAATCGGAAACACTATGGGTACTTAGAAATGCTCGATCAATTCTAGATATAGCAAATTTAATTGCATTGCATGAACTTCATAACATTAATTTACACATTACAAATTTTCTAGTTATTGAGAATTTATCTTACAATCCAAACACTAGAAAAGGCCTTTGCCCAGTAGTGGGACGCTCAAACATGCTAAAAATCAAAACGTAATATTTAACCTTACGCTGCGTAACGTCAAAACATACCTTTCCGTCCAGGCAAGAATCCAGCAAGAAAAAGAAGAAGCGGTTCAAGTCCCCGGACACGGACAGTTCGAGCGACTCTGACGGTTCGGACAGCGACGGATCCAGTTCCGACGAGGATCGGCAGAAGAAAAAGAAGAAGGTAAATGATACTCAAATACCAGCTCAATGCCCATGAACCCGTCGCCATAGTAGGCTGATCAAAGATTATATTTGTGACAGTGTGCTTGGACCTTTAAAAAGGGGTAAACCGGGAGATCGTGATGGCCATTTACAAGAGCTGCCGCGAAAAGATTAAAGGTCAAATTAAAGTATACATATGTGTCAAATAAGTATAATATTTGGGTTTTAAATATAAAATGAGTTAGTTATAAACTGGTGACATACATTTTGTTCGTGCTATTCGTGCCAGCTCTTGTTAATCAACCTTTAAAAGTGGTAGAGCTTTGTTATAAATTATATTCAGGGTTTTTACTTTATACTTGTTACCAAATATAATCTTTGAACATAAAATTGTTCTAACAATGTTGGTTAAATTATATATCTTTTGGGACTTTGGGAAATGTTTAAATTTAAGAATTATTTTTCACACGTGTCCTGTCTAGATTTCACTTGGGATCCCTATTCAGTCACCCACACCGATTACACATCCTCTTCGTCCCTTGATACTGAGCAGGATATTGTCCCGCTAGCCGATGTAGCGATGCCTTCCTGATGAATAATTTCAATCTCGATTGGCTCGGGTTCACTTTAATTAACAATACCTCGCACCTTTCCTCTGCGTATGAACAAGGGCGACCCCTTTTTTTATTTTTCTAAAGATCTCTTTACACAGCCCTATTCTCTTCTTATTTTTGCAATAGTTTTAAAACTAATTGTAGCTATCACCAACTGTTAATTTGCTATGTTCTATCTAGTCTTGCCCCCGGCTGTAATGTCTTAGCTAAATTTACCCTCACTTCACTCGCTCGACACTACTGGGGGAAGATCCGATATTGTAAATGTGATAATTGTCTTCCCACTTCATTTTTAGTTTATTTCTCTGTAAATACAAGAAAAGACAGTAAAAATTATCTGTTTAACTGTGCATCATTTCATAGGATAGCCATCTTTATCTGAAGAAATAACGTATACTGTAAGTATATCACAAAACAATAACACTCAGTAAACACTATGTTAGGTGAATACTAAATTACCTATTCGTGCATTGAGTTAACATTTGTGACTAATGAGGCGGAGTGGGCGCGCGGGTCCTAGCGTGCACAGTTTACTTGCATGGTGTTGTAGTCCTTTAAACAGATGGTGGTTTTATATTGTCCGTGCGACGCGGGCCGTGGGACGCAGAAACGTGCTCGCTTGCGACCAACGCTGTCGGTGTAGACTGGCCCGCCGGGCGGGCCTGCGCACGTTTCTGTCTGTCACGGCCAGTTGTTAATGTCCTGTGATTGAATGTGAAAATGTAACTAATCCATAACATTCTCCCTCTTCTCATTTACCCAAAACTAATTAAGGATGCTCCACATGTTTAAATGGTATACAATACCACCACCGTTTGTTAAATAAGGTACGTTTCCGAAGTGTTGTTACGATTTGATTTTGTGTCAATGTATTTATGTATTTCTATATACCTATATTAATTTATATGTTGACATTGTTCATTGTGTTACTAATATTATATCTATCTCACTTGCACTGGTGCCAACAATCAACCTATTTAAGTTTAATATAATTTTTATGAGAATGTTATGGATAAAACAAAAAACAAACATTCCGCTAAACACTTTATAATTGTACATTTCATTTATACTTGCTTACATGATAGCTTACATTATTATTTTAGTATTAAACAATAATTTGACGTCTGTTGATTTATAAATGGTTATTTATTAGCATGCATGTGTAAAGTGGTATATTATTTTACTGTAAACTCTTCGTTTAGTCGATTTCGTGATTCGCTTTTTCATTTGTGAGTCTGAGTAATCTTATATGTTTTAGTGAAACTGATATGATTTGCCATTACCTACCACTATAGTCTTCTTGTACTGGCACTGGTGTTGGATGTCGACATTACAAGGCGACGATTGTTCACGTGTTTTGTTGGATTTTAAACAGAAAAAGTCGAGCGCACGGCGTCGCGGCAGCACCGGGCCGTCTTCTAGGGAAAGGTAAATTGTTTTTTTCTTTTTGTTTCTTGTTTTTTAACGAGCACACAGGCCACTTTACTACTATAAAAAAATATTACATAAAACTTACAAGGCTAAACAGCCGCGCTGGGGGTTGAGCTAGGATTCCCTGTGTTACAATCACAAAACGAGAAATAAATTTAAAATTACACTAAGGGCTGATTTTTCAATCCCCAGATAAAGCTATCCAGGAAGTAAATTTTAGCTCTGTCCTTTTCTTTCATATGACTTCAGAAAAGGATAGTAATTCATTTAACTGCCGGATAGTTTAATCTGGGGATTGAAAAATCAGCCCTAAGTCTTAAATAACTTTTAACATGTCTACAGTCAGCTTTATCATGTAAAATATGTCAATTAAACCTATTGATGCATTTTCAATGCAGCATGAATCATATAGCCTGACGTCACAGTTTATATCTTGCAATCAGAAACAATAGAATTTTGTATTTTTGAAAATGAGCATGTCGTAAATTATGGTCTAGGTCAAACATTATAAGTTATTTAAGGTTTGTAGAAAGATAATGCAATATATATCCTTTTATTGTGTGTCCATACGTTAACCCATTCAATTTTAGTACCTGGGAGAGCTCGGGTTGAAAACGATTTTTCCCGAAGATGACAATTTAACAGATCGATTTTTTCACCCGAAAAACCCCGATTCCGCAATTTTCATCGAAATCGTTATAACTGTTTTCGAGAACGTGATTACAAATACCTGTATACAGGGTGGAAAGTTGAGATGGGACAGTAAGGGCAGCTACCAGATCCCTTGCTGCTATGCGAAAATGCTCTTAGGAGACCTTTACTAACTTTTTAAGTGATGACAATCGACATTTACAGATTTTGGAAAAAATTTACAGTCAGCGAGAAAATCGACAGTTTTGAGTAATTTTTTTAATGCCTTTCGGTCCCATTTCTATCGCTTAAAAGTTACTAAAGGTCTCCTAAGAGCATTTCATTTTCACGTAGCAGCAAGGGATCTCGTAGTTGCCTTTACTGCCCCATCTCAACTTTCCACCCTGTATACAAATATTACTCGTTTAGTAGTAAACGTATATGGATTTATGAGGTGATGAAAGATTAAGGGGTCTTTACACATCTTGAGAAATTAACACCCGCCATATGCCTATTTCAGTTCGCCCGTCAAAAACAAGAAAACGTCGAAAGATAAAAAGTGGGAAGAACCAAATGAGCATCGAGAGAACGAGAACCACAAGCACAGAGATCGCGAGGACAAAAATAAGAAGTATGACAAGAGAGACGAAGCGCCGCCAAAGAGACAAAACGAATCCAGGAGGAGGGAAGACGATCGAAGTTCGGAACGAGATGTGTCACCACAGTACAGGCAAAAGTCTTCGGTCACTAAAATTGATAACAGACGTCGAGAACCATCTAGGGATGGTTCAGAAAAGCCACGCGGTTCTAAACGGAACCGACGCGATAGAAAATCTTCGTCTCCCGAAATTCAAGAAGATTCCAGAAAACCCGAAAAAAACAGGAAACAACGTCGCGAACCCAGCGAATCTCCACCTCCTGATAAACGCCGGCGCAAGAGTGAATCGCCCGAGTACAGGAATCGAGAAGATAGTTATAACAATCGGAAAGAGAAACAGCCTAATAGAAACCGAAGAGATAGCCCAAGAGAAGACCGAGATCGAAGAACGCAAAGAAGCGAGTCGCCAGACTACAGAATAAATAGAGAAGAATTCAACAGCCGAAAGGATAGGGAAGAGTCTAATAACCGGAAGGAGAGGGAGGAGTCTAATAAAAGAAAGGAGAGAGAGGAGTATCATAGCCGAAAGGAGAGGGAGGAGTCTAATAGTCGAAGGGAGAGGGAGGAGTCTAACAGCCGAAGGGAGAGGGAGGCGTCTAATAGCCGACGGGAGAGGGAGGCGTCTAATAGCCGACGGGAGAGGGAGGCGTCTAATAGCCGACGGGAGAGGGAGGCGTCTAATAGCCGACGAGAGAGGGAGGGATCTAATAGTCGCAAAGAGAGGGAGGAGTTTAATAGCCGAAAAGACAGGGAGGATAGGAACGATAAGAAAAATAGAAATAATCATGATAGTTTTGAGGAAGAAGCGCCCAAGCGGAGAAACAGGGAGAATCACGACGAGCGGCCCTCGAGGAGGAAGAGGAGCCCTTCCAGGGAGAAACGCTCCCCGTCCCCCGAGCGCGCCGAGCGCTCGCCCGCCAAACACCGCAACAAGGAGCGCAAGGAGCCCGCCAAAACTTACAAAAACTCCAAACCCGAGAGGAGAGCCTCCTCGTCCGAGTCCGAGGCCGAGCGGCGACCCAAATCGGTCACCAAAGATAAGTCCAAGTATTACAAAGACGCGAGCCCGTCCCCGGCCAGGGAGCGCCGCCGGAGCGCGTCCCGGGAGAACAGGAGGAGGAGGTCGTCGTCGCCGAAGGAGAAGTACAGGAGCGTCGTGAAGCCGGTGTCCGTGTCGCGGTCCCGCTCGCGCTCGCGGCGGCGCTCGCCCCCGCGCGCCTCCTCCAGCCTCAGCTACTCGCCCGCGCGCCGCAGCCCCGAGCGCTACCGGGACATCATCGACCGCCTGCCCGAGAAGGACAAGCGCAAGTACATCCGGCTCCCGCTCAAGAAGAAAACTAGCTTCAAGCCCCCCGCGGCCTGCCTGCGGAGCTCCTCGAGCGAGAGCGGCGGCGGGGACGCGCTCCCGCCGGACGAGCGGGCGAGACAGAACGAGCTCGACCTGCAGACCCTCAACGAGCTCAAGTCGAGGCTCGCGCAGAAAGCGAAGCGGGAGGTGTCGCTGGAGCGCCGCCGCGACGAGGAGGCGGCGACGTCCCGCCGCAGAGCGAGCGAGGAGGCGAAGCGCGACTTGACCCCGGAGAAACTTAAGACCCCCGAGAAACCCAAAGAGACCGAAAAGAGTCCCGAACCGGCCAGGAAAGAAAAGAGCCCCCTGAATGTAGAGAGCTCCCCGGAGGTGAGGCGGCGTCGGCGCCGCAGCTGGTCGCGCTCGTCGGGCTCGCGCTCGCGCTCGCGCGGCAAGTCCTCCAGGTCGCGCTCCCGCTCGCGCTCGCGGTCGTCGCGATCGAGGTCGCGGTCCTACTCGTCTTCAAGGTGAGTGGAAGTTATCATCATCGTGACGTTAAAGTGTTCTACTATGGATGTCTTTGAATAGTTTGAATACCTATGAATTTTGGTTTACTTTTTCATATTTTATGTTACCATTTTTACAGTATGAGGCGTAGACGCAATAAATTACGAATACACATACTTATAAAAAAATATATAAAAAAAAACACTTATGGACCAATGACAGGCGTGCGACAGTTTTCACAAAGTCCAGGGTTTAGATAACATTGAATAAAACTAATAAAACCCATAAATCAGTAAACTTCACTTCTTGATCTTTTCATTCAACTAGCGTATTCAATAATATAAAGGTGCACTTACACAGGCAATTTTTTGATCAATAATTGCCGTGATCAATAGCTGTTTAACTCTAATTTCCATTAATATAATGTGATTCCCTTACTGCGTATGAGCAATCATTGCTCATAAAATTGCCCGTGTAAGTGCAACTTAAGGTACGCTCTGTTAATATTAGTATATCCGCAGACGTTCCCGCTCGTCGCGCTCCAGCTCGTACAGCAGCCGCAGCTCGTCGCGCTCGTCGCGCTCCTCCACGCGCTCCTCCAGGTGAGTCCCCCCCCCCGCCCGCCGGGCCGAACCCCGCACTCCTCACAACCAACTCGTGTACTCGGCTTATAATGCCGGTTGTACACAATCGCTGAAACACCCCGAAATTGGCCAAGAGCGATTGTGTACATGCTCAGCTCGTCGTCTCGCTCACTCTCTCTCGTCTCGCCATGTTGCGGTCGCGGTCGGTTTCCGACGAATGTGTACGGCCGGCATAAGATACGACAACGGCTCTTCGGACTAATGAAACGTTCTAAATTTGAAAATTGTTTTGTACAGCCGGCATAAGAGGATGTGACGACGGTTCTTCAGTTCGATTTAAATAATAGAAGGGCTGTTCTAAATTTGAAAATTGTTTTTATGAGTTGGTTTTGAGCTGTGCACTCGGAGATGGAGGTGGAAACGTTCTGTCCAGAATGTTGACTATGGTTGACTATCTGGACCATGTTTCCTTTCGAATTTAGAACTTTCCTATTTTAAAACTACGATGTTCATTAAGATTTTTTTGATGGTCAACGTTCTAATTTTTACGTCACAAGATACAATTCAGAATAAAAGTTGATTGTACATTAAAAAAAATGTAAAAAAAATTACAATCAACTTCAAAAATGTTCGATGTACAACTCCTAGCAGCTGATATAAATCCACAAGCAGCGACCGCAGCGGATATTAACACGAGTTTTTGGGTGCGCATGGGTAACGTTCAGAACGATGACGGGCGTGTACGCGGATTACCGTAGATCGTCGCCGCGGGCGGCGCGCTCGCCGCGCTCGCCGTCCATCCCGCGCCGCGCCGGCTCGCCCAGCTTCCTGGACCGGCGCCGCATCACGAGGTAGCCGCCGTGCCCGGCCCAGCAGCCTCTAGCGGCTAGCATAACTTGGACTGCGACTCGTTCAGTACGTTTGGCTATAAGGGCTATAATTTAAAATTACAATTTTCTACGGGTTGACGTGTCAGCATCACGGTTAAAATAGTATTCATACGTCCCTAAACCTCGGTCTGCTGTTAACGCTGCTTTCAGCGTCACGCCGTTTGCCGCGTCAGAATATTTTCTTGTAGATTTCTACACGTTTTTTTTTATTGATTCTTAAAAGATTGTGATTGTTGTAAAATAAGCGTCTTGAATGCTTGACCTTATTTAAAAAAAAAAACAAATTTTATGATCCAACAAGACTTTACGATACATTAATTAAATTTACTTGCTGTTACTATCAGCTTTGATGAATATAACTCTTATCGTAGCTATTTTAATTGATGCCAACTACGAGAAAATTTATCTTGGTTGGCTCAAGTTTTACACGTTCCCGAAACCGACCGAAACATTGACGCTGGCGTTACACTGACGTTTGACGTCGCGTACAGCGTTTTAAGGGAGACCAAGGCCTTAAAGAACGTACTGCGCGAGAAGTCGCGGCCAACTTGTGCTAGCCCCCCTGGTCATCTAATGAGACGCTTCTGCTTTCTACCTAGCGTTGTTTATTAATGTGGACGCCATTTTCACATACGGGAGTCAGTTTTGGTGCAGATGTTTGCGCTGATTTTTTAAACGCCGCGTTTGTTTACGACACATTTTTTTTTTGGTATACTTTCATAGGTTCATTCTAGTCAATAAATATATCATGTAAGTAGTGGAAATTGCCAAAGTCTTATAAAAACTTTCAATCGGGTATAATTTTGCGTTGACATATTATACAAATGTTCTTGGTTGGTATTGCCAGTCAACTTTGAACGAGACATACTTAGAGCTGTGCGTACTTTTCAAATCGGGAAGAATTATGCGTAATGAATGCAAAAAACGAATTCAGTATCACGCTTCCTGAAATATACGAGTGCCGCGTGTGAAGTTGACCGGCTAAATAGTACTAGTTCAGTTATAAACACCTCTGCTCATTCATGATACCTAATTTTGGGACACATCAATAGATTTAAGGGGGAAAAATGTGTCGTCAACATAAATCATAAATGAAGTAGCATTACTATTTTATTGGGTGACCAGTAAGGGCTAGATGTCTTGCTCAGATTGTGTAATTCGTTTCATGTAAACTTATGGAACTGGTTGACATTATCTGGATAAGTCCTTAGTGATATTGATACATCACACACCGTGATTTTTCAAAAGTATTATAATGATTATTAAAGGATTGTATCAATACCACTTCCAAAGCACTGTTTTGTTTGGACTGCCGTAGGAACACGTCAATGGATAGCATTCATTTGGTCAAAAATCAGACGAATGTCATTCAGTTGGATGTTTGATAAGATTTTCGGTTTTAACATTGTTCGTGTGACGCTTCCCTTATGCTAATTTTAAATATTTTGGCTTTCTATTTTATTTTCGCCGTTTGCCATAATATGGAAAGTTTACTATCGGTATAAATATATTATAATAGACAAGGTTAGCAATACAAATTGATCAATATGGGTAATTCCGAAATTGAGAGACTGATAAATAAATTTGTTCTTAGAAACCATGATGTCGATGTTAGAATTGACAAAACTACCTACGTTCAAAGGTTTTCAAAAACTTATACACGACCAGAAACCGAAAGGGAGGGCTACATGCTTTTCAAAGTTAAAAAAATATTTAAATGTATTTCTTATTCTAAAATCGACGACGTAGTTCCTAAAAACAAATTTCTCTGTCCGTCTCTATCGTTTCGGACTTCCCTATTACGGACCCCTTGGATTTCTCACCCTGTCGGCATAATTGAAATCGCCTTCCATACATTACGTTGTGGTGACAGAAATTAAACGTGTGACAATTGCGTCTTCTACTCATTTTCCATAATATGGCATTGTATGTTTTCCCATATATATGTATTTTTTGTTTCATCTTTTATAGAAAAAAGTCACGAAAGCATAGCACGAGTTCAGAGGACACGCGTAGCTCCGATTAGTGCAGTGGCGTGCTAGTGTGAATTACTTCTAGTTAGCTCTAAGTTATATGCATTGTAATAATACCTATCCATATAAAATAATTCAGATACGTTGACAAATCACAAAGTGTTTTAATTCTTACTTGCTTGGGTCTGTACATACTTTTTGGATACTTAATAGTTTTGAAATTGAGTAGATTAGGCTGTGAGTAGACTTCTAAATTTAACTTTTTGCGTGATTACTTTTTGTGCAGTCATTTTAAACTCAGGCCCACGTATATCTTCGTGGGAAATTAAGACTTATGTTTAATTTCCAGCACGTAAAGTAAACATGTATTTCCGTATGGGTACAGATTGTAAATACTCGCCTATGTATATTGTTTGTGCGTGAATCTAACCAGGTTGTATTATGAAAGTCGGGCCACGGTAGACATGAATTTAAGACCTTCATTATGGATTAATCAGGTTCTTTGTACGAATTGAGTGGCTCTTCTTTAGTTTGGACATTATGCAATAACATGGGTGTGCTACTTAACATTAGTATTAAGAATTAAATAATCAACGCGTTATAACAATAAGGTGCAGTGTTGGTTATTTATCGAGGACAGGGCAGCATCAGGGGACTGAAGGGACTGCGGCACCTTGTCTTGCCTGTCTCAGTGCCATACGAGATCTAAATAAATGGACTAATGGTATTTGTTTTTCCTCCGTAGCGCACCCGTTGTAGATCTATCGTCAAATAAATACAAGTATAGAAGAAGATAATTATTTTATGTGGATTAAAGAAGTGACGACCGTAGAACGTGTGCTATTTTAACGAGAACATTTTATTGCGTGTGTTTTGTTCCAAACGTATTGTTTTATCTCATTAAAGTTTATCCTTTAATTTATGTTGTGTTTTTATTTTATTATTCATTACCGCTGCATGGTAGAGCTATTATGTTATGTGATACTTTCTAATACTGTACATTTAATAGACCACACTGAGTGTTTTTATGATTATATTGCTACTATGATTTGGCCAGTCAGAAAGGTAAGCAATTTGTTAATAGCATTCAACTTTTCACTTTCTTCCCCAATTACTAGTGCATGAGTTTCCTACTAGTACAAATTTATTTTAAAAGTATTTTACCCTTAATCAATAGTGCATGAACTCTGCCCGCTTCATCAACAATAACATTAATGTTGAAGTAGTTCCTAACAAACATCGATTTTTTTCCTTTGCAATCTATTCATGATTTAATCATAAATGTTTTTTCACCATTTAATTGACAATTAATAATCATGTACTATGACTAACTCCATGGCTTGTACTAACGATGACTAACCGAACAGCGCGCGGAAGCGGCCCATCCCATACCACAGGCCGACGCCCTCGTCCGCGTCGAGCGGAAGTTACGGCTCCAGCTCCTCTGAACGAAGCTGGTCGTGCTCTTCGAAACCAGAACACGACTAAGACAAACTTACCAAAATAACTTGTAGGACGATCTTCCTTTTAGTCATTTTAATTCTTACAATGGCGGCAGTTGTTGGAAGTTGAGTGATTTCCGAAATAAGTGTTCACTGAAGCGTCATTGATGCGTAACTTATTTCGTTTGACATTTATCCACAGATTCTTGGCGGTTACTAAATCAACTGGACATTTATTTTGAGAAATCCTTTGTTACTGGATCCTTATTCCACTATTAGCCCATCTGGTCTCAGATCCCACTTGCCATCGGGGGGTTTTTGCTCAAGTAAGAGCTTGTCATTACGTGTGATTACTATATCAAAGCAATATGGGCTAAATCAAAGTAAAGATACTAGTTTGTCTAAAAAGCATTGGTAGACGGATGAATCAACTTTTAAGGTACTCCCCATTTTTCGACATGTTTCACAAGTTATATGTTTTTTAGAAAAACTGTATATTTGTTAATGACGTGGCTTACACGCTTATTAAATCAAACAAATAGGCTAACATTTTAAATGATTTGATTTAAAATAATACAGTTTTAAATAATGATACAGTAGGTAACGCAGCAGACAATGTGGTCCCTAGGTTTTGTATGGAAAATGTGCATTTTCCCCTGAATTAACAGGTTTTTTCGAGGATTAAAAAATATTTCTGGTGTTTAACATGTAAGGTCTGTAAATTTGGTGGTCTGATTTTGATATTCATACATTATTATTAACCACGAGTCACCAGGAAAGTTTTAATACCGCAAAAGAAAAGAAGTACCTTAAAACTTGATTCACCCAAACAATGATTTGGGCTCTACTCTCGGTAAAACCTTTTGACATGTTATCGTTTTGATAGCTCTTATTTACTTGATATAATTGCAGTGGAGTTGAAAACAATATCAAAAGCAATTAGGTTTTACCGAGGAGAATAGAGCCAATGGATCGCTTCCATAAGCCGCCCGCGTCTTGTTTGTCGCTCGGATATCCCTCTCTAACTAATCGTAATAAAAAATACTCAAGAGCGACAAGCAGGAAAATAAATATGCTAGTCACACTGATTTGAATAGGTACAATTTTTAATATGCTTATTTATTGTAATGTATACTTGTTTTTTTTTTACATTAGAATAATGACGTTCAAATTAGCACACGTTTTTAGTAACGCCGATAATACTGAAACATATTTGTCTAAATTTTCTAATTTAGAAGATAAAACTGTATTTTTTTCTAATTTTGACCTACAAAAACGTTTTTAAAATATTGGTCATTTATTCTAATCTGAAAAAAAAAACTAAGTATAGTTAACCAAAAAACTAACCAAATGTAAGTGAAGCGTTAAAATTTGATGTAAATCATGTAAAAACGAATCGCTTGTTTCAAAAGTGTACCTACGCTTGATATTATAATTTAATAAATTTAATGAATGTACAGTAGCATATGTATTAAATAGGTTGTCTGCGATAATATTTGTTCATTCTCAACATGTGTGTGAAATTTAATTAATGTATTGACGTCTATTTGTCTGCGATAATATTTGTTCTCAATTAGTTAGTCTCGAAGACCTTTATAAGAAGTTGTAATTACATCAAGGAATTCTAGTCATTAAGTATATTTAATTTGTAAAATAGATCGTTTAAAAATTTGAACTGAGCGGAAGAAATTAGAAGTTTGTATTGATTATCTTAAGAAAGGCAAAGTGTATATATAGTAGGTTTTTTATTTAAGCGAGCCGGTTTGAAAACTCGGAATGCACTAATGTTGCCACAGTATAAAATAGTTTTGCTCGAATTGATATTTTGAAAAGTCTGTCAAATTTTTTTTGGGCCTAGTTTTTGCCGACTGTCCTTTTGCTAAGTCATATTTGCTTATAAAGTTATAACTTATGTAACTAACAAGTCTCAACACGCTGGGTCTACGTTAAGAATAGCGGAGATCCTGTCGCCATCTTCCGACTCCACCATCGGATCAGCTCTTTAGATTCTATAATATTGCATTGTCATCTGGTTTATATACCGTTGTATCGTTTGTTCACTGCTTATTATGATGTTCGTCTGATACTAATAATAAGGCAAGTTAAATAAAAGCTTGTAAAAAGTTAACCGCTTGGAATAATATATCTTGGTTAAGGGAAATTTTAATTGAATAACTTAAATGTATCATAACCAAATATAATTTGACATTCCCAATGTTAATCGATATAGTATTGGATAGTATAAGTAAGACTTGACGGAGCATGTAGCTCTAGTATATACTAAACCGTCATTTATTTCTTCATTACTATTAAATTTAGCTATCTGGCAAACTAGTTTGCCTAAAGCAATTTAATTTACTTTAAACGTCTATTAGTTTCCTATATACTAAAAAACTGATTTAGTTACGTTTGTACATATCTATTTTCCTTAAAGTTCAATGTAAAAACTGTAAAAATAGATGTTTACTATTGCCTTTCTTAGGTATTTTTCTTTGCATTTCTGCTGACAATAGGCCAAAATATTATTAATCCGCCTGTTTTGGTTAATGTGATTTTAGGACGATATTACATTTTACATTCCTGTTATCTAGTCAAAAAATCGTAACAATTCAGTAATTTTTTTTTGTTATGAATTTTTTACATCTTTATTTTACTTGTTGGTAATATTATTTTAAATTATTTTTAGATTTAAGCTGTAGTACCAAAAATACTCTTATATTTATTGTAATTAAGTGCAATATATTTATTGATAAAAATATTTACACTGTGTCGGAACGTTTACTAGTCATTTGTAATTTTATTAATTTATTCAACATCTGTCGTAACGATTTAACGTTACGTAAATATTATTAATTGGCTAATTATTTATTATAAATTATAAGTACATTACATTAGGTCAAAACATGTGAATCGATTGAAAAAATAAGCAATGATAGACTATGAAGGAAAAAATCAAATAATACTCTCAAATAACAAAATACCATTGTATTATATACACGATACGATAATAAATATATTATAAGTCTTTGATTTTAACGAATCTCAATAAATGCACTATATAATAATAAAGTTGTTTTTGCAACTTCGAAACATGACAGTTTTGCATATTAGCAACTTAGACAGAAATATAATGGATCAATTTGCTGTTGTCGAATAAAATACATACAATTGACTCTGATGTTTTAATTAGTAATTACCCACACGTAACGTGACCTGCGCCGCTATTCCTGACGATAAAAACGATATCGTAGTTGACCTGTTATGGTATTGTTATGACGTCAGACGCCATTACTGTCAAGTAAATAAGAGCTATCAAAACGGTGACAATACGATAACCGATAACAGATCAAAAACGATATTGTTTTTACCGCGTTGAATAGAGGCCCTGGGCCTCTGTTCCATTGCGTTCTTGCCTAATCGCAATCGTATTATTTACGACTAATAAGAGCTATAATAATGTCAACAGAACCTCCTTTTTTATAGTTTGTTATGGTTGTCCGCAGTCTGTCCACACTGCGGACAAGTGGGAAAAATGATTCCCAGTTGTCCGCAGTGTGAACAAAGGGGTGCGGACAACTGGGAATAAGCCTTTGTTACCAATAGGGAAAAAGACGAGAGTGTAAAAAGGGGTCTATATCGGAATCCATAATATCGTTTGTTCTAATTCATCTTGTCCTAAAAGCCAATTCCGCCTGATGCTTAAAACTTTTTAGTGTTTTTATAACACAACTCTTACAAACGATAAATTAGGACAAATGACGATTAGGACAAACGATATTATGGATTGCGAATGACACCCGTAAAAAAGGCCATCTTGATTCGATATCGGAATCATATTGTTGAGGTTAGCACAGCATATATTCACTTTACAGCAACTACAGCGGCTTTCCTTACAATTAAAATTGAAGTTCGAAGTTACGTTAGCTCTATCCCTTTCTCTTGATTTACTCTCGAATGACAAGTGACAGGGATGGAGTAAACAACTTCAAAGTTCAGTTTTAAAGTAGGGCATCAGCTGTCAACGTCAACGTATATACACCATGTACAGTCAGACTTAAATTTGTTGACCTTAGGTCCAAAGTCGGTCTGATATTCTACAACAATAAGGTTGAGTTTCCTATATGTTACAAAAGACTTGGCATCTCTATTGACATTTGGCAATTTCAAGCATATTTTTTTTAATATGTCATATTATTGTTCATATTAATGTTTGTGACCATACTACTACAAATGTGTATGACTATCGTGAAAGTTTCTAGCGTTAAATCGCTTGCAACCGGGGCAGCCCATGAAAACGATACCAGCGGCCCGTTTCACGAAGCTACAAGTTACAAATTACAAGCGGAACTCTCTTTCTAGCAGGAGGAGTTAGAAAGAGACTTCCGCTTGTAATTTGTAGCTTGTAGCTTCAACCCTTATACCTAATTTCTAACTTGTTTCGAAAAATAAAATCTTTATTTTTCTATCTTCCGGAAAGTTAAACTAAGTGTAAAGATCATTTATCTCAAACTTTTTTTCCTTAAAGCACATAAAAGTCCTAGGAGAGGCCTGGTTAATCGCGAATTTTTATATTTAGAGGAAATACCCCATCACAACATATGTATTTATAATATCAATTCGTTAATTAGGTACGTACAAGTCAACAATATTATATTTATATACAAACATTTAAATAAGCTTATCTTCTAAAATGTAAAGTCACTTATAATAGGTCAAGTGTTTGCACACCTTTAGAAAATTATTGCAACTTCATTTTATATTTCATGAATGTGCGTGCAAACGTGATAAACATATACACATACACTATAAATTTTAGTACCATTTCCATCCAATACATACATTCTTAAATAATACATTAGATATTAAAAAATACATATTTCTCAGACTTATCTCTAGATATCCCTGTATAGAACAGTTATCTCCCTTAACCCTACTAGAAGTACAAAAAACCAGCAATGCGACTTCCGATCAAACAATATTTTCATGTCTTGTTTTTTTTATCGCCTTCCTTGATAATAAAGATTAGAACAGTGATATGATAAAGGTAATCAATACATATTTCAGTTGCGTAACGTTATTAAAATTTGATAATTATTAGCATTGCTAATTAAATAATTAACCTCGATTATGTACAGTGTGTACCATGTACTGAAAGAAGGCAGTCGAAATTATATAAGTTTATCACACGGCCTAAGATAGAATGGCTGGAATGTCAAACAGATATGAGAAACTTATTCCCCTATAATATGGGATTTCCATACTAGGTACAATATCATGGGTTATCAAATTCATGTGAACTCCGTTGGCTAAACAACAAAATTTACCCAGCGATTGCGCAAAAAGGAACTGTATCCGTGTGGATGATAGAAACACTGTGCAATCTAATTGTCTCGTGTGAAGATCCTTTAACAAGAACTGAACCAGTCAACAAAATCAAATATCAGATACTTGTAGAACTATTGCAAATACTCATCATTTTAGTTGTAGCTTAAAAATTGGTCAACAAGAGCATGATATCACGTCATTTGGCCCCCACCCGTTAATTACGTTCATCTAACCCTTAATCTTTCTTGTCGTCCTTCTTTTGGGTCATTTGGCGTCTCTTTCTGGCTAGGAACATCGCCCAGCAGAAACCAACCAAATTCATGAAGAGAACTCGCAACTGAAAAAGTAAATAAATATAAATTATAATACATTATTATATAGTAAACAGTGTCCAGAAGCGGCTTTAGCCCATGTAGCGCTCGACCGTCCATGCGTCATCAATACCCTGGCGCCCTCTAGGGTCTTTGAGAGCGCTGGCGCCGCGAGCGACACATGCTCTTTGCAAGTGTCGCGAGCGGCGCTGGGCGTCCCCGAAGACCTTGCGCTCGTGTGCGCCGCACACCCAGCACCATAGGTAAAGCCGCGTCTGACAGTGTCTTGTCTTGGTAAATTAAAAACCAAGATCAGGCCGTGATACTTACGAGTATAAGTACTTACAAAAATATCATGACATAACTTTATGGTTTAAGAGAGAATGCATTTTGTAAGGCAAGTAATGTGAATATTGTTTCCAACTGAAGAACACAATGTTGAATTTTGGAATATAATGTACAATATTACGAAGGGTATTAAGGAAAGAAGTTCTCAAAAATCAACTATAGTCATGTAAAGTAAAGGCATAAGGTACATTCTGTGCTAAGTCACCAACAATCTACAGTACTTCATCAGCAATCTTTGTTTTTCTATGAAACACGAGTAACAGATACTGTCAAGCGTGATAGCCAAGCCAGCTGAAGACTCAAAAAGTGGGAGTGACAGTTATGGGTCAGGTAAGTTACAGGTTTTAGCCAAAGAGCTGTTGACCTGTGAAATTACTAGCACTGAGGCATTCCATTACAGTCTGCAGGGATGGCAATGCATTTGCAATTATGAGATCAGAAAAAAAGTTTTTTTACTTGTATATATCTAATGAAGAGCCTAAACCTCAAGATTTTTAGGTATGGCAACAAAATTGGTAAACATTAAATATTCAAATAGGTTTTTAAAATTAGTGATAAAATGTACATTGGCCTCAGAGACCATTAACCAACCAGTGACCTCTGTCTGCTATAAAAAAAACCTCATAACAAGCAAAAACGTTTAGGTACGTGAAAAATGTTTTATGCAAATTTATGAAATACCTAATAACATGAAGTTAAAACGTTAACATAAAATGTATTTACGTTAGGCTTTGCTGCATTGCATCACCAAATAAGAAAGGTAAGTCAAGGTTATGTCAAAAAGTACACTAACAGGCTAGACAAAAATAAGAAGTGCTTACCATTGGAGGCACAAACGCCAGATTGATAATTTGGAACAGAGTCATCCATTTCCAGTTAGCTTCTAAAACAGTCGTATATAATGCAAATAGCTGTTTTTTGGCAGCTACGTGGTTCTTGCCCTCAAACCTTGCAAGTGTGTAGAGTGAGAATGCTTGCATCAACGGCGCAAATATGAGCCTTTCAAATAATAGCTTTTTAGCCAACGGGAACGCTACAACATCCTCGGGGAATAGCTGTTCTACAATGCCGTAGAAGTAATGAGGTATAGTCCCTCCGAATAACAACCTGGTAACATAAAAAAAGATTTATTAATTCTATTGAGTATTTGTATCACAGCACCATGATTCTTTCCATGCAATATGAAATCGTTTAAATCGTAAAAAGAAAAACGGGAAGAAAAGACATGAATAGATGACAAGTTACAGATAGGAATGGAAAAAATAGTAATAGAATAACTAACATTTTTATATACTTTATTAATGACAAGCATGACATATATTTGACTAATCATAACTTTAATAGTGATAATGACATGTAAATATAATTACAGCAATAAAGGCTAATAATAATAATAATAATAAACATAAAAAAAGATTTATTAATTCTATTGAGTATTTGTATCACAGCACCATGATTCTTTCCATGTAATATGAAATTGTTTAAGACACAGCTAAAAGATACAAATTGTAATGACGGAACAAGAAACTATACTGTGTCTCACTGTTACTAACACAACAGAATACCTGGGTACTTATTTCAATTAGTACCTTCAACCTTAGGCAGCAAAGTCGCTATTCAAATGAATTGTTTTATTAATTATTTCGTTCCATTTTGCACTCATCATTAGCGGTTGGAGTTTACAATAAAAACAATACCATTGTTTAAAAGATTAGCTCTCAAGTGGATTCCGACATTTTATAAAATTCCTACTATAAGAATCATAATGATAAACAATATTTATTTATGCCAGTAAGAGCAAATGCAATAATCTTGGAATGGAGCATAATACCAAGTTTATATGACATTATAACAGTTAACTTACCCAAAAAGTCCGAAAGCCAACACTGGGTCTAGTCGCACAGATTCACCCACTACTACCTGCGATGCTATGCTGGCTGCAGACCCCACCACACAGCTGCAAAACAGAATAATTTTACAATGTAGGACCAAGGAAGAGGCCTAAACCCAACAGTGGGTGGAAACAGGCTGATTAGATTAGATGGAAGGTTAAAGACATTTCATATTATTTAATAGCTTACTACTTTCGAAGCCAAAGTTATAGTGATAATTCAGTTGATATCTTCTTACCATAAATCAAAGGTAGACTTTGAACTTGGTAATAAAGTCCGGAAACATTATCACTTTCGCTAACAATATATAAGAAGGACTTATTAAAGTATCTTACCTAGTAATAGCTTTTGTTTTAATAGGGTGCAAATACAGGTTTTGCAAATATGACGCCACTAAATTCATAATCGGTTTAGATAAGGCCATTTTCTTCCGATTTAACGTTAATTATCCGTCACAACTGTCTCAATCGAGCGTAATGTGCGCACTAATCTAAATAGGTTGTATCTAAATGACGCGGAGAGTTATTTACTTGTTTCTGAATTGATAACTGATAAAGTTATCAGCAGTTATCAACAAAATGTAAAGTTTACTCGTAGTGACAAGCTGACTTTACCTGTTTAGTTTAGTAGCTGACACTGCTGACAGTGCAAAGGCCGTCGAGTTCGCCACAGATACATAACATAACAGTCTATTGCCCCCATATTGCCCCTTAGGAGCTTGTTTGTTGTTACACTATAGGCCATACTCACATTTGCATAATCAAAGTATTAATATTAATCCCATTTTATTTTAAAGCGTTTGTTTAAAAACATTTCAACAAATGTCCATGGAAAGTGTTCCATGAAGTCCTATTGTAAAAGGTGTTGAGATGAGTAGTTGACATTAGAAAATCAAGAAAATAATATATTATGATGTATATAATTATGTCAAACTAAAGTCGGCGTTCCATAATATTTTTAGCCAAAAGTCAACTTTAGTTTAGTTTGTTTTTAAAGGCGGTTCGTTATTTTTTTAGGATTTATTTTAAGGTATAGATTACAAACAAGCCGATGGGTCACCAAAGGTTCCATAATGTATACAAGGTTTTACCTTATTGCTTTTGACATGTTACCGTATTGTCAACATTATGATAACTCTTCCTATCTTAAGGGGCTTCTAAACGGGCCATATTTTCACTGCAATATGTTAACTGTAATATGGCAACTATTGGTGTCTTTCTCTAACATACGAGTAAGAGAGGGACACCAATAGTTGCCGGCCACATATTGCAGTGAAAATATGGCCCGTTTAGAAGCCCCTTTATGTCGGCTACTGCCAGAGTGCTACTTCATTTAAATTAGTTAGTTGGCAAGGTAGATTAGGGAATTATGGTACCGTAAAACGGGGTAAATAGGGACACCACCTACAATGAAGCATAATATGTTACTAATTATAAGACTGAAATAACATAAATAGAACGTAACTTTATTTTCATTTAATACTTCTTCTTAATTGTAACAACTTATACTTCATTTTAGGTTGCGTTCCTATTTACCCCTTAGTTCCTATTTACCCCGTTTTACGGTACTGATATCCAGTAATGCCAAAGCCCTTTTAAATAAATAAATATTAAAAAAAGAAAGAAATGATAGCTCTTATTTTACATGTCAAATCAAAAGCAATATGTTTTTATGAAGTACAGTCACCAGCAATAATATATTATCCAATATTGGGCGCAAAAATATCTGACACGCTCTTATACCTCTAATAATAAAGAGGTGTCAGATGTTTTTGCGCCCAATGTTGGATAATACATTATTGCTGGTGACTGTACAATAGGGTTTCAGATCGTGCCGTCATTATGACAGGGTTCTATCTTCTAAGGTGGCCCGACAAGAAGTTGACTGAAATTGACAGTATATTTTGTTTGTGGTTTTAATGTACTACATTCTATTGCGTATGTGGCCACCTAGCGACATCTAGCGCACACTTGTATCAACCAACTCGCTAACTCGCTAGCGCCACCAGCGTCAGACAGCGCAACTAAAAGTTCTACATCGCGCTAACGAAGTTTCTCCGTTCAGTTGACATACCTATATACAACTTCCAACTTCATCCCAACGGACTTCGGTCCCCAGGCATAACACCCGCCTGGAGAGAGATCTCTCTATTGTCCTCTCTTCCTACACGTACAAGGAACCCTAGAATTTCGATCGCAAATCGTTGCATATGCCAAATTGCTAACACTTGGCATTATTTCTCACGGCTCTTCTAAGATGAAGGACGATAGACACCGATCGTATACAATATCGATTACCCGGTCCAATGCGTCAAATCGTTCATTGAATACAAAACGGACACATTCCAAAATCAGCCAGTGTTGCATTTTAAATTTAGAAGCGGTTGGTATAAGATTTTCAATGCAAGAGCAAATTATTTTGGAATGTGTCCATTTTGTATTCAATGAGCGAAATGCGTGCAGCACTTTCCGTAGGTAGTTTTGAAGACATGGAGAAGGCTTAAGGCTCCGGCAAACCAAACGCGTGGCAGCAGCAGCGCGTAGCGTCGCGTGGCGTCAGGGAGTTGTAAAACAACAAAAAAAAAGGAACCCCGGCACACCGAGACGCGCGTCTCGCGCGCTGCAAACGCGCCGCACACGCGCTGCTGCTGCCACGCGTTTGGTGTGCCGAAGCCTTTACGAATGGCAAGTGGATTCCGTGACCCATAGACATTTGCAATCTCAAGACTACAACCCTAAGACCGCAATTGCGTTGCCAACCCTAAAGACCAAGATGAAACGCCTCTACGCTAGTAATTGCACCAGTTGTCTTATCCCCAGACAGGAACACAACAATGCGAACACTAACGCTTGGCGGTAAGTTAAAGGATAAGATGGTGGTGGCGATCCAGATGGACCTTGCACACGGATTTTCGAAATAAGATTATTGAAATTGGTATAAAACTGGACACACCGAAAATAAAGTAACAAATTAGAAAAAGGCAATTTGCAGTTGTTAATTATTTTATTTTTATTTCAAAATATATTACATCCAAGTAAAATCATTACATACTAATTTTCGATAAATCTAGCACAAACAATGAGCTACATACATAATTCAATAAAAAATATATAACTTAGGTGTTTTAGCTTCCATATAATTTATTTAATTGCATTTTAAGATTTTGTGAGGTGACGGCCGGCGTGTCGGGCACTATCGCAGGCCGGGACTTCACCAGTGGCGTGTTCAAGAAATGCAGCTGCTCCTTCATTTTCATATACATATTCAATGCTTTCCCCCCATCCAATTTGATTGGTGTACTCATATCCCCTACAACATTTGGCATAGATTTATAGAATACCTTTTTCCTTAAACATGACGATTTCTTAGGTATTTTATAAGATGGAGACTTGGGACTTTCTTTTATAACAGAACATCGTCGTCCAAGAATAGGGCTTTTTTCGGGGCTTTTGTTCGCTGCTGGAATATTATTATCTATTAACGTTTTATCTTTATCATGGTCAGATTTTTTCCCATCACTCCTCTCACTTATTAGTTGTCTCACTTGATCCAATGCTTTTTGTTGTGATTCTCGTATGTTTATCAGTGCTTGAATGCCATCATTTATCATCTTGATATTGTGCTCAGTCTGTCTTTCAACATCTAGCAGTTCATCCATTTTAGACATTTGTTTCTCAACATTGTTAACCGTAGCTTTGTTGAGCATGTCACAGAGTGATACAATTACACTTTCCTCTCGGTCATTTCCCTCGTTACCTTTTTCTGTCACCTTTGGATTGTCAAAGCACATGATGGTGTCATTTTCACCAGTTGACGTATCTATGATACTAGAGTTGTTGAAGCATTCAGTATTTTGTCTATACTCCTGGAAAGGTGTTGAGATTGGTGGAGAAACTTCAGCAATGTTTTCCAGAGTGTGTTGTCCATCTAAAATGGCATTTGTGATTTGCTCTGTTTCGTGGATTTCTTTCTCCTGCTGTATAAAACTGGCATCACTGCCTGATTTCCAGGAATCGTTGGATAGAGGTGTGTAAGGCACAGGGGGTGGGGCTAGTTTCATGTGGTTAAAGAGTTTTGGAGCTATCGACTTTCTGTTGACATTGGCAGAATATGAGGAGTTTTCTTTGTCAGCTATAATTAGTTTAGGTCTTGCTGGCTTACTTTCCACTGGAGTTTCTGGAATGTTGCATATGCCACTTATCCTTACACTGGCTTTAGCTGGAAATCGAAATATTAACTGTGAACACACTATAAAACAAATCACTAAAGTGGGTAATTAATATTTACAAAAAAATCATAATTATAAATTAATGTTGAGAATCATTTTGAAACTTTTTATGTTTAATTGCTTGTTTTTTGTTATGCTAATCAATATAAAAAATAGAACATAGTGTAACCTTGGACGTAAAGTGATTTCTTTGCCCTGACTTCAGGTTTAGGAAACTTTGGAGTAACAGCAGACGCAGATACCAAAGTCATTCTTGAGTGCGGCACAGTGGTAACCATGGTCATCCGTGAATTAGCAACAGGAGGCATCATGGTCATTCTTGCATTTGTAACAGTCTGAAATCGATAAAATTTGTTTTTATTAACCTATTCATTTCTAATTATTATTATAATACAGGGTTACAGGTTAAGTCAACCTAGATCCTTTAAGGAGGCATAGTAGAGCTCATTTGGAGCAAATTAGGTCATCTAGTACCCTGTCCGAAATTGATTAGTTTCTGAGATAATCATAATTTTAATCTGAATTTTGGTGATTTTTCCTTATATCCTTGTCACGAAAAATCCTTAATTTCATGTTTTATTTCAGAAGTTTTTAAGTAGTATTTTACATAATTAGAATCATTACAAATCAGTGAAGTTTCTAAACGCATTTGTCAGTTTTTTATAATCAAGTTTTTAAGTAATCACATGAAGTTTGTTTCTCCATACTAAGTGAAAAACAAACACGGGGACCACTAGTGATTTGCTCCAAATGAGCTCTACTAGGCCTCCTTAAAGGATCTAGGTCGACTTTACCTGTAACCCTGTATAATGGTTATGAAATCACGAAAATGGCATGATAAATTACTGTCTTAACACAATGCTCAGCATGCATAAATACAAAATAATAATGACCAACAAAATAAACACTGCTATCTGGTCTTAATGTCAGGAAATGGACCTTCATGTTTCATGCTTGTTAGGAGGCTGGTCAGTCAGGGAAAGTCATCGCAGTGCACCTTCCTGTACACGCAGCACAAAGCAGTGTTTATTTTGATAGTATGTATAATGACTCACACTAGTTTAAATAGTATATTAAGATTAATATGTGAGTTTAGTTGATCATGTAGTTTGAAAAATTAAAGCATATTAATAGATAAAAACAAGAATGAAGCATACTCTAGTCGGTGCAGGTGGTGCAGGTTTAGGTGGCTGGAAATTGAGAACTTTTCTAACCACATGGTTACGTAACTTTCCATCAGCTGTGTGGTTCACTCTCTTGTCAACTTTAATGGAGGAGTTCCAGCCTTTCTTCCTTGTCGACGTGGCTGGTTGTGGTCTGGCAGGAGTATTACCTTTAAATGCTGAAAAAGGGAATTGTAAGAACTACTAAAAAATTTGACTAACTTCTACTCGGGTATTTCTCCACTAATTGGAAAATTGCTGTCCGTCGGTTTTATGGCACAATGTTTATAGATAAATGTCAAACAAATAAGCTCTTCGTGTCAAGTAATAGCCATATTTTTAAATGTGTCTGATATTATACCAAAAATAATACGCCCTATTTAGTTATAATTATTTGAACTTGTCAAAAAACAGTACCCTGGTATGTCCCAAACCCAGAATTTGATAAGTATGACAAAATATTAGCAATTTTCTACAATGTAACAAGATTTCACTATTGAACCTAAGAAGGTGAATACTCAAACAATTTTAATAAAGTAGTATTTCAATTAATATGCAAGTCATTTTATAAGCACTTTTAATCAAACTTTATCCCAAGACTACGAAAACAGTCCCCTGTCGCCTGATTGTGATAAAAATAATGATGAGATTAACTTTTGTACATACATACATTGATCTCGGTATGAGCAACACTGGTTGTGATGCAAGACCATTTTTACTGTTTAATTCACTATTATTTGAAGAAAAAGTTGGCAGGGGACTGTTAAAATTTTCCAATAATTAGTGGAGAAATACCCATGGTAATTGGTGTGCAAATAGTAAATAAATTGAACACCAAATAACAAGGACAGTTTTTGTTGCTACCTTGGAGCTCAGCTCTCATTTCAGCCATGGTGAGCGGCTTAACCGCCTTCTCCGCAGTTCGGTTGATTCCCATAGTTTGTCTCGGCTTTTTTTTAGCCGTAAGCGTGAGTATTGCATCTTTGGATAACAGACCTAAAATTCATTATGAAAACAACATTACTAAGACGAAAATTAATACTTTGTGACGTGTATCATAACTAAATAAGGCAAATCACAGTGAAATTAGAAAAATTGTTTGTCAGTTAATCCACAATGGGTTACCATTTAGCGCTAGATTGGGAAATAGCTCTGCCATAGTTTTTGGTTGAAAGGATCTCTTCTGTAATGGTGTTTCCTCCATTTTTATTCATCAATCACAACCGTAGTCACAATACAATCACAAAATACACGAATTTAATTTAATTGGTTGTATTTAGTTGGTTTTACTTTAGGCGTCCGAGCACAACAATCCACCAACAATCGAAATTTCAAACATGTAACTGTCATGGCTAAATTCCGTTCGTTCTTTATGTTTGGTTATACGCATTTAACGTGATTATTAAAACCTGAAGTCAAATATTTGAAACCACTTACAAGTTACGGCACGAAGTAATAAATTATGTCTGAATATTTATTTTCATTACACTAACCATCAAATATTAGAATTAAGCTATTTTCCTGTATAATATAAGAAGTGAAAGGAACGTATCGCCTGACGAGAAACAAGATTGATGTAATTTATTGTCGATTTAACTGTTGCTTAAACAGATTTGTTACAGTGACAAGTGACAGGAGAGTGACATACCTACGTATACTATGCGGTGATTGTGTCATTTCAATGACTTGTTTTTCCGGCATTCTGCTGAAAAAAGGATTGCAACGTATTTAATTAATCTAAAAGTAGGCGTTTCTAACGCCACAAACGATAAGAAATGGCAAAGCGTATAGAAATAACGGGATTTGAGGCTTTCTCTACATACACACAAAGCCTAAGTGCTAGTAGCCCGCCGGTATTCTTCTTTTTTAGCGGCGCTAAGTTGCCTACTGGTGTGAGTTGGTGCCCTGATTGTGTCGAAGGTAATTTATTCATGAATATTGTTTGTATTGAAGCCTGGCTTCTAACGCGCATATAATCTACTTTAAATGTTCTGGTTTAAGCTCGCGAAAAAAAAGCAACAATTTCAAAGTAGAGCAAACAAATAGGTTTCAATTTTTTCCAATTAGTTTTACAAAATTAAACCTAACCGATTGTGACATTTTCTAATCAAATTATTTATTTATTGAGCATAAATAATGAGTAAAAAAAGGGTAGAGAACAAAAAAAAAGTTTCACAAGTTGTATTACTATGGTAGTTGTGTTGTTGTACTAAGAAGCATTCAGCAATTTCATCGATAAGTTGCCTAAAAAAATGCGGAATATTTATTAAAATAAATTAGTCGTTGGTCAATAAATTGTCAGTTAAAAATAGGGGATGCGAATTTCTGGTCGGCCCCGGGCGGCGAAAACCCATGCTATGCCACTGTATATGTCTATAGTATTATGTCAATTGGATGTGGTTAAGGGAAAAGGCATCAATCAGTTTTAAGTTCACGGAGCATTTAAACAACATTTAAACAATGATGGATTGATTTTACACAAAATTATACTATGGAGAAAATGACCGAAAAATGTTTTCAAACATTTGCAGTTATTCATTACTTTTTGCAATATTAGGACTTAGTGGCTTGGATCCGTTTTAAGAAAAATGGTATTGTGTGACACTGGTTCTAGCTTGGTTTCAGCAGTAACAATCCAACCAAAATGGACTGGATCTTTTTTCTGATTTAAAATAATATCCCTGCCATAGATGTGGGTTGGTTCCTATGTGATTTTAAAATAACTTGCTGCAGTAATTTTCCGGATCCTTTTTGCTGATTGATAGTCTAGCTAGACCCTAAGGACCATCATGGCATACTTAACTCCACTTCCGATTGTTTTGTGGATTGAGTCCTTTTTCCTTAACTATGTAATGAATTATGTAATGAAATTTACAAAAATAATGTATTATTTCAGCTGCACCTGTGGTCTTAACCTACGTTGATAAGTTGCCAACAGACTTTGTTTTTGCGTATGTGGATGTTGGAGATAGAGACTAGTAAGTAATAATAACTTTTAAAACCTAAAAATGTATATGATGAAATGTTTGTTTTTACCCGACTGTCAAAAGAAGAGGGCCTATACATATATTATGTATGTATGTTTGTCCCTTTGTGGCGCTCTAGTTAGCTCTATTTAGTTTCAAATGGGTGGGCTGATTTTGATGATTCTTATGTGAATTGATTTGTCTTAATCTTGTGAATATCACTAAAGATATGACTGTCATTAAAATTCAATTGTAAAAAAGAAAAAAATAAGGCCAGTGAACTATGACAAGTAGGGTATCATGGACATGGAGTAGGCATTTAAAAATTATCTTTAGATTTCTTTCATAATTTTTAATTTTTAGGATTTATAAAGACTTGTTGTGAGAAAGTTGATTAGCAACCATTGACCTGTATGCATGTATGTATGGTTCTTATTCCCTTGCAAAAGCAAAACAGATGGCCGGTTTTTTACGGTGAGGTGTCGTTAGATTCGTCTTAGTGTTGCAAGTGTCAATGTGTTCACAATTGTGAGTGCGTTAGGCAATAGCCCTGCTAGCCCCAAACCAAAGTAACCTCTAGGCTTGTACTATGCGCACTAGATAATGATAAACATACATAAGTATAGAGAGAAGTTCATAATTAAATACTCTTGGATGTTTTTAACCCTTAAATTGTTAAAAATATAATCGTGAATTCAAACCCTATTTGATTTGAAATCAGCATAAAAAATATAAAAAAGTTAACATTATAGTATGTGCATTATTAGATACACTGCATATTTAAGGGTTAAAAACATCCAAGAGTCTTAGAATTGCATTCTTGACAATTCAAATACTTTATTGCACAAAATTAAAATACTTAGTGTACAAAAGGTGAACTTAATGCTACAGAAATCAAAAAGTAAGTAGGTGCATTAAAATGACAATCCTGTCCCTTTATCTAAATTTGGAAAAAAAATATTGAATTTGATTTTATTTTTTGTTATGGGTCTCAGATCCCGTTTATTTGTGTGCCTTCTCTTTGCCATAGAAAAATACTTGCGCTCATCATAATTATTTGCCCACGCCGGGAATGGAACCTAGAGCCGCTAGCTTCTTAAGCAGAGTAATAACCAACTAGGCTAAATGCATTGCCATGATCAAATACTTTCTTGAAACCAACAGTCATTTAGGTGTTAAGGATTTTTTTTACAATTAAATTAATACATTTTTATGAGTTTTAGCCTAGGGTTATTCTTCTGTTAACATTGATTTACCATCTTTTAGATTTTGTGATAGGTTATTATGAGGCTTGATGTTGTGTATGCAACATTTATTTTGTATAATTTTAAAATGTACTAATTGTTCCAAAAAGTTTATAATTTTTATAGTTAATTTCATACAAATTCATTTAATTACTTTACTGTCATATAATATAACCTTTAAGATCTTAACGTAACAAAATGTATTAACAAAACGCAGATTTGGGCTTCTCCCTACCACTAAATTGAACGTTTCTGTTAACTTCAAAAATTATGCAAATCACTCTCCTTCCCACCTCCGACCTTACTGTACCTACTAGCTTTTATTGTATACCAGTATTGACGGCAAAATGAATGATGACAACATGTTTTTAGTTTCGTCTCCTAGTATTTTTTAATTTCTAGCCGCCATTTTTTTTTAGATAAAACAAAGCCTATAATCTTACAATAAAGACGAATCGATAGACACCTCATTTGTCAAAATCCTTTTATTTAGGAACGACGCTAGAGTGGAACATCCATACATATTAATATACATACATGCACACATACACAGGCAATGGGTTAAAATCATCATCATCATCATCATCATCATCATCATCATCATCATCATCATCATCATCATCATCATCATCATCATCATCATCATCATCATCATCATCATCATCATCATCATCATCATCATCATCATCATCATCATCATCATCATCATCATCATCATCATCATCAGCCTGTAGTCGTTAGTCGTCCACTGCTGAATGTATGCCTCCCACGATTTCCAGTGAAAACGGTCCAATGTGGCCTGCCAGCAGTAAATGGCAGTTTAGTAGAATACTTACGGAAATAATAGCATAACCCTGATATTTCTTGCAGTTGGAAGGACCCCGCCTGCCCCTTCAGGACAGACTCCCGCTCTCGACTCATGGTGATCCCCACACTGCTCAAGTGGAAGGGAGTCCAGAGGCTTGAGGGCAGCCAGTGCCAGAAGGTGGAACTCCTCGAATTGATGTTCGGAGATGAAGAGTAACCTGGCTTGAAGGTTGAGACACACGACCAGCTCGACGTTGGGCGCGAATTTGCTATAATATTCCGCTACGACAAAAACTTATCGGATCCGACAAAATGTCTATGGCGAAGGCTACACGTACAATAAATACTGTGATCTACTGATATTTATCATTTTATCATATATCGTGATATTTACTGATCATGTAGTCTAGTGTATTGACGGATGTCAATATTTATCACGGAAATCTAGATTTCTTGATTGTGGATGGCAGTTTGTGATAAATATTGAAATCCTTCAATACACTAGACTACACGATCAGTAAATATTGTGATATGACAGTATAGTTTTTGCCTCCATATCCAATACACGTCCGAACTCAACGAAACACGTTACAGTACTGACGTGATAAATATTGAACGTGTAGCCTTGCCTCTGTATTGCGTGAATATAATGAAATCCATCAGTATTTATCATATTGATGGATCACAGTATTTATTGTACGTGTAGCCTTCGCCTATGATCACATGAAGACATCAATCGGTGTAGGATAGGTGTTAACAGCCTCATATACAATGTATTACCACCAGAACACCTGATATTTTGTCGGATCCGACACCCGATAAGTGGGAACTGTAAGTTCAAAAAATTGGTTGCTTCTTGATACAAGATTGTGTTTGAAGCGGACGAGCGTCTTGAGTCTTTGAGTCTCGAGCGTAACGAATTAAGTTCATTATTTTCTTTACACACATATCATAAGACCTCTATTATGCGTTCAAAACCCATTGGCAATGACCAGCATTAGGGTGATGGAACCAGAAAAGGACAAGGCACCAATAATGGACGCTTAAGAAGATAAGGGTTATTCATTTGTTTTGCAACAATCAATTTAGAACCATATGAAATTTGATTTCTATTTCTGGTGCCTGTCAGCTAAAAGTGTCCCATCATTGGTGCCGTCACCCTACCTGTAGTAGGTACGTGACAGCAATGATAGCTGTAACGTAATTTTTAAATTACGTTATCAAATATTATAAAGTAATGAGTTTCAAATTTGGAACATCTTCCAAAACCAACACAATTTAAATAGGTCTAATTCTAGTATCAATTGAAACGTCAACTTGGTGTATTTTTTTGTACAATATCGTACTACATTTCATTTCGGACGACATGAGAATAGGGACTTTATTAGACCGTCTATGATTAAAAAAAAACATTCACATTCGTGACACTAACACAGCACAAGTAGGATTTGCCGCCATTTTTGTCGTCAACTCGTCGGCTTCTGAACCCATCTAACGCCCTGTTTTATAAAGGTCCGTTAGTAGGTAAATATGTCAGATCAAATTTTAGTAACTTCATACAAGTTTTGACATTCATGACCGAAATTTGATTTAACGGATCTTTATAAAACCCAGCTTTAGAGCTTTTGATCCCAATTCTACAGATTTCTATTACAGATTTCTATCTCTACAGATTCGCGATTCAACAGATTCCCAATTCTACAGATCCTCTCGAATATGAGGCCCGGAGGGCCAAACCAACCCAGAAACGAAGACTCTGTCAAATTAGATTTTCAAAAGTTTTCTAACTCTATTGACACAGAATCATAGACTTAATAATTACTTCGTATGGACTGGCCTCTAGTACAAAAAAACGGGCGATGAAATTGGTGCTAAATCTAAGAATCTAGCACCAAATCGTGACAGTGACGTTTCAACCTCGCACCAAGTCGTATAGATGAATTACCAAGAGCGTGGAATTGCATATGTAGTGGTAACATGTCTTTACAGGTATTCCATATTTAAATTTCTTCTACTTCTTATACCATCAGCATAAAAAGAGTTTTGTTATATAATAAATGAGTCGTTTTCAAAAAAATTGTACATAATTAAGGGCTTTAATTAAATCAAAACTTAATTGATTCCTTTGTGTAACGAAAGTTACCCATATAGTTTGTATGAGTAACTTTCGTTACACAAAGGATGCGATGGTGATTTTGTTTTCATTAAGCCTTTAATTATGTACAATATTTTTGAAAACTACTCAAATAAGTAAGTACAAAAATAATGTCAGTGTCAAATTCTAAATACTCTTTACAATGTACTGAAATATACGTCTTATTTTATTTTACATACATACATACCTTCTCGCCTGTAATCTCAGAGTGGCGTATGCAGAGCTATAGAATTACCCACAACTTTAAAAACTATTTTATTGGATACTCGCAATTTTCAGAATTATTTTGTCTCGACACGTGCGACTGTAAGTTACACAGTTTGCAAAAATTATGGCAGAAAGTAACAGTAATTTTGGTCCGATTGAGAGTCAAAGTAAACAAATAATTTTAACTGTCATAAATATTTTGAACTCGAACTAATGAAAAATTTAAATTCACCGCTGTCCAATTCGTTGAAAAAGATACAGGTGTTTCTCTCTCTCGACTATTTATAAAAATATGACTGAGAGTAAGAGTGACAAATTCAAAGCAACGAAAAAATTCCTCTCTCCGAGTAAGAAAAAGTTACGTACGGTCCGTTGGCAGTAGATGATTTTGATCAAAAAGTTATCAGGAGAACTATATAATTTTCATCTGTCCCATAAGCAATTTCTAACCTTAAAGATGAAAATTTAAATAAATGATAGCGACTAAAAACAAAAAAAGGACATACTTATTCCATTTGTTTAGGGTAATTTCATTAAATTAAGACGAAAACTTAAATGGTTTTCCTTTTCATGCGAACGGTACAACCACTACATATGCAATTCCACGCTCTCGGTAATTCATCTATACGTATAGATGAATTACCGAGAGCGTGGAATTGCATATGTAGTGGTAACATGTCTTTACAGGCATTCTATATTTAAATTTCTTCTACTTCTTAACCATCAGCATAAAAAGAGTTTTGTTATATATTAACCCCCTTACTAATAAACGTTGAGTAACGGTGGTATAGGTATACAATGTTTTGTCCATATCTGTCAAACATTGTATAGCTATACCACCGTTACTCAACGTTTATTAGTAAGGGGGTATATAAATAAGTACAAAGATAATTTCAGTGTCAAATTCTAAATACTTTTTACAATGCACTAAAATACTAAAATATACGTCTTATTTTATTGTACATACATACGTACCTTATCGGCTGTAATCCCAGAGTGGGGTAGGCAGAGCTATAGAATTACCCACAACTTTAAAAACTATTTTATTGGATACTCGTAATTTTCAGAATTATTTTGACTGGGCACGTGCGACTGTAAGTTACACAGTTTGCAAAAATTATGGCAGAAAGTAACAGTAATTTTGGTCCGATTGAGAGTCAAAGTAAACAAATAATTTTAACTGTCATAAATATTTTGAACTCGAACTAATGAAAAATTTAAATTCACCGCTGTCCAATTCGTTGAAAAGGCTACAGGTGTTTCTCTCTCGACTATTTATAAAATTATGACTAATAGTAAGAGTGACAAATTCAAAGCAACGAAAAAATTCCCCTCTCCGAGTAAGAAAAAGTTACGTACGGTCCGTCGGCAGTAGATGATTTTGATCAAGAAGTCATCATCTGTCCCATAAGCAATTTCCAACCTTAAAGATGAAAATTTAAATAAATGACAGCGACTAAAAGCAAAAAATGGACATACTTATTCCACTTGTTTAGGGTAATAAATTAAGAAGAAAATTTAAATGGTTTTCCTTTTCATGCGAACGGTACAACCACTACATATGCAATTCCACGCTCTCGGTAATTCATCTATAGTAGTAAAATCAAAAATGCCATATTGCGTCATAATTAAGTGCAATAATTATACCTCAAAGGTATCGAAAACCAAGGATGGAGTTTCTTTTTTCCGTTAAGCATATTAAGTAATGTATTACTCGAGTTAAACCATTTTTTCAAGCATTCATAATATTATTGAAAATACCTACAGCTGTTGTTTGGTTACTCGGCCACGTTACGGTAGTTCTATGTAGTTTGACGTAGTTTATAAGCAATCTGATAGATGTCGCTACTGTTTCTTGGCCAAACATATGTGACATTTTTGTTCGGAAGACCCTATCTAGTTGTTTAACGGCCAAACCCTATATTCAATCCGCGGATAGATAAGGCTTACCTCGGGTTAAAATTTGACATTTGCCCATACAAAATGTGTCAAATTTTAACCAGAAGTAAGCCTATCTATCCGCGGTTTGAATATAGGGTTCGGCCATAAATCAATGCACAGAATGAGCTACCGCCAAGACCGACCAATCACAGACGGTTGACTAGGCCTAGGCCTTCTGTAGAAAAGGGAAACTGTAGAGCTAGGAATCTGTAGACCTCGGAATCTGTAGAATTGGATATCGGTAGTGCTGAGAATCTGTAGAATTGGGAATATGTAGACCTGGTAAAAATCGCTTTAGAGTACTTATAATATGTGTGTAGATAAAGCAATGTATGCAACTGTACATAATTAAGCCTTAAAACACTCGTGTGATCTCATTATAAAACTCACTTTTGGCTCGTTTCATAAAACCATACTCGTCTTTTAAGGACTCTCATTATGTATCAGTTACATAAACTACAATTTCACAACCAACCCACATTGTACTGCACAACCTTTCACTTTTGTCAATCTCTCAAGGGTTAGCTGGAAGAGATCCCTTAAAGGGATAAGTTCGCCTTTGTACATATTTTTTATATTAATTGTATTGTTAATTGGTTTTTCTTTTGTACAATAAAGTGTTTACATACATACATACATACATACATACATATTTTGTACCGGACTGATCCTACCTAGATGTTCTCCAAAATTTCAACGCGCTGGTGTCTCAACCTCTAGAGCTTGTTTCGTCATCTTAAATTTAATCTTCTTAAGTGGCTAATACATATATATTAATTCTTCGTGAAATCGCAATTTGCAGGATGATAACTTGCTGAATGCGATTCCTTTTGCTTGTATTAAGTAACTAATATAGAAGGATGGATGAGCTATTTTATACATAAATAGGTAAAATTACGTAATCCATGAGTTAAGTGTTTTGATAAAGTTCTATGAATGTAAATAAACAATCAATAAGTTAGTTTTCGTTTTATTGCGTAGCTTGGGTTGTTTTCCTAAAGAAATCGATTTGACCAGCGGACCTAGTATGGCTACGTCTATATCGCGTATCAAATGTGGATAAAGCATCCGTCACTCTCGTACTTATTTACGTGTCAGAAGGTGACGGATGCCTTATCCACAATTTGTCACGCGATAAACGCAGCCATATTAGGCCCCCTGTTTTGGTATTGTTTTGAACTCGGTCGCTATTGTTGTCTAGTAAATAAGAGTTATCAAAACGTTGACAATACAGGTCAAAAACGATATGGTTACGGCCCAGGGCCTCTATTCACCACGGTAAAACGATCTCTTTTGACATTTTATCGTATTGTCAACGTTATGATAGCTCCGATAGCTCTTATTTACTTGACAGTAAGGCGGCCGAGTTAAAACAATACGATAACCCGTCAAAGGCAATGTAGTTTTACCCAGTAGAATGGAGGCCCTTGCTAGATTGATTATTGTGCTCCCAAAACCTATTGGTTCCTATACCACTAACCTTTTTTAGGGTTCCGTACCAAAATGGTAAAAAAGGAACCCTTATGGTGAAATTGAAAATGTTTCTTGGACATCCCTTCATCAACACGAAAAGAACATGATCTTCAAACGGCTGAAAAAGGGCCCCGGAATTGCATTACCTAGGGGCCCTGACATGGATAATCCGGCCCTGTACGGAACCCTCGGTGCGCGATTCTGACTCGCGCTTGACCGGTTTTTTCCAATGAGTTTTACAAAATGAAACCTTACCGATTTTGACACTTGTCACATGCCTGATTTATTATTTATTGAACAAAATGAACGGTATAAAATACAATAAAATAGAGTTTCACAATTTGAATAACTATGAAGAATTCAGTAATTTCGTTGATAACTTGCCTAAAAACACGCGGAATTTTTATCTATTCTTTAGAGGCAGGGGCGGGTGTGTTTATTGCCAAATGGGTATAGTATTTTGTCAATTACGTAAAGTGTTTTGAGAGATCGTTGTATTGCTAATTGCTACAATTTGCAATTGGTTATGGGTGTAGTGATTTCGATTTATTCCATACTAGAGGACGCCCGCGACTTCGTACGCGTAGAATTAGTTTCCCGCTACTCCCCCCGTTTCTTCCCGTTGGGGGTCGATTTTCGGAAAATCCTTTCTTAGTGCTCACTTACATCATGAAAGGAACCCCTGTACCAAATTTCAAGTTTCTAGGTACAGTAGTTTCGGCTGTGCGTTGATATATAAGTCAGTCAGGTTTGCCTTTTATATATATAGATTTGTGTTGTTTCAGCTGAATCTCTTGTCAAGTCCTACCTTGATGAGTTGAAAACTGACTTAAGTTTTGCGTATGTGAATGTTGGAGATAGTGACAAGTAAGTAATAATAACTTTTAACACATATAAAGCATACGAAGAAATGTTTGTTTTTACAGTTATTTAAAATTAAATCTTAGCAATTAAAAATTTTAATCTGAGGGGTAACTTTTAAGGTTTCTGATGTAGGTATATTATAAGAATACTAGCGACTCGCCCTCGCTTTGCTTCGGTTTATTTGAGTTTTTTGTAACACCCGTACAATACACCAGCATTTATCTATATACATATGTAAAGAGGATGTCCTGACTGACTGACTCATCAACGCCCAGCCCAAACCGCTTAAGATAAAGATTTGGAATTTTGAGGGAAAGTTGATTTTATAACGTAGGCGTCCTTTAAGAAGGGATTTTTCGAAATTCAACCTCTAAAGGGAAAAATAGGGGTTGCCAAGTTTGTATGGGAAAAAATGTTTTTATGGTTCAATTTACTTGAAACTTGGTAGAAATGCTCTTCAATGCAAATAATGAGACACGTGTTTCAGCGATTACTAAAATTCAACCCCTAGAGGGATGAAAGGGGGTTGCCAAATTTGTATGGGAAAAAATGTTTTTATGGTCCAATTTACTTGAAACTTGGTAGAAATGCTCTTCAATGCAAGTAATGAGACACTTATTTCAGCGATTACTAAAATTCAACCCCAAGAGGGATGAAAGGGGGTTGCAAAGTTTGTATGGGAAAAAATACTTTTGTGGTCAAATTTACTTGAAACTTGGTAGAAATACTTTTCAATGCAAATAATGAGACACGTATTTCAGCGATTACTAAAATTCAACCCCTAGAGGGATAAAAGGGGGTGCAAAGTTTGTATGCGAAAATACTGTCTGTAGGTACTGCAAGCAAATTAATGAGGTTTGTTACTTTTACTAAGTTCATAAAAACTGACTGCCAAAGTCAAAATTATGTTAAGTATATAAAAAAGAAAGGTTAGGTAGTTTATATTATAAAGTAAAAAGGATTAAATCAACCCCCCCCGGGAAGAAACCCCCAACGGGTAGCGGGAAACTAATTCTACGCGTACGAAGTCGCGGGCGTCCTCTAGTTATACATAAAAATCGTAGAATATTGACGTGTAAAAGTGCCCGTGCGGCCTACTTACTGAATATGTTTATATTCTTTTATCTTTATCTTTTTATATCTTTTACTATTTAGTGATAGTGATACGGAACGCTCGGTGCACGAGTCCCACTAGCACTTGACCGGTTCTTTTATAGTGACTAGACACAATTCTTTCCGTGTACCCTTCCTTTGCATATCCGGCAGTAAATGAAAGCACGGTAGAATAACAAAATAATCGCATAATCCTCATGTTTCTTGCAGTTGGAAGGACCCCGCCTGCCCCTTCACGACAGACGCCCGCACTCGACTCATGGTGATCCCCACGCTGCTCAAGTGGAGGGGAGTCCAGAGGCTTGAGGGCAGCCAGTGCAACAAGCGGGAACTCCTCCAGATGATGTTCCAAGAAGAATACTAACGGCTTATTGTCTAACGCATCGCAATCACAACGGGCTTCAAAGTGGAGCAATTGTTTTCATTTTGTATGCAGACAAGCCTTCGATTTTCAAAATGAAAACGACCGTGATTGCGAGTGCATTAGACAAGCCCTCTGGTTTGAGGCTAAGGTTGATACACACACGGCCAGCTAGACGTTTGGCGCGAATTCGCGTGATACAAAATTGGTTGCTCTTTAATAGAAGATGTTGTGGAGCATCTTGAGTTCTAAGTTTTGAGCCTAACGAGAAATTAAGATTTAAATTGAATCAAAAATGACCTTGCTGTTGTTACTTTCAGCATCCGTTGCTATAATATAACTAATAGAAAAGTGTAGCCTATTTTAGAAAATCTCGTTGCTTAGTTGGTCTCTATTTACGCCGGCTAACCTTGCTTGGCCAGTCTGTTACCTACCTGTTCTCAACATTTTGGTCGAATTTCGACGCAGATCGTAGGTAAATCTGCATTTTAGTTACGAGCGCGCGGGTCTAGTTAGGCTGACGGGCGAGATTAGAGACGAAGTGAGCGACGGATCCTAAAAGAATAACAGCGACGCGACAGAAGAGCCTATTTCCGCGACGTTCATTGTGATTCCCCATGACAGATCGAATACTATGTGATTTTGCAAATGCATAATTGGCTAGAATTACGTAATTTGATGAGTGAGTGTTTTGATAAAGTTTTATGAATGTCAATCAAGAAGTTACTTTTTGTTTTATTGCGTACCTCGAGCTCGAGTTGAAAACGTTTTTTTTACATTTCAGTATTGCCATTTAGTGTTCCCCCATAAATGACGCGACTAATTATATATGTATATAAAAGAAGAAACTGACTGATTTATCAACGCACAGCCCAAACCGCTGGGTCTAGAGAATCCAAATTTGACACTTAGGTTCCTTATGTATGACACAGTATAATAAAGAGTAAGTACTACCGTGACTTATGACGTCTAGGGGTGCACTAAGAAACGATTTTCCGAAAATCTACCCCGACGGGAAGAAATAGCAGGGTAGCGGGAAACTGATTCCACGGGTACGAAGTCGCGGGCGTCCTCTAGTTATATATATCATCTGGTAGTCTTGGGCTCTTTAAACTTTGCTTTTTAGCGGCGCTAAGTTGGTTTGTTAGACAACTTTCGCGAACGCATAAATTACACGACGCAATTTTTCGCGTCTCATTCTTCATCCATCGCTAATTTTACGATCGCCTTAAGTATTAATCGATTGTTATAAAGTAGTGCAAATAGGTTTAATTTTTTCCCAATGATTTTATACCATGTATATAGAATAAAACCTTATAGATTGTGACATTTTCTTGTCACATAATTCGTTTATTGAGCATAATGAGTAAAAAGAAGGGTACAAAACACAAGAAAATAGAGTTTCACAATTTGAATAACTATGAAGAATTCAGTAATTTCATTGATAACTTGCCTGAAAAAACGCGGAATATTTATTTATTCTTTTTGTCTGGTAAGAAAGAGAATGGCAGAGGCTGGTGTATTTATTGCCAAATGGGTATAGTATTTAGACATGATCTTTGTATTGCTACAATGTGCAATAAGTAATTGGGTATGGCTGTAGTGTTTTTGATTTATTATATAGGTACCTATTTGTGTTGTTTCAGCTGAACCTCTTGTCAAGGCATACCTTGATGAGTTGACGGCTGACTTAATTTTTGCGTATGTGGATGTTGGAGAAAGAGCCTAGTAAGTAATAATAACTGTTAACACCTATAAATGTACAGTTACCAGCAATAATATATTATCCAACATTGGGCGCAAAAATATCTGACACGTCTTTATTACTAGAGGTATAAGAGCGTGTCAGATATTTCGCGATGAAATGTTTGTTTTTACAATTATTTAAAATTAAATCTTAGCAACTAAGTTTTTAATCTGACTGGACATGTTGACTCCTTGGACATATTGACTCTTTGGGCATTTTGACACTTGGACCTATTGACCCCTTGGACTTTTTGACCCTTGGACATTGTGCTCCGGAAGGTTACGGGTACTGACAAGTAGGGTTAGGATTTTGGTGGCAAAACGTGGTTCTAGAATCCATGGGGTCGCTATTTCCTAATTATTATTACACATAATATCACTTTTATTTAGGCCATTAGTTTTGTCTATTTATAAATAAATTTAATACATTTTTAGTTCAGTTTATCCATAGGTACCTACTAATATTTGTTTGTTTGTTACGCTTTCACAGCGGAGATATCATTACCAATTTTTTTGGAACCGATAGTCATTTAGGTACCTATCAACGTTTTTTTTTACACTGGGTCCATGTTAATACAATTTCTACATTTTGATGTGTTTTACCCTTCCGTTGTACCCTTCATATGCATTGCCAGCACGGTAGAATACTTGAAGAAAATAATCGCATTTATGAGCCCTCATGTTTCTTGCAGTTGGAAGGACCCCGCCTGCCCCTTCAGGACAGACGCCCGCACTCGACTGATGGTGATCCCCACACTCCTCAAGTGGAGGGGAGTCCAGAGGCTTGAGGGTAGCCAGTGCAACAAGCGGGAACTACTCCAGTTGATGTTCGAAGATGAAGAGTAACCTGGCTTAAAGCTTGAAGGTTGAGACATAGCCAGCTAGACGTTTGGCGCGAATTCGCGTGATACAAAATTGGTTGCTCTTTAATATAAGATATTGTGGATAATCGTCTTGAGTCTTGAGTCTTGATCCTAACGAGAATTTAGGATTAAAGATGATTTTTTTAAGAGAATAACAGCGACGTGACAGAAGCGCTCATTTCCGCATCATTAGGTACCTCTTGAGATTCTCCGCATGATCTGACAGAATCCCCTGTGTATTAGAGGCCACATATATGATAAACTAGTGTTCGGCAACTGGACCTCAATAAACATAACGCCTACGTGTCTGTTCTTTGGATATATTAAACTTGATCATATTCCCTTGAGATTGTTAAACGTGAAAACACGATTTGAAAAAAGTCCTCGATAGTTTTATTTATCAAACATGAGACCTTCTTCGCATGTTTTTGGTTGAACCTTCGAAACACATCTTTAACGATGATTTGTGATTCAATAGTTGAGTATTTATAACTTCTTAAACCTGGTAAACCAGTTTATTAATATATGTTGTGGTTTTAAAGTAAACAGCAATTATTTGAATTTGACGGTACCGTCAAGGCACGCGCAATCTAGGTATCTACTCCATCTCAAGTTCTTTGCTCGGAGCCGTTTTTGCACATAAAGCCATCCTTTTTCTTTCTATCTATGTGGGCGTGAGAGCATGTGTGCCCTCTTAAGTTCATTATGTTTGTTTCTGAATGCTATGTGATTAATTAAATCAATCAATCAATCAATATCATTTATTTGCAGAATAGAGTACCGTAAAATGTGCCTACTTTGCTCCCCCACGGGTAATTATGCTCCATGGTTATATTGAGGTAATCTGTATTGTAAATTATTCTATTGCTTTCATTCACTGCGTGGCTGGATGTGTACATCGATTCTTCTTAGAAAATTTGACATCAATTTTAATTTATAAGTAACAAACGAAATAGTTACTATGGAGCATAGTTACCCATGGGGGAGCAAAGTAGGCACATTGTACGGTAAGTTCACAAGATGTTACAGTATAATAAAAAAAAAGTTCTATGTATTCAGCTTGCAAGCAAGCGTGCAAAATGTTCATAGGTACAATAGAATTTAAAGTCAAGTTATAAAGTTAGGTAAGTATGTCAGAAAAATTCAAATAGAAATTAAAATTACAAGTCAAGTTACAAATAATAAGAATAAAAATTCAATTTTTACATTATTACATTAAAGTAAAGTTCCTCAAATTTTCCACGCACGCATCGCGCGGACGTGCATTCCCTGTGTGCCTCACCGGACACTATGGCGCATGGCGGCGCAACCAGTTGCCTCTACCAACACCAACAAAATGTATGACACGATGCGCAACCAAGCGTCACCCCCCTTTTTCACCATCCTGACATTGACAGGTGACAGGTGACATTTCAGTGTACATGGCGCAACTGATATGGAACCCATCGATGTGAGAGTTTGTTAACTTTGGAATTTATAACGAATTGTCAACTGTCACCTATCATTGTCACAATGGTGAAATGGGGGGCAGGTGAGGTAACCTCCATAGAGCTGTATACATTTTGTTGGCGGTAGCGTTGAGTAAGAGTTGAATTTTAATTTTAATGTCGGCTCTACAGGTCTCTTTCGTCTTACCGTGCTATAAAAAACTCTGAACCCTGCTTATCATAATCGTTACAACTGTTTTTGATAACGCGCTTACAAACGCAAATATACTAAATAGTGCTCGTTATCAGATCTCTAGGTACAAGATTATTGACTCTAGTAGTCAAAGAAACTGTAGCATAATGGTCAGCACCATAGACTTGAGCCAAAGAGATTTAATATTATAGGTACTACTGAGTACATAATGTCTTTGACTTGAGCACATTGGCTAGAATGATCGCCAAAATAAGCGTCCCATTGGTTGTTCATTTCGAACACCTTAAGCACAAAACAGATAGGTACCTATCTGTTTTTTGCCTTATCTGTTAAGGTACGGTCTAATTCTGAGGAAGCCCGAGCGTTCGCTCGGATTGAAAACGAATTTTCCCGAAGATAACAATATGACAGATCGATTTTGCGCTCCTGTTGTAAGCCCCTGTTGTATTGCAAAGTTTAGGATTTCGTAACTATTGATTCAAACAACTCACTTCGATACGTTAATGCGACAAGGTACTAAACTGTACAGCTAATTGTGAATCAGAACGTTCAAAATCGGTCCTTAATTGACGGAGTTATCACGTAACAAACAAACAAAGAAGAAAAGTCAAATGAGAACCTCCTTTTTGAAGTCGGTTAAAAACGAACACCATAGTTGTCATTGTTTTCTTATCTGTTTGATTATCTTATCGTACCTAATTAATTTACTGTTTTTCATTGCTTTTAATTTGCACACGGTAATGAAGAATTGACTAGTCACTTGTGTCAAGTGCATGTGAAGTGTATTATGCTAGGTTTACACTAGGTTAGTATCAACGTATCACAAACACTTTCACCATAGTATAAACTATAGTTCGTGCCTCGACTGTACACGCCGCGAGTACAAGCAAACTCAACTGGACGGACCGAGCCGGTTTATTCAGGGCTGCGTCGTCGCCGCGTTTGATTACGAGTGTACTAAAGTATCGAGCGCTCGAGCAGCAATAGGTAACAGAAACTCTTAATAAATGGCCCGAGTCGAACTACTTTTCTATTTATACTTATACTTTTTAAGACAAGGCGACGGTAGCGTGCCATTCTGACGGATGCCGTTCTTACTACTAAATCACTACAATCACCATCACCTACTACCACTAAGTACTAGTCCTAGTAGTCCTTGGTAGTGATTCCCTCATAAGCAAAGGTGAGCGAATACAGGAGTGAAGTCCAAGCGGCGAGTTTAAGTAGTCCCGTCAGAGCGAACAAAACACATATTAGCGCGTGCATTCTCAATTAGGTAGCCTTATACGTTCGAGAAGACATGCTGCCAAATTGAATACACGCGCTGAAATGTGTTTTGCTCGCTTTGACGGGACTACTTAAGCTCGCCGCTTGGACTTCACTCTTGCATTCGCTCACCTTTGCGTTTAAGAGACTCAATACCCTTGACTGTAAGTACTTTAATTGTTATGCCACTGTGGAACCCTGTGGCATAACGTTAATCATTAATTTTGGTGTAATTTCTTTCATGTGGTTTGACGCTGTCATCAAGATAGGGTTCCATAGTGGCATAACAATTAGTCCCTGACTGTACTTAATGGTTTATAAGTATTTTTTTCTAATACAACATTCTAATACAACATTTTAAAGTTACCATTTCCAGTACTTAAAAATTATTTGAAAAAGTCATTGATGTCTAAAGCTTACTATAGGGTCGAAGACTATCTAACAGATAAAAATGCTTGGCCTAAATTAAACACCTAAATATCTTAATAATAACTTAATCATACAAATATGTAAAACATTGTGTATTTTCTAGGGGACACGGTTTCTGTAGGAAAATGTATCGAAACTATTTATGTGTTGTTTTGCCCCGTCTAAGTATAATTTTTATTTATTTTTATATTTACTACTTATGAGTTTTTTTTTTAGAATTTTGAGTTTAGACACATTTTCCTGCTCAACTACGCATGATATATATATTCATATTGTTTGTTACATTCATTGTTTTATATAATGCTAGGTTAAGTTTTTTCTTTTCGTTGTATAATATCATTTATCATAAGCAATATTTAAAAAACGACTGACTGTTGAGTTTCTTGCGGCGTTTCTTCTCAGCAGTGGTCTCTTGCGAAGCGCTGGTAGATTTTTGACGTGTAAAAGTGCCCGTGCGGCCTACTTACTGAATAAACATCTTTTATCTTTTTTTTTTATCTAAACAACTACCTACTTGTATTTGTCACTTGCAAGTTAGTACCTAAGCACTCACCTCGTGTAAACCTAGCATTAGATAAGCGCGTATGCCTGATAAGAGTGACAGGTGATTCAGTACGGTGCTGAAGCAAAATGGTGATCAACGTGAATATTAAGGGTTTTGACAAGTTCGTCGAGTTTACGAATAAGATAGACCCGAACGGGCCGCCGGTCTTCTTCTTCTTTGACTCGAAGCTACCCGATGGCACGAGCTGGTGTCCTGACGTGGTTGCCGGTAAGGATGTTATGTTTATTAAGTTTACTATGAAGCCCTGAATTTATGATATTTTTTCATTATCGCTTCACCTCATATTATACCTACTTAACCTAACATTATCACTACTATATTATAAAACAACTAGCTCTGCCCTGCCCGCGACTTCGTCCGCCGGAACCGGAATTAAATCGGATGACGGAAGCCGGATCGAATGCGTAAACTACCATAGAAATAGTTCTACGACTACTCCGGACCGTATTTTCTCGGGTTCTGATCGGACGTAGTGCGAAACCACTCTGAGTATGTGTTAATTCAGTGTATATAGCTATCTTCATTCGAAATTTCATCCAAATCCGCCCAGCCGTTGCAGCGTGAAGGAGTAACAAACTAACACACACACACACACACACCCGCGCACACACACACACACACAACACTCACACTCTTTCGTATTTATAATATTAGTAGGATGTCCCCCGCCGCGTCTGTCCGTCTGTAGATATGTTCACGATAATCTCAAAAATCACTGTATGGATTTTCATGCGGTTTTGACCATCATCAGTTAGATATTTTTTCACGGAATGTTTTTATCCTACTATAATTGCGAAAGTTTGTGTGTTTGTTTGTTACTCATAAACGCTGCAACGGCTGGACGGATTCGGATGAACGTTGGAAAGGAGATAAGATAGCTTACTCTACCCTGCCCTGGATACCCTGATTACATAGGCTACTTTTCGTTCAGATTTTTTTTAAGTTTCCGTGGGAGTAACGATAATCGAAATCTACGCGAACGAAGTAGCGGGCAGAAGTTAGTTTATAATAATTATGATATTATATTTAGAAAACTTCTGAAGCATTGGACTGAGCTATCCCGTGAGCTAACTTTATTTCCTTCTATCGAGTAACGTTACCGTAACGCCATCAAGAAAATGTGTACCAGCGCCGTGTAGTGTAGACCTATCTCACAGGATATGCTGAGTTCTGAACCTTTGCCATAACTTTGGTATACATTGTTAAGAATTGTTGTAGTTTTTGTAGTTTTTGTATCTATCTTAAGGAATAATATGTAAAACTAATGTACTGAGAGGGCAATAAATCTTTTTCTGTTTCTGTTTCTGTGTATAAAGACACATAGCGATTGGAATCAGCGCCCCGAGTAGGTACTAAAATTACGTGTAGTACTGATTGATTTAAATAATATAACTATTTAGGTCTAGTACAGTAGTACTGTAATAAAATTTGTTATCATACTATCATGCTAAAATTGACGTGACGATGACTTTCGCCTCGTTATCGACTAGTACCTATAGTAGTGGCTAGTAGTTTAAAGATTCGTGCTACGGATATATGCAAAACACGTTTTCGAACAATAAAGGCGATTCGAAAACGTGACAAATGATTGAAATATTCGTACTCGAGCTAATGAAACACTATGGTGAATTTAATAACAATGACAAATATTAATACGAATTAAATCATTGACGTAGTGACCCTTGCCTACGAAGCTAGCGGTCCTGGGTTCAATCCCGGTAAGGGCAGATATTTATTGTGTGATGGGTGGGAATATTTGTTCCTGAGTCATGGATGTTTTCTATGTATTTAAGTTTGTATTTCTCTATATAAGTATTTATTTCGTTGTCTAGTACTCATAGTACAAGCCCTAGAGCTTAAATTGGGACTAGGTCAATTGGTGTGACATTGTCCCCTGATATTTATTTATTATTATTATTGTTTTAAAGCGGAGCCGATCGTGCGTGCATACCTGACCGAGGTGCAGAAGGACCTGATTTTTGTACACGTGGACTGCGGCGGCAGAGATTTGTAAGTAACGCTGCACAACTCTTCTTAGGGTTCCCGAAGAGTAGTCGAACGGGACCCTATTAATATGTCCGTCCGTCCGTCCGTTCGTCCTAAATTAAAAGAGCTGTATCTTTTGAACCGTAATAGACAGCGGGTTTTTTTTTTCAGAATGTGTTAATTATTATTATTAGATATGGCGGATTTAATACGATTTTTTTAAAAAGAAAGTGGAATTATATGGGGGTCCTCATAAGAAACGTTTTACAACGTATTTTTGTTTGTTATATCGTACAAACGGTAAAACATACAAGCGTAAATGGTATGATCAGTACAAACGCTGAAGAAAAACAACAAATACTTACTAAAAAAAATGCGAGTCTGGGTTGCGCTGATTCGATCCGAAATCGGAATATAATACTGTGCGGTACGGAACCCTCGGTGCGCGAGCCTGACTCGCACTTGACCGTTTTTTGACCCTATCTATAGTAGCCCTCAACCAAAGTGACGACCGGGGCCATAAAAGTACACAAAGCAACACAATGGATAACTGATAACGCGAGCTCAAGGGTTTTATGGCCCGGTCGTCACTTTGGTTGAGGGTAGGAAATGCAATTTAACCGGTTATTAACCGTTTTTGTATGAAAATAACCGGTTAGAACCGGTTATAACCGGTTATTTGCATTCCCTAGTTGAGGGCTACTATAATTGCGATGTTTCCACAGTTACAGGGACCCGGAGTGCGTGTTCAGAACTGACAGCCGGTCGAAGATACGGCGCATCCCCACCCTCCTGAAATGGCAGGGCGACCGCTTGGAGGAAAAAGAGTGTAACGACCGGGACAACCTGAAGAAGCTCTTTGGAATATGAATCATGGCGGAAACTGACAAAATTAAAAACATCCCCCTTTGACACACTCTTGAGAAATAATTTTCGTAGGGTGACGGCACCAATTATAAAATAAATAAATAAATATCAGGGGACAATGTCACACCAATTGACCCTAGTCCCAAATTAAGATCTAGGCTTGTACTATTATAATGATTTAAATACTTACATAGAGAAATATATACTTAAATACATAGATATAATGTACTGTGATTGTCTATACGTGTTACAACTGCATGTATGGCAAACCAGGGGGCTTAGTATGCTACGCGAGATCTACTGTCATATTTTACGTCATTACGTTATTCAACGTCATACTTTAAGATGCTTACTAATAAAAGGACTCAATTCACACAAAATACACATTTATTTAAAACCTTACATGTTTACCCTTACGTTAGAATATGGAATAGACATATTTGACACTAAATCGCGTTTGACGAGGTTTGACGTATTCCCCTCGCCTCGCATGCTAAGCCCACAGAGGGGCTATTGTATAACGCACTCGCAATCGCAACCGGCTTCAAAGTGGAGCAATTGTTTTCATTTTGTATGCAGACAAGCCTTCGATTTTCAAAATGAAAACGATCGTGATTGCGAGAGCGTTAGACAATAAGCCCCCAGCTTTCGTGAGATAAAACAACTGAACTCTCACCATGAGTTACAATTGCCGTACTCGCTAGCGAGTCGAATGCTCTGTCCCTCGCACTCTATAAGAATACAATGAAGGATAGAGGATTGTACTCGCTAGCGAGTACGGTAATTTATTGTAACTCATAGCAAGGGTCCTGACTCATGTTTTAAGAATTTGTAGGTAAGTACAGTCAAGGTTAAAAATAAATATCCGCACAAAGTTACAAAAACATGTACACATAGACGTTATCGCTACAGTAAAAAGGGTTGTGTACAGTCAACAGCATAAATAAGTGATCATTTATGTACCTTATCACTTTAACGTCGTTTGAAATGGTATACAAAAATGTGAAACGATTGAAAGCGACAAGGTACATTAATGATCACTTATTTACGCTGTTGACTGTACATATTTTTGAGACTGGTGTATACATATTGGTGACCTAGTCAACTTACCTTTACCTTTACTTACTCTTTATCAAACCAGGTAAAGGGGTGTTTTTAAATAAAACAATCAATTCTATGGTATGTGTTTAATTGAAAATATCAAAATATTAACCGTTGTATCTATTTTAGAAAAATATAAACGAAGTATCTTAAAATTATGCACACCCTGGTTGATAATTATTAAGCTTAATTAACGCATTAAAACTAATTAAACTGTCATTATAAATTCACACAATAGCAAATTAACTCCATATAGGTACCTACGTATTAATTAACCCCTTTTCTATTTAAATATATTAAATTGAATCGATATACAATGAAAATGGATATGTGACCCTGCACTTAAGTTAGGTAAGTACTTATAAAAAAAAAACAATAACACATCTATCACAGAAGCGCCATATCATTTGGAAAAAGTCTATATTTAGAGTTCAATTTAGTTAAAAACATCAATTAAATAATATTGATAAACATAAGCAACTATTGCAGAAAATTAAACACTGGGCTGGGAGATCACTCCAAAACTCTTACTTTACGGTTTTATCATTTTATGTATTATTTAATCAACTCACTTATTTCTTAAGTCTTTAAGTAAGTACTTACAGCCTTGGCCAAAGGTGTTGAGCACTTCACGTTTTCCTTTTAAATAAAGTATTATTTTTCAATTTTAAAAATACACAATGACGTAAAATATAAAAACCGGCCAAGTGCGAGTCGGTGTCGCGCACGAAGGGTTCCGTACCATTATCTATACAACATTAGCAAAAAACGCGAATGCTTGCAACCTGCCTTTAAACTATACCAGTGGTAAAATAATAAGAACATTCTGACAGATGACATCTGATTACAAATATCATACACCAGAGGCCCGTTTCACGAAGCTACAAGTTACAAATTACAAGCGGAAGTCTCTTTCTAACTCCTTTTGCGAGAAGGAGAGTTCCGCTTGTAATTTGTTACTTGTAGCTTCATGAAACGGGCCTCAGGACCTACTTTTAAAATCGAAATTCGAAGTTACGTTAGCTCCATCCTTTTTTTACGATTTAATCTCGAATGACGAGTGACAGGGATATAGCTAATGTCACTTAACTCATGGAACTTAAGTAGGGCTTCCGTTTTTGGGTTTGAGGTTTTGTACATGATATGACAGACATAACAGATGTCAGAATTAACTTATAGTCTTGTAACTTTACTGGCTGGTCATGAAAGTATCACAGTTAATTAGTCTATTGTTTGTCTGTGGTTAGGATAAATCGTCCGGTTCAGCTGAAATGTTGAGGTCCCGAGAAGGCACGGTCACAATAATGTCATAAAATATCTTCTTGTTCCTGAGGAAAGCGTTCTTGTTGTCAAATATCACTGAATCTGTAAATAAAATAAAACGGCTAATTAGGACGAGAGGGGGGGTCAAAAGGCACCGAAACAAATGAGTCTTTAATGCTTAGGAGTAATTATGTGCAAACTTGCGTTTTTGTGGGCCAAAATAAGTAATCCAAAGTTCAAGAAAAACCGTTCCGTTACGGTCTGTAATTTCTGAGCCTCTATAGAACCTTAATTGTTACTGAAAAAATTGGTTAATTACACGACTGCCCAAAAAAAAGGAGTTGTAATGTTTTCAGGGTTCATGTATTTATGAATGTGCTATTCTTTATTCCACCATAACCACCACTGACCATAACTGAGCCGGTTTAGATGTGTGTAGTATCGTTAGCATCCTTTCATTATTCCAGGTGACATAGCATACCTAAACTATTAAAATTGAAATAACAACAATGGCAAAATGACAATTATTTTCGACAACAAAAAAAAAATCTACTTATTACAATCTTATTACAAGGTATCATTTGAAAGGTCTTTATGTAACCATCTCAAATATATACGAATATAATAGTATTAATAAACGGGTTTAATAACAATACCCAAAAATGTAGTCGGGTTTTTTAGGGGCCCCATATACCTACGGTACGATCCGTCCTTACGATCCGTCGGTTCAGACTGAAATTGAGCGATGGATTGTACGTGTGTGGCAATATCGCATAAAATTTCAATAGAAATATGAATCGTCACGATATCGTTTCAGATCGATCGTAACGACGGATCGTTCCGTATATGGCAGCCTTAAAACTTTGCTCTTCATTTAGTTACATACATACATAAATAAATTCACGCCTTCATTCCCAGAGTGGGGTAGGTAGAGCCACAGACTCACCAGCAACTCCAAAAACTTGTTGATAATTCTGTGACCACATTTTGCACAACCAGGCTAAGATGTTATCCAGTATATTAGTGACAGGTTCCAAACCCATCGCCTAACAGCACTACACAGCCTTTAGTCCCTTAGTCGTCTCTTACGACATCGGGAAGACATGGAGTGGCAACATTCTAAAACCCGGCACCACACGGTATTTGAGGATTTGACCAACGAGTATGTTACTATGACAGCTGAGGGACTTACAAGTGGAGGGTCCAGTGATAGGCATGATCCCTACGTCGACAGGTCCCTCGGAGATCTTCTTGGGCCCGTGCTCCACGGTCTCGTTGCCATCCTCGTCCTTCCGCTTGATGACGAACTTGATGTCATGGTGGTCTACGCCTACTTCCCATCTGTAACCAGACGAGTAATGATATTACATTTTTTAATTTGTTTAGGCAGAAAAATTTCAGTCCAGTATACATAATAATTAATTAAAAATTTAAAAAAATATTTTGTTTTAAAAATTGCATTTGCTTGTTTAACAGACAAATTACATACCAATCGAACGTACGAAGCCTAATATGCAAACGTTAGGTTGACTATTTTTTTCCCGTTAAACTATTGGGTAGGCAGGTATAAACAGGTAAGTCGGTACTAATAATTTGCACCAAACCTAACGTTTGCATATTCTATAGGCTTCATACTTTCGATTAGTACCTATGTAATTTGTCTATTAAGAAAGTATTTGCAATTTTAAAAAAAACGTTCATTTTGAATATATTTTTTAATGATTAATACGTACTGGACTGAAATTTTTCAGCCTACCTATTCGCCGCATATTATTTAGCGTATTAAATTTGATATAAAATACTTTTCATCGAATAAACAGCCCGGTGCAGCGTCTCCTATTTGGATCTTAGACCATAACATTAGTCGGAAGTATTGGATTTTAGCAGTAAGTAGGTATATTGACGACTTACTTGACTTACTTGACTTGTGTACTGGTAATCGAGGAATATGTCAAAATAATCAAACAGCGTTCTTGTGCAAGTAAACCCAAGGTTGGGTTAGGAAAATAAAAACCCCAAAAAGAACTTACTTACCTTTAATTTTAAGACTATGAATTTGCCATTGACAGTTATCCTATTGTCAACGTTACGATAGCTTCTATTTGTACTTAACAGTAATGGCGGCCTAGTTAAAAACAAGACGATATCACATCAAATGCAATATGGTTTTACCCAGTAAAAATAAAAGTTAAAAAAAACAAAAAAACCGCCTTCAAAAAGCAAAAAATAACTTCATTTAAAATGGTAGGTAATAGGTCAGTCCAACTGAAGTCTGCTTTTGGTTAAAATACTGTTGGACGCCGACTTCAGTTGGACTGACCTATTACCTACCATTTTAAATGAAGTTATTTTTTGCTTTTTGAAGGCGGTTTTTTTGTTTTTTTTAACTTTTATTTTATTTTATACTTTTTAGTGATCATAATTATACTGTTATGTTATGTAGTCCCACTTTAATTAATAAGAATTAATAAGAAACTATAGAACACTGAAATTCAATCTCGCCGCAAGCAACGCCGTGGGAAAGTCATAGTCAAATACTTAAACATACATATGCTTCGTCATAGTCGCTCAACTATCTTAATCGAAATATCTTGTCGCCATCCTTGAAATATATACCGTTTAGGAGTTCCGGTGGCCATCTGTGGTTTTCATCATCAGTTCCACTTTACCAAATAGTGTTTTCCAAGAGCAAATACACGAGTTACAATGAAAAATACCAAAATCGCTATAGGTGTGCCTATAAATTTTGAAGAGTTCCGTCGATTCCTCATAGACTCCATCATCAAATCTTCATTATGATAAGAATGGGACCAAATGGAAAGCACCTGCTTTCAAACAAAAAAAGAATCTTCAAAATCGGTTCACCCAGTCTAAAGTTCTGAGGTAACAAACATAAAAAAAAAAACAAAAAAAAAACATACAGTCGAATTGAGAACCTCCTCCTTTTTTGAAGTCGGTTAAAAATAGAGGCGCAGTGTTAGATATTCGATATCAAATGAGATTTGTATAAATTAAGATAACTTGGCTCTAAATTACATCATCAATTTAAACTGGTTACGAGAGAAAAAGCTTAAAATTATTATTGCTTTTAACATTCGAAAGTTGGAATCGATCTTAATAACATTATTGAGTTAAACATATGCATGATCAAGTAGACTCATCAATTAGAGTGAAGTAAGATTCGTTTTATCGCTTTCCGGTTAGATCATGTGTCCCGGCCACACACACACACACACATACGCGCACTTACCAACCATGTGAGGTTGGAAAGCCTATCTCTATGTGTGCAAGTAACACAAAACAAAAGTATAAACAACGCCTCTATTTTAGGCGGTATAAACGATATCGTAGTTTACCTGTTATGGTATTGTTATGACGTCAGCCGTCATTACTGTCAAGAAAATAAGAGCTATCAAAACGTTGACAATACGATAACAGGACAAAAACGATATTGTTTTTACTGCGTTGAATAGAGGCGCAGTTCGTCTTCAAACATTCGTATATCGCGAGGCTTGCATGTGTGCGTGCTTTGACCGTACGCGCCGCGAGCCAAAACAAGCACACTTTACAGGACGGACCGAGTCGGGTTGGTTTGGTTTGATTGCGTACGTATTATCAAGTGACGAGCGTCGACGCAACCCTAGTACCCGAGCGGCAATAAATAACGAAACTCCTAAAGGACTGGAGACGAACTACTTTTCTATTAAAATTTTGACAAAACCGCCCACCGTCGAGATCCTTGAGGAAGGTATATGTCCTGCGCTGGACGTCTTCAGCTAATAATAATGATGACGAGTTTTATCTATCTTCAATCACGACTATCAACACAGAACAGAAAAAACAGTAGAAGTGTCAAGTGGGCGTGTAACGTGTGGCATAGTTATGCGGAGTTCCGCAAAACCTACCATACTTTTTCGATATTTCTAAAATAGGAAATTCATCCAGAAGCATGCTTTATTGTGCTATTTTGGAGTGTAAAAACGATAGCCGCACCAAAAACATTTTCCATGGTGGCGTGTTGTTTTTATGATAGTTTGAGTATTGGCGACAACAGGTCTGATACTAAGCGAAGCTCATGCCAGTTCCACTGTTTTTTCTATTCCGTGACTATCAACATAACTAGAAGGTCGCTTACTTCAAAACGCTCTCTCCGTCTGCGCAGAGCAAGTCCACTATGTGCTTCTCTCCAGTTTTGATGGTAACCCTTTTGTACTCTTTCTCCGTGTCACCTGAGTTCTTAGAGTAATATTTCTTGGGTACTTTGCCTCCTGGTTTCACCTGAAATATGATAACGCAGCATAAATATTGACACAGGATAAATATGGAAAGTATTTTATTGAATAAATAAAAGTAAGGATTTCAATAATCACTCAAACGAAATGATAAGAAGTGTTTAACTGACTTGCAACCTCGAACTGAGTACGGTCGCTCAAGAAAGTGCTCTACCATTTTTGACAAAAGCGTCTGTGAGATCTAATTATCACTAAAGTTTACACTTGACACGGTCATAATATTATTGCAAGGGAAAATCGAACTTGTTGTATCATGACATTCATGACGTGCAAATAAACTTCAACCGTAGGGTGGTAGACCACATTTTTAGCCTACTGTACCTAGGCGCGTTCGCTAAGCGCTTGTACCCACCTACGGTGCATTTGCATCTCGAGATGCAATTGATCGGCCGTTATTGTAGGCGGAAAAACCATATCGTCTTTGACCTGTTGTCGTATTGTCAACGTTTTAGTCCAACCTATTTGCATAGTATTTGCTTGACATTAATGGCGGCCGAGTTAAAAACAATTCCATAACAAGTCAAGTACTACGATATCGTTTTTACCGCCTAGAATAGAGACCCTGCTCTTTCATCCCTTAGTTAACCATCTAACTATCGTGTTATCTACTATTCTCTTACCTATTTTTAAGTGTGCTTGAAATATGTCATCCTTATCTATCATTATGACATTTAAATTTGACAGAAGGGACAAATAATATTGTAAGTTTATTATGCGTGTTATTATAAGAACGTTAGCCTTTGTTCCACTTCTTAATAATCTTACTTACAATAAGACTACACCGAGGGTCCCCGTTGTCATCAACTATAGTCCCTCCGTAGTGAACTGGCAGCTGGTCTTTGTCGACGAGCGCGAGCACCGCCGCCTGCCACTTCTTGGAGTCGGTCCCGTAGATCTTGATCTTTGATATCGTGTACTCGTGCATAAACTTCTTGATCACGGAGAACGCTAGGGAGAATACTTTCGGCGCTGAAATTAAGGTTTTTGGATGTTATTTATTATGTTATTTTGGAAATCGTACGTTAAATCCAAAAGTGACACAATACAAAAAAGGAACTCGCACAAAAGTTAATTCTTTATACTGCAATAATGTCACTATTCAAATTGTATTTATTTATTTATTTGAAAAGCTTTATTAAGGCCCTGTCATCCCGGCTCATAGACACCTCCGGAGATCCTAGAGCTGGTGCTTACCTCTCCCAAAGGATTGGGATAGCTATCCAGAGAGGTAACGCAGCCAGTGTCATAGGGACCATGCCGTGAGCGGACCTGCTAGAGGGGGTGTTCTTTTTATAGTGGTGATTATTATTTACGTCTTTAATATTTGAGTAGCTTAGTTTTTATTTTAATTTAAATAAGTTTAGTTTTAACTTTTAATTGTATTATATTAAATATGTATCTACTTATGTTAATAAATTTATTAGAGTCACTTTTGTATTTAACGTACGAAGATAATAACGATTAAATAACTAGATAAAAGGCCGCGATTTAGACCTCAATAATAATTTTAACTCTTAAACAGTCCTAACGATTTTCATCAAATCTAAGAATCACACCAGTTAAACTACCTACCTATCTATAAAAAAAACGCGTTATAATCGATCCATCCGTTTGAGAACAACGATGCCTCAGACACACGACAGACATTAGTTTCAAGTCTATATCACCCCCCTTTTTCCATCAGGGCCCGTATTATGGTCGCCTTTATCGCGGTGGATAAAGCATCTGTCACTCTCGCACTTACATGCAGGTCAGAAAGTGACGGATGTTCTTTCCACCGCGATAAAGGCGACCATAATACTGGCCCAGGGGTAAAAAAAAGGACTTACCATTAACAATGAAGCAGGACTTGAGAATCTCAGGATAGTTGGCCTCATACAGCTGAAGGAGGGTAAACACCATCTCCGCCGCGGGTTTCCAAGCGTACTGCCGGATGTTGAAGCCTTCCAGGTCGAAGATGACGGTCACCTGGCGAAAAAGAAAGGGTTGAATACAGGGTGTTGGTTATTGAATAGAGGTTAGCAAAGTACCTACTCGGATAAACAGCATGTAAAATATCAAAATCTACATACATACATACATAAACTCACGCCTTCATTCCCAGAGTGGGGTAGGCAGAGCCACAGACTCACCAACAACTCCAAAAACTTGTTGATAATTCTGTGACCACATTTTGCACAACCAGGCTAAGATGTTATCCAGTGTATTAGTGACAGGTTGCAAACCCATCGCCTAACAGCACTACACAGCCTTAAGTCCCGACACGTTACGACATCCAATGGAAGACATGGTGGGCAACATTCTAAACCCGGCACCACAATCAAAATCTAGTTTAGAATATTCCAGAATACCTATTCTAGACTTTATGTAACGGTCATGTAAAAATGCGGTGCGCCAAAGTTCATCTAAAATTGCAACTCCGATTATTGGAACTCCTAAAAATTACACAATTTTCAGGGTATTTGAAGTTTTTTATTCCAGCTATTTTCTATTCCCGATTGTTAGGATTAATCTCTATCATGAGAGTAGAATAATTTTAATAATACGAAGTAGGACGAGAGACCCGTTTCACGAAGCTACAGGTTACAAATTACATGCGGAAGTCTCTTTCTAACTCCTTTTGCGAGAAAGTTCCGCTAATTTGTAACTTGTAGCTTCGTGAAACGGGCCGCAGGAAATACTCAAATTATACAATAATTACTGTATACCTAATGTTCCTTTATTCTGTCCTAACTGTAAATTGATTGTCTGCAGTAGATGGTGACAATTTTATGACACAAAAATAACTAAATTCAAGCAACAATAAAATGTGAAGCACGTTACGTTGCGACGTAATGATGCAAATGATGCAAAACCACTAGGTGTTTCGTCCGTTACATAAGAGAGGCTTATGCAGTCGCGAGTCGAGTTCGATTTTCCGATGTTCTTTTATTTTTATCAACTTACGACATAATGCCTGCAATAAAGCAATTTTTTTAGAGAAAGGGTCTAATGGCCTAATGGTACATCTTTCTTAGAAGTTTGCGTGTGAAATAGCGATAATAAGTAATCATAGGAGCTTAGTAGAATTAAGCAATGTGCCTTTGATAACTTGGATTTGGATATTTATACTTTGTTTCAAAAATTGAAAATCACTTGTATGCGAACTCTGAAGTAGCTGCTCATTTTCGTACTTTGTCGCAGTATGGTATTAAAGTGTAAGTGGTTTGAAAAATATCAATAGATGTGACAAGGTACTAAAATGAACCGTTGCTTATTTCGACCGTATAGGTATATAACAATAGTGGCATATTATTCAATCGGCTCTTGATGGTTTCAAGAACGGTGCGTGGAAGCGTCTTTAAGTCGCTAGTACTTTTAAATTACCCAACAAACTTAGGGCTGACAGCCTACTTATGAACCTGAACGAAGACAAGTGACCTCTTATTATTTCCAACCTCTTTTTACAAGCTATATGTCCAACTAGAGAACGCTCGCGACTTCGTATGCGTATAAAATTAGTGTCCCGCTACTTTGCCTATTTTCACCCGCTTAAGGGCTGAATTTCGAAAAACCTTTTCTTATTCCTCGTCTACGTCTTAAAAACAACACCTGTGAAATAAATCAGCTGTCTAAAGGCTGGCTCGGCGTTGATGACAAAGTAAGGGTAACCGCGAGGTCGTTTAGAAACAAAGTAAACTAACTAAAACTCGCTATATTAGAAACATAACGTACATTTAAAAGCGTTAAGACAATTAGTCTGTTTTTTTTGTTGTTGTTGGAATAATGCAATAACCCAAGTCTATTGTAGGTAGATATTTTTATTCAGGATCATGGCCACCCTACTCTTAAATACCTACTACCTACTCAATTTCTTACTCGTGATCGGTTGATTTTTAAAGGGAAGTAATTAAATGGTCAGCCGTTATTAAAATTGATCAGCAAAAAAAATCAGCAATTAATTCATTTGGGCAGCATAAAAAGATTTGGGTGGCAATAAATAAAAATCGGGCTACAACTCTTTGTTCAGCAAACAATTTATAAACGGGTAACATTTTAAACAATTTCGATCAGCTTTTTTTGTCATTTGTCTGCCTAATAAACATTCGAGCTGCAAAATAATTATTTGGGCGGCAAGATTTTACAATTGGTCAGCAGAGAAAACATGTCTGTAAGCAGTTTAATTAAGAGGTAGGTATGCATATTAAAATAATGGTCATCTATAATATAGTCAGCAGTGTTTACAAGTTAAGTTTTGTCACACAATTTTCTATCACAATCACACCCTAGATTAACCAAAATTTGTATCATAAATATGAGGTAGGTTAGGTTAGGTTCGTTTTTATATCAGGCCCGGAGGGCCAGAACAACCCAGAAATAGGAGATCCGCGTGAGCGGAGCTCCGTCGACTCTGTTAAATTTGTAAATTGGATGGTGGGTTTGGGATGTGTGTGTTGCCGGCACGGCAGTAAATTTGTTAATTACACCTTTGTGTACACAACTGTACCCAAAAGTGTATCTATTAGGAAACACTGCATTGGTATTTAAAAAGGGGATCTATAAGGAATAAAGGCGAACTTTTTTCAAGGGTGTATCTGCGAGGAAAGTGTGCCCTAGAAGAATAATTCTATATAAATTGAATAATTTACAAAAAAAGAGAGTATATTTGAATGAACTTTGTTATAGTTGCGCCCATTTTGTTGATGACCAATTTGATTTTATTGCATCCTTTTTTCTGCTGGACAAAATGAATTATTTTGCTTACCTTCTGATTGCTTACCAAAATTTAATTATCTGTGGGTCGTTCAATGCAGCTCAAATATTTAATTTGCTGACCAAAATAATTTAGAACAGCCCAATATGTCATTAATTGCTGACAGATTTATAAATGTTTGCTAACCATAAGTTGCTTACCAACTAGCTATTTTGGCTGACCAAATACATATTTCTGTTCACCAAAATGAGAATATTTTGCTGACCGGTTAATTGATACCCATTTTTAAATAGGTTTTAATATGAAAATGTTAGGTGACCATAATTTTAGTATTAATTAGGGAAACATAATACAAGTTTAACACAATTCAAGTTTAGCATTTTAATAAAATAATATTGTTTCAAAAACCACTACACTAATAAAACCTCAATAATTTATTGAGTTGGAAAAATTTAGTTAGGATCACGACTTCACGACCCCGAAGTTACCCTATATAGATTTCAACTATGTACATAGTTTCTGCTAAAAATGCCTGTGACAAACGAAAAGATAAACAAATAGACACGATAAAAATTTAAATGATTCCGTTTTGCTATTAGGTTACGGTCATTACGAAACAAAAACATCGTTCAATGTTTTTGTAGCAAAAAATAACACGTCCGCATAGTCAACTACACGTGAATTATCCTTATAACATACAACTTCCTAGTTCTTCAGTATATCAAAACACGGAAGAGCAAATGGACAAAAGATTGCCTCGCACTCCATTATCTAGGAGATCGCAACATAATGACGCTGCAGGCAATGCTTAGAAACTTTCGTAACTCTGTGGTCCGGTGTCCTAAAGCTCATTATAAAACACTCAGAGAAAGTATAATAATGCAGTTGGGAGCATAGTTTGCGTGATGCAGCCAGGATAATTCGCCGGTGAACTCGTCAATAAACAGGCACCGGCCAGTGTAACTTGACCCTAGCCAGCGTGGCAACCTTGGTACTTGGCAGATGACCTTCGAAGCTCTAAACTTTCAGTGGTTGTTATAACCTATTTGCATTAACACTGCTGTTCTAAACTAGCTGCCATCTCAATTTTTCTTTTACAAGTCACTGATATCGAGATTTATGCTATCAAAGTTTGACATTTTTACTCCAAAAATGTAGTTTATTGGCCCTGATTTCCTGATTTTGCAACTTAGAAAAAACCTTCGAGGATTTATTACATATAATAATTAAGAATATTTAGATGTACCTACCTAGTTTCCATGACAATTGATGCCAAGATGAAAAAGTTATATCCAATTTTGTGTTTTTATAGCCATATTTAAAAAATATATAAAAAAGTAACAAAGGCTATTTTGAAATTCTGTTCGACAGAATCAAAGATGAATATATGGATAATTATAATATATTATGATGGTGTTTATCGACGTAGATAAGCGTAGATAAAAAATCTGTCACTTTCTGACCAGTATGTAAGTGCGAGAGTGACGGAAGCTTTATCCACCGCGATAAAGGCGACCATAATACGGGCCCAGGTGTGGTATAAGACAACCGGTAAAAAAAACTATTATAGAGTTGGCAATGCAATTGCAGTCGTAGGATTGCATTCTTAAGATTGCAATTGGGTCTCAGATTACTTACCATTTGTGGGCTTAGGGCTATCGCGTGACAAAGTTTGGATAAGGCATTCGTCACCTTCTGACACGTTAATAAGTACGAGAGTGACAGATGCTTTATCCACATTTGACGCGCAATATAGACGCAGCCATGCTAGGCCCGCTGGGAAACTGTTCTACTCGGTGAATTCATATTGCATTGGACCATGTTATTGTGTCGTCAATGTTACGATAGCTCTATTTACTTGACAGTAATGGCAGCCGAGTCAAAACAATAGGACAAAATATTATGCTTTGGCATATTGTTTTGCCAAGTGGAATTGAGTACCAAGATGTTAGGAATAAGCATCCGTTTGTAATTGCGTAATTTTTATTGAGGCTTGAGACTTGCAACTTAACTTCACTATTGTTGGATTTTATGTTGTGTAATTTGAAAATAAGTGCTGTCATCATTGAATTGTCTGGCTATAATGATAATCTTAGACGCAGACTGTATATGTTAACGCAAAACATTGTAATGACAGTAGGCTCGGATTTGGCACGAAAACTTTGCATGACTTAACTCTTTAACGATGGTGGTAGCCTAGTAGGTGGTCCTGCTTACGAAGCTAGCGGTCCCGGGTTTTATTTCCGAAAAAGGCTAATATTATTAACAGAAATTTCCCCTTTCAAGGAATGTTGGCCATTGTGCTGGGCACGCATTGGCCAACGTGAAATACAGTCACCGGCAATAATATACTTCTAGTGCACATGCTTTTGTACTTTGTCGCTTTAACGCTTTTGACAGATTAGTGTAAGTAGTATTTCACACGACGTTAAAGTGACAAATACTATAGACGTGACATATTTTCGAGCACAATATTGCTGGAGACTGTACGAGAGACCCTAGTTTGAAAATCGAAGTTCGAGGTTAGCTCCATCCCTTTCTCTTGATTTAGTCTCGAATGACGAGTGACAGGGATGGAACTTCGAACTTGGATTTTCAAAGTAGGACAGGTTAATTCGCCACTGCGCTGTCCTTAAGCTCATTCATTTCTCGACTTTGCCAAGTGAAATCGTTATTTGCAAAAGTAAGATCTTTGCAAATATGCTTATTGCACTCGTGCTGAGACAGGAAGCACTTGTGCATAAAGATGTTCCGTATTTCAATAACATACAGAATATTTGGTCAGACGGCATACAGGATACTGATTTATTGTGCGTACAGACTGTGCTAACCATCAAAGTGCTTGTATCTAGAGAAGAAATAAGAGAACGGTACAGGTAAATCAAATATTTAATAAATTTATATAAATTTGAAAAGCAGTTTAAAACTTCGAAGCTTACTGGGGACTCTTAAAACATTATACGAGCCTGCTTCACAATCAACAAGTAAATTTATGTGCCAGTTAAAGTTAGCTCTCTCCTTGTCTATGTTCAAGTGTAAGAAAGGAAAAGGGCTAAATTTATGTGTCAGATATGTTTTACTTGACGATTGTGATACAGGGTTTTAGAAAATCACCGTATTTTTGGACTTTATCCTCCTAGAGCCCAGTGTCACAGTCGCCACAGATTAAATAAAAGTCACTACGTAACCAGTGTGCAATAGGAATAGGATGCACATACATAATCAAAGAAATTAAATTTAAATAAATATTTTGTAACGGGGAAAAAGTTAATTTTCTGTTTTAACATTAAAAATTGCATCATAGAGCTTTATTTCCTTGCTGTTAGATTCAAATTCAAATTCCCACGATGGGCCTTACTAGCATAGACGGTGTAAAAACCACAATGTCTCACAAACTTCTTTGTTCCGTTTTTGACCTAATATGCCAAACAAGTGTCAGCTGCTCCCTACATATTGTACCTTTAGCGCTAGCGGGCCGTGCGCCTGCGCCTGCTTCCTGGCAGTCGCGAGGTAGCCCTCCAGGTGCCGCAGGATCATCCTGATGACGTCCACCTTCGTCAGCGAGTGCAGCAGCCCCCACACGTCCAGACCCACGAACGGGACGATGATCACTGTGGGCAGTGAGTATTTAGCGTCATAACATTCAAAGTGCTCAAATAGTTCATACAATTAATATAGAGATCTGTCAAAATGTATAAAATTGACATAAGCGAACCGCGCGAAAGCATACGCCAATATACATCATGTTTGATTTTCGCAGTGAGTCGTAACCGTCTCTAGAACTATTTAGTTAAAACACTTTATCTAAAAAATATATATCTAAAAACACAACAGTATACAGGGACATGTATAACATAGCTTATATCTTCACTTATCATTGTGTATTATATAATAAATATGAGTGTATTAATATTATGTTCCTTACTCCCCGTACTAGTTGTAAACTGTATCACGGTGGAGTAAGATCCGTCATCCTATTGTTATTTAATGATTCTCTTGAACTGTTTAGTGATCTGATTATAAGTACATGTTTAGTGATCCTGTGTTGCTGAATAACTTATTGATAAAGTCTAAAATTGATATTATAAAACTAACAATTATAGATATGGCATGCCAATTAAGGACGGCGTTTAACTAGATTATTCCATAGTTAAACATAGTTATTTGGCAGTGTCAGTCTTTTGTTCACCTTTTGTCAATATAGTGGACTTACCTGGAGATCCTTCCTTGTCGAAACCAGTGCTGCCACTCGGGAAGTGCTTCTCCAGGACTTCTGGGGGCGTCCAGTCCTTAAGCGTGGTGTCGATACCCCACTTCTCACGCCATATCATGGACTGTAAAAGATGGGGTATTTTAGGCAGGGTGTAATTATTACAATTTACAGGAAAGATTTTCAATTATCATTGTCAGATAAGTTGGTTTTAATAGGTTTAAAAAATAAATGTATCCTGGTAATTCTAATTTCGAATAATAATGGAATGTCTGGTTTAAGTAAAATGATGTATGTCTAGTATTCTGTTCTTGTCGTGTTCGTTTTTATTCACCCTGTATAAAGACAATGTAGAGCGAAGACTTCAATATGGGACTGACGTTTAGGTACGCCGTTCAAATTGTAATTATTATTGTTGTTTTGTTTAACATTTAACATTTACAGTCTTCGTTTCATTTAATATAAAAACAAACCTTTTACGAGATACTAATAGTGTTGTTAAAAGACTAGTCTTGAAGACTTTTGAACCTTAAAGACTTCCAAACCTTGAAGGTTCAAGCTTTGAAGACTCGAGCGTTAAAGGTTTGAGCTCAGAAACGGTTCAGAACCTTAACGACTCAAGCTTTTTATGAGCTCTTAAGAGCAAGTCTTTAAGACTCGGGGTTCATAGACAGCTCAAGCTTTAAAAACTCGGCTTATTGAAAGCTCAAGGCCCGGAACCTCGAAGGCCTGAGTTAAGCGTTAAGAGCTCAAACAATGAGCGTTATAGGAAGAAAGTATTATTGTACGGTCAAGTGCAAAAATACGTATCGAGTTCATCCTCTCATAATTATGTATCGAGGCCTTATTTCGCTGACGTTAAGCTACTATGGGACATATTTTTGATTGGTTATGTGCACCTATATTTTTACACTTGACTGTACCTATATTTATTTTTAACCCTTAATTTGACCTCAGGATTATGCTGTTAAAATCTCTCGGGTTCCTCACGGGCATCCTGTATAATTATCAAATATGGCATAGATAACATAAATTAATCTACTTCGTTAAAAGCTTTTAAGACTTAAATGCTACAAACCTTATAGACTTAAACCTTCAAAGCTTAGGAGGCTTGAAAGCTTGAGGCTTAAAGACTCTGAGGTTTCTGTGCTCGTAAGCAACAACGCGAACTTATTAAGTTGAGGCTTATATGGTCGAGGCTTTAAGGTTCGAGGCTTCTAGACTCAGAAGTCGCGACTCAAGTCTTGTAGTTTACGCCTCGAAGCTTAAATTCACAACACTAGATACTAATCATTATAAAAGGTGATGTCAAAAAACACGTCATTTAGCCGGAAGTATGTCAAGAGTTTGACACGGGCAATTCCAGCTGATATTTATTTTTAAACGTCATCGTATTTTTCCTTTTCTTTATTTTTCGATTCTAACAGCTACATGTACCTATTACTATATATTCGATCTTCCATTTCGAGCAATTCTTTCGAGTCCTAGAGTCAATAGCGGCTTTTACACGTAAAGTTTGGACCGCGGACTAATGCTACCTGCATTAGCGGCCTGCACACGTAAAGTTCGGATAGCGGTAAACGACACACGCCTTTCCAATCTTTGTTCCGAACCGTACGTGTAAATGCTGTAATAGTAATAGTAAAATAGTAAAATAGCAAAATATGTACGGTTCGGAACGAAGATTGGAACGGCGCGTGGCGTTTCCCGCGGTCCGAACTTTACGTGTAAAGGCCGCTATTTACACGTACGGTTCGGAGCGACGGTTGTAATTAGTTGTAGTGCAGAATTGAAAAGTAAGTTGATTAAGAGAATCACCTAACTTAGGTTTGCTGTGATCTAAATCCCTAACTAGAATTTCAACATAACTTAGTAAAATTCAAGTTATTAACAAACTTACGTCTCTTAGCATTTTCTCGGCCGCTTCGGGGTCCCATTGTCTTGCTGGAAAAGAGGTAAATATCAATTTTGAAGAAGTAGAAAGGGATAGTGAGATATTATCAGTATTCATTGGGACATATTTTTGAGATGTTGCGTTCTCCCATATTTTTACACTTGACTGTACTTTTGTAACTTCATAGCGCAAACGCCGCAGACGTACAGTCAAGCATTAATTTATCCTACTAATATTTTATTCCTACTATCTTTCTTCGTACTAATATTATAAATGCGAAAGTTTGGATGTTTCTTACTCAATTACGCGACAACGGCTGAACGGATCTGGATGAAATTTGGCAAAGAGATAGATTATAGTCTGGATTAACACATAGGCTACTTTTCACCCCAGAAAATTTAAAAGTTTCCGATGAAATTACGATAATCGAAATCAACGCGGACGAAGTCGCGGGTAGAAGCGAGCTAATTTTTTTATGGCATAGAGAAGGCAAACAAGCACATAGGCCACCTGATGGTAAGTGGAAACTGTGACCCATAGACATTCGCATTCACAAGACTGCAATCCTAAGACTGCAAATGTGTGCTCAAAAATATCTGCCACGTCTCTATTAGGTACTAGAAGCATATTCTATTACTATGTAAATTTAAGAGTATCTTTAATGATTAATAAAAAACATTAAGCTGGACAGACAATATTGATTTGTTTATTTGTTTTTACGTATATGTCATTCAACTGCCTACAGTTGATCTCTGCGACCCCCTTTTAATACATGACATGTGTACATTATTTAAAAAAAAAACATTTACTTAGTCATCTAACAGTCACAATGTTATAAATAATTGTTTACAATATTAATGTTCCCACGCGTTTTATTGAACAATTCAGTGTCATTACCGTAAAACTACACAACTATGGTCCTGGAGTACCTACAACAATAGTCCAATTTTACTTATCACATTATTCTTAAAATATGATAGCTTTGGTTATAGCTAGAGTTTATAGCAATCGATTTTAGGCTAACCAGTACGTTTACCCAGCAATAATAGCAGTAAGGTATGATATTTTAGAATAATGTAATGAGGAAAATTGGACTAGTGTTGCAGGCTAGGCTAGGACCATAGTTGTGTAGTTTTACGGTGTTGAAAAATAAAACTACATATCGAGGATTTTTTAATCGTGTTTTCACGTTTGCCAGTCTCAAGCAAATATGATCAAGTTTAATATATCCAAAGAACAGATACAAAAGCGTTATGGTTATTGAGATCCTGATCGCGGGACACTACAGACTTTAGCATAGGTGGCTTCTTAAGTATTTCAAACTATTTTTATTTTTCATGTAAGTAAAACATACAGCGTCAAATTCGGTATGATTATAATTACGAACCCTGAAGAAAATCAACAAATAGTAAAAAGCCCGCTAAGTGCGAGTCGGACTCGCGCACGAAGGGTTCCGTATCATTATCATACAAAATTAGCAAAAAACAGCAAAAAAATCACGTTTGTTGCATGGGACCCCCCTTAAATATTTATTTTATTCTGTTTTTAGTATTTGTTGTTATAGCGGCAACAGAAGTACATCTTCTGTGAAAATTTTAACTGTCTAGCTATCTCAGTTCATGAGATACTTACAGGCTGGTGACAGACACACGGACAGACGGACAGCGGAGTCTTAGTAATAGGGTCCCGTTTTTACCCTTTGGGTACGGAACCCTAAAAATGGTCAAGTGTGAGTTGGGCTGGCCCTGATTCGATTCGAAATCGAATTCAAATTGGAATATAATAATACTTACTTTACGGTGGTACGGAACCCTCGGTGCGCTACTCCGACTCGCACTTGACACCCCCCGTAAGACAGCGTCATTGTTTGTGCAATACCGCGAAAGTAACAAATGATATAACGAGAAAAATGAACTTTCTATGTAAAATGATAAAGTGCATTTTGCAACGTAGGTATTTAATTTGTTACTTTCGCGGTATTGCAGGATCACATCTAGGTTGAAAAATTGCGACTTATAGGATATTTAAAACAAAACCAACATTAATCGATCGAACTGAATAACTTATCAAAAGCTTGTTACACCGGTTCGTCTACATCAGTTAGTCCGGTTTCATAACTTCCTTTTTTTAGAAAGCGATTTTGGCCATGACATCAGGTTATATAGTGGTTTTATGTTTTAAAGATTTTAGACGTCGATATTATTAGAACGTTCTTACCTTCCTATGGGTACAGTCACCAGCAATAATGTATTATCCAACATTGGGCTCAAAAATATCTGACACGTCTCTATTACTAGAGTCATAAGGGCGTGTCAGATATTTTTGAGCCCAATGTTGGATAATATTTTAATGCTGGTGACTGTACACAATGGAACTAGACGGATTATTTGGTTTTATAGGTTTTATAGGTTTTAAGTTTCAATTCAATTCTGGCTTTAATTTTTTCAGGGACACTTACGATGCTCATTGCACAAAACTAATAGCGGCCTGCACACGTAAAGTTCGGACCGCGGGAAACGCCACGCGCCGTTCCAATCTTCGTTCCGAACCGTACGTGTAAATGCAACTGTAATAGTAAAATAGTAAAAAATGTACGGTTCGGAACGAAGATTGGAACGGCGCGTGGCGTTTCTCGCGGTCCGAACTTTACGTATAAAGGCCGCTAATCTCGTTCGTTCTTTCAAATTGTACTATCCGTTTAGCTTTGCCTCATCTGCAAATGCCTACGTCAACAAATCATAACCCTCCTATTTTGCGGAGTCGAGTAAATAGAAAAACAATACCTCTCAGCCATCTCAGGAGGAAGTAGTCGTCGTGTTCTGGTTTCATAACATCTTTGACGCTGCGGCGGAACTGCAATAAAGAATGTAATCAATGCTAATACTTAACTGTATAGTTAGTCGCGTCGTGGGACATTAAAATTCATGAAAAAAAAACCGGTCAAGTGCGAGTCGGAATCGTGCACCGAGGGTTCCGTACTTATAAGATACTAGAGGACGCCCGCGACTTCGTACGCGTAGAATTAGTTTCCCGCTACTCCCCCCATTTCTTCCCGTTGGGGGTCGATTTTCGGAAAATCCTTTCTTAGTGCTCACTTACATCATGAAAGGAACCCCTGTACCAAATTTCAAGTTTCTAGGTACAGTAGTTTCGGCTGTGCGTTGATACATCAGTCAGTCAGTTTAGCCTTTTATATATGTATATAGATATAGATTATGGTTGGAAAACGCAAAACTAAATACTCATTTTGTTATGAAATTTATTCTCTATGCAATAAGGTCAGTTTTGACTAGCCTAAATTTTAATACTTACAGATTTTTAAAGTTTTTGATAATTTTCCAAAACTGTTGACAACTTCATTTTATTTTTCGCGTAAAATATAAGTAATTATCTTTAAATCAGGAAGTTTTCAGATTTCGTGTTCTATAAATTTCGGAGATAGGTAAGGCGGACGGTGTTTTTTTGTAAATTTTTGGCAACAAATTAAAAAGTACAGTAGGTATTAGTAAGTAATGATAAAAAAAAATAGTTTTGATATGTGCAGACTGAGCCCTTTCATATGGTACCCCGTTTTCTATAATCAAATCACTTTCTTTTTCAACCCCCCATTCGATCTAGACCCCTTTTCAAGTATTTAGAAAAATAATTTCAATTTTTTTTAACTAAAAATAGATGCTCTATCACCTTCTGACCTAGGCTATTTAATAAAGGAAACTATACCTGAGGGGTTATCATGACATTCTAAAGCAGTTCAGTTTAGGTTGAAAGAAAGGGACAGAGCTTTAGCAGTTATACACCTCTGTCCCTTTCTCCCAACCTAAACTAAACTGATTTAGTATGTGGTAACTCCCTGGGTAGTGATTCTCTCAAAAGCAAAGGTGAGCGAATGCAGGAGTGAATGTCCAAGCGGCGAGTTTAAGTAGTCCCGTCAGAGCGAGCAAAACACATTTTGGCGCGTGCATTCTCAATTAGGCAGCCTTATACGTTCGAGAAGCCATGCTGCCAAATTGAATACACGCGCTGAAATGTGTTTTGTTCACTTTGACGGGACTACTTAAACTCGCCGCTTGGACATTCACTCCAGGGGCTCTACTTTGAAATCAGTAATTCGAACTTCGGATCGCCCCGTCACTTTCTTGCGAATTAGTGACGCGTCGAGAGCAAAAGGGATAGCAATAGACGAAGTTCGAATAACGGATTTCAAAGTAGAGCCTCTGCGTTCGCTCACATTTGCTTTTGAAACACTACCCTGAACTGAAACTGGCTAGGATACACCCCCTCACCCTAGTTGAATTCTTGGTTTTCCGATATACCTACTTACCGTCTAGGGAATGCAAATAACCGGTTATAACCGGTTTTAACCGGTTATTTTCATACAAAAACGGTTAATAACCGGTTAAATTGCATTCCCTATTACCGTCCCTATGAGAAGGAGGCAAAAGAACTCGGCTGTCGAGTTACGCTAATGTCCGCGATTAACTTAAGTTGGCGACACAATGGCTTGTTTGTTTAATCACAATAAGTGAGTAAGCGCGCACGCAGCAAGACTTAATCACCGCCATTTCTACGGCGTAGGTATTTATGTTTGCTATTGCCTAACGCACTCGCAATCGCAATCGTTTTCATTTTGAAAATCGAAGGCTTGTTTGCATACAAAATGAAAACAATTGTTCCGCTTTGAAGTCGATTGCGATTGCGAGTGCGTTAGGCAATAGCCCCTCTGGCCAATTAATGGATGCAATCGCCGATTAAGTTATTAGTGGCCAGCCTCTAATTTATGGGAACACCCAAATAGGTACCGTAAAACGGGTTGAGTAGGAATTAAGGGGTGAGTAGGGACACAACATAAAATGAAGCATATGTTACTAATTATAAGACTGAAATTATTTCCAATAGACGTAACGTTTTTGTCAATTTAATACTTGATCTTATTTGTAACAAGTTATGACTTATTTTAGGGTGTGTCCCTACTCACCCCTTAATTCCTACTTACCCCGTTTTACGGTACTGCGAAATATTTTATAAGTACCGAATATAAATTTGTCTGAATCTTCATTTTTCCGAAAGATATGCTGGAGCTATTTTAGATTAAATGCATAATTCAATTGCGTTACGTAGGTTATGTCAGGTTTGATTTATAAGCGATACCAAAAAATTCAGTCCTTTATCAAAACATTTCATTCGGAATTATGAAATATCGGAATTTTGATCAATTTTGATCAATTCGGAATTATGTGTCTTCGGAGTTCCATCTAGTGATTGAGTTTAAGCTATCGTTAAGGTAAAATTTGAGTTATGCTTGAATATATTTGTGATAATCATATTAATCATACATAAAATGTAAATTAAAGATTTACATACACCGCATATTGCCCTGCCTCCTATTTCACCATCTGGACAATGAAACGTGACAGGTGACAATTCGGTATACATTGCAAAGTTAACATGCTGATACATCACTGGGTTTCATTTTTTTTTTTTGTTCTTAATTAATGGCTTTCACTCCTTGTTTTAACAAGGTGTATTTCGCCAGTATCGAGTTTTAGACAATCGCCATGAACTTATTAGAGAAACAAGTCCATGGATATCACACGCGAGGACAATTGTTCGGTTAAAGAGATTAACTCTGGTGGACTAAACAGAAGCACATGGGGTTAGCTCCACGCGCTTCTGTCAAGTCCCAAGCAGTCGGGTTTCATATTAGCTGCGCCATGTACACTGAAATGTCACCTGTCACCTGTCATTGTCAGAATGGTGAAATAGGGGGCTGGACGTGGATTATAACGGCACATTATTGAGTTAATTTAAAGTTAAAAATGTCGTATAAAGTAGGCTTGATTCGGATTTTGAGATATTTCCATTTTTGTGAAAAAATATTGTTACGAAAACTTAGTTGCAAAGACCCTTAATCTTATAGCTTTAGCCGACTCCGTCCGCATAAACTAGTCGTTTCTGCCCAATTTTCTCGGGAACTGCCCAATTTTCAGGGATAAACAGTGCCCTATGGCAGCTTTTCTTTGATTTGTGGGTTTTCTAGTAGGTACTCTAACCTTAGTTGGTCTCAAAGAGTGTTTTAATCCTTGATAGAAATGGGATCGATTGGAATTTAAAAAAAACTCAAATCTGACGATTTTCTCGCTGACTGTACATTTTATCAAAGATCTGTGAATGTCGATTTTCATTACCTACTTAAAAAGTTAGTAAATGTCTCCTAAGAGCATTTTCACGTAGCAGCAAGGGATCTAGCTGCTCTTACTGCCCCATCTCAACTTTCCACCCTGTATATATATAGATAGAAGATCTAAAAACCTGGAAAGTTTTTTCGTAGTTGTCCCGCGTGCGACCGTTTTTGTAATGACTCAAGGAAACCCGACTGAATCTGGTTTGTCTATTGGGCTTCCGTCATATTGACGTTAGGATACCAAAGCATGTTATATAACCGAATATAACCGACCATCGCTGACGCAACTGACATTGGCACAAGCCCTGTCTGTGGCCACCATTAAAGAGAAGAAGAAGAAGTAGTTGGGTCTTGGGTTTCGACCTGCCATTAGGTACCTAAAAAGATTGATTGATTGGGTTTCGACCGCCAAAAGGAGTGGGCGCAGACCCCGTATTTTTGATGGAGGAAGAAATGTAAGTCTCTTTTTGATATATTTTGGTACGGTTATCACGACATTTGTATGGGCGTTTCTTTATTGATTACGAATGAAATAAAAACTGTGTTTCATAATAATTGTAAGCAATATGGGGTAAGTAAGAATTTCGTGTTAGTCAATGAGTAAACCGAGCAAGTATGTGAAAGAACGGCGATAAACCTTTTTCATTGTATTGTAGATCATAATTATTTTTAGTCATACTGCTACCAGAAAAGTAGGTTAGGTTAGAACTGCCACTATAATAAAAACGAACTGCTACCAGAAAGGTAGGTTAGGTTAGGTTAGAATTGTGACCTTTAAGGGGCTTCTAAACGGGCCATATTTTCACTGCAATGTGGCCGGCAACTATTGGTGTCCCTCTTTTATTCGTATGTTAGAGAAAGACACCAATAGTTTCCGGCCACATATTGCAGTGAAAATATTGCCCGTTTAGAAGCCCCTTAACAAAAACCAACTGCTACGTTGGTTTTTGATTGTCAATAATTCAGTCAAAATTGTTATGCCGATTGATGCACAATGTAACGTTTTTATGCGCAATAAATGTATGACGATTGTTATTTATGCTCTCAAACATTATGGTTAAAAAATATATGCGAACTAATTTATGACTTTTGTCAGTTATGCGTAATGATGAGTATGACAAATCCACGTATGCCTATTAAAAATATGACTTAAAACTTTATGCAACCCGACCCTTACCCATTATTTCCATATCCACTAATGTTAACTTTTTTGTATTTTTGAACAAAAAATAATTACTAAAAGCGAAGGTTTCATATTTTTAAGTAACTATAGCAGAGCCGTTATCAACTGTCCCTCGGAGCAATAAAACCCGCTGTCAGCAAGAATGAACAACACCAAAAAAGACGTACACTCGCTATAAGCCCCTCGAGTGCGAGCGAGAGAGTATAGCGGCCTTTACACGTAAAGTTCGGACCGCGGGAAACGCCACACGCCGTTCCAATCTCCGTTCCGAACCGCACATTTATAAATCTTTTACTATTACAGTTGCATTTACACGTACGGTTCGGAACGAAGATTGGAACGGCGCGTGGTGTTTCCCGCGGTCCGAACTTTACGTGTTTATGATAAAAATGATTTACTGCTCCGAGGGACGGTTGATAACGGCTCTACTATAGTGACTAATGAAAAATAGCTATACAGATGTCGAAAAAAAATACTCTTCAAAAATTGACCCAATTCTGTACCTTCACGCCGATCGGTTTAGCCGTTAAACCGTGAACCCGAAACTTAAGAATCGTGACACATTGTTGTATTGTACCACGAAAACGATCGTTTTAACGGCGCGTATGTGGCTGACCTAACTGAAAAATATGAAAACCTTCGCTTTTAGTAATTAATTTTTGTTCAAAAATACAAAAAAGTTAACATTAGTCGATATGGAAATAATGGGTAAGGGTCGGTTTAAGAATATACTTTGAGTTTGATTACTAACAACCTCTCGTAATAAAATCTCAAATATCATTTACTTAACATTGGGTTTAACTAGAAATTTAAACCCTCAAACCTTTAAATGCGTTTTTCTTTTCTCAAAACTATACTTCATGCAGTTAGTCGATTCTAGAAGTAAGGGGACGATATATATTTACCAAAACTTTGTTTATTCGTTTAGAATTAGCATCTTATAATTTTTCTACTAAAGAACTATACATAGATAAACTACAGGGTGTCCAGACAGGGTATGAGGTATTTGTTATTTCAATAAAAATAAAAACTATTAGCATTTAAGTTGTTTTTTAATTATCAATTATTGGAATACAAAATGGAAAATAATTTACAAAAGATAATGTTATCCAAATGATGACCGTTACGCTGCTGGCACTCTTCCAATCTGAACCGAAGATTGGTGAAGATTTTCGTATGGATAACCTCGGATTTTGACGAACTGATGCTGCCACTGCTTCGATTGTTTGCTGGTCGCGGACTGGACGAGGTCGACCAGAGTTTTGAATTTTGACCGTCGCACCTGTATTTTCGAACATCCGAATCCATTTTCTAATGCTACCGTCACTTGATGCACTGCGTGTGCGATATTCCGCACGATACAAACGTTGAACAGACACTATTGAGTGAGCATTTTGATAATATGCTCGTATGCAAAAAGCACGATGCGTCCCCGGGTACTGCTCCATGGTGTCAAAAACTACACAAAATGGCGGACTTCATGACACCATTCATTTGTCACTAAATTTTAAATTTAGAACAAAAACAAATACCTCATACCCTGTCTGGAAACCTTGTATAATGATGTGGAAAATGATAATGCTTCTACATTTAGCCCGGAAGAGGGGCAGGACACCGTCGGGCTGCCCCGGATCGTATTGGTCACTGAGGGCTCCGACACATCAGCGTCCTCGCCTTCCTCCTCATCCTCGGACGAAGACAACTGGTCCTACCTCATCACGTCCTCACGCGTTCCACCAGAGTACTGGCATATACAGAAACTGGTGAAGTACATGAAAGCTGGCAACCAGACTGCTACCATGGTCGCGTTGTCCTGCATGAAAGACTACAACCTAACTTTGGAAATAAACCAGAGAGCTATCCAGGAAATTGGTGGTTTGGAACTGCTTGTCAATCTGCTTGAGACACGTGACTTGTGCTGTGTTTTAGGGGGGTTAGCAGTACTCAAGGATATAACGCTGAATAAAGAAGTCAGGGAGAAGATTACAGATCTAGGAGTGATTCCTTTGCTTGTTGTGCGCCTGTCCGACCCCGCCAGGGACGTACAGATCCTCGCTGCGGAAACCATAGCCAATTTAGGGAAGATCCGCAAAAGCAGGAAGTTATGCAGGAGATTTGGCGGTTTGCCGAAATTGATCGATTTAATCGACATAAAAGAAAGGTAATTTTACTAAATTTGTGAGCATTGTTAGCATTTTTATGGCAAAGATAAGACAAGAGCAGTGAGTCTGCGACTCATACACATTTCAATTCTCAAGACTGCATTTCTAAGGCTGCAAATGCGTTGCAGTAATTTCACAGGTGGTTGTTTGCCTTATCCCCATAGTGTCCTGCTTTCATTTAAAAATCAAAATAATATTATAAAATGTTAATGTTGTTTATTGCCAAGATTCCGAGTTATTTAGACAATCGATCAGGATTATAGATGCTATCAAGATTCATTTAGTTATTTGTATTTTATCGTATTGCACGTCACAAGTATTATACAATCACTTCACACCTCCAGTGCCAAGAACTATCTTTCACACTATAATTATAATCCCATCATTGTGGAAAAAATATGAGTTTTTAATAATAAACAGGTATTTATATACACCTCGAGGAGGTTTGAATAAGGACGAATTACAATACTTGGACATCGCACGGGCAGGGGCCAAGGCTCTCTGGTCCATGTCTGCATCCCAGAGGAACCGAGAGGCCCTGAGGAAACACGGCATGGTCCCGCTGATAGCAAGACTGATGGCTACTATACATCTGGACGTCGCCACTCCAGCTGCGGGGCTTTTACAAATGTGTGCGACTGAGTCATCGTTCCAGCTAGCTATACAGACAGAAAAGATGGTTGGAAGTTTGATCAAACATTTGGCCAACGATGATAAGGATCTTAAGGTTGGTCCAAGATTTACACTTAGGTAAATTAAAGGTTTATTTAGTTGACCATCTTTTTCTCTATTTTTGTTTCTTTTTGTACCCACAGCGTTTTTTTAGGGTTCCGTAGTCAAAATAGGAAACCTTATAGTTTCGCCACGTCCGTCCGTCCGTCCGTCCGCAGCCTAGCTCAGAGACTCTTAGTATTAGAAAGCTGTAATTTGGCATGAATATACATATTAGTCACGCCAACAAAGTGGTAAAATAAAATCTTGAAATATTTTTTTTTGCTTACTATTGGGTAGACGAGGAAAAATTATACATCCAGCCAAAACTACAAATACTAAAAATCTGAAATATATCTTTGATATAATTTGCGGTGTTGGTAAACTGACCGCGACCTATGTGGACGTGTACGGGGATAACAGTTTTCTAACGGAAAAGTTAAGTTTGTCGCGGGGTCTAATTTGTTTGTAGTAACGGCTTCGGAACCCTACACTGCGCATGGTCCGACATGCTCTTGCCTAGTTTTAATAAATTAAGTAATTCGATTCTGTATTGGCGCACGTAAACTTTAAAAGAATAAGTACCGATAGTTCGTGCTTAACATTTACATTAGTAACTTTACAAAAAAACGAGTCTTAAAGGACGAATTGGAACTTAAAAGAAGGCCGGATTTATATTCATACCATAAGTATCAATAATTACGGTAAACCATAATTATTGCCATGAGACTGTAGATTTCTTATTTTCTTCTTTGGCACACAAGAATTTGGGGCCCTTTTGGAAAGTAACGAAAGCGAATTATACTAAGATTTTTCTACTATTTGTTTTGAGAATAAATGTGATAGAAATTGTCGGTCATTCGGGGCCCCCTGAGGATGATGCCCTATGGGCACGGGCCCCGTATGCCCTTATGGTAAAAACGCTATTGATCGCATAACGAAAATGTTTGTTCAACCTCGCTCGCCAGACGGTGTAGACAATAGCGGCCTGCACACGTAAAGTCCGGATCGCGGGAAACGCCACGCGCCGTTCTAATCTTCGTTCCGAACCGTACGTGTAAATGCAACTGTAATAGTAAAATAGTAAAAAATGTACGGTTCGGAACGAAGATTGGAAAGGTGCGTGGCGTTTCCCACGGTCTGAACTTTACGTGTAAAGGGCGCTATTGATTCCATAACTGCGTTCTATCTAACAAGTAATTTAATATCATTCCAGACGTATTGCAGCCTCACTATATACAAGTGCGCCAACGATCCTTCCACGAGGGACATGATCCGTGGGTCAGGAGGCTTGGAGCTCTTGGTTGAAGCCTTGAATGACTCCGAAAATAGAAACAATAAGCCTTTAATGGCGGCTGTTACTGGGGCTATCTGGAAATGTGCTGACAGCGACGCTAGTGTGAAGAAACTAGACAGTCTTGGAGCAGTTCCAATCTTAGTCAAGTTATTGGACGACGACAACAATGGAGTGCTGACCAATGTGGCTGGCGCGCTCGCAGAATGTGCAAAGTTTCCGGCTAACAGGGAAAGAATCAAGGCCGCTGGTGGTATTCCTATGTTGAGTAAGTATACTGATGAAATCTTTTATATCCGTTCTGTGGTTTTTCCTTTTAAATAATATGAATACACGCATAATAATAAGGCAAACAGCAAATAGATAGCAATGTCATTAATTCGGCTCATTTTTAAGGTTCCGTAGCCAAAATGGCAAAAACGGAACCCTTATAGTTTTATTATGTCCGTTCGTCCGTCCGTATGTCACAGGCATTTTACTTGAAAACACTTGAAACTTGGGGGGGGGGGGGACTCTATAGTCTATATATGTAACAGAAGATGAAAAATAAATCATAAATATAAATCACCGTGTGGCACATATTTCGACAGATCTTTTAACAACACTTTAAGTTTTCTAAGCTGTTTTTTGATTAGGTGAATATTTTCGGAAATAATCGCTCCGAAAGTTGCATAAATTGTCCCCCAATTATCTTTCCAACCGTTAGTAAAAAAAAAACACAAAGGTAACGTTTAATCATTAATTTCAAAGAATATTATTTTTATCATGATCGGATATAGCATTTTTGTGTTATTGCCGAAAAACTGCGCTTCTCAACAAAAAGACGTACGTGCTATAAAGATACGCTCTTTTGCTGGTGCACTTTTTCATTCAAATCATATTTTTACATTTTGAGGCTGTAGTAAGTGTGGTAAAGTTAGTTGAGATAGTTTGAGGCTTCGGAACCCTACACTGAGCATAGTCAGATTGCTCTTGCCGGGTTTTTATACGATTTGCGTTATTTTGACGCATCAAATGAATACTTTCTGCGACATTAAACTTGTAATATCTGCAAAGAAGAACAGATTTCTGATGATACGAATTATATATTCCAGTTGACCACCTCAACAACACGTATAAGCCTCTTCTGGAAAATGTCCCTTTGGTCTTAATGGAATGCGCGAAAGACTCAGGCTGTATGTTCGAAATTAACGAGCTCGATGGAGTGAGACTGATATGGTCTTTGCTCAAGAACGACTCTAAGCGGGTCCAAACCAATGCAGCTTTAGCGCTCTGCCCTTGTATCGAGTTCGCGGCGGATTCTGGAGAGATGGTCAGGACTTTTGTGGGTGCATTGGAACTGACGGTGGACCTTCTAGACTCTGACGACCGCAACGTCCTCTCAGCCACCTGTGCAGCTATTGCAACTATAGCGAAAGACCACGAGAATTTGGCTGTTATATCTGACCATGGAGTAGTCGCGAAACTGTCTAAGCTAGGTATATATATTGATACAATACAGTATATAGAGTAGCATTAAAGTAGCGTCCTTGGTCGTTATAACACGCATTCTCCGATATGCATTCTCACAGAGCGTTGTAAATTCTACTCTATATATTCGCCATCACATTCCGATCCCGAATGCCCGCCTGCGATCACCCGCGCACACCCGCGCGGGCCCGCCGCGTTTCCGCGACGCGGCGGCTTCTGCGATGAAAACGACATGCTTGGCGCCCGATCCGCTCCCACCCGCTGCCGTGTGAATTGCGCTTAAGAAGCTTCATTATGTACCTGTTACATAAATAACTATTGCCTTAGAGGCCATCTAACCTAATAATATTCTGTGGGCAAGCTATAAGAATGTAGGGTAGACGTTACTGCAGGCATCTGTCACCATGGTTGGTAGTAGGTGAGCCTCGGCACGCGTACTTTCCCGCAGCCACCGAACTAAGTAGTGCCACATGCATGGTTAAGAAGGGATTGATTATGTTCTCGAGCACTAATCTATTTATTGACAAACTAGCTGTTCCCGTGCCCAAATCGTTGGGCATTTTTTGTGTTAATATATAGCCTATGACACTCACAAATAACGTGGCTTTCTATTGGTAAAAGAAATTTCACAATCGGTTCAGTGGATTCAAGAGATTACCCCCTACAACGTCACAAACTTTACCTCTTTATAATATGGTATAGATATAGATATAGATGAAACTTGAGCCTTTGATATATGTTCCAGTGTTAACCGCCGACGACCATCTCCGAGCGAATTTGGGCTTGGCTATAGCGTACTGTTGCGACTGGGCGCAGAACCGGCAAGAGTTCAACAACAGAGGAACCATCACGCCCCTGGTGGACTGGTTGATTTCACGAGACCCTGACGTGCAACGGTCCACTGCGCTTGCGCTGTATCATCTCTCGTTCTTCTCCATCAACTGCGTCACAATGCATGCTGTATGTATGACAGTCTTAAAAACTTATTGGTAACAAAAAAATCAGCCTTGTTTCAATTTTAATCATTCACTGGTGTTGGGTAGCAAATGAAGTTAAAATGAGTTTGATAATTTATGTATAGGGCATGCTTCCGAACCGTATTTTTTTTACTATTTTACTATTACAGTTTTATTTACACGTACGGTTCGGAAGGAAGATTGGAACGGCGCGTGGCGTTTCCCGCGGTCCGAACTTTACGTGTGCAGGCCGCTAATAAATGAATAGATTAGGTTATGACAGCTGCCAGACGAAGGCAAGGGCTTCACGGTACCTTAAACATTAAAATTCATGGAACCATAACAGAGTTGTTATGTAATACTTGCAACCCAATTGTTATATAAGAAGCAGCCATTATGCAATCATGCAAATATGCAACTTGAAATATGTTTTTCTTTATAAGTAGCAAGATTAATACGGATAATTATCTGTCACGATCTATCAATTTTAAATTAAAACCGTCAGTTTATCGCTGCATTCTTTACCACCTTTTTAGGGTTCTGTACCTCAAAAGGAAAAAACGGAGCCCTTATAGGATCACTTTGTTGTCCGTCTGTCCATCTGTTTGTCAAGACCCTTTATCTCGGGAACGCGTGGAGGTATCGAGTTGAAATTAAAATCTTAAATTTTTTTGCTCCAAGGTTTACAGTCCCTTGAAGCTGTGAAAAGACTGTTTATCCCACAAAAAACGTATATTTCGACACTCTCAACTCAAGGGAATCAAAATTTATAGGGTATTTTCCGTTGACCTAGAACTATGAAATTTGGCAAGTAATACCGTCTTATACTACAAGTATAGGGAAAAATCGGGTCTTTATGCAAGGAACGGCGGTCTAAATTTTGAATTGAGTTAACCGTGTCATGTGGGGTATCGTATGCAAGGGCTTCATTGTCACAAGCTTAAACAGATTTTTAATAATTTTTATGATGTAAGTATAGAATTTTGTATGGAACCCTTGGTGGACTAGTCTGACTCGCACTTGTCCGGTTTTTTAGGGTTCCGTAAACTTCCGTACCCAAAGCGTACGCCAACGGAACCCTAAGCGTCCGCTGTCCGCCTTCATTATATTTGTTATTTTTGGGGTTCCGTACATAAATTGAAAAAATGGAACCCTTATAGGATCACTCGTCTATATGTCCGTCTATCTGTCACAGCCAATTTGCTTCGAAACTACTGAACCGATAGAGTTCAAATTTGGTGCATATATCTAAATTGATGACCCAAACACAGATGTGCAAAGTAAATAAATATTATTTTTAAATGAGGGCCATTTTAGGGGGACAAATTAGGAAATAAAAAAAAAGTTTTGCAAACCTCATTGTGTCATATATCAAATGAAAGAGCTCGTTATGAGGATCTTAAATATATTTTTGTTATTATTGTAAAATAAATAGTTTTGATATTATTCATGAAAGAAGACGAAAATTACAGGTACACAAAAGAAGACGTAGATTACAGGAAAACCTATAAGAATTCGACCAAAAAAAATTACGTATGTACCTACAGTACGGAACCCTCTCCACGCGAGTTCAACTAGTACTTGGCCGGTTTTTTTATGCTTGACGCTTGAAGCGTTACCTATTTATTTAAGCATTTATTTATTACAACATTACGAACATAATCCCTAAAAATACTAACATATTAAAATATAATAAATAACTTAAATCAAATTGCCCTTTATTGTGGACTGTGGAACATATTAACAACAGAACCTATCGAACGAAAACTGATTAAAAATCACGCCGTGCTAGAGTCTGACCAGCGAGTCGTGACACAAGCATTTTTCTAATTCTTCATATGGCAACCATTTTACCTATGAAACAAGCTGTCACATTGTCACGTGTCGTACCTATCCAGTCGTTATGCATTTTGTGTTGCCAGCTAGTTATATTTGAATTTTGACGCATATTTTTGAGTCACCAATCACTAGTCAAGATTCTAGTCGTATTGTAGGGCTGCCTTTTTATTTAGTTTGGAATAAAAATCATTTTCTTTTCAGGCGGGAGTGGTGCAGTTCCTGCTGGACACCATGGGCGCCAAAGACCCTGTGCTTCAAGAGGCCTCAGCCGGATGTCTTTGCAATATCAGGAAATTAGCGCTCGCCACCGAAAAGATAAAGTTAAAGCAATAACAATATTCACGCGGGTGATTAATGTTACGTAATTTAATTTTAGATAAAATTGTATTGATTATATAAAGTTGTTGTTATTTTTTATTGCACGGTTCGCGGTCAATCGGACGCAGTACCATGGAGCTCCGCTATGCGGGGCTCCTATTTCTAGACGGTTTGTCCTGGGAGTGTGGCGATATTTTTCCAAAAAACTTTTTTTCTGGCAGCAATTTTTTCCAGTCGCGATTTTCAGTTCCCATTCTTAAATTTTCCTGGTCGCATATTTACCATTCTGGATTTATTCCAGTCGCAAATTTCACCATTGTAATTAGGCCGAAATAGGTAGGTAGGTTTAGGTTATGTTAGTTTTGTAGCAGGCCCAAAGGGCCAAACCACCCAGAAGTTTAAATTAAATAAAAATCTTTGGCAAAATATGCTACTGAAAAAAATAAAGACTGGTAAATTTTGTGAAGGGAAATATCGCTTGCAGTAAAATTAGATTTTTGGAAAGTCATCGTCACTCTCCGTCCTGGGCAAGGAGCTGTTTTAACCTTTAGTATATGCTGGAGGATATAAAATTATCTATTTCCAGTCTCTTCAGATTATGATTCTATACAAAAAATTGTATCTCTTACAAACATAAATATGAAAATAGTTCTATAATCAATACTTTAGCATTCCAAAAGATTAACATAGGGAAGTTAGAGACCTATAGTATATGTACCTAGTAAATAAAAAATAAAAATGAAATTGGAGGGCTGCCAATAATCTAATATAATGCATTGACCAACAAATGAATTATATACTTTACGGACACGGAATTTTCGAATAGCGATTTTATTTTTATTTCTAGCATTTAAATTATGTATATATTTTTGGTGAACAAATCTAAATTCTTAATAACATCCTAATCGTCTCAACATTAGTTAGTTGTCTAATTTTCCTAACGGCGTAAGCAGCCAAACTTAGTTTACCTGCCAGTACAGCTATATGGGGACTCCATTGCAAATTTTGATCTATTGTTATGCCTAGGAAAACTGCCTTATCTACCATTTGCCTTTTATCTTTTATCTTTTCAGAAGAATAAATACTACACATGAGCTTAAAGAGGGTTATTTCTTCCTGTAACCACTCAGCGTTTTTTTATGTCCACTTAGAACTTTATTCATCTGTAATAAGCCAGCAAAAGTAATGGATTGATAATTGGTCTAATGAATTTTCAAAGTTTTTTATGGCAAAATGTAGGCGAACAAGCACATGGGCCACTTGATTTGCGGTGTGTTGGTAAACTGACCGCGACCTAAGTCGATCTATGGTGATAATAGAGTTCCAACAGCAAAGTTAAGTTTGTCACGAGGTCTGTTTCGGAACCCTACACTGATCATGGTCCGACATACTCTTGCCCGGTTTTCATTGTATTGTAGATCATAATTATTTTTAGTCATACTGCTACCAGAAAAGTAGGTTAGGTTAGAACTGCCACTATAATAAAAACGAACTGCTACCAGAAAAGTAGGTTAGGTTAGGTTAGAATTGTGAACCTAAATAAATTCATCAAGCGCCTCACGCTAACATCTGAAAAAATTCATTTGCCAAAGAAATATATTTTGACTTTGGTAGAACTTTTGACTTTTAATATAGAGCCAAATAGATATAATAGTGGTACAAATGCAATTCCTAATCATTTAAACTAAATTATAGGACAGCGGAAACACCTTTGAGTATAAATATAATTCATCAAAATATTCAAGGGTTTTCCAGCAAAGAATTAGAAATAGGATTATTTTTAGATACTGAAAATGTACAAATTATGTGTATCACTGAACATTGGCTTAGACCTGATCAATTAATTTTTGATTTTGTTAATTTTGAATTAGTTAGTTTTTTTGACAGAAAATCCGCCATTCATGGTGGTTCTTTAATAATTGTTAAAAGTACAGTAAAATCAAAAGAAAGGAAAGATATTGTTAGGCTATCGATAGAAAGGCTTGTAGAAATTTCTAGCGTAGAACTAGAAAATTACATAATTATTTATGTTTACAGACCACCATCGGCTGATTTCAGCACATTTGAATCCAGTATGGAAAATGTGTTAAAATTAGCATCTAAAACCCAAAAGCATGTTATTGTTTGTGGAGACTTTAATGTTAACTTACTTGAATCGTCAAATAATACTATTAAAATCTTAAGTTTATTTAAATCTTTTAACTTAGATAATTTGTTCTTTGAACCTACACGGATAGGTGTTTCAAGTGCAACCTGTTTAGACAATATTTTTTGTAATTGCGAATGTTTGGATAAGGAAATATTTAATTGCTTTAATTCTGATCATAGTGGCCAAAAGGCTTCTTTTTTAAATGATGTTCATCAAGAACCACAGACAATAACATACAGACCCATAACCAGTAATCGTTTGGATTTATTTAAAAATAAAGTTCAGAGTAATATCTGTGGGTTATCCTTTTCACATAAGGATTCTAATAGTATTTATAATGATTTGTTCGGTGTAATTCTTCACCAGTTTAATAACAATTTCAAGATGAAAACTGTTTCTGGGTCAAAAACCAAGTTTAGTGAATGGGCTACTGTAGGCATTCATAGAAGTAGAAATAGGCTTTATGAACTATATAGAGAGAGAGAGGAGAACAAGAACGATGACTTCGTAGTTTACGTTAAGAATTATTCGAGGACCTTTAAGCAAGTTTGCTTAACTGCTAAGTCAAATTTCTTAAGTCTTAAACTCAAAGCTTCTGACAATAAGGTAAAAACTGTGTGGAAAATTATAAATAGAGAAACGGGTAATACAAAAACTCGCGATAATCAAATCACCCTAAACAAGGGTGACAAACAAATCACATCAAATAAAGACGTGGCCTTAGCGTTCGAAGATTTTTTCTCCACCATAGCCATTAATACCACGAAATGTCTTCAATCATCTGCGATTGGAGCTCAAAAATTACTTTGTGCTAATGTGACTAAATGTAATATAAGCTTTGATTTTACCCACGTAGATTCAGTTTCTATTATTAAGGCATTTAAATCGCTCAGTTTGAAAAAAACGGAGGATTTATGGGGAACGTCAGTTAAAGTCATCCACCATGTCATAGATATAATTGCACCTCACTTAGCTTTAATCTACAATAATTGCATTTTAGAGGGCGTCTTTCCAAATCTTATGAAATATAGTAAAGTCCTACCACTTTTTAAATCGGGCGAGAGGAGTGATTTAACGAATTTCCGACCCATTTCTATTCTACCTGTTTTAAGTAAAGTTTTTGAGAAGTTAATGTTAAAAGATATGTTAGGTCACTTCAATAGAAATAAACTGCTTAACAGTAATCAGTTCGGCTTCACCAGAGGACGATCCACAACTGATGCAGCATCTATACTCATTAAATATATATACAATATTTGGGAGACATCTTGTGATGCAATAGGAATTTTTTGTGACCTTTCCAAAGCTTTTGATTGTGTAGATCACGCGACTCTTATATTAAAATTAGAACATTATGGTCTGTCAAATAATTCTCTAAATCTTATGTCTTCATATCTTAGTGATAGAACACAAACGGTTGTTGTAAACCAAACAAAGTCCATTGGAGCGGCTGTTAAACTGGGTGTGCCACAGGGCTCTATATTAGGTCCTTTCTTATTTCTCGTTTATATAAATGACTTACCACCCGCGGTAGTTAACCTTTGCGATATTGTGCTATTTGCTGATGATACATCATTGATCTTCAAGGTAGACCGAAAATCCGTTGATTATAGTAGGTTAAACGCGACGCTAGGTAAAGTACTTAATTGGTTTACTAGTAACAATTTGCTACTTAATGCTAAGAAAACTAAATGTGTTAGGTTCGCTTTGCCTAATGTTAGACCGGTAGAATCTAGTATTTTTCTAAATGATGAGTGTTTGGAAATGGTGGATAAGGCACTTTTCTTAGGAATAACTATAGACAAAAACTTGCAATGGAGTCCCCATTTAGCAGTACTAGCAGGTAAATTAAGTTCGGCAGCTTATGCTGTTAGGAAAATTAGACAACTTACCAATGTTGAGACAGCTCGCTTAGTTTATTATAGTTATTTTCATAGTGTTATGTCGTACGGTATTCTTGTTTGGGGAAAAGCTGCTGACATACAAACTATTTTCGTGTTACAAAAAAGAGCCATTCGTTCTATATATAACCTAAACTCCCGTGATTCCTTAAGATTATTATTTAAAGAAATTAATATTTTGACAGTAGCATCACAATTTATTTATGAGAATATTATTTATGTCATTAAAAATCAAGACTCTTTTATTAAGAATTGTGACATACATAATTTGAATACAAGAAATAAGAATAAAATTGCTATTAAAAAATTTCGTGTCCGTAAGGTATATAAATCATTTGTAGGTCAATGCATTCATTTCTATAATAAATTACCTGACGAAGTTTTAAAGTTACCATTTCCAGTACTTAAAAATTACTTGAAAAAGTCGTTGATGTCTAAAGCTTACTATAGGGTCGAAGACTATCTAACAGATAAAAATGCTTGGCCTAAATTAAACACCTAAATATCTTAATAATAACCTAATCATACCAATATATAAACATTGTGTATTGTCTAGGGGACACGGTTTCTGTAGGGGAATGTATCGAAACTAATTATGTGTTGTTTTGCACCGTCATAGGTAAGTATAATTTTTAATTTTTATTTATTTCTTATATTTACTATTTATGAGTTCTTGTAGAAATTTTGAGTTTTGACACATTTTCCTGCTCAACTACGCATGATATATATAGACATATTTTTGTTACATTCATTGTTTTATATAATACTAGGTTAAGTTTTATTTTTCGTTGTATAATATCATATCATAAGAAATGTTTAAAAAACGACTGACTGTTGAGTTTCTTGCGGCGTTTCTTCTCAGCAGTGGTCTCTTGCGAAGCGCTGGTAGATTATTGACGTGTAAAAGTGCCCGTGCGGCCTACTTACTGAATAAACATCTTTTATCTTTTTTTATCTTTTGACCTTATCAAAAACTAACTGCTACGTTGGTTATTGATTGTCAATAATTCAGTCAAAATTGTTATGCCGATTGATATTGTGCGTAAAGTTTTTATGCGCAATAAATGTAACAAATACTGTTTTTGCACCCGACCCTTACACATTATTTCCATATCCACTAATATTAACTTTCTTGTTTTTTTGAACAAAAATAATTTACTAAAAGCGAAGGTTTTCATATTTTTAAGTAACTAGTGACCCACTCCGTGCTTCTCATGAATTACGGAACACAGAGAGGACTATACGTATAAATTATAAATTATAATACTAAACCCACCCTAATAATCTAGCTAAAGTTTAGTGAAAACCGCATCAAAATTAGCTTATAAGTACCTAAGTAAGACATTTTTATATTAGCGTTTTTTTTAGCGTCAATATCTAGCTAACTATTAGAAGCAGAGTGGTGCCTCATACACCATATTTTTGTTAAGAACCCCACCTGATGACGTCCTAAAGAACCTAATTTTTTACAACAAAAAAAATAGCTAGGTTTACAGATGTGATGTCGAAAAAAATACTCTTCAAAAATTGACCCAATTCTGTACCTTCACGCCGATCGGTTTAGCCGTTAAACCGTGAACCCGGAACTTAAGAATCGTGACACATTGTTGTATTGTACCACGTAAACGATCGTTTTAACGGCGCGTATGTGGCTGACCTATAGATACAAAACGAAAAATAATGAGTTGCTAAGCAACCATGTCGATTTACCAAAACTTTGTTTATTCGTTTAGGATTGACATCTTATAATTTTTCTACTAAAGAATATACATAGATAAACTATAATAAAATGGAAAATGATAATGCTTCTACATTTAGCCCGGACGGGGGGCAGGACACCGTCGGGCTGCCCCGGATCGTAATGGTCACTGAGGGCTCCGACACATCAGCGTCCTCGCCTTCCTCCACATCCTCGACCGAAGACAACTGGGCCAACCTCATCAAGTCCTCAGACGTTCCACCAGAGTACTGGCACATACAGAAACTGGTGAAGTACATGAAAGCTGGCAACCAGACTGCTACCATGGTCGCGTTGTCCTGCTTGAAAGACTACGACCTAACTTTGGAAGTAAACCAGAGAGCTATCCAGGAAATTGGTGGTTTGGAACTGCTTGTCAATCTGCTTGAGACACGTGACTTGTGCTGCGTTGTAGGGGGGTTAGCAGTACTCAAGGATATAACGCCGAATACTGAAGTCAGGCAGAAGATTACAGATCTAGGAGCGATTCCTTTGCTTGTCGGGTTGCTGTCCGACCCCGCCAGGGACGTACAGATCCTCGCTGCGGAAACCATAGCCAATTTAGGGAAGATCCGCAAAAGCAGAAAGTTCTGCAGGAAATTTGGCGGTTTGCCGAAATTGATCGATTTACTCGACATAAAAGAAAGGTAATTTTACTAAATTTGTGAGCATTGTTAGCATTTTTATGGCAAAGATAAGACAAGACCAGTGGGTCTGCGACTCGTACGCATTTCAATTCTCAAGATTGCATTTCTAAGGCTGCAAATGCGTTGCAGTAATTTCACAGGTGGTTGGTTGCCTTATTCCCATAGTGTCCTGCTTTCATTTAAAAATCAAAATGATCTTATAAAATGTTAATGTTGTTTATTGCCAAGATTCCTAGTTGTTTAGACAATCGATCAGGATAATAGATGCTATCAAAATTCATTTAGTTAGTAGTAGTTAGTATTTTATCGTATTGCACGTCACAAGTATTATACAATCACTTGACACCTTCAGTGCCGAGAACTATCTTTGACACTATAATTATAATTCCATAATTGTGGAAAAAATATGAGTTTTTAATAATAAACAGGTATTTATGTACACCTCGAGGAGAGTTGAATCAGGACGAAATACCATACTTGGACATAGCACGGGCAGGGGCCAAGGCTCTCTGGTCCATGTCTGCATCCCAGAGGAACCGAGAGGCTATGCGGAAATACGGCATGGTCCCGCTGATAGCAAGACTGATGGCTACTATACATCTGGACGTCGCCACTCCAGCTGCGGGGCTCTTACAAATGTGTGCGACTGAGTCATCGTTCCAGCTAGCTATCCAGACAGAGAAGATGGTTGGAAGTTTGATCAAACATTTGGCCAACGATGATAAGGATCTTAAGGTTGGTCCAAGATTTACACTTAAATTAAAGGTTTATTTAGTTGACCATATTTCCTCTATTTTTGTTTCTTTTTGTACCCACAGCGTTTTTTAGGGTTCCGCAGTAATGTACCTCCCCTACACGTAACGTTGGGATGTATTTTTTTTCTCATCTACCCCATAGTGTAGGGTGTCCATGGATAGGTTTTTCAAAACTATTGCGGGTTTTCGATTAAGGGATCGGTTTATGAAATATTAAGCTTCAAAGCGCTAATTTTTGTTAGAGTCGAGTGTCCCCCCCCCTACAGCCAAAACTACAAATACTAAAAATCTGAAAAATATCTTTGATGAAAGCACATATAATGAATTTAATAGGAAAACTATCACGACTAAGTAGTCTTCATTGGTTCTTGAGTTACAAACGGTTTAAATGTTTATATCTACTGACAAGTTATTTGCGGTGTTGGTAAACTGACCGCGACCTATGTAGATTATTGTCGATACGTATGGGTATAACAGTTTTCCAACGGCAAAGTTAAGTTTGTCGCGGGGTCTAATTTGCTTGTAGTAACGGCTTCGGAACCCTACACTGCGCATGGTCCGACATGCTCTTGCCCAGTTTTAATAAACTAATTCGACTCTGTATTGGCCATAAACTTTAAAAGAATAAGTACCGATTAGGGGTCACAAAACCGGTTCTCAAGTTATGTCAAAACCGGTTTTGTGACTCCTAGTACCGATAATTCGTGTTTAACAATTAGTAACTTTACAAAAAACCGAGTCTTAAAGAACGAATTAGAACTTAAAAGAAGGCCGGATTTATATTCATACCGTACGTATCAATAATTATGGTAAACCATAATTATTGCCATGCGACTGTAGATTTCTTAAAAACTTTGGTTATTTGCTTAGGTTTTTAAAGCCTACAGTCTAATGCCGCTCGACTCTACCCTTGTGTACTTGCATAACGTATTAATTCGCATAGTTCGCATCGCATACAAGGCCGTCTTAAACTTTGCTGGGGCCCTTTGGCACACAAGAATTTGGGGCCCTTTTGGAAAGTAACGAAAGCGAATTATTTATACTAACATTTTTCTACTATTTGTTTTGAGAGTAAATGTGATAGAAATCGTCGGTCTTTCGGGGCCCCCTGAGGATGGGGCACGGGCCCCGTATGCCCCTACGATAAAAACGCTACTGATCGCATAACGGAAACGTTTGTTTAACCTCGCTCGCCACACGGTGCGAACATTGATTCCAATACATAATGAACTGCGTTCCAACGAGTAAATTAATATCATTCCAGACGTATTGCAGCCTCGCTATATACAAGTGCGCCAGCGATTCTACCACGAGGGACATGATCCGTGGGTTAGGAGGCTTGGAGCTCTTGGTTGAAGCTGCTAATGACTCCGAAAATAGAAACAATAAGCCTTTAATGGCGGCTGTTACTGGGGCTATCTGGAAATGTGCTGACAGCGACGCTAGTGTGAAGAAACTAGACAGTCTTGGAGCAGTTCCAATCTTAGTCAAGTTACTGGACGACGACAACAATGGAGTGCTGACCAATGTGGCTGGCGCGCTCGCAGAATGTGCAAAGTTTCCGGCTAACAGGGAAAGAATCAAGGGCGCTGGTGGTATTCCTATGTTGAGTAAGTATACTGATGAAATCTTTTATATCCGTTCTGCGGTTTTCCTTTTTTCCCATTTAATATGAATACATGCATAATAATAAGGCAAACAGCAAATAGATAGCAATGTCATTAATTCGGCTAATTTTTAGGGTTCGGTAGCCAAAATGGCAAAAACGGAACCCTTATAGTTTCGTCATGAAAATTCAAAAATGGATAATTCAAAATATTTATTCAGTAAATAGGCCACATGAGGGCTCTTTTACACGTTGGTAACATGAGTGAATCTACCAGCGCTTCGTACAAGACCATCATTGCGGAGAAGAAGCGCCGCAAGAAACTCCAGCAGAATGTCATTTTTTCAATCATAATAACATAATAATAGGTACTTAAAAGTAAGTAAGTTGTTGTTTGTTGTAATGTTCGTTCGTCCGTCCGTATGTCACAGGCATTTTACTTGAAAACACTTGAAACTTGGGGGGGGGAACTCTATACATTTAACAGAAGATGAAAAATAAATCATAAATATAAATCACCGTGTGGCACATATTTCGACAGATCTTTTAAAACACTTTAAGGTTTCTAAGCAGTTTTTGATGAGGTGAATATTTTCGGAAATAATCGCTCCGAAAGTTGCATAAATTTTCCCCCCATTATCTTTTCAACCTTTAGTAAAAAAAAAAACAACAATGGTAACGCTTAAACATTAATTTCAAAGAATATTATTTCAACATGATCGGATATACCGTTTTTGTGTTATTGTATTGCCGAAAAATTGCGCTTCTCAACTAAAGGACGTACGTGCTACAAAGATACGCTCTTTTGCTGGTGCACTTTTTCATTCAAATCATATTTTTACAATTTGAGGCTGTAGTAAGTGTGGTAAAGTTATTTGAGATAGTTTTCATGTAGTATCGGCTTCAGAACCCTACACCTACACTGAGCTTAGTCACATACTCTTGCCCGGTTTTTATACGATTTTCGTTATTTTGACGCATCAAATGCATACTCTCTGCAACATTAAACTTGTAATATATGCAAAGAAGAACAGATTTCTGATGATACGAATTATATATTCCAGTTCACCACCTCAACAACACGTATAAGCCTCTTCTGGAAAATGTCCCTTTGGTCTTAATGGAATGCGCGAAAGACTCAGGCTGTATGTTCGAAATTGACGAGCTCGATGGAGTGAGACTGATATGGTCTTTGCTCAAGAACGACTCTAAGCGGGTCCAAACCAATGCAGCTTTAGCGCTCAGCCCTTGTATCCAGTTCGCGGCGGATTCTGGAGAGATGGTCAGGTCTTTTGTGGGTGCATTGGAACTGACGGTGGACCTTCTAGACTCTGACGACCGCAACGTCCTCTCAGCCACCTGTGCAGCTATTGCAACTATAGCGAAAGACAACGAGAATTTGGCTGTTATATCTGACCATGGAGTAGTCGCGAAACTGTCTAAGCTAGGTATATATATTGATACAATAGAGTATATAGAGTAGCATTAAAGTAGCGTCCTTGGTCGTAATAACACGCATTCTCCGATATGCATTCTCACAGAGCGTAGTAAATTCTACTCTATATATTCGCCATTACATTCCGATCCCGAATGCCCGCCTGCGATCACCGTTTCCGCGACGCGATGAAAACGACATGCTCGGCGCCCGATCCGCTCCCGCCTGCTGCCGTGTGAATTGCGCTTAAGAAGCTTCATTATGTACCAGTTACATAAATAACTCTATAGCCTTATTGGCCTCTAACCTAATAATATTTTGTGGGCACGCTATAAGAATGTAGGGTAGACGTTACTGCAGGCATCTGTCACCATGGTAGGTAGTTGGTGAGCCTCGGCACATGCATGGTTAAGAAGGGATTGATTATGCTCTTGAGCACTAACTATCTATTTATTGACAAACTAGCTGTTCCCGTGCCCAAGTCGTTGGGCAATAAAAATTTTTCGCTCAGGTTCACTTTGTCCATATTCTCATGTCGTGAACATTATCATCTCGGCCACATTCCCAACTCGTCCACATACCAATTCCAAATTGTCCACTTCCTATCTCGTCCTCATTCCCAACTCGTCCTCATTCCCAACTCGTCCGCATTCCTAACTAGTCTGCAATCTAACGTAGGACTGTAGGACTGTTCGATATAAATTAGATCACTCGGTTGTTCACTAGTTATTGGGAATGTGATCGAAATGGGAATGTGGACGAGATAAGAATGCTGACGAGATGGGTTGAGGACGAGATGGTAATGTGGACGAGATGGGAATGTGAACGCAATGGGAATGAGAACGAAATTTGAATGTTGACGAGATGGGAATGTGGACGAGATGGGAAAATGAACAAAGTGAACCTGAGCGACATTTTTTTTGTGTTATAGCCTATGACATTCACAAATAACGTGGCTTTCTATTGGTAAAAGAAATTTCACAATTGGTTCAGTGTGTTCCCCCTACAACAACGTCACAAACTTTACCTCTTTATAATATGGTATAGATATAGATAAAACTTGAGCCTTTGATATGTGTTCCAGTGTTAACCACCGACGACCATCTCCGAGCGAACTTGGGCGTGGCTATAGCGTTCTGTTGCGACTGGGCGCAGAACCGGCAAGAGTTCAACAAGAGAGGAGCCATCACGCCCCTGGTGAACTGGATGACGTCACGAGACCCTGACGTGCACCGGGCCACCGCGCTTGCTCTGTACCATCTCTCGTTCTTCTCTATCAACTGCGTCACAATGCATGCTGTATGTATGACAGTCTTAAAAACTTCTTGGTAACAAACAAATCAGCCTTGTTTCAATTTTAATCTATTCTCTGTTGGGTAGCAAATGACACTTGAAACCCAATTGTTATATAAGAAGCAGCCATCATGCAATCATGCAAATATGCAACTTGAAATTTATTTTTCTTTATAAGTAGCAAGATTAATGCGGATAATTATGGAGATATGAATCTGTCACGATCTATCAATTTTAAAATAAATTGTCAGTTTATCGCTGCATTCTTTACCACCTTTTTAGGGTTCCGTACCACAAAAGAAAAAACGGAGCGAATGAAAATATACTTGGTAACCGCAAACGAAAATACTCATTTTGTTATGAACTTTATTTTCTATGCAATAAGGTCCATTTTGACTAGCCTAAATTTTAATACAGATTATACTGTTGTAAATAGCGGCCTTTACACGTAAAGTTCGGACCGCGGGAAACGCCACGCGCCGATCCAATCTTCGTTCCGAACCGTACGTGTAAATGGAACTGTAAAAGTAAAATAGTAAAAAAAGGTACGGTTCGGAACGAAGATTGGATCGGCGCGTGGCGTTTCCCGCGGTCCGAACTTTACGTGTGCAGGCCGCTATTTACAACAGAACCTATCGAGCGAAAACTGATTAAAAATCACGCCGTGCTAGAGTCTGACCAGCGAGTCGTGAAACAAGCATTTTTCTAATTCTTCATATGGCAACAATTGTACCTATGAAACAAGCTGTCACATTGTTACGTGTCGCACCTATCCAGTCGTTATGCATTTTGTGTTGCCAGCTAGTGATATTTGAATTTTGCCCGCATATTTTCGAGTCACCACTCACTAGTTAAGACTCTAGTCGTATTGTAAGGCTGCCTTTTTATTTAGTTTGGAATAAAAATCGTTTTCTTTTCAGGCGGGAGTGGTGCAGTTCCTGCTGGACACCATGGGCGCCAAAGACCCTGTGCTTCAAGAGGCCTCAGCCGGATGTCTTTGCAATATCAGGAAATTAGCGCTCGCCACCGAAAAGATAAAGTTAAAGCAATAACAATATTCACGCGGGTGATTAATGTTACGTAATTTAATTTTAGATAAAATTGTATTGATTATATAAAGTTGTTGTTATTTTTTATTGCACGGTTCGCGGTCAATCGGACGCAGTACCATGGAGCTCCGCTATGCGGGGCTCCTATTTCTAGACGGTTTGTCCTGGGAGTGTGGCGATATTTTTCCAAAAAACTTTTTTTCTGGCAGCAATTTTTTCCAGTCGCGATTTTCAGTTCCCATTCTTAAATTTTCCTGGTCGCATATTTACCATTCTGGATTTATTCCAGTCGCAAATTTCACCATTGTAATTAGGCCGAAATAGGTAGGTAGGTTTAGGTTATGTTAGTTTTGTAGCAGGCCCAAAGGGCCAAACCACCCAGAAGTTTAAATTAAATAAAAATCTTTGGCAAAATATGCTACTGAAAAAAATAAAGACTGGTAAATTTTGTGAAGGGAAATATCGCTTGCAGTAAAATTAGATTTTTGGAAAGTCATCGTCACTCTCCGTCCTGGGCAAGGAGCTGTTTTAACCTTTAGTATATGCTGGAGGATATAAAATTATCTATTTCCAGTCTCTTCAGATTATGATTCTATACAAAAAATTGTATCTCTTACAAACATAAATATGAAAATAGTTCTATAATCAATACTTTAGCATTCCAAAAGATTAACATAGGGAAGTTAGAGACCTATAGTATATGTACCTAGTAAATAAAAAATAAAAATGAAATTGGAGGGCTGCCAATAATCTAATATAATGCATTGACCAACAAATGAATTATATACTTTACGGACACGGAATTTTCGAATAGCGATTTTATTTTTATTTCTAGCATTTAAATTATGTATATATTTTTGGTGAACAAATCTAAATTCTTAATAACATCCTAATCGTCTCAACATTAGTTAGTTGTCTAATTTTCCTAACGGCGTAAGCAGCCAAACTTAGTTTACCTGCCAGTACAGCTATATGGGGACTCCATTGCAAATTTTGATCTATTGTTATGCCTAGGAAAACTGCCTTATCTACCATTTGCCTTTTATCTTTTATCTTTTCAGAAGAATAAATACTACACATGAGCTTAAAGAGGGTTATTTCTTCCTGTAACCACTCAGCGTTTTTTTATGTCCACTTAGAACTTTATTCATCTGTAATAAGCCAGCAAAAGTAATGGATTGATAATTGGTCTAATGAATTTTCAAAGTTTTTTATGGCAAAATGTAGGCGAACAAGCACATGGGCCACTTGATTTGCGGTGTGTTGGTAAACTGACCGCGACCTAAGTCGATCTATGGTGATAATAGAGTTCCAACAGCAAAGTTAAGTTTGTCACGAGGTCTGTTTCGGAACCCTACACTGATCATGGTCCGACATACTCTTGCCCGGTTTTCATTGTATTGTAGATCATAATTATTTTTAGTCATACTGCTACCAGAAAAGTAGGTTAGGTTAGAACTGCCACTATAATAAAAACGAACTGCTACCAGAAAAGTAGGTTAGGTTAGGTTAGAATTGTGAACCTAAATAAATTCATCAAGCGCCTCACGCTAACATCTGAAAAAATTCATTTGCCAAAGAAATATATTTTGACTTTGGTAGAACTTTTGACTTTTAATATAGAGCCAAATAGATATAATAGTGGTACAAATGCAATTCCTAATCATTTAAACTAAATTATAGGACAGCGGAAACACCTTTGAGTATAAATATAATTCATCAAAATATTCAAGGGTTTTCCAGCAAAGAATTAGAAATAGGATTATTTTTAGATACTGAAAATGTACAAATTATGTGTATCACTGAACATTGGCTTAGACCTGATCAATTAATTTTTGATTTTGTTAATTTTGAATTAGTTAGTTTTTTTGACAGAAAATCCGCCATTCATGGTGGTTCTTTAATAATTGTTAAAAGTACAGTAAAATCAAAAGAAAGGAAAGATATTGTTAGGCTATCGATAGAAAGGCTTGTAGAAATTTCTAGCGTAGAACTAGAAAATTACATAATTATTTATGTTTACAGACCACCATCGGCTGATTTCAGCACATTTGAATCCAGTATGGAAAATGTGTTAAAATTAGCATCTAAAACCCAAAAGCATGTTATTGTTTGTGGAGACTTTAATGTTAACTTACTTGAATCGTCAAATAATACTATTAAAATCTTAAGTTTATTTAAATCTTTTAACTTAGATAATTTGTTCTTTGAACCTACACGGATAGGTGTTTCAAGTGCAACCTGTTTAGACAATATTTTTTGTAATTGCGAATGTTTGGATAAGGAAATATTTAATTGCTTTAATTCTGATCATAGTGGCCAAAAGGCTTCTTTTTTAAATGATGTTCATCAAGAACCACAGACAATAACATACAGACCCATAACCAGTAATCGTTTGGATTTATTTAAAAATAAAGTTCAGAGTAATATCTGTGGGTTATCCTTTTCACATAAGGATTCTAATAGTATTTATAATGATTTGTTCGGTGTAATTCTTCACCAGTTTAATAACAATTTCAAGATGAAAACTGTTTCTGGGTCAAAAACCAAGTTTAGTGAATGGGCTACTGTAGGCATTCATAGAAGTAGAAATAGGCTTTATGAACTATATAGAGAGAGAGAGGAGAACAAGAACGATGACTTCGTAGTTTACGTTAAGAATTATTCGAGGACCTTTAAGCAAGTTTGCTTAACTGCTAAGTCAAATTTCTTAAGTCTTAAACTCAAAGCTTCTGACAATAAGGTAAAAACTGTGTGGAAAATTATAAATAGAGAAACGGGTAATACAAAAACTCGCGATAATCAAATCACCCTAAACAAGGGTGACAAACAAATCACATCAAATAAAGACGTGGCCTTAGCGTTCGAAGATTTTTTCTCCACCATAGCCATTAATACCACGAAATGTCTTCAATCATCTGCGATTGGAGCTCAAAAATTACTTTGTGCTAATGTGACTAAATGTAATATAAGCTTTGATTTTACCCACGTAGATTCAGTTTCTATTATTAAGGCATTTAAATCGCTCAGTTTGAAAAAAACGGAGGATTTATGGGGAACGTCAGTTAAAGTCATCCACCATGTCATAGATATAATTGCACCTCACTTAGCTTTAATCTACAATAATTGCATTTTAGAGGGCGTCTTTCCAAATCTTATGAAATATAGTAAAGTCCTACCACTTTTTAAATCGGGCGAGAGGAGTGATTTAACGAATTTCCGACCCATTTCTATTCTACCTGTTTTAAGTAAAGTTTTTGAGAAGTTAATGTTAAAAGATATGTTAGGTCACTTCAATAGAAATAAACTGCTTAACAGTAATCAGTTCGGCTTCACCAGAGGACGATCCACAACTGATGCAGCATCTATACTCATTAAATATATATACAATATTTGGGAGACATCTTGTGATGCAATAGGAATTTTTTGTGACCTTTCCAAAGCTTTTGATTGTGTAGATCACGCGACTCTTATATTAAAATTAGAACATTATGGTCTGTCAAATAATTCTCTAAATCTTATGTCTTCATATCTTAGTGATAGAACACAAACGGTTGTTGTAAACCAAACAAAGTCCATTGGAGCGGCTGTTAAACTGGGTGTGCCACAGGGCTCTATATTAGGTCCTTTCTTATTTCTCGTTTATATAAATGACTTACCACCCGCGGTAGTTAACCTTTGCGATATTGTGCTATTTGCTGATGATACATCATTGATCTTCAAGGTAGACCGAAAATCCGTTGATTATAGTAGGTTAAACGCGACGCTAGGTAAAGTACTTAATTGGTTTACTAGTAACAATTTGCTACTTAATGCTAAGAAAACTAAATGTGTTAGGTTCGCTTTGCCTAATGTTAGACCGGTAGAATCTAGTATTTTTCTAAATGATGAGTGTTTGGAAATGGTGGATAAGGCACTTTTCTTAGGAATAACTATAGACAAAAACTTGCAATGGAGTCCCCATTTAGCAGTACTAGCAGGTAAATTAAGTTCGGCAGCTTATGCTGTTAGGAAAATTAGACAACTTACCAATGTTGAGACAGCTCGCTTAGTTTATTATAGTTATTTTCATAGTGTTATGTCGTACGGTATTCTTGTTTGGGGAAAAGCTGCTGACATACAAACTATTTTCGTGTTACAAAAAAGAGCCATTCGTTCTATATATAACCTAAACTCCCGTGATTCCTTAAGATTATTATTTAAAGAAATTAATATTTTGACAGTAGCATCACAATTTATTTATGAGAATATTATTTATGTCATTAAAAATCAAGACTCTTTTATTAAGAATTGTGACATACATAATTTGAATACAAGAAATAAGAATAAAATTGCTATTAAAAAATTTCGTGTCCGTAAGGTATATAAATCATTTGTAGGTCAATGCATTCATTTCTATAATAAATTACCTGACGAAGTTTTAAAGTTACCATTTCCAGTACTTAAAAATTACTTGAAAAAGTCGTTGATGTCTAAAGCTTACTATAGGGTCGAAGACTATCTAACAGATAAAAATGCTTGGCCTAAATTAAACACCTAAATATCTTAATAATAACCTAATCATACCAATATATAAACATTGTGTATTGTCTAGGGGACACGGTTTCTGTAGGGGAATGTATCGAAACTAATTATGTGTTGTTTTGCACCGTCATAGGTAAGTATAATTTTTAATTTTTATTTATTTCTTATATTTACTATTTATGAGTTCTTGTAGAAATTTTGAGTTTTGACACATTTTCCTGCTCAACTACGCATGATATATATAGACATATTTTTGTTACATTCATTGTTTTATATAATACTAGGTTAAGTTTTATTTTTCGTTGTATAATATCATATCATAAGAAATGTTTAAAAAACGACTGACTGTTGAGTTTCTTGCGGCGTTTCTTCTCAGCAGTGGTCTCTTGCGAAGCGCTGGTAGATTATTGACGTGTAAAAGTGCCCGTGCGGCCTACTTACTGAATAAACATCTTTTATCTTTTTTTATCTTTTGACCTTATCAAAAACTAACTGCTACGTTGGTTATTGATTGTCAATAATTCAGTCAAAATTGTTATGCCGATTGATATTGTGCGTAAAGTTTTTATGCGCAATAAATGTAACAAATACTGTTTTTGCACCCGACCCTTACACATTATTTCCATATCCACTAATATTAACTTTCTTGTTTTTTTGAACAAAAATAATTTACTAAAAGCGAAGGTTTTCATATTTTTAAGTAACTAGTGACCCACTCCGTGCTTCTCATGAATTACGGAACACAGAGAGGACTATACGTATAAATTATAAATTATAATACTAAACCCACCCTAATAATCTAGCTAAAGTTTAGTGAAAACCGCATCAAAATTAGCTTATAAGTACCTAAGTAAGACATTTTTATATTAGCGTTTTTTTTAGCGTCAATATCTAGCTAACTATTAGAAGCAGAGTGGTGCCTCATACACCATATTTTTGTTAAGAACCCCACCTGATGACGTCCTAAAGAACCTAATTTTTTACAACAAAAAAAATAGCTAGGTTTACAGATGTGATGTCGAAAAAAATACTCTTCAAAAATTGACCCAATTCTGTACCTTCACGCCGATCGGTTTAGCCGTTAAACCGTGAACCCGGAACTTAAGAATCGTGACACATTGTTGTATTGTACCACGTAAACGATCGTTTTAACGGCGCGTATGTGGCTGACCTATAGATACAAAACGAAAAATAATGAGTTGCTAAGCAACCATGTCGATTTACCAAAACTTTGTTTATTCGTTTAGGATTGACATCTTATAATTTTTCTACTAAAGAATATACATAGATAAACTATAATAAAATGGAAAATGATAATGCTTCTACATTTAGCCCGGACGGGGGGCAGGACACCGTCGGGCTGCCCCGGATCGTAATGGTCACTGAGGGCTCCGACACATCAGCGTCCTCGCCTTCCTCCACATCCTCGACCGAAGACAACTGGGCCAACCTCATCAAGTCCTCAGACGTTCCACCAGAGTACTGGCACATACAGAAACTGGTGAAGTACATGAAAGCTGGCAACCAGACTGCTACCATGGTCGCGTTGTCCTGCTTGAAAGACTACGACCTAACTTTGGAAGTAAACCAGAGAGCTATCCAGGAAATTGGTGGTTTGGAACTGCTTGTCAATCTGCTTGAGACACGTGACTTGTGCTGCGTTGTAGGGGGGTTAGCAGTACTCAAGGATATAACGCCGAATACTGAAGTCAGGCAGAAGATTACAGATCTAGGAGCGATTCCTTTGCTTGTCGGGTTGCTGTCCGACCCCGCCAGGGACGTACAGATCCTCGCTGCGGAAACCATAGCCAATTTAGGGAAGATCCGCAAAAGCAGAAAGTTCTGCAGGAAATTTGGCGGTTTGCCGAAATTGATCGATTTACTCGACATAAAAGAAAGGTAATTTTACTAAATTTGTGAGCATTGTTAGCATTTTTATGGCAAAGATAAGACAAGACCAGTGGGTCTGCGACTCGTACGCATTTCAATTCTCAAGATTGCATTTCTAAGGCTGCAAATGCGTTGCAGTAATTTCACAGGTGGTTGGTTGCCTTATTCCCATAGTGTCCTGCTTTCATTTAAAAATCAAAATGATCTTATAAAATGTTAATGTTGTTTATTGCCAAGATTCCTAGTTGTTTAGACAATCGATCAGGATAATAGATGCTATCAAAATTCATTTAGTTAGTAGTAGTTAGTATTTTATCGTATTGCACGTCACAAGTATTATACAATCACTTGACACCTTCAGTGCCGAGAACTATCTTTGACACTATAATTATAATTCCATAATTGTGGAAAAAATATGAGTTTTTAATAATAAACAGGTATTTATGTACACCTCGAGGAGAGTTGAATCAGGACGAAATACCATACTTGGACATAGCACGGGCAGGGGCCAAGGCTCTCTGGTCCATGTCTGCATCCCAGAGGAACCGAGAGGCTATGCGGAAATACGGCATGGTCCCGCTGATAGCAAGACTGATGGCTACTATACATCTGGACGTCGCCACTCCAGCTGCGGGGCTCTTACAAATGTGTGCGACTGAGTCATCGTTCCAGCTAGCTATCCAGACAGAGAAGATGGTTGGAAGTTTGATCAAACATTTGGCCAACGATGATAAGGATCTTAAGGTTGGTCCAAGATTTACACTTAAATTAAAGGTTTATTTAGTTGACCATATTTCCTCTATTTTTGTTTCTTTTTGTACCCACAGCGTTTTTTAGGGTTCCGCAGTAATGTACCTCCCCTACACGTAACGTTGGGATGTATTTTTTTTCTCATCTACCCCATAGTGTAGGGTGTCCATGGATAGGTTTTTCAAAACTATTGCGGGTTTTCGATTAAGGGATCGGTTTATGAAATATTAAGCTTCAAAGCGCTAATTTTTGTTAGAGTCGAGTGTCCCCCCCCCTACAGCCAAAACTACAAATACTAAAAATCTGAAAAATATCTTTGATGAAAGCACATATAATGAATTTAATAGGAAAACTATCACGACTAAGTAGTCTTCATTGGTTCTTGAGTTACAAACGGTTTAAATGTTTATATCTACTGACAAGTTATTTGCGGTGTTGGTAAACTGACCGCGACCTATGTAGATTATTGTCGATACGTATGGGTATAACAGTTTTCCAACGGCAAAGTTAAGTTTGTCGCGGGGTCTAATTTGCTTGTAGTAACGGCTTCGGAACCCTACACTGCGCATGGTCCGACATGCTCTTGCCCAGTTTTAATAAACTAATTCGACTCTGTATTGGCCATAAACTTTAAAAGAATAAGTACCGATTAGGGGTCACAAAACCGGTTCTCAAGTTATGTCAAAACCGGTTTTGTGACTCCTAGTACCGATAATTCGTGTTTAACAATTAGTAACTTTACAAAAAACCGAGTCTTAAAGAACGAATTAGAACTTAAAAGAAGGCCGGATTTATATTCATACCGTACGTATCAATAATTATGGTAAACCATAATTATTGCCATGCGACTGTAGATTTCTTAAAAACTTTGGTTATTTGCTTAGGTTTTTAAAGCCTACAGTCTAATGCCGCTCGACTCTACCCTTGTGTACTTGCATAACGTATTAATTCGCATAGTTCGCATCGCATACAAGGCCGTCTTAAACTTTGCTGGGGCCCTTTGGCACACAAGAATTTGGGGCCCTTTTGGAAAGTAACGAAAGCGAATTATTTATACTAACATTTTTCTACTATTTGTTTTGAGAGTAAATGTGATAGAAATCGTCGGTCTTTCGGGGCCCCCTGAGGATGGGGCACGGGCCCCGTATGCCCCTACGATAAAAACGCTACTGATCGCATAACGGAAACGTTTGTTTAACCTCGCTCGCCACACGGTGCGAACATTGATTCCAATACATAATGAACTGCGTTCCAACGAGTAAATTAATATCATTCCAGACGTATTGCAGCCTCGCTATATACAAGTGCGCCAGCGATTCTACCACGAGGGACATGATCCGTGGGTTAGGAGGCTTGGAGCTCTTGGTTGAAGCTGCTAATGACTCCGAAAATAGAAACAATAAGCCTTTAATGGCGGCTGTTACTGGGGCTATCTGGAAATGTGCTGACAGCGACGCTAGTGTGAAGAAACTAGACAGTCTTGGAGCAGTTCCAATCTTAGTCAAGTTACTGGACGACGACAACAATGGAGTGCTGACCAATGTGGCTGGCGCGCTCGCAGAATGTGCAAAGTTTCCGGCTAACAGGGAAAGAATCAAGGGCGCTGGTGGTATTCCTATGTTGAGTAAGTATACTGATGAAATCTTTTATATCCGTTCTGCGGTTTTCCTTTTTTCCCATTTAATATGAATACATGCATAATAATAAGGCAAACAGCAAATAGATAGCAATGTCATTAATTCGGCTAATTTTTAGGGTTCGGTAGCCAAAATGGCAAAAACGGAACCCTTATAGTTTCGTCATGAAAATTCAAAAATGGATAATTCAAAATATTTATTCAGTAAATAGGCCACATGAGGGCTCTTTTACACGTTGGTAACATGAGTGAATCTACCAGCGCTTCGTACAAGACCATCATTGCGGAGAAGAAGCGCCGCAAGAAACTCCAGCAGAATGTCATTTTTTCAATCATAATAACATAATAATAGGTACTTAAAAGTAAGTAAGTTGTTGTTTGTTGTAATGTTCGTTCGTCCGTCCGTATGTCACAGGCATTTTACTTGAAAACACTTGAAACTTGGGGGGGGGAACTCTATACATTTAACAGAAGATGAAAAATAAATCATAAATATAAATCACCGTGTGGCACATATTTCGACAGATCTTTTAAAACACTTTAAGGTTTCTAAGCAGTTTTTGATGAGGTGAATATTTTCGGAAATAATCGCTCCGAAAGTTGCATAAATTTTCCCCCCATTATCTTTTCAACCTTTAGTAAAAAAAAAAACAACAATGGTAACGCTTAAACATTAATTTCAAAGAATATTATTTCAACATGATCGGATATACCGTTTTTGTGTTATTGTATTGCCGAAAAATTGCGCTTCTCAACTAAAGGACGTACGTGCTACAAAGATACGCTCTTTTGCTGGTGCACTTTTTCATTCAAATCATATTTTTACAATTTGAGGCTGTAGTAAGTGTGGTAAAGTTATTTGAGATAGTTTTCATGTAGTATCGGCTTCAGAACCCTACACCTACACTGAGCTTAGTCACATACTCTTGCCCGGTTTTTATACGATTTTCGTTATTTTGACGCATCAAATGCATACTCTCTGCAACATTAAACTTGTAATATATGCAAAGAAGAACAGATTTCTGATGATACGAATTATATATTCCAGTTCACCACCTCAACAACACGTATAAGCCTCTTCTGGAAAATGTCCCTTTGGTCTTAATGGAATGCGCGAAAGACTCAGGCTGTATGTTCGAAATTGACGAGCTCGATGGAGTGAGACTGATATGGTCTTTGCTCAAGAACGACTCTAAGCGGGTCCAAACCAATGCAGCTTTAGCGCTCAGCCCTTGTATCCAGTTCGCGGCGGATTCTGGAGAGATGGTCAGGTCTTTTGTGGGTGCATTGGAACTGACGGTGGACCTTCTAGACTCTGACGACCGCAACGTCCTCTCAGCCACCTGTGCAGCTATTGCAACTATAGCGAAAGACAACGAGAATTTGGCTGTTATATCTGACCATGGAGTAGTCGCGAAACTGTCTAAGCTAGGTATATATATTGATACAATAGAGTATATAGAGTAGCATTAAAGTAGCGTCCTTGGTCGTAATAACACGCATTCTCCGATATGCATTCTCACAGAGCGTAGTAAATTCTACTCTATATATTCGCCATTACATTCCGATCCCGAATGCCCGCCTGCGATCACCGTTTCCGCGACGCGATGAAAACGACATGCTCGGCGCCCGATCCGCTCCCGCCTGCTGCCGTGTGAATTGCGCTTAAGAAGCTTCATTATGTACCAGTTACATAAATAACTCTATAGCCTTATTGGCCTCTAACCTAATAATATTTTGTGGGCACGCTATAAGAATGTAGGGTAGACGTTACTGCAGGCATCTGTCACCATGGTAGGTAGTTGGTGAGCCTCGGCACATGCATGGTTAAGAAGGGATTGATTATGCTCTTGAGCACTAACTATCTATTTATTGACAAACTAGCTGTTCCCGTGCCCAAGTCGTTGGGCAATAAAATTTTTTCGCTCAGGTTCACTTTGTCCATATTCTCATGTCGTGAACATTATCATCTCGGCCACATTCCCAACTCGTCCACATACCAATTCCAAATTGTCCACTTCCTATCTCGTCCTCATTCCCAACTCGTCCTCATTCCCAACTCGTCCGCATTCCTAACTAGTCTGCAATCTAACGTAGGACTGTAGGACTGTTCGATATAAATTAGATCACTCGGTTGTTCACTAGTTATTGGGAATGTGATCGAAATGGGAATGTGGACGAGATAAGAATGCTGACGAGATGGGTTGAGGACGAGATGGTAATGTGGACGAGATGGGAATGTGAACGCAATGGGAATGAGAACGAAATTTGAATGTTGACGAGATGGGAATGTGGACGAGATGGGAAAATGAACAAAGTGAACCTGAGCGACATTTTTTTTGTGTTATAGCCTATGACATTCACAAATAACGTGGCTTTCTATTGGTAAAAGAAATTTCACAATTGGTTCAGTGTGTTCCCCCTACAACAACGTCACAAACTTTACCTCTTTATAATATGGTATAGATATAGATAAAACTTGAGCCTTTGATATGTGTTCCAGTGTTAACCACCGACGACCATCTCCGAGCGAACTTGGGCGTGGCTATAGCGTTCTGTTGCGACTGGGCGCAGAACCGGCAAGAGTTCAACAAGAGAGGAGCCATCACGCCCCTGGTGAACTGGATGACGTCACGAGACCCTGACGTGCACCGGGCCACCGCGCTTGCTCTGTACCATCTCTCGTTCTTCTCTATCAACTGCGTCACAATGCATGCTGTATGTATGACAGTCTTAAAAACTTCTTGGTAACAAACAAATCAGCCTTGTTTCAATTTTAATCTATTCTCTGTTGGGTAGCAAATGACACTTGAAACCCAATTGTTATATAAGAAGCAGCCATCATGCAATCATGCAAATATGCAACTTGAAATTTATTTTTCTTTATAAGTAGCAAGATTAATGCGGATAATTATGGAGATATGAATCTGTCACGATCTATCAATTTTAAAATAAATTGTCAGTTTATCGCTGCATTCTTTACCACCTTTTTAGGGTTCCGTACCACAAAAGAAAAAACGGAGCGAATGAAAATATACTTGGTAACCGCAAACGAAAATACTCATTTTGTTATGAACTTTATTTTCTATGCAATAAGGTCCATTTTGACTAGCCTAAATTTTAATACAGATTATACTGTTGTAAATAGCGGCCTTTACACGTAAAGTTCGGACCGCGGGAAACGCCACGCGCCGATCCAATCTTCGTTCCGAACCGTACGTGTAAATGGAACTGTAAAAGTAAAATAGTAAAAAAAGGTACGGTTCGGAACGAAGATTGGATCGGCGCGTGGCGTTTCCCGCGGTCCGAACTTTACGTGTGCAGGCCGCTATTTACAACAGAACCTATCGAGCGAAAACTGATTAAAAATCACGCCGTGCTAGAGTCTGACCAGCGAGTCGTGAAACAAGCATTTTTCTAATTCTTCATATGGCAACAATTGTACCTATGAAACAAGCTGTCACATTGTTACGTGTCGCACCTATCCAGTCGTTATGCATTTTGTGTTGCCAGCTAGTGATATTTGAATTTTGCCCGCATATTTTCGAGTCACCACTCACTAGTTAAGACTCTAGTCGTATTGTAAGGCTGCCTTTTTATTTAGTTTGGAATAAAAATCGTTTTCTTTTCAGGCGGGAGTGGTGCAGTTCCTGCTGGACACCATAGGCGCCAAAGACCCTGTGCTTCAAGAGGCCTCAGCCGGATGTCTTTGCAATATCAGGAAATTAGCGCTCGCCACCGAAAAGATAAAGTTAAAGCAATAACAATATTCACGCGGGTGATTAATGTTACGTAATTTTAGATAAAATTGTATTGATTATATAAAGTTGTTGTACGTAATTTTAGATAAAATTGTATTAATTACATAAAGTTGTGGTTTTTTTTTAATGCACGGTTCGCGGTCAGTCAGACACAGTACTATGGAGCTCCGCTATGCGGGGCTCCTATTTCTAGACGGTTTGTCCTGGGCATAGTAAGGCTGTTTTAACCTTAAGTATATGCTGGAGGATATAAAAGTATCTATTTCCGGTCTCTTCCGGATTCTATACAAAAAAATTGTATCTCTTACAAAAATAATATGTGTGAAAATAGTTAAATAATTGAATAATACTTTTAGCATTCCAAAAAATTAATGTAGTGAAATTATTGGCAGACCTCCAGATACAAAAATGTATTTTCTGTAAATGGTTAAATTGTTACAATGTTAATTGAATAGGTATTAAAATGTTTTTCTCACATACGACACGAAGTACATAGTTTACTGACAGTTCTCAAATTAAAAAAAAGTTGCTTGCTCCGCTACACAAGCCCGCAATCTTGCATACAAATTTCATTACTGTCTAGTTTGTAACCTTTTTAAAAGTGAAAAGGGCCATAAACTATACTAAAATGAGGGCACAAGTCTTATAAAGGTAAACTAGAAATATATGACTACTGTCAAGAGGGCCTTATTGGCCTATTCAAATTGTTCAAACAACTGTATATTTTACCTATTATTGGCTGTTGTTATCCTGAATACAATAAATAAAATTAAAAGACGCATTTATTCCTCTGTCGGAATAGCTCCGACCTTACAAGATCTGTAACAGGTTACTTATAAAGGCTTATCTTGAACTACATCCATATTAGCACCGCACGCGACCGCGTCAAGGATTTACTCTAAATATGGACTTTCTAAACAGACAGTCCGGAAACGAGACTTTATGTGGAACAGACAAAAAAGGATTGCTATGGCGTTTATGTTTTCAGAAGAATAAATACTACACATGAGCTTAAAGGAGGTTATTCCTACCTGTAACCACTCAGCGTTTTTTATGTGCACTTAGAACTTTATTCATCTGTAATAAGCCAGCAAAAGTAATGGATTGATAATTGGTATCGACTTCTTTTTTTTCAGAAGTGGGATCCATGGGACCTACATCTGGGGAGATCTAATGAATTTTTCAAGTTTTTTTTATGGCCAAAAGTAGGCGAACAAGCAAAGCACATAGGCCATGGTAAGTGAGATCTGAGACACACGAAGCGGTGTGTCAGTCAGTAGAACGACGTTACTTTGACATATAGGTTATAACAGGGTCGTGAGAAATATTGCACAATTAGGTAACTACCTGCCGCACTCAGAGACGTCAATTAAATTTAATGCTTGATTAAAGTAGCTGCTGTCATTTTATTTGCTATAGCGATAGATTAAGATAACACGTCACTAAACAAGTATTAAATTTAATTGACGTCTCTGAGTGCGGCAGTAAGTAAGTACCTACATTCATGTGTCAGACAGAAGTGTAGGTATTTTACAAACGATCATACGGGCTCGAAGTGTATCCAAAAGCGAATTGTATAAAGATAAGACGCTTTTATGCAACATGATTATAAACAAATAAAAATCAATTGCCACATGTATGACGGAGCATCACTTGAGCCAGCTTAATCGATTTGGCTGTTTTTAGGATTCCGTACCCAAAGGGTAAAAACGGGACCCTATTAGTATGACTGTCTGTCACCAGACTGTATCTCATGAACCGTGATAGCTAGACAGTTGAAATTTTCAGAGAAGATGTATTTCTGTTGCCGCTTTAACAACAAATACTAAAAACAGAATAAAATAAATATTATACAACAAACGTGTTTTTTTGCTGATTTTGGTTCATGTTGTACAGATAATAGTACGGAACCCTTCGTGCGCGAGTCCGACTCGCACTTGGCCGGTTTTTTTTGTATTTGTTGTGTTTGTTATTGTCCGGACAGGTTTGTATGATAGATTAAAATAACCCAACTCATGAATAAATAAGGTATCAAGCGACAATGTCACGCAAACTGACCTACGCTATCCAGTATACAGTAGTAGTCTTTGACCTAGGCCCAAAGAAAGCTACTCCTATAGATCTTGTTACATTATAGAGGGTGTTTGGCAAAAGGTTGGTCAAACTTCAGGGACTAACTCTATAGGTCATACTCATCAACTTTTATTATGGGACCAACATCCAAATCACGAAAAAAAAACAGTTGTTCCATACATTTTGGCTGTTTAGCTCTCAAAGTTTGTATGGAACAGCTGTTTTTTTTTGCTTTTTGGATGTTGGTCCCAGAATAAAAGTTGATGAGTATGACCTACAGAGTTAGTCCCTGAAATTTGACCAACCTTCTGCCGAACACCCAGCTGTACAGCTTGGTGCGGCTGACACACATCTGGGCCTCTATTCAAGACGGTAAAAACAATATCGTTTTTGATCAGTTATCGTATTGTCACCGTTTTGATAGCTCTTATTTACTTGACAGTAATGGCGTCTGACGTCATAACAATACCATAACGGGGCCTCTATTCAACACGATAAAAACAATATCGTTTTTGATCTGTTATCGTATTGTCAACGTTTTGATAGCTCTTATTTTCTTGACAGTAATGACAGCTGACGTCATAACAATACCTTAACAGGTAAACTACGATAACGTTTATACCGCCTAGAATAGAGGCGCAGGTCATGTACGATATAGTTTTTACCGTCGGGAATAGAGGCGCTGACATTGGTTATTATTTATTACGTACTAGTGACCAACGTGTTCAATCTGGCTTTTATATAAATATCGACTAAAGTTCGATGAACTTCGATGTAATCAAACTAAAATTCGTTTTCTTAAAAAACTGTACTCTCATCATCTCATGCACTATAGTTAAACATTTTAGAACCTTAAATTACCTACTAAATGCAGGAAGATAAAAAATAATCTGAAGCCTGTTATCAGTGTTATCACTATCACGAATGTTAAAAGAAATCCTAAATACTGACAAAAGGTAAAAAAACTATTCATAAAGTTGTCTAAGTATAAGTTTGTTTTCCTATATTAAATTTTAAAATATCGGCGCAATGTATCGCACGCAGCACTGTGTCCAGTTACTATAAATGGGTCTTTGACGTCACGTGACCCGCAAACGAAAACGACCTATTTTAATGTATAATTTTTGTAAGTTGCCTAATGGTAACGTTATTGATTTATAATAATTATTAAGACTTAAACATTTTACGACGATAATATTTAAGGCGCACCTCAAATATCACTTCACGTCTTTCGAGTGCGGCAACTTCCACAAGTACATATAAAGGATCATCACGTTAAATATTCCAAGCACCAAGGTACAATCAGCCCAATATGGAACCCTGACCCACCATAGAACTTGATAGAACCCAACAGTCACGTTATGATTCAGGTCGTAAGAAGTGTCATACAAATTGTTTTTATGTTGTCAGTGTGACACTGTTCTATGGTGGGTCAGGGTTCCATTGGGCTTATAGTACCTACTATCAGCCCAATGGAACCCTGATCCACCATAGAACTGTGTCACAGTCACGTTATGATTCAAGTCGTAAGAAGTGTCAAACAACTTGTTTCATATTGTTAGTGTGACACTGTTCTATGGTGGGTCAGGGTTCCATTGGGCTTATAGTACTATCAGCCCAATGGAACCCTGACACCGTTCTATAGTGGGTCAGGTTTCGTACATACATACAAGAACTATATTACTACTACTACGGGTACCTACTACCTACTTATCCTATGGATAATTACTACTAAGACAACGATAAAAATACCTCTTCGCAATACTAAAGCGTGATACCTAAACACTACACTTTGCTATGTTTATTTTTGACCAGATTATTCAGCAATGCAATTACTTCGTATTCTGCAGACCCAATGCAATGCATTATAGATGTGTCTGCATTAAAAATGAGATTCAATCACACATTCAATGTTTTATGGATATATTCATTTATTATAATGTAGTTGCTGACGTAAATAAACTGGAATAATAATAAAATATCTGCTAGTATTCAAATGCAATTCAAATTCATTTGTTCGTAAAAATACAGTACAATACGCGTGTTATACCTACCTACTACTTTTCTTTCTTCTTCTTGTACTATTAGGTATTGCACTCAAATAGTATTCAGCTTGCGAACGAACATACAAATATTTTGATGCTCTGTTATTTATTAGTTTTTAGGTACTTATTTCTATGTTACTAGGTTTTGCCCGTGACCGTCCGCGTTGAAGTCGTTTATCACTGCTCCCTCGGGAAATGTCCTATTTATCGGGATAAAAACTATGCTATGTCCTATTCCAGAACCTAACCTATATGTGTCCCAAGTTTTATTCCGATCCGTTCAGTGGTTGAAGCATGATTCAGTGACAAACATCCAAACTTTCAAATTTTTATATATTTTACTTCGTAAGATTCAAGTTTTCATTTCCAAAAATGTATTCAGTGCTATTTCTTTAAAATTACGTCTATTTCGTCGACATCCTCATTTTCTTACTCAGTTGTAATACAACAAGAACAACTCCTGTAGGTATTTTATCTGGTTCTGCATGGTTTTCAAGGCTTTGAGAATAATCATAAATCATGAAGCAGAATGATATGCAGTTGTTTTGCACACGCATCGTGATTTCGGCAAATTACCCTAATTGTGCTACTTAATAAATGATTTCAGTCATGTAACTGGGTATAATTTATAAACATTCTACAACATTAAAGCCTTCCTTTTAACGCATTGATTTTCTTTTTAATAATTGAAAAAAAAAATGCAGGGACTAAATCACAGAAACTGACCTAGGGATTAAAAACGGGTTTATTTTCCGTAGCGGTTAAAGCCACACTTTGAGAGCCTGACCCATAATAAAGGTTACGCTTACAGGGAGCGAAATGCATTTACCGGTTACAGACAGCTTGTTCCGTGTGAGCGGAGACAAGGGTGAATGACGGAACCGCTCTCTAACCGGTAAATGAATTTCGCTCCCTGTGAGCGTAACCAATTTGTTCGAACGTAACCTAAATAATTAACCGGTTTAACCTAAATAAATACCGGTTTATTTGTAACCGGTTACAATCCCTGGTCACAATAATATTCTGTGAAAGAAACTTGCCGTGAAGCGAAGGAGTGCCAACTTAAGGGGCTTCTAAACGGGCCATATTTTCACTGCAATATGTGGCCGGCAACTATTGGTGTCCCTCTCTTACTCGTATGTTAGAGAAAGACACCAATAGTTGCCGGCGACACATTGCAGTGAAAATATGGCCCGTTTAGAAGCCACTTTATAACTCTGCAATCTAAGAAAATAATAAGATTTGTAAAATCACTAGAATAAAGCTACTGTACCTACCTTTTGTAAACATAAGTACCTAATTTAGAAAAGGAAATACAAACCTAGATTATAAGTAATTTATGTATCTACTGCATGATCAATATGATCATTATTTAAACGACAATGCTTCCTATCCTATTCGCCTATTATGAACAAACATAATACTTGTATTAATGGCATAGTATAACTATAAATACATGCAAACACACCTTACATGTCATTACAATGTCACAGCGTTTATAATCCTTTATTATTAGAAAGGTGATTTAGGTGACTCTGCACAACAGGTTAATTCAATCGCCAAAGCAAAATGTCCTTTATTTATAGAGTATATAGAGATAACTTATTGCTTTGCGCAAGCGCTTCCGACCTTCTGTTGTTAAGCAATAAGTACTAAATATATGTTGGCATTGAAAATTATACATGGGCAGTCAAAGCGAAGTTTCGTCAAACACGTTTTAATTTAATAGATTCTAATAATTTTAGTAAGTTATGCAACTCGAAGGTATAAGAATACTAGTCTCCACAAAAGCTTTTATACAGCTTTTAATGTTATATGGCTAAAAAGCAAAATATTCTACCATTATAACGGGATTTTTTACTGTATTCATAATGTGAACAACTCTTACAAGGAGAATTATTTATGTGGTCATATTACTCGGTCATATTAGCCTTTATCCAATCTAAATTATAAAAATAGAGGCTGTGATAGCTAAAATCTCTTATAAACAACTCTTACAAGGGGAATTCTTATTGTGGTCATATTACTCGGCGATATTAGCCTTTATACAACCTAAATTATAAGAATAAAAGCTGTATTTAGCCAAAATCTCTTATAATGTGCTATTATAAGGACATTGGAACAACTTATGCATTTATAAAACAATTACAAGGGTTTTGGCGATATAAGCTTGTTGTTATAAGGTTATTTTGCTAGTTGGGACGGTGGGTCAGGGTTCCATTGGGCCATTGGGCCATTGGGCTGAGAGTACGGTGGGCCTTATACATAGGTAAGTAGCTGCACACTTCAGTGCTTTGTCAATTTTTAAATGTCATATTTCCGACATGTTTTTGTAATGTGGGCTAAAGCATTCATTTGACAAAAAGACATCACCGGGCAAAATAGCTATAAATATTTTTAAAAATAGGTAAATGAAAGTTATAGCAATTCATATGTACATCCATATGAATTGCTAAAACTTTCATTTATTTATAAAAATATTCATTGCTGTTTTGCCCGTTGATGTCTTTTGGTCAAATGAATGCTTAAGCCCACATTACAAAATTACATAATTAGATTAGAAATAATGATATATTTTTTATATTTGGCCATTATTCCATGTTGCTCTTGGCTCCTCATAGAGCCGCCAGTCTCCACACTCTCCAGTTCTCCACCCACTTCTCCTCGCATAAATGGAAACACATCCTCATTATACTTAATCAAGATTTCACGCATGAAATCATGCATTTTGATGAATGAATGATGTCACCATGCATCGCTTACAATTTTATTAAGTAAACTTACGACGAACTCATTCAGTTTCGTAACATGTTGCACATTTCCGGATATGTAGCGACATTTATAATCTGTGGTGTCGACGGCTCCTGTAATCGAATCCGAAAGAGCATAAGCGTCTTTGAACCTCGTAGGTGCATGTGCCGTTTAAACACTGCAAGGTGGTAAGTGTAACACTTGGTTTTACCGTGGAGAAATGTAATAGAAAGTTGTATAGCACGCACGTTTAAGTTATACTTAGTTTCTTTTGGAATGACTATAAAATTACATTATTCTGTTGACAATTAAGTAATAACAAAGTCGATAACCATTCTATCTTATATTTAGACTAAAGGACGCCCGCGACTTCGTACGCGTAGAATTACCGCCCGCTACTCCCCCCATTACTTTCCGTTGGTGGTCGAATTTTCATAAAATCCTTTCTTAGTGCTCACTTACATCATGAAAGGAACACATGTACCAAATTTCAAGTTTCTAGGTACAGTAGTTCAGGCTGTGCGTTGATATATAAGTCAGTCAGGTTTGCCTTTTATATATATAGATAGATAGATAAACTTTATATATACTATTAATGTATTAAAGATGAACTTAATGCCTAACGGTATTCCCTAACAATCGAGTTCACTCGACCTTTGCGCAATGAAGAAAATCGACAATTGTTGTATATAATATTGAGTATATTACAGATCTGCCATAAAACAATTGTCGTTATTGTCGGACACGAGCATAATTATAATAAGAATAACGTAAAATATAAAATAGAAGTGTATTTTATTGGTTTATTGAGCTACACGTACGAATCTTAGTTTCTTTCATATGACAAATAAATAATGAAATCTATAATTAGGAAAGTACAACGCGATTGTAGCGGTTCCGGGTGCGATGCCCGGTAAAAGTAAATTGAGTGTCTTTGGTATTTACTATGTGTATATAAATTAGGTATATAACTATGTCTTTATGTATACTTAGTTATGTATTTGAATTTATTTACATAGTATAATACAAAGTCGCTTCTCGCTGTCTGTCTCTCTGTACGTATGTACGATTAGATCTTTCAAACTACGCAACGGATTTTAATGCGGTCTTCATCGATAGATAGAGTGATTCAAGAGTACTGATGTGAAAGTTGCGGAAAGTTTCCAAAAAGTTGGAAAAGTTCTATTAAATTTCCGGAAGCTTTCACTAGAAATGTAGGAAATTTAAATATAAGAAACGGAAAGTTTCAATCCCCACGCACAATTGTGAGAAGTTTTCGAAATTTTCCTACATTAAATGTTCAGCAATTTTGGAAAGTTTCGTTTGGCACATCAGTATTCAAGAGGAAGGTTTTTAAGTATAAGTAATCAATTCTCGTTTATGTACGGGTGTTACATAAAACTCACATAAAACGAAGCGAAGCGAGGGCGGGTCGCTATTTTTGTATAAAATTAACCTTGTTTATTTATTCAGTTACCGTTAAAGTGTAAAGAATTATCAGTCCATTTTCCATTCTTCCATTACATTGTCGTGGCTATAAAATTCACTTGAGCACAACGCTATAAAACGTCGACTTTCACCCATCATTATTATGGCGGTCGCCTGCCGTGTTATTTATTCTGCGTTGCACTGACACATTCTCTGCCACAAAGTACGAAATAAAACCAATTTCACCACGCCAGGTGAGCCATTGGCACTCAACGTCCCAATACTTTCACTGCCCGAAACTCACGACTGAGTCAAAATTCCATACAAATGGTTACTATGGGCTCTTAATATGTAAGGTATGGTCCACGTGTTGGCCAAGGATGTTCGTTGCGTCAGCGCAACCTTCGGCTACTGTTGCAGCATTGCTGCCGTAAATAAACACTTTAAGACTCAGTTTCATAGGTAATGCTTGTAGCAATCCATTGACGGGTTGTTTGAACATTTTTGAGCCAAGAGCTGCAGCGACGCAATGTAATACGAAAAGCAAGTGGGTTACACGCATGCAACTGAGCCTTAAGCATTGAGATTTGTTTACTCCGTGACTAAGTTTCTACAAGTTGCTTGCTATTTAGACAAGGTTTAACAAATAAATGTCAAGAATTTTTAGGTCTATTTTTTACGGATAGATATGAGAAAATTTGATATATTTATGTTAAATTTATTGGTTGCCGGCTTAGAATTGTGCCACTCGAATGTCTTCCCGTGGAACTTGTAAGAGGCGACTAAGGGAATAAAGGCTTGTAAGGTACCGGAGGCATATAAGGCCCACCTTAATGTAAAATGTAATATTTTAAAGCAGGGACGACTGAACGAAAAAAACACATAGAATGTAGACTCTTCATTTAATTACTTATACTTAGAGACGAATTATTTGTAATATATCTAAATAATACTCAAAATAGCATAGTCATTTCAATATGCCCATTTTGGGCCTTTTTAAACTATGTGCTGCTATTATGGCCCATTAAAATAATCAACATTAATAAATATTTTCGAGCTTTCTAACGAATCAACATTTAGTTTCTTATTTATTATGACATTTGAGATCACAGAACCAGTAGCAGCAACTTAATATTTAAAAAAAAATTACCATGGGCCTTATTTTGCTTATGAATACAAAAATAACCCACATTTTCATAGAATATTCATTAAAAAACAAAACAGTAAAAACTTCAGCTTAAGCTTAATCAACATTATATGTTAACACCAAAAACTATAAAATCTAACACAATCAAAAAAATATCTCCGTTTCTGTGGGCCTTATTGCACCCTATAAAATATAAACTAAGTAAATATGTAGCTAACAATATACTTTAAGAACTTTAATTTAGGAACTAAGTTTCAAATCAGCCTCCTGTACGAGATCAAAAATGATACTATATGATACTATATTATGACTTTTTAAATTACGTACTTATGTGGAAGGTCACCTGGGCCTTAATACCCTCAACATCACAGGGTCTTATTAGCCTAAGCACAATGTTCAAGGAAAACGACCATATTTAATATAAAAATATGCAATAGATCATAGTCTTCCCTTTTTCCGAACAGTTGAATGAACCAGTAGCACGTTGAACTTAATAGAAATTAAAATTTAACACAACAGTCTTACTTAAACGTCATCGAATATTATCCAAAATAGTAAGAACACTCCCCCCGTATGGCGGCGCGTACGAAGTGAAGCGATGTTGCCAGATCGCTGTCTCTCAAATGTCTATGTGTGCGTAAAACCGTTTAGCGAATTTTATATCGTAACAGTCATTTTTAACTAGTGGGCCATATTTGCCGTTGGGCCTTATATGCCTCCGGTACCTTAGTATTCTTAGGCGATGGGCTTGCAACCTGTATCTAATGCACACTGGTAAACATCTTAGCCTGTTTGTGCAAAATGTGCATGGTTACATAATTAACAACAAGTTTTTAGAGTTGTTGGTAATCCTGTAGCTCTGCTTACCCCACTCTGGGAATGAAGGCGTGACATGTATGTATGTAAATTTATTTAATATTAAACCTGAAACAAATTGATAAATTTCGAAAGAAAGGGGAACTAGGACTAAAGAATCTTACCAACTTTCGTCGTGATGAAAAACCCATGTGACTCAAGTAATTTCCAAAAAACCGGTCAAGAGCGTCTCGGGCCGTGTTGGGTTCCGTTTATAACTTGATCGACTATTACTCGTTAGCTTGTAAGGCCTACAAATAGCTGTGATAAATTTCCTTTTAACTTCGATATTATACAAGTATTATAGTATTACTTCTACCGTGCACAACGATAGCTGGGTATTGATTCTCTCAAACGCAAAGGTGAGCGAACGCAGGAGTGAAGTCCAAGCGGCGAGTTTAAGTAGTCCCGTCAAAGCGAGCAAAACACATTTCAGCGCGTGTATTCAATTTGGCAGCATGGCTTCTCGAACGTATAAGGCTGCCTAATGGCAGTTGAGGCATGCCATGGCATAAAGCTGAGTGGCTTCCTATTTGACACGATTTGGCATTCGATTATTATTTAAGTTTACCTTTAAGTTGTTATAAATGTATCCAAACTTGTGTCAAATAAACTATTTCTATTATATTTCTATTTCTATTTCTAATTGAGAATGCACGCGCTAATACGTGTTTTGTTCGCTCTGACGGGACTACTTAAACTCGCCGCTTGGAATTCACTCCTGCATTAGCTCACCTTTGCTGATGAGAGAATCACTACCTTTAGAGGAGGACTAAATACTATTAATTTTAACAAAAATGATCACTATAAAGCTTAATAGTCGAATTCAAAGAGATGTACTTATACACTTTTTTCTCTTATTTATCTACTGAATTAAGGTCCTAAAATGTCGGTAGATACGTCAAGGGCCGCGGCCTTAAATAAACAAATACTCGCGCTCATCAAAATAGCTACCCTTACTGGGATTCGAACCCGAGACCGGTAGCTTCGTAGGCAGGGTTACCAACTAGGCAAAGATGTCATCTGTCAGTTAAAGTTGTCACTCGTATTTTCTCTGTCATATATTTTGAGAAAGTATAAGGCTAAAAGTTCATCTGTCTGATACTGTTATTTGGATATAGATAAATCAGCTCTAAACCCAATTTAAAAAAAAAGTGGACTGGCAAAACACAGCCCAGCGGGACTCGAACGCGGGAGCTCAGTGCTATAGGCCCTGCGTCTCGGCATAACCACTCGACCAGGTCTTGGTGTGCTTGAGAGGGCGAATGTTGGCTTCGTATTGATTACAGTGACGTTGCAGAGACGCAGCGTCGTCGTTATTTAACCAAATACTTGTTCTGACGTTAGTAATACTAATGAAATGGTATAGTCCGCGCAAGAGCTCCGAAGAATCTGGAATTGGGAAAAACGGGCGTGCGCCGTAGCCAAGACGCAAACGCTGCTAACGTTTTTCTTTTCTATCACTCAAAATGTATGGGATGACAGTTGACCACGTGGTTTATCGTAACATTCGTAACGCACGACAATGTCATCCCATACATTTTGAGTAATATAAAAGAAAAACGTTAGTAGTGTTTGAATCTTGGCTAGGCCTTCAGAGAAAGTATCGATTAACACGACCATATCGTGTTCCCGGCGTTCTCGCGGAAGTCCGGGTGTGATTCTCACAAACGACATTCACTAGTTCGTTCGTCCGACCGCGTTTTTGAGAGAATCAAACCCATGCATTCAATCCGGACGATGGTGACGCAGTAGGTAGTTTCCCTAGACGCGAAAACTTGAACTTCTATAAAAAGTTTGTACCTAGCGACTTACCTTTACTTTACACTTCCGATTTTAGGAAAATAAATGCAATGATTAACAAATTCCCTAAATGTGTCCCTAAAGCTATACCTATACCAAAATGTCCACTCCGTTACGAAAAAACAGGTAAATACTCTACTGTACAAACAGGAAAATAACAAACAACAAAATAGACAGACAAACAAAAGAAATGCACAAAGGCGAATTTAACCTATAGTTAAGTCAGGGTAGTGATTCTCTCAAAAGCAAAGGTGAGCGAATGCAGGAGTGAATGCTTGAAGCGGCGAGTATAAGTAGTCCCGTCAGAGCGAGCAAAACCCATTTAGCGCGTGCATTCTCAATTAGGCAGCCTTACCTACGCGTTATGCGTTCGCTCACCTTTGCTTTTGAAAGAATCACTACCCAGTGCTGACTGAAAATGTACCTATACGTATAAATATAACCCGAGCTGTGCTGTGCATGCCTGCAACCGCAAACGTAGGCATTACCTATTTATTGTTTAGTCAAATTTCTTAGAAACACGTTACTACGCAAGTAAACTAAGCTATCTAAGCGATAATTTTATTACTCTTTGCCAAGGCAGCCTGCAATTAGACTAAAATAACTTCAAGCGTAGCATGCACAATGCACAATTGATGAACAATACATAAAAGGCAATGGGCCTACTTACCTATAATAAATAGAATTAGTTTCTAGTTTCTTCAAATACGATTTCGACTTTTGGAGTTTTGATATTCGGAAAATCCCTAGAGCACCTTGGAAAGGAATACCGCTTCCAAATTTTATGTCTATGTGCAACGGTTGATGTTGTCTGTCAGTCAGTCATGGAAGAATACTGCGTTAATTAAAATAACTTCGTTAGTGTTACAGTAGATACATCTCAAGGCTTTCCGGTTAAAAACATACTTACGAGACTATAAATGTGTTTTTGGTTTCTCAATTTATTAATACAGTTTTAGCCAAGCGTTACGTAGGCAGGTATTTCATTTTACAGCAAAATGTTGGTAGGTACAGTCGAACTCAGAAGCAGCTCTACATTTTAGTACCTTGTCGCAGTAACGTTTTAAAGTGAGTCGTTTGAATTTACTTTATCCATAACTGCGACAATTAAAGCCCTAAAATGTCGTGCCTACAGCTTTTTTTGGGTCGACTTTACCGTACTAAAAATAAAGCATTAAAATAGTTTGTTTCTAAATAGGGTTACGTTTTACGTTTGTATAAATTTGCTTAGATAGGTACCTATGGTATGTAGAACTTGGTACGATTAAATAGTTCCTAGGTATTTATTTGGTTAAAAGTGCATAGGTAGGAAGGTAGTAGATACCTACAATACCCTCGATTTGGGCCATATTTACCACGGGTAGTGTTAATGTTCGCCGTGTCTGGGAAATGTGGAAAAATCTAAATTGTCATTAACACTAATTAATTAGAGATCGCGTTTAGTGCAAATAGGTAGTACATTGAAACAAAATGTCAGGAAATTTACTGTAAATCCAGGGATTTTTATAAGAAATGTTCTTTTTGGATATGGTAACCCTAAAATAAAATAAATATAGGTAAGCATTTGAATCTATCAAGCCCGCCGTATTATACGAACACTTACCTAATTTACTTATATTCGGTCATGCCAATTAAAAAAGTCAGGCCGCATATTTACAACGAAACGTAATAATTACCGCGATCATTCTAACAAAGCTACTTAAAACTTATAGCAATAACATACCTTCATCAAAGCGAAACGCTGATCGTCGTCGATTCCCACAATTGGAGAAATTGGCGCCATTTTTGTAATTTCCGACAACTACGAAATAATTCGATGTTTTCCACAACACAAAACGCGGGAAGCACGAGCGCGCCCGGTACTCGCGAGTGACAACGAGCGACTGAGTGAGAGAGTGAAGTGAAGTGACGTGACGCATAGATTTCCGACGATTCATTGGTGGAAATGCAAAATAAGATATGCGCGATGCGCGTGCGCCTTAAGGTTGAAACACACTAGAGCGGCGCTGCAGCGGAGAGGCGCGTCGCGGCAGCGGAGCGGCGCGGCAAGAAAAATATTTTTGCCACTGTTTCTTATGAAAAAAATCAAAATCAAAATATTTTTATTGCATGACTGTAGGTCTCAAGTATAATATTATACAGATGTCAAATACATGTGTGTGTGCATCACTACAATCTACCTTAAATTATGGTGTACAATAATTGACTGAGTCAATGAGAAATAAAACACACTATAGCGTACTGCTGTGAAGCGGCGCCGCGCGACGCGACACAGTTGACTCCCCGAGAATATTTTGCCGCGCCGCGCCTCTCCGCTGCAGCGCCGCTCTAGTGCGGTTCAACCTTTATACCTCTTGCATTCATATTATTTTTTAAGTTTTTTTTTAGTCTGATCATTCTGCCTAAAGTATACTAACAGTAAAAATATGCTACAAAAAATATATAATATAAACGTAGGATAAATAAAATTGTCAATTTTCAAACAATCTTTTATTAAAATATAGCCAACATTCAATGCTGATTTTATAAATTTATCACAAAGTTTGATTATTATTTGCTTCTTAAATTAAATGGAGATATTGTTCTTTGTAGAGTTAACCAAGGAACTACTTTGCCAGTTTTGAACTCTATTTGTTTGTATAATGTTATCAAAGTGGTAAAGGACTTGCCTGGTTGAATATACTTAAAAGCTTGCGACATGCCATAAATTACTATAATCATACATAAGCTAGTCTATTGCCAAGCCACATAATTGTTTTTAGAATTGTATTTGAACAAGGATTGCTTACAAGACTGCACATGCACACATATAATTAATTATTTGCATTACACAACTTTTTGCACATACACAATTATGGTGATGATGATGAGTGGGGACGCTCAGCCTGAGCAGGTGGTAGGTTAATTGGTCTCTCGATCATTTCGCCCTAACAAAATTATGTTAGCCCCTTAATAGACCTAAAAGCCCTATAATAATGTTTAAATCCATTTACATTCCCGAGTCTGTTTTTGTTGCCACAATCATATGCAAGATGCTTTTAAGATGATGATGTCCCAAAAGTTATAAGTTTCACAATAAACACTAAGTTACCAGTTAACACGTTCACGGACACGAATGCTATAGCAGTCGTGTATCGTACCGGCTATAGCATCCGCGTCATAAAGACGGGGGTCCAATGAAAATGGTATAGTCTTACTGTCCATGAACGTGTTAACCCCCCAGGGCCCCCAGAATTGCGTTGCCTAAAGTCCCCGACATAGTAAATCCGGCCTTGCTAATCTGCAACCGTATACACCACTCCGCCAATCTCTGGTTCCTCATCGACCACCTCTTTGTCACTACCCTCCAAGTCCGACTCATCAGAATGGGCAACGTCCCTGTACTGCCCGAACGTAGTCAGATCAAGCGGAAGTTCTGGCATTTTCAGGCCTGTTCTTGCCTGTAACCTCTCTGCTGCATGCCGAGCCTCAATCATTTTCAAATGTACATTATATTCTTTTTGTAATTTCAAAGACTCTTCCAAACTTAATACTTTTGCAGGACCATTGACACTTGGTGGAGGCGTTGCAGCGGTAACTTCCCAGTGTTTATGCTTTTTCCTTAATCCCTCTTTCTCAGGGTTGTGAACATCAGACTTGGTTGTTTTATAAGGTTTAAAATTTCCTGAGGTTCTTGGTTTGACATTTATTTCAGTTTTTTCAACTATGTACTTTACGTGTGGAAGTTCTTCGATTTTGAGAATATCTTCTATTGTTACCAAAGGTTTTTCAGGGGGTAGTACTTTGACTGTTTTTTCTTGTGCTGTAGTTTGACTTAAGATTTGCATGACATCATCAGGCCCACGTTCATCATCTGAGTCCAGGCATGTATCAGATTTATCAGCATTTCCATTCCACTCTAGGTTCTGCACACTTTGCTTGTCAACTGTGTTAATCGTCAGCTTGTCTAGCAATAGACATGCGTTTTCCTCTTCCTGTTTCGCTTTTAATTCCTTAACAATCTTGTCATGTAATGCTTGGATCTTTGTACCTTTATCAGCTAATTTTCTAATAAAAGGTTTATTGTTCAACAATTTCAACTGTCTGTCTCTGAGCTCCAGAAGTTCAGCCACTGTCTTAGCAGATAAATCACTTAGTTTGCCGTCAATTTCAGTCCTCGGTGGAGGAGGTAAAAGACCAGGTATTCTCCTATTTATCTTTTTCATTGTTGGTGGGACGGTCATTTTATACTATACAAGTAAACGAGTTTTTAAGTCGTTGCAGGTGGTGAATTATGATAAACTATTCACAAGTACGAATACGATGAGGAAAATTATTATGAAATAACTTTTCGCCCGCAATGTGTAACGTTACCAAACAGCAAGCAAGCAAAGCAAAACATGCCAAAACCTGACTGTCAAAACCACTGTAAGTAAACCACATAGATAGGTACCCTTACAATTTGCTTACAATAATACAATCTGTGGCCAAAACTTGCATTGCATTGCATTGCATGCATGCGAACTGCCACAGATTAGGTTTCAATTCAAACGTTACAATTTAATTCAGGTGGAGTTACAATGGGTAACGTGATAAAATAGATGAGTGATTTATTAATTCCGTACGTAAACCAACCTATTTTCAGTAAAGAATTTGTAATGACACACTTCACATAGGCATAACATCTGGGACCCAATTCTCGTGACTTCGAGATGATTTTTCATGCGAGATCAACTGTCAACTGTATACATATTTTCGACATAATTATCTTGCATGAAAAATCATCTTGAAGTCACGAGAATTGGGTCCCAGGAATCAGAAACAGTGTCTATAAGTGTTTTTAAGAAAGCTATCTTTCACTGTCAATAGTGTCAATCGTGAGTGGAGGTCAGTGGTGGTTTTCACCCAAATTTGTGAATAAAAATCAATATTTTGTATTTTTAACTGTGTTTTTTTACATAGAATGGTAGACTTATAGCAGCAATAATATAGTATTATTAGCTCTCTGAACGGACGTACTTCAGCATGGACGAAGCAACTGTGAGTATTAAGAAGAGTTCTTGAAATTAAATCTTGTAATTATAATTCTGACTGTGGTCTTTCTCTGCTTGTTGATACGCATAGTTCCATCTAAGGATTGTTTTAACACGTCAATCTCTACCAATAACAAACGTATAGCTCGTACTTGCCGAGTATATTCTAGGTCCCAGTACTAACTATTGATTACCTGTGAATTAGGCCACATACTGTTTGACGGTCGTCATGTGTTGTTTTTTTGTAATAATATAAACCTAATGGACTTCCACTTGCGTTTTGCTTTGAGAATTAACATTTTTTCATGTGGAACTTTTTGAACACCCTTCATTAGTATCCTATCATTCAGTACACTAAACATGTTGACGCTTAGTAGATATGTGAATTTAAACTAATTTAATATTGGATTGTACTGCAAGTTTCAAAAACAGACTTCCTGTGATTGTGATTGATTGTGATTGTGATGTAATTACATTGAGATCAACTGCTGGACGGTTGCATTGAGCGCTTATGTCCATTGGAATGGACAAATGTATGGATAAACTTAATCAGTGTTCGAAAACCGTTTACACAATAGCATTGAGCGTTTGGACTAGTCTTGTAAGTTTACTAGGTATATGTACGGATGCATAACCAAAATATTTCCTTACTGTTATCAATAATAACTGACCCTTTCAATGCAGGTGCCTTTACACTTGGAGCCACTGCAGCCAAAAGACCTGTGCGAGAAGAGGCTGTGGATCGGCAACCTGGACACTAGGGTCAATGAGTATGTTATTTTATTTTGCTATTTGTTTCCGATAAAATAGCTTGATATAGCTTAAAAAACGTATCTGTTTACACATCTGTGTAGACTGTTTGATATTCTATATTTGAAATTTGACATAAATTCTATTAGTTTAGTTTACAAGAGTACAAACCATTAAACAACAATTATAAGTTCCGAATCCTTGCTAATATTATAAATTCGAAAGTTTTGTGTTTGCTTGTTCCATTGTCACAGAATAAATTGTTACCCTGATAAATTGTAATTCCCAAGGCTGTAGCGATAAACGACTTTAACGCAGATTATTTTATAACTAGGAAGAGGATTTTTCTTTTCATATTTTCATTCAAATACGAATTTAAAACAAAAAAAATGACATGTAGTAATTTTAAACTCTTAATTGATTTTATGATGGATTTGTTCAGGAGCTATCATAAAAAAAAATAACAAGTAGATAGTAGTTTTTAAATTTATATCACAATAAAGTTTTTTTTTAATTAGTCTTGGTTTCTTTCTTTACTTCAATTTATTTAGAATTAGAAACCACAATACCATTATATTGCGTCTGGTCAACTGTTTATTACCTAGCAAATAGTTGTTTTGTGTCGTCAATTATTACTCTAGTACAAATTGTAAAGAGATTACAGTTCAAGAGCCGTAATATAATGTTGTTGTGGTTTCTAATTCTAAATAAAGTGAAGTATAGATAAGGACAGATAATAAGATGATAGATAAGGAAAGCATATTTTAAGCACATTTTATCCATGGAGCGTTTCTGGATAAGAGGGTTAATTTTTAGTTGTTTTTAAGTTAAACACTTCTGAATATGAGGGCAATGTATAGAATACAAAAAAACCCCGACTCATCAAATGTGAAATTTTATATAACTCCCAAATTTTCTCATTACCGGTATCAACTACTGAAAATGGTCCGCGTGTATGGCAACATCGAGAAGTTCGACATGCTGTTCCACCGGAGCGGCCCGAGCGCCGGCCAGTCGCGGGGCTTCGCGTTCGTCACGTACAAGCACCGGCAGGACGCCATCTTGGCCATGAACTCGCTCAACGGACAGCTGCTAGGCTGTAAGAAGATCTCGGTGAAGTTTGCTAAGAATTCTGCTGTGAGTAGTTTATTATGTACCTTTTTATGGGTTTACCCTTGTTTCATCAACGCTCATTTCATAGAAAGCTATTTTCTGATGAACCCGTGTTGATTTCAGGATTATCTTATGATGGTTACAAGTCTAACCTAACCTAACCTACGTCAATCATATTAAGGACTAGAGGACGCCCGCGACTTCGTACGCGTAGAATTAGTTCCCCGCTACTCCCCCTGTTTCTTCCCGTTGGGGGTCGACAAACGGAAAATCCTTTCTTAGTGCTCACATACATCATGAAAGGAACCCCTGTACCAAATTTCAAGTTTCTAGGTACAGTAGTTTCGGCTGTGCGTTGATATATAAGTCAGTCAGGTTTGCCGTTTATATGTATATATAGATAATCTGAAATCAATACGGGTTCAGGAAGGAAGGAACGGGACCGCTAGCTTCGTAGCCAGAGATGTCTTAACAAGATATCAAAAATTTAATTACCCATACATTGATTTATTTCTAAATGGTACATACATAACACTTTCAGGAAGACCATGATAGGCCAAAGCCAGAACTGGGTATAGCAGCATTAGCAGGAGCGAAACCAGAGCTAAAACTTAGCAAGAAAACAGCTATCCAGTCTATTGAAGCGAAGCTCAAAATGATGGAGAACATGCAAGCAGGCGATGACTTTGTGATCAACAAGTTGGCTGCTAACGAGGCACCAATCATCAAACAGTACCAATATAAGCAGCACCAACCTCAGAATACGTCGTTTAGGAGGTGGCACCCGTATCATAAGAAGAGATAATTGAGATAATTGAGATTAAGCAATAAATAGTACGTATTATCATGTTAACGCGTTCACTGCCTAGATGTTGTGTCAGAAAGCGCTGTGTTGTTTCAACATTGACTACAACATGTTTTACGACGTTGAGATCAAAAGCGGGAAAAAACAATCAATAGTAGAACTTTTGTTGAACCTGTTTCAAGTTAATACAGGCGATAATCTTATAATCACTAGATGCCATAACCTGGTCTTTTGGATGTCAATAATTAGGACTTTTGCCTTATTTATGTCCTTTGTAGAAAAAAGTGCATCTTTAACATAATTGCTAAAGTAAATTCAACAAAGGTTAGGGCGCAAAACGTCCCTCCAGCTAATACGTCCCATTCGCAAAATTTCTTCTCTGCAAATGGTCCCTTATGTAAAATACCCCATTCGCAAAACTCCTTTCGCAACAAGTCCCTATTGCATAACACATTTTGCGATAGGGGTATCGCAAAATCTCCCGTCTGCGAAATGACCCATTCGCAAAATGTCCCGTCTGGAAAAAGCTTGTTTAAGTAGAGACTAGGAGTCTTCTCATGGGAAAGGAACGTTTTCGAATAGATCATTTTGCGAAAGGGACGTATTGCGAACGGGTCATTTTGCGAAAGGGACGTTTTGCGAACGGGACCTTTTGCAGAAGGGTCATTTTGCGTAAGGGACATTTCGCGAAAGGGACAAAGGGACATTCTGCGAGTGGGACGTTATGCGCTCTAACCAGTCCTTAGTGAGTAATAAGGATGCGATTACAAGGGTTCTAATCCGTGTTTTTGCTACTGAGTGCAACTCTATGCTTGCGAAATAACTCTTGAGATAAAGGAAAGTGCTTCTGAAGATTCATATTTTATGCTTCGCCTTAAGGAGCGCCCCTACTGAGAGCATCAGCGTCGAATAAGTATTCGAGTGGTGTGGACGTTATGCCGAGCGTTACAAATTTAGAGATCATGTGTGTAATTAATATAGTTTATTTTTACATTGTTAGCATCATTCATTAAAGGGCAATTCACACAGCGGGCGGGAGCGTGTCGTGTGCCGGGCGGGTCTGTAGTTCGGCGGGTGTCTTAGCATGGAGTTATATGGAAGCATTCACACACGCGGCGGGACGGGTCGGGCGCGGGTCGGGACCGCCGCGCCCGCCGCCGGCCAGTACCAGCGCGCGGGCCCGCCGCGGTCCGGCGCTATGTGTGAATGCGACGACCTGCGCGGGTCCCGCGATGAAAACGACATGCCCCGCGCCCGACCCGCTCCCGCCCGCTGTGTGAATTGCGCTTTAGAGTTTAGAACGTGTATATGCGCTTTCTGAAATAATAGTGTTATAGTAATAGTATACTCTGCAAGCTAAGGACAAAAGACTTGACATGTTCAAAATAATTAAAAAAATTAAGCGAAAGTGTTCGTAATACAGTAAAAATGAATTTAGAAATGATTTTATTACTATTTGCCCTTAGCTTGCAGCAAATACTATACCAACTTAATTTATTTGAGTGGTAGAATTTTAATGATTAAGTTTTAACAGTATTAATTAATGTATGCAGCGTTACCTGGAAAATCATGAAATTGACTGATGCAATCCTATCATAATAGCAATCTCTATGCCATCATCATAATAGCTAAGCTTGGTGAATTATATTTAAGTCAATAACCTTTTACATCACTCTTTATCCTCATTAATTAATTAATGTTACTGGATCAATTTCTATTCAGTAGATATTAGAATTAAATCTGTACACGCATTCACTTTGGGGATTTTGTTTTGTTCTATTTAGTAGTTTTATTAAGATGTTCAGTGGGGTTATTATGACGTATCTGTGCAATTCATTTTACGCTGAGAGAAAAGGACAGAGTTACGTAACTGCTATAGCTCCGTCCTATACACTCAACGTAAAATGAACTGAATATCTATGTCATAATAACCCCCCCAGGGCCTCTATTCTAGGTGGTAAAAACCATATCGTCTTTAACCTGTTATCGTATTGTCGACAACGTTTGGATAGCGATTATTTACTTGACAGTAATCATTTCGACGCATACTGTCAGAAACGCAAATTACCTGATACGCGGATGACCATAGAAAACGTAGGTATGTTTACGTTATGTTAGTATGATTTAATATTAGGCAGTGTCGATGGAGCTCCGCGGTAGCGGAGCTCCTATTTCTGGGTGGTTTGCTGCAAAGCTAACATAACCTAAACCTACCTACGTATTTTATGGTCATTGCGCATCAGGTAATTCACGTTTCTGGTACTATGAATCAGACACAATAATGGCGACCGAGTGCAAAACTAAACCATAATAGGTCAATGACGATATGGTTTTCACCGCCTAAACAGAGGCCCAGTTTTGCTAGATGAGCCAAATACTTCGAGGCAATAATTCAAGAGGTAGGCCTTTCAATTAACTTTAGAACATTTCAACTTATTGCCTGATTATAAACTTTGTTGTAGTAGGTAATTCACATTTGTTTTATAAGCATTTTATTAACTTGCAATGTTGTATAGTCTGTGCCAGTTGAAATTGGCAAAGATTTAAACACAACCAAGCGAACTAATTTGCCATTATTACTCGATTATCACGTGCTTTTTAAGATCAAGTCTTAGCAATGATTTATACACTTGACCTTTACTTTCACAAGTTTAAGATTAAATAACTATTAATTAAACGTTATTTTAAATAAAAACACGCTCGATCATTATTTGAGGTTATGTATCAAACGGTACTTTGTTTACATCTTTGGCAATTTCAATTGACACAAACTATATGTATGTTATGTTAGGTCAAATCTTGCAAGTTAATTTTGAACCGGTTCCCTTGGAATGGACTGGGACCACATAAGTAAACACAATGACAATGCAATGTGCTATCTAAGAGCTGATCTGATGATGGAGTCTAAAGGTGGCGACAGGACCTTCGCTATACTTAATGTAGACCCACCGTTTTGGGACTCGTTAGTTTGGTCTTGATAAGCAGATAATGACTGCAAAAAAAAAACGGCCAGAACAAAGCTTGTCCCAAAAATATTTTTTTTGACAGAAACTTATTTAATCTGTGGCTTGCTGGCCTGTCTTGATTGGTTAGCAAATTGAGACGCGTGTATTTGAGTCGCTTTACTTCAAACTTAGATATGTCCTTGAAATTTGGCATACGAATTTAAAACTTAATTTCTTTGAAAATAAAACAAATTCCGTTGTCCTTTTGGACTTATCCGAGTTTGAAGTTAAGCGACTCATTTCTCTGTTTACTTTAAATAACTACCTATTCAAACAAAGTTTAATTTGGGTTACCGGGTAAAATTACAAACAAAGGCGAACTATTCACCATAGTAAAACCACATTGCCTTTGGCATGTTATCGTATCGTTATCGTTATGATAGTTCTTATTTACTTGACAGTAATGGCGGCTGAATAAAACAATTCCGTCACTCGTCAAAGGCCCAGTAGAATAGAGGCCCTGTGGGCCTGGTATGGTTGCGTCTATATCGCGTGTCAAATGTGGATAAAGCATCCGTCACTGTCATACTTATTTACGTGTCAAAAGGTGACGGATGCCTTATCTAAACTATGTCACGTGATAAACGCAGCCATGTTACCCCTGGACGATGTCATATAAATATTTAATTAAAAAACTGTAGGAGTTCATTAGATATACGTCACCTGGGCCCGTATTATGGTCGCATTTATCGCGGTGGATAAAGCTTCCGTCACTCTCGCACTTACATACTGGTCAGAAAGTGACAGATGTTTTATCTACGCTTATCTACGTCGATAAACACGACCATAATCGGCCCGCTGAGGCCCTAACATGGCTGCGTTTATCGCGTGACAAAGTTTAGATAAGGCATCCGTCATCTTTTGACACGTAAATAAGTAAGACAGTGACGGATGCTTTATCTACATTTGACACGCGATATAGACGCAACTATACCTACTAGGCCCACTGTTTTGTGCAGCATGCTAGTGTTTCATTGAGTAACAAAATAATAGAAATTCCTAAAATGGTACGGTCAGTGTGTTCATTATTGTAAACGTTTTGTAAGTGTATGTGTTAGATTTAGCACCCCTTAGGGCCTGTTTCACAATCGACAAGTAAATTTATCTGCCAGTTAAAGTTAGCTCTCTCCTTCTCTATGTTCAAGTCTAAGAAAAGGCAAGGGCTAAATTTATGTGTCAGATATGCTTTACTTGACGATTGTGAAACAGGCCCTTAATGTTTTTAAATAACGTGACATTATGTAAAGTCTGATAAAATATTTTTGTATTAAGTTTAAGGTGCTAGTGTTCTTACTAGTTTGGTGATATTAGTTTTGTGTTGTATGTTCAATAAACTTAACCCCTAACTTGTGTTTTATTAACCCCCGAAGCAAAAAGAGGGGTGTTATGTTATAAGTGTGACTGCTGTGTGTCTGACTGTGGCACCGTAGCTCTTAAACGGGTGAACCGATTTGGATGAGGTTTTTTTTATTTGAATGCAGGTTTTCTAGCGGTGGTTCTTAGCTAGGTTTCATGAAAATCGGTTGAGCCATTTAAGAGATATCAGCTTTGAAAGAGATGGTCTTATATCGGATTTTTTTGTAATCAAACCAATGGTGATTAAAACTCAAAGTCGAATAAATATATTTATTTATTGTTTAAAACTTAAAGATACGTCTTCTGGGGCGTAATTTTTAGTAATAGCAACATCTTGAAACTGTTTATAACGCCATTATGTAAACTGTATTTCAAATTATACAATGTAATGCCGTGAAACCGTCCAATTTTTACCTTGATGGCTATTGATGGATAGTTATTACTCAAGAAGTCTAGATCTATCAATAATCATTTTTTAACACGTTCCCTGTCCAGGTGGCCCCAATTTGGGGTCATGAAGCTTTTTTTCAGTAGTCTGTGCTTCCACTATGGGGTAACATCCCCATACTGAATGCACAGTTGGAGTTGTGACATTGTCAGATCGTTTTTTATGGGGACAGTGAACGTGCTAAATGTATTTTCTGTTGCCTGTTACCTTTTATAATTGTATCACCAAGCAAAATGACAAAATTCACGGTTCCACAGTACATGGTGCAGTTGACCTTTTTAGATGCACTATTTAGTGCTTTGTCACATTAACGTCTTGAACTACTGTTCTAATCTGTCAACGGCATAAACCCTTTGAACCCCTTAGACGTCTCTGGCCGTCAACTAGTCGTGCAACTGACGTCACCGTCGGCCACAGCCGACACAAGTCGTATATTAAGACTGCGCCGAGCGTACGCCGGATGTACAGTGGCGCCCTCATTACTATTAAAGTTTGTTACGTATCCCATAAATTGTGTTTTTACTTGCGCTACAAAAATCCACCGTCCGATTCCAAGGAAAGTCTTTAGTTAATTATAAAACACAATAGTAGTAAGAAGGGCGCCACTGGACTCTCGAAGTTTGCTTGATGCAGTCTTAAAAGAGACTTCATTTCGTATAAATTAAGTTGTATTTGACGTAAAGCGTTCAAAAGGTTAAAGTGATAACGTACTAAAGTGTGCAGCTATTTAATAAGGCCGACTGTACCTATATAAAATACTTCATTCAGGGAAACTAATAGGCTATTTGACTAATTTTAGAAAACCTTTTAAAATGATTATTTATTACATAAGAAGCACACTACATTGATATTGCAGTGAGATTCTACTGAATTGTTAATAAAAAAGTTTAAATTTTCAAAACCGCGCTAAAAACGCTGTTTCTATCATGGCGCTAGCCATAACGTCACACGCAAGTAAACAATAAAAAATCATTTGAAGAGATGCCCTTATGATCTGTGGTTACTTGCATGTGACGTCACCAGCGAGTTACCACAGCTACAAAGCAATCACATAGCGTTTCTGCCACAGATAAAATTTCAAAAAATGTTACAATTTTTATTCGTGTCATTTCCAAAAAAATATACATAATTTAGTTTAAAATAAAGTGAAATATGTTGTTTTACGCTATTATCTAATAGGAAGACCACAATTTGTAGTATATTTTCAATGTTGTCAAATAGCCTATTGTTGGCACACTACCATTTCTGGCATCATAAACTTTATCACAACGTAATAGAGACCAAAATTCTACAACAATTAGTTGCCAATCTATACTTAGGCCGCATTTCACCAAACTTGGAATAAGACTTACTCCGAGATTAGAGATTAGTCTATACAAATTCCGCGTTTAATCTAGGTATTCCAGTAACACCTTATGCCAGTTTGGTTGAATGCAACCTAAGTAATATTATAAAGCGGTACAATTGTGTGTTTGTATGTCAGGGATCTCTGGCCCTACTGAATGAATTAAAAAAAATATTTTACGAACTGCATCATTATCACTGGCTATTTCTTAAAAGCGTAGCGAGGGCGGGTTGCTAGTAACTGGTATTTTGCGTGCCAATTATTAGGTGTTTCTATTCTACAAAATCAAATCGTTACTTAATCACGATTACCCACTGGTTTTTTTTTTAATAGAACAATTATTTCCTTCTGCATAAATTACACGCTTTTAAAACATATTTAAGGCTCCAAATCTCGTGTTAAATTTTATCTTACACAACATGTACAACATTTTACATTTATTTAACAATTTTAAAACGAAGCGTACGCGTTCTGTACAGGCGGCTTAACAATACACTTAAAAATTATAAGAGCATCAATCAATCACAATCACTGTTTTATTTAATAATCTAATTTGAACGAAAACATGTTGAGATAAACTAAGATCGAAATGAACCTTGAACTTTAATGAAGAATAATAGACTACAATAATCAACGTGGATTACGTAATAAAAATTAAATCCATAAGCTATGGACGTAAAAAATATTGTATAAGATAACAGCACAATATCATTTTTGTGTTAAAAATTATATTGCCTAGAAAAAAAAGAATGATCCATTGAGATCTAAATGCAACCATTGACTTGTTAGCCGGGACCTTTATTCCACTTTGTCAAAGCATGTCATTATTATATTGTTAATGTTATGGAAGCTCTTATTCACTTGATAGTAAAGGTGGTACAGTAAACAAAGTGGAATGTAGGCCCTTGAGATCAATTCCAAGTTATTATTGAGGTTATATATGGAATTGACCAGCTTTCAGGTTAAACGCACTTATTACACATTTAATCTCAGCCCATCTATACCAAAGAATCTGGTAAAAAATATCTTTACATACCTACTAATACATAACTAACAACGGAGAGAATCCTAGGCAAAATTAAAAATGTAATAAGGCGAATAAAAAAAACGGATTACTTTACATTTACATAACACTTTCGCTAGTCCTGAAGCCCGGGGACACGCAGTTGGACAGAGAGCTGGCTAGCTTCTGCGAGGGGCTGGCACTCATGAGGAAGTCATCCTCGTCTGCTTCGAGTTTCCTCTTCATGCCAGCGTACTGGTTCTCGTCGTCTCTGCCCCAGTCTTTATACTCTATGCACAGCGGCCATATTGTTTTTCCAGATCTGTGGGGAAATAATGTGCGTTAAATATTGTTTTGGCTTAGGTTTGACTCCTTTTAAAAGGAATAATTAGTTTACTAACGCTGAATTTCACCAATCAACTATGAGTACAGTGTTTTTATCTCACGGAAGCGGGTGCCATAATTGTGAGTGTGCACATGCACGTTGTGTCTGAGTGCGTAGTCATCGACGCCGTAGTGTGGGTCTCTATCTATATGTTTTACAAGTACAAGTATGACAATCCCGATGTCGTGAGATAAAATAACTGTAGATGTGTTTATAACGATACAGTCTGATATATTTCTTGGTGAAATCCGACATTCATATGACTATTATGACTCATTGTTTACATATTGTAACATCAAAATTTCAACACAATTTTGCAATCGTATTTTGTATTGTATTATTTCACAATATTGAGAAACTTTTTACATCAAAGTACTTAATCATAAAATTGTTACTAAGTATATTCATCACATACATCACACACAAGTATAGTCATCCGTGCGGACCCGTCCGCATTACTCTAAAACGCTCCCTAAGCTTGATACAGATCGATCGATCCGTACTGACGGTCCGCGTGACACTAAAACCAGCCCAACTGATTGATATGGACAACAAATTTTTAAACTAAAAACTCCTACAAATGAAGCAAGTAAAATGAAAGCTAGTAAAACTACTTACACAGGCAACGTATAAGGGTCGTACGGGAACCAGTCATCATATTGTTGCACATTAGTAGCCTGCAGGGTGTGCCTCGAGTTCTTCTCTATAATGGCCTGACAGTACACCACCTGGTGGGACCGAGTGACCGAGGAAAAGGCCCTCGTCACCTGCGGAGGGCATGTCCGGAGCGGGTTCAAGTTGCAGGTCACTAGACGAGGCAGGTTGAGGGACTCCACGAAGTTTACATCTGGAAAATGTAGTTAAGTTAGTTTCAAAGTTGATCGCTTTCGTTTACATATGAAGAAAATGTAAGACCAAGTGGGAATTAAGTTGTAGACAAGGGGACTATAACTGAAAAACTAAGTTAATGACCTTTTGCATGAAATTGTGTACAAAACTAATATGAAATTAACGTCAAATTTCAAATATAGAATGTCGAACGGTCTATACAGACGACGTGTTACAACTGGGTCCTTATTGGCTCATCTAATTATTTTTACTCATAACGTATTGCTAGTCATAAACATCGCAACTCCTAACGTATTTTTTTCAGCATCCGTTAATTTTTCAGGATTTTTATAAATCAAACCTAACCTTACCTAGTCTTATCTACACATTGAATATTTCAGAACTTCTGAAAAGTTTACGGTTCCAGCGGTATATTTTTTTTATTTTAGAAGTTCCAATTATCGGAGTTGCAATTTTAGATGAACTTTGGCGCACCGGTTACAACTACATCCAAAAGGACCTTTACTTGGCCTATACCATAATTTGTAATCTCAATAATCTATTTCTAATATATAGACTAACAAAAACTTGTCTGTAAGTAAATCGCAAACTTTGCTGATGAGATTGGGAGCCATATGGCATCACTAATCTATAATGGGTTAGCTGATTATTTTGTCTGACTACCTCTGTAAGTATTATGGTTTTTAAATCTAGATCATAGACAGACAGAAACAGGAACTTTTTATCCCACAAATTAGCTCCCTAGAAAATAATAATAAACGAGTTTTACTCACTCTCTTTACTAGAAAACAGATGATGATGCTTGAACGCCACCAAATAAAATATGGCATGGCATACCGCATGGAAGGCTCCATGGACTTTATGATTATCACTGGATGTAGACTCCTGGGTGGCTGTTATGTAGGAGTGGCACCATTCCGACATGTTCCTCAGGTAGTGTACGAGCCTGGTGTTGGGGACGCGGACGCAGCGCGCCAGCAGCCCGGCCAGGTGGCTGGCGGCGGTGCGCCGCGTGGCGAGGGCGCCCGCTCCAACACCGTGGAGGCCTGCGGCTACTACCCAAAGGTTTGTGAGGACCTCGTCTGCACATTGTTGGTTGATTGATATCGCGTACAGCAGGAGGAATTGGACGTGTCTGAAATTAAAAGATGACATTATCAACTTAGCGTTTTTGGACACAATTAAATAGAGAATGTCAACCAGTTTAGATTTTTGGCTTATCGTATCCTTCATTAAAAACAAAAAAAATGCTGTTAAAAATTCATTTCGATACGTCAAATAGTTTCCGAGATATTGAATTTTAAACTTCGTATGCGGCGTTAGAAACCCGGCGGCGGCGGCGGCTAGCGCTCACGGATGATGACGTCATCGTTTAGCAGCGGTACGCGTCCTTAAATGAATGAGTGAGTTTACAGGGCTTCTATCTTTTTAACCGTAATAAATAGACAGTTGAAATTTTCACAGAATACGTCTTATTATAAACTCTATCGTTTAAATTTTTTAAAACGAACAATAAATAAAATCCCAAGAGGGGTCCCCATACAAGAAACATAATTTTTTTTTTGTATTTTTTTTTTTAATGGTTTGTATTTCAATAATGGCTTCTTATTTTGATGCGATTTTAAGCTTAAATTACCAATAATGTAATGTAAAATAAGATCTGCTGGAGTTTCTTGCGGCGCTTCTCCGCAATAATGGACAAGAGTCTGAAGCGCTAGTACATTCACTGCATTTTACCAACGTGTAAAAGAGTCCTCATGTGGGCAATTTACTGAATAAATATTTTGAATTTTGAATGACTGAAAAACAAATTACAACTTGCAACTTACTTTATCCCATGTGTCGGCAGCACCACCCTTTCAAACACGATACACATGGTGACCAGGGCCGGATCCCTCTCCTCTTCCAACCACCTGAGCATCTCCAGCATACAATAGTCCAGGGTTTTAGCCAGGTCGTCCTGGTCATCCATTTCCATCTCAAACATTAGGTCATTTTGGATTTTGTTCTTGGCCCGATCAACAACATTTGAGTCCATTTCTACCATTCTGAAAAAGAATCATCAATACATAAAATCTTGGAAATTTTAGTTAGATACATAGTAGAAGCTACGAGATGGTTACGACTAGAACATTATATGCTGTACAAGATTTAAACAAACTTTTATCTAGAGGGTTCTGTGAATTTAATATGTACCTTTACACATTTAACGGCTAGAATGGAGATAGCTTATACACTGTATTAACACATAGCCTAAATTTTATCCCGGAAACTTTAACAGTTCCTAAAGGAATAACGACAGTCGAAATCTACGCGGACGAAGTCGCGAGCAGAAGCTAGTCCATAATAAGCACTTATTATCAAAATGTTCTGGTTACTCACTTACTAACAATAGCTGACATAATGTGTTCCCTAAGGGACGGTATATATTTGGCCATCCAAATTAGGTTATGAATGTACGCCCTATTTGAGTAGCATCCAGCTTTGTAATATGGGAATTGATCTTTCACTGTCTGCATCAGGAGGTCACTCGTCCTGAAACACGCGAAAATATTTACTTAATATGGCAAAACTTTATAAGTAAATAAAATTATACTATCTGAGGATAGAATTATTATTAATAGTCATTTATCAGGGATTTATTCGTATGGCATAATGATTGTTTGTCCTAACGATTGATAACAGCCTTTTAGGCTGACATTGCAGATTTTAATAAACATCTATTGTGTAGATTAGGTTAGGTTAGGTTAGTTTATTAAAATAATTGAAAGAAAACCCTTTCTATTGTAAAAACCGTTTTAGGTCAAACAATTTTATGCCATATGCGAAAAAACCATTATGGATTCCGATATAGACCCCATTTATCATCCTTATTATCCTCGAAGCCCGGATGTATGTGATATAGCGACGTGTGTCCCCATTAATAGGTCACCTGACTATGAAGGAACCTTTGCACTAAATCTTTCTATCACTGCTCGTAGATCCAAAGCGGTGGAGAGACGTAGTGCCGAAGGACATGATAGTGTCAGGCATCCACACATGCATAACACACATGTCCGGACTTTTAGACTCTAGTCGTCCGGCTCTATAATTTGTGCGGATATTTATTAATTCGATGGAATATGAGTAATAAAACTTCATATTAAATGCCTACCATACCACTTTAACTAAGTGAGTAATGTTTCCATTTTGTGACTGAAAAGTCCAGACTTTTATCGAAATGTCAGGCTCTTTGTCAGGACTTTTCAAATTCCTAAATGGTAACCCTCTGGTGGTCCTTGGGCATTCTATTGATTTGGGGTGCTTTGCATAGCTCACTAGTCACTATCAATTTGTTGCCTTTGCTAACATTTGTAGCATCTCTTTAAATGTGGGGTCAGTTTGAAAACGTCGGTGATACTGCAATACCGCGCAACTAACAAATTAAATAAGGTGCAAAATACACCTTAGCACGTAAGTCAGTAAGGTACAAGTAACCCTCATCTACCATCCCCAGAGAGATCAAAAGATCACCTCCATAAGTTGTTAATTGCAACGCAATTACTTTTTCAGTATAACAATGTTTTTCGTCCAGGTACAGAGTTTCAGACAACAGCAAAAATAAAACTCTGGTTACTATCGAGATTTTTCACGTTGCAGCAAAAAAGTTAACAGCTGGAAAAACTCTAGGATGGATGGCACAACTGCCTTGCGACTTCCTTATCAGATGTTAGATCATTTTCTAAATTCCTCAATGAAAGAGATAAATCGAGTGGCAAGCAAGATTATAATCTACAAGTTGTACTAGCCATTTAGGAATCCCAGATTTTTGCCATGGTACAATAAGAGTGGAAGAAAAGAGTCTTCCAAACAGGATTTTGTTATTATGACAAAAATATTATACCTTTTTCTGTGCCCATATCCCCCAGATATGCCCTCTTACATTCATTCTCATTTTAGCAATAACTTCCTTAGTTCTTTTTATATATATATGGAACACTCAGTTTCAAGTTTAAGCTAGAAACCACTGGCTTTCACTTAGATGTATCATCATCTGTTCCAACAACTGAATGCATTCAATAAGTCCCTGTTTGCACATCTGTTTTTTGATTCATCCTCCTCTTAGTAGTATTTTATGCTTCTATTTCGTCTCTCATTATATTATTTTTCCAACAGTCCATGGTGTTAGCTCTTTATGGTATCTTTATTTACAATTTTATAATCACATCAACATAATTTTGATAGTAAGTTACAATCCTCTCATACAGAACGAATCTTCCTTAGATGATTTCTCACTGTAGCAAAGACTTCTGCCCTATTGTGGCAATCCTTGAACAAATCAAAAAGTAAAATACTGCATCATCCTATAAGGATGATTCCATGATAACTGCTAAACACACAAGTGATGTCTAATTTCATGTTGCCAAACCAATAATGAGCTGGCAGAGTGCCATCGAGTACTGTGAAGTATTGTCATAAATACTTTCAGGTATTAAGAATATGCATGGCAGACATGGTATTAGGAAGTAAAGTACGACTTTACATTATTTACCAGCTCTTAGTTTTACAGTAAGAGGATACTCTTTGGCTTAACCTTTTTGCAATTTTTTGCATTGTTAACATTAGCGCCGGCCCTAGCCCTTTATCAGGGTAGAGTGAGTTTGCGAAGTTGTTTTCCACCCTTTGGTTGATGCTTTCACATCACATAAATTGTATTTCAGTTTATGTTAAATTGAATTTCGCATTTTGCAGCCTTGCTTGAGTGACTGCTGCACTTCCTCTACTCTAGGGCTGGCGCTGATTAACATCATCATACGATTGCTTATGCTGCAAGGTTTAGGAAATAAATGACACAAACCGGTTTTAGCAGGTTTTTGCACAATGTAGTCTATAAACAGTAACTACCTACAATGACCTGAAATAGGTCAGTTCATGACATTTAAATGTCACGAAAAACACAAATCACCCTCAAAAGTGTTTCTGACCTAATTCAGACCCTAGTAGCGACTAGGGAAGTCATGTTACTGTTCATCCAAATCTCATTATTATTGTTGGAATATACCAATTTCTTCAGTGGCTACTCAACAGCATATGCAATAAAATGTATAGAAAACCAGTTTTCTATTTATAATCTTCAAGCTGATTTCATGGTGATGCTTGAATGTTTTGCATTATAACCTTAGTTTTGTCGAAAATATTGATTTCTATCTCTACTTCAAAAATTATACATTAAAACTTCTTATGCTTAATTGATTAAGCACAGAATTATCTTCAAACTTTGAATAATTATCTTTTTGTATTTATTAAGATTATTTGTTTGTGTCACTTTTAATATTATAGTATACATTAGTTTTTGCACCATACTTCTGTATTAGGGAATGCAATTTAAACGGTTATTAACCGTTTTTGTATGAAAATAACTGGTTAAAACAGCTTATAACCTGTTATTTGCATTCCATATTCTGTATCCTGCACTTAAGGTAATGGAAAGTGCGTGGTGTACTTACATAGGCATAACCGCTACAATTTGTGCTATAATAGTGTGTATGTTGGACCAAAAAGCCACGGTCTCCGTTGGAGCATTGTTCTCCCAATTCTCACCGTCAGCTAAAATATAAACAAAAGTTTTCATGCTGGTTAACATTGGACTAACTTATACAGGGTGTTCGGCAGAAGGTTGGACAAACTTCAGGGACTCGGTCCGCCTGTAGCAAAGGGGGCGCATTAAAAGGACTTAGAAAATTTTTGACCAAAAATGAAAATTTTATAGTAATCACAAAACACTTAGAATAATTTCATTCTAAACGCTAAAATAAGCATGTTTTGTAGAGAAAACTTTTTCTCTAAAATCAAAAATGGCCGAGATAATTGACTTTGAAATTTCTAAGCACTTGTAAAATTTACAAGGCGTCAAGGGACTTAGAAAATTTTTCGGCAAAATGGTATCATTATGACATATAATTTAAATGACTTTATCTTAAAGAACACATTAAAATAAGCGCATTTTACTTGAAAAACTTTTTTCTAAAGTTAAAGATGACTGAGATAGACTCCATCAAAGATTACAATAGTGAGGTCGACGGAGGTCCGCTTCGCGGACTTCCTATTCTACGTAGTTTTGGCGCTTCGCGCCTGGACAACAAACTAACCTAACCTAAACCTATTTGATTTTATTATTAGACTCCATCAAAGATTACAATAATGAGGTCGACGGAGGTCCGCTTCGCGGACCTCCTATTCTACGTAGTTTTGGCGCTTCGCGCCTGGACAACAACCTAACCTAACCTAAACCTATTTGATTTTATCTTATAGACCACGTTAAAATAAGCATGTTTTACTTGAAAAACTCAACCATTTTTGATTTTAGAGAAAAGGTTTTCAAGTAAAATGCGCTTATTTTAATGTGTTCTATAAGATAAAGTCATTTAAATTATATGTCATAATGATACCATTTTGCCAAAAACTTTTTTAAGTCCCTGACGCCTTGAAATTTAACCAACGTTTGAACCCCTATAACTCAACCATTTTTGATTTTAGAGAAAAGTTTTTCAAGTAAAACATGCTTATTTTAACGTGTTCTATAAGATAAAGTCATTTAAATTAGATGTCATAATGATACCATTTTGCCAAAAAAAATTCCAAGTCCTGCGCCCCCTTTGCTACAGTCCAACCCTGTTCCATGCAAACTTTGAGAGCTAAACAGCCGAAATGTATGGAACAGCTGTTTTTGTCGCGATTTTTATGTTGGTCCCATAATAAAAGTTGATGAGTATGACCTACAGACTTAGTCCCTGAAGTTTGTCCAACCTTCTGCGGAACACCCTGTATAATAAGAACATATAACAGATATTTTTCCATGCACTTCAGACTTTTTTGTATCAAAGTGACTCATTACAAATTTCACAAAGTTGTGTCACCAATGAAATTGAAAAATAAGAAAAACAACGATAATTACCTTTAAATAATTTAACTAGGCTAGTCAGTACACTAGAGCAGTGGTATGTGTTTGCGGTAACCAAGCTAAGAATGAACCGGCTGTAAAGTTCTACCAACTCTTCGCTGCGGTTCGCCCACTGCATATTGCACAATATGTCCACGAACTGCTTGGATTCCCGTCCCAGCAACACCACACATGATAAACAATCTTCTATTAAGATTTTATAGTTCTCATCCGATAATGGATAGTCCTGAAGGACTTTTACTAATTCCCTATAGGGTCCAAAGTTCCTGTCTTCGGCATAGCTCGCTAGGATATTCTCGACTTGATGTTCCTTGAATTTGAACTTGATACGCGCGACCGCGGCTTGGCGATCCAAGGTCTTACGCATCAATGAGGCAACACTCTTCTGAGCTGTGACTGCCATCGTTTATTTCTTCAAATCAGCGGACACGGACTTCAGGAAAGCTATTATTTCCGGCTGCCGCAACAGTTCAGCCTTCTTATGATTCAACACGTCTCTTAAAATGTTACTAGACTCGTCGACGAAAGGCGGCGAATGAGGATTCAACTCGTAACTCGAACTCGTACTAGGTTTGCTATAACTTGTTCCTGGTTCTGATACGTCCGAACTCTTCTTTTCCTTCAGATAGGTTTGTAATCTTTCTAGAAGTAATACTTTATTTTCACCTTCCCTCCTTTCAGAACTATAACCTTCTCTGGACATGACTTGATGTGAGTTTTACATGTTAAGTTGGGCTTTATGTAGATGTCGCAGGAGTAATATTGCAGTTTTCTCTGCTCCGATTATTAATTCCACAACAGAAACCTTGGTTTAACACTAAAAATAAATTTAATTGAACTCGACACGTGCAGCACAAATTTTTCTACGTTGTATTTCGTTTCACGTTTCACGTTGTTGTGAAAGTATGAGTATGTTTGAGTCATATTTTAAAAATACAGAAGCAAAGTTTTGCCAGGTGTGTAGTTGCAAAATCTATAATATGGAACAAAATACATCTTATATACTAATTTAAGATGTATTTTATATTTTTTGGTCGTGTTAAAAATCACATTAAATGTAGTAAATCACAATTCATTTCATATTACCATCGTTTTAACCATGACATCAAACACGACCTTAATTTTTTTTTTAAATAGTTGTCAATAATGACAATTGTAAACCAGGTTGTAGAAGAACAGTTTTTTTTCCAATATAAATTGTCTTTGGTTTTAATTACGTTTGTAATTTGAACACCTGGAAATTTATTAATATAGTTTTTAACATAGCAATAATCCTTGTTTGATCAAGAAAGGTAATCAACGTTTTGAAAAATTACATGGCCAAATTTGTTTCTCCAGTAAACACACCGTATTGGTCTCCTTGAACTTTTTATATATTGTCTATGATTGAACTCAAGTTTTCTCTTGAGTTTGGGAGGGGTGATTACTGGAATGCGTGTATATTTCCGAATTGAGCTTTAAAAAATATTTATCTGTGCATAGGTAGTGCTATTGCGAAAATATATACACAATGGACCGTTTAAGTGGTGTGTGATATCACGTGCTCGATTTCACTTTCTATGGGCGTAGATAATCATGCAAAATGGCCAACGATTTGTGGTCATGTAGCTGTTGTACGGAGGCGCTGACATGCTGGCTGCGGCTGAAGCTGTCCCCGGAGGAGATCGAGCAGCGGTACCGGAGCAAGGAGATCGATCGGATCCTGGAGAAAGACAAGCAGACGCTGCGGCGGCAGGTGAAGCTGCTGCTGCTAGGCGCGGGTGAAAGCGGCAAGTCAACATTCCTGAAGCAGATGAGGATTATACACAAAGTGAAGTTTGAACCAGAGCTGGTGCGGGAGTACCAGCATGTGATATACCAGAACATAGTGAAAGGGATTCAGGTGTTGGTGGACGCGCGGGACAAGCTCGCGATACCGTGGGAGAACCCGAGGAACCTCGACGTCGGGCAGCAGGCGCTGCATTTCAACAGCACAGCGTCGCTCGACAGCCGGTTGTTCATGCACTATGCGCCGCACATACACTCCCTGTGGCTCGACAGGGCTATAAAGAGAGCTTATGACAGGCGGAGAGAGTTCCAATTGGTAAGCAAACATTACCTCTTTTTTTTCTTCGTCTATTTCACACTAAAAAATAACCTGTGCATTTTAATAGGGTGTCTAATGCCAGTGTTTTGCTAAAGGGTCCCTTTGACAGATAAACAAAGGGCTTTTAAATAATTCCTGGTTATTTTGATTGAATCATGATGTAAACAAAGGCTCGGTGCAGTGAATAATAATCAGTTATCCTTAGTGTATGTTAATGTGAATGCTTCAACTTATCAATATAAAGGACATATAATCATGTTGTTTATTAATCATACTCTTATGTTTTTCTATCGTTAAATTAATTTCAAATAAACAGTTCTATAATTGTAGGATAATATACATTCAATGGTAAATTATCTCTTAAAAAATCATGATATTTTAATTTGCACTATCTCATTAATTGCTAAACTACTTAATCTCAAATGATTGTACATTAAGTTCGCTGGCAGCTCTTTCGGCATATGAGTTGTTTATTGACATTCCTGAGGGTGGCATTCACTGAAGCTCGACCTATTTTCTGGAATAGAAAAAAAATGTTCCTTTCTCCAAGCTTAAATTAACTTTCAGACCAAACTTAGCATCATGTCAAGAATAATATTGAATCTTATTGAATCTTCCTAATTAACAGATAATAGGACTCGTATTGTTTCCATGTTAAGGTTTAAATTATTTTGATTTTTGCTCAGTTTTGAGGGTTTGTTTTCACATTTTGCGACATTTTACCTGCACAATCGTATCATGCTGTGCTGTAAGGGTTATGTACTTTACTTCATGATGATTAGTTGAGGTGCACACACACAAAAAAACTAACAAATAAACAAACAAACTTTTGAATTTGTAATATTAGTAAAGATTTACTTAAACTTATTAAGGAAATAACATGATTTAATGAATGAGTAATTTATAATTCAGGGAATGATTTGGTTTCTGAATTATCTCATGTTTTGTTACATTTCATGGAACTGTAGTTATTTCACATTAGTATGATTGGCAAGGAAATCAAAATTAGCCCATTATGCATTATGTTTCACTTGACACTCATTTCATACTTTCATAGAACATATCATTTCACAGAATTTTCATTTCATAGAAAACTATTTTCTGCTAAACCTGTGTAGATTTCAGGTTATCTTGTGATGGTTACAAGTCTAACATAGCTTAACCTAGGTGAATCATATTTTAGATAACCTGAAATCACCACAGCCTCAGCAGAAAATAGCTTTTTATGAAAAGAAAATTCCGCGAAATGATATGTTCTATGAAAGTATGAAATGAGTGTAAGTGAAACAAGGGGATACCATGAAACAAAAATAGAGCGTGAAAGATAATACTTTTGCAAATTTTCAAATTTTTTTTGTCTCACTGATGTCGGCTTAAGGTTTAAAATATTACACAATGCCGATCCTTTCCGAATCAAGTTATGTATTTTTTTGTGGTTACTCAGATTGTACTTATATTTTCTGTTACTTTGTTATTTTTTGTATATCAACTTGCATTGCCCTTACTTTACTCGCAAGCAGACAGATCCCCAAAACATATTTACATTGATGCAAAAATTATATTATATCTCTTGTACTTAATTGTTTGTTTGCAATAAAGAGTTTCATTAACAAAACACCCTCTAAACTTAAAAAAATGATAAGTTACGTATCTTTATTTACATGATAATCTAATCACTATTTGCTTGTCTCATTAACAACCATTGAATAGTAGACATTAGGTAACTTAACATTAAAATCCCGTTTGCTTAGGCTATATGCATCAAAGCTTTATATTATAGGGTCTACCTAGTGTCAGATGCATGGCCACGTTACTACTTGATTCCTCTTTTCCGTTTCTAATTTATTTTTGATTAAAAATCAAAAAGACATGAGGCAGATTCACTTTTTATCCTCATTGCATTTTACTCTTGTTTCAACACATTACTTTCTAAGAAATCCAAAATTACAAATTAAGCCTGTTGACAATGTATGCATATTTTCTAAATAAGACCTGCATCCCTCCCGTAATGAAGTCCACCTGCGTCAAAGGTTTAAATGCTGATTTTTACCAACCAACCACATATTTATGATAATTACTAAACAAATAATTATCTGTCAAAATCCTATAGTGCTAATGAGGTAACAGTTTTTTTTTTCTAAAATCTGATATTACCCTATTAACATTACAGTGCTTGCTATGTGTATTTTCTAGTTTATTAGTGTTATTTGTTTACCTTGCTTGCCATTAAAAAAATAAAACTTTATCATCACCTGTATTGTTCACTGCTGGAATTACCTTTAGGGTACCCGGGCTGCATAAGCTGGCTGCATCAGCCATCATCAGCAGCTAGTCTAATTGGCAAAAAACCTGAAGCTTGTGATCCTCAATGATCAGTTGACTTTACTTGGGCAAAAGTAAAGGAAATATTAATATTAGAGGAACTTGGGTAAGGTCCAAAAAGTTGATGCTAACACACGCAATTAAATTTTGTATGAAACTTTTCGTTGTGCGACGGAAATTAGCCATACAATTTTAAAAATACTTTTCGTCGCACAACGGATTTTTTTTCGCCTTCGTTGTTTGTATGGTTAGCTGCGCTTAAATATGGTACAACTTTCTGGTCATCACCCAAGTTCCTCTAAATATCTACAGTTCCCTTTACCTTTCAAATGTGCCAATAGCAAAAACATCTTGGAAACTAGTCATGACTTTGTCGTCGCCGCACCTCATATTTAACTTGTTTTGTTTAGCCACAAACTATGAGACATCCTCAATATATTATCTACAAATAGTTTGCTTTGCGATTCCTTATACCGGCAAGCAATAATGTACCTTATTCTTGTTTAATCTTATCCAGGCTGAGCAAGATGCTACAAATGCTTTTTAAACAAAATTGTCTTTCATCCACCCCTCAGTAACTCTTGTTCTTGGTTATCTCTCTTAGAAAAAAAACTCTCCTTGTGCTAAATTTAGTGTCTTTCTTGCCCTAAAGCAAGTCTCCAGACTGTAAACCATAGTGTTATTAACTAAGTAGTTTTTGTTAGAATACCTCAAAAGTCTGAGCCTTAAACAGCGATAAGGTAAGGTAAGGTAGGTGTTAAGTTGATTAAGAAGCTGGGCAATCATGATCATTTATTTAACGGCAAATAGACCTGGTCCAATCGTAGTCAATCAAATGGATTGACGCCAAAATTTTAGCCAACTCACGACTTCAAACTAATGATTCTCCTTTCTCGGTGAAAGAACTCGAAAATGGATGTCAGTTCTTCCATTCACGGGTTTCTGGCAAGGTTGTCGTGCTCACGATCAAATGGCGGCCTTCCATTGGCGGGCAACAAGTGGCAGGACGACAAAATCCCTGAGTCATCATCCGATCACAATGTAAAAAAAAGTTTTGACTCTCTTAATCAAATTTGGCAGGATGCCGCGTCATTTCTCCTACTATTTATTCCAAACTCTACCCGGCATAAATATTCCCCTAGTTCTGGGCGTATTATGGTCGCCTTTATCGTGGTGGATAAAGCTTCCGTCACACTCGCCCTTACATACTTGTCAGAAAGTGACGGATATTTTATTTACGTTTATCCCCCTCGACAAACTCGATCATAATAGGCCCGTTGGAAAAGTTTTTGCTTCACGGAATTATTCCTTTTAAAACCACTTTAGTAGACTTGGATGCAATAATTGTAATTACATTCCTTATCTCGTTGATTAGTCACCGGTCCTTGCGTCATGCCGTATGAGGCTGCCGAGAATTCGATTAACTATTTCATCTCGAAATCACTCGCGAGCAAATCCATCGTTCTATCCATCCATGCTTTAACCAAGTAACTTTGTTTGTTTGTGACTCTTTTACAGCTAAACCATTAATTGAACCGATAATATTTAAATTTGGTATGGAAATAGCTTGAAACCCGGAGAAGAACGTAAAACATTTTTTCTGAAAAATTAGTAGTAAACGACGTCTCCGCCGATAAAGTCGCAGACAATAATAGCTGTACTCGAAAATCTAGGTAATTCAAGACCAAAATCTGTCAGTTCTTGATTATTTAGTTATTTTAACATTATTTTATAAAACATATGAATGAGAAGTTTTATTGATAAAAATACCTACACTTAAACCAAAATGCAGTACTTAATCACAGCGAATGCAACCGTTGAGGTTAAGATTTTGGTATTGAATTAGATTTTCGAGTTTAGTACCAAAAACTGAACCTGCAGGTAGAAATGCCTTTGTTTTCCTTTGATCCCATCATCTTCTTTCCTTATCCCAAACATCTGGCGCAGCGCCAGCTCAGCATGTCTTTTTCTTCCAAACAAGCCGTCATCTCAGTGTTCACTCCCTTCTTCCTAATATCACTCTTCACACCCACCGTTCTCTTTTTAGGCCTACCTCTTGCTTTCCCTTGATCCCCATTAAATGTTAAAGAAAGAAAGGCGTGTTGGTTTACCATTAACTGTTACGTAACATTATAAACAAAACATCTCGAAACTTTTGACGTACGTATGAGAACGATACGTGAATTCGTTTTAGAGTTAATAACCCTTGGCTTAACCGATTTATAACGCTTAACACTGTCGGAATGTACTTACACCCGTATTCACAAACGTCACTATGAGGTCTCACAGTTCTCACGAACGCACAGGGTTGTTCAAATAGTCTCATAAAAGGTCGGTCAAAAAGGACCAATCACAAACAAAGCTCTATTGAACGCAGTGCGTTTACCCTGTAAACGATCCCTTAAGTATTGTATGTGAATACGGGTGTTAGCCTTTCAAGTAAAACAACTGCATTGTAAACGGTTTACCAGCTTGGGTCCTATGCGATGGCAGATAGACGGACATATAGACATACCGATACATGAAAGGTACACACAGAGACTAACTAAAGTTAGAAGTTTTTTAGTTAAAGCATTATTTGTCCCTTTCCGTCAAATTCAAATTACATAATGACAGATAAGGACAGACAGAGCATACTTCAAGCACACTTCGGCTATTGAGCGTTTATGAATAAGAGGGTTAGACTATTAAGATTTTAGAGCCTTAATAAATTAATCTTGAGTGAGATGCCCATTTTTATCATGGTCTATTCCCACCCAATGATCTGTTTCTACATGCTCCACGCAAGACCTACCTACTGTGTCATTTACAACTCACGAGATCACTACGCAAAATACTGTTACGCCACCCAATTCCAAGAGTAATAAACCAAAACGAGTAAAACGGTTTTTATTATCGTTTAATATATTCACTCTTCCTGTGATAAGGTTTAAAAATGGCGCATTACGTACGGCCCACTTATGGTCCGCGGATTTGTCTACTTCAGTGATTCATCACATCTGGGGCCGGTTAAATCATATAGCAGAGCGTCTGCGAAATCATGTAGAAATAGGACGACGCCTTGCTGAATGATGCTATGCCATGGCAATTATTTACTATCGAAACAACCGCAAATTATGTGGCGTAATTACTTTATGTGAGTCATTAAAGTCGTAAAATACACAGGTCGTACGATGCCCTACCTCTAGTTATAAAGTCAATGATACTTTTATTTTTAATGAACTAAATGAAACAGATATAAAGTACTGCGGTAAAAGCTCACTAGGTGAATATATCTTGCAAATAATAATGGAATTTATTGATTAGAAAGTGTAAGGATTTAAATATAACTTGAAAGCAATACGATTGTATCACTCGCTTGCCAGTTCGTGGCCTTGTCTTCCTAAACATGAAGTTAGATAAGGTGCCACATCCAAATATGGAAATTCTATGTACAATGCGGACATCGCTACGTGCATCTAGGTCAAAATTGAGCTGCATATCACACTGCGACAAAAACTGGCACGCTCCAAAGCCACCCGGAACTGCAAACTTTAATACCTACAACTTTTTGCGAACAACAAATAAAAAACACCACGCTGCCCTGCAGTTACATCACTACAATTAAATGAATCACCCAGCAAAATAAAATCTACACGTACACCATATGTAATATTGTATTTGCGTAATGTGATTTCATTTGATAAGCTTATCTCTTACTCAAGCCAAGACTTAATTGCCATGGCAGCAAGTTGGGTTTTTTATCACTAATTGACGAGTGTGAAGTGGAAGAACCTTTGCACTTTTAGGGCCCAATTATTACCATTCCATGATTCATGCGTACGTGTTCTACAAAACAACGAATATTCATTTCATAAGACGGATATCGTTACAACATAGTAGGGTGCCGCTTTCCATACAGAATTAATTAGGTTATCAATCCGTGCCTCGGTTCGGTGATGAAGAGTAATTAGTAAGAGTAAATAACGAGATATTTGTTTTTGTTGAGATAATTGGCAATTTGTATAATACATTGCTTTGGAGGGTCAGGGACGATTGACAAGACAACCTTGGAGCTAAGATTTTACACGAACTATTGTGTCTTCTCTTGTTTTTTCGAGTTTATTTTAGCAAATTACTGTTCTGCCTACGCGGTAAATGTCCTCCTCACTGTATTACATAGTTCAGGCATAATGTTTACATTCAACTCAATCTAGGGCATCATCTAAATGATTCAATGCTATGTTAATTTCAAACATTGATTTCTTTCAAAGCGCGGCGCGCTAGATCTTCCAAGTGAACTGACGCTTCCTAGCAAATATTTAATACTTGACGTTCATAAATACTTGTAATCTAGCTAAGTATGAACAACGTTTGTTATTTTCCATCAAGCATGGCGTAAACCCAATCCATTCATTCTTATCTGAAGAATTTTTATGACAACATCTAAACACGGTGATATTTATATCGCTTGAAAGTAAATTATCCGTGTGCGCTTTTGAGTCTCCTGTTACGTTGTATTACGGTACTTTTCACATGGTAATTGAGTGCGGTAAAATGTTATTTGTACTTGGCAAGGACGTGTTAACTTGCGTGTCAGTGGCCCATAAATTGGCGTGTCACGTCCCTCGTTTTACCGTGTTTCAGGTGCGAATTTGGGCAAAAATCACCTGCCACTCAGTTGCCTTACAAAAGATACGGCGGAATTAACAAGGTGTTCCAATTTAGCGTCGTGTTTGAAGTCAGATTTGTAATTCTGTTTGATGTTTGATTAGCAAGCCTAATGTTCAAGGGAACGCCCTGAATTAATTCTAATTTGAAAGGAAGATACCTACAAAGCTAAAATACTACCGACAAAGCATTAGGCCTGTTTGATTCTAGGTATATTAAAGAAATAATAATGTCATAATGTGAGTGTAGTTTCAATGTGATGTTATTAAATAAGGCAAGACCAGCTCGTCACATTCAACCGGTTTCTGGTAAACAGTATTTTAAGCAAACTACAAATGTCATCTTATTAAACTGCACAATAAATACTCATTAGAAAATAAATAAAATACCTGAAATCAATTTAATCAAAATACCTAAAATAAGAAATAGTGTCAAGATGTTATTTATCATATCACAATTCAATTAGAAAATTATTACTTTACATGCATAAATAATGTCGGTTATTAAAATGATCATTAAATGACTAATAACTTTGATCAAGACACCACTTATACAGTTTTGCTTTATATAATTCTATACACATACTCTTTATGGAAAACCATAAACAAAACACGCAACAATTTAATTCAATTATAGGTTTACAACAGGCGGCAGGCGGTAATACGTACCTAGATTCGTATCTAGATTTTCCTTTACAGTCTGATGTTTGATACATTTCATAAAACACTCAAACCGCTTGTGAGTATTTCCCAATCTAGGTTGAAACATACCATACCGATGTTTAGTCTAACTATAATTTCGTTTAAAGTAAGTCATACCTGTCGTCGTCTGATCTAGCGCTAGTCCAATTTTAATCTTATTTCTTTATGAGCAGGGTTCTAGCCGTCCCATCTATCTTGCTTCTAGTAATAGATTGCCTTTCTAAACCAAAGAGTTGTTTGTCCAGGGTAAACAGTGGGTGCATACGCCGTTTCTGCTATGACGGGGATAGACAGCAACGGTTTACGGACTCTGGTCAAGCAGGTTCCGAGTCACGCCTCCGGCCCTATAAATTAGTGGTGCGACATAAAGACGTGTCTGTCGTCAATATTAAATGATGTCTGGGATTATTAATTAAGTAATGCCCCAGCGCTATCGAGGTGGCAGATAGAGATGAATTACGGGCGCGCTCCATTGTCGATTAAGTGTATTGACATCGATCGAAGATGCGGGCGAGGGTCTAGTGTGGGAAGTAACCGGTGGCAGAGAAGCTTGTCTAAATATTTCATAAGCGATCGACTAGTTCTTGAGCTATTGTTAGATTTGGAAGTGAACTTAATTCTTAGATTTTCACCGTCGTCTCTTGGTTGTGTAGTGAAATAAATGGGTACTTACCTATTATTTTATCGAAACACCTTTCAAAACACGTATACGCTGAATTTTCACTTCATCGAAAGGTTTCTCGTTGCACGAGATATTTTTTTTGGTACATTCAAGTCTAACCTAACCTACGTTATTAATGTTTAATATATCCTGAAAACATCCTGGTTTCAGCAGAAAATAGTATTCGATGAAATTAAATTCGAGGACATGATACAATGGATGAAGTGATATTCGATAAAATGATGGGTTACCGAAATTAATGAACGCTTTGTAAAATTATGATGAACTATAAATAAAATATTCGATAAGCTTCATTTGGTGGCTTGATTGCCTTTCGTTTACGATACCCATGATATTTTATGACGTCGATATCTGTCTATAAGGGTCCGGTCGTAAATATTTTGTTGAGGATGTGTTAGCTCCCGGAAATTATGGCGAATTTCCATGAAATATTGTATTTTTGTTGAAGTGTACAATGATCCGTATAGCTGAAACAGAATAGGGGACGCATCATTTGCTGTTGTGTCGCGCGTCTTCACATTTAAATAAGATTGACTTTTCTCCACGACTCCGTCTCCCCTTATAAGTTTTTTTAACACTCTGTCGGAAACTGTTTTTAGATGCACTGGCCATATATTCTTAATTGTTGTTTTCTTCTTTACCATATTTTGCCAACAACTTCGTCTGCTTTGAACTAGTTTATCGCTTTTTCCTCAGAAACTTCAGTTTTTCCGGGAATGAAAGTATCCTTCATTCCCTGAGCTTCCAAATCTCCATTCCAAATTTCATTAAAATCCGCACAGTAATTTAGCTGTAAAGGCGATTCAAATAGACACAGATAGACAGACTAGCATTTTTAATATTAGTAGAGATGGACCTTTACAAAATAGTGTACGTGCCGAACATTTTCCAACAACTTCCAAGCACTAATATGAGACAGTATGGCGACTGGGCAGTTATTGCGACACCTTCCCTGTGTGAAATATTCTAAGAAACTGGCGTAGTTAAGTCAGCGAGACTTTTTCTCTGTGTGGGTGCAAGGCTCGTACAGAATACTAAATTAGTGGAATTTTACAACTGACCGTTTAAAAGTATAATAAACTTAACCTAATGGATTCGGTAAGCGCTTGTTTAAGTATTTTTGCTTGGAAAACTACTATTTCCCCTATATAGTGTCGAAAAGATGATAAAATATTACAATGATCAAGCTCGTAAAATTTTAGGTTTCTGGCCATGTTTAGGGATAAAACTGCTATCCTGTACGAGTATGTGCGAAAATACAAGCAAGATAGTAGAATGCAATAAATGTTTACGTAGGTACTTATTGAGTGTTAAATTTTACCTCGTCGTCATTTTAAGTCGGCCAAATAAGTTGCTTTTAATCTATATATATAAAAGGCAAACCTGACTTACTAACTTATCAACGCACAGCCGAAACTACTGTACCTAGAAACTTGAAATTTGGTACCGGGGTTCCTTTCATGATGTAAGTGAGCACTAAGAAAGGATTTTCCGAAAATCGACCCCCAACGGGAAGAAATGGGGGGAGTACCGGGAAACTAATTCTACGCGTACGAAGTAGTTTATGATAAAAGTGTCGCTAAAGTCGACCCTGTCCAATTGTTTTTGTGCTTGATGTGCGAACGAAATTCAACTTAAGTCACTTGTACCACGACCAGAAGTGATTAGCTATCGACTATTTTCCCGCTTAAGAAAAGATATAGATCCCGTGTCAATGAAAGAGACACGTATATGTATTAATAGTGGATCGCTGGCTGTTCACACTGCCGGCGAGAACTCTCTCTCTAACAAAAGATCTAGATTCTGTCAATAAAAGAGACGCATTATATTAATCGTTGATCGCTGGATCTACTCGCTTCTCGCTCATCGTCAGCCTTCCGGTGGCAATATATACGATATTGGTTAGATCCAAAGTATATTGTTGTTGATGTAAGACGAGAATCAGAATCGACAATACAAAAACGAAGCCTTAAGTCAAGGAAAATACATTCTGCGTCCCAAAAACGACCATTTATTTGACTAGCGGGCCGATTATGGTCGTGTTTATCGACGTAGATAAGCGTGGATAAAGCATCTGTCACTTTCTGACCTGTACGTAAGTGCGAGAGTGACGGATGCTTTATCCACCGCGATGAAGGCGACCATAATATGGGCCTAGGTAAAGTTGTGTAAAATGTCCTCTGATATTTATTCATTTATATTCCAGAGCGACTCCGTGAGTTACTTCTTCGACGAGTTGGAACGCATAGCGCGGCCCGACTACATGCCCTCGCACCAAGACATCCTCCACTGCCGGAAAGCCACAAAAGGCATCTCGGAGTGCACGATAAACATCAACAATGTGCCTTTTGTGTTTGTGGACGTCGGCGGGCAGCGGACGCAGCGGCAGAAGTGGACGCAGTGCTTTGACTCCGTCACGTCTATATTGTTCCTCGTTTCATCTTCGGAGTTTGACCAGGTCTTATCTGAAGATAGGTAAGTTTTGTGCATCGATGTGCATCCTTTTTTATTGTTATTCATGCCTAAAACGAGAAAATGAGACACTAGTTGACTGTAGAACTAGGCGTTCCAGAAGCATTCCATAGAGCCTAGAGGGCTCAAGGCTTTCCGTGCATTGCTCGAGCCCTACTGCTTTTGATTTGTGGAAGAAAGTTCCATTACAAGCTGCGAAATGGCGCTAGGCGCGGCTTGGTATTAGCGAGAAGGAGAACAGAGCTTTAGATTGCAATCTGAAGTATTGAAATTGGTCTTATACTATATTCATTTGCTAGATTTGCATTATTTTTAATCAACATTGTATGATTGGTCATGAAATTCAAAGAACGAGATTAATAACAAGTTATAAATAAATAGTTTATTGTTCACGCAATTCTCATTGGAAAATTAAATGACACATAATAACCTGAGTTGAGTGGCGTAAGCTTTTATTGATGCATCATCCATCCTTACGGTTCCCGACGTGATCCATGGATCGTGGAAACTCGAAGACACTCCGAGTACGAGTACGTCAGAATCATTACCAGTTATGTGATTCATTATTGATCCTGTCGCCATACCTTCTGAGCCTAGTCTTGTTGGGTAATATGCGGTCAAAGAAGGTATTTTTAAATCGTTTCCACATGTGGTCTTCAGTCGAAAGTAAAACGTTTTACGAGTTGAATTAACATCGGTATTAAGTTTAGTTTCGTTTAGTTTTTATGAAGGCAAACAGCATCGTAAACATTTAATCGGTGATGTAATTTCGCTAATTATAAACCGTAGATAGCTGTTAAATAGATTCACGCCATTCGTCAAACCGCAAAATGTTTGTGTGCCCTTTGAATATTCATGTTTCAAATTAGACGTAAACTTGGTAATAAAATAGGGCGAATTCGAACTAGTTCCCTAACGAAATGTAAATAACATGGAATGACTCACAGCCATATATGTATAATCTGCAGTTTGCATAATTTATCTGCTTTACGCAATGCTGTTGCTTATTCATTAGATCTCGGTGACACATTCTGTGTGTTTTACCACTTCTCTAAGATTTATCTGTCGTTTGATAATGATTATAAAAGGCATAATAGAGAATAATATAAAGGCTAGGTGATTAATGTTTGTTTGGAGTAACACAAATTGTCTTTGTTTCTGTGTCAATTCAATACTCCGTGTTAAGCAAGAGTTATTTGCAGGTGAAAATTAATGGAGATAGGGAGAAAGCGGAACTAACACTTGCGTATTTACGAGTATAGTAACGACGAGATTAAACGAGGTCCATTTGCATAAATGTTTCGTTTACTTATTTATAACATATTGTATCTAAATGCTCATTATTTCTCTTTGCAGAAAAACGAATCGTCTCGAAGAGGCGCTCAACATTTTCGACACGATCGTGAACAACGTTAACTTCAAAGGCATTTCCATTATCCTGTTTCTAAACAAATCAGATTTGTTAGCGAAAAAAGTGGCCAGCAAAGAGACTGATATTCACTGGTACTACCCGCAGTTTACAGGGGACTCGCACAGCCTCGCGGACGTGCAGATGTTCCTCCTGGAAATGTTCGCGAACGTGCGCAGGGAACCAAAGACAACCCTCTACCACCATTTCACGACAGCCATAGACACGCACAACATAGAGGTGGTCTTCAACTCGGTCAAAGATACCATCCTCAACCGTAACCTAGAATCTCTAATGCTGCAGTGACACGGCAGAAGTTTTATCAGAACATTTGGAAGTTGTTAAAATGTGATATGGGCCGATTCGTTATGAATATGTTACGGCATAATCTCGCGGCCCTGCTTGGGTCTGTTGTGTTGTCAACGGCATAATAGCTAAAGCACGTATAAAGACAATGTAATTTAGCGACGTCGGGCCTCTTAAGCGGCCTACTCTATAGATATTGTTGTAAAATATGTAATTTGACACGTATTTATTTACCAATAAAATGGTAAAAACTATGTATAGTCTATCATAACGATATTTGTATATCAGTATATTTATGACCAAAAAATGTAGATTTTGCACTTGAAAATGTATTATAATGATCACGTTTTTGATGGAGTATACGCGTAGTAACGGGGGAGGAATTGTATACAGTGAGTAAAAGTAGGCTGTAGGGTATGTTTGTCGTAGACAAAACACTTCAAGCAATATTGTTTTCAAATGTTCCATAAGGTTGCTCGAAAATCCAACGAATAATTTCCAGAATCCATGCGCATGGAAACCGATACCAACTGAAATTTTAGAGTATTCATTGAACGTGTATAACCTTGTATGGCTTGCATACTAAATTTTTTGACTAGATAATTCTAACGAGTATAATACTAATTTAAATATCATAGCGTATAAACTAGTATGCAATCCTTTAATTCTAATTACCTACTGCTCAAACTTATGCCAAGTTGCTTATGTATATCGGTTTCTCGAAGCGCGTTATTAGGAATTATATTTTCGTAGGCAATATTTCGCAGAGTAACCTAATGGATATGTTATAAACAGTGCCAAGCTGGGACCTGGCGCGGTCTCTTCGGTAGATGCGTCGGAGACGCGTCGAGTCACCGTCTGATTGGTTGAATGATTATAAAATACTCTCTTGATTGGGAAATTGACCAATCAGGCGGCAGTTCGGCCAGAGTTCTCGAACGCAGCTTTAGGTAAAGTCACAAATTGCTACAATAGTAGAAACTAGCTTAGCCCTTTAAGGGAAACAAATTAGGTTTTCCCTCGAAATTAAATTGATTGCTGTGATTAAATTGAAATTTATAGCTGTTGCAGCAACGACAACGTTTTATAAGCTCAGTGTTTGGATTTTTATCTTTTGACATTTTGTCAAATTTTTCGTACGGACGCTCAATATTGCACAATTTTTTTAAATCTTAAATCTGTAGGGCGCGTTGTGATATTTTCGCATTCTCGTGAATCCATTTTCCACGACGTTACTCTTACGATGAATCCGTCCCTCGCCACATTGATTCAAAGACATGTAATCTCATTAGCTTCTCTAGTGTATATTATTTTAATTATGCGTCTTTTCTACTATTTACATTTTTATAACAAAATGGGCACAAAATTACATCTTTCGCTCTCCCGTGTACCAATGTCGGTCGAGCGCGGGATGCAGTTATATGGTTTTTAACTATTTCTGAGCATTATTCAAGTTCTTAAGTTTATGTACGAACTTACTTGTAATTATAAATTGTATTAAAATGTTTTCGTTACCGAAGATGGAGAATGTCGTACAAGTTTTACCCATTTGTATATTGGTTTATTGATGCGATTTCATAACTACCTACAATTCTTTCACAAATTGGTAAATGTTAACATTTTTGAGAAATGCTCTTCCATCTCATTGTACCATATAACTCTATCTCCTTTCTCCGACTCTGGCCACGGAGACAGTTCCACGATAAAACAGTTCATAGTACATAGTCGGTTGGGATCGATCTGATTTCGTACTAATTAATTTAATGCATAATTTCGATCATAATAAATATACTCATTTAGTCGATAAGTTTCATAAGCTTTAGTATATTTATTTGGAATTGGATTAGAGTAAATTTATTTACGTTACAAATAGAAGGTCTATTTATTCTGTAATTTTTGAATGGTTTATTAGAGGCTATAATGTAAATACCTCTTTAATTTTATCATGTACATCATTTGGTATTGCTAGGTTAGGTTAATTTAGCTCTGGTTTTGTTAGCCGTCTTGGTAGAGGGGTTTGTATGGGTTTGTGTTTTCCATAATAGTGATACGTTGCATTTAAGAGTGCCATCGCGTGGTACAAACTGTGTTGCCACAGGAATACACAACACAGGTTAAAAAAATGGCTGTTGGTATTTGAACCGCTATGACATTCACAAAGTATATAATGTGTAGTCAACATCATAAGCAGATCAATGTATCTTGCCACTTCCACTGGTTATTACTTAATTAGAATTCATTTAAAAAACTTCACTTTATATTTAATTTAAAAATAGACCATTATAATAAATTAAGTTCATCCATTTTGTATATAAATAACTTCACGTGGCGTTAAACAGCTAATCAAAATGTCGAGTTTTGACGCGTCAGTGTCCTGTTTCTATTGACTGACGTAAAATATCACGTGGTTTCGTTTGTTTTAATTAAACGAATGGGGTACAGTAATGTTTCGACACATGGCTAAAGTAAAAAACACAGGTCAAATAAATGTTAATAATGAGACGTGGTCGAAAAGCTTGAAGATGTGACAATTTGATGTGAATTTGCAAATATTTTCCTCGAAATGGTTTTGAATGGCCAGTTATTGTAAAGAATATGGTCAACCCAATTCTGTATGGCAGGTATACCTGACGTTTAAATAACTACAAGGCATAACGGTAAAAGTGGTCACTTGTGACGTTGACTGTTACTACTGTTGAATAGCGTCATATAAATTGTATAAACTATATTTTAATAGTTTCGTCATATTGATATGAATGGTAATAAAGTCGTCGACACATTATTAAATCATGTTATAACGGTATATATTAAATACGCTGTGGAACCGCCTTTATTTTTTAAATATCAACAAGAATGATTTTGAATTGGAATGTTGTAAAATAATTATATTTTGATTGAGAAATCAATTGATCAATGTATAGTTTTTTAATTGTTTAAATCAAATCATCATGAATTAACAATCATACATTTGATACCAAAGGTGCAAAGTACTAAAACTATTCATGCAAGGCCAGGGTCCATAATCGACACTAAACGATATCATTACAGGCCGTTTTCTGTATCTGTAAGATTTGTCCAACTCTTGCTTTGTAAAGTAAGGGAAGGAAAGAAGGAAACAAAACATAGTATTACAAAAAACGTTCGAAAATATTATTGCGTGGACTGTCGATTATAGGCCTTATGTTTTAAAAAATGTCTCAATTATGTTTTAAAACAATGTAATTGTATTTTGATTCGACAGATCGATTGTCTAATTATTTTACTGTATATAAAACCTTATCAAAAGGTTTATTATAAAAAAAACAAATTTAATTGTGTCAACAATGGTGAAAATTATCTGTGACTCTTATACAATGCTCTAGAAACTCAACAACTGTCTATATTTATGGCTCAATTTTGTAAATTACTAGAGGCTTAGCGGCAGAATCAGCAATAAAATCGATTATAGAAAGATTTTGGAAATGCGCTAGGGACATGCTAAAAACTGTAATTATTTTATTCCGAACTCAAAACTATGATCCATTTCCATTTTCGTTGGTGTTGTTTTGAAAACAGAAGAGCGGTTGACTGTCATCTGCCATCTGTCCTGTTATTAGAGCCACAATTTCACTAGAGGACGCTACTATTCATGAATGGGTTATTATTTCTTGATGTAAACCTTGAGTTAAGAAAATGAGAAAAGCTAACTTCGATGGATTTAGTAGGAGCCCGGTTATTAGAAACGCTTATAGCTAAAGCAAAAAAAATTGGCGGGACCGTTCTTAAAAAAAAAACAAAAAGGTGGCGCCATCTAGAAGACAAGTTTTCAGGTAGCCTCTCATTAGCCTACTACTGCCCTCCGAATCATGTGCTAGTTGGGCAAGAAACTCGGGTGCGAGAGAAAACATAATGCATTTGACATTTTCACCTCGAAAGAAGTTGATCTTTATTAGGACGAGAATTCTGCCCTCTTATTATTTAATTAAGTAACTAAAGCGTATACACTGCCGATTTATATTTTTGCCCCTCAGTGTGGCTAGCAGAACTTGAATTTTCTTGCTTGTTGCTCAGTGCAGTTTCTTTTGGTATAACCCAGGTAGAGGCGGATTATCAAGCGACAAGAAAGTTTTGACAAGTATTAATCACTAGTGGTATTTTTTTTAGTATTTTGTTCTCGAATCGACATGCGACACGTTTGTCGCTCGGATCTCCCATTCTATATAATCTGTAACATTTAGTTTTCAGCTGGAAGAATTACTATTATATGTTTTTACATTAAATTTGTCGCGGCAAAATAGCTATAAAAATTGGCTTTGCAAATACTTTTTGTGGTTTTGGGAGGAATGAAATTACACATATACATGGCTTAGCAAATAAGAGTTGTACATTATTGTAATATGCCAAACACGTAAAGTATTTGCAATTGGATCAAAATTGTACAATGTTGCCAATTGCCAAACTTTTTGTCATTTAGATTTCTGCCAAGCGTCGTGCCAGCCGAGGAGGGCAGAATTGGGGAGGGCATAGTAGGGTCTATAGTTTTTTTAATTTCTTAATGCTACGGAGATTGTGAAGTGTTGTGGTGATTAGAATAGCGAGGTGGAACATGGGTCTCAAATTAGCTCGACCAAGTCGGGGCTTGTGATTGTTATGATGTTGTTGAAGGTGCGAGAGGTGTTCACTGTTACATAATAATTATTATAACACACTTATAATGCTTTTGTTTCTAATACTTAATTGCACTGGTTAAAAATGAACGATGAAATCGTTTGGGCGATACACACACATGTCAGTCGTTTTAATTTAAAGTGATGTAAAATCTAACGAGAAAAGTTGATAATATAAAAATATAGTTTAAATAGGAACTTCCGAAGCGATATAGGTGAAAGCTATAACTAGGTACCTGCCACTGAATTACCGCTTTATTCAAGGTCATATAGATATTGGTAAGTACTAGCAAAATCAATATTTGTTAAAAAGTATTTATTCATAAAGTATATTTTTTTATTCCGTTAATTTGCCAAAAGAAATAGCTCATAGGTTTTTTTTTCATTTTTATTAGTCTTTAAATTGCACTTAGCATTAAGCATAACGTAAGCTAAATAATCCTTAGTAAAAATAACATTTACAAACGCGACAAGGTGACAATCTCATTATTTTTTAAGTTAAAAGTCAAAGTACAATATTCATCATGGACGTGTTTACTTTTTTTCAATTAGAAAAACATATTTAATTCTGCCTGTGTATTTGTAGTTTTTAACAAAATTATTTCGTAACAGTGAAAACCTTTGACGCCAGAATAGTGTTATTTAAATGAAGCCGAGGGTGTCAATTCTTTTAACCGTAAAACGAACCTTTAGATAGATTTATTTTCATTGGCTTGTACACTTATTTGGCTGATTGAGATAGCACCCGAGGCTAAAGCGTAAGCGGTTATATAGCTTTTTAATTTCGTATGCGTAAGTATTTAATGTAAAACTAGGATGGACGGTGCCTATTGTAGGAATTAAGTTGTTTCTAATATTAAAATATCTTCTTTGATCTTAATGGGGCGTTTACATAGTTCGGTTTGGCCAAATTCGACTGCAGCCCGTAATTCGGTCATCGACTGCAGTCACCGGCTGATAACAAGTCAATCATTCAATATTTTTTTAGTTAGATAACGAGTCAATCCTATCACATTGCACAACCATAGAGTTTCTGAATATTGAAAAACAGTGGAAGTGGCATGAGCTTCGCTTAGTATCAGACCTGTTGTCGCCAATACTCAAACTGTCATAAAAACAACACGCCACCATGGAAGTTTTTACACTCCAAAATAGCACAATAAGGCATGATTCTGGATTTATTTCCTATTTTAGAAACATCGTAATATCGAAATATTGAAATAAGCGATCGCTGCAAATGTATGGTAGGTTATGCGGAACTCCGCATAACTATGCCACACGTTACACGCCCACTTAACACACGTTACACGCCCACTTGACACTTCTATTGTTTTTTCTGTTCTGTGGTTAAAACAGTATTATTGTTTGACTGCTGTCAACATTATCGATTTTCGGAAAGTTCATGGTTGTGCCATGTGTCACGATTGACATCTTATCGGCCCGGCACTATCGTGTCCAAGGCTTTTTTTTTATTAGCCATTTGATCATTGAATCAATGGAAACGCGGCATAAGAAAGGTGTAGTAAAATGAAACACCCGTGGCACGTTTTATAAAGCTACAAGAACAAATTTTACAGGTCTAAACTGGCAACACTGCTCAAATGGCTGGTCGTCATTGGTCGAGGTTGTGTCAAATGGAAACTTGTAACCTGTAAATTGCAATTTGGAGCTTTATAAAACAGGCCACTGTATGCCTAATAGATTAGGGCCGAAACGCACTGATTTGAGAGTGCGATTCCAGCGAAGCGATCTGTCATCGCGAACGTTTGCAAGTTGCCAGTGCGTGATGGTCTCTAGATGTTTTTATAAAAACTAATATATTTACGTTGTACGTAAATGTATAGTTTGGCGAAAAATGCCTAAAGTGATGGTTGCAAATTGGATCATGTTGCCAAATTCACCTTTTTCAAAGTATTTTTGCCAACTTATTCCTACAAGTTAGTTTTGACTGTATGGATAGTATAATGCATATTTCGGCGCTGTGTTACCAACCTTGTTTCGACCACTGAAAGGTGACATTTCGATGCTAAATATAATGTTAGTTGAGACGCTTGTGCAACTTTTAGTTTTTACGAGAGAAACGTGTACATGTTTTGTTTAAATATTTACGCATATGTATTATAGAGAAATGATTTAGATAGTTGTATGTTACGAATTTTGAACATATTGTTAGGAGTCATTTTACACTCGTGTTATGTATGCTAGAGTGTTGACAATATCTTTTGGAATTCCTCTATATTTTGTATACAGCCCAATATTTATTGTACAGTGTAATAAAATACAATGCATGTATAATTTATATTTTTTTATTTTACCTTTGAGAATCCTAAACAATATTTCGTATTTCTCTTGCTTTCTCAAGTAGCATTCGTTACGTATACACCGTGTTAAAAAAATACCAAGAAAAAAAACAACCCTAGTAAGCTGTCATTTCAGGCGTACAGTCACGAGCTAATTATGCTCCAAACAAAATTGGACTCAAAAATATCTGACACACTCTTATGCGTCGAGTAATAAGGACGTGACAGATATTTTTGAGTCCAATTTTCGCTGATTGTGTAGAGGAGCCATAGAAGTATGACTAATTGTCGTGACGCAACTGACTAAAGTTACCGTTTCTTCATTTTAGTCTTTGACTAGGTACACTTTTTTGAATAACGCCCAGACACGGGATAAATCTATTCATAAATAACGGAGCATCGTAGCCAAAATGCATTTGTAAGAAGTCCCGTCGTCGGGATTCAAACGAATATTTAAAAAAAAATGGAGGAAAGAAAATGGTGGTATTGGAGCATTAATCGTAATAGAACGAAGTAAGTAGGTACAAATTTATTTTTTAATTAACTAGACACTGGCGAATGAATGATCGGCGATCGTGTCGGCACGTCAACTCCCTTTGATGTGTGCGCGAAAAACCGACAACTCACAGGTCGCTGGTGATCATAGACGAAGATCAGCGACTACAGCCGAGTACCTATGTCCACATGATCGTGCTATTTGTGCTCGCCCGTAATCGTCGGTGATCGCTGATTGTGTAGGGAGCCATAAAAGTATGACTAATTGTCGTGACGCAACTGACTAAAGTTACCGTTTCTTCATTTTGGTCTTTGACTATACACTTTTTTGAATAACATTTAGACGCGGGATAAATCTATTCATAAATCGGAGCATCGTAGCCAAAATGCATTTATAAGAAGTCCCGTCGTCGCGTAGCAGATGGCGACGATTAATTGCAATGCTTTTGAATCTTCCGAGCACTGACTAATTAAGATGTTCTGATATTTCTTTAGTCGGAGTAGGAGATTTGTTAAAATTATAGTGGAATTACTTAAACAAAGTTTAATTGATGTAAATATCTTGCGTAGAAAATATGCAATTTTACAAGCTTTTATTTAACTTGCAATGTATGTATGTAAGTATCTATGTATTTATGTAAGGGTCAAATCTTGCAAGTTTAATGATCCACTTCCCGTCAACGGAATGGGCTTAAATTTGGACCACATATGTAAACCCGATGACAATGCAATATTAGGGTATCTAAGAGCTGATTTCATGATGGAGTCGGAAGGTGGCGACAGGAACTCCGCTATACTTGACGTAGACCCACCGTGTTGGGACTCATTAGTTCGCTCTTATTAAGCAGATAAAGATTTTGCAAAAAGAAAGTACAGTCGGCAACAAAAGCTTGTCCTAAAAATGAAATTTTGGAAGAAACTTTTTCCTGTATTAAAAGTATAATATCAGTCTTTCTTTGGCCAGGCCTATCATAGTATCTGCAATGTCAGCGTGCCCTAATATTGAGACGGTAATCTGGCTGACGCGGCTACGTGATGAATTATTCAACCCTGGACCTTACGCGACGTGATCATGACGCGATTGTAATCCGACGGAGAGTTAGAAACTGCGTTTACACTAAATTATTTTAGAAAGTTATTTATTGTATCATACAAATTCTTGGTAATTTGTAGCGAGTCTTAGTTATCGTTTGGCCTAGACAGGATTTTAAACAAGAAGAATTTTTATTTTTTCCAGAAATAGCTGAGGTGACGTTATAACAATACTAAAAAGTTACGGAAAAAAGAGCCTACTTGCTCGAAGACAATTTGCATATAGCTAACGTAAACGAAATCTGTCAAATGTGAACGTAAGCTAAGCATTCGACGCGACCGTGCGACAGCTTACGTCAATGCTATATCTACATTTTCGCTATCGATAACATCCGCACTCGCAGAATGCGTCTTGTCTGGGCCCACGGGTGGCCCAAATAGCGCTCGTTTGCCTTCTTGCTGAAAAAAAATCAAGGCGGCTCAGCACCATCACGCGCATTCTTATTTTTTTAGGCTTGCGTACGATATAGGTACGGTAAGTATTATTTATTTAGTCATAAATCAATTCGCCACAAATTGTCTGCAACGAACGCAAAGGCATTTTCATCCTGTTCGGAAAGTAAGAATTTTCACATCTCTTTAGCGGGCTGAAAATGGCAGTTCCATCCCTAGGGCGGAAAGTACTTTTGAAAAAGAATTGGTCAAACACTCAGGCATTTTTGACGGTTTTATAGACCATGGGAGAATCTTATACAGCCATTTCGAAACAAATTGAACTTTTTTTAAAAATCGTTTTGAAATTGTTACATTCATATTTTTTGTAAGACATAGGTACAGTCACCAGCAATAATATATTATCCTACATTGGGCGCAAAAATATCTGACACGCTCGTATTCCTCTAGTATAAAGACATGACAGATATTTTTGCGCCCGATCTTGAATTGCTGGTGACTGTACCTATCTAAAGACAAAGTTTTTGACAGTAACATTCGTGATTTTTGGTTATTTTCATCTCAGTCGAAATGAAAAGTAATCTTTAACTCGGGTGAAAATATCAATTGCACCCTCGAACTATACCTAATAGGCGCACTCGCTCGAGCTCGTAGGTACCTACAGCCTAAATATCTCGGGATCCAATTCATCACTTGCATCTCTTGGTTAACAATCTACTAGGTATTTATGGAGATTTTTATACAACGTTCAAACTATACCAAATAACCATCAAATTCGGCTCATCAGTGCGATAAGTCAAAGTCAAAGTCGGATAAAAGCGACGGGAATATCGAATGTCGAGAATAAGTTACTAGGTATGCAAATGCAAAATATACCTATCTACATACAACAGCTTTTATTTTTTCCTCATTCATAAATAAGTAGGCATTAACTGCCTTTCAACACAAATATATTACGATGATATTGTTTCATGTGTTCTTAAGAAACACGTTTCACAATACTCACGTGTACGTCAGCCCCAAAACAATATAATCTGACGAGCTAACAGCAATTCACACCGTCCGTACCTATCGATTCCCGCGGCTCCATTGCCAGTTTCGCTCAATCCGTGTTCAAAAAGGTACTAGAAAACAAGCGTTGGACTGCCCATATCAGGATTGAGTCGTTATGTGTGTATTTATAAGTGACTTTGCAAAATTTTGGTATACAGGTCACGTTGTTGCTCATTCCCGTGAAACGATTTAGTCCCGAGTTCCAGTAGGAGCGAGTAATATTTTTTAAGGCGTAAGTTAGGAGAACGAGGGAACCCGTATAGGTTACTTGGTAGTAAAAAAAAGGGGCCTATGACTGAAATTTCCCTCAAAAGTCAAAATACGACTAAGACGACAATCCATAGAAAAACCGCAGCACAGGGTTAGAAACATTGTTCTTGGACCAGATACACGCTCTGCCGCTGTGGACGATCTCGAAAGGGTGAACGAGTAGCGACACGAGAAAAAAAAATACGCAAGTTTTTTGCCGACTGTACTGTTTTGAACGATTTATCAGCTGCTTATCGAAATTCATGTAGCGAGTCCAAATTTTGGTGTGTCAACATCAAGTACCTACAGCTAAGATCTTGTAGCTGCCTTCTGACTCCATCATCAGATCAGCTCTTAGAAGCTATAATATTGCAAATAAAAACTTATTCAGCACTTATACATAGCACTAAAAAAATATTTTCATGTTTTTCTACCACAGTATTTCAACTTTCAAGTTGGCATGTGCATGTTGCTGGAATAAAAAGACAGCTATTTAAGTTTTAATGAACCTTTATGAAACGAAACTGGTACGAAACTCTTTAAGTTGCAGGACCCTTTATAGATATACCATTAGCGACCCACCAGCCCACCACTCACTTTGCTTCCGTTTATATGAGTTTTTCTAAACCATATGCTCTATACTAGTCAGGGATATAGCTTCTTATTGCTAAAACATATGTTTAATTGTTCCAGTTGTTTGAGGGATAACTTACTAAGATACAAACAAACACATACCCGTTTTATAAAATATTAAGGAGGCTTATGAAAGGATAATTACTCCGCTACCTTTACAGCGTGTTTTTTTTTAATGGGTTTGACTAAATATTACTAAATGTTGGTTTGGTTACACACCGAAACATTTTCGCAATTGATGTTGAGGGGGCGCTTGCTTGCGGGCGCCACGGCTCTGGCGCCTCTTTAAGTGGTTGTGCGCCTTATATCCTCTTCTCTGTAATTCTGTATTCATTGACGCTCGCAGCTTGACGCACTGACATCCGAGAGCGGCCCAAACGGCATCCTTGATCGCCAATTCAGTCAATGCTCACTCAATTTTGACGCAGGATCACGGAATAAATATCTTGCTTTAGATTTAGGTGTCTTTATTGGACCCCTCAAGGGGGGTTATGGTTTTACCCGACTGGCCTAGAAGTACGGTAACCTATAGTGCGACCAAAAAGAGTAGAAATTAAATGAGGGCGCCACTTTCTACGTAACTGTCACATTTTTGACGTAAAATGCTTGAACATGGCAACTATTTAGTAAGGTGCGTTGGGGTAAGATTGAACGGATTTTACACGAGATGACAGGTGTTTTTTTTAAAGTGATATTATACCAAGAATATGAGGACTAGTTACAGGACGCTACGCTTTTGGTAAAGAGCACATATGAACCTTTATAATTAAAACTTAAAAAAGGAAGTTACTAATACTTTTACTATTGAAAAAGTTGAAATAAAGTTACACTCATTACTAAAAAATCCATGGGGTAAGATGGAATGGTGACGGGGTAAGATTGATATAGTTTTTAAAATCGTTAATATGCGCCGTAGGTGAATGTGATGCATAAATTCCAACGGTAAAGCACCGTAGCAGTTTAAAACATTATTTCATATTTAAAAAAAACCGTTATTTACAGCTAAAATTCGGCTTTCTATAAAATGATATTTCAGTCTTACCCCACTTTGAGGATAGGTAGACAAGGGTTCTCAAACTGTTCTTTATAGAATACGACTTAGCTTGAATCAAATCCCAAGACCCCCTATACAAGAAATATGAAGAAAAACCTTTTTTTTGTGCATTTTTATACGGATTGTATTTTTATAATGGCTTCTGGCTTAAATCGTAGTCTAACTTTCAAAGTTTACGACTAAATAGCAATCTCAAGTAAAACTGCTACAAATATGTGACAAAATTGATTTTGTCAACATGATGTTTTAAGCGGTCATTAGCCCTGTAAACTTACTCAATCATATAATCGCTGTGCAGCGATGTCATCATCATCCGTGAGCGCTAGCCGTCGGCTTTCGAGCGCCGCATACGAAGTTTTAAAGTTCAATATCTCAGAAACGATTTGACGTACCTATCGAATGTTTATTTCACAGGTATTTTTTGTTTTAATTAAAAATATGGTAAATAAGCTGAAGATCTAAACTGGCTGACATTCTCTATTCAATTTTATTAACGCAACGCATACAAACACAGAAATAAATAATTAAATGTAAGTTCACGATAAAGTCCCGTCTAATTAAAATAATGTAGGTACTGTATAGGTTGTATAACAAACCTCTATAAACTACCTACCTACCTAAGTATATTTAATGAAAGTAGTTATTCCTCCACACTTTGACAACCAGTGACTGTTACTATGGGTTTTGAAACCGGGGTAACATGAAAACAAAAATATTACCGTCTTACCCCTTTAAAAGTAGGCGGTGCAAGATTGAAATATATAAAAACTCGGAAACTAAGAAAGATAATTAAAATTCACATTGACAGGTAATTAAAATAACAATTACAAGCAAACGTATCAATACAACATCTCTCTAGCGTCACTGCAAAAGGAGTTACAAAACATGGGGTAAGATTAAAAAACATGATTTGAACGTAAAAAATTCACCTTGTCGAAAATTGACGATAACACACGACCACAATAACTGAGCGAACGGCACTGACTGAGGAGCGAGGAGCAACAAAATGGCGTTCTCAATGAAGTGCCCAGGAACCAAAAATGTGCACGGAATAGGGAGTTACGAACGGTTTTTCATCTTACACCGTTTTCCAACTTACCCCAACGCACCTTATGGTTTTTTTCTAGTTCCATTTTATTTAATTTCTACTCTTTTTGGTCGCACTGTATATGCATACCTATATGTATATAGGCTGTGTCAATTGAAATTGCCAAAGACTTAAACAAATTAGTACTGTTTGTAACATAAACTCAAATATTCATCAAGCGTGTTTTTATTTAAAATAACGCATAATTCATACAGTAGGTGAAGGCACCAGTGTTGGACAGTTTTAGCTGACAGGCACCAGTAATGGACACTTAACTCTTAAGTAATTAAATTTCATACGGTCCTATTGATTGTTGCAAAACAAATGAAAAACCCTTCTATAAAATAAGAATCTAGTGTCCATCATTGGTCCTTGTCCATTACTGGTTCCATCCCCCTAGTAGTAGTAGTATACGCAGTATTAAGAAAGGGCCAGCTCAGGAGTACTCTAAACCAATGCACGTGTATTTTCATGACATGACATGATGACAATGATCTCTTCGTGTGCGATTCGAACTCGTACTTGACCGGTTTTTTTCCGGTGAGGCTACGCTACAACTTAAAACATTTTTGACAAATAAAAAGTCGTTCGTATAAAATAGTGATTTTGAATACACTAGACACAAGGTAAACACAAGAAAATAGATTTACTCTAACAACTTCCTTGTCAACATATCCCGGGCTATTCCGCCCAATCATGTTCTCAAAATGAAAGCGCATTTCACATTCTCCTCCGCTCTGAAGTAAGTACTCCAAATAACAAAATTCTGGAAGCCTCTCTCCGTCCTCGTTCACGTCTATATTAAGAAAAAGGGACAGACGTATTCTAGGGTAGGTAACAGCGTTTCCAATGATATACCCACTATTGAGTTTCAGTAAAATACATTGCGAATGTAAGTATTACGCTGCCGACGGCTCATAGCATGTTTCATGCGCAGATAACTTAGTGGCAGAGGCAACGTTTGATATTGCAAGGGCTCTGTTCTACTCCTCTGTATAGCTTCAATAGTTATTTGTTATACAAGGGGGGAAAGTTGTATTTTACCTGCGAGTGTTCATTTGAAACACGAGCTAGCGAAAGAATTCTATGATAGACCACGAGCGAAGCGAGTGGTTCAAAAATAGAATCCTGAGCACACGAGACGTAAAAATATAACTTTTCACCCGTGTATAACACAAAACTTTTCACCTCACTACAGCGAGGAAAATAAGAAAAAGGATTTGTACTATCAATTATTATTAATTTACCTCTTTGTAAATACAATAATATTGGTAAAATCGAAAATAGCCTAAGCATATCCAGTCTTTAAAATAAAGTCAAATATCACTTAAAGCTGCCTTCAAATGTCAAAACTCTTTCTTCAATCGTGAATAAAAAGCGATTTTCTCAATAGATATCAAACAAACAAAAAGGGCTTTCCGAGCTAGTGAGATGAAAAACATTTATCCATCGTGTAGTCAACTTAATGGAAAAATGTGGCCACTTTTTTCCATTATGTTACTCACTCATGGTTCAATTGTTATTAAATTATGTCATATACCGACCCTTTAAAATTGTGTATTCAATATTCATTTGTACAACAAAAAAACCATCCTACGATTTCAAGACAATGTTTATTAGAAAACTCAATAATAGTAATGATGATGCAGTTAAACACCACATTGAAGTACAAATACATATCTTTAATTTTATAGATCTCGTGAATGTTCAGTTTAAATCTTGCAAGTCAATTTTAAACCAGTTCCCATTATGGGACTGGGCTAAAATTTGTAATATATACATTATGTACAACAAAACAATTAAAAATGCAATATTATGGTGTCTATAAACTTATCAGACGATAGATTAAGAAGTGCCAACAACATTTTCGCTTAGTTATTATTATTATTAAGCGAAAATGTTGTTGCCATTCTTTAATCTATCGTCTGATAAGTTGAAAGACACCATAAAAAAAAAATTTACACAGTAAGTAACCACCGAAATTGGACACCTTAGTTCGATTGATAATTATGATGACTACCTATGCTGGAAGTTACTCTTTTCTTCGTCGTACAGTCTTGTCAGAGTACCTAGTCGGGCTGGTCTTGGTCGAGAACACTTCCTTCGCGATTTCTCTCCATTTCTTCCGGTTCAAGGCGTTGCTTTGGATATTGGAATGCATTTTAAGAGGCCTACTTATGTACTGGAGTGGACGAATTAGGCTGAGCAAGAAGAAGAAGGCATTGCGAGTACAGTCGGCTGTAAATAGCTTGTAGGATGAGAGGAGTAGAGGACAATAAAGAGATATATCTCCAGGTGGATGTTATGTCTGGGGACCGAAGTTCATTAGGATGAAGTTGGAAGTTGTATATATGTCAACTGACTGGAGAAACTTCGTTAGCGCGATGTAGAACACTTTACCTCTAGTTGCGCTGTCTGACGCTGGTGGCGCTGGCGAGTTGGTTGATACAAGTGAGCGCTAGATGTCGCTAGGTCGCCACAAGCTTACTTCATTTTTATGGTTCCGTACCCAAAGGGTAAAAACGGGACCCTATTACTAAGACTCCGCTGTCCGTCTGTCTGTCTGTCACCAGGCTGTATCTCACGAACCGTGATAGCTATGTAGAGAGTTGAAATTTTCACAGAAGATATATTTCTGTTGCTGCTATAACAAAAAATACTAAAAACAGAATAAAATAAATATTTAAGGGGGGCTCCCATACAACAAACGTGATTTTTTTGCCGTTTTTTGCTAATGTTGTATAGATTATGGTACGGAACCCTTCGTGCGCGAGTCCGACTCGCACTTGGCCGGTTTTTTTAAATAGGGTCCTAACAGGCAGAGCCGTTTTAAGCTACTCAATATCTGGGTCACACGTCAACGTGTTAGGAAAAGAAAGACACGCGCCTTTATCCTCTTTGTGAATCGCCCCAGCCCTTAGTGAAAGAAAACACGGCTCAAGTGTTATCATGTGTTTGAGGGCGTAAGTACCTACTCGAAAAAATTGACTCGGAATTGAAGACAAGCACACTGAATGGGTTTTGGAACAGTTGTGGACGTTTGATGGTAAGGCAGTTCGCATGCATAATTGACGCAAGTTTTAATTTGTTTTAGGGCGTAAGTACCTACTCGAAAAAAAATACTCGGAATTGAAGACTTGCAAACTGAATTTGGAACAGTTGTGGAAGTGTGGATGTTTGATGGTAAGACAGTTCTCATGCATTTTTAATTTCGGTAGTGAATGGGTTGGTTTTTACACAGATTTAGATTCAGATTTATTACTCATTATAATGTTACAGTAACCATCCAGGGGCAAGAGTTAGTGAAGAGCAAACCCATTTTTTATTAAAACAAAACCTGCATATTTATTTATTTGAATATAAATACCTACTTTAGTGCACAAAATTCTAATAGTGAACAAAATGCTTAAGTACTTAATGCTACAAGCATTCTCTACCACCTTAAGGTGAAACAGAAATCAAAAAAGTTGCCTTCTTTTTACGCGTATGCCGTAAATTCTACGTTAAACAAGACTACTTGAGTTGAGTATTTGAATTCGCAGGGCCTCCTCTTGATTGCACCAAGCTATCCAGCTATCAAGCTATCGGTTCTGCGCTTCCCTCATATAGCTCTTTCCCGATGTCCTTACCAGACCACTAAAACCATTGGGCAGGTCTGCCGACTGGTCTTGACCAACAGTCTGATATTGCCTTTGTCTACCGACTATTTTCCAGGCAGCCCAAATGTCCTGACCATTTTTACAACCTATTAATAGCATTTCCGGTTTGCCTTAAACATCACTATTACTAAAATAATAATAAAGCTTATTTTTTCTCAGAACTAATATTATAACACGTGTGCCTTAACTAGGAAGAATCTGTTTTTCAGACATTTATAAGCTTACATGGTAATTTTTAAGTACTTACTTATACAATAAATTCACATATTAGTTAACAAACTTGTACCTACACAAAATAAATGTAAGATTTTAAGGTACGTATTAAATTATTTTACACTCACTAGGTGACAAAATAATAATTTATATTAATAAAATAACAAATAGCTATATCTAAAAAAGTATCATAGCATAAACCAGGCTTGGTTAGAAATAGAGATAAGTTTAAATTTTGCTAAATGAAAATACACCTTATAGTTTTGTTTAAGAGCCGTCAGTAATTTTACTGTATCCTCGTAGGACAAGTTTTGAAAAGCTTTATACAGGGTAGTGATTCTTTCAAAAGCAAAGGTGAGCAAACGCATGAGTGAATGTCCAAGCGGCGAGTTTAAGTAGTGCCGTCAGAGCGAACAAAACAAATTTCAGCGCGTGTATTCAATTTAGCAGCATGGCTTCTCGAACGTATAAGGCTGCCTAATTGAGAATGCACGCGCTAAAATGTGTTTTGCTTGCTCTGACGGGACTACTTAAACTCGCCGCTTGGACATTCCCTGCATTCGCTCACCTTTGCTTTTGAGATAATCACTACCCAGGGCGACTGCGGGGTTGTTTGGCGACAAAGTAAACTAAAACTCACTACACCATTAGGAACATAACGTAATAGTTTAAAAGCGTTAAGACAATTACTTTGTTTTTTGTTTAAATATAAATTAAATGAAAATGTTTTTATTCAGGATCTTGGCTACCCTACATACTCAATTTTTTACTCATCTGATCATGGTTTAATCGGTTGATTTTCAAATAGATTTAAACACAAAAATGTTAGGACACCATCATTTTAGTTTTAATTAGGTAAACATATATTATTTTAATAAAATGCTAAACTTTACTTGTGTAAAAAACCACTGACTATGCTTTTAAAATCTCAACCATTTAGGTTCTTACTACTTCTTACTGAATGGGAAAGTTAAGTTACGATCTAGGTACTGTAATAGGACTTTTTTACATTCAAATAGGCTTATGTAGATGATAAATGCATAAGTCATCACATGCTAATATGTCTTTTTGGCAAATAGATATTTTACAGACATATTCAATGTTACCTTGCCTTCTAATCTTACCTTTAATTTTTTGGTAAGCATTGAGATTCGGCCTCTTCAATTAGAAGCGAGTTAAGTATATTCGAGCCCATTAGTTAGGGCCGCTTTGAAGCGATTCAAGCGCTGAGTGCTCGTTATAGCCGAAAACGCGTTCGCGCCGAAAAGTCGCACTGCGCCATTTTGTTTAAAAAAAGTTTGACTGGTCTATTGCATGAAGGCGTCATGTAGGTTGGATATGTTGTTTTTTTTTTGTGAATAAGGTTAATTGAAAAGGTTTATGTTCCACTTTCTTCACTTAACCCTTCCAATTCTTTATTTTTCTGCTCGTTTACTATGAACCGCTAATGCATGTCTATGTATAATACCACCTATAGCGTTACCGAAGCGTGAAAACATTTCTAAAATTATTTAGTTGCTATATACGTAGGTTAGGTTAGGTTTGATTTATAAACGATATCAAAAAATAAAGTCTTCTATCAAAACATTGCATTCGGAATACTACTTCACTCTTTAATTAAATAGATACTTAAAAAAATTGTCAGTGATAATAACAATACAAATTAAAAATTAAAAATTAAAATTAAATTCGGAATTATGTAGTCTACCCATATTTTATTTGTTCTCTCAGTGAATATAACAAAAAAAGACAAATATTAATTACGCTTTTGTTAAAAAAATGAGGAGTGGGCAACTATTGGTGTCTTTCTTTAACATATGAGTAAGAGAGGGACACCAATAGTTGCCGGCCACATATTGCAGTGAAAATATGGCCCGTTTAGAAGCCCCTTTAATAACATTGTGAGTGGACACGAAAGACGCAGCCATAAATATTCCTGTATTTTTTTAAATGTCAAATAGAAGGCAAACGAGCCCATACGAACGAGTATGTGAACTCTAAAGCCACTAGGAAATTTCAATCTCAAGATTGTAATCTTACGATGACAATCTTAAGACTGCTAATTAATGGTCTGCCAACTTTTTTTTTCCGGTTATCACCAGGACCGAGGACGCAACAATCCGGACGCTGCTGTTTGGCGGTAGTGTCCGCAGTTAAAGGGAACCACGGAATAGAAAAAACAGTGGAAGTGGCATGAGTTTCGCTTAGTATCAGACCTGTTGTCGCCAATATTCAAACTATCATAAAAACAACACGCCACCATGGAAAATGTTTTTGGTGCGGCTATCGTTTTTACACTCCAAAATAGCACAATAAGGCATGCTTCTGGGGCTCTACTTTGAAATCAGTAATTCGAACTTCGGATCGCCCCGTCACTTTCTTGCAAATCAGTGACGCGTCGAGAGCAAAAGGGATAACAATAGACGAAGTTCGAATTACGGATTTCAAAGTAGTGCCTCTGGATTTATTTCCTATTTTAGAAATATCGAAATATAGAAATATCGAAATAAGCGATCGCGGCAACAGTGCCAACAGTATGGTAGGTTATGCGGAACTCCGCATAACTATGCCACACGTTACACGCCCGCTTGACAGTTCTACTGTTTTTTCTGTTTTGTGGGTAAGACGGTGGTAGCGATCCGAATAGACCTTGCACAAGGTCTTTCTTCCACTAAAAGTAACAGTTTATTGAAACCATATTGAAACGGTTTTTTCCCACGCCTCTTTTTCTTCGCACCGACCTTAGTTTTTTTCTGTTTCGCCTACTGGTTAACTGGGGCGCGTTTTATAAAGCTACAAGTAACAATTGTACAGGTCTAAACTGGCAACACTGCTCAAATGGCTGGTCGTAATTAGGCGGAGTTGTGTCAAATGGAAACTTGTAACCTGTAAATTGTAATTTGTAGCTTTATAAAACAGAGGCCTGGTAGAGAATACCATTGGGCATTAAGTTCGCCATTAGTACTTTATTGTGCAAATAAGTTTAAATAAATAAATAAAAGTTCATAATTAGTACGAATACGCGGTAGTCTAAATAATTGACAAAATTTAAATCATTGATCATTCTGATTTCACAATATTTGATTTCAGTCCAATCTACCAAATTATGCAAATAATAGGGTTGATAATTTACTATAAATTGCTATTGCTTTAACTTAATGTGCGCTCTATGGCAGACCATAGAGTATAAATAAAATAACATGAATAATTTTAATGAAAATGGCGGTATTTTGGTATGTTTTTGACAGTCCCATTGTTCCAATAAAACCAATTAGTAATTTGCTGGACCAAATGAATGTTAAACTCAATTAAAATGCGATTGATCAATCCATTCACTGCCGGATGACGTAAAAAGCAATTCGCGGACCAATTTTCGTGTAAACATGCCTTTTGTTCGCATTTATTTGGAATAACAATGGCGTTTTATTAACATTTCTGTTCCTCTGTTATATTCACTGAGACAAAATATTACCTATACATGGTGATTTTTTATCGGTAAGTAATCACCATTATCACCTCTGTTCTACCCACGAATATGAACAACATTCACTATCGGACCGACTTCGAAATCACGAAAAAAAATTCAGCAGCTTCATACATTTTGGTCGAGTACCTATTGAACTTTTCTATGAAACAGCTGTTATTTTTTTCGTGATTTCAGAGTTGGTCCCATAGTGAACACAGAGATGATAATGGTGATTACCAATTGGAATTCACCCTGTATATGTATTTATACCTCCATACTACAAGCAGCTAGATAGAGTAATTTCTTGACCGAGCCTTTTTTTTTTACTGCTTTTTCTACAAACCAAAAAAAACATTTGTATCTGTGTATGTGTGTTTCTGTATATCTGTGTGTGTGTCTGTGGCATCGTAGAACCCAAACAGGTCGACAGATTTGGATGCGTTTTTTTTTCAAATAAGCATATTTAATCGGGAAGTAGACGCCGCCGCTATCATATCGGGGGTTTTATCTATTTAACAGTTATTATAAGGTTTACCAAAATATCATGACATAAATGGAAATTTAATAACTTGCAAATTAAAGGTCTTGATACCTGATTTTCCACCTGTTCTATAGTCTGCAGAAGTCTTAATTTATTTGGGGATTATTCCATTTTACAGGATTAAATAAAAATATCACTTCTGTGCAATTAAATGTAAATGCCATCAAAACGGATCAAACAAACATTTATAATATTAGTAACGATTAATTACCCCCAACTTTGGATTTGCATTTCTATTATTAGCGAGTAGTTAAATTACAACAATCATGTGCCATACGTATGTTTATTACTTTTTAATTGAAAATGAATTCAAAACCTCTATGACGTAGGTACCTATAATGCAACTTTAATGTAAATTAACATTTGCAATGTGTCATTATTTTCTTACCTGCACGGCTAGCACAAGTTGCCCGCGACTTATTTGTCGCTCGGATCCCCCTTTCTATTAAGTCAGTAACGATAGAGACGCACTGAGCGACAAGCGAGAAAATACAACTTGTGCTAGGTACCCGTGCAGTCTTTGTATTTAAATCTTAACATACCTTGGTATTACAGCACGGGTAGTACAAGTTGTATTTTCTCGCTTGTCGCTCAGTGCGTCTCTATCGTTATTGACTAAATAGAAATCGAAATCCGATCGACAAATATGTCGCGGGCAACTTGTCTTAGCCGTGCTGACCACTGTAAAAACGTCAATTTGTACATACAAAATCACAAAATCTCTGAACGTTAGCCAACTTTAACTAGTAAGCTGGGCCCGTATTATGGACGCCTAATTTATCGCGGTGGATAAAGCTTCCGTCACTCTCGCACTTACATACTGGTCAGAAAGTGACAGATGTTTTATCTACGCTTATCTACGTCGATAAACATGACCATAATCGGCCCGCTGTCATAAAACGAAACGATAAATTATAAGAGGCGGAAATTGGGCAAAAAATATGTGTAATTAACGACGCGTATGAGGCTAAACGTAATTAAATTTCACGTGCGTTGCTCGTAAATCAAAGGAATGGACGAAGCTGCGGAAAAAAGCGTTGTTTTTGCAATAATGGAGAATCCCACTGTTTTTCCACGGTAATTAGGCAGGAGATACACACTAACCCCTCCTTATCTGTCATTGTGACATTTGGATTTGACAGATAAGGTCAAAACATTGTATAGCTATACAACCGTTACTCAACGTTTATTAGTAAGGGGGTAATTAGGCAGGAGATACACACTAACCCCCTTACTAATAAACGTTGAGTAACGGTGGTATAGCTATACAATGTTTTGACCTTATCTGTCATTGTGACATTTGGATTTGACAGATAAGGACAAAACATTGTATAGCTATAAAACCGTTACTCAACGTTTATTAGTAAGGAGGTAACATAGGGCAACGGTTGGGTGGTTTTGGTGTTGCCAAGCAAATCAATTGGTTGATGTTAGGTTTTTTATTTATTTTATTGTGATTTCATTTTCTGTACAGTCAAGTGCAAAAATATGTATCGAAAGAATCCTCTCATGAATATGTTAGGAAGTTCTTATTACACTGGAATAAGGGTGCATTGGGTTATAATCTTGAGATAGTGCGTTTTTTTTTGGGTTGTCGCCTGAAGGGCCAAAGACTTAAGTCCTTCCTTTTGTTAGCAGGATATTGAAAATTACATTTGAAAGGTGCAGACCTGGGAATGGAGGGCCCAGGTACTGCCGGGCTCGTACCGGCTAAAAACACCAATGCCCCTTGTTATGAATGATGAGATAGTGCGTTCTCCCATATTTTTACACTTGAATATACAAAATTGTCGCCAGTGTTTGTTATGTTACCTGTTTTCTGTTTAATTTAAGTACGGTTAAGTTAGCTTATTAAGTCAGCGTCCCAGTGAAGATCGGCGCCGCGGTTTCACTGCGGTACAATGCTGAGAGGGATCCTTGGTCTCTATTCTAGGCGGTAAAAACCATAATAATATCGTCTTTCACCTGTTATGGTATTGTTTGTAATCGGCCGCTATTACTGTCAAGTAAATAAGAGCTAACATAACGTTGACAATACGTTAACAGCGGGCCTAATATGGCTGCGTTTATGGCGTAAACGGGCGTTTTCACTACAAATTATGGAACTTTAAAACTGTGTCAGTTTTGTGACGAAAATTAGCTATACATTGACGGCCGCAATGTATAGCTAATTTTCGTCACAAAACTGACAAGGTTAAAGTTTCTTAATCTCAGTCCTTAATTGGGGTACACTTTGTAGTGAAAATGCCCAAACATCCGTCACTTGTTGACATGGATACGGTACGGTTGTGGTACGAGAGTGACGGATTCTTTATCCACATTTTGTCATGCGATAAACGCAACCATATCAAACGCAGGTCAAAGTTAAACGTTATGTTTTCGGTCTACTTTATTTTCTATTATTTGTCTGTGTCCGTTGAATAAATATTTCCTGTTTCTATTACTATAAATTTAATAAAGGTCTATATTCTATAATTTAATACATTTCTTTACTTATCGGCTTATTTTAAGTAAGTAAGCAAAATATTTTACAATGAAAAAACACATTGTCAAGAGAATATTGAATAATGTATAAGTATGCCGTCTGCAAATAATAAAAAAAAGAGAATTATCCCTACGGTAAATAGATATACGTAAATAATACGAGTATGCACTTGCAAAGAAAACTTTCAGTGCGCTAGTCCAACTCACTCATCACGGTTTTTAATGATTCGTGTATGATCTATGAATGTATGAATCATTTCGACAATGCAATGATATGCACGGTTCAATTATTACCAAGAAATCAAACTAGGGATTAATCGAGCGAAAAAGCAATTTCCTCATTTAAAACTAGACCGAACTATGCCAAAACAAAAAAACTTGTATTTTAACCTCTGTTGCTGCATGCCAAGGTTTAATTTGGACCGTATTCATAGTCAGAGTTATTTCTTTTTAGTTTTTGATGTGGATTGTACCACGTTTAATTCGAGCTGTGATTTATTCCGCCAATCAAAGTGTCAAATGCGCGAGTATCGCCGGTTTCAGTCCGCGAGCGTGGCAGGTCGGTTTTTTAACGCGCGTAAAGAATATTAAGGTTCAGAGTGGCCAGGAGGCCCTGCGAAGATGCACTACCTAACTAGCGTTTCTATTCGTTTCGTTTTTAAACCAATCGCATCACTGCCTGGTAGATCACGTGACTTTTCGTATCACGTCATTACCAGTGACGCGATTGGTTTAAAAACGAAACGAATAGAAACGCTAGTTAGCGTAGTGCATCTTGGCAGGGCCCTCAGCTCTTGCTCGTGATCTGAGGGGCTATTATGACGTGGGTACCTATGCAGTTAATTTTACGGCGAGCGTAAAAGACAGAGCTATAGCAGTTATCTCTCCTTCGTTCTCAGCGTAAACTAAACTGCATTGCTATGTCATAATAACCCCTGGGGGGTTACCATGACGTAGTTCAGTTTAGGTTGATAGAAAGAGACAGAGCTGTATAACTGTTATAGCTCTGTCCCTTTCCCTCAACCCAAACTGAAATGCTTTAGTATGTCATGGTAAACCCCCAGAGCTGTATAACTGCTATAGCTCTGTCCTTTTCCCTCAACCTAAACTGTAACCCTATTTAAACTAAACTCTAACCCTATTTGTGGCTCGAATACAAGTTTATAACTAGCTAAATACTTGCTACTTTTAAGGCGACGGGGTACTAAAAATGCCTTTTCATACAGACTTTGTATACTTACTTACAAGTTTTTCTTTTTTATTGTGCCACAAAATCAAAATCAATGTTTTGTCATGGGTTTTTTTTAAATTTGCGTGTCAACTTGATTTTTTAATATTTTTGAAGTCTAAAACTAATGTATTTATTTAAAAATGATACGACGCTCTTTCACAAGTCTAATAAAAAGCAATCTATAAAAACCCAACTGCTGTTTGGGTAATGTCGTCAATATAATGTTAGTAATCATGTTTATACTTCATTTCACTAATTTCGTATTTTAAAAAAAACCAGTGATACCCGCGACGCTAAGACGAATATAACGACACCTCGTTTGTCGAAATCGGGCCATCCGTTCAGCCTGTACAAGAGAACAAAGAGCCATACATACATACTTACATAAAATAAATACCTATAATAAATATACCGCTAGGAAAAAAGCCAGATCTGCACCAAATAAGTACTGAGAGATATAAATACATAAATACATAGTAAATACAGACTCAGGAACAAATACTCGTGCTCATCACACTAACATTGCGTCCCTTTACTTTCTCAATCTCTTATCTGATCGAATAGTTAAATAGAAAAAACACTCATGTTCCCAGGTATATAAAAACTACTTTCCTATCAAAATATTCGATCAGATCAGAGGTTTTGAAAGTAAAGAGACGACTTGCCAATACCAAGGATAGAACCCGAAAACTAAATCGGTTGACTACACATAATTACGTCCAAGATGGCATGTCAATGGCACGAGCAGCCGTAACTAGGACCGCTTTCAGCGTGATAAGAATTTGACAATCAGCCTTAAGATATTCAGAGCCAAATACACCATTTCGGGCGCATTTTGCTTAGTAATCAGGAAGGTTGGCACGTCTTGGTTCTCAAAGGGATGATTGCCCACGGTGGAGTGTACTCGTATAGTTAAATCGTTTTGGGTTTGCGTCTGCGTGCGTGTGTGTGTGTAGAAATAGATGCGTTGGCATTAGGGTTGCCACCCAATCACGTAATATAGCTAATTTTATTTTGGCCGTTTGTATTTAATTTCTAATTTACGGAACACGTGTCATACGATAAAAACTTCATATTCGACATAGTTAAATAAATGAAAAATGAAAAGATTTACTACTACATGTGCAAGTATATAAGTAACAGGAGTTGTCTAATTATTACGCCGAGATCGAGCGTCACTTGAGTTGAAGACGATTTTACCTACAGATGACAATTTATATCAAAATCATAAGAGGTGTTTTTAAGAACATGACTACAAACAAATAAATTTACGTGTTAGAAAAATACGCAAAAATGTATTTTTGTTACACGTTTTATTTTGCTCGTATAATGGGTAGTTAGTATAGTATTTTTTTAAAGGTGGTAACCCTAGTCGGAATCAATATTCAACTTCAAGTGAGCACCGAGACGTGTGTGCATGAACGTTGTTCTGAATCTTTGTTATGTTGGCTATACCACTAGTACCACTACACACGAAGACCGCATTCTTCAAGTGATTTGCCTATGAGACCACTCCACGGCGTCCTTGTCTCAGTTGATAGGGATACGAGACCCTTAACCCGTATTATAGTCGCCTTCGCCTTAGATTAAGCATCCGTCACTCTCGCACTTACATTCTGGTCAGAACGTGACAGATCCACGTCTATCCACATTGATAAACACGACCATAATACTGCCCTCCTAAGCCAATAAGCAGTATCTCAAGTTCAATAACCAAAGTAGATTTTATTCTATTCTGTTAGTAATGAGGTTGAAATTGCTTTAGGAGTTTTATCTGAGATACTGCGAGAGTGACGGATGCTTTATCTAAGGCGACTATAACATGTGATTGTATTGTTTTTTACTGCCAAGTAAATAAGAGCCATATCTATATCTATATCGTTTCATTGACAATACGATAACATGATAAAAGCAATATGGTTTTATCGAGTAGTATAGTGCCCCTCGTCCTTGATACTCCAGTCCTAATTAATCGTTAAACTGTGGTATTGCATAAGCTTTGACAATTAATTATAATCTAATCTGAAAAGCGGATAATTAAATACCGATACGTCTTTGTAGAGATCTAGTAGCTTACTATAATTTAATTAATTGTTTAGTACAATAAAGTGTTTACCTACATACATACATATACAACGTGTTTCAAAAATTCCCAAAAAATAGAATTGAAAATATTGTCAACCCTAGTAGCTCTCATCTCAGTCATAGAAGTTGTATGACTCAGATGACAGCTTAGGTACTATATAGGGTTGACATTATTTTTATAATTCCCTTTTTGGGGTATTCGCAAAGCCCCTTTATTTGATTTAGGGCTGATTTTTCAATTCTTTGTCATAAGAAAGATAAGGACTGAGCTACAATTTACCTGACAGATAGTGTTATCTGGAGATTGAAAAATCAGCCCTAAGTCTATCGATGGGGTAACTACATCATATGCTCTCCCAAACGCTAGCGTATCCCTATCGATAGGCTTACCCTAATGATATGGAAACTGCTTCGAACTAGTTAACTACAACCATTGAGTTTCGTTAGGGTTTCGGATTTAAGCACTTAGGGCCTGTTGTTTGATCAGTAGTTCACTCAACTAATTGTTAAAATTCGAAAAAGGAATCGAAAATTTGACACATTTCCTTGAGAATTTAACTATTAGTAACCATTTTTGACCATTAGTTAGTTTAACTACTGATCAAACAACAGGGCCTTAGCATTACGTTAGTGTTACCCTATCAATTCTCCCTCTCCGTTGACTCTGTTTCACAGATTCGTGTGATTGGTTGTTTTCAAGTCTGTGTGTGTGGATATAGCCAATCAATTGGTAAGTAGTGAAAACTATACATACTTTTTTATTTTATTTATTGCATATTTAGTTTATATTTTTATTAAATTACTTTTGATGTATTGGCCTCTGTATTCAACACAACGAAATAAATGTTAAATACCTGGTAGAGGGGAGTATAAATAGCAAGAATATTCCAAAAGGCACTTATGATAAGCTTAATGGCCTTTTACTTATGCTCTTGTAAAAAAATAAAAACAAAAACAGCATATAATCCTTCGCATGGCTTTCTTTGTTAGCACGGCTTTGAAACAGCTGAAACGTTGAGGTAAATGCAAAACATCACGTGATAAAGTCTCCTTTTTTATAATAGTATGTACCTAAAGTAAGAGCAACGAGACGAGATAAAGAATGTAAACAAACTTTCAGGAGTTCAAAACGTTTTCATTTGAAATCGTGTCACTTCGAACGCAAACCAATCAGGAATCAGTAATCAGTAGCTATTCCAGTGTCCACTTCGTTGGGCAATGAACATATTTTGGGTTAATATATTTATAGCCTATGACACTTACAAATAACGTGGCTTTCTATTGGTACCCCCTACAACGCACGTCACAAACTTTACCTCTTTATAATATTAGTATAGATCAGCACAGTTTTTAAAACAATTGAAAATCTAAGTTTAAAAAATAAGGTACCTAGCGGAAAAGAATTGTCTTGTCTTGTCTAAGAAATATGTGATTGTTTTACTTCGCAGCGTAAATGAAATTATTTTCCCTATTATAAAATCCATTGTATCCTAGATTTAAGTATACAGCCTAGCCAATATTCTAAACTTCTGTCATGTAGCAATACTTGCGTTAAACGGAATCTAAAGACGGGAGAAATATTTAGCTCCGGCTGGCGCACTCCGCACTTTAGGCACGAAGCTAAAACTTCATCGGCTTACTTCTCGGTGGGTTTTGTCAACATTCATTTCATAGAACGTCACTTCGCAGAATTGGGGTTGTTCATATTTTTACAATTACTCTAATTCGAAAACCATTTCGAGGAATGGGGTTTTAAAGTCGGTTTGCATTATTACGTTTTTGAAATATTTATCTATTTCGGATATTTCGACAAAAGTATATTTAACCTTTGTTTGACTTTCGTTTTTGGCTTGAAGCCCTCCTAGGTGTATCTTACGGGTTATGCGAAAATCGCTTGAAATATAATGTTTTAATACATTATTACAATCACTTTTTATCATTAGATATCATTTAATTGTTGTAATATATTAGAAAATGCCAGCCCAAATTAAAAATAATCCATAAAATGTCTGCTAAATATATAAAGATATTCAAACCAAACTATTGGGTCAAATACAAAATTAATGAACTTGGTCTCTTATTATTTCGAATTAGACTGTAAAAACAGTGAGTTATTTTTTTTTGGTCTATCCCAATTGTCACTTCATGGACACGTCTTTCTAGGCGCAGGAGTTTAGATTTTGTGATGGTGAGAAGCACTGGTGCACTTCAAAGGAAACCGGATATACCCAGAATAGAGGCCCTGTCTACTTTAATATTCTATGTCGTTGGATGCATCACTGTGCGGGTTTCAACGGGAAATGATTTAGCGCTCTGTACCCTTACCATGAGTTACAATTAATGTTCTTGCTAGCGAGTCGAATGCTCTGTCCTTCGCAGACCTCGCAGTATTCTTATAGAGTGCGAGGGACAGAGTATTCGACTCGCTAGCGAGTACGGTAATTGTAACTCGTGGTAAGGCTAATGTGTCGCTGAAAGCTATTCATGTCGCTAGGGAATCAGTCCACTGCCTAGTCATTACCGTAATATGGATATCACGTGAATGATTATTCAAAGAGTTTTAATATAACATTTGTGATATAGCTTTACTGTGATGGAATAACTAGAGGCGATGTTTAAGTATTAATTAGGAGCGAGATTCTACAGGATAAAAACTGTATCGCCTTTAACGTGTTATCGTATTGTCAACGTTTTGATAAATACTATATTAAAGCGAAAAAAATTCGGTCTTAGCCCGTATTCGAACCTACATCTCCTCTGGCTCTCCGGGCCGATGCAGGCGCATTACCAATTATGCCATCAAGACCCTACTTAAGATCCACGAAATTAATAATCGCTTGCTTTTTTCATACTCGGAGGGTATGGTGATGCCATCTATCGTTGTTTACTAATAAAAAAAAATTCGCTTTAATATAGTTTAGAATTTCGTAAACAGACGTTTCTGTTAAATTAAACACGTTTTGATAGCTCTTATTTATTTGGCAGTAATGGCGGCCGTGTTAAAAACTATAGCATAACACGTCAACGATAATATGATTTTACCGTGTTTGAATAGAGGCTAAGGGACGTTACGGAAGTGGCTTTATTGGAACCGATGTCGGGGTTTGACGGAGTCGGAACCGAAATTGGAGTCGGATTTACCGTCACAGAGCTTATGCCATCCATTTGTAAATTAGACAAACGTACAGTAAAACCGAGTTATTTCTTTTTTTTTCCTTATAGACCGAACAATTACAAATATTAAAAAAAGCCAAATCGGTTCGCAAGCTGTGCACTTACCTTTTTTTGACAGTACTTGACAGTAAAGGTGGGCGAGTTAAAACAATTCTATAACAGGTCAAATACGACACCGTTTTTATCCGCTTAGGTATAGAATAGAGGCCCTGAGGCCCCAGACAAGATGCACTACGCTAACTAGCGTTTCTATTCGTTACGTTTTTAAACCAATCGCGTAACTTGTAGATGACGTGATACGAAAAGTCACGTGATCTACCAGTGCCGCGATTGGTTTAAAAAAGAATCGAATAGAAGCGCTTGTTAGCGTAGTGCAACTTGTCTAGCCCCTCTTTCTTGGGACCGTAGTCATTCATTTACAAAGTTGATATACCCATATTCGGGCTACACCTCCTTGAAAATCCGATCTATACACAATCAAAGTATTACATACCTATATTATTAAATAGTGAGCTTCGCTCCGGTTTATGAGAGTTTTTTGTAACACCCGTACATAATACATAATTTATTATACATAAAACGTTAAAATCCGTTGCGTAATTTGAAAAATATAAGCGTAGGTACATACAGAGGGAAGAGATAGATAATGAATGTAAACAGACTGACCGTTACTGAGTTATATTGCGATTCCGAGCGATTATATCTGTCCTTATTTCTCGTACGCAATAATATCTTCAGTTGGTCGATGACGGCTGTCGTTGCGTGATTCGTGGTACAGGAAATCTGTCAGTACAGAAGTTGTCAGCATTAGGGCCGCCATTTTGTGAAGTTCATTCATGATTGGATTGCGTTCGAAGTGACAAGATTTCAAATAAAAACATTTTGATCTCCTGAAAGCTTGTTTATATTCTTTGTCTCGTCTTGTTAGCCTCACAGTTCTAAATTAGGTTAAGTTTCCAATAACTATCAGATAGATAAAAACGTCCGATATAATGTTGACCGCTTCTTCCAGAGCTATATAAAACCTAGCTAGGAACCACCGCTAGAAAAACTACCTTCGATTAAAAAGAAACCGCATCTAAATCGGTTCACCCGTTTAAGAGCTACGGTGCCACAGACAGATATACACACACACATAGCTCGAACTTGTAACACCCTTCTTTTGCGTCGGGGGTTAATGAAATAGAACTGCATTTCAACATTATAGGACCAACGTTCTCCGTGGGAATCTCTACGTGAGTCTATATTAGGCTTCATTAGGGGTCTAGGAGACTAAAATTGTGTACATGTTTCTAAATGATTGTCCGAGACGAAGAAATTGGACGTCGTCAGCTTGCTGGAGGTATCCCGGGTACACCTCAACCACATAGGGCGTAGTATAAAACATAAATAGAAATATAGGTTGGGGTGACGGCACCAATGTACACTTTTAGCTGGCAGGCACCAGTAATGGACACTTCACTCTTAATTCAAATTTAATACGGTCCTAAATTGATTGTTGCAAAGCAAATGAATAACCCTTATCGTCTGTAAAATAAGAATCATGTGTCCACCATTGGTCCTTGTCCATTACTGGTTCCGTCACCCTATCTCCAGGCCTTTAGGAGTTTCTGTTACCTACTACCGCTTGGGCACGATCGTCGACACTCGGGCATTAATATGTTTATTTTATTACGCGATTAATTCCCAATTTATAGTTTTGGTATTTATGAAAATCATGCAAGGTAGATTATAACATTTTTATTCGATTAGGAAAGGCGATTCGAAAACGTGACTTTTGATTGAATTGTTAGAGCTCGAGCTACTGACGGCGAACTAATTTTTCCTGCCTGTAAGGTTGGCATGGACCCGACTAATAAGCAGTGGGATTGCGGCAAATGACCGCTATTCACGGGCAAAAGCCGGACAATTTTGAAGATAGAACGTCGTTACGATTGAATTCGTTTTACAACTTTATATTTTACTGAACTTGCTGTGAATACTAGTCGAATTTGCAACTGTGGTTTAGAAGGTGCATTTTGTAAACATTAACAAAATATTTATAGTAGGTATTGACGCAAATTGTCGATGTGTTTGCCGGGTAAGTAATAGAATAGAACATAAAACAAAAAAAAATCCATTGCTAATAAGATATAAACCCTCTTTGTATAATTTCGTTTGATATAACATTTAGTAAAATAATATACAGGGTGAAATCTAAATGGTAATCACCATCGTCACCTCTGAGTTCTACCCACGAATATGAACAATATTCACTATGGGACCAACTCTGAAATTACGAAAAAAAATTCAGCAGCTTCATACATTTTGGTCGAGTACCTATTGAACTTTTCTATGAAACAGCTGATTTTTTTTTCGTGATTTCAGTGTTAGTCCCGTAGTGAATGTTGTTCATATTCGTGGGTAGAACACAGAGGTGGTGATGGTGATTACCATTTAGATTTCAACCTGTATAATTTCATAACAAATAATAATACAACGATTAAATGTTATTTTACATTCATATTATCTAATAAATAATCAATGCAGAATAGGCATGCAAAGACAATAGCGGCCTTTAGACGTAAAGTTCGGACCGCGGGAAACGCCACGCGCCGTTCCAACCTTCGTTCCGAACCGTACATTTTTCACTATTTTACTATTACAGTTGCATTTACACGTACGGTTCGGAACTAACATTGGAACAGCTCGTGGCGTCTCGCTGGTGATTGTTGTCTTTAATGTCTTAATTCCAGACGAGACTAACAAGGCATTAGAAATTTATATGTTAGTTGCTGGCAAATGGATTTGCTAATTTATGTCAACTAAGATAAAATGCCTTTTGGGTCGCTTTTATTTCATAGCAAGCTTTTATTTTTATTAATCCTTAATTGGCGGTGTACCTCACAGGGTACCACAATGTTCACTTTTTTTTGTGATGCTATACTGAAAACCGGTCAAGTGCGAGTCGGACTCCCGCACCGAGAGTGGTATTTTTATAGACTACGATTTCGGCCAGAGCGATTGTGTCCTACATGTATTATCATTATTATCAATGCGAAAGGTTATGCGTGCGTGAGTTTGTTATTTCTTCGCAAAAACGGATGGACGAATTTGGTTATAGGTACACTGGATTAACATATAGGCTACCTTGAATCTCGAAATAAATCACTGTTCCCTAGGGATGGCGAAGTTACTAATTGTACGCGGACGAAGTCGCGGGTAGAAGCTAGTAGGATATAGATAAGTCAGGCATATCTGGCGTTTCCTAAGTATGGACGCTCACTTTGGGCACAACACCGTATCACTACCATCGTCGCGTGAAAAAATGATTTACTGTCATTAGGTACAAATGGAAAATCGTCCACGTGAAATAACCATTCTGAAAATGGGTCAAAAGTAATAGTGTCCAAAGTGAATTTAGTCAAAATGTAATTGTGCTGAAAAGTATTTACAACCAAATTTATTTTCGTTGTAAATTAATTAAGTCCCAATGGAATTTTGTCCATTATAAATTATGACCAAAATGAAATACGCACACGTGAATGTAGTGTAATATGAATTAAGACCATATAATATAATATAAATTGTACAAATTTCAGGTAGGACGTATTTACAATTGGTCATATTTCTGAGTGTACGTAAATACAGATGGACATATTTTTTTCGACCAATATCATATTGGACAATTTTACCATGGGACATGATTCCATTTTAGACGTTTTTCAAGATGGACAATTTTCCTTTTTGTTGTATTTCAAATGGTCATTTTTCTGAACTGACGTATAATTTCAAGTGGACGATTTTCCATTTGAACCTAATGACAGTAAATCGAAAAAATGCGTCCATACTAACCGTAGCGTAGCAGCGTATCGTATCATAACACCGTATCATTAAGTGTGGACGCTATCCGTATCCCCTTTGATGGTCGGGGAAAAATAGCCTCGAGAGCGATCACGGCATATCGCGTATCAAATCATTCGTATCGTTCGTATCGTGATACAGTATCAAAACACGTCTATACTTACCGATCTTGATACGCGTATCCGATCGCGAGTGTGCGGGGTATATAATAAACGCGTATCAACAATGATCCCGAGCTTAGCGATCTTGATACGCGTCGGTACAACGCGACGGAGATACGATACGACTAAATGATACAAATGTGGCTCCAGCATAAGAATTTTCTGTTATATTTCAGATAGATCCGGAGGCTGGCGCAAGTTCTTCGACGAGGATTTAGCAGCGTACTCGCCGACACGGACCTGCGCTTCCCGCACGCCGGTAGCCATAGGGTTATCAGAAACCGAAGTTTGTTTGTTTCATTGTTTTATAAAAAATATGCAGTAAACAAGTTTTTTTTTTATCTCCCTATTTTCGGTATACTATCTCTTTATCTTTCACTTCGCCATCGGTGGAGGAATTGGACCGTGAAGAACGAACAAACCAATAATCAAAATAATAATAGTAAGGATTAGATTACAAGATAGTGCTTAGAGATTAGTTTTAATTGCTCGTACACTCTATTACAAAAACAAACTTCTGTACGACTCGCGGCAGAGTCTTGCCACTAAATAAGTCTTAAGACAGAACAAATAAATCTCGTTTTTGCTTGACACATTGCTCTCTAACTTTTTTGACAATAAAAAATGTAATTAAGGCATGATATTTCATATCCTTGTCTTTAGTCATGTGAAAGAAAAGGAAGAGCTGAAATAATTTCTGATGGTATTAATCTTGGCATTGAAATAAACAGTTCTTAGTATCTAATCGGCCAATAATCTTCAGGTACATTAATGACATGTCACAATAATCGTATTTATTTTATAATAGCATTAGATCCTATTGGGCAGCTTATTAGTGAACAGGTTGCTAGTGAAAATTGAAAACATTTGAAACCTCAAGGTAAGCCAATCGCCCTGGGCCTCTATGCTACTCGGTAAAGCCATATTGCCTTTGACATGTTATCGTATTGATTTTAACTCGTCCACTATTCCTGTCAAGCAAATAAAAGCTATCGTAAGGATGACAATACGATAACATGTCAAAGGCGATATTGTTTTACCTAGTAGAACAGAAGCCCTGGTCACCCGCACCTGTTTAATCTGTTTTCCAAAAATTGACATTTCTTAAGTACTATCAGACCATTGGAACCTTGACCCACCATAGAACTGTGTCACAGAGACGTTATGATATGATTCAAGTTATAAGAAGTGTCAAACAAATTGTTTTATAATGTCACTGTGACACCGTTCTATGATGGGTCAGGGTTCCATTGGGCTGATAGTACCTACACAACCAAATTTCCAGACACGGTTTCCCTAAACTAAGATTTTCCAGTCGTGATTTTTCCCTGCGAAGGTTTTCTATCTTACGCGGAGCTCCTATTTCTACGTGCCACATTTATAACCCAAACATACGTCGAAATATATACAATTAAAAAAATGAGAATTAAAAAAAACCGCGTGATAGAACAAAATGTTTATGAAAAATAATTAAACTTAATTTAAGCCCGAAAAGGCACGTTATTAATTTATTTTCCATGTATGCTGCAGATCAATATAATGGGTGCAAAGTGAAGGTAAGGGCATTGGACGCGGAGACCCAGGAGAGGTTGATAAAGTTATTTAGAGGTAAGCTATAGCAGTAAGATCTGTCAAAACCTGTAAAATTGCAGGCAGTCCATGGACCATAGTTATAGCCATCATATAGTGGACGGTCTCAAAACCGTGCACTTCATTTCATGCGCTCTAGGCATAGCGACACTTACTTAAATGTCCAAACTAAATACTGCTGTATAATGAAGTAACTTAAAACTACTTCAAAATAACTCAGGATTTTTCTCTCTCTCTACACTCTTAAAACATTTATACAAGTGTACCGTAACTGAATTACTATCATACTAGAGAACGCCCGCGACTTCGTACGCGTAGAATTAGTTTCCTGCTACTCCCCCCATTTCTTCCCGTTGGGGGTCGATTTTCGGAAAATCCTTTCTTAGTGCTCACTTACGTCATGAAAGGAACCCCTGTACCAAATTTCAAGTTTCTAGGTACAGTAGTTTCAGCTGTGCGTTGATATATAAGTCAGTCAGGTTTGCCTTTTATATATCGACAACGAAGTGTAATTACCTCCTAACTGACATTTTGTCATTTTTGTGATTCTTTTTCGAATCGAAAAATCGAGGAAACGATAAAACGTCTTTTTTGGTTCCTGTAAAAACATTTTTTTTTAGATAGGAGGTCATTACACCTCGTCGTCCATATATAGATAAAACATATTTACTATTAGTCCAATTATGACCCCCTCCATAGAACGGTGACACAGTGACATTCTAAAACATTTTGTATGACACTTCTTACGACTTGAATCATAACGTCACCGTGACACAGTTCCAGAGGGTCAGGGTTCCATTGGGCTGATATTACCTATAGCTCTTTCGTTGCCTGGACAGGAGCAAGATTTAGGATTCAGTTCAGGGGAGGATCACAAATTCCCTAATTAATTAGTCTATAATATTTTTATCACTTAATATGCAAAGAAGTCACCCAAACACACTGTTTATAATTTTACTAATTTGTATCATGTTATTTACTTTAATAATGCAGTTCATTGGGTCATGATTTTACGGTTTCAATGGGGTTTTTACTAGTTTGTTCAATATTCATCAGGGCACTCAGAAGGCTTTGCGCGTTTCGGCGACGGAGGTTACCTCTTGCCTACCTCTTACGAGAAGAACGCCGATAATTTGAAGACCTTACCAGTACGCTCTGACGACGTGTGGGTGGTCACGTATCCGCGTTCAGGTAACTTCCTGATCATCTGTTGCTCGTAGATAACCAAGTTAACCATCCAGTGGACAAATCAGAAAAAATCCTAGACAACTGGTTTTCTCTTTAAATGTAACCTAACCTAACGTAAAATAGGCCAGAGAGGACCCTTAAGTGAGTAAAATACATTCAAAATGTATGTCAGATTCGGATTATATCAGGTACTTATATAATATGATGATTATTTATTATAATATTGTAAAATATAATTATGTTATAAAACAATAAAATTAGTCCAAATACGATTTTATATAAAATAATCGTTCCACTAATTAAACGTTATACCTACTAAATGAAAAAGTAGTTTTTGTTGTTATATCTAACGTTTGATATAATTATATCGTATGAAGGTTTTTAATATGAATCTATGGCAAACGTTGTTATATGTTATAAGAGGCACTCTTGTTGATGGGAATATTTTTTTCATACAGCCAATGATGTCAGACAGACACCGTTAGCTGAAGGAAATTTATTCATGTATTCTTCTTTGTTTACCTACCTACTTTACTATCTCACCCTACCTACCTACCTACCCAGGCTTCTAAAAAAAGAATATCCCCCATTAACACTAGTTATTTATCTAGGGAAGAAAATATTATGGGAATGGTCACATTAAAGTAAACCAACCAAATGTTATGTCGGTTGAAACTAGGTTGTAAAATAAAAACGGGAGATACATACCGAAAAAAATATTTTTTACTATTTTGTTATTGATGCCTGATATAAAAAATATCTATATGTGTACAAATTTTCAGTTTGTGACTTTGATAGATTCTTTTTAGTTTTTGAAATAACTACTTACAATTTAATCAGGACAGAATGAAGAAATAGTGATTGTGTTAACGTTAAATATTTCATACTCCTTTTTCTTTTTGCCCACGTTCAGGAACAACTTGGACGCAAGAGTTGGTGTGGCTTGTGATGAACGACCAGGACTACGAGACTGCCCTGAAGATACCTCTGATGAGCCGATACTTCTTTATCGAGTAAGTTTAAATGGTAGAATGTATCATTTACCAATAATTACGTACGGCTGGCGATTGGTACGAGGATCCGTTTTCATTTTTGGGATTCCGAATAGGGCTTCCAAATACCGGATCTTTCCCAAATCCGATAGTAATACCGGTTTTCGGTTTTCAATACCGGGATCCCGGGATCCAGAAACCATTTTCTCGATTAAGGGTTCCGTTTGTGAAAATATTAAGATTTAAATTGCAAATTTTCGTTACGAGTCTGGTGGAATTAAATACGCAACCCTTAGTGCGCGAGTCCGACTTGATCAGTTTTTGTTTATAGATGGGCCTAGGTACCTATATGCGCCTTTCATTCAACCGCCGTCATTATTGTCTTTAAATTATGTTAATAATAAATAAGTAAATGGTCGTTTAAAGTCCAGAAGCACCTCTCCACGTTTAGCCCCTCTGGAACAGTTGCCTCTCTGTTGCTATGTACCTATAAGTATGTATGCTGTTATTTAAAACTCGAACTCAAACTCACAACATTTATTTGTCAAAAACACTATTTCAATTTATTTCGGGAGGGCCATTTCATTGAGTTGGCGAGTTACCGCCTGCCATTTCAATCCAATGCTAGTTAAGCATTGGCCAGGCAGGCGCCATAGTTTCATCAATAGCCTAGTTCGTTTAATTTAAGCTACCAGTACCTGGATGACCTGGTTTTTTTTAAACGACCATAAAGTGCCCTCTCGGCTCTTACCACTTATGCAACACATCCGCCCTTCGAGCATAAAGCTCTTGCGACTCCACTCTGATCGGCCAATAAAGGCAAGCCAGAGAGATGCGGGTCTGGTTCTCGCCATCGTACACTCCAGCAGGGACCCAATTCTCGTGTCTTCGAGATGATTTTTCATGCGAGATGAACTGTCAACTGCATAATTTTTTTCGACATATCTCGCATAAAAAATATCATCTCGAATCAACGAGAATTGGATCCCAGGCCGGTGAAGGTTGGCGTGAGGTGAGGATCAGGACTTACCCTCGGGATCACTCAGGTCCATGGTGTCGCTACTCACCAACAGCTCGCTAATAGCTGCCCTGCCCATTATTATTATAATTATTTATAATGCTGTCTGAACAAGTCAGGAGCTTAGTTTGGGACAAGGTCCATTTGTGCAAGATTCTCCTGTAAATTATTTTTATTCAATATTCTAAAATATATCATTTCAGAGTAAAAGATATGTTTCGCGAGGACCTTATGGTAGATCCTAAAAATAAAGAAATTGTCGGGTGCGACCATGTTGCAGCAAGACCGTCACTTCAGGAAATATCTGAGGCTCCTTCTCCCCGCTTCATGAAGACACATCTACCCCTCTCTCTTCTCCCTGATAACTTGCTGGACACGACTAAAGTGCTCTACGTGGCCAGGGATCCAAGAGACGTGGCCGTATCCTTCTATCACCACAACCGGCTTTTCAAGATGATAGACTACGTTGGAGATTTCAAAACATTCTTTGATTTATTTGTTAATGATTTGGGTAAGTATACATATCGCAGCCAAATAAGTTATTGAATAAATTAATTAATTAACCCAGAATAGTTTTGTACATTTTGGTTTTGCATTCGTCGTTATTACCTATCCTAGCTGTTTTTGCGAAGAATTCATATAACTGATGATGCTATTAACCTTCTTCACTTACAACATTTCTTTAAATGCTTAAGTGGTTGGTCTGTGGTTAACACAGTAATAGTTGCCATCCACACATTGCCCTTTATTGACGTTTCTTCCAGTTACCTCTACTCCGTTCTTCCCGCACCTAAAGGAGGCTTGGGCGCAACGGGACCACCCGAACATGTTCTTTATATTTTATGAAGAGCTTCAGCAGGTCATTAATTATAAATATCAGGGGACTATTTCACACAAATTGACTCAGTCCCAAACTAAGCTCTAGGCTGCTATGGTACTGGACAACGATAAACTTACTTATACAGGGTGCCTCCGACCTTGGGGCTTTAAATGCAACGATCGATTCTACTAACTAATTGATGTTAAAGTCTAATTGTAAAATCAGTGTATTCAATCATGGCCATATAATCACGATCTCATGGTACGGGGGCGTCATTTCCTTGGTACGAGGGCTAAAGGAAAATGGAGAATTGGATCGCGTACATTGAAAATTACATTTAACTTGTATGAAAAAATTTAAATGTAAGTTTGACATATTCTTAACAACTTACAGAACAAAAGAAGTTCAGTTTCAGGAGTAAAAACGATCCATGCATTTAAAGCCCCAAGGTCGAAGGTACCCTATATAGAGAAATTAAGTATGTATTTATTATAAATAGAAAACTTCCAAGACTCCGGAATTATGATGAGTGTGAGTATTTGACTCCCGCTCATCAAACAAATACCTAATTTAAAAAAAGTTAATAATACAATAACGATAGGTACGACGACACGTTACCCTAGTTGGTATTTACTCTGCCTACAAAGCTTGCGGTCCTGGGTTCGATTCGCAAATATTTGTATGATGAGTGCGAGTATTGGATGATTATCTATATTTCTTTAAGTATTTAATTATCCATAATAAGTATTTATATCGTTGTCTCTTATATCGTTTATACCCATGGTATGTACAAGCCTAAAGCGTAGTTTGGGACTCGTTCAATTGGGATAGACCAAAAAAAATAGCTCACGGTTTTTACATTATAATTTGAAAGAATGGGTAATTTTAAGAGACCAATTTCATTAATTTTGTATTTGACCCAATAGTTTTGTTTGAATATCTTTATTTATTTAGCAGACATTTTATGGATGACATGATTATTTTAATTTTGGGCTGGCATTTTCTAATAAATTGCAACAATTAAATGATATCTAATGATGAAAAGTGATTGTAATAATGTATTAAAACATACTATTTCAAGCGGTTTTCGCCTAACCCGTAAGATACACCTAGGAGGGCTTCAAGCCAAAAACGAAAGTCAAATAAAGGTTAAATATACTTTTGTCGAAATATCCGAAATAGATAAATATTTCAAAAACTTAATAATGCAGAACGGCTTTAAAACCCCATTCCTCGAAATGGTTTTCGAATTAGAGTAATTGTAAAAATATGAACAATCCCAATTGGTGTGAGATTGTCCGCTGATATTTATTTATTATTTATTATTTACTGTTTATCGATAATGTGGAATAATAAGGTACAAGATTTTGGTTCATTATTCGAGTCTGTGTGCGCTTGTATTTATAATGAGCCTAGAGCTTTGTTTTGGACTAGATTAATTCGTGAAAGGTTGTTACCCTTTGAACGCCTTTGACTTGATACAAACGTCGTCCTCACACGCCAATGACAGCTGAAAACCACAGCTAATGTCAACCTTACGTCACAGATACTCGTTTCTATTTTGCACTGTATCTGTGACCACTATATGCAGGGTTGGGCAGTATTTGAATTACTTGTAATTACACTACGTAATTGAAATACAAATACGTATTTGGTATTTGTATTTCAATTACTTGCTCAAAATTTAATAAAATTTGTAATTCGTATTTCAAATACCTGACGCCGAGGTATTTTGTAGTTAGTATTTCAAATACTTGTGGCTTCAAAATACATTACATAAATACATTTACAGGGATTTAATGGGTGCGTTCTGAAGAAAATAGCGCTCGATAGCTTTCGTAAGCAAAATGGCGACCGCTAAATATGTCAATATTTAGAGTTGGTTTTACTGATTAATCTTCTTTTACTATGCTTTTTAGCTCATGCTGGGCTGGGTCACTTTTTATTCTTAATAGTATTTTGTATTTTATATTTCAAATACATTAGGTACGTACTTATAGATATTTTGTATTTCGTATTGTAAATACTTGCGAGATAGTATTTTGTAATTTGTATTTCAATTAAAGCAATGCATGTATTTTGCCCAGCCCTGACTATATGGGTCGATGGCGTGGTAGGCACGACAGTACACGACCACTTTAGTGGTTCTTGGGGTTCAAAGGGTTAAAAATGTTATCTTCTTTTGTTATGAAGAATTGCCCATATTGTATTTAATAACGTTGCAGAGTAAATACTGTTTCTTCATTATGTTTTTTTTTCAGAACTTACCCGCGTCTGTTGCGCGTATAGCAAAATTCCTTGGGAAGGAAGTAACGGGCGAACAAATTCAAAGGCTTTGCGAGCATTTGAATATAAACAATTTCAGGAATAATGCATCGGTCAACCCGCCGTGGATCCAGAAGATAAGCAACCCTGACGCAGAGGGTTTCATTAGGAATGGTAAGTATATTATGTTAAACTAGACGACGCCCGCGACTTCGTACGCGTAGAATTAGTTTCCCGCTACTCCCCCCATTTCTTCCCGTTGGGGGTCGATTTTCGGAAAATCCTTTCTTAGTGCTCACTTACATCATGAAAGGAACCCCTGAACCAAATTTCAAGTTTCTAGGTACAGTAGTTTCGGCTGTGCGTTGATATGTCAGTCAGTCAGTTTAGCCTTTTATATATATAGAAGATAAATGAAATAATAAATAATAATGTTTAATTGTACACAAAATAATATACTTAGTTCTGGTCTATCAAGCAGCAGTAGTAGTAAATAAATGATATCAGGCAACAATCTCACACAAGTTGACTTAGTCCCAAACTAAGCTCGGCTTGTACAGTCAACAGCATAAATAAGTGATCATTTATTTACCTTGTCGCTTTCAATCGTTTCACAATTTTGTATAACATTTCAAACACGACGTTCAAGTGACAAAGTACCTACATAAATGATCACTTATTTATGCTGTTGACTGTACTATGAGAACTAGACAACAATCAACTTACTTACATAGAGAAATACATACTCAAATACATAGAAAACATCCAAGACTCAGGAACAAATACTCATGAGTACTTATTAAAACTCATGAGCGTGCACGCTCATCACAATATGTCATCTGCCCTTACCGGGATTTGTACCCGCTAGCTTCGTAGGTAGGGTCACCTCCAACTAGCTAAGCTAACGTGTCGTCAAAATAATTACACTTTTGTCCAACAAGATCTTAAAAAATAATCCAGGGTAGCCTATGTGTGAGAGCTATCTCTGTTACCTACAAATTTTATCTAAAAATCTAGCCGTTTAGCTTAATGGAGAAAAATCATACTAACTCATGCACAACCTCACAAACCTTCGCATTTATGATTAAGCTAACACAGCTAAACGGTTTTGGTAAAAAAAAAACCTACTTCTGTACTTTTATCTGTCATTTATATAGTCACGAACACTAATATAAGAATATACATAATATGTTCGCAGAATATTCTGTAGAAAAATCTATCTTGTCTATTCCCCTTAACAGCTCTTGTGTCGTAAAGTCGCCAAAACGATACGCCTAGCTGCCATTCAAAGCTTACTAAACCTAGGTTATTTGACCAATCAAAATACTTCACCAAATTAAATCCATCAATCACAATACACATCGACTGTCAATCGAAACGTTAGGTTCTTTTTTGGTACGTACACTCTTTTACTAATTTAACTCTTTAAAAAAACTTTGAATTTGGTATCAACCAACCAGAATACAGCTAAATTAAAATCGACCAATCAGGTGCGACCAAGACATTAGGTGTTTTTTAGTCCCTATTTCACAATGGTTAAAATATGATTAAATGGCAAGTGCACGTCAATTTAAAAACAAAGTTAACCATAGACACATATTTTGTTATTTTCATGTTTTGTTTGTTCTGTGCTTCGTTCGTATTAAGTAGTTACCTATATTCGAGTAAATATCGCGTATTTTGTTAATTTAATTTTGCATTTTATTTGAATCCTAGTCGTAGAAAAAGTATTGTAACTAAGTCAAAAAACACTCGTGACGTCTTCCTTTACGATGTTCGCCTGCGGCTCACATCGTAACCTAACCCACGCCACTCGTCTTTTTTGACCTCTCTTATACACCTGTTGCATAAACTACTATAAATGGATTATTCACTGAATGTACACAATGGATAATTTTTATCCTGAAATAAACACTATTCCCGTGGGATGGTATGGTCAACGCGGAAGAAGTCGCGGGCAGAAACTAGTGACACGTGAATGCTCCGGTCGAGACACTTGTAACCACATACTTGATATTGGTTTCAGGTAAATCCGGAGGCTGGCGCGAGTACTTCGACGAGGGGATGGCGGCGCAGGCGCAGCGCTGGCTGCGCGCGCAGCTCGCCGACACGGACCTGCGCTTCCCGGACACCGGTGTTTAGCCATAGGGTTGATAGAAACAGGAGAATTTAAGTTTGGTTGTTTCATTGTGTTATTAAAAATATGCAGAAAACAAGTTTTTTTTTTAATTACTACCTATCGTCGAGTTTTTTTATCATTTCACCACTATCCCAATTTTCGGGCTATATTAAACTATCTCTTTAACTTTAACTTTTCGGTATCAGTGGAGAAATTGGAGCGTGAAGAACGAACAAACCAACAATCCCAATAATATTATTAGTAAGGATTAGATTACAAGATAGTGCTTAGAAAGTATAGTTTTAATTGCTCCCCTATACGATATTGCAAAAACAATACCGTAACTTCTGTAGGAATCGCGGCAGTCCTCCCACGAAATAGTTCTTAAGCGGGAACAATTAAATCTCCTTTTTGCTTGACACCTTGCTCTAACTTGTTTGACAATAACAAGTGTAATTAAGGCATGATATTTCATTATCCTTTTCTTAAATCATGTGAAAGAAAAGGAAGGAGCAATAATCATGTCTGATAATATTAATCTTGGCATTGAAATAAACAGTTCTTAGTATCTTATCGGGCAATAATCTTTACATTTATAACATGACACGATAATCGTATTTATTTTAATAATTGTATCAGATCTTATTGTGCAGCTTATTAGTGAGGTGGCTAGGGAAAATTGAAAACATTTGAAACTTCAAGGTAAGCCAATCGTCCTGGGCCTCTATGCTACTCGGTAAAGTCATATTGCCTTTGACGTGTTATCGTAGTGTTTTTAACTCGGCCGCCCTTCGTGTCATGTAAATAAAAGCTATCGTAGCTACTAATAGTTAAATATTTATAACAACCCATGTGTAATACCCAAATTCCATACACAATAAAGATTTATGATTTATTTATGATTTATGATTTATGATTTATCGTAATGTTGACAATACGACAATAATGCCAACAGCAATACGGTTTTAACCAGTAGAGTAGAGGCTGTGGTCTCTCTCACCTATACCTACCTCAAGTATGATTCGATATAAATCTAAAAATAGTCGAGTTTTTAACATAACAGGGGATTTGTTACATCCGTTTCCCAAAAGTTGACATTTCTTAGGACATTGCAAAATTTTCAGTCGTGTTTTTTCCAAATTATTTTTTTACGGTCATGTTTTTATTTATTTATTTATCTCTATAGGAAAACCAACACCTGATAAATTACACTAAACATAAACATAAGAAACATAAAGCCAGTTACCCCTAAAGAGGTTAATTCCCTGAACAGATTTTCTAGCTTAAGCTGAGCTACTATTTCTACCCCTTACCCCCTCCCCCCCGCCCCTCTTGGGGCCTGCTACAAAAATAACTTTTATAACCTAAATATACGTAGACCTATATCAAATAGGAAAAAAGCGATCGGGGGAGGTTCAGATCAGAAAATAAAGATCAGGAAATAATAAAGAGCGGGGAACAATGCAAATAAAAATTCAGTGTGAAGGAAAAACAGATTTGGAAAAATAATTGATATTAATTTAAGGCCGAAAGGGCGCATTTATAATTTATTTTGCCTGTATGCAGCAGATCAATAAAATGGGTGACAAAGTTAAAGTAAGGGCATTGGACGCGGAGACCCAGGAGAGGTTGCTGAAGTTATTCAGAGGTAAGCTATAGCTGTAAGATTAGCCATCAGCTGACAAAACCTGTAAAACTGCACGCAGTGCATGGAACAGAGTTATGGCGGTCATATAGTTGACGGTCTCGGAACCTTGCATTTATTTTATGCTTACTTGTGACCTGCTCTTGGCATAGCGACACTTGAATATAATAATATATATATTAGTCATAATTAGGGTGTGCATCACGTTTCGTATAATAAACATCAAGAGAAAGGAACAACCAAATTGATTAGTGCTGTGTAGTTAACTAATTTAAATGAACTACTTCAAAATAACTCAGGATTTCTGTCTCTACACTCTTAACTACCATCATCAACTATCATCTATACAAGTGTACCACAACTGGATTGTACTATCAGCCTAATGGAACCCTGACCCACCATAGAACGGTGTCACAGTGGCATTATAAAACAAATTGTTAGACACTTCTTACGACTTGAATCATAACATCACTGTGACACAGTTCCATAGTGGGTCAGAATTCCTTTGAGCTGATGGTACCTTTATCAAAAAGAGCAAGATCTAGGATTCAGTATCACAGGTTCCCTAATTAATTAGTGTTAAAATTTTTTATGACTTATATGCTACAAAGTCACCCAACCCCACTGTTTATAATTTTTCTAACATTTGTATCATGTTATTTACTTTAATAATTCAGTTCATTAGTTCAATATTATACGGTTTTTACTAGTTAGTTAAATATTTTCAGGGTACTCACAAGGCTTTGCGCGTTTCGGCGACGGAGGTTACCTCTTGCCTACCTCTTACGAGAAGAACGCCGATAATTTGAAGACCTTACCAGTACGGCCTGACGACGTGTGGGTGGTCACGTATCCGCGTTCAGGTAACTTCCAGATCAATGACGACGCGGATTCATGGATTAGTTGGTAGTGACCCTGCCTACGAAGCTAGCGGTCCTAGGTTCAAATCCCGGTTAGGGCAGTTAAGTATTTGTGTGGCGAGCGGGAATATTTATTCCTGCGTCTTGGATGTTTTCTACGTATTTAAGTATGTATTTCTCTATATACTTAAGTAAGTTTATCGTTGTCTAGTACCCATAGTACAAGCCTAGAGCTTAGTTTGGGACTAGGTCAATTAGAGTGACATTGTCCCCTGATATTTAATTATTTTTTACATACACATACATACATACATTAAATAACGCCTGTTTCCCAGAGGGGTAGGCAGAGACCACTTCTTTCCACCTGCTACGATCTTGACAAATCTCTTTCGCTTCTTCCACATTCATAAGTACATCGAGTCATGCACGCCCGTCGGTTTCGGGTACTTAAAATTCCGCCCTTTTCCAGTATTTCTCCGATTTGATTCGAAAAAGTACGCCTAGGGCGGCCCCTTCCGACCCTTCCACTCACTTTCGCTCTGCATATCTCTTTCGTCAATCTTCTTTCATCCATCCTTTCCAAATGACCGAACCATCGAAGCATGCCCTTTTCAATCTTACTCACTACATCTTCTTTTAGTCCACATTTCACTCTGACTTCTTCATTCCTTACTCTATCAGTCAGTTTCACACCACACATACTACGCAAAGAGCGCATTTCAACTACATTTATACGACTTTCATCCTTGTCCTGCCACACCCAACATTCACTACCATACATCAGTTTAGGGGCCAACACTCCATTGTGAACAGCCAGTCTGGCTTTTTGTGAAACGCCCCTTCTGCTCACAAATGAGTACAGGGCCCCATTTATTTGATTTCCCGCATTCACCCTCCTCTCGACATCCTTCTCACACTTACCATCTCTTGTAAACATACTTCCCAGGTACACAAATTTACTCACTTGCTCTACTAATTCACCATTTATATTTATTACGCACTCAGTCATCTCCTCGTTCTTCTCTATCACCATGACCTTGGTCTTGGTTACATTTACTTTCATCCCCTTTTGCTTAAATCCTTATCCTTTTTGCTTTTGCTTATTTTTTATTTTTTGTTTTTGAAGTAACTATGAACAATTTAACCAGGACAGAATGAGGAAAAAGTTATAGTATTAACGTTATTTCACACTTCATTTTCATTTTGCCCACGTTTCTTCAGGAACAACATGGACGCAAGAGTTGGTGTGGCTTCTGATGAACGACCAGGACTACGAGACAGCCCTGAAGGTACCTCTGATGAGCCGATACTTCTTTATCGAGTAAGTTTAAATGGTAGAATGTATCATTTACCAATACTTACGTACGGCTGGCTAGATTCCGAACCAAAATTGTAAATTAAAAGACCTGATTGTTGCTAACCAACTTTAAATTGTTAAAAATCGTGAAAACGATGAAAGAAACCTTGGGATGATTTTTTAATACTTATCCAATGATACCCCACTTTCCAAAATTCGTCGAGTATTTTTTTTCTTTTTTATTGCGTCTGGTTGCCGCCATATTGAGTTTTTATTACTGTGATGTGTAGCCAGAGAGGTGAGGGTCTGTTTCTCGTCATCTTACCCTCCAGTCGGCCGGTGAAGGGAAGCGTGAGGTGAGGAATAGGACCTACCCTCAGGAGCACTCAGATCCATGGTGTCGCTATTCACCAACAGCTCGCCAATATCTGCCCTGCCCATTATTATTATTATTTATATTGCTGTCTGAACAAGTCAGGAGCTTAGTTTGGGACAAGGTTCATTTGTGCAAGATTCTCCTCTAAATTATTATTATTAAATATACTAAAATATCTCATTTCAGACTAAAACATATGTTTCGCGAGGACCCTTTCGAAGAGTTTGAAAATAAAGAAATGGTCGGGTACGACAGTGTTGCAGCAATACCTTCACTTCAGGAAATATCTGAGGCTCCTTCTCCCCGCTTCTTGAAGACACATCTCCCCCTTTCTCTTCTCCCTGATAACCTGCTGGACACAACTAAAGTGGTCTACGTGGCCAGGGATCCAAGAGACGTGGCCGTATCCTTCTATCACCACAACCGGCTTTTCAAGATGATAGACTACGTTGGAGATTTCAAAACATTCTGGGATTTATTTGTTAATGATTTAGGTAAGTAACACATATTGCAGCTTGAAAAATGAATTCGGAAAACTTTTAGTGCTGTTCGGAGTGAAATTGGTAATTGTCATCGCTCACGGAACAGATGATAGATGGGGTCAAAGGCTTATCGAGTCCTCGAACTGGAAGATGCACGTGGGTAGACCTTCAACAAGGCGGACCGACGACGCAGAGATGGTCAAATCTTATTATTATATACCTACTGTCATTAAAATGTTCGTATAAAATTGCGTATGATTATTTTCATTCGCATATACAGCAGGTAATCAATTCCCGGATGAGTTATTCGAAGAGTAAATCATTCGCCGATTAAATTATTGTATAACTAAGTAACTTCGTTGATTTTGGTTTTGTATTCGTCGTTATTGCCTATCCTAGCTGATTTTGCGAAGAATGCATACAACCGATGATGTAATAATTAAACCTTCTTCAATATTTTTTTAATGCGTTATATTATTATGTTGATCTATGGTTAACACAGTACCTATTACAGTGCCCGGCCGTTGGGAAGTCAATCCTGACAGCTGTCATTTCAGTACAATTTATAACCTCAAACCCAAGAATAGGTTATAAATTGTACTGCGATGACAGCTGTCAGGATTGACTTCCTAACGGCCGGGCACTATAGTTGCCATCCACACATTGCGACCAAAAGTTGATCGTTTACCAGCCCCTTTATTGAGGTTTTTTTCCAGTAACCTGGACTCCGTTCTTCCCACATCTGAAAGAGGCTTGGGCGCGCCGAGATCATCCAAACATGCTCTTTATATTTTATGAAGAACTTCAGCAGGTAATTAAATAGAAAAATCAGGGGACAATCTCACACAAATTAACTTCGTCTCAAAATAAGCTCTAACTGCTTTGGGTACCGGCCAACGATAAACTTACTTATATAGAGAAATACAAACTTAAATACAATAGAAAACTTCCAAGACTTGAGAACAAATACTCCCGCTCATCACAAAAATATATAATTTTGAAAATTTTATAGGTTTATACTACGACTAGAGGACGACCGCGACTTCGTACTTGTAGAATTAGTTTCCCGCTACTCCCCCCATTTCTTCCCGTTGGGGGTCGATTTTCGGAAAATCCTTTCTTAGTGCTCACTTACATCATGAAAGGAACCCCTGTAGTAAAATTCAAGTTTCTAGGTAGGTACAGTAGTTTCGGCTGTGCGTTGATATATAAGGTAAGTCAGTCAGGTTTGCCTTTTATATACATATATAGATAGATAACGACGACGCGTTCCTTATTTGGTAGTTGCCCTGCCTACAAAGCCTGCAGACCCGGGTTCGATTCACAAATATTTACTCGCGTATTTGTTTCTGAGTCTTGGATGTTTTTATTTACTTAAGTATTATCTATGTAAGTATTTATATCGTTGTCTGTACCCATAGTATGTACAATATTAGAGCTTATTTTGGGAGTCGATCAATTGGTGTGAGATTGTCTGTTTATCAATAATGTGTGTACATGTTTTTGGTTTATTATCTGACTCTGTGTGCGTGTCTGAGTTTAAGACTAGATTAATTCGTGAGAGGACATTTAAAAATGTTATCTTTTTTTTGAAATGAATGAGTGCCCATATTGTATTTAATAACGTTGCACAGAAGGTAAACTCTGTTTCGTCATTAAGTATGTTTTTTTTTCAGAACTTACCCGCGTCTATTGAGCGTATAGCAAAATTTCTTGGGAAGGAAGTTACGGGCGAACAAATTCACAGGCTTTGCGAGCATTTGAATATAAAGAATTTCAGGAATAATGCATCGGTCAACCCGCTGTGGATCCAGAAGACAGGCAACCCTGACGCAGAGGGTTTCATCAGGAATGGTAAGTATATTATGTTAAATTATGCACTGTGGCCAGTGTGGCCCTAGACAAAACGTATTTGGTAAACGTTATCGTTATTGAAAATGTATAGGATGGACGTGAGCTGCCAGATGGTCGTGTCAAGCGCTTATGACAATTTCAAAAGAACTGTCAGTTTTCTAAAATCCTTTACGTCAGCGTTAAGCTTCTTTTCTTGAACCCCAGTGTTCTAGACAAGCGTGGCAGAATCGTTATAGTTATGGAAAATGAACAGCGCCTCTATTCTAGACGGTATAAACGATATCGTAGTTTACCTGTTAAGGTATTGTTATGACGTCAGCCGCCATTACTGTCACGAAAATAAGAGCTATCAAAACGTTGACAATACGATAACAGATCAAAAACGATATTGTTTTTACCGTGTTGAATAGAGGCGCAGGATTGACGTCAGCTGCCAGATAGTCGTGTCAAGCTTTTCAAAAACTGGAACTGACAATATAAGCATATTGTCAGTTCCAGTTTTTGAAAAGCGTTCTTAATAGCTTGTCTAGGGCCTCAGGTGAGAATAAAGGACATCCAGATCATAATGTTGTCCAAATATAGATAGTAAATTAAGTCAGTTGCTTATTATTGACATGGCGTAAATTTGAATATAATACAAATTAAAATCTGAATTACAGTTTTTTTTTGTTTAAGACTTCAGCGTTTCTTTACGAGTTGTGTAACGCTGGCCCGTAGCCAAGATGAAAACGCTACTAATGTTATTCTTTTCTATCACTCAAAATGTATCCAGAGGATGAAAGTTGATCACAAGCTTTATCGCTACACACGAGAATTTCATCTCATACATTTTGAGTGACAGAAACGAAAAACGTTAGTAGCGTTTGCATCTTGGCTAGGGCCTCTGGTAACGCTTAGCTCTGCGTCACCATCGGCTGAAGATTCAATCATGCGCATGACACTTTGATTACGTAGTTATAGAGTAGTTGGTATTGTAGTGACCATTGCGTCTTAATAACGGTTATGTAAGTAAGGACAGGTTTATGTGTTACGTTATGAGTCCAAATATATGTATTAGTAAATATAAACTTGATATTGGTTTCAGGTAAATCCGGAGGCTGGCACGAGTACTTCGACGAGGGGATGGCGGCGCAGGCGCAGCGCTGGCTGAGCGCGCAGCTCGCCGACACGGACCTGCGCTTCCCGGACACCGGCTCCAAAGTAGCCAACATCGTGTCTATGTTCAATAAATAAATAAAAAATCAATTAAATAGTTTTATAGAAGTAATAAGCTTGTTCTATTAGCACGTTCATTTGTAATTGAATTAAATCTTAGTCTTATCAGGCTAATGACTGTGTTACACTATCCTAAATTAGTCACTAACGAGAGGGACGCCGCAATACGTTGGAATAAGATAGAGATATCTCCATACGTATCTAACGTATTGCGGCATCACTCTCGTTAGTGACTAATTTAGGATAGTGTAGTAAGCGCATAAGTACAGTCACCAGCAATAATATATTATCCAACATTGGGCGCAAAATTATCTGACACGTCATTATTATCTGGGGTATAAGAGCGTGTCAGATATTTTTGCGACCAATGTTGGATTATATATTATTGCTGGTGGCTGTACGAATCGGTGTGAGACAGTTTCCTGTGAACAGTATGCGTAAAGATGCGTAAACTATAGGTCCCCACCGGATTGGACTGCGTGGCAAATCTACAGGAATTGTAACGCTTGATGTGGGCAGTGTAAATCATGCGCTCGGGATGGCCAGTTCACTTTGCGGGCTGTATAGGCTTTACAAGATTTGGGCAAGGCCGCTGAGTTCCACAATCGAACTAGTAGTCGTAAAGCCAGGTTCCATCAATATTACCTTGATGAATGGCGTTCTTCCACCGAGCGTTTCAATAGGCACTTATTGCCTCGTACAGTGAATCTGTGGAATTGGCGGTATTTCCAACCAGTTATGACATGGATGTCTTCAAGAAAAGAGCTTATTTTCCCTAATTTGCCGGAAACGCACCGACGTTACTGGTGTTTATGGGCGGTGGTGATTACTTCCCATCTGTTAACCAAACATGCTCGCTTGCCTCCCTCTTTTATGTATGTATATATATATATATATATACACACACAAATATTGCTCGTTTAATAGTAGAGGATCTCTTATTACTAATGACCTTAAAAATACACTATTTTTCTATTAGATCCATCTATTACGTCCGGGCACTGTGTGTACAGGTGTTAGGGAGTTGGTACAGTCTCGGAAACAAATAGCCCTTCACTTTTCAACCGCATTTCAGTACTGGTAACGAACAAAAGTGACGAACCTTTTTATACCGTGACAAAACGTGTTTAATTTTTTACTTCATGAGCAAAACCAGCTAAACCAGTCATTATAGTCAAGATTAGAAGGGTGGCCGGTATTACGTGCACAAAGTGAGTATAAGTATTTTTATTTAAGTATAGTTTATTCATCATCATGATATTGTCGTTGATTATGCAAAACCGCGTAACTTTATTGACTCACTAAGTAAGGTAAGATATTAACCAAACGACGTCCGCTGCTGGACATAGGCCTTTCCAAGAATCTCCCGACGGCAATGGAGAGATTTGCTCGGAGGTTCTCTGCGAGATGGAATCAGGACATATTGTTTATTGGCTGCAAGATACTCAACATGCAAATGAACGTACAGGCCTTTTGCAGGTGAGTAGGCCCGTTGACCATTGCAAACTCATTATTAAAAATGCATAACCAACCTTTTTATTAGGTATGTGGCAACTGTGTAGTGTGTGACGTAGAAAGTGTTTTATTCGGAAGAGGATGCTTTGTTTTAATAGATTAGACCAAGATTTCTATGTTATTACGTACCTACTACGCATCGGTTTTCACCATTTAAACTGATTAATCGTAACTTATATTCTATGAAACATAGATAATTCTATGAACTTGCTAAAATAACTGAACGGATTAGTTCTGTGCCGACGACACTTCAACGTACCTACTCTTATTAATCGTAATTTTTTTACAGTCATGTTTTTATTTATTTATTTATTTATATATGAAAACTAACAGCTGATAAATTACACTAAACATAAACATAAACATAATGCCAGTTACCCCTAAAGAGGTTAATTCCCTGAAGAGATTTTCTAGCTGAGCTACTATTTCTACCACTTACCCCCCCCCTCCCCGCCCCTCTTGGGGCCTGCTACAAAAATAACATTTATAACTTAAATATACGTAGACCTATTATCAAATAGGAAAAATTGCGATCGGCGGAGGTTCAGATCAGAAAATAAAGATCAGGAAATAATAAAGAGCGGGGAACAATGCAAATAAAAATTCTGTGTGAAGGAAAAAAAGATTTAGAAAAATAATTGATAAGTATTAATTTAAGGCCGAAAGGGCGCATTTACATATAATTTATTTTGCCTGTATGCTGCAGATCAATAAAATGGGAAACAAAGTGAAAGTAAGGGCATTGGACGCGGAGACCCAGGAGATGTTGATGAAGTTATTTAGAGGTGAGCTATAGCTGTAAGATTAGCCGTCAACTGTCTAAACCTGTAAAATTGCTCAGTGCATGGAACAGTGCAGGCGCGAATCCAGCCTTCAGATTAGGGGGTGGTCACTGGTCAACCCGTGGATCCGCCACTGGAACAGAGTTATAGTATAGCGGTCGGTCATATAGTGGACGGTCTCGAAACATTGCATTTATTTTATGCTTACTTGTGACCTGCTCTAGGCATAGCGACACTTGAATATAATAATATATATATTAGTCATAATAAGCGTGTGCATCACTTTCGTATAATAAACATCAAGAGAAAGGAACAACAAAATTGATTAGTGCTGTGTAGTTAAACTAATTTAAATGAACTACCTACTTCAAAATAACTCAGGATTTCTGTCTCTACACTCTTAACTACCATCATCAACTATCATCTATACAAGTGTACTGCAACTGGATTGTACTATCAGCCCAATAGAACCCTGACCCACCATAGAACTGTGTCACAGTGGCATTATAAAACAAATTGTTTGACACTTCTTACGACTTGAATCATAACATCACTGTGACACAGTTTCATAGTGGGTCAGGGTTGAGCTTATGGTACATAGCCTTATGAACAAGAGCTAGATCTAGGATTCCGTATAGGAGAGGGGATCACAGGTTCCCTAATTAATTAGTGTAAAACATTTTTATCACTTATATGATATACAACGAAGTCACCCAAATCCACTGTTTATAATTTTTCTAACATTTGTATCATGTTATTTACTTTAATATTTCAGTTCATTTGTTCAATATTTTACCGTTTCAAGTGGGGTTTTACTAGTTTGTTAAATATTTTCAGGGTACTCACAAGGCTTTGCGCGTTTCGGCGCCGGAGGTTACCTCTTGCCTACCTCTTACGAGAAGAACGCCGATAATTTGAAGACCTTACCAGTACGCTCTGACGACGTGTGGGTGGTCACGTATCCGCGTTCAGGTAACTTCCAGATCATTGACGACGCGTTGGATTAGTTGGTAGGGACCCTGCCGACGAAGCTAGCGGTCCTAGGTTCAGATCCCGGTAAGGGCAGTTAAGTGGTGTGGCGAGCGCGAATATTTCTTCCTGCGTCTTGGATGTTTTCTACGTGTTTAAGTATGTATTTTTCTATATAAGTTAGTTTATCGTTGTCTAGTACCCATAGTACAAGCCTAGAGCTTAGTTTGGGACTAGAATAGGTTAGAATAGAATATAATAGAATAGAAGAATAACTTTATTTCAGGCTGCAAGACTATGGACAAATACCTTATAGACTAAGTAACATACATAATGAATATATAAAAAAAATATATCACAACTATTAATACACTTTCGCGGTGTCCGCTAGCCGGCGGATTGGTGTGACATTGTCCCCTGATATTTATTTATTTTTTATTTTTTGTTTTTGAAGTATGAACAATATAACCAGGACAGAATGAGGAAAAAGTTATAGTAAATATTAACGTTATTTCACACTTCATTTTCTTTTTGCCCACGTTTCTTCAGGAACAACTTGGACGCAAGAGTTGGTGTGGCTTCTGATGAACGACCACGACTACGAGACTGCCCTGAAGGTACCTCTGATGAGCCGATACTTCTTTATCGAGTAAGTTTAATTGGTAGAATGTATCATTTACCAATAATTACGTACGGCTGGCTGGATTCCGAACCAAAATTGTAAATTAAAAAAACCTGATTGTTGCTAACCAGCTTTAAATTGTTAAAAATCGTGCAAATGATGAAAGAAACCTAGGATGATTTTTTACTACTTATTCAATGATATCCCACTTTCCAAAATTCGTCGAGTTTTTTCTTTCTTTTTTACAATATAGCGTCTGGTTGCCGCCATATTGAGTTTTTATTACTGTGATGTGTAGCCAGAGAGGTGAGGGTCTGTTTCTCGTCATCTTACACTCCAGTCGGCCGGTGAAGGGAAGCGTGAGGTGAGGAACATGACCTACCCTCGGGAGCACTCAGATCCCTAGTGTCGCTACTCACCAACAGCTCGCCAAAATCTGCCCTGCCCAGTATTATTATTATTTATATTGCTGTCTGAACAAGTCAGGAGCTTAGTTTGGGACAAGGTTCATTTGTGCAAGATTCTCCTCTAAACTATTTTTTATTAAATATTCTAAAATACATTATTTCAGAATAAAAGATGTGTTTCTTGAGGACCTTATCGTAGAGGTTGAAAATAAAGAAATGGTCGGTCACGACCGTGTTGCAGCAATACCGTCACTTCAGGAAATATCCGAGGCTCCTTCTCTCCGCTTCATGAAGACACATCTCCCCCTTTCTCTTCTCCCTGATAACCTGCTGGACACAACTAAAGTGGTCTATGTGGCTAGGGATCCAAGAGACGTGGCGGTATCCTTCTATCACCTAAACCGGCTTTTCAAGATGACAGACTACGTTGGAGATTTCAAAACTTTCTGGAATTTATTTGTTAATGATTTAGGTAAGTAACACATATTGCAGCTTGAAAAATGATTTCGGAAATCTTTTAGTGCTGTTCGGAGTGAAATTGGTAATTGTCATCGCTCACGGAACAGATGATAGATGGGGTCAAAGGCTTATCGAGTGGCGTCCTCGAACCGGAAGATGCAACGTGGGTAGACCTTCAACAAGGCGGACCGACGACGCAGAGATGGTCAACTCTTATTATTATACTATACTGTCATTAAAATGTATAAAATTGGGTATGATTATTTTCATTCGCATATATGGCAGATAATCAATTCCCGGATGAGTTATTCGAAGAGTAAATCATTCGCCGATTAAATTATTGAATAACTAAGTAAATTAATCCAGGATAACTTCGTTGATTTTGGTTTTGCATTCGTCGTTATTGCCTATCCTAGCTGATTTTGCGAAGAATGCATACAACCGATGATGTAATCAAACCTTCTTCAATATATTTTTTAATGCATTATATTGCGGATGTGGGTGCCAAGACCGCTAAGCTTAAGTGGGACTGGGCTGGACACGTCTGCCGAATGCATCCGGAACGGTGGGCCAAGGTTGCCACCGCATGGACCCCGCAAGATGGCCACCGGAGCAGAGGCAGACCAAAAAGGCGATGGCCGGATGACTTAGACGCGTTTCAAAGCGAATTACGGGAGCATGCACTCAACCGGGACGAATGCCAAGCAGTAGGACACTCAAATTGGTTTAAAAAAAATTGTTGATCTATGGTTAACACAGTAATAGTTGCCATCCACACATTGCCACCAAAAGTTGATCGTTTACCAGCCCCTTTATTGAGGTTTTTTTCCAGTAACCTGGACTCCGTTCTTCCCACATCTGAAGGAGGCTTGGGCGCGCCGAGATCATCCAAACATGCTCTTTATATTTTATGAAGAGCTTCAGCAGGTAATTAAATAGAAAAATCAGGGGACAATCTCACACAAATTAACTTCGTCCCAAAATAAGCTCTAACTGCTTTGGGTACCGGCCAACGATAAACTTACTTATATAGAGAAATACAAACTTAAATACAATAGAAAACTTCCAAGACTTGAGAACAAATACTCCCGCTCATCACAAAAATATATAATTTTGAAAATTTTATAGGTTTATACTACGACTAGAGGACGACCGCGACTTCGTACTTGTAGAATTAGTTTCCCGCTACTCCCCCCATTTCTTCCCGTTGGGGGTCGATTTTCGGAAAATCCTTTCTTAGTGCTCACTTACATCATGAAAGGAACCCCTGTAGTAAAATTCAAGTTTCTAGGTAGGTACAGTAGTTTCGGCTGTGCGTTGATATATAGGTAAGTCAGTCAGGTTTGCCTTTTATATACATATATAAAGATAGATAACGACGACGCGTTCCTTATTTGGTAGTTGCCCTGCCTACAAAGCCTGCAGACCCGGGTTCGATTCACAAATATTTACTCGCGTATTTGTTTCTGAGTCTTGGATGTTTTTATTTACTTAAGTATTATCTATGTAAGTATTTATATCGTTGTCTGTACCCATAGTATGTACAATATTAGAGCTTATTTTGGGAGTCGATCAATTGGTGTGAGATTGTCTGTTTATCAATAATGTGTGTACATGTTTTTGGTTTATTATCTGACTCTGTGTGCGTGTCTGAGTTTAAGACTAGATTAATTCGTGAGAGGACATTTAAAAATGTTATCTTTTTTTTGAAATGAATGAGTGCCCATATTGTATTTAATAACGTTGCACAGAAGGTAAACTCTGTTTCGTCATTAAGTATGTTTTTTTTTTCAGAACTTACCCGCGTCTATTGAGCGTATAGCAAAATTTCTTGGGAAGGAAGTTACGGGCGAACAAATTCACAGGCTTTGCGAGCATTTGAATATAAAGAATTTCAGGAATAATGCATCGGTCAACCCGCTGTGGATCCAGAAGACAGGCAACCCTGACGCAGAGGGTTTCATCAGGAATGGTAAGTATATTATGTTAAATTATGCACTGTGGCCAGTGTGGCCCTAGACAAAACGTATTTGGTAAACGTTATCGTTATTGAAAATGTATAGGATGGACGTGAGCTGCCAGATGGTCGTGTCAAGCGCTTATGACAATTTCAAAAGAACTGTCAGTTTTCTAAAATCCTTTACGTCAGCGTTAAGCTTCTTTTCTTGAACCCCAGTGTTCTAGACAAGCGTGGCAGAATCGTTATAGTTATGGAAAATGAACAGGATTGACGTAAGCTGCCAGATGGTCGTGTCAAGCGCTTATATTGTCAGTTCCACACACTGTCAGTTTTTGAAAAGCGTTCTTAATAGCTTGTCTAGGGCCTCAGGTGAGAATAAAGGACATCCAGATCATAATGTTGTCCAAATATAGATAGTAAATTAAGTCAGTTGCTTATTATTGACATGGCGTAAATTTGAATATAATACAAATTAAAATCTGAATTACAGTTTTTTTTTGTTTAAGACTTCAGCGTTTCTTTACGAGTTGTGTAACGCTGGCCCGTAGCCAAGATGAAAACGCTACTAATGTTTTTCTTTTCTATCACTCAAAATGTATCCAGAGGATGAAAGTTGATCACGAGCTTTATCGCTACACACGAGAATTTCATCTCATACATTTTGAGTGACAGAAACGAAAAACGTTAGTAGCGTTTGCATCTTGGCTAGGGCCTCTGGTAACGCTCAGCTCTGCGTCACCAACGGCCGAAGATTCAATCATGCGCATGACACTTTGATTACGTAGTTAGAGTAGTTGGTATTGTAGTGACCATTGCATCTTAATAACGGTTCTGGGATCGATCCCCAGCAAGGACTGATTTGTGTGTTATGTTATGAGTGCAAATATATGTATTAGTAAATATAAACTTGATATTGGTTTCAGGTAAATCCGGAGGCTGGTACGAGTACTTCGACGAGGCGATGGCGGCGCAGGCGCAGCGCTGGCTGAGCGCGCAGCTCGCCGACACGGACCTGCGCTTCCCGGACACCGGCTCCAAAGTAGCCAACATCGTGTCTATGTTCAATAAATAAATAAAAAATCAAGCAAATAGTTTTTATATAATAAGCTTGTTCTATTAGCACGTTCATTTGTAATTGACTTACATCTTAGTCTTATCAGGCTAATGGCTGTGTTACACTATCCTAAATTAGTCACTAACAAGAGGGACGCCGCAATACGTTGGAATAAGATAGAGATATCTCCATACGTATCTAACGTATTGCGGCATCACTCTCGTTAGTGACTTATTTAGGATAGTGTAATAAGCGCATAAGTACAGTCACCAGCAATAATATATTATCCAACATTGGGCGCAAAATTATCTGAAACGTCTTTCATGTACTGTTTTGTTCGTTAACCTTCAGAATCATTTTTTTTTTTCAAAAATGGTGCATTATTTCACTTTGTTGCACAAAAAAAATTAGTATCCTTTTGAGACAAATATCTATAGGCATACTTAAGAATGATTTTTATCAGAAAACCTTTTCACAAAATGACTGTTGTCAATCGTATGTCTCATATTATGTTCAGGTGCAAAGAGTGTACCAACGTACTATATATAACTTTTAACTCTGAATATGAAAGCACGTAATGTGTCCGTTTGTCTGATTTTTCACTTTGCAATAAATACGCTGCTTGCTAAAATTTACACAATGTCACATTTAATCTATAAGTGGTCCAAATTATATTCTTAAAGCATTTAGTTGAATAATGCCGTGTGGATATACACACATTGCCCAAGGAGCAAAAATATCCCTACATTATTTAGATATTGTGTTTAGTAGGTACCTACTTCGTTATGATACATTGCAAAATATCAAAATAACGTAGGTATACATTGAATCCTTAGGCATTTTTGGTGCATGTGTAAATGTAAATTTCGGATATTGATCCATTTGACATTAACACTTCTTTTGGAATACCAGTAACATATATCTCGTAATTAATGTTTTCTAAGAATTATTTAACAGTAAATTATATTTTTAAACTTCATCTGCTACTGTCTCTCGGACTAGGTATTTCTTTTGTCAACGTAAAAATGTTTTTGATCCGAGCCCTATTACGTTTTTGTAATCACAAAAAGTAGCATTTACTAATGGAACTACTAATGGACAGCGCTTGATTGTTCTTGTCCTTAACAAAAGCAGTTAAGTGCTAAAATAGCCCTGAAAAATTTAAGATCATTTAAGGAAATAAAACGAAGCATTTAATAATTTAATCATTTATTTGCTAAAAATTTGGTGCAGCAAAAAGGTGTTTTAAATGGGTCTATATGGGTGCGCTTCAATCAGCATAAAAACATTTTGTATAATTTCATTGGGAAGTAATTAAATGGTCAGCCGTTATTAAAATTGATCAGCAAAAAAAATCTGCAATTAATTCATTTGGGCAGCATAAAAAGATTTGGGTGGCAATAAATAAAAATCGGGCTACAACTCTTTGTTCAGCAAACAATTTATAAACGGGTAACATTTTAAACAATTTCGATCAGGTTTTTTTGTCATTTGTCTGCCTAATAAACAGTCGAGCTCTGCTGCAAAATAATTATTTGGGCAGCAAGATTTTACAATTGGTCAGCAGAGAAAACATGTCTGTAAGCAGTTTAATTAAGAGGTATGCATATTAAAATAATGGTCATCTATAATAATATAGAAGTGGATTGTGTTTAGTTTGAAAAGTCAGCAGTGTTTACAAGTTAAGTTTTGTCACACAATTTTCTATCACAATCACACCCTAGATTAACCAAAATTTGTATCATAAATATGAGGTAGGTTAGGTTAGGTTCGTTTTTATATCAGGCCCGGAGGGCCAGAACAACCCAGAAATAGGAGATCCGCGTGAGCGGAGCTCCGTCGACTCTGTTAAATTTGTAAATTTGATGGTGGGTTTGGGATGTGTGTGTTGCCGGCACGGCAGTAAATTTGTTAATTACACCTTTGTGTATACAACTGTACCCAAAAGTGCATCTATTAGGAAACACTGCATTGGTATTTAAAAAGGGGATCTATAAGGAATAAAGGCGAACTTTTTTCAAGGGTGTATCTGCGAGGAAAGTGTGCCCTAGAGGAATAATTCTATATAAATTGAATAATTTACAAAAAAAGAGAGTATATTTGAATGAACTTTGTAATAGTTGCGCCCATTTTGTTGATGACCAATTTGATTTTATTGATTCCTTTTTTCTGCTGGACAAAATGAATTATTTTGCTTACCTTCTGATTGCTTACCAAAATTTAATTATCAATGGTCGTTCAATGCAGCTCAAATATTTAATTTGCTGACCAAAATAATTTAGAGCAGCCCAATATGTCATTAATTGCTGACAGATTTATAAATGTTTGCTAACCATAAGTTGCTTACCAACTAGCTATTTTGGCTGACCAAATACATATTTCTGTTCACCAAAATGAGAATATTTTGCTGACCGGTTAATTGATACCCAATTTCATTTAACAAACCATAATTAACGTTTAGCATAAAAACTAATTGTATAATTTTTTCTGGCATACGATCGAATAACCTAACACTCATTTATTATAACTATCATTTTCTTGTTATTATGCATTTTAAGTCAAATTTCTTCTCACTAGGTTAGGTTAGGTTAGAACTGTGACCTCATTAATAGTAATAAAAGCAGTTAGAAATATTTATTTTGTAATTTATAAACATTATAGTTTTTGAAATTACGCATTTCGTTTTATGTAAAATGGTCATTAGACCATTTGTTTTTATGCTAAACATTACACACCCGGTCTATAATAATATTGTCTGCCATAATTATTTTTAGTCATAATGTGTTTTAGGTCAAAATCATTGCAAGTCATAACGTATTTTTTAAGAAAGTGTTATTTATTCAAGATTTTTATAAATCAAACCTAATTTAACCTAGCCTCGTCTATACGTTAGATATTTCAGAAATTCTGAAAAGTTTACAGTTTCAGCGATATAAAAATTATGACTATCAATAATTATGTCAACTATGACATTATTGCCAAAAAAATATCGGATACAAAGGGCTCGCGTTTTAATAGAATAAAGCTTCGCGTAAAGTGGTCAGGATACAATAAAAACTAAAAACGTACTTACATTTTTTTTTTTGAAAAAAGTAAGTATAAAGGCAAGCGGGGCTGTTCCGACAGAGGGGTAAATGCGTCACTTAATTTCATTTATTATTTATTTTATATTTTTTCTAGGGAATTCAACGTTTTTAAACTATTTTTGCGTCCTTTTATAGAAATTTAAGAACCTTAATTTCTATAAAAGGATACATAAATAGTTTTAAAACGTTAAATTCCCTAGAAAAAATCAAGTGACGCATTTACCCCTCTTTCGGCATATTAGCATTAACTATCGCTATTTATTTTACATTTAAATTTTCGTTAATATCTACGTTTATTGATCAACCTCATTAAGAAAAAACTACGTGCATAAGCAAAACAGTTCAGGCAAGCCGGAATGCCGAAATTTGCACTTTGTTTTATTTATTTAGGCCGCATTTCACCAAACTGGAATAAGGTCTTATACCTAGATTAAACGCCGAATTTGTATAGACTAATCTCGGAGTAAGTCTTATTCCAAGGTTTGTGAAATGCGACCTTAGAGTGCAAACCTGCTAAATCCTGGAAATGGGTCTAGCAGGTTTGCACTCTAAGCCGACGATTTGGTTTTTACTTGTTAGAGAATTGTTTTTAACTCGTACTTACTTTTAATAATAAGAGCTAATCAAACGATAACAAGTCAAAAGTAATATGGTTTCACCGAGTACAATAGAGTCCCTGTTGAAGTTGTGATAGCTCAAAATGCCAACTGAATAAGAGCTATCAACTTCAATGATAATGACGACGATATCGAAGCGAGATAGGTTATAAAAAACAAGTAGACTAAAGGCCCTGTGTGGTTATCAATTAAAGGGTTACACGACATGGTTAAACTGGAGAAAGACGATGGCATATGTCAGGATGATGGTTAAGATTTCTGGCAACAGGGGCATCTGTATGATCACTGTAGAGAGGATCTTGATTCTGACGGGTGCCACTACCATTTGGCGATGGAGATTTTTCACAGACTTGGTTAGTTTCTCCGAGTGTTCACCTGTGGAAAGGATGAGTATTAATAAAAGTAGATTTTTTTTCAATACTGCTGTTTAATATGACGCACATTCTTAATTCTAAAAGTCTCAGCCCACTACACCGTATCATACTATGACCGTACTATGACCGTAATAGAAACGCGGCATACAAAAAATATTATTTTTTGTATTGAATGAGACTATGCCCCTATGGAACGGAACACTAGGCCGTTCCGTCACCGCTCCGTAACCGACCAACATTTTATAGTATATTACTGCAAAGATCAGTAAGTAAGCCATCCTGGACGAGTATGAGGTAAATATTCTAGAATTTTTAAAAAACGAACCTTTCCTAACACGATGGTTCTGAAATAAATCTTGAAATATTTACAGCGACAGAAAAAAAGCGGGTTGGCAAATGAAACGGTTGGGAAAGGATACATTTTTCCAAACAATTTTCGGCCAAAAGGCATAGCGTACCTGTTACTAGTGTGTTGTACAGCCGTGCCAGCGACCTGGTCACCTCGTCCGCCTCATTCCGCGCCTTCTGCCCAGTATAAAGAAGAGAAGTAATTACCACCGAGTAATTGCCGAAAAGGGCAATCGTGTTCCATCTCCCAATTGACTGGGTATTCTTCTGTAAAAATCAGTCGAAAGTTAGACAGAAAGATACCATAGATGAGTAACAAGTTCTAAGATAAAAAGGGTTTTACGTAACACCTGGCCGTAATGTGAGTTTTATCGCACGCTGCGCGCACGGTAAAACTCGCATTGTGGCCAAGTGAAGACGTAAAATTGTGTACTCATCACGGGCAGTAAAAAAGAAAGCCCTCTATCGCATATTTACAACCCTCGCCTACGGCTCGGGTCTCAAATACCTGCGATTTCGGGCTTTCTTTCTTTTACAGCCCTTGTTAAGTAATGTACTATAAATAAGGAGTAGATCATTTTTATTTCCCTTATACATAAGTATTGCTGGTAAAAAAAGTTAATTGCGAACTAAATTTACAAAAATCATGTGGTGTTTTAGAGGTTTTTTATGTCTGGTCTTTGCTGCCGGTTATTTGGATGGACTGGATTCGTGCATTTTTATTAAAGTACCTACCCATGGAAAGTTTCTATAATACCTAGGGCTTTTGAATAAAATAGTTATTTAGACTCCATAGGTACCTTAGTTTTGAGTCCCGCGCATAACAAATGAACAAAACCATTGATTGCATTGTAATTTCAAAAAAAATTTTTTTTTGCCGATTTTATGTTTTTTTATTAACTTTATTATGATCTAATCTGAAACTTTAAAGAAGATTTAAGATGAGAGTGCACTCACTTGCGCTAAAAAAGTGACTTCGCGGTAGATAATCAAGATGAAGTAAACAGTCACAGCAACAACGGAAAAAACGATCTGAAACAACATCGAAATAACACAAATAAAGTATTTATTAATTGAAAACTCCAGTGTTAATTGTTTAGTTGATAACAATTAACAACTTAATTCTGTGTTAGGTTCAAACAGCTAGATAATAAGGTTATAATACCAACATTTCGACATATATTTTAATGTCATGCTGATTCATCTCAGAAATTCTCGGTCAAATGTTAACCTATAATTGATTGACAATTCTGGGGATCCAGTGAAAAAGGGCGTAAGTAGACTTAACTCGTAATAAAAAACGGTATACACATAAACGGAGTATACGAGACTTAAACCCTTTTTCACTTAGTCTTCAGGAAACTTACACCCTTCTTCACTAGGACCCCAGAATTAGATCATCTACCTACGCATTTAAAACTATTCCGTGATTGACTGACTGACAGAGAACGCATAACCTACACTGCAGAGGCTCTACTTTGAAATCCGTAATTCGAACTTCGTCTATTGCTATCCCTTTTGCTCTCGACGCGTCACTAATTCGCAAGAAAGTGACGGGGCGATCTGAAGTTAGAATTACTGATTTCAAAGAAGAGCCCCTCGACCTAGGGGACTTAAAATTTGGAGGGAATTAATCTTGGATGAATACTGGAAAAGGGCCGAATCTTAAGTACCTGAAACCGACGTGTATGCATGACTCGATGTATGAATGTGCAAGAAGCGAAAGAGATTTGTCACGATCGTAACAGGTGGAAAGAAGTGGTCTCTCTCTGCCTACCCCTTTGGGAAACCGGCGTGATTTAATGTATGTATGTTTGTATGATTCTTGGAAAATTCTGCGCGTATAAAGTTACGGGCGGCCTAAATACGATTTTTGAACATCTTGAACAAAATATACGTCTGTACGTTTTCCTTCCCAAGAAAATACTTCATGGAAAGAAACAAATAAAAAAATAAAAAGAAGACCAAATTTTTCATAATAACTGCAACAAAATAAAAAATCATGAAATTGGATTTCATTTAGGGGGTGAGAAACGTTATGGCCCGGAGCTTACATAGTATGAACAGCACATTGACAGCTACGCAATTTGGGCGTCTGTTCACAATCCTCTTAAAATATTAATTAATACCTGCAGCCCCGCACAACATGACTTACCTGAGCACAAAAACATTGTTTCAGCTGGACACTGCACTCTGACAGATGGCGGACAATCATCTCCCACTTCTCCAGATTCATTTCAAGTTGAGCCTCGAAAGTAGAGTGACTCGACATTCCTCCAAAATTCGCTATTTTCAGTTTAAGAAACTTCAAATACTGCCCTATAATGCCTGTCAGCATAATTATTGATAAAAACTCGATAAAATACCGATACTCTGCACAAACCATGACAAACGTTGTAAAGACAAACCTATATTGTATTGGATTAGATTGATGATAATATGCCATACCCATAAATAAATATGTTAGCATTGACGTGTAAATAAATACAAACATGGTCGTTAATATTATACCAAACAGGTTCACGTGCTTTAGAGATTTTTGAAAATCTCGGTCTTTTTTAAACTCGTTGAATACGACGTCCATGCGCCAGCAAAGATCTTTGAAGTATTTGTGGTTTTTAAAACCAAGAAATATTGCCAAAATTGAATTCATGTTTGCAAAATGTCCAAATGTCGCAAGATATAACGAGTCAAAGTCCATGGCAGATATGAGAAAAGTGTGAATATTTATTATAATTGCAATCGTATGCATAAACAGCTTCGTAACAGCACAAGTTATTGCAATAAATTTGAACTTCGGGCTCATTAGTGAATAATTTCGAAAAATGCACAACGTATTTTCGAGAAATATTAGCTTGCGTATGATGCTTATTTCTGTCATGATGGTAGTTTGCTATATCACAGTGCTTAGCCAGGAATGAGAGACTTTACCGAGTTAAACGAACAGCTGTTAGTTAATGATAATCCAACGTGAAAGTATTTGAAGGTAGGCATGATTAATTCTCTTTGAAAAGTAATTGTACATCAGGGTTCCGTGTTTTGTTTGTGTTTACTTCATAGTAAAGTCAATGCCTGTAACCTGCCAAGTTTCAGTCAGTGAAAAGAAAAGAGCTATATGAGTCATAGGAACAGGATCAGGACTGGACTGACAGGTTATGACGGCCTGTAATACGGACCGGTACTTGTGGCAAACCATGGGGGAGGCTTATATCCAGCAGTGGATGTCTTTCAGCTGAAATGATGATGATGGTGATGAATGACAGATAAGGATAAAAAATACTAGGTCGGTTCATAAGTTCTGTCACTGAGATTTACTACAATTTAAAAAATAAATAAAAGAGTTTCATAAACCTGTAGCACATCAATAAAAACCTCATTTTATCTAGAATAAAAAGAAGCGTAATTTGTATTCTTTACTATTGCAATAATTTGATGAACGAGCTTTGAGCATTCCATTCGGGGCAGGAAAGCATGGTTCAAATCACGCACGACCACGATACTGATAACGGCTACAACTTTTGTAAGAGTCCTCTTATTGAATCGAAATTTGCGTGATATATTGACCAGACTTTTATCTTTAAATTCTGATACAAATGTATTCCAAGCAACTAAAGATCCGCTTATACACTGGTAAATCTTCATGTCTCATTGAATCGACCTTACGATTTTACATCAATTTGCAGCAATACGAAAACAGACCAAACTTCGAGCTTCATAAGCTGGGTTTTTGAGTGTCGTTAAGAAAATAATGCTGGTCTCTCAACATACCCAGATATGAGAGACTTCATAATATTAAACAAAAAAGTTTCTTAGTTAACAAAAACTAACCGTTAAAGCGTTTTCAAAAAGTGAAATTTTCAGAAAACTCGTGCGTGTTTTAATCGTCGCCGGCCGTGACTGTTAGAAGATAGTATGGGAAATTGCGGCGACTATGTGGAATGATTATTACTCCCTAAAAATGTACATTAATTAAGCTTTTATTTTTTATACATTTTGAAATTAAAAAATAAACAGAAGTTAGTTTTATTTGACTAAACCTTTGTGACAGAACTTAAGGACCGACTAAGTATTATAAGCACACTAGCTATTGCGTTGTGATGAATAAGAGGGTAAGTACCTAGGTAAAATTTTGTTAACAACTTAAAATCACGACTTCTTTCCAACTACCATTGCTTTTCAAAGACGTTAAAAAGACTGTAATAATAATTAGTAGTCGGATCATTGTTTTTTTTCAACATATGTGTTATTTTATTACTTGGATAACGATTTTTATTTGGTAATCCGGACCCAACGCCCTGAAATTAGCCCGTCATTTAGTTAATGTTATTTCAAACTACTTTTAACACTATCTTATCTTTTATTAATGTTACAGATGACATGTGTGTCAAGTCAGAGTGAAGTAATTGGGTACTTTAGAAAAAAACCTTGGTTCGAACATCTATCTATATTGTTAATGGTCTTAATGTATTTTTTACTGTTGTGAATAGTTTTAAAATGTTCTAGGTAGCTTTTTCTATGGTAGTACAATGAAATTATTAATGAAATATTGATATAAAAGTTTGTGTTTGTGTGTATTAGGGTACTTATTTTACGCTTTTTCCTCCCCCCCAAAAAGGTTTGCTAGAATAGATCAATTTATGGGATACGTTTGCCTTTGTATTTGCTTGTTTTTTTGTTATTCTTGTACTATAAAGAGTATGTAAGTATACATACATATATAACAAGTTTGGTAATTCAAAAGAGATGTTTTTTATATTTTTTTCTGTCAATTAGTGCACAATGTTGTTTCTGTGGTTTTGCCGTATTAATTGTTTAACATACAAACATTAAATCACACCTGTTTTCTAGAGGGGTAGGCAGAGACCACTTCTTCCCACCAGCTACGATCCTGACAAATCTCTTTCGCTTCTTTCACATTCATACATCGAGTCATGCACGCACGTCGGTTTCGGGTACTTTCCAGGGATTCGGCCCTTTTCCAGTATTTCTACGATTTTTGATTCGAAAAAGTACACCTAGGGCGACCCCTTCCGACCCTCCCACTCACTTTCGCTCGTATATCTAACTCGCTCGTAATATTTTTGGAAATAAAACGCTCTTTTAAAACGAATGCGCAAAAAATTACAAAAAAAACACAAAGGTACTGTTGATAAATACTTTCACCGAAAATTATTTTCAACATGATTGGATATACCGTTATTGAGTTATTGCCGAAAATATGCGCTCCTCAACAAAATTACATAACTCCCATGAAGATACGCTCTTTTGCTGGTGCACTTTTCTGAGATATTTTTTTTGCGTTTATAGTAACGCATTCGAAACCCTACCCTGAGCATGGTCCGAAATTATGTTGCCCGGTTTTTTATACAATATTTGTTTTATCCAGAGTCAAAAATTTGTATTCACTTATAACAATTATAATTTTTTCATACTTACTAAAACCCAAGGACTTTTTTTTGCAAAAAATTTAACTATTTGAACCAAACAATCAGTACTTATATTAAACGTAGGGAAAGTGCGGTCGATTTCGAACTTATAAGAACTAAACATTTTAATACCGTGTCGTAGCTATTGATATACTAAATTCAAACCACTCTTAGTTTAATACGTTATTACAACAAGGTATTAAAATGTACGGCTACTTATGTGTACCTACTGTAGTACCAGTAAAGCTTAAAACAGAACATCCATCATCCTGTCAAATAACGTGTTTCTTCATTTAACGGGCACTGAACGTTTGACATACATTTACTTTTTGTATATAAAAAAGGGTTGACATCAGAAAAATTACTTGCTCGGCTCAAAACCGTGACATGTTTTAAATTGTCCATAATATTATTTATTTCCCCATGTCATAACACAAAGGCTGGTACAGGTATCAGTTTATTTATCTCCTGATTTCCTAGTAGAAATTATAACAGATAAAGGAAAAAATGAATTATAAAATAGGTAATTAAAAATATAACGGTATGTCCAGACGAGAAATGCGGGAATTCCTAGTTTCACCACGGATGGGTTTATAAGGGGTACCAGGGTACCTACTATTCTATCGAAACACCATTCAACGTACAGTCAGCTGCAGAGAAAAGTAACCCCCCCTGCATACAAGTTTTCTAGCAAAGGGGGTTACATTTCTCTGCAGCTGACTGTACGTATCCTTACGCAGAATTTTCAATAAATCGAAAGACCTTTCTCGCCGCATGTCATTTTTTTTTGGCAGTCACAAGTCCATGAAAACATCATGGTTTCAGCAGAAAATAGCGTTCGATGAAAATGATACGATCAATGAAATGAAATGCGATAAAATTATGGGCTACCGTTTTTATGATTCGCATTAGAAGGTTTAACAATTATCGTAATAGGCTATTTGACATTGTGAAAAAAAAAGGAATATTTATGTATATTCGTATAAATTATGAGTTTTAAAAGCGATTTAAGATTCTTACTAAAAAAATAGATCTTTTATCCAAAAAACCGGGATAAAAATTGATATTTTTCTATCTGTAGTGATTGTATCGAAAACGGCGGCAAATCTATGATGGATGACGTTACAGGTCTGTAAATATTGCATCTGACATCTGTCGTTCATGTCGTTCTTACCAGAGAGAACCCGAGAGTTGACGTGACATTTGGTTGTTTTTTGTGACGTCACTGATCCCTGTGCGACGCCATATTGCCCAGTATAGCGTTTTGGCGGCATATTTTAAAACTGAATTTTTATTTGCGTTTTTTAGAAGAAATACACGAAATAATTTAAAAAATCCACTTTCGGAGTACTCAATAAACACCAAGAAAAAATTCGAGATGGTTTTCAGAAACCTGTCAAATAGCCTATTCTCGGCTTCCTATACGAGTCTCTCAAGGAGTGCCACTTTGGGCACTGTATAAAACCAATTTGTTTAGTTTGTTCAAGTGATTGATTGAAAGACCTTTTAGTGATTGCCAATTTAAGTAATAGCCGTTTAAATATTGACTTAAGACTTGTTTTACTTGCTACGTTGTCAATTTAAGACAGCTAAATTAATTCCTTATACAAAATTATTTCAATCTATTTGATTAATTGAACAAGTAATCCTGCTAAACTAATAAACGTTCTCAGGAGCGGCACATTAGTCGATTAGACTCGATTTATCAAAATCAGTTAAGTTGTCCTCCTTACTTGCTAGCCATTAGTTCAGCCAGACCGTTTCGAGACAAATTGCCCACCCAATATATCACGATAGAATGATATACGCCATCCAGATTGTGTCCAACCTTTGTCCGATCTATACTGCCCTGGACACAGCATACAATAATTCCATACAGCTTCCTTTATTCACTGTTATTTTGATCGGGGTAAAGTGTAAATAATTTTATGCTGTGGATTCGACTGTTATGTGTACATAGCGAAATTTATAGGGAGTAAATATGATGGTAAAGTGTAGTTTAATGAAATGACCTTATAACGACAATCTCACCTTTCGATTATTTGTGTGCAATTCTGCGTCCAAATGAGACAGATCATTGGGACTACGCAAAGAGTATTAAAGTAAATGAAAAAAAGCTCTTGTTTTATAATCTATATATATAAAAGGCTAAACTGACTGACTGATGTATCAACGCACAGCCGAAACTACTGTACCTAGAAACTTGAAATTTGGTACAGGGGTTCCTTTCATGATGTAAGTGAGCACTAAGAAAGGATTTTCCGAAAATCGACCCCCAACGGGAAAAAATGGGGGGAGTAGCGGGAGACTTATTCTACGCGTACGATGTTGCGGGCGTCCTCTAGTTTTATATAAAACCAGCGACCCGCCCTCGCTTTGTTTCGGTTTTATGTGACACACATACATAAATCAGAATACGTACATACGTAACGACAATAAGTGAAAAAATATCTAACTGATGGTAAAAACCGCATCAGAATCCGTTGAATAGTTCGTTCGTTTAGTTGTTGTGTTTTATGCCATATAGAAAAGAAACCATATCAGGTACACAGTTAAAATTTTCGTAGGGTGCATTCCTCGCTATTGTGGCTTTAAAAAAAAACAAAATGAAAAGTAAAAGGCCCCTATACAAAAATGATACTGAACCCTTTGTGTGCAAGTCCAACTCGCTTTTAGCCGGTTTAATTTGTTTATTCATACAATTATTACTTTAGTAATACAATTAGAATTAGAAGTACAATACAATGCTGTTTTCTCATCCCCTTATTCAAAGACGCACAATAAACCTATTTTAGTTAAATCCTTTGTTAATTTCTGTCAAATTCAAATGTCATAATGGGTCCAATTCGGATTACCGTTCTCTAATTTTAAACGTCTGTAACATTAAACTTATAAAAGTCAAACTCGATTTTGACAGGTCTAAATGGGAATGGTATTCGGAAATGCCTTATTTAAATTTAAAGCTTATCTGACATCTCTTAAATTAAATAGAGATCTATGCTTTGAGTCTGTGCATTGCCACATCAAAAAATATTTTACCGATAAAATTGACGACTTTTTATAAAAATAATATAATTACTTTTTTACCTTTTGTTACTATAGTATTAGCAATTTAATGTTTAGGTAACAATTATTCATGTCTTAATATTTTAATGTTAATGTTTTAATTATTCTAATTATTATTTTCTATATCTTTTGTATTAAATTGTGCTTTTTGTCAAAAAAAACCGGCCAAGTGCGAGTTGAACTCGCGTGGAGAGGGTTCCGTACATTTTTTTGATAGAATTCTTATTAACTATAATTTAATTACGTAATCTACAAGCAATGAATTAAATATAGCATTTTTTTTTAATTTTAGGCTCATTAGCTTCGGAGATCAGGGAGAGAGTGGTCAATTTTCGTCATAAAATCAAACCTGTTTATTTTAAAATAATAACAAAAATATGTTTGAGATCCTCATAACGAGCCCTTTCATTTGATATATGACACAGTAAGATTTACAAAACTTTTTTTTAAATTTCCTAATTTGTCCCCCGTAAACGACCCTAATTAAAAAAAAATACTTACTTTGCACATCAGTGTCTGGGTCATAGGATTATACCATCCTACCTAATTTAACCTATTTGGTCCAGTAGATTCGGAGCAAATTGGCTGTGGCAGACGGACGGACAGACCCACGAGTGATCCTATAAGGGTTCCGTTTTTTTATTTTTTTTACTGAACCCTATAAGCAAAATTTATCAGATGGGTTAAAACGTTCAGTTTAAGAACCAGGAGATCATAAACTTTTAAATCATATTATGTTCACTTAAAACCTGAAACCAAGTAAGTACCTAGTTCTGAAAAATTAGAAACGGAAAAAAACATCATAAATTCAAATGTCACAATGGCTGTGTATCATCCATTTGCCAGTAAGAACACATACTCTACTACCAGATGAACTCAGGTATCCTAATATTTTAAAGTGATTTGTACGAAGGGCCGATTCGACCAAACTGGAATAAGACTTAATCCGAGATTAGTCTATACAAATTCGTCGTTTAATCTAGGTATAAAACCTTATTCTAGTTTGGTCGAATTCGCCCTTAATATTCTCGAGAGTTTCTAGCTAGGAAATATCAAATCCGCGTTTCACCCGGGATCAGCCACCATTGGCGACAGCTATCCGGGGACGGATATGAATAATCGGGTAAAGACGTCTCCGGAGAATTATGTCCATTTTATACAGTTTCTAGTCTATCGGCCTATTGTGCTCGTGTTTATCGATGTGGATGAATGTGGATAAAACACTTTGTCGCTTTCCAACTAGTGAGTATGTGCGAGAGTGACGGATGGTTTATTCCACCACAAAGGCGACCATAATATGGGGGCTGGTTAACACCGCAAACGCTTTGGTATTTCATTAATAAGCTTCTTTGCAAAATAATAAAGAGCCAGCTATGAAAATCTTGACTGCATTTTTGATATTTTCGTCTCTATAATATATGTTATGTTAAAAAATATATACTTTCCCTCTCTAATAACTTTGATTAAAATACCAATATCAACTGTGCACTCGACCTATGATTCACTGTGAACTTATACGTACAAAGCGAATCAATTCCCTTTTTTTTAACTAATCAATAACAATTATATGGTCAAATATAGACAATTCCTACCTTTGGAAAATATGAAGCTAACTAGACTTACTATCTAACTATATAATATGAAAATCGTAGCTAATAAAACTACGTGTCTATGAAGGTTTAAAAAAATTGTGATCCACTGTTCCCACATAGACACTATCAAATTTTGGATCTTATTGGAATGCAATGTAAAAGTGGACAACATCTTCGTAGTTTACTGTACCTACGTCACTAATATAATTGTAATGTAACGTAAAATTTATTACCGTTGACTGACTTTAAAAAAAATGAAAACGAGTAGGTACTTTAAAAGATACAGTACATTTTGTTGAAAAATCTTGGTTAAAAACTTTCCCGCTTCAAAAAGTTTCGAGCAAGATGAAGTGTTGAGAAAGTGACGGAGTTTCACGAAATGTCTCCCAAATGTATCTCAAATGTGCTTTGCGTCGCAATTTTTCCTTTACCATAATTTGACTTTTGGGAGTTGACATTTTATTAATGTGATAGCTAGATGTTTGGTGACAAAACAAAAATCATGTGCTACCTACATAGATGTACAAGTACCTAAGTACCATTTTTAATATTCTACCACGTTTTTGTTAGCCTTCTTTCTTGACTGTCTGTTTGGGTCAATTTGCATTCATTTTTTACTAACTTCCTGAAGAGCTAGAAAACTAACACGGTTGAACATGGTGACACTGCATTACTCCAATAATATATAATATAACCAAAACTTTGTACGACATAGAAAACGTAAAAAAAACAAATTAATTACTAATTTCTGGTTATCAATTCGATTAATCATATACATTTTTCTTTACCTATAATGCCAAAGTTCGTTAAATGACCATACTAAACTTTTTAGTCTTAAGATTGCAGTCTTCAGATTGTAGACTTGAGAATGCAAATGTCTATGGGTCACCTATCCCACTCAACATCAGGTGCGCCTTCTCCATGCCAGCTTAAGTAGGGTAGAAGTACCGTTTGTGGCCACTGTACCCTTTTTGGCCATGAGCATCAAAAATAGTGTAAAATTAAAAATTATATTCATAAATAGTTAAGACTGAAGATTAATTTATAGATTAACCCCCTTACTAATAAACGTGGAGTAGCCGTGGTGTAGTTAAACAATGTTTTGTCCTTATCTGTCATTGTGACATTTGAATTTGACAGATAAGTTACACCACAGTTATTCCACGTTTATTAGTAAGGGGGAAAATATAAAAATATATTTATAATTTCATAATGCTTAAGAAATGTAAAGATGGCCAAAACCGGTACGTCTACCCTATAGTGCATGCGCATACATTATAAATTAAAAGTTCCTGTTTTAAAGCTTTTAATCAGTGCCTTGAACTCGTATGTGCGTTTTTACAGCATGTGAGCTGTATAATAAAAGGAGTCATCTGGAAAAATAACTAGAAAAGGGACGCGGCCGACATTTAAAAATAATGCATTTAAATAACATGCAGTAGACACGTGAGCACGGCCAGCGATGCTCCATGAACTTGATGTGTGTGCAACATTTGGATGAAATCAAGCGATAGACAAGGGTACTGATCCAATTATTATTTTCCACGGATAGCCTATGACTTTCTCCGTTTGTTTACAATATTTTGGTGCAATCATTTTAATTGAATGCCTATATTTTTATGTTAATTTTTTTTATGTTCCATCCTTTTACTTTAAAGTTGTATCGATTAAAATGTTCGTTTACATTTGTTGTGTTGCAGTGTGTTTATGTCAAATAAATGTTGTGAGTTTTGAGTTTGAGTTTGTTTATAATTTGAAACACTATGTTATTAAAACTCCATCTATTAGCAAATTAAAACAACTTTGAAATAAAATAATACTCATGGATTTATAACAAAATGCATTTATGTTTAAAATTTCAGACAAACCTATAAATTCAATACTTAGTGGACACTGAAGCTAAACAATTTTATAATAACTTATTTGTTCAAAACATTCCCATCTACGTCTTTTACTAGTTCCAAAATAAGTTTAATAGCTACAAAAACGAGTCACACCGAGGGCGGAAATAAAATATGCTTCAATATTTCACATGTTTAAAAGCAACATTTTATCCTTTAAAATATTTAAAACCCGGGAAGCTTTGAAATGATACTGAGGTTTTTTATTTTTGCTCTCTGGCACAGCTGTTAGCTTGTGAAATCTAGTCTGAATATTATCTCAGTAAACAGTTAGTTGGTCTAGTGATTTCACAGGATTATGAACCAGTAACTTTATTTGTGAAAGTACTCATTAAAAGCAGCGATCTGTTTTAGTCATTAAAACTATTTAATAATGAGCGGAGCGGTACCTATTATTTAATTGAAACACCTTTTGACGTACGGTCGGCCCTATAAGTACCTGCTGCTTTGTAGCTCTAACGTCATGTTTGAACTGCTGCATTAATTTGTCAAAGGCGTTACAGCGACAAGGTACCAAAGTGTGCAGCTACTTATAAGGCCGACTATACTTATCATTACGAAGTATTTTCATTTCAAGGCATTGCTCGCCGCATGAGTTAGTTTTTTTGGTAGTTACAAGTATAATCTAACCTAAGCTTACGTAATTTATGCTTAAGATATCCTGAACACAATCATGGTTTCAGCCACAGAACAGAAAAAACAGTAGAAGTGTCAAGTGGGCGTGTAACGTGTGTGTGTAGTTATGCGGAGTTCCGCGCAACCTACTATACTTTTGCTGCGATCGCTTATTTCGATATTTCGATATTTCTAAAGTAGCAAATAAATCCAAAAGCATGCCATATTGTGCTATTTTGGAATGTAAAAACGATAGCCGCACCAAAAATATTTTCCATGGTGGCGTGTTGTTTTTATGATACTTAGTTTGAGTATTGGCGACAACAGGGTCTGATACTAAACGAAGCTCGTGCCACTTCCACTGTTTTTTCTATTCCGCGGTTTCAGCAGAAAATAGCGTTCAATAAAATGATACAGTCGAAGAAGTGAAATTCTATAAAATGATGGGTTAACTGAGCAGAGATGTTTTAAATTTCATTAAAATCAATTTAAAGACAGTCATTTTAAACATTGCTATCTTGACAAAATCGTGCAAAATAGACGATACTTATTTAACGTGAACATGACTTGTTGAATACTCGTTTCTTTTAATATTCACGTGTTTATAGGGTTCTGTAGTCAACAAGGAACCCTTAATAGTATCGCCATGTCCGTCTGTCCGTCTGTCCGCGTTTTAATTCAGATACTCTTGGTACTACAATGAATCTAAACTGAGAATGGTGCGACATGCTTTTGTCCAGTTTTTTTTTACATTTAGTTAAGTAATTTATCAAATGAAGTTGTGATCAGAGATTGTTGATTCTAATATTTTACAAAATTTAGCGATGCCTATAAACCAGTTACACTTGACCTATAAGGGAACTAGAAAACGTCTAGATTTTTCCGTGCCCACCTAGATCTTTACCTACCTTCAATAAAACATTGCTGATAAGTGGGCCAGCGCTGAACTTCTGATTTGGGTCCACACCCCTCGACAATATACTGCTGCCACGCGAAAGGTCATAGTAACTCGCACAAATCCTAAAACATTGCTATTTTTTTACTCCACTACGGCAAAGCTATGTGTTAATATTTGGATGGAATATGGAGTATGGATGTTCCACTTTAGCATCGTTTCTAATTAGTAGATTTTGTGTCGATCGATTCTTCTTTATTTTTCAGTAGTTATAGAGGCGTGAGGCGTGGCGTGGAGAAGACGAACAAGCTCACACAGGCCACGTGATAGTAAGGGTATCTGAGACCCATAGACACACATCATGAAAAAAAAATTTGAGGCTAATTTTAGCTTAACTCTAGTTTTATATGAAGGGTCCACGGAAAGAACATGTCTAGTCACATTATATTAGTAACTTTTTGAGATATCGCGATTTGAAAGTTAGGAACCATGACATTTTGTACGTAATTTCCGTGTAGAGGTTTTTTTAAGAATGAAAAAATACAAGAAATATGACGATTTATATCTAAAACTGAGAGGTAGGTAATGCTTCATTTCGTCCTCTACATTTTGAGATTCAAAACTCATTTTCAAAAAAAAGTGACTAGACATGTTCTTTCCTCGGACCCATCATATAGTTTATATAAATAGGTAGGTATTGTGCTCGTACTGTTCCAGAATCCATCCTCTTTCTCCTCTTCCCTATATCTGCCAGCATCGTTACATCTCTCAAAATGAGCACAGCTTAAATTCAAATGACCATCCATAACCTCACCCTTTTGACCGGCACATTTTCAAAATGGGAAAGACTGTAGTTAATTGCAGTTTTATATCTTCGGTGATTCCTCAAGTCGTTACAACTTGTTTGTTATGCGAATGGCAGCGATCCTCCCCTCAAAGGCGAAGTTTAAGTGCCCCGTTTAACCCTAATATCGGCAACTATTCTAATTTTAAGGCTAGAGAACTTGGTCATAACTTCAGTGATTGATCGTGATCGCGGTTATAAAATTTAGCTGCGACCGCCTTTGTACAAATTATTACTCATTTTAGACGGGGAGTCTAGGGGGTGAGTACTTGAGTAGTGTTAAGAGGTTCATGATGTGCAGTCTCCTTTACCACTTTTCAACTCTTGTATGACGTTGGGATCCAAAAGTGGTAAAGGACTTTCGACTGTATCTACACTGGACTACAATTTCAATGAAATGAGGGGCAAATGTGGGTGACGTGTCTGTGTAGTCGACTAAACATTATTTTACGTCAAAGAATAGACCAACATTTGTGTAGGTAGTTCAGATAAAAAAAATAAAAAAAATAGTATTCGATAAATCAATAACTAAAATTCAGTTTCACGCTGAAACAGGCTTAGAAAGTCTGATAAAACATCCATGGAAAATCCTACTAATATAAATGCCAAAATTTGCGTGCTTGTTTGTTACTCCTGCACGCTGCGACGGATTTGAATGAAATTTGAAACGGAGAAAGTTTAAACTTTGTATTACCACATAGGCTACTTTCATCCCTGAAAATTTTAAGGGTTTCCGAGGGAATAATTTATAATCGAAATCTACGCGGGCGAATTCGCAGGCAGAAACTAGTATAATAAGATAAATGGCTTGACTTAAACCAGAAATGTGACGTATGTTTTTCCCATCTTTTAACAAACATATACCCAAGCATTCCACTAAGGTACTCACCAAGTTACTGAACGTAAATAATCCTCTTTTCCATCCCTGATTCAATTTACAGCATCTTTGATATCTAGAGCAAAAAACTGAGTTATTGATCCCACGGAATAGAAAAAACAGTGGAAGTGGCATGAGCTTCGCGTAGTATAAGACCTGTTGTCGCCAATACTCTATCTATCATAAAAACAACACGCAACCATGGAAAATGTTTTTGGTGCGGCTATCGTTTTAACACTCCAAAATAGCACAATAAGGCATGCTTCTGGATTTATTTCCTATTTTAGAAATATCGAAATAAGCGATCGCGGCAAAAGTATGGTAGGTTATGCGGAACTCCGCACAACTATGCCACACGTTACACGCCCACTTGACACTTCTACTGTTTTTTGTTCTGTGATTGATCCACACAAGGCTCTCTTGACTAACTTTAGTGACAATATTTTGTTTAACTTTGTTAGTAGATATTTTTTCTGTCATATTACCAACCTTCTTGTTCAGGTTCTTATATAATTTTTAAACTGTTCGGTCGATGTATTACGGAGTAATTTACAGTTTTTGTTACAATCATCCAATATCATTAATCTACAGGATTATTTTTGTAACAGATGGTAACCCATAATTTTATCGAATTTGACTTAATCGACTGTATGATTTCATAGAATTTCATTTTATCGATTGCTATTTTCTGCTGAAACCGTGATGTTTTCAGAATATCTTAAATATTAATTACGTACGTCAGGTTAGGTTAGATATGTGACTACAAAAAAATAATAACACTTGCGGCGAGAACTCCGTTAAAACATACCAAGTTCCAATCAGAGAAGAAGATAGACATCTCGTCCCATTTCAATTTCTCGAACTGGCGGGTTTGACAGCTCGTACCAAAGCGATAGTTTTACCTATAGCAAATACGCTTATTTTTAACATTTAACCAGAAATTCGCATAAATTTAGTTTTTTTTTTGCCTGAACTGAGGGCTTATTGTCTAACTCGCAATCGCAATGGACAAGCCTTCGATTTTCAAAATGAAAACGATCGTGATTGCGAGTGCGTTAGACAATAAGCCCTCGGAACAAGATTTCACTAACATTAACGAAATACGCGAACACCCTGTAGGCTCTAATTAAACACAAGTAGCGATATTGAATGTAAGCGTGTACCGGGGCTCCATCCGTCAGCGTCGTTCGGCGTCGCATTATTATCGGGAAGATTGATGTTGTCCCGGCCGCTTTGTCTGTCTCATTGTTCCGTGCTTTAGACGCTGATATTAAAAAAGCTGGCGGTTAGAAAGGCAGATAACGTCTTAAAGATATATTCATGACTAGACCACGTTATCTTGTCGCATTGACGTCGCTCTGCGGGCCGATTATGGTCGTGTTTATCGACGTAGATAAGCGTAGATAAAACATCTGTCACTTTCTGACCAGTATGTAAGTATGATTTCTTTGAGCTTCAAAAAGATAGAAAACATTAAACTATACACAACATAAACCGAGTTTAAAAAAAGGATTAACAAATACGAAGTTATAACATTTTCTACCACGGCCATAATATATTCGCTTCAACTCTCATGAATTAATCATTGTTATTAAATATTCGATAGGTAAACCGTTTTATCACAACGGACATCTACCAAACCGGTCTAGACCTATCAAGTATAAATCAACCTAATGGCACAGAAAATTAGGGTCATTATCCGATGTTTACTTTACTCGGATCTTCATAAGAATAGTGTTAGTGCTTAGAAGGTTCTTTCTCCATCGTATCAGTATTTGTTTAGTCCCATCGTTAAGGACTTAGCTTCATAAATGAAGGCTTTATATCGAATGTCGTATCTTTGGCTTTGGCTTTTCGATATGGCAATATTGCTTTCTGTAATTGGTACCTACATAAACACTTACTTAGTGGCTTTTATCAAAGCTTTATCAAAGACTTTTTTTACTTATTAGTCTTACGGCCTGTTTCACAATCGACAAGTAAATTTATGTCCCAGTTTAAGTTAGCTCCCTCCTTGTCTATGTTCAAGTGTAAGAAAAGGAAAGGGCTAAATTTATGTGTTAGAAATGCTTTACTTGACGATTGTGAAACAGGCCCTTGAGTTATTTTCTGTCATTAGAAATATAATCATTGTAGGATTTGGAGCAAATATACTAAATACCACTCTACATTATTACATTGCTCCATTTTCGTAAGAGAAAATAAAAAAAAACCGGCTAGAGGTTGTCGGACCATGTCCGTTGCCGTTTACCCAAAAAACTATGTTGAAAAACAACAAGTATGAATTAATATTCTATTTAAAGTTATTTGTTGTTGCCTTAAATGATTTTTAGTAGGCATTATCATTTTAGGTAACCGTTTCTTAGAATTCGTGTTTTACTTATTTCATTTATTATACATATATAAGCAATAGGGTATTTGTCTATATTAATTTGAATAATATATACGTAGTATGATAAAAACATTCAAAATCAAACTTGAAATTGGTAATTTAAAAAAAAGTTAGCCTTTTTTGTCTATTTCTTTCTCGCAAAACGATATTTTACGTGTAATTCATATGTCGGTTGAGTAATATGACGTCATATTACTGTAGTTTTGTATTTCTAAAGATATTAAAAAAGTATTTATGCTAGGCTATTCGGAAGGTAAAAAAGCTTCAATTTAAATACTAATAAATAATTAGGCAAATACCCTATTATCTTATGGCGCCGTTTTACTGTTAGACGTTTTAGACACTACCTAGTTACTACCCCAGTTAGATTTACGACTATCACGAAACTATAACTCCGATCGGAATTGCCTGTCAGTGACATGAAAATCCTGCGGGGCGAAACGTTCTTTGAAACGCTTTCCGATATTTTAAGGATAGCAGATGGAGACAGAAAGAGCTGAGGGCATTTATGAGTTTTTTATAGCTAGGTAAACGAGTACTTAAACCTTCTTAGCCATTGTAGTGCTCGCATTTTACATGTATTAATTATTTATTGTTAAACTGTATTGCAAGATAAAAAAAGGGGGTACAAATGGTGGACTTAATGCCTTAAGGCATTCTCTACCAGTCAAACACTTGGCCAAACGGAGAATAGTTGAGGTGGGTGCGAGCACTTTATCACGTTTGTACTTTATCACGTGAAGATATTTGATAATCTTGTTTGACATTACTTACGTGGCTGTTAGGCGACAAGGTACAAAAGTGTGTACCTACTTTTGATGTTGACTGTACAAGATCATAATATATATGTACGTTCCCAAGATGTCGAAATCTACACACCCCTATGCCACTATTAATAAGGTCTATATACACGTAATTTAGCGCGATGGCCGTACAGATATTAGAGCTTTTTACTGTACAAATAGTATACTATGTCGTATGATGTTATAATACTTATGTGGCGCAATAAATAGTTATTTAGGTACACCCAAGACTCAGAAACAAATACTTCGCGCTTAACACAAAGTTTGTTTATGATTAACGGGGATCAAAACTGTGATTGCTAACTTTATAGACTGGGGCTCTAGTCTCTTGGTAAAACGGTATTGTTTTAACTCGGCCGCCATTACTATTAAGTAAATAAAGTCGACAATACGAAAAGCTAACTATTATTTTATCAAAACACCTTTCAACGATGTTTCATCATCATGCAGATTTTTCATTTCATTGAAAGGCAACCTAACCAACCTAACCCATGTGAAAAAAAACCTGCTACACACAGTAGAGCGAAAAACACTTAACTTAACTGGTTACGAAAATTATAAAACGCAAAACATGCGGTGCGAGCCAGGCAGTACCTGGGCCCTCCATTCTCCGGAAGGGATTTTCACCTCTGCCCTTTTTCTCTTTCTAAAAGTACCTAATTAATTAACAACAGTTAACAAAAGCTAGGACTTTTGTCTTTGGCCCTTCAGGCGATTACCAAAAAAAAGGCAAAACATTCACCTTTATTGATTAAACATAACTATTTAATTAATTCACAATATTTACAATGCTATACACGTTTCAATTTGCTGTTAGGCTCATGTAGGTAGTATGGTGCAAAGCAGTGAACATTCATGATTTTCCGGTTAAACACACTGCTTCTTTTTCAGTGTATTTCAGATACCCTAAAAGCATCATGGTTTTAGCAGAAAATAGCGTTTGATGAAGCGAAATTCGATTAAATGATGGGATTCGATTAAATTAAATTATAGTAAGAATTATTTAAAATGTCGGAATCTACTTAGAAGCTTCCCAAGTGAATCGCTTCAACATAACTGTAAATATAAGGTAAATTTCATAATGTGCATTACACTGTTTTTTAAATAACTCACACACTCGGGATGTTCAGTGACTCGGGATACTTCTCAAAAAAAGTCAGACGAGGTATTCCGGGAAATGTTTTAATTTCCGGAAAGTGTCAGATGCGTGTTTCTTTGGTGATATTTTTGACGTTGCCGAGATAATAAGGTTACTAATATTTTCATATATTTTTTTATAATAATTTTGCTAACAAGCTTTACTTACCTACAGAAAAAATAAAGAAAGAAAAAATGTTTATTCAGACATCTAACAAAAGGACATAGCAACTAATGGTCACAAACAACTTACTAAGTTACTTATTGCAAAAAATCCTAAGAACGAGAATTAAATTTACATTTTAAGTTTCGTAAAATAATGTGATGTAAAGCTACTTAACTGTTTCCGGTTTATAAGAGGTTAAAAAGCGGAAGCTCATTATTAAACAGTGTCATAATATTTTTAAAGCTGATGTGATAAAGATTTCTTGACGAGTCAGACGACTCCTTAGTTTAGGCTTAGGTTTAGACTTAGGTTTTAGTTTAGACCCGTATAAGAAACCTCTTTATGTAACGTATTTTTTTATTTTTGTTGTGTCGTAAAAACGGCAAACACAAGCATCGGTATGATTGATATGACTAACCCAAAAAACAATTACAAAACACGATCAAGTTGTGCTGGCGCAATAATATTATTTGGTAAAGATATAACATAAAATCAAATCGAAATATAATAATACCTCCTGTACACTGTATGGAACCCTGGGCGCGTGAGTCCGACTCGCACTTGACTCTATTTTTGTTATATTCGGACAGTTCCCGAGGGACTAACGATAAATGACTAATGCCAATGGAATCGTGGGTAAAAGTTAGTATCATAACGTAAAAAAAATCTCAATGACAACTCCAACGATTAATCTGTAATACGAGAACAAACATGGCGGACGTCCTCGTGATCGACGCGCACGTCACGCTCGCCACATTAGTGTTTTGGACATTATGAAGGGTCCAGTTCGGACTGCCGTAAGCGGCGCGCGGCACGTGACACGCAACCCTAATTTTACTACGGCAACAACGTAGCTCTAACCGTACTCTCTAGTTTTTTTGTTATTTGAATCTGTTCAAACTGCTTTTCTTTTTTTTTAAAGGTGGAACACGCTGTAATATTAATTATCGTGTGTTGATTATAAGTATTTTTGGGTAGTTTTTGTGTTCCACCTTTTTTGACAGCGGCTGTTCAAATTAGTGTGAAAATATCAGGGCTCGGATACCGGTTAAATTTTCAAATCGTTATTATGAACCCACATGACACAAAAAAACTGTACAGTGCCGATAAAAAAACCCAAGTCCCATTTTTTTCTTAGCACAGTCCTGATTTATGATAGACTAGAACTGGCAACACAAGTGACAACTTTTAGTCCGTTTAACAAAAAAACACATGTAGTATATTTCTCTGAGAAAGATTTTTTCATAATAACTAACGAAACATCATATTTGCTATACGGATGGATCAAAATGTGCTCTGCGACGGATCCAGCCTCAAGAGACCGATTTCCCTAATGCTGTTCGCAAAACTTTCATAGTATTTGAATATCTCATCATATTTCGATACATTTTTTCCCTCCATTTCCTCTTGGTAGCGATTTTACTGGTTAGAAGGATTCTATTTAGAAATATGCAACAATACCAAACGCTTTCGGCACCGTTTTTCTACTGGGTAAATCATGCTTTGACATGTTATCGTATTGTCAACGTTGTAATTAGGGAATGAAAATAACCGGTTATAACCGCTTTTAACCGGTTATTTTCATACAAAAATGGTTCATAACTGGTTAAATTGCATTGCCTAGTTGTAATGCGTTGTATTACTGATTTGATTGAAAATAATTCGAACAAGACAAAAGGAATTAGGCTTTGCCAGATTAGTGTAGCGCACAAGTATTGGCATAGAATAATAAATAGCACAAGATTGGTAATAACTATAGTCCGTCCGCGTTAAGAATGCAGTAAATCAGTGTTGTCCGCTGGCCTAACCACGCCCCCTAACCAATCAGGTCGCTCAAAATTAGGTTTATTTTTATCCATTAAACTCAATCTTTTTAAATATAATTTGTTTGAATTTTTACTCCGCTGCGAATACACATTTATCCTTCAGTTGCACTGATGATTCACTGCATTCTTAACGCGAACGGACTATAGTAACTTTTTAATACTTACTTAAATATTCTTTGTGATAAGTGTTCTGATACACTTCTTTATACAGGGTGGAAAAAACGGACCACATGGACGGCAACTACATTAAATATTCGAAATAGCAAGTTCTACGCAAAGGAGACTTACTTTTATTTTTGAAAACAAAACATACCTACTGCATTATTGGATTTTTGAAAATTTTCATGCCTTAGCCGGGAATCGATCTGAGGGGCTATTGTCTAACGCACTCGCAATCGCAACCAGCCTCAAAGTGGAGCAATTTTTTTTCATTTTGTATGCAGACAAACCTTCGATTTTCAAAATGAAAACGATCGTGATTGCGAGTGAGTTAGACAATAAGCCCTCTGGTCGAATATGACAAAACAATAACTGTTTTATGATACAGATCGAAAGGGTCATTGATGGTGATCATTTATGTCTATAAATACACCTTTAAATTAATAAAGACCGTAAAAAACTCTTCTTTATTAATTTGTCATATTTGACCAGGTCGATTCCCGGGTAAGGCATGCACATTTTCAAAAATCCATAAATGCAGTAATATTTGTATTCCAAAATAAAAGTAAATAAGAAATTTGCTATTTCCAATGTTTTCTCCAGCCTGTATACTGTAGCGGTTATTATTCACGATAATCGAACGTATTCTACGTTTCGTCGCAATATTGAAAACACGTTAATAAATTCTTACCGAGACTATAATCTGTTTTATTATATAAATGCTATGATATTCTAAATTCCTTCGCATTGTCAACGAGGCAGTCATGAAACAGTACAAGAACGTGTCTCATTCCCTTCCAACAATGTATCCACAAACCTAATTAATTTACGGAAACGCCTGAATGTAGCTTTATTCGTTCATAAATCAACCGGAGCAAGAACATGTGGCTAAATATTTTGTTATCCTAGGAAACTTTTCGGAGTACGATTAGCCACAAAAAAATGTTACTTAGTTGTGATTAATTGTCCCTAGTAATTCACATTGTTCACATTAGCTGTTACATTAATTTGTGCGTAAAATTGTGTGTGATTTTTTTTGTGATGTTGATAGAGTATTTAAAAGTTAAGTACATTATTATCTACTATACAAACAGGGTGTCCCAGAACTTACCGTAATAATTACGGCATGAAAAAGCCCTTCTAGACAAAAGTAAATCAGTTTTACTGCCGCATTCAGAGACGTCAATTAAATTTAATGCTTGTTTAGTGACGTGTTGTCTTATTCTATTGATGTAGCAAAGAAAGTGACAGCAGCAAATTTAATCAAGCATTAAATTAAACTGACGTCTCTGAGTGCGGCAGTTAGAGTTATTAAAGTCTTAATGATACTGGCAAAGAACGCTACCTTGCGGTAGACCTTTGGCTCTCTTGGCTTAAAATAGCTGTAATTTGCAATTCCAAAATTTGATATGTAATTCTAAGTTACGTAACATGAACTACACCATAGTTCCAAAATGTTAAGTTCTTGGAAATCCACAAATGGAATTACAAATCATACTAATTTTTAGTTAAGGAAGGGAACGTGTACCGCAAGGTAGCGTTCTTTACCGTACATCATTAATATAAATAAATAAGTATCAGGGGACAATATCACACGTATTGACATAGTCCCAAATAGCTCTAGGTTTTTAATATGGGTAGTAACTAGACATCGATAAGTTTACTTATATTAAGAAATAAATAATTAAATATATAGAATACATCCAACTTTCAGCTACAAATATTACTCGCGTTCATCACACAAATATCTGCCCATACCGGGACTTGAACCCGGGACTGCTAGCTTCGAAGGTAGGGTTACTACCAACTAGGCTAACGTGTCGTCAAAACCTTAACAACTGCTAAATAATTGACATAGATTATTAGAAAGTTAAAACTATACATATTATATAGTAGGGGCTTTTTTATCTCTTCCTAATCTTCAACTTCTGGGAGACCCTGTATAAAACTCTTACGTGACTGACTGACTTATTCTAGGGACTTGAAATTAGGAGGGAATATTCTTTGGGTACGCTAGGAGTGCACTGAGAAAGGTTTTCGAAAATCGACCCACAACGGGAGAAAATAGGGCGAGAAGCGAGAACCGTATTTTACGCGTATGAAGTGGCGGGCTTTCTCTGGTTTTGGTTTAAAATTTAATTGCAAAATAGACGTAGATACAGTCTACAAGGCAAATTCAAATTAAAATTCAAATAGTTTATTGCGTGTCACATTACGTTACAACAGGTGGAACTACAACTACAGGTATACATGTGACGCCCTGCGAGGGCACAACAACAATCTGTACAAGCCTATACCTACGAGTATTTTAGGTATTATTTTATTAGGTATTGACAGTAGTTAGGTAGGTAAATAAAGAATTTTTTTTTTCAATATATACGTTATAGATCCTGTAAAGCTTCATACATTGAAATTTCATTAAATTTTACGATACTCGTGGGACTGGGCCGGATATTTTTGTCGCATGCCAGATTTTTGGATTTTGCCCAATTTGTGGGCAAAAACAACCACAAAGTGGATCAGACGCAGCAGACCTAGGAGCAGATGGCGAGATCAGCTTGACGGTTTCAGAAGAGGCTGCACAAGAGAGGATTGCGAGGAAGAGCGAGAGGGAAGCCTTTGCCCAGCAGTGGGCCCCTTTGGGCTAACAAATAAATAAATAGGGTGCTCCTTGAATCACCGAAACTCATTTCACGAATGCGTTGTTTCATCGAATTTTCATTTCATCGGCAGCTAATTTCTGCTGAAACCTTATTGTTTTTAGGTTATCTTAAGCATGGTTTACGTAGGTTAGGTTAGGTTAGACCTGTGACCACCAAAAAATTATAACTCCTGGACGTGGAAATGCTTGTTCGATGAAATGAAAATGCGACTAAATAAAAATTCGTTGAAACTAGTGTCGGCGATTCAAGCATAAACCAAATTAATAATAAATAATTACAATACAATACAACATTTTTGAACACCGCACGAAGAAAAATAAACAAGGAAATACTAACTTGATTACTACTCGTACGCGACTGAAGTTACGATAACACAGTAAAGATTTACGTAAAATATCAAACAGCGTAGACAGCCACAAATAGTGAGCCATTTGTGCACCAGGATGCAATAGAGGACAAAATGAGAGGTAATTTGCTCTCTGTCCCGCATCGATCAGTTGCTGCACTATGCACTGTAACAGTAGAAGCAAAACAGTATCCGCATAGTAAAGATTTTTATACTATCTTACTGGATTTATCTATATTGAAATCTCTAATCTTCATTTGCCCTTATGCATCGTTTGTCCGAATTTTCGTTTATCCTAAAGCGTATCCTAAATTTACGCCTGTTTTTTTAGTATTGTTTTAACCCTAACCTAACGTAACCGCAAGTGTTTATGACAAACAATAATTTGTATAAAACGATGTGTTAAATTGTGGAATGGGCTTCTATCATGCTTGATGAGGCAATATAGATCTGTCTGTCGGTTCGTTGAAGGAAACATTAAAGAGGTTGTGGATGAATCTGAATATGAGTCTTGATTCTTAGCTCCATTGTATTTAATTTCTGTTTACGTGAGTGATATTCAAATAAAATAAAAAAATAAATAAATATTAGGGGATAATCTGACACAAATTGAGGTCAATTTCATCGGTCCAAAACTAAGTTCTAGGCTTGTTATGGGTACTAGACAATGATAAACTTTTTTATGTAGAGAAATAAATACATCATCATCATCATCATCATCATAAACTCACGCCTTCATTCCCAGAGTGGGGTAGGCAGGGCCACAGACTCACCAACAACTCCAAAAACTTGTTGATAATTCTGTGACCACAGTTTGCACAACCAGGCTAAGATGTTATCCAGTGTATTAGTGACAGGTTGCAAACCCATCGCCTAACAGCACTAGGTACACAGCCTTTAGTCCCTTAGTCGTCTAATAAATAAATACATAAAAACACAAATAAAAAACATCCAAGGCTCAGAAACGAATACTCGAGCTCATCACACAAATATTATGTCCATACTTGGAATCGAACCCGGGACTGCTAGCTTCGTATTATTATTATGTTTCCTTGCTGCATACTCATCCACTGCGACGTCCAACCGATTCCCAATACATTCGTATCGGAACCTCTCTCAGTGCGGAATTAACGGAAAACAATGTAATCCTTCCAAAATCCAATGAAACAGACGATCCAATTTCGTTTCGAAACAAACCAGTGTGACGGCTCAGTTTTTGCCATCTTCCGTAAGAGCGATGGGACAATTGGAATGCGACATTTATTATTAAAGTTGTACATTGTGGGTGAGGACACATGGGAACTGGGCCGAGATTCTAGCCGGTAAAAACCATATCGCCTTTGACCTGTTATCGTATTGTCAAAGTTTTGATATAGTAGGAGATCCGAATAGGAGACGACCTTCACCCAGCTGTTTATTCGATAAAAAGTAGTCTATATGCTATTTAATATGGTAAGTAATATATGGCGAATAGGTTGACTGAAAAATTTCAGTCCCGTACAGTCCATAATAAAAAGTATACAGTCCATATATTACCCTGTCACCGAAAGTCGACGTAATTTCTTTCGGGTGACTTGACGCTGTCATTGTTACAAGGTTCTAAGGTCGCTTAGTAATAAAAAAGTAATAAAAAACCCTTAAATACGAAAATTAAATGCCTGTAAATTAATGATTCGTTTGTAATTTGATTGAATAAAGCGTTAAGCGACTCAAGTGATCGGCGAGCCAGTGATCTCTAATAAAAAATGAACCTCAAGCCTGATGGTAAGTGGCACATAAGACCCATAGTCATTTGGAATCCCAAGAATAAATAAATAAATAAATAAATAAATATCAGGGGACAATGTCACACCAATTGACCTAGTCCCAAACTAAGCTCTAGGCTTGTACTATGGGTACCTACTAGACAACGATAAACATACTTATATAGATAAATATATACTTAAATACATAGAAAACATCCATGACTCAGAAACAAATATTCGCGCTCATCACACAAATATCTTCCCTTACCGGGATTTGAACCCAGGACCGCTAGCTTCGTAGGCAGGGTCACTACCAACTAGGCCAGCGCGTCGTCATATGCAATTTTCATTTCATAAATGCATTTAATTGCATTTAATATTTCATAAATGCCTCTACGCTTCTCAATTCACTGGTGGTTGTATCTCTACACTGAAATAAAACAATGCGAATATGGTAGCCATCCAGACTTACCCTGCACAAAGTCTTAACACAGTATAAAGGGTTCCCCTTTCAACACAAAGGGGTTTCAGTTCTCTATGTGCGTCAAGACATAGTTTCACTATCGTTCCATTAATCTGATGACCACATTCCACCACCTTCGCCTCAGTGCGACGGAAATTGCTTGTACATTAAGCGACCCATTTACCCGTCGATCTGTCTACATAAAAAATATAAACAGTGCGTAAAATTGTATCGCAGTTTAATGGTCCAATTATGCAATAGTGAAATGTATTTATTTCACAACCCACGAAGTTAGAACTATAAAATATATGTTTAACAAAATGAAGGATATGAAACTAAGCCAGTTAAATCTAAAAATAGCTCTTGCGGTATCGTCCCAAAGATGCTGGCAGTATTTCTGTGCTGAGTTATTTAACTAATACCCTCTAATACACAGAGCGAGCGAACTGCCAGCTCTTCGGCCTCCCGTGACGTCAATGAGACTCTTTAGAATTTCTTTCATAATACATTCCTAACTCGCCCAAAGAGTACGTATAGGTAAGTTTTCGAGCAAAATGATGGCTACATAGACGTTATTCTCGAAGCATTTTATATCGAAGCACAAAAGAGATTGCTTTGTTTCTGAAACAGATTGTTATGTAAAGTAAGATGACCGCTCCCTTAGTTTCGGAGTGAAGCTTTCTTTTATGAAGTTATAAAGAAAATGATCCAGAAAATTCTTGCCCTAGAATAATGAATACTAAAAATATTTTATAATCCAAAGCGTTACAAGAAAAGGTTCGGTTTACGCCAGTCACAATATCAATTGTGAAGATAGAGCCTTGAGTATCTTTTGTAAAAGTAATACGACGATAAAAAGCATTTAGGTAGAAGCAGAATACCTACACCAAATAAATTTATTTAGTAACATGTTTATTGCTTTCCTCATTTTGACTGGTTTAATTTACTTACCAGTTTTAAAAAAGCGAGCTCTTTACAATATTTTGACAAAAAAATAAAAACGGCGATAAATTATTTACTATTGCAGTTTTCAAGTTAAGTTTGTACCAAGCTAAGTAAGTTTTGTGGGATATATAGGGCTGGTGGCCAAGCGGCAGGTGTCCCGTAACGGTACACAAAGGGTGTTACCCAATTCAAATTTAAACTTGAACTATCATATAAGTATAACCAATTAATATTAAGATAACATTATAAAAATAAAACATTTCAGATAGGTATCTTTTAAAGTAGCTAGCGACTTATTCCTTAGAGAGTCGGTACTTTAATCAAAAAGTAAAGTTAAATAATAATTAAAGTTTTCATCACCTTCAAGGACTACATTTCGAAGTCGACTATTTCTGCCCCGAACTTATTCTAAAATCTGTAAATAAAACAAGGAATAACAATAAATAAATAAGTAATATATAATTAACACAATAAATAATTAACACCCTTAATCGAAGGTATTTATAAAAGTCAATAGATATCACATAACTTTCTATCGCCAATTTCCCTCCGAAACGATGTCTTTCGATTAAATTCCTTATTACCGGCCTCCGTAATATTTTACCGCTAAGGACGTGCCTAACCAAATAATAATGGCGGCCATCAATATACCGGCCAGCGCCTGTACTCTTCGTTATTGGGGATTTTTAGAAGCGGTCACATTCTTACGGCTTAGGGCTTGTAAGAGGCAGATTTAGGAGCGAGTTTACGGAAAGTCGTAGAGAGTTTCTCGAAATTAATATTCTGCGGCTAAACAAGCAGGGTGTTCTATTGAGGGCTTAAGGGTGCTGATCACAGAACAGAAAAAACAGTAGAAGTGTCAAGTGGGCGTGTAACGTCTGGCATAGTTGTGCGGAGTTCCGCATAACCTACCATACTTTTGCCGCGATCGCCTATTTCGATTTTTCGATATTTTGATATTTCTAAAATAGGAAATAAATAAAGAAGCATACCTTATTGTGCTATTTTGGAGAGTAAAAACGTTAGCCGCACCAAAAACATTTTCCATGGTGGCGTGTTGTTTTTATCATAGTTTCAATATTGGCGACAACAGGTCTGATACTAAGTGAAGCTCATGCCACTTCCACTGTTTTTTCTATTCCGTGGTGCTGATAGACTTGAGGATTTACACGAGCATTCTAGCAAAATGTATTCAAGTCTGTTGCTGGCAACACGAAGTTCCAGTTGTTATGTTGGTCAACTACTTATAGTTTCTTCCCCTCTGGGGAACTTGTACGCGTCTCCACCCTTTCACTGCTCCTTCCGTCTTGTCGAAAGCATAATATAATTAAGGGGTCTCTATTGACTGCCATAAAGTTAACGTTTCGATTATTGTTGTCCAAAACGTTTTACATTATACTGTCATAATGTTAAAAGTCATAATATTGAAGAATATAAATCGGAATGTTAATTATTGCGGGTCATATTTGTTGGAAGTCATAGAATTCATAGTCGTACGAATTTATGTCATAATAATTAAACTTCATAATGTCAATAATAGTACTTGTAATAAGTGTTATTAGGTCAAAACTTGTTAGTCATAAAAGTACTTCACATACAACTTGAAGTAAACAAAATATAGACATGTATGATGTGACAGGGTCGACGGAGCTCCTATTTCTGGGTAGTTAAGGCCTTGACGCAATACTGGCCAAAACAAGGAATAAGAATAATTTAATATCTGAGATGAGTTTTTATAAGTTAAGTATAAACATTTTTGTTGCTTTTACCTCAAAAATCCAAGATAATCATAATGGGTTTTATTTCGAACTTGTAAAACTAAAAATTATTTCAATAGGAATATAGTAATACCTACTGTGCAGCGGTACAAAACCCTCGGTGCGCAAGTCCGACTCTCACTTGACCGGTTTTTATTATTATAGCAAGGACAGATAGTTAGTTTTTATATAAATGCTAGATTTTTATACTTTTGAACACAGAAAATCGCTACGCAAAGGAACTTGCAGAATATTTTCCATGCGTATACGCCAGCAGATTTTAGGATATATTTTTTTTTGTAAAAATGTGTAGTATTTTTTTCTGAAAAAAATACGCTGAAGCCTTTATTACTTTTTCATTTGGGCATTGATGTTCACGTTTTTAGAGACACTGGTGTATCTGGAGTTTTCGAACATCTACATTTGAATTGCTTTGTTCTTCAAATGCCGAAATATTAAATGACTGAAAAGAAAGTAAAATACTGTCATTAAAGTTTGTCTAATTATCTTATTTTGTGTCTCAATTCGCAAAAAAAATATTTGAATTATTTGTACCATGGTTTAAATTAACTGTAATGTAGCTAATCGATCAACTGGGTACTCTTTCTGTTGTCCAAAATTAGGCTGAAGAAGTACTGGCTTGACTCTTGTTCCTGATCTAAGTCTGTATTTCCTTTCTACTTATAATACTTACATTATATTTATTTATTTATCTAGGTAATGTATTGAATTGGAATTATACTAATATATGATTCGTTTCTTTGACCTATTTAATATATGTACGAGTAAATAGAATGAGATCTACCTACTCGGACAAACACTACGGTTTTGTCTCTGGGGATTCATATAAAACGGCTAAACATGAAACACCATACCACCAGCGTTGAGAAAAAAAACCGGCCAAGTGCGAGTCGGACTCGCGCACGAAGGTTTCCGTACCATTATCTATACAACATTAGCAAAAAACTGAAAAAAACACGTTTGTTGTATGGGATTGTATTTGTTGTTATAGCGGCAACAGAAACACATCTTCTGTGAAAATTTCAACTGTCTAGCTATGACGGTTCGTGAGATACAGCCTGGTGACAGACAGACAGACGGACAGCGGAGTCTTAGTAATAGGGTCCCGTTTTTACCCTTTGGGTACGGAACCCTAAAAAGATGTCAGCATATACCTTTAGCAAAAGCTGAAATGGTTAATCATCGTACAACTTTGGCTGTCAATTTAAAGATATTTTGGAATTCTGATGTAATTCAATACCTTGCTACGTTATTGTAGATTGGTTATCAAGTTTTTAAATTAAGAATTAATAAGAAGAGGCAAAGGTGTACCTCAAGGCAGCGTTCTTTGCCAGTATCATTAAAACCTTAATAACTTTTAAACTAATTAGCAGATTCCAAAATTAACGCTATATTCTGAACCGGTATGGAAAGGGCTTTCATATTCCTTAATATTTACGTCAAGTTCCGGGACAAAATACTGAAGACTCAAAAACAAATACTCTCGCTCATTACACAAATATTTGCCCTGACTGGGAATCGAACCCAGGACCACTAACTTTGTAGGCAGGTTCACTAGAAACTAGGTTAATTGCGTCGTCTAAATATGGAAATACCGTTAATATTTCGAAGAGGTGGCACAAAATGCTATTTAACTGCTTAAAAATAACTCAGCTGAAAATGAACGTGTACTTCAAAACGTTGTAAGTAAACTCAACACTTATAAAGTAATTATGAGCCTGCGCTTATTATAGCTGCCACGTTCGACCGTGAAATTGAGTTAACATCACACCAAATAAACGACCTCGACGCCAACAACGTTAGCAATTAACGCAAGATCATAACGTTACTCAGAGTAGCTGTTACGTTATCGAAAGTTTGAACCTGTAGCTCGAGCACGATAATTTCAATAAATCGCTTTAACTATTCGAAAACGTGTTCAACCTATCCGTACCACGAACCTTAAATAAAGTCACGTTTCCAGAGCAAATTAATATACTTTCTAATATTATTTTATATCTTTATGGTTAATACTTACTTTGATGAAAAACGTTAAAGACTTAAAAACGAAACTTTAATTTTATCATCTACCATAACTCATGATTTCTTAAGTGTACCTATGTATTACTTAGCAACTCGAAGCTTGTAATATTAATTAAATAGCGATTTTATAAGGGCGTGCAAAGGATCTTTGACAACATGTTCATCTAGCTGGTAGAAACGCTACCTAAAGCTTAGGCCAAACCGTTGCGACAAGTTCGCACACAACAACTGATCACCTCCGTGCACGCCATTGCGGACGCGGGCTGAACGCGTTGGTTTGGTCTATTAAGGACCTAGTGGTCCCGAGTTCAAATCCCGGTTAGGGCTGATATTTGTGTGGTAGCGCTAGTATTTGTTCATGATTCTTGAAAGTTTTACCCAAAGTACCGTAATGGCACCAGTGTTCGACACTTTAAGCTGACATGCACCAATGATCGAAACTTAACTCTTAATTCAAAGATCATACGGTCATAAATTTATTGTTACATAACAAAAAATAAAATGAATGAAATGAATAACCCTTATCTTCTGTAAAATAAGAATCAGTGTCGATCATTGGTCCTTGTCGATTACTGGTTCCATTACGTTACAAGCCTATGACTTGTTTGGGACTAGGTCAATTTGTGGGAAATTGTTCCCTGAGTATAGCGGAAATCCTGTCGCCAAATTCCGACTCCATCATCAGATCAGCTCTGTCATACCATAACGTCGCATTGTCGTCGGGCTTACAAATGTGGTCCAAATTTCAGCCCATTCCAATAGCATAAACTAATGCAAGATTTGACCTAAACAAATTTTAATATTACCTCTTCTAAATATTCAGGTACCATGACTGAGTGACTGACTCCCAGCCTAAACTGCTGGACCCAGGGACTTGCGATTTGGAGACAGTATTCCTTAGGTACCCTAGGGATGCACTAAGAAAGGATTTCCAGAAAATCGACCCCCAACAGGAAGAAATAGGGGGAGTAGTGGAAAACTTATACTACGCATAACAAAGTCGCGAGGAGCGTCTTCTAGTTCAATATGTAAAAAAAATAAAGGTTTGTAAAAAAAATATCCTCCCTCTTCGGCAGTAGGATGAAAACTCCCATAAACTAACACTCACAAAGTAATTTTAATTAGAAAGGTTCAAAAGAATCTTTTAAATAAATGAGGTGCTCAAAATTCTGCATTACGTGGTGCTAAAATTTGCGAGTTCCCTTGACTCCATTTAGCGGTTACGCCGGATGAGCTAGCGGAGTGACCAGCGACGTGGACCCCTCACCGGCCATTAAACATTACCTTTTTACTAAAGGAGACGTAAGAAGCAAGGGGGTGAGGTGGGTCTACGTAGAATTGACAGCACAGTACAGGCAGAGTGTTAAAGGCGGACGTGAGCAAAATTCTTCAATTAAGAATCTTTTTAACGTACGTTTTTTCGAGAGATGTAAATTATCGAAGATACGTCGAGTTGCCATGTTATTTTAATAACTAACGCTTGCCCGTGTCTCTGGTCACGTAGGTGTTTGTCGCCTTTTCCTCGAAAAATGTTCAATTTTCTAGCTATACTTCTAGACTAGACCATATCATAAACACATAATAACTTAAGTAGGTATGCTTAAGATACGGTTGAATTGTACAGAAAGTGCCAAAGCATCTTTAACTAAAATAGGTTCATTCTAAGTTTATGAATTAGGGGGTTAGTATATCTGTAATCCTCGACTCCTTTTTTTCCATCCCTTGGGTACCATTCTGTAATTTGTTTTGTCCATTTGTCTATTTCGGAAAAAGGAGTCGAGGAAGACAGGTACGAAGATGGGAAGATGACTTCCCACCACAATGGAGAAGGGTCGCACAAGATAGGAAAATGTGGAGGACACTAGAGGAGGCCTATGTCGAAAATCGACTGCATGACCAAGGAGCTGAAGCTAATAACAATACTTAATTAATTAGTTTAGTTTAATTTAAAATAACTTTTATACTTAAAATATATTGCACTGCATGCCAAAATATATGAATTGTATTAATACTGGTCATTGGAATAAAGGCTAATTGAAATTGAAATTGAAATTGAATATCTGTAATACTTTATATATACTATATGTATACTTTACCATACTAATATTATAAAGAGGTAATGTTTGTGACGTTGTAAGGGGTAATCTCGGGATCTGCTAAACCGATTTTGAAAATTCTTTTACCAATAGAGAGCCACGTTATTTAGGAGTGTCATAGGCTATATATTAACACAAAAAAAGTGTTTATTGCCTAACGAAGAGAGCACGGGAACAGCTAGTCTGTTATAAGTTTTAGACTGATCGAGGCGTTGAAAGTAGCCATCAAATTATATTATATTTTAGCACGACACGCTCTCAGCTTGTCCACCTTAAGACTAAAATAATGTAGCTCAAATTGGGACCGATGTAACACGAATTGACCTAGTTCCAAATTTTTTTTTTTAACTTGAGCAAAGTTTATTCAAAAGACACAAACAAACAGAAAAATGATAAAACATACCTAACTAAAACTAAATACTAAAATAAATTAACTTATTCTAAATAACTATAATATGTACAAATGTCCCCTAGGCCACTGCCACTGGGAATGGTGCCCATAATGCTGGCTACATTTCCTCGTTGGATAGCTATTGCTAGCCGTTGGCCGAGGAAAGAGCCAGCCCTATGGTCACCTGAGGCACGGATCATTTTAAATTTTAGATTTTTAAAAAGCTTCCGTGCCTCCGGGCCCCACGGTCCAAGTGTTTCTACTGCAAAAGCCGCAAATATGCAATTATCAGCTATATTTGCATATTTGCGGCGTTTTGCTGATTCTGCCGCGGTAGCCGCCGCACCTGCCTTCAGAACCGTCGCACCGAGGTGGGACGGTGCCAGAGTATCCACACAGGTGGCATCCCAAACTAAAGGCCGTCCCATTTCCCACGGTACGAGAGTCATTCCATCGGGTCTCTTGCCATCGTCACGTGCCAGCCCATTAGGTTCTAATGTAGCAGGCACGTTGACGCTAACAAGGGCCCGCCGGATGATGTCATTAAGGCAGGCGTGGCGGGACAGGCGACCAGCGCTTTTTTTGCAAGCTAGACCGTTTACTAAGTTCCAAATTAAGGTCTAGGCATATATGTACTATGAATACAAAATGGGAGAAAACATCCAAGACTCAGGAACAAAATACTCGCTCTTATCACACAAACATAAGCCCTTACCGGGATTTAAATCCGGGACCGCTAGTTTCGTAAGCAGCGTCACCGCTAACTAGGCTAACGTGTCGTAAAAATGTATAATTATACTTTTTAAACCCTTTACACAGCTATAAACGGTTTAATTGTATTAAATTATACAGTGTGTAAATGGAATACGAGCAAACGTAACGACGGTTAATATCCATCCTAATTAACATAAAGAATATTACAAATTAATTCGCCACGCAATGTATCAGAAATAGCCCAATATAAACTGCAATTAACTGAGACTTAAATCTTCGTTTACATTATACATTGCTGCTCGATGAGACCTTTAAAAATTAGTTGCGCTCTATGTATTAGAGTTATTAACTAAATTCTACATTTACATGACTTGTAGAGCCATAACCTACGTCTAGTTTAACCCCCTTACTAACAAACGTTGAGTAACGGTGGTATAGTTATACAATGTTTTGTCCTTATCTGTCAAATCCAAATGTCATAATGACAGATAAGGACAAAACATTGTATAGCTATACCACCGATACTCAACGTTTATTAGTAAGGGGGTTAATGTTTGCTCGTATTCCATTTATACACTTTATAACCTTTACTTAATTAACTCACATAAATACTCCAAAAACATCACGAACGCTCATTCATTTGTGATTTGACCCCGGTTCCGACTGAACAAACTGCGGGCTGTTTTTACGAAGTTTCCCACCAAAGTAAACTAACATCAATTAAAAGTTAGCGGCATATTAGGCTCGGACAAGACCACGGTATTGAGTTACAGTGATATTACAAAGCTGACTTAAAAAGAAAACGACCAAAAAAGCTTTAATCTCAGACAAATTAACTAAGTCTCAAATTAATTAAGGGTTGATTTTTCAATCTCCAGATAACACTATCTGTCAGGTAAATTTTAGCTTTGTCCTTTTCTTTCATATGACTGCAGAAAAGGATAGTAATACATTTAACTGACGGATAGTTTTATCTGGGGATTGAAAAATCAGCCCAAAGAAAAGGACAGAGCTACAATTTACCTGACAGATAGTTTTATCTGGAGATTGAAAAATCAGCCCTTCGTCTCAAATTTATATTGTACAATGGTTGCTACACAAATACTCATATACATTGAGAAATACATACTGAAATACAAAAATAAAACGTCCAAGAGTTAAAAACATTACTCCCGCTCATCACATAAATATTTGCCCTGACCGGAAATCGAACCCGGGGCCGCTAGCGTCATAGGCATACCAAATAGGCCAACCAGGCGTCAATTGGATTACCTAGTTTTGTTAACTGGCATACCTACTTGCAAGCAGGGCTTGGGATCGGTTCGAAAAATAACTACTGGTTAGTTATGGTTCTAATTCTAACCAGGTTTATCGAAAACACTCGCTCGGAGCGGACTCGATTCGCGAGCGTTATGATCGCTAGGATTCGCCTGGTATTTTTGTTTTTTGATTCTTCCTGCAGTTGGATGGCGTCGCGACAAATTTCACGCGGCTCTAAACTAATTGTTGCAAAACAAATGAATAACCCTTATCTTCTGTAAAATAAGAATCAAGTGTCCATCATTGGTCCTTGTCCATTACTGCTTCCGTCAACCTATCTCACAGAAATTAACCAAGTCCCAAACTAAGCTCTAGGCTTGTACTATGGGTACTAGACAACAAAAAACTTTGCTTTTTTTATCGCTTCGAAATGTATGGAGTTGACATAGCGGTCGACGCGATCTGTCATCAAGGGCCGTAGCCAAGATGCAAACGCTACTAACGTTTTCCTTTTCTATCGCTCAAAATGCAAGGGATGACAGTTGACCACGTGGTTTATAGCAACGAACCAGAATGTCATTCCATACACCTTTAGTGATAGAAAAGAAAAACGTTAGTAGCGTTTGCATCTTAGCTACGGCCTCTGCTTACGTTTCAATCCTATATTATGTTGTCGATTTTCGAGAATCGCTAACTTAGCAATATGCATCTTGACTAGGCCCCCTGTATGTTTTCTAAGTATGTTAGATTATACATACATACATACATTAAATCACGCCTGTTTCCCAGAAGGGTAGGCAGAGACCACTTCTTTCCACCTGCTACGATCTTGACAAATCTCTTTCGCTTCTTCCACATTCATACATCGAGTCATGCACGCACGTCGGTTTCGGGTACTTAAAATTCGGCCCTTTTCCAGTATTTCTCCGATTTGATTCGAAAAAGTACGCCTAGGGCGGCGCCTTCCGACCCTTCCACTCACTTTCGCTCTGTATATCTCTTTCGTCAATCTTCTTACATCCATCCTTTCCAAATGACCGAACCATCGAAGCATGCCCTTTTCAATCTTAGTCACTACATCTTCATCATCTTCATCTTCATCTACATCTTGTTAGATTATATTGTTTTATTTTTAGCAATAAATACCGGGAAGCAGTGTAAATGTATCATCCCCGCGCATTATCAAACACGTAACAACGACAGACATCCCGGCATCGGATTATTTATTCTGTTAATGTAATGCGCTCGGCATTTGGGACTGATCTGATTCACACGTTTTACTGGCAGGAACATCAATATCGCTACCAATTTTATCAATTGTGTACTAAATGTTTGGTTTTGTTAACATTCTTAAAAAACAGCAGCGGTACATACTGCACCTGCTACGTCTGCGTGCTGCTGCTACGGAACATATAAAACTAGGTATCAAGTCAACCGGTCTTTAAAGTACAAAGTAAAGTAACAGGTTTTTTTTTTCTTAATTAATGGCTTTCACTCCTTGTTTTAACAAGGTGTATTTCGCCAGTATCGAGTTTTAGACAATCGCCATGGACTTATTAGAGAAACAAGTCCATGGATATCACACGCGAGGACAATTGTTCGGTTAAAGAGATTTACTCTGGTGGACTAAACAGAAGCACATGGGGTTAGCTCCACGCGCTTCTGTCAAGTCCAAACAGGCTTTGTTTGGACCACAAAATACTGAATAAGTTCAGCCTGATAGCCTTATGGCCAAACCCTATATTCAAACCGCGGATAGATAGGCTTACTTCGGATTAAAATTTGACACATTTTGTATGGGCAAATATCAAATTTTAATCCGAAGTAAGCCTTATCTATCTGCGGTTTGAATATAGGGTTCGGCCGTTAGTCGTTTGACAGATTATGACAAAAAAATATGCCTTAAAATACTGTCAGACGGACGGATAATAAGAGTTCCGTTTTACAGTACTCAAATTAATTTATTACGTAAAAAGTTTTTAGTTTTTAATGGTTCCCCCAACTTATCTGACAACTAGTTGCATAAAAGGTCATTGGGACTGCAATCTACCTTTTAATTCGCAATTTCGCGTAACAAAGTGACACGCGAATGAAAGCGATTTTTTTTAACGAATGTTTTCGAAATGACGAGGGTCAAGATGAAATTTCCAAACAAAATGTGGTAACATATCGTCGGATCACCCAAGATTGATCCGAAGATAACTAAACAAACTAACACATTATAAGGACATATCCTCCTTTTAGTTTTTTCCTGAATTAATTTAGTACCTAATTGGATTAGATCAAAACCTTTCTGATTTGCTAAATGCTTAGATATCAATCAAGACAATGCTGGTATTAGTGGAGATATCCCCCGATTGGTTGTACAATGGGGTCCTATTCTCCAACACCTAAATATCACTTGACTTAAGTGCTTGTATGCCGTAGCTCAATAAAAAAATATCGTCCTTTTAGTTTTTTCCTAAATTAATTTAGTACCTAATTGGATTAGATCAAAACCTTTCTGATTTGCTAAATGCTTAGATATCAATCAAGACAATGCTGGTATTAGTGGGGATATCCCCCGATTGGTTGTACAATGGGGTCCTATTCTCCAACACCTAAATATCACTTGACTTAAGTGCTTGTATGCCGTAGCTTAATAAAAAAAATGGCTCCCTTACGCGGTTGATATTTGCGTAACTATTACTTTACGCGTAAGAGATCGGTTTAGTTTTTTATCTGATAAGAAAGGCCTTCTAATACGGTAAAGTAATTGCAACGGCCTTTGGAATATTACACGACCTCATACGATTGTTTTTTTAAATATAAATTAACTAAGTTTTATTTTAGTGTATTACTGTTGTAATACGCTTGAACTACTTAAAGTCTTACCCTCTTATGCTTGAAATTTTGTATTGCACCTGCTACGTATTATTTTTATGAAATTTGACATAAAGGAACAAATAATACTTTGATTAACATAGTTCTATAAGTATAATAGTTAGTTTATAAATAACGGGGTTGATCTAGATCAGCTTACAAACAATAATGATCTAGGTTGTCTTTTTTGTAATCTAGGTCCTAAATCAACGCCAGAAGGTCTATTTACATTGAAAATAGCCGTCGAGTTCTAAATCCATGTTACACAACAACTTCGTTAGCAATTTGTGTCGTATCCGGTTCTTCTGAATAGGCTTGTTCTCTATTGACTCTTGGCTTTTGCTCATGAATCGAGACGATTGTTGGTGTTATGTTGGCTTCACTGATTGTGCTTGTTAGTTGGTATTGAAAGGTAACTGTATTGATTTGATTCTTAATTGGCAATTAAGTTATATTGTTAAAATATACTAAGATCACCATGGAAAGTTTACAAAATTATGCGCAATATCTATCTATATATATTAAAAGGCAAACCTGACTGACTTGTATATCAACGCACAGCCGAAACTACTGTAGCTAGAAACTTGAAATTTGGTACAGGGGTTCTTTTCATGATGTAAGTGAGCACTAAGAAAGGATTTTCCGAAAATCGACCCCCAACGGGAAGTAATGGGGGGAGTAGCGGGAAACTAATTCCACGCGTACAAAGTCGTGGGCGTCCTCTAGTCTGGGATAAAACGTAAATAAAGCTGTTGGCAGAATTTTTGAAAACTACATGGTTGAGAACGTTTTTGTGGTGGTAGTAGGTACCTTTGTGCAGGTCTGGATTTCTACCACCATCTAATCCTTAAACTATGGTTAGGGTTTTGCAACGGTGTGTTAAGGTGTGGAGATAAGAACACCGGTACAATGACTGGCGTAGAGGCATTTCATCTTAGTCCCTAGGGTTGATAACGAACTTTCAGTCTTAGGGTCGTATCTTACGGTCGTCCAGCGGTTGACCTCTATCTTATCTGATGGTAAATGATGATGAAGTCTAGAACAAAGCTCGCTGCTTCAGTAGAAGCAGAAATTATAAACAGAAGTAGAAATTCATTACTGATTTGAGGACACCCATAGAATCCATCAGGAAATATAGACGAAAGGCAGCGAATTTCACTCTTAAGCAATAAAAAAGAAGCTGTGAAACGATTTGTGCGAACAAATGGCATGTCAACAGCTTAAGAGTGAAGCCACTCCCTCCGTTTGGACGTCCGGACATGGAAAGGTGATGTTGGAATTAGGTTATCTTTGCTGAGGTGTCCGTTTTAACACGTCATTTCATAGTGAACCGTGCAAGTGCAACCTGTTGCAGACTCTTTGGCGTCATGTCATTATTAATTATTATTTTTTGATATGACATTTTTGTTATGTTTGATTTTTGCTTTGATGTTGTCTGTCAAGTTGTGGTAAATTGGATTAAATGGTATTTGTTTATGTAGGTACATATTTTAGAGCTAGTTTTTTTTTTAATTCATTCCTCATTGCATCAGCTTTCGTTCATTTCACAACCACTGTAAGAGTCAATGGAACTCAGATCTAATAGAACTTACCCTCGGGTGGCCTGTGTGCTCATTCACCTACTTTTTTATGGTTTGGAAGCCAGATGAAAAACGATCAAATAGATATAACGTTCCCCAACTTTTTCACTGGATTCAAAATATTACATGACCTATATCGCACACAAAATTTCTTGCAGCGTTTTTCTTAACCAATAAGAGTTATGCCAATACATCTTCCATTGACTTTTCCATTTCGAACGCGCCCACGCTTCCAGAATAGCCCCTAGCAGCCTATTAGCGAGATTGTGTCTCACCTCGAGAAATACTGAATCAGTCAATGTCGTATTTCGATGCAATCGACTAGTCCGAGATTGGGGCTTGATTGATGGGCCAGGTGATGTGGCGGTTGATGTGGGGGAATATAAGTACCTACTTAACTTTGAAAAAAGAAGACACATTTTCAGCATGAGTCCAATCTGTTCAGGCCAAACTGCGTCAGTTTCGCCTGACCGGATGGAGTGGCCGACGTCGTCGGCGATATCTTTTTATTAATATTGTTTTTTTTAAAGCCGTTACATATAAAAACTGTCAAAACCTGCCTTTTCAAAAAGTGAAATGGACATAAAGACATAAAGCTCTGGCCCCATGGGCTCTTTTCTACTGAGTAAAACTATAATGCTTTAGACATGTTATCGTTTTGTTTTCAAGTAGGTAAATAAGAGTTATCATAACGTTGACGATACGATTAAATGTCAAAAACAATAAGGCTTTACCGAGTAGAATAGAGCCCTGGGGCCAACCTGTAAAGTCTGCCAATAAGGTCTAGGCAAAAAGGGACAGAGCTATGACTTTATATCCATTTCACTGGTTATTACTAAATATGGTTTTACCGAGCAGAATAGTGCCCAAGTGCTTAAAGAACTAGTCCAAGATTGGGGTCTGATTGATGGCAAGGTGATGTGGCGGTTGATGTGGGGGAATAAAAAATAATTTTTAAAATCGGACCGCGCTGTGAAAAGTTTTGCGTGATCATACATAAAAAAAAAATAATATACGCGTTGACTTGAGAACCTCCTCCGTTTTTTTTCGTCGGTTAAAAAGTAAGTACCTACTTAAGTTTGAAAAAAGAAGACACATTTTTACTAGCGAGATCCGAGAACCATGTGGATTGAAAGAAGATGTAGTGACTAAAATCGAAAAGGGTATGCTAAGATGGTTTGGTCATTTAGAAAGGATGAACGAAAGAAGAGTTACGAAAGAGATATGGCGAGCGAGAGTGAGCGGAGATGTCGATAGGGGACGACCTAGATGGATGTACGGTGATCAGATTCGCGATGTACTAAATAACCAAATCAGAAGCACCCGAAACCGACGTACGTGCATGAAGAGATTGATGAATGTAGAGGAAGCGAAAGTCGTATGTTTAGACTGCTGCACCAGGCGTTCCATAGTCTCTGTCTACCCCATTGGGAGACAGGTGTGAAGGTATGTATGTGTATGTATGTACATTTTTAAATAGATGTAGAGGCCTATTGGTTGAGGGCGAACTGCGTCAGTTCCGCCTGACCGGATCGAGTGGCCATACATGTAGAAGCCGAACGGTTCGGGTCATACCTACACGGCTACTTCAGCTCAGTTAGTTACAACCTTTGCCAAGACAGGACGTGCGAATAGATGAAGCTAAATTATTGCGCTAGAACTAGTTAGAAGGCAAAACTGATCATGCGTGGAGGTCTGTCTGGTCGGGAAAATCATTCAGGTGGACGGTTCGATTTACCTTCAGGCCAAATTACACACACACGATGTTATTTTGCGTCTGGTCAGTTACAACTCAAGGCAAAACTGATCGTGTATGTTACCAAAGAAGGTGGCTAACTTAAATTTTTGGACCTTATTAAAATGCAATGAGGTAAAATAGTGCATATATCTCTTTGTAGTCGGCTGAACAGTCAGCCAATTTAAATCATAGGCCACTATGGAACTATGTCAAAGTGACGTAATGATTCAAACCGTAAAAAACTTCTTAAATATTGAATTACAACGTAAGTTTGTCATAGTTCCATAGTGGCATATGAATCAAATTTAAGCGTACAACTAAGTGTACCTGAAAAACTGAGCTTATCTCTAGAATTAGTGTGGTTTCCAACATTTAGCTAACTTCTGTCTCAAATATGTGTCCGTTCTAACTGCAGGTTAGATTAACGAGCTTACCTAGTCTAATGAAATAATTTACATATTCCGTGTAAGTCGCAGTGGAACCAGCATTCGGGCGTTTTGTTTAATATGGCTGCTCGTTACACAGTACAATCAGAAATGGAATTAAAATCTATGTACACAAGATCTCCCGTAGGTAAATCGACATCTACCCGCCTAGGGCTGAGAGAGCAGTTAAGCTATCGATTTAACCCCTATGTATGTTCAGCGATTTTTACTAGTTTCGGAGATATTGTGCATTATAATCAGAATTTTTGTAATTTTCCCTTATGTCCTTGTCACGAAAAATTCTTAATTTCATGTTTTATTTCAGAGGTTTTTAGTGGTATCTTACGTTATTAGAATCATTACTAATCATCGAAGTTCTTAAACTCTTTTGCTCGTTTTTTTATAAACAACTTTTTAAGTAATGATATAATTTTTTTTCCATACAAAGTGAAAAAAATACCCTGGGCCACCTAGTATGGTGAAACAAACTTTATAATATTAGAAACTGCCAGAGTGCTACTCGTATACTTTATTTAAATAAATAAGTTAGTTGATAAGGTAGTTATGGGAATAATTGACCTAACATGGGTCCTATAACGCAAAAGCAAAAAGAAAAAGATTGAAATTATATACAGGGTGACAGGAAGGTCGATACAATCCTTTTAAGAAGGCATAGTAGAGCTCATTTGGAACAGATTACCCTGGCCGAAAATTATTAGTTTCTGAGATATTCATAATTTTAATTTGAATTTTGGTGATGTTCATGTCACGAAAAATACTTAATGCCATGTTTTTATTTTGGAAGCTTTTAGTGGTATTTTACATTATTAGAATCATTACGAATCAGCGAAGTTTTTTAAACTCTTTTCCTCGTTTTTTTAATAATCTACTTTTTAAGTAATGACATAAAGTTGTTTTTCCATACAAACCCTACGGAACCCTAAAAACGGAAATAATGCGGGACCAAGATTTTTAATATTTCGGCAACTGACAGAGTTAGTTGGTAAGGTAGATTAGGGAATGGGCATAACATGCCTGCTATAAAGCCAAAGCAAAATTTTTTTATTGAATATATATACTTACAGTCACGAGATTTAATTTGGTATCCACCTTAGATCCAAAGTCAATCTGACATTCTACAACAATAAGGTTGACTTTCCTAAAAGTTAAAAATGATTTGACATCTCTAATGACATTGACGACTTCACGCATATTTTTCTTGAAATGGGTCCCAAATTAACGCTCGTGACCGTACATGTTATTTAATCAAGAAACGGTGTAACAGTCGCCCATTCTTAATCCAGCCGAAGTTTCGCGAGCGTATTAACGAACAATGAAACAAAAACGTGTCGCCATTGTTGAATGAAACTCCAGCTTATGACTGACTGGAACTCTTAACAACGATAATTAGAACGACAAACCGCTCCCCGGGCCCATTGTCCTGGGGAAATCATTATAACCTACCATTTAACCGTGACCCATTCATTCCCACCTCTCTTTAATGAGTACAACGTGTTGTGGATCCCATGGGGAGCAAATTATACTGGTGGATATACAAGTTGATAGAAGAATTACCTGTAGCTTATTGTGATTGCTTCTGTTTTTGAAATGTGAATACGAAAGGAAGTCGTTAATGTAGCGTATATGAAGATAAGTTGTTTTTCTTGCGGGTAGGAACAAAAAAAGGACTAGGAAATGCAAATAACCGGTTATAACCGGTTTTAACCGGTTGTTTTCATACAAAAACGGTTAATACCGGTTAAATTGCATTCCTTAATAAGGACTGGATTCTAAAGACAACATAATACTTATTTCGTAGTATGATAAAATAAATTTAAATATATATATATACCTTTGTACATTATAGTTACTTAGAATAAGTTAATTTATTTTAGTATTTATTTAGTTTAAGTTATGTTTTTATTAGGTAATTTTCTGTTTTTTATTTGTATCTTTTGTATGAATAATTTTATTTATTGCTTATTTAAAACAATGTCAACTGCCGCTTGTATGTTTTACCGTTTTTACGATAAAACAAAAATAAAAATAACTTGACTTCACTTGAAAACGTTTCTTGTACGGGGAGGGACCGGACGGATTAGATTTTCTATTTTTAATATTTCTTAGTAAATCCGCTGTAATAAAACATATTCTGAAAAAAAAAACCGCTATCTATTACAGTTCAAAAGACACAGCTGATTAAAGTTAGGTCGGACGGACGGACGGACAGCGAAGGCATGTTAATAGGGTCCCGTTGGGCTCACTTCGGGCACGGAACCCCAAAAAAGCCCCCGTGGCATTATCTCGAAGATGTTAGCAACATTTCCTCGCTGAGTAGTTTAACTAATGCGTTGTGCGAGGAAACATTACAAACTGCCGCACTCAGACACGTCAATTAAATTTAATGGTTGATTCAAGTAGCTGCCGTCATTTTCTTTGCTATAGCAATAGAATAAGACAACACATCACTAAACAAGTGTTAAATTTAATTAGAAAGTTAGAAAGAGATGTCGGATGATCACAAAGGTTGACCTACTGCCATACTAAGCTCTATGCTTGCACTATGTGCACTGGACAACGATAAATGTAGGTATATACTTAATTATAAAGTTAAGTATTTTAGGTGTTCATTTCTCCTTACCGCCCAAAGGTGACGGCAACATGTTTGCGAAATTTATATTTAGCAGGAAGCATTTCCTCTCAAATATTCTTGAAATAATACAAGCACGGCATCTGGTGTTCCGTAACATCTGGGATGCATTCTTTCCCCTCTTGTGCTTTTGTCAACCTTTTATTTTGTTTCACTTACCAAGTTGGAATATTTCTAGGCATTTCCATTTACAGGCAGATAAGAAGTGAAACATTGCACGACCAAGTTTCTGACTATTGGCATTGTTGACAGCAGTAAAACAATGCTAAACTTATTTGTTGCGTGTGAAGGAATAGTAATAACAGCATTGTTTGACTGCTGTCAACATTATCCGTATTCAGAAACTGCATGGTTGCGCCATAAACACATGAGAAGCTAAATAGGGAAATAAATATTCCTATATATAAAAAAGCGGTCAAGTGCGAGTCGGACTCGCGCACCGAGGGTTCCGTATGTAAGATAATATGGTTGGAAAACGCAATAGTACTTTCTTCATTTTGTTATGTACTTTATTATCTATGCAATAAGGTCCATTTTGATTAGTCTAAATTTCAACACAGATTTTTAACTCTCTGCGACTGACGTATCAGACACCGCCAAAAAAAAAACTCCGTATGGCGTGTTAATTGGCTGAATGGTGAAGGCCTTAAATTTACTATACAACTTAAAATAACATAAATTTGAAAATTAGAGCAAATAATGCCCTTTTTACGTCATACAAAAACCAGTTTAAGCTGACCTCACATTTTAGGGGAAATCAGCGTACAGGGAGATCAAATTATACTGGCTATGAAGTTTTTTCGTTAAAAAAAGCTTGTTTTTCAACTTTTTATAAATATTGATATTTCTAGCTTCAATGTGTTGAGTTTTGATCTTATATTTAGCGTCAAATCCACCTAGATCGGGCTCTTGTCGCACTGTACGCCGTTCCTTGCATAAAGACCCTGTTTTTTTGTGATTTGGTTAAAAATGTACAGATTTCAGATTTTTTCCTACACTTGCAGTAAAAGACGGTGTTACTTGCCAAATTTCATAGTTCTAGGTCAACGGGAAATACCCTATACATTTTGATTCCCTCGAGAGTGTCGAAATACACGTTTTTTGCGACATAAACGGCCGTATCTTTTTTTTACCTAAATGTAGAAGTTTGATTTTTTCCCAGCTTCAAGGGACTGTAGATTTGAGTATATGGTTTAAATTTCAACTCGATACCTCCACGCGTTCTCGAGATAAAGGGTCTTGACAGACGGACAGACGGACAACAAAGTGATCTTATAAGGGTTCCGTTTTTCCCTTTTGAGGTACGGAACCCTAAAAACTAGAATAGTACGTGAAGCTGTGGAAATCAGAAAGTACAAAAGTTTCAAACAACCATAATGACACTCGAACTAAAGCGACCCTCGCTCAACTCGCGTGGCTAAACATCTCGTGTCATTATGGCTTGTTTTAGTCCCTTGTTGAACAATGTAATCGTTACGCGATTAATTTCCGTTCAAGTCCTTCATCGTATTAATAGCCGATTTAAAACTCATCCTTATCTTATTGACCGACTATTTTTATAAACAAGGTTATCTCACCAAGTGTCGGAATGGATCCTCGTCCGCGGGGCGGCGGGGTGTGAAATCAGGCACTCGTTACGTCTTCGGCTACTTCGAGGGTAAATCGTCGAGCGGCAGAATGTACGAGATAAGTGTTAGGCGAAGGGAATTTTCCGCACCGAGAGCCACAGTATTTATGGCGGTAGTGTAACGGTTAGGTTTATAAGGTAAGGGTATTTTGATGGTTTATTAAACTGGTCAGATTTAAGATTAGAATAAACTAGTTAACGAAACTTATTGTATGCGAATACTACGCTACGCGCTACGAACCATCTGAGCTACGCACCAACCTGTTTTCATTCATAATATCCTAGAACACTCGCATTCGACCATATGGACCGCGCAACTATATCATCGGACCCAAAGTCAGGACATATTTTATTAATGATAAGTACAGTATACTACCCGAACGAAAATGTTAAGCACTTTACTGCGTTGTCATAGTAAACTTCAAACAGAACATCAATTGACACACATGACAACGACAATGACATTCACAATGACAAGGTTCTAAGTATGCTTACCATTTTTATTGGGTGGCTGTACCTATCATTTATGTTGAGTTTTGGAAGAGCGAGGCGTCCCAACACAAACTTTATAAGTCTAAACGGAGGCCTTAGCAACTGTAAATTTATATACCTACTGGTTGAGTGATAATAAAGAATTTTGAATTTGAATTTTAACTAGCCCCTTTTTTAGGGTTCCGCACCCAAAGGACTACCAACGGGACCCTATTACTAACGGACGGACATCGGTGAAACTATAACGGTTCCTAGTTTGACTTCAGAACCCTAAAAAAGTCACACAGACCGACATAAAGGCTCAGTTTCATTGGTCGAAAGTCCGCATGCTTGTAGCACTCCATTGAAGAGTTGTTTTGATATTATCGAGCCGGGATCTATTGCAGCGGTGCAGTGTATCACGTAAAGGCATGCGGGCATAATACATTTATAGTAATAATAATAAATCTTGTACAAATCAGTTGAGATAACTTTATTGAGTCGTGTTAAAATGTAAAATAACTTTTAAGGCAATTTGCACTGTCAAGAAACAAGTCAAAGTTAACAACAACTAAATGAGATGTCAGCAAATTACAACTAGCGGAAACCACTTTAGCGGGGTTCGAAGTTTAGCCTTGTTTCGAGTAAGCGGAGTGATCGTTAGCCTTATTATGTAACTAGCAACTCTTTCGGTATTGCATTCAGGATTAAAAAAACAAAAAACCGCCTTCAAAAACGCAAAAAATAACTTCTTTAAAATTGTAGATACCTAATAGGTTAGTCCAACTGAAGTGGGCGACCACAATATTTTCAACAAAAAGCCGACATCAGTTGGACTATTAGGTATCTACAATTTTAAAGAAGTTATTTTTTGCGTTTTAGAAGGCGGTTTTTTGTTTTTTAAAACATTTATTTTATTTTATACTTTTTAGTGATCATAATAGGTACGCTGTTACGTAGTTCCACTTCTTAGTTCATAATGAAACTTTAAGTTATTTCACGCGCGCCGCGAGCAACGCCGTGGGAAAGTCATAGTCATATTTCAACAAGTAAATATTCTTCGTTATAGTCGCTCAACTAGAAATCGAGATATCTTATCGCCACCCTTAAAATAGGTACCGTTGAGGAGATCCGGTGGCCATCTGTGGTCTTCATCATCAGTTCCACTTCACCAAGTGATACTTTCTGAATGCAAATGCTAGATTTGTTACTAAAAATACTAAAATCGCTATATGTTTGCCTACAATATTTGAGGAGTTCCCTCAATTCCTCACTGATCCTCTCATCAGATTCAGATTTGGTGACAATGGGATTACCTCGGAAGTATACTCTATCAAACCATAAAATAATTTTTCAAATCGGTCCACAATTGACGGAGTAATCGGTGAACATAAAAAAAAACATACAGTGGAACGTATAAACTCCTCCTTTTTTGAAGTCGGTTAAAAAGGAAAATGCTTTATGCTGCTTAGCGGTCCTAACGGAAGACCAGCACTGGCTTAACAGCGGCACATGCTGAGTTGAGACCGTTTCACAACAACTGTCATTTGTGCTTTTGTTGTGAATAAATATCGTTGCTTAAATACAAAAGCGACATAAATCAAAATGTGTTTGTGTTGCATTTAAATTTGAACATGGTACTTTAAGTTTCAAATCAAACTATATTTATTATAGTTTTTTGGCGCTTTTGTATTTAAGCAGCGATATCTTTTTTTCTTTGTTTCTTTTCATTATTTTTACCCGCCCGCTGAACGATAGTAATGTTTTTTGGCTGTTTATCTGTATGTATATATGGTTGCTTATTCTTCCATAGAGTCTGAACGGATATCCCGATTTCGACAAACGAAGTATCGTTGGCTTTGTTTTAGCGTCGCGAGTGTCACCGAGTACTTGAATTAATTAATTACGGAACCCTAAAAAGTAAAAGTGAAAGCGACATGGTAATAAACGTTACTAAATTAGACGTAATTTAGTTCAAATTAGGGTTGTACTACTGATTCGTAATGGGACCCTATGGGTTGTTAGGAGCGCAACGTCATGGTGCGGAACGCCATTACCGTCCGTGTATTATGTGGGAAGAAATAACTTGGTAATCGATAAACTTTGCTTGGCGTTAATAGACATAGGTTCGACCGCTCTCTTTACGAGTACTACGGATAGTACGGATACCATAAGTTTAGGTAAAAATCTTAAGTAAAGTCTCCCTTGGATGTAGTTGTGTACAAAACTAAGGGCCTGCTGTTTGATCAGTAATTAAACTAACTAATCGTTAAAAAACGTAACTAATGGTTAAATATCAAGGAAATGTGTCAAATGTTCGATTCCTTTTTCGAATTTTAACAATTAGTTGAGTTAACTACTGATCAAACATCGGTCCCTAATAACGGAATTTACGTCAAATTACGTCAAACAAAGAATGTCGAACGGTCTATACAGATGTGTTACAACTACATGTAAGAAGGGCTTTACTAAAGTTTTTTACATCACAATTCGTAATTTCTCGCTTGTCGCTCAAGGACTCTATTCCCTTCGGTAACACTACATTTCTTTTGGCATGTAATCGTATATTGTCAACATAATGATAGCTTTAATTTACTAGACAGTAATGGCGGCCGAGTTAAAAACAATACCATTACATGTCAAAGATCATAAGGCTTTAATAAGTAGAACAGGAAGCCTAGCTGATGTTTAAGAAGTGTTTTTAAAAAACTCAAAATATTTATTGAGTAAATTGGCTACACGAGGGCTCTTTGACACTTCGGTAATATGGAGTAAATCTACTAGTCCTTCGGACAACACTATCATTACAAATGAAAGGGCCGATCTGTACAATATAGGACATGAGGCCTTATTGTCTAACGCACTCGCAATCACGATCGTTTTCATTTTGAAAATCGAAGGCTTGTCTGCATATAAAATGAAAACAATTGCTCCATTTTGAAGCCGGTTGCGATTGCGAGTGCGTTAGACAATAAGCCCTAAGGTAACAAAAAAATTGATTCTCTCATACAACTCGCTTTTCTCGTCTACACCACTTACAAATGAAATATTTCGGTTTTATTAAGTCACCCTGACTTCATATTGGTAATACAAAATACTTGATTGTGGCTCAGTTAATGACGAATAGTGTATATAATAACTCAATTGTTTATATTATCTTTCTTTAAGCATCGTTAATTTTCTAATAAAACTAATAATTGAAGTCCTAAAGTGTGGTTACCCTAACATTTATTACCTTTACTTCCATACCTTACACTCGATGTTATCAATTTAGTAGGGTAAACGCATTAAGCTAAAAAAATGGGATAGATTAGACTAAGATTATGAAATACTTTTAGTTAAATTAGCAGCATGAGACTTAGGAGAGGGGTTTAGTTTAGGGAGATACTCGTATGTGTAAAACATTGATTTTGTGTTACCAATTTGAAGTCACCCGATATGTTACCTAAGTCTAGTAAGTTAAGTTAAGAGGTCCATGTTTTCTTTTTTCTTTATTCTATTATCTATAGATAATCATATAAACCGAAGCAAAATGAGGGTGGGTTGTCAGTTACTAAATTCTTACATTAGGTACTAAAGAGAACAATAACAAACGCGGTAATCGTCGGACGGAGGGGCCTTCCTGAATCATGATTGATAGTCTAACTTGAAGTTTAAACCAGATAAAGTTCCAGCGAGTTCCCAACTCTGGCTTTTGTGCTCTTTTGTCTCTGGAATTTCCAAAACAGAAGGGATAAAGTGCGATGTGGCGGGAAGTATCTTCGCTGTGTCAAGCGGATGATCGATTTTTCTAGAACTTTGAACATCTAGGTCATAGATTTCCTTTGAAATTCTGAATAACTTTGATGCGTTGGTTTACAAAAGAGATAAGTTAATTTATCAAAAGCAAATGAAACAAAATCAATAAATAATGCAATCATTATTGTAGTTGTTTTTACACCAATGATAAAAAAAAAGTAGGAGTATCGGAGGCCTTAGCCAAGATGCATTACGCTAACCAGCGTTTTTATTTGTTTCTTTTTTTAAACCAATAGCGTCAATAGATGACGTGATACGAAGAGTCACGTCATTTACCAGTGACGTCTTGACTAGGGCCTCTGAGACGCAGACGCTGCTAACGTTTCTATTTTCGATCGACTTGAAATGTATGGAGTTGACATAAGGCGGTTGACGCAATATGTCAATTCAAAAAAGCATAATAACAAAAAAGCAAAAAGCAAAAAGCAAAACAAAAAAGCATATAAGCATATAAGCATATAAGCATATAAGCATATAAGCATAATAAAAAAAGCATAATATGTCAATTCATTTTGTCGATTTTCGAAAACAGTTAACTCATCGTTATGAACCTTGACTAGGCTCCTAGAAATTTCAATCTATCATTTTGATTTAACTTTTTGATCTTTAATACCTGTTTGTGCAAAATGTGGTTACAAAATTAACAAGAAGTTTTTAGACTTGTTGGTAATCCTGTAGCTCTGCCTGCTCCACTCTGGGAATTAAGGCGTGAGTGTATGTATATGTGTATGTAATAAAAGCGTAACTTGCTAGTTCTAAAACAAAACCTGTGTGCGATATAAAAAAAAACTCTACAATTATGCGATGGTCGGCGAGCGTTAAAAAACAAAGTGGTTAGAGACGTATGAAGCACGCCACGAGCCACGAGTCGTGGCTATGCTGTTAGCAATATTCTATTTTTAATAGAAAATTGTTTCATAAGAGAAACACTTTCCTGGACCAACACTTTTGCCTGGACATCTAAAAAGTCTGGAAATGACTAAAATTTGTTAGTAATGTTAATACTCGTTGAAATGAGGTTACCCATCCTCTTTGTATCCGCTATTATACAAAAACAAACATTCCCGGACCTCTTTTAACGTCTTACGGCGATAATCTAGAGATGCGACATATTCACTCGAAAAGGTTTTTCTAAATACACGATCTCTTCATAGTCTACTAACGCGTACCTATCGAGTATTTACGCGTAGGTATCGAGGCGCGGCAATTACAAAATATAGGGGTGTATAAATTGATTTCATAATAATAGGTAACTGAAATGTTGTCTACATCCGCACAATACACTATACTTATTTATGTACGAAGGTATATATTATACAAATAAGTACTCTCAAACTCAACACACGCAAAAACCAGAAAACCTAGTCAGCATACATGACGCTAAGTTTGCTATTTTAGAAAATCGACAATTTATATAGGACTGACGTAACCATAACCATTGACAAATTGCGTCAACCGCTCAAGTAAAATCCATACATTTTGAGTCGATAGAAAACAGAATCGTTATCAGCATTTGTATGTTCATATTTATTCATATTAAATTTATTCATATTTATTCATTGCTTTACACGGGTATATAGTACAGGGAGTTGTTAACCTAATAAAAAGTTCAGCCGTGAAACCCTGCAGGGCACCGCTGTATTGTTACTAAGTACTAAAATTTAATTACAAATGAAACAAGCTAAAATCTATCAAAATAAAGTTAAATATACTTGATATCGTAGATTATCGGCATGTGACGATGCATAGCATCTTGTGAGAGTGCGTTGTACTTCCGGTGTTGTATTAGCCAATCACAGCCCGTTTCCGGGTTACCTACAGCCAATCACCGGTCTTTCCCGGTGGCGCGCTTTTGTGTCAGTGGTCAGCCCAGGTGTTCTGCAAGCTGCGAACCTTACCTCATAGCGTCGTTACTTCTCGGTAAGGCAACTTGCCTTTAGTTATTTTTAACTCTTAGCTACTAGCTATTTTCTCGTTGCTAATAACTACCCTCGAAGTTAACTATTTTATTGTTCATAAAATTATATTGCTTTTAATGCTTACACTCAATCAGCAATATGACCGATAGTGACGAACGTGATATTGTGCGGAATTTTGATCACATTCCAGAGAACGAGATGGACAGCGGCACGCCCTTCGCGCCCGAAGCGTCGAGAAAGCGGCGAGCCCCGGCAACCGACGACGAGGCAGGCGATTCGAGTACGAGTTCTTCATCATCGGAGGACGACAATGACAGGAAAGCAAAAAGAAGAAAGCGCGGTGAGGTGCACAATTCTAATTTGGATGTTTTGGTCCACCAAATGGGTGTTCTTACTAATTTGTTTATGCAAAACTCGTATACCTCACAACTGAACCCGAGTACGTCGTCTGTGTTGCCCGGGGCGGTGCCAATAACCAGTCTACAATTGCCCCCAAATTTAAATGAACCGGAACCCTCTACCAGTGGGTGTTGTCTTCGCCGACCGGCAGCCATTGCCGTCCCTATGCGTAAACTTGAGCTCGATGTCGTAAACACGTCTGTCAAAGATCCTAAAACACCTCGCGCTAACCCTGAACATTTAAAACGACTCGAACAGCTACAAAAATTTTGCAGTCCTGATTGGAAGGACGTTAGATATACCGAAGCGTTAAAAGTGCACAGTGCGTTCCCTGGTTTCGTGGAACTCGAAGTTAACGACGAACTTAGACAATTTGTCAAGGGAAAGGACTACATCGCAAGCACTGAGCGATCTTTAGCAGCGATATGCAATGCGCTCTTATCTCAGCGAGAGTATTTTAATCAGCATCTACAAGATTTTGTTGACTGGGCGGCTTCTCCAGAAACCACTCTGACATCCTCAAGTGTTTTCGATAAAATTACGGATCTTTTTACTGCTTCGTCAAAATACCACAAAACTGACGAGGAAGTCATGCAGCTCGTTTGCGGAAAGCGGGCCGAATGTATAGAAAACCGCCGAGAGCGTATCTTGGCAGAAGTTCCCAATAAAACACTTCGTGAGGGTTTGCGTAAGATACCTCCGAGTTCCGAAGCTATGTTTGATAAATCTCAGACGCGAGAATTTATAAAATGTACTGGTGGCATTGATAAATGGGTGCGCCCGTGGTTTAATTTGGACAAGGATAAGAAAAAGCCTACTCAAAAATCGGAAGCAAATCCGGGGCCGTCTCATAACTCGGCAAATCATTCTCGGTTTTTTCCTACCAAAGGATATGACGCAAAAAGCAAAGAAACCAAGCCCTATACCCGATTCCAAAGATACGGGAATAATCAAAAAGATAAAAAACCGTTCAGAAAGGAGGGGGGGCGCGGTAGAAAGCCGCATCACAGTTGACTCAAAACCACACCAGTTTTACGGAGGCTGCCTGCGAGCGTATCGCAAGCAGTGGCAGATGCTGCGAGCTCCGAAGGCTCTTCTCAAAATAATCATGGGAATGCGTCTGCCATTTACCTCCAGGCCAACTCTTGTACAACCAACGCCTCTAATCCTTCAACGCTTCGAAACGAAGAGAACTCAAGAAATGTCTCACCAAATAGACACTTTATTGAAACAAGGCGTGTTGGAAGTGCCAGATCAGAATCAATTAGGCCCCAGTTTTTTCTCGACGATGTTTTTGACAAAGAAAAGCGATGGCTCCGACAGGCCAATTTTCAATCTAAAACGATTAAACACTCACATAGTTCCAAAGAAGTTCAAATTAATCTCTCATCACCAGATACCGCATTTTCTACAAAAAGGCGACTGGATGGTGAAGTTGGACCTGTCATCAGCCTACTTTCACGTGAGCATTGCAAAAAGCCATCGTCGGTTCTTACGGCTGATTTACAATCATCAAGTACTGCAGATGACCAGCTTACCATTCGGTCTTTCGTGTGCCCCCAAGAACTTTGCAACCTTAACCAACTGGGTGGCAGGGATACTGAGAGACCAGGACATGAGGGTCATTGTCTACTTGGACGACTTCCTGCTTGTGAACCAGTCAGAGCGTCTGCTGAATATACAGGTAAAGACTGCAACAAGGCTCTTGGAACGACTGGGATGGACCATCAACTACGAAAAATCGGTTCTGATACCATCTCAAGAGGTAGAATACTTGGGACTAGTATGGAATACAAGGATGAACACCATGGGCATTCCTCAAAAGAAGATAGATTCCATCGTTTCCATTTCCGAAAAAGCCCTCGAGAGAGCAAAAATGTCGATGAAAGAAACCCAGATACTTCTCGGAACCTTCAACTTTGCGAATTTCGTCACACCAAGAGGAAGGCTACACTGCCGACAACTTCAACGACATTCGCGAACTCTGATAACACTTCCGTCACGCCAGCGTGTATCAATTCCTTCTCAGGTGTCACAGGATCTGGCGTGGTGGATTACCTCAATGCACAGGGGCTTTACGAAAAGTGCCCTACATCGGTCTCAAGCTCACCACTTCCTTACGACAGATGCAGCGGACTTCGGCTGGGGAGCCCAAATGGACGATCAAGCTGCGTCAGGAAGATGGAAGCAGGCTCAGTTGAAATGGCATTGCAATTGCAAAGAAATGTACGCCATAATCGCAGCAATCCGTCACTTCAGGCGTCAGTTACAGGAACGTCGGCTTATTCTCCAAACAGACAACCGGACGGTAGTTGCGTACATACGAAACGAGGGAGGAACGCGGTCAGCACCATTACTGAACCTAACGTACCAATTATTGAGCCTCTTGGACCAACTGAAAATCTCGTTGACAGCGGAATACCTACCTGGCAAGTACAACGACATAGCCGACCGATTATCAAGGGGCAAACAAGCGACGGAATGGCATCTACTGAATCCAGCCCTCGAGAAAGTATTCCACAGATTCGGTACCCCTCAGATAGACTTGTTTGCGTCCAAATACACCAAGGTAGTCAGGAAATATGTGATCAGGGACCCAAGAGACACAGCAGCGCAGTTCATCAATGCGTTCAGTCGGACATGGCGGTATCAGCTCGCATTTGTATTCCCACCTCCGAGTCTGATTTCACGAGTACTACACCATCTAAACTCGGCCCAGGGAACTTTCCTAGTAGTCGCACCACTTTGGAAGAAAGCCTATTGGCTGCCCGACCTTCGTCGCCGAGCGCTTTGCAAACCGATGAAAATCAGGAACTTAGAATCTTTCCTCATCGATCAGAGTACAGGTCAACCTCCCCCGCAAGTCCAGAACATGGTACTGTTAGCATGGAAGATTGGGGCTGGGGTCAAATGACAAGCAATTGGTCTGAAAGCGAAAAATTACTTTTTAAATCTAGCTGGCGAGAATCCACTTTAAGAACATACAAACCGGCTTGGTTTCGTTGGTTAAAATGGTGTTCTAAGAATAATCTAGATTTTAAATCTTTAAACGGAAACTTGTTAGCTAAATACCTTGCCCATTTATGTTTGGAAGAAAAATTAGCATATTCTACAATTTTATTACACAAATCTGTAATTGTTACATTTTCTCAGATGTACTGTAATGAAGATTTAAATTCCGATTTTTTAGTGAAGCACATGTTAAAAGCAATTTCTCTTCATAGGCCAAAAGTAGTTAAATCTTCAATCTGGGATCCCAGCGACCTCATTGCCTGGCTACAGTCTAACAATCCTACGAATGTAACTTTATTTGAAGCGTCCCGTAGATTAGCGTGTATTTTATTATTGGCTTCAGGTAGACGCGTACACGATCTCACACTTTTAAAGATATCGCCTGATTATTTTACCGATAGTTACAGTCATATTATTCTGACTCCAATGTTTGGCTCGAAAACAGATACGGCGTCATATAGGCAGTCAGGTTGGAAACTCTTAAAGCATAGCGATTCCAATGTTTGTCCCGTGTATTGGATAAGAAAAGTAATAGAGTTAAGTATGCAGAGACGGACACCAGAATGTAAAGATGCTCTGTTCATCACGGTTAACGGTCATGCCAAAGCAGCGTCACGCACTATGATCGGTAACTGGGTTAAAACTATGTTAAGGGACGCTGGCATCCAAGCATCATCAGGTAGCGTAAGATCGGCTGTGGCATCCCTTAACTGGCATGAAAATATTCCGATTGAGGAAATATTGGCTCGAGGTAATTGGCGCAGGGAAAACACCTTCGCTAAGTATTACTGTAAACAGATTATAGGTAGAGCTATTGGGACCCTTTCACATGGTAATCTATTATCACAGTTTGAGCCTCTTATGTAGAGGTTAAATTATTCAAGTTCAGTGTGTTGATTATATTAATCAGTTGATGTAAAAGTCAAGCTAATAAATATGTCGATTATGTGCTTAAATAGTATTATTATTATTTTTTATTACAAAGTTTACCTAACTTATCTCGCGATAAGCCTAACTACCTATTTTAAGTGTCACACAAATTTCCAGTCTAGCTCTGAAGTAATTCAAGTGTCACATAGCGTCGCCAGTGGTCACCAGGAGCCAACAAACACATCTCTCACAAGATGCTATGCATCGTCACATGCCGATAATAGTGCAAGTTTTACACTACAATAAAACTTGTATTATTGAGCAGAGACGATGCATAGCATCCAAATAAGGCCTCCTGGTGAGAGACTTTATGAGGTAAGGTTCGCAGCTTGCAGAACACCTGGGCTGACCACTGACACAAAAGCGCGCCACCGGGAAAGACCGGTGATTGGCTGTAGGTAACCCGGAAACGGGCTGTGATTGGCTAATACAACACCGGAAGTACAACGCACTCTCACAAGATGCTATGCATCGTCTCTGCTCAATAATACAAGTTTTATTGTAGTGTAAAACTTGCACTATTTTATCAGCTACTAGACTAAGAATTTAATTAATCTTGAACTTTTATAAGAGCTATTTTGTCATCGAAAAATTCTTGCAACATTTTTATTGAAAGTGTTGTTATGTTTTTTATATTTTTCTGAACATCATTATAAACTTTATGCTCATAGCATAAGGGCCAGAACTATGCATTTCTAATTTTGAAGACGATGAATATTTTATGCTTGGGACGTAAATTGCTTGGTTGTTGTTCATTTGGAAAAAGATGTCGGTATTTCCAACTAGACGTCAACATCCGCGTACCGAGACAAAACTCTTTATTTTTAAAGACTCACTCGGAAATATTTAACAACCCGCGTACTTCTAAATACTCGTAGAACTAGTCTTTGGATCTTGCGCGAACGCGTACTCGGAACACTCTCATCTCTAAGATAATCCTGTTTCGGCTACTAACTCAATGATCTCGAGATGTGATAACGAACTCTGTCGCCTAGCAACCATGTAGGCATGTTTACACGTAGTTTGTCAAACTTCCTTTTTCCGACAAAGACTTGGTGCAAGTGTTAGAACAATAGCGGCTGTATGCGAACTAGACGAAAAAGTATACCTTCTTTTATAAACACACTACTCGCACAGTGTACAGTAGGCCAAGCCATCATGAAAACGCTGCGAACGTTTCTCTACTCGATGAAAATGCGAATATTAACTTGCCATCTATAAGTAAGTTAAGTATCATACTAGAGGGCGGTAATAGCAACCGGCATACACATTTTACGACGACGACATCAAGTTCATCTTATTTTCAAGTTAATAAGAATTATAATTACGTCAACAATGTAATTTCTCAAATGAGTTGTATCAATAGTTTATGTCGTTAACAACCACGGAATAGAAAAAACAGTGGAAGTGGCATGAGCTTCGCTTAGTGTCAGACCCGTTGTCGCCAATATTCAAAATATCATAAAAACAACACGCCATCATGGAAAATGTTTTTGGTGCGGCTATCGTTTTTACACTCCAAAATAGCAATAAGGCATGCTTCTGGATTTTTTTCCTATTTTACAAATATTGAAATAAGAAATAAGCGATCGCGGCAAAAGTATGGTAGGTTATGCGGAACTCCGCATAACTATGCCACACGTTACACGCCCACTTGACACTTCTACTGCTTTTTCGGTTCTGTGTTAACAACTGACACTCTTTAATCTAGTGTTTTAGGCCATGTAGAAAGCAAACAAGTACACAGGGTACCTAATGGTAAGTATTCTGAAGCCCATTGCAAACTTAAGGTTGCAATCTTAATCTTTAGTCATTTCACTGGTTGTCTTACCGCAACGAAACAGAACAATGCGAACGTTGCTGTTTGGCGGTAGGTAGGTAGGTTAAAGGGTAAGATGGTCTGGACGCTTTACGAGATCCTTCCACTATAAGGCTAAAATTAGATTTATCTTTTTGTTGCCGGGTCTTAAGACTAAAACAAAATTTAACTTTCTTGTGCAAGTGGCTCTAAAAGTCACTTAAGTTGACTTCAATTTGCAGACACACCTTATCGATCTTATTGTTTTATCACCTGCGGACTTATTATATAAGTGTTTATCGATGTGGATAAATAGGGACTAAACATCTGTCACTTTCTGAGGGCCCTGCCAAGATGCACTTACGCTAGCTAGCGTTTCTATTCGTTTCGTGTTTAAACCAATCGCGTCACTGGTAGATGACGTGATATGAAAAGTCACGTGACCTACCAGTGACGCGATTGGTTTACGAACGAAACTAATAGAAACGCTAGTTAGCGTAGTGCATCTTGGCAGGGCCCTCAGACCAGTGTGTAAGCGTGAGAGTGACGGATGCCTTATCCACCGGGATAACGGCGAGCGTAATTACGGGCCCTGCAAACGAAATTCAACCTTGCGGTGGCAGTCCAACTATTTGGCCGACTGTACATTGTAACCAAATGCCCCCAGCCTCCCCTAATTGGGCTGTAGTCCGGAATAAACGGTCTTGTTGAATAGTTTAGAGAAATGCAGCTATTATCGTGTAACAATAGACATTTGAAGATTGGCATTGGTAATCTTAAACCACTCCTATAAAATCGACAAAATATCGACGGTGGAAAGGAGAAACCTTTTAAGCGACATGACAGGCGAAATTGAGTTAAATATTATATCATTGGAATCGCCTTTTTTTTCTGCGTCTTTTGAGCCGGGTTACTCAATTTCGCCCATCATGTCGCTTAAAGGGTTTCTCCTTTCCACCGTCGATATTATTGTCAGACAAGATCAGGGCCCTAACATGCCTGCGTTTATCGCGTGACAAAGTTTAGATAAGGCATCCGTCACCTTTTGACACGTAAATAAGTACGACAGTGACGGATGCTTTATCCACATTTGACACGCGATATAGACGCAACCATACTAGGCCCACAAGGCCTTTTTCTACAAGATAAAACTATGGGTGTCTCTTGGAATCTATAATAACATTTGTCATAATGCATCGTTTGTCCGAATTATTGTTTCAGCTGAGTCATAATTTTTCAAGTTTTCCAAAAATACCTCGGGTTTTATTATAGGTAACAACTCTAAAAAATACAACATCCTGGCAGAAATGTTTTAAGGATAAACAAAAATTCGGAAAAATTATGCATTAGGACAAATGACGATTAGGAATTCTAATATCGACCCTAAAACCATATTGCCTTCGATATGTTGTCGTATTGTCAACGTTTTGATAGCTCTTATTTTCTTGTCAGTAATGGCGGCCGAGTTAAAAACATATGATATAATGTCAAAGGCAATATGGTTTTACCCTCTAGACTAATAGAGGCCCAGATTTTTTAATGGTATTTTGTATATTATAATGATGTAGATTAGTATAACTAATCTGTACAGCTAAATATTTTTATAGCATGGAAAACTAGATAACTGTGTAAACGTGTCGTCAAACAGTTAGAAAACAGTCTTTATTTACAAGCTACAATTTAAAATAAGCCTTATACTCTAATAATACATTATAAGCTCTTTATTCTATCTTCATTGGCAACATAATTTGTAACAAAATTTTCATATTCTGCCGGGCCCATAACCTGTTTCTCAATAACTATAAACTGTATGAACCACGGCGATCAGAATAAACCTGTCCATCTGAGGAATCGTCCCATTCCCGAGCACCATATGGCCACCGCTTTACGATCGGCGTTAAACAGAGAACTCTGTAAATTATAGATATAGCACGATGGAAATAGTTTAGGGTGCGTTTTATATACTTTTAGAAATTCAGGCCTACGTTGAAACTAAATATCTCATGGAGAGTTAGTGATTCAAGTAGCGCTGCGTTCAGTGGTAGTATACAGGGACGTGATTCTTTTAAGCGTAGGTATTATTTATTAACCGGTGAGTTAAAGTAGTCCCTCTATATCCAAAGGTCATTTATTTCGCGTGCTGGCTGGTCGCGGGCTTTATAACGGGGAATTTAACCGGCCGCTGAATTCCACCATCGAACTACTCACCTTGTCTATTTAATGTCATGTTTCTTCTTCTTTTTCTTCTTAGCCGTTCTCTACCATATTGGTGTAGGCCTCCTTTAGATTGCGCCATCTAACTCTGTCTTGCGCCACTTCCATCCAGTTCGTCCCTGCAGTTTTCTTGACGTCGTCTTTCCATCGCATCTGTGGTCTTCCTCTAGGCCTCTTTTCTGCCCAGGGCCTCCATTCTAAGACCGCTTTGCCCCACGAGCCATGTTAACAAGCTATGTGTCCCGCCCACTGCCACTTCAGAGTTGCTATTTGTTGAACGGCGTCGGTGACCTTACTTTGTTCTCTGAGCCAGGTGTTGGTCTTACGGTCTCTCAGCGTAGTTCCCACGATGTCATGTTTATACTGCCATATATGAATTTTCACAGCGATTAAAGTTAAAAGGTACTAAAGTGTAGTCATATTTATGAACTTGACTGTACCTACATTCAACAAAAGGCTGCAAATACACGATACGAGGCTTCGAATTAAAAATTTCCCTTTATACAGGCGATCACAGCACAATCGTTTTGATTTTCATGTTTATATTTATAAAAACAAAATTATGACACGTAAAAATAACTTCAGCGATCATTTTTGTACCTTCTCCAAAAAAGTAATCACCTAAGTGACATTTACTTTTAATCTAAAGTGTCCTTGAAATATCGACTTTTAAACTCAAGTTTTAATTACAAGTAATAAAAATCACTTAATTATAACAAAGACTAATGGCCCGCCTGCCAGGTCCTCAACAAACCAATTAAAGTTAAAATTATCGGAGAGGCTCAAAAAAGTAATTTTGTTCCAAGTCGCCTCAGTAACTTAGGTGTCCATTTTTAGATCATGAAAATGCTAGGTAATAAATTAGAATCAATATGATCACACGATAGGTCTTCGGACTCTACATGGGTCCCAGATCCCAGTAACGGTGCTCGTTTGGGGTATATTGATTCTTAATCCCATAAAAATGCTATCCTACAAGTGTTAAAATAAAATATGAATAAAAGAAAGTAAAGAAATAAAAGTTTATTTAGCCACAACAGAATAAATGAAAAACTACAAATAATAATACAAAAAATGCTTGCTATGCATGGTCACTTTCTAACAAATGCAAATGTCACTACAATGACATATTTGCAGCGTAAGCTATTGTGCGTTTATTAATACACAAAGTAGTTACTTATAAGAGAGTTGTAGTACAAAGGGGAGCTTATTCTTTGGAGAGATCTCTTTCAGCTTACCTTTGATTAAAGATAAAATACGTAACATTACAAGAGTTATAATATAAGGGCTGTATATAATCAAATAGTTTCTTCTATGATCTAATTACAGTAACGAGTCAAAATGGCCGACAGTACTAATTTTATTTATAAAATCACTTTCTGCCTATGTGATGGAAATTACATTTATCCTTCAACTATTTCGATAAAGTAATACTTACTTTCTAAACAGGATAGACGATGTATGTATTTTGTATTGTAATTGAAATAACATTATATTTAATGACACATTTTTATCTACAGCATGTCTTTTATTGGCCATGTCCCGAAGGATCTCTGGTACATCTCTAATTGGATTATTTTAGAAAAGCGTAGTAATATCCTATTTCGTACACAGGCGTGAAAATGGCCACGTTTTCCTGTGGCAGTGTCACAGGCATGTTACAAAACAGACTTTGCATTTTTGATGGTTTTTATGAGTATCTAACTTGAATACGGCTTACGTTTGAAGTTGAAAAGATCAATTAAAAGATAAATAATTATTTGAGGGGTTTTTTTTCAAGTTTTCATGGGCAACTGAAACATTATTAAAAAGCACGGTAGATTGTTTTACTAAGCATTTTCAGAGAAAAATTGTCTTGACAGACACATGGACAGCAGGACAGACAGACAACCAAGTGATCTTATAAGGTTCTGGTTTTCAATATTGGTAAGGAACTATAAAAATGGATTTGGGGGGCGGTACGTCGTGAATTGAAAGCACTATAGAATTATTTAGATAAAAAGTGGGGAGTCTGTTGTTCTCGATACCCTGTGGGCGTATGTGCTGTTAGCAGGTGCTCCGTAATCGAGATCTAGTATACTGTTATACAGGGTGGAACCATTTTTATAATGAGCCCGCTTTTTTACGACAGCTCCGCCAATTTACTTGATGGGGCGAGTGATCTTGCGATAGGATGTTATGTAGCCATCGTTACTTGGACTTTTAGGATCGTAGAGTCAATTTAGCGAAATTAAGTACGTGTCTCTTGATAAAGGATCCTTTGCGCTTGTAAGTTACTTTGCCTGATTACAAGACAGTTGAGAACTATTGTATTGAAGAGAGAGTCGATTAGGAAGAAGAAAAATGCGACATTACGCTAATGCAAAATGTAATTATATATTTATTTGTTAGTATATTTTTGGTAAAATGGTAAAAAACAGGGTGTTTAATTTTGAAATGGGGAGGATTTTGTAAGTATGAGTATAAGAAGAGTAACAAAATATTTATATTAAACTAAAAATCATCACCATATCAGCAGATAACACATTAATTTTATTAATTTGTTTACCTTCTTTAAATTGTCATTACGCTTCATTTCGCCCTATCTACTAAACTTAATCTACGTGAAAGTTTGTAATACACGAGACGCAACCAAGTACTATAATGGTGATATTATAACATCGTTGTACATACTATTCGGTTTTGTGCAGCAGTAACAGTCGAAAATAAACCGTGTTGTTATTAGCCTCTACGTGACGTACTTTTAGATTTATAGCCAAAAATGTACAAAATACGACCCACCCCCCTTTACTCCTAATAAAACGTATTTATATCCCGTTTTTCCCGTGACCTAGTATAGAATCACGGTCTACTTATCCCCCGGTGTTTGCGCAACAATTGAACTGTAGAATTTCATTAGAAGAGGCGCGCGCCATATTTGTTTTGTCGAGAGAGTTTAAGTGGTTGTGCGTTGCCGGCTACCACACAAAAAAAACTGCATCAAATGTAAAAGATTTTATAAATTTGAAAACAGCAAAACTGCCATTCGATCAGCATTCAAAAAGAAGCATCAGAGTTTGAAGACCATCATAATAGGTCGCCCCACATCCATCGCGCTGGAATCATCTTAAAAAGACGTCGTTCGGTTACAGTTTCGCGTGATTCGGCTAACCGGCATGTGAGAAGACCCTTTGTTCAGCATAATCTAATAGTATGATCAAACGGAATGTTACTCGAGGATATAGTACAAGAACTTATGTAAAAGAGAACTTAATAGTGACGTGGGAAGGGAATGTGCTTGATCAATCTTATCGGCCTCGTCAATATGCCGTATTGGTCTGTAACTGGCCTTTACTAATACAAGTATCTTAGACAGTTTATGACATAAAAATTAACGATCTTTTGCACCGATTCAAATTAAGCGTCCCACCGAGATTACTGGAAGTAAAATATCACAAGTAAAGTTACGCTTTTATTGACTCTAACATTATTCCGAATACACTGCTGCTAATTTTCGACAACAGCGGTCGGATGATCGGGCGGATTAAAATGATCAAATTGATTTAATATCACATCAGTGATAACCCTGTAACTATTTCTACATACGATAGTTACCTAACGAAAAACGAATATTATATTAACTTGTGTGAGCAGTCGGCCAGCCTCAAACCGAGTTGAATCAGTGCCAGCGCGTGCGCTCGCAGGCGAAAAGTGCACTCTTTACTTTGGAACTGTTTTAGTTTCGACACGCGATGTTTAGTCGGCGCTTGATTGTATAAATATAATCGCATGTGTCTCAAAGTTGCGTTAACGGATATACAGGGTGTCCCAGAACTTAACATAAATATCGGGATCCCCCTGTAATCATAAGCTATTTTTTTTCTAATTTGACTATTGTTGCACTTTGTCGACGTGCTACGAAGCTAACGTTCCTGGGTTCAAATCCCGGTACAGGCAGATATTTGTGTGATGAGCGCGAATATTTGTTAAAACTGAAAATACGTTGCTAACCCTGAGGACTAAGATGGAATCTATGCTAGTCCCTTCACCATTAGAATAAACAAATATATTTTCAAATTCACATAAACATTTTGTAACAAACCGAAACCGCTAAGACATCCCCGAGGCGGCGACACGTACTTAAATAAGAGATGTCCCGGGGAATAGGAGTCATGAACGGATTGTAACGTGTAGCAATTTTCGCGACGAAGAGGCCTCGGTGTGAGCAAACAAGCTGACACATTAAGAGGATGCTGCGTTGTTTGCGTTTACATTTTTATTTGTTTATAAAGGCTTTTTTGAAGTGATAACTTCTTTACGGAGGGTAAACCATTTCGTTACGTAACACTCGATTAATGCTTTTGTTGCTCATGGTCCCTGTGATAGTCCCTGGAAGGTACCACGGGAATTATTTTACCCGTGATCTCTGAATTTTGTATAATTTATATAATTTTGACAAACTGTCTGGCTTCCCTTTCTCTCACGCATAAAGCAGCGGTAGTACTAATTTTTAAAATACAAAAAGATGCTGGAATCGGATTTGAACCGCGGCACCTTAGCGTCATAGACTTACCTCTCAGCCGCTAGGCAAATCTTAAGTTACAAGGTATGGACGAAAATGGTAAACGGTATTTGACCTTACCTGCTGACGTCACCGTGCGTTTCTAAGCATAAAATACTGTTGACAGTGAGCATATAACCTAAAACTATCACCGTTTTTGAAACTGATTAGTTTTAGTTATCAGTTCTGTAGGGCGTCCCGGGACGCACACTTTTTTTTTTAAAGATCGGTTGGATGACTAACTCTTGCCTTTGGAGGATGAAGATTTTGTCGACGATGAAGCGAGTTCACTCTAGCTTTAAATAAGTTTGTATGCACTCGGAAATACAGACGCTGGAAGCGCATTCTACACGTTTCCGTTTTTTTGAAAATCTGTGATAAATTTCGACATAATTCACTTTGGCTAGAGTTTGAAAGAATTAAATAAAAGAGACTTGTTTATTTCTTCCACTATTGAAATAGCTAAAGACAAAGTGAAATCAATAAGAAGTTGGAACCCTGGTCCAACTTCTTATTTTCTATCTCCCGCTGCTCTTAGCTTTTTAAACCTAAATATATAAGTGAATAAAAATGTCTAATTTCAAGCCGATAGAACAATAGGTTTTACAAATTGGCCACCTTATTCGTTGATGCCAGAATAGTTTATTAAAAACAACCATCTATAATGTAACTAACTTTTCTGCCAACATTGACAAATCCTAATAATAGCGACCATAATTATGAAATTTAATTAAAAAAGCTGATACTTAAAAACATAATTACTCATGAAGCAGTTCAGTTTAGGTTGAGAGAAAGTGATAGCTGTATAACTGGTGTAGCTCTGTCCCAATCTCTGAACCTAAACTAAATCTTTTTTTAAAGTAACCGAGAATTCGAGCAAATTCATTAAAAGCAAAGTGTACAAAATGAAACACCTTAATAATAGGGTGTGTTTATATAGAAAAAGACACTTAGGGCCTGTTTCACAATCGACAAGTAAATTTATGTGCCAGTTAAAGTTAGCTCTGTCCTTGTCTATGTCCTAGTGTAAGAATAGGAAAGGGCTAAATTTATGTGCCAGATATGCTTTACTTGACGATTGTGAAACAGGCCCTTAATATAAACATGCCTCCACTTTCAGTGCTCTGTCGGCAGTTATTAAATAGAGAAAACATAGCCTTAAGAAGGCAACGAAATGACTTGGTAATTTACTTGTCGTAGTTAGGAAAATGCGGTCCACATTTGTCATTGTAATAGCCTCGCGCGACAAACCGTGTCTAGTAAATATGAAGGTATTTCTTGACTCGAGGAAAAAGGCCTTCTCTTCAATAGGATTTGTACAATACATAATCCTTTTTGTCTATGAAGAGAAATTTTGTAAATTATTTTCTAGATGTGATGCGATATGACTTTTGCAACGTCGAAAGGTTTTGTGTTGCGAAGTATACTTAAGCTATTTTTTTTAGTTGAGACAAGGCAACATGATAAAATTTCAAAACAGGTTACCATACTAATGTCAAATACTTCCTTTGACTTAGCCGACAATCGGGGTTTCAAATATCGACTATAAAAATGGTTACAAAATTAATATAAGTTTTTAGTTAATGCCGCAATGCATCAAAGGTAGTTACAATAAATGACCGATCGAACCGCGTTCATTTCTAAAGCCCTTTTTAATATTCATCGCACGTTTTTCAGAATTCAGATGTAGCGGTTACGGGTGAAACCAAAGCTGAAGTTATTTAAACTGAAATGTTTTTGAAAATATAGCGTTATTCAATAGTTACAGGAATTTCATGATAAATTAAATAATTTATTTGCAATCGAAATAAAATGAATATGATGAAGAAAACCATAAATAAAATTTTAAACTAAGCTTGAATGAAACTAAATTTGGGAAGCAGATTTTTTAAAAGAAAGTGAAATATTAGAAATAGAAATATTATCATTTATTTGATGATCACAAAAAAAACCGAGAAAAAACATCAAAAAGGATGTCCACACAGAAATCAAAATAAAAACAATAAAGAAGTAAATAAAATAAAAGACAAATATAAAGGAGTCCCCATACACGAAAGGTTTTCCAACGTATTTTTATTTTTATTGTATCTTAAAAACGGTGAAACATATAAGCGTCTGGTATGAATATAGAACAAACCCAGAACAAAAAAAACAGATACTAAAAATGGTCAAGTGTGAGTTGGGCTAGCGCTGACTCGATTCCCAATCGGTAAATAAAAATACCTACTGTGCGACGGTACGGAACCCTTGGTGCGCGAGTCTGACTCGCACTTGACCGGTTTTTTAAATAATAACACGCTCGATAAATTTTTTTAGTTAAGTGTCTATTTCAATTGGCACCAACTTACGTCACTATGTCATTAGAAACGTTACCCAAATTAAAACTTTTATTTCTAGCTGTTGCTGTTGCGGCATCTAAACTTTATTACATTGTCTTAATACTTTAATTTATTATTATGGCACGCTATTTAGATTTTATCTTTCGTCCATTTTGATAGGCACCGGACATCGTAAAGGCAAAGGAACCTGACAAATGTCCGGTAAACAACATTTTTTTTTTAAATTATGAATTGGTAGCTACGATTCCATAGACAGACACACATATACACATACATACAGATACACATATTCGCAGATACTTATGGTTCATTCGTTTAAATAGATTGGATGATATGATGTGCCGCTACAATTGCTACAAAGAAGCCGCCTCGGCATTTTCCACGGTTTTTTGAATACTTTTTGATTCAGATTCTAAGAAAAAAAAACAAAATTAGTACGACCTCAAATTTTAGTGCTGATTACTTTTAACTGCCAAACTCCTGTCAGTCACGTCTCGGAGATCTTGCTCGGAGCAGACAAGGCGTTAACAACCGCAAATTTCTAAGAAGAAGAAAGGCCCAACCAATCTTTATATTTCCTAGCTAAGAAAAATCCTGATCACACCAACTATGTTTATAAAAACTGCGTCTGAAACAATCCATTCGTCTGAAAACTACGATGTTACAGAAAGATACACAGATACACATTCACACATATACACGGGTACATAATTCAAATTTAGAACACCCCTTTTTGCATTAGGGGTTAAAAAGAGGTCGACATGAAGTTCTACGTGCTACTTTAAAATAAATCCTAGCAAATTTAAGTTCAAAACAAAACCATATTTCCATATTTTACAATACAGCTCTCTTGACGATAAAAATAATCGTCTCCACCACAATGAGGATATTAAAAGTGTTAAAGTTGATCCCCCCCGGCCCTAGCCCGCGTTAGTACGTGCGGGGCCCGTTAAAATGGTCACGTGCCACTATAAAACTCAAGAGGCCGCGGTGGATACGTTTTACGAAGTTTTTAAGGTTGGTACTTACTCGTTTGTAATAAAGGCGGATTTCTAATCTTTTTGTGTCATGCGAACGACGGATGTTTGCCATGCAGAGGGAAATGGTGCAGTAAGGACGCTCGGAAAGTGGTATTTTTTATTTTAAAACTAGAGAGCGCTCGCGAATTTAAACGCGTCGAGTTTTTCACTAGTGTCTGCCATTTTTATGATTTTCAATTTTCAATCATGTTTTACTAGATACATTTTAATCTCTGTCCTTTTTTTGTAGGGCAAAGAAAACGTAAGTAATAATTATTTTGGTATATTGGAATTGGAAAAAAATGTCTTAGTTCATCTTGCTTCTGTATCGTAATGATAATGTTAACTTTTTGATATCTATTCTATTAATCTCATAAAACTGAACTTTGAAAATTATTACCTAACTTCTTGATTTCTCATACAGTAGTACCTGCTAACATATATCCGATTCACTAACCTTCCTTCCTGTTTCGAAACTTAATACTTGTTTTTATTCAATCTAGACACGGTAGTGTGTCCGGACAAGTTGGGAGAAGAAGCCGTGCGACATTGCAGTGTGTTTATTTACACGAACCATCCAGGCCCTATTTCCCACCCTAATGTCTTTTTCCCCAGTGCAGCTAGTAACCTGTTTTATTTTACACAATACTTAAACATATATTAAAAAAAACAGCGGTCAATGTCACACCAATTGCTCTAGTCCTAAACTAAGCTGTAGGTTTGTATTAGACGCGATTAGAAAGGGATTAGAGGTGACAGTTTTACCATATACTTACGTTAAAGTGCATATGAATCGACAGCTATTCCAATCCCAAATTAATCGCGGTTTCATATAACTATGGGTACTAGACAACGATATTTAATATTTATAAATACTTATACATACATAGATAAGTACATACATAAAATATATTCAAGTGAGGAACAAATACTCACGCTCGTCACACAGATATTTGCCGTTACCGGAAATCAAACACGAGTCCGCTAGCTTTGTAGGCAGAGTCACTACACTACACTACTTTTTTCACAGAATACGTGTTATTACTTAAAGTAATCAAAATTCTATAATAATACCATAAAGAGTACCGTAAAATGTGCCTACTTTGCTCCCGCATGGGTAACTAAGCTCCATAGTAACTATTTCGTTTGTTACTTAAAAGATAAGGTTGATGACAAATTTTCTAAAAATAATCGATGTACACATCCAGCAACGCAGTGAATGAAAGCAATAGAATGATTTACAATACAGATTACCTCAATTTAACCATGGAGCATAATTACCCGTGGGGGAGCAAAGTAGGCACATTTTACGGTAATTATTATTGGTATTTTCCCTTGACAGTTTTCTAAAATATCCAACAAATTACATGTTATTGTAAGTTAATCCATGGCTATATAAAACTGCCTAGTTAAGACTCAAAATGCAATTAAATGCAATGCAATTTAAATTGGCCTGACTGTTAATCAATCTAGCGCCAAACTTAGTACCTTTTTAGATAGGCATCTATCTACTTTTAGTTGCACATGAGAACTTGGCCTTTTTTTTAAAGGTTTTTAGTATAATACTTACTCCACTGCTTTATATTTCCGACGGAAGCAGCGCCATATTGCGCGGGTTGCAAGGACAGCGTTATGAAAGAAAGTTTAAGGGCAATTTTACACAGCGGGGGAAAGTGGCAGTTTAATCTAATCATTTTATACTATACGGCTAACAAGTAACAGAATTCTAGTAACGTTCCTTGATATAAAATACTAATAACAGATTCCTTCTTCCTTTTTCTCGAACATGCATTGGAATATTGGCGTTATGTTAGTTATTTTAGGCTTCAAAGTATCACGTTTCGGGCCGAACAACTCGAGAGAACTGTAAAGGAATTTCATACAATATTGAAGGCCTAGGCCGGGAAGTTTTTTTTTTAAATTTGAGTGTAAACATGGCGGCTGTGTTTATGAACAGGCTAAATAGCTGATTTTTTTATTAATATACTAACTGCATAAAAATTATATCAAACGTTGATATGCCTAATCAAATTAGCTTTTATGAAATTCGGTCTAGTGAGGGAGAACCTTTTCAAAAACTAACAAAATGTATGTAAATAGATTTTTCTCAAACATGCTCGGAAAAAACGGTTTTCCGATTGAAAGACAAGGACGGAAAGAGCCTCATTTTACTCCTAGGAGTAAAAAAATATATGAAAACACTTTCCGTCCATGTCCATATTTTTCTTAAAAATGCTGTTAATTTGCATACAAAATCAAAAGGACCAAGAAAAAAATTCCAAACAGCCAAGGTAACTGCTCGCTTTTTTAGCACAGTGCGTGTGTTTCTTTTTGAATTTGCATTCCAAAGTCTATGGTTAGTAGTAAAAACAATTGAGAGTCGGTAACATTCGTTTATTCTGCATAATATAATTGTGAAACCGAATGTGAAACTATTTGTTGTGCGAAATACCTACTTATTATAAAAAATGAGCTCAAGCGACGAAAGCGACGAAATAGGTACCACACCTCCTATATTAAAATCTGAAGCTGTCTCGGTTAGGCAAAACCTGCTGCCCGCTAAATCGAAGGAAAAATATAACCGAACTTATGACTAATTTATGCTGTGGAAGGCAAACAAACATGTAAATTAAATTACTTGCTTTTTAAAAATGTATTTGTATTATTTCCTCACATGTTTGAGAAAAGCATTCTGTATGCCTCGGCGGAAACGAGGATTTCCTGACTCGTATTTTAGCAGGCCTCGCTGTTGCTCGGCCTGCTAACCACCTCGTCAGGAAAACCCTTACTTTCCGCGCCTAGGCAACAATGTACTATTACATTCGCAGTCCACGTAGCAGTAACTTCAAATTTTGACAGTTTTGAAACTCGCTTACGTATCTTATCGCGTTATGCATCTTGCTAGGCCCTCGTCTTGCTACGCGAGCGCTGCACGTCAGGAAATGCTACGAACGTAGCAGTCGTAGCACGTATCGTAGCTACAATCAGTGATACCGCAACTTTTTTCCACTTATGATTTGAAATTGTATTTATTGTTATTGCTTGTACACATTAATTTTGATGTTGAAGTTTTACACACATAGATTGGAACATACGTGTACGTGTGTACATTTGAATATACGACCTGTTTATTATAATTTTACGTACATAAATGTTATAATTACATTAAGTAAATGTGTACCTACCTATATTTTTCTTTTATGTGAAAAAAGGAGGCAGACAAGCAAGCGATGCGAAGCGAAGCGAACCTGATGGTAAGTGATCATAGCGACCCATAAACACCCGCATCACCAGAATAATTGCTAGTGCGCTGCCTTTGAGAAAAGAGTTGGTTCATTTTTTGAAGGCCCCCAAGTGGTATGGTTTGGAAATACAGACGCCGAGAACTGATTCCACATGGATAAGTGGAAAGGTTATGCCATGTTATGCATTGGTGAGGTGAGAAGGTTACGACGTCATAAGTTAATATTGCCAAAAGCAGGGATCGGAAATTCGAATCGATATTTACCCAAACTTTCGCGGCGGCATTGTTGTTCAGTTGTATGGAGGCGGACTCAATCATATAATTCATTATTTCATTTATAAAATTACCGGGACTTCTAATTATATAAATTAATTCATAAATTCATAATTAAGTATTTATATTAACTATTTGAAGTTATTTTCCATGTATAGATTTACATAACATAACATAACATAAACTCACGCCTTCATTCCCAGAGTGGGGTAGGCAGAGCCACAGACTCACCAACAACTCCAAAAACTTGTTGATAATTCTGTGACCATATTTTGCACAACCAGGCTAAGATGTTATCCAGTGTATTAGTAACAGGTTGCAAACCCATCGCCTAACAGAACTACACAGCCATTAGTCCCTTAGTCGTCTCTTACGACATCCACGGAAAGACATGGAGTGGCAACATTCTAAACCCGGCACCACACGGTACAACGCACGGTATGTATAGATTTATCAAGTGTTATTTATTTTATCTGTAACTCATTGACCTAACGAATTTATAGGAGCAAAACGGAACGTTTTATTAACGTATTAGGTATTAACATTTTGTAGAATCCCGGAATCCCGAAACTTATATTATTAAAATAATATTTTTTAGAAGCCGACGCCATGTTCGAATATTTTTTTCCGGGATTTTGCCAACTTTAGGCAAATATCGATCCGAATTTCCGATCCCTGGTCATAAGTGATACAGCTAAGGATTCTTTAATCCAAAATAAGACATTATTTTCCTAGGATAAGCTACCAACAAATTCTAAAGAAAATCGTGTCTAAAACACATTTCTTATTAACTCTTTGAAATTCGGACAGCTACCACGTTTTCAATCTGCTGCTTTCGATTTAAGTTTTCACTTTTAAATATATTTTTTATCAATACTTTTACAAGCTCCTTAAAAATGTATGAGTTTTTTGTTTTTCGTTTAAAATGTAAATGTTGGATTAATGGAGAAAAAGGAAAAAAAAATGGAAGAATTCTTTTACTTTAATATTTAAAGTTTCAAAAGTTTATCTTGTACCTTTATTTTAAGCTATAAAAAAGGGATAAGCGTTATTTTTTTTGGAATAGGTAGGGTTATCGTCAAGTTCATTTTAATAACGTTTAAAACGAATAATATAATAAGGTAATTGTAAAGCTTCTCAGTTTACACTGACCAAGAAATGAAAATGCTCGTATTTTTAGGTAAGTACAGCAAAAAAATCTCAATTTTTAAATTTTTATTTCATAAACTATACTACGGGTAACAAAAATAACGCAAAACCTGAAAACTACTAACTCTGATCAACTTTATTATGGGACCAACATCCAATTTTCGAAAAAAAAAAGCTGTTCCATACATTTCGGCTGTTTAACTCTCGAAGTTTGTAGGTAAAATTTTTTTTCACGATTTGTATGTTGATCCCATCATAAAAGTTGATCAGTATGACCTATACAGTTAGTAATTTTCAGGTTTTGCTTTATTTTTGTTACACGTTGTATGCTTAGACAATTCTTTATTTGGTGCATGATCCAGTTTTTTCATAACTGGTTGAAAATATCGCCGAAGGGAGTTCGTTCCACAGATTCACTGTACGAGGCAAAAAATGCCTATTGAAACGCTCGGTGGAAGAACGTCATTCATCAAGATGATGTGTTGATGGAACCTGAGGGCTTATTGTCTATCGCACTCGCAATCACGATCGTTTTCATTTTGAAAATCGAAGGCTTGTCTGCATACAAAATGAAAACAATTGCTCCACTTTGAAGCCCGTTGCGATTGCGAGTGCGTTAGACAATAGTCCCTCTGGCTTTACGACGAGTAGTTTCGAGTAACTCAGCGGCCGTACAATGTTTCAGGATTGACCTCTTATCAGTCTATTTCTGTAAGTAATAACTAAATGCGAGCTTTGGAATGCTTGTTGTTATGCGTTTTAATTATTCGATTTGTTCTTTGATTTTTCTTGCTGTTGGGTCCTGTTTTTCTAATGCCTCCTTCCACTAAAGCACACCCACGATACAGGCTTCATGTTGTTGTTTTGTCTCAGCCACTAATTTTTAAACGTAGGTAATAAATACTCCGTTTTGTGTTATTATATTATATTGTGCGTGCGCGCACTCAGGCATAGCCAGCCACCCACAGATTAGATTTAATTTAATGTAGTTATTGCACAGATAATAGTGCCATATGTGTTTGATGGATGGTTTGATGGCTAATTTGTTGCTTTGGGGGGTTTTTTTTTTGTTATTTGTGTTTATTGTGTCAGGATTATAAAAATGTTTGTGTCACCTTCCGTGCTGCCACCGAGCGGTCCCAGCGGAAGACCAGCGCTGGCTCAACAGCCGACACATGCTGAGTTTGGACCGTTTCGCAACAACTATCCAACTTTGTGTAGCTTTACTTATTTATTTTTACTTTAATTGTGTGTTGTTGTGAATTATTTTTATTATTATTATTATTATTATTATAATTATCTATAACTAATCTAGGCATTCACAGAACCACAATAGGCTGCAAAAACAATTCGGACTGTATTCGGGTCTTACCCAAAGGACGGTTCCAAGCATTCTCTCCGTTCCTCGGTCGACTGGATATTGACAACTCCACGGAAATTAAAAACAGAATCCATTAGTTATTTGGCCTCGTCTATTTATTGGTGCATTGTTATTTTGTGTATTAATAGCTGGCGTTCTGTTTTCAAGTATTCTCTATAACTTGGCTTAAAATAATGTGAATTTTAACAGTCAAGGGCTCTATTTTACTCGGTCACACCATATTACTTTTGTCATGTTATCGTATTATCAATGTTAAGATAACTCTTATATTTCAGACAAAGTACAACAGTGTTAAAAATAATTCGGGAATATGCATGGATCTTTTAAAACGCATGTCTCAATAAAATATGAAAATACCGTAAAAGAGATCACCTTAAAGTACCTTGTCTATTGAATGTCATGTATTGACTGCCGTATATAAGTTTTCACAGTAATTAAAGTGACATGATACTAAAGTGTACACATATTTATGAACTTGACTCTACACCATATAATCACTTTTACTTATTTTACATGTTTGTATAGTTTTCCACGTATTCATGTACAAGTGTAATGTTGATGGTCGTGTGACGTAATTTAATATAACTAATTAAACAAACAACCAAAAAAAACAAACAAAATCAAACATTCGAAAGCACAGCACTTTCTTTAATAATATTTACCTACTTACTAATTATATAAAATGTTTTGTTCCCCAATTACTTGCTTCCCGAAGCGGTAAACAACATGAAAAAAATATCAAAGAGAAACCGCATTAATTATGCCGCGGGCTTTTTCCAGCGCTTTCAAGAAAATCTTCGCTTCCAAAGGCATCAATGTCGACAGTTTTATCAGTGTTCTTTTCCAAGAAAAAATAAAGAAAACGCCAACTATAAGCAAAGAGCGATGAGACTTTTCTATAAAGTAGGAAAGCGAACACGACTTTTATACTATTGAATAACCACTGAAAATAATAATTAATAAATTTTTTTTTTTTTTTTTTTACCACTGAAAATAATAATTGATCGATTCTAACAAGATTGTGATGGTTGTGCATAAGCGTCTTGATTCCATTCGAGCCTGACAAGACGTTAGATACATCAACTAAGACGTTAGATACATCCACTAAGATGTTAGTTGATTCAATAAAGAAATTGCTGTTGTTACTATCAGCTTTGGTTGATATAACTAATATCCTGACTATTGTATTAATTTTTTGTCAACCTAGAAAAAATCTCTCTTTTTTGGCTGTCATTTTTTTGAGTGAAACCTAAAATGGCATCCTCTACTTTTAAAGCTGATGCCTATTTAATTGGCCCAACTGATTTCCATGAAACCTAGCTAAAAACCTTAATTAGTCAATTAAGCTTCTTAAAAAAAACCTCGTCCGAATTGGTTCATTCGTTTGTGAGCAAGGGTGCTACAGAAAGACATAGAGATACACATTATTAGATATATCAAACCCCCCGATATAACGGTCACTCCTTCTTTCAGAGCTCATATCTCTTAAACGGCCCAACCGATTCTCATAAAATCTAGCTACGAACCACCGCAGAAAACCTGCTTTCAAAAAAAAAAGCCAGGTCCTAATCGGTTCACCTGGTTAAGAGCTACAGTGCCATAGACAGACACATATATAGCAGTCACACTTATAACACTCCTCGTTTTGCGTCGGGGAAAAACAAAATTACAAATACTGTTTATTAAACACAAAAAACAAACACGGAATAGGTGATATGGCACGGACTTTAATTGATGAACCATTATGGAACCTTGTCGCATACAACCTACGTTTAATTCCTATGTAATTTCTATCTCTTCACTTGACGCCGTCATTATGACGAGGTTCTATGGTGGATCAACAATTAAAGTCAGTGACCGTACATTTAACTATACATCAGGCGATCTTACCTTTAAATACATGCACACACACACTTCTCGAAACGATAGGCGATTGCGATTTATCTGTACCCATTTGCGTATTACGACCGGACACAGTTCCGCTCCACCCATTCTTGTTACTATGCTAATATACCGAACTCCTCCAATAATATCTCCATTGTAAATTCGACCTCGACCTTTTCGAATCCACCGAATAGCTAAAGAAGCGAGCGATCTTCATTGTTTTGTCTTTAATAATAGGGGATAATCTTAAACAAATTGACCTTTTTTATGGCAGAGGAATGCACACATGCATACAGGCCACCACACCTACCCCAAATTGTCCGTCACCTATCTACCTACTTAGTCCAAATCTAAGCTTTAGGCTTGTGCTATCAGCACTATCAACGATAAATAAATAAATAAATAAATAAATATCAGGGGACAGTGTCACATCAATTGACCTAGTCCCAAACTAAGCTCTAGGCTTGTACTATGGGAACTAGACAACGATATAAATACTTACATAGAGCAATATATACTTAAATACTTAGAAAACATCCATGACTCAGCAGCAAATATTCGCACTCATCACACAAATATCTGCCCTTACCGGGATTTGAACCCAGGACCGCTAACGTAGGCAGGGTCACTACCAACTAGGCCAGCGCGTCGTCATATAAAAGATAAAATCAATCATAAATCAATATAAAAGATAAATTTCAATTTTTCAGAATTAAAATTAACCTATGTATTCAATCAGGTAATGAGCTAACTCCATTCCAAATTTCATCCAAATTCGTCTAGCCGTTGCAGCGTGAAGGAATAATAAACACACACACACAATTGTTTGCTTTTTAAATATTAGTGAGATATCAATGATGTCTCTATATATAAGTATTTGAAAACCTGTTAAATTTTCAGTAGCTTTAATACAACCTTTGCCCCCAAAAAATGTAATGTTGTCAATAAAAGTGTCAAAATAAGTATCTACCCTATGGGACGACCAGTAAAGTGGCTTCTAGGTGGTTTATAAAATTTTAACACATTTCGATGTTCATTTTACCCATAAATTTATTGGCTATCCTTCATTGAGTGAACTTGACACGCGTAATTCGAAGGTCAGTCATAAATATAATTTAAATCTAAAACTTCTATTACATCTCTCTGGTTTAATTGGATTTTCGGAATCGCGGAACGTTACGGAAAATTTATATTTCGACGAGGGTATAATTTATGTTACGTCAATTTAAATTAACGTGATTATGTGATGAATTTAGTCAGCTGATTTTAATATTCAACGATAGATAAATTTTAGAGAAACAAGGTGAGTAATGCCAATTAAAAACTAGGGATAGGAACAAGACTTCTTAATTACCTAATAAGATTTTCGTATGAAGCTTGACTTTAGCTTGTATTCCCTTGTCATGAGAAGAGGCCTCTATTTAACACGTAAAAACAATATTCCACTAATTACACTTTTATTTAAAACCTTTTATAGAAAGTTAGTAAATTCTATTTATTCAAAAGACACAAACAATAAACAAAAAAATAATAAAACATACCTAACTAAAACTAAATACTAAAATAAATTAACTTATTCTAAATAACTATAATATGTACAAATGTCCCCTAGGCCACTGCCACTGGGAATGGTGCCCATAATGCTGGCTGCATTTCCTCGTTGGATAGCTATTGCTAGCCGTTGGCCGAGGAAAGAGCCAGCCCTATGGTCACCTGAGGCACGGATCATTTTAAATTTTAGATTTTTAAAAAGCTTCCGTACCTCCGGGCCCCACGGTCCAAGTGTTTCTACTGCAAAATCCACTTGCTCTGCGTGTCCCGCCTCCATAGGGTTGCCAGGCCAAAAAATAGAAAAGTCGGATACAGATTTATACTTAGGCGGATATTTTTACCCTGAAAGTCTGACAAACCGGAAAAAATAGTACATTATTGCTCGCAAGCTCGTCCGTTTAAAATACGAAGCCCGCAATTGCCGTTCCTGCCAAGGCAAATATAGTGCTTTTCTCAAAAAGAAACCAATTGTGTTGGAGTAAAATCTTCATAGCTTGAATTCATTTTTTGAATTGCATACAAACAGAAACTTCACGTGAAAAAACCATCACTCTTTACCGCCTTTCTGTTTACTACAAGGAGGTCAAGCTTTAAAAAAAAACACTAGTTATTCCAGACAAACATAAAAAACGTTATGTTTCGAAAAAAAATAATGGATGTACCTATAAGACTTGTACCCTCATTTTATTATGGCCCTTTTGACTTTTTAATAAGTTACAAACTAGACAGTAATGAAATTTGTATGCAATTTATTCGTGTATTTATTACTATTATTCATTTGAAATTTACTCTACTCTTAATTATACCCCCCCCCCCCCACTTACCCCGCGCCGCTTGCGGCTCCTGAGAGATCACGAGTCATGCCTGTCCGAGTGAGTCAGGGGGCGGGGTTGACCCTTTGTAAAGGTAAAGCCAGACACATCCAGCAAAATCCTGGCAACCCTGCGCCTGCATCACTCTGCTATGGTAAACGACGTGGTGGAGTACGACTGACAGAAGGTTGGAAGTAGTCTGATGGTGTCGCCGCGGTTTATGCTGGGGACCGTCGAGTGTCCTGATTTCTGGTCGAAAGGTGTCGAGTTCCGGCGTTTTCGGGGCAACTTTCCAGCAGCGACCATGGCACCAATATTGCCAAGACAGGAGGACGCTGTTCTGTCACCTTGGTGTTAGTTTTAAGTTTTATACTGTTATGTATGTTAGTCTATAAAGTATTTCTAACTATGGGTCTTGTTGCTTTAAATAAAAAACGTTTTTTTGGTATTAATATTGCTTTTGACGTGTTGTCGTGTTGTCGACGTTTTGTTAGCTATTATTTGCTGGACAGTAATGGCAGCCGTGTTAAACCACGCCACGTCAAAGACAATAAGGTTTTACCGTCATGAAACCTTACTTAAAACCATCAAATCAAAGAAAAAACATAATATTTGTATAAGCATAGGTTATAAATAAGATGTGATAGACATAAGATTTTATGCATTATGTTTCGCCATAAGGCATACAAATAGCTAACATATTGGCATGCAGCTAGCGGCATTGTATTTTGGTACCTACTTAACTAGACTGGAGATGTCAGGTGATCATTAAAATAATAACAATAAAAACAAAACAGAAAAAGAAAGACTAACAAATTAAATTATAAAACATGTCATTAATATAATCTTTTAAAGAATAATACGCCTTATTTACTAAAATATGAAATATATTTTTTTAATTATTGTTTGTCTTCTATTTCTAAGATTGATTTTGATACCTAGTTTAATTAAAACCTTTGGCGCCATTGCAAATATGCATTTGAACAGTAAAGGGGTCTTAAAATATTTTATTTGTATATTTTCCCTAGCTGGCTTTAACTATTAAAACTGGGGAATCGAATAGACATCCCGATGAAATGTACATAAGTATAAATATGTATCTTCTATTGAAATCAAAAATCAAACCACGACAAACCTAGCCCAAGGAAAGCATGCAGCTTTCTAAAACTCAAGCAAACCCAACAAATATTTACACCATTGCGGCAAACGGGATGCTTCCAAAATTATTTAGCATTCTATTCACATTGTATAAAAATGCTGTACCGATGCTTAGCACGAACGCAGCGACGAGAGAAAAATGATAAATAGCACTGCAATCCGAAGTACTGGTATTCGTGACGATGGCACGTGCTAAGTCTACTTTAGACGTAGGGGATGTCGGGAGACGTCGGGAGTTGTCGGGCGGCGTCGGAAGTGGTCGTGAGACGGCTGTTGTGTTGTAATCCCTCGGCGGTTCATTGTTGAAACTGGTGAGAAAATCTCGACCATTTTTGAACCTGAATCAAAGTATCTCAACGACAGAGTTTTGGGTTCACTAAATATTTCTGAAGTTGTAATGACAAATAGATTAAAGTACTTACTGAATTCTCGTAATTCATAAAGTGAAAGTTATTTAAAAAAATAAGACTTAAGTGTGTATAGTACCCACAGTACAAGCCTAGAGCTTAGTTTGGGACTAGGTCAATTTGTGTTAGGTTTTCCTCCGATATACCTATATTTATTATTTAATTTTGCATTACAAATAAAATTGCTCTAGGGAAACGCGGTTTTCACAAACAAAACTGGATCAAATAAATATATTAAGGAAAAAAGTTTAATGAATTTTTAGGTTCCCATTGATTTCAGGCAATGGTTTAATTTTTGTTTTTATATAATCTAATTCAATTTCACTGACCTCGTATTCCTCGTACTTCGCCGTTGGCACTCTTGAAGAGATACTTAGAGACAAGATGCATTCTAAGATTGGTCAGCAACTTAGGAGCAACTGATAATAGAGATTAGCGGCCTTTACACGTAAAGCTCGGACCGCGGGAAACGCCACACGCCGCGGCGCGCCGTTCCAATCTTCGTTCCGAACCGCAATTTTTTTACTATTTTACTATTACAGTTGCATTTACACGTACGGTTCGGAACGAAGATTGGAATGGCGCGTGGCGTTTCCCGCGGTCCGAACTTTACGCGGCCGCTATAGAATATAGAGCGCTCTCTTCTCATTCAAGGTTAGCAACACAGAACAGAAAAAACAGCAATCATGACCCCATACATGCTGAGTGGCAACAATTTCGGTGTTTATGTTATAATTAAATACTGTAATCCTATTTTAATGTGTACCTATCACTATTTCTTTTCTATCTTTTCTTTTACTGCACATTCTAGTCCTTTCGATATCATATCAATCAATCTCCGGGCCATGACGGGCTCAGCATCGAACACCTCCAGCATGCGGGACCTCATATATCGAGATTGTTGGCAATGTTTTTTACGCTGTGTGTAAGGCATTCATATTTGCCAGATGACATGATGCGCACAATCGTTGTGCCGGTAGTTAAAAATAAAACTGGAGACTTGACCGATAAAAATAACTACAGGCCGATATCATTGGCAACGATTGTGGCCAAAATATTTGACAGTGTGCTTAATTCACAGTTAAGTAAACATGTGGAATTGCATGACAACCAATTTGGTTTTCGGCCGGGTCTGTCTACAGAAACAGCTATACTGTGTCTTAAGCATACTGTCAAATATTACGCAAAAAGTAGGACCCCTGTGCTTGCCTGCTTTCTGGACCTATCTAAGGCTTTTGACCTGGTTTCCTACGATATATTGTGGAAAAAGCTTGAGAAAACCAGTATACCACCGGAAACGATTCGTATACTTAGGTACTGGTATGGAAACCAGGTCAACAGCGTTAGATGGGTGAATGCGCAGTCTGATGAGTACAGGTTGGAGTGTGGGGTGAGACAGGGGGGGTTGAGCTCGCCTACACTGTTTAACCTGTACGTGAATGAACTAATCGAGGTGCTCAGAAGCATTCACGTCGGGTGTCACGTGGACGGTGTTTGTGTGCACAACATAAGTTATGCCGACGATATGGTGCTGCTGAGCGCGTCGGTCTGTGGAATGCGTCGGTTGCTCAACGTGTGTGAGACCTACGCACTAAACCATGGTCTTAAATATAACGAGAAAAAGAGCCAGTATATGGTCTTCGAGATCCATCGCAACAAAACGTCGGAGGTTCCTGCAATTTACCTTAATGGCAGCCCAATGGACAGAGTCGACCATTTCAAATATCTAGGTCACGTTGTTGCGGTCGATCTCAAGGACGACCAGGACATCGAACGGGAGCGGAGGGCCCTGTCGGTGCGGGCGAATATGATAGCTCGGAGGTTTGCAGGATGCTCCAGGGAGGTCAAGGTTACCCTGTTTAGAGCCTTCTGTACGTCCCTGTATACCTGTAGTCTCTGGGTGCATTATTCGCAACGGGCCTATAGGGCCCTTCGAGTCCAATATAATAACGCGTTCCGGGTGATAGTGGGACTGCCTCGTTTCTGTAGCGCTTCCGGGATGTTTGCGGAGGCTCGCGTTGAATGTTTTAATGCATCCATGCGCGGGCGCGCTGCATCCCTGGTGCGCCGGGTGCGGGACAGTCCCAATACCATTCTAAGAATGATTTATGATAAGCCTGATTGTGCTATTATGCTACACTGTGCGGGATTGCATGCTCCCATCAGCATTATTAAATGGTAATGTATTGTACCTATCTAATGCTGTGCCCCTTAAATAATGTAATTAATTAATATTTATGTGTCATGTTACATGAAATAAATGATTTGAATTTGAATTTGAATATCGTTTTACATAGATTTAAGAAAAACATTTTAAAAAGCCCAACCATAGATTAAATATACAAACTTACATTCTACTCGTAAGCCATGAATATCTTCAAGGTGAATACATTTTCAATACACTGAAACATACGAAGCCCATAGCACGAGCCGCACAAGTGGATTTAAAATCAAAACTACCTGCCGCTGAATTTGAAATCTTAACAACTTGGGACGTGCTTGAAATACACTAGATACACCTTGGATTGAGTAGTGAAGCGAAGCGATGCTTGCGCATGAGGCGAATTGACAGTGCCACGAATCAAAACCTTTTTGACAGTCGTTTGTTAGTTTCATTTTCATAGCTCAACGCCTCTACGGATCTGCCAAATTCAAATGGCATAATTAATGACAGAGAAGAACAGAGGGGCTATTTTGTATAACGCATTCGCAATCCCAACCGGCTTCAAAGTGGCTTCAAGCCTTCGATTTTCAAAATGAAAACGATCGTGATTGCGAGTGCGTTAGACAATAAGCCCTCAGATCATATTTAAAGCACACTTTAGCTATTACGCTTTTATGAATAAAGAGAGATAGTTTATAGCCTGGAAACAGGAACAAGGTACTTGACGAGGTGGACAGTTCTCGAATGAATGACGATAAACGAATTTCCTACGCGGAGTCGCGAGAAAAAGTTAGTACTTAATAAATGGTACAAATAAACGTAAGTTTCAGTTAAATTTCATAGGTTTTTTTTAACTACGCAGGTTTTCATTTGTGTAATAAGAATCTTGCGCTAATCACAAATATATGACCATATATTCGGGAATTGAACCCGGGACCGCTTACTATGAAGGCAGTCACTACTACACTGACAACAAGATCTCCGCAGTACAGTCACAAGCAATAAAATATTATCCAACATTGGGCGCAAAAATATCTGAGACGTCTTTATTACTAAGGTATAAGAGCGTGTCAGATATTTTAGCGCCCAATGTAGTATAATATATTATTGCTGGTGACTGTACGTATTGCCCGACGGACGAAATAAACAACACCACACAGGCTAAACAACTGAACTTAACGAAATGAGGAACATGAATGTGTCTTGTAGTAATTTAGAAATAGTTCAGCTTTAAATGGAAAGATTGCGGGTAATTTTGAAAGCTGGTATCTAATTTTATAATTTACGTTGTTCTCTTTCCGAATTTTCACTTTGCGACTTCGTATCTTTGCTGATCGCGTCGCTATATTGGAAAAATGTCGCCCAAAAATAGATTTATGATAATGTTTCCTTTCCGGCTCATTTAACCATGTAAACGTTTTGGTACTGATTTAAACTAGAGAAAATGTTCTATAATTTATGGCATGACCATTTGACTCCCAGTAACAACAAATATTTGTTTAACGAGCGTGAGATTGTTTTTCTCAGACATGATTGATTTTAAATATTTATTTATGTATATCTATATAAGTATCTTTATTGCTGTCTACTTCCCACATTACAAGCCTTAATTTGTGATCAGGTAAATTTGTGTTAATTTAATCCCCTGATAATTAACATTTAGGTACTTACTCGTTTAAGAATACCCACCCCATCTCCCGACTGAGTGTGATCATGTCACTATCAAGTGGGGATTTAGGCACCATACGGCTCTCAGAGTAAGATCAATTCTATAGATATAGGAGCTAAGCTTCTTGTTGAACAATACTTAGGAGCGTAGGTACCATGTCATCCTAATTGCTTGTGATTGAAGATCACATGCACAGGACCTTGTAAGTGAACAGATAAAGCTTAGGGTGATAATTATCATACAAATTGACTAAGTCCTTAAGCTTTAAGCTTGCACTATTAGTACTAGGTACTACTTATATCATTAATATTTTTTTAATGATATAAGTACTGGACTGGAATATTTCAGCCTACCTATTCGCCACATATTATTTAGTGTATTAAATTTGATATAACATACTTTTCATCGAATAAACAGCCCGGTGCAAATCGTCTCCTATTCGGATCTCCTACTATTATAGGACATGGTGGTGGTAGTAATCTGGACGAATCCTGCGCAGTCCTACCACTACTGAACAAAAACATACATACATAAGTACATAATATATACCGAACATTATCAAGTGGAAATACGATCTTAACTTTAAAGACAAAGGAAACATCCATTAGTTATCCTCCATAAATCATCCATTAAACGTACTTACAAATAAATTTGTTGATGATTAATTTCTGTATATTTTTTTTAATTGTAAATTTCTCGTAGGTACCTATAACATGTTTGATTTACGCCAATCAGTTTTATTATATCTACTTATAAGGATCATAAAACTGTATGGATTCAACGGTTAAAGCACTGGGTGTCGGTTTGGTAAATAAAATCACTATTAAAGGACAATTAAAAATTGACCCAGACCCAAACTAAGCTTCGCTATTTCGACAAAATTAAAACCTTAATCAAACCAGTTATTTAATAACCACCCGACTATAATATCGCATAGGCCTTTCTTGTTTATCGTGTAGGTTGGCCATAAATCCGAGAAGAATAACCCGATAACAGTTATTACGTGTTATGATTCCAATGCGACGGCTTTAACGACTCGTTCCAACCGATTTTGTGGGCTTTCCACACGTAATGGCAATCGTAAATGTTTTCAGCGAGGTGAAGATTTATTACACTGCCTACGTACATTTTTCCAATTCTGTCCAGGGAAAATTGTACATTTAAAAATAGTGGATTTTTTAATGGCTTTCACAATGACATATGGCGGGATGTATTTCGCCAGTAACAACTTATTATGTACACGCTAGGATAGATGGCGTCAGCATACCCTCCGCGTATGAAAAAGCAAGCGATCACTAATTTCGTGGATCTTAAGTAGGGCCTTGGTGGCATAAGTGGTAATACGTCTGCATTGGCCCGGATAGCCAGAGGAGATGTAGGTTCGAATCCTACCTAAGACTGACGTTTTTTTTTCGCTTTAATATTTTTTTTTTGATGATAATATCTTTAGTATGATTCAGACTTGAAGTTTCGTCAGAAGGAATATCAATCATGTCTATATCTTTGACACGCTCTGCAGCCTAAACGGCTTGATAGATTTTTACATGTGAGTTGCCGTTATATTAGGTTCGTCTTGATTTTGGGAGTGACATAGGCTAATATTTTTACTAAAGTTAATATTTTAATATTTTTCAACGTAATTATTATATAGATGAAAGTATTAAAAATATAGTCGGAGTTTCAAAGTTTGCTTTTTTTTATTGTTTTTTTTTATTTTTTGAGACTGAATTGTTTTAAATAATTGTGTGTTTACAAAATTCAACAACAATACAATTAAAAATTAAAACTAATTTTCTTTTTATTAGACTGTGATAGTGAATTGTGGAATGTTTTTTTCTGTTTTTACACTATCATTGGTGGAACTATCCTATTCTTAAGTAACAAGCACCACTGAAAGTAGCACTTTTTAAAATAAAGTACTTACCTATAGCCAAACCAAGTTATACTTTCGCTTTAAAAATAATTCGGAATTTTAAGGTGTTCCTCTGTTATTATTCCGAGTTATAATTTTAAACAATATCAAGATAGAAATGACTCACTGATGCTATTTGGCTAAATGCTTAGTTACCTATAACAGTAAATAGAGAGTTTATTCATCAATGTGTTGTTTTAAATTAAAAGGGTCCTTAAGCTGGCGTTTAAACTATTTTTTATTGCTCTGAAACAAATTCTAATGCCAATGATAACCAGAATAGCGTAAACGCCAATGCCAATAATGTCGTTTTTTGTGTGAACGGTGAAGTATAAATCACCGCTTGCAACTCAATATCAGCTCGCCACGGGTCGCATTAAAGCAATTTATTCCAATCCAATTCGGTGACGCTCTGAATCCAACTGCATCGGACCGATACGAAGTATTATTAAAAAATATTACGAATATTTCCCTAAAATGCAATGTGAAATTCATTTATCAGATTAAAAATTGTTGAAAAGGAAATCCCATTAATAAAATTTGTAAACGACATGAAACTGGAATGTTACATTAAATAAATAATTACAAGGGGGACTAGCGCCAAACTAAGCTCTAGGCTTGTACTATGGGTACTAGACAAAGATAAATTACTTACCTATATTATAAAGAAATACATACTTAAATACATAGAAAACATCCAAGACTCAGGAACAAATACTCTCGCTCGTCACACAAATAAATATATGCGTTTATCGGGATTTGAACGCAGAGGGCCAACCAATCGCGTCACTGGTAGATGACGTGATACGAAAAGTCACGTGACCTACCAGTGACGCGATTGGTTTAAACACGAAACGAATAGAAACGATAGTTAGCGTAGTGCATCTTGGCAGGGCCCTCTGGACCGCTAGCTTCGCTGGCAGGATTCCTATCAACTATGCTAACGTGTCGTCAATAACTACGCGATGGAAATTATTTAATGATAATTTTACTTTGTTTTTATTTCGTTAAAGCAAAAGATAGTTTCTTAATTAACAGAGTTATTATTTCATTGCCTTTAAAGACGTGGTTTGCGATCCAGGGTCCGAAGTAAAAAAAAAAGGAACGGTAATCGGACTAAGTAAATAATTCGCCAAAAAGCAGACCAGGCAGCAGCAGAAATGGTAAATAACTGATTAAATTGCATTCTCTAATTTTTTTTTCAATTCATTAGAAATTATTTATAACGAAATTCCTTAATACTATTGAAAAACCCCTTTAAAAGAAAATGTTATAATTTTTCAACATAAACCACCGATACGGATAGACAATAGATTCTGTTAAATGTATAAATGATTGTGGCAAACATCTACTGAGCAAAAATAACGAACTCCACAGTACTTCCCAATCTTGTTAATAAGTTCCTACGGCTACGTTATAATCGTTTTAAGACCAAGGATTCCAGAGAGCCAGTAAAGGAAAAGTTTGCGTCGAAAAAGTTCCTCACCTAATATTTTAACGTTATTACTGGCTGAATAATCAACGTTTGCTCGAAATTAACGAATAAAACTCAATTAGCACAATGCGGCCTTAATAGTCCACGAATTTACCTTAACTAATTTTATAAACGGGGATTTTTTGTTCGTTTGTTAGTTAGCTTGTGCCTTATTTCACTTTAGCTGGCCGGGAATACTGAGTACATACATACATACCTTCACGCCTTCAGTCCCAGAGTGGGGTAGGTAGAGCTACAGAATTACTAACAACTCTAAAAACTTATCGACGATTCCGCAACCACACTTTGCACAATCGGCTAAGATGTTCACCAGCGTATTCGTGACAGGTTGCAAGCCCATCGCCTAACATTACTACAAGCCTTTATTCCCTTAGTCGACTCTTACGACATCCACGGGAAGACATGGAGTGGCACTATTCTAATCCGGCAACCACACGGGTAATCATCAGCTGAGTTAGTAGAAAATCGGCCAGAGGGGCTATTGTCTAACGCACTCGCAATTGCAACCGGCTTCAAAGTGAAGCAATTGTTTTCATTCTGTATGCAGACAAGCCTTCGATTTTCAAAATGAAAACGATCGCGATTGTGAGTGCGTTAGACAATAAGCCCTCAGGAGCTGAGCTAAGTAAATAATTAGCAGGGATATAAGATAGGGTTCTAAGCAAGTACGTAGGTATATTCTGTAACCACATTTTGCACAATCAGGCTAAGATGTTTACTATGTGTATATTAGTGACAGGTTGCAAGCCCACCGCCTACCAGCCTTTATTCCCTTAGTCGCCTCTTACAACTTCCGCTGCAAAGCTGGGTTCCGCGGAGAAAAACTTTGAGAATAGTTGTCTTAAAGAAAAAACCGGTGATTTTTAAATTGTGCAATGTCTAGATTTGTCTAAACTGTACCTAGTTTAAATGTACCTGATTCAAAGTTCAGTATGAAAATGAATTGTTATTTATCTGACTCTAAAAGCACTTGAAAGAAAAAATGCTTAACGAAAAAGACTTAACTTAACAGCTTAAAATTACATTAATATATAGGTAAAAAGGATAGCAAAAAAAAGAAAGTTATGGAAATTTTCTCGAAAAGACGCGAATAAATTGTTAAGAAACATTCACATCATTTATTCTAGGAGACGACAACCTTACACAAATTAATTTAGTTGAAATAACTGACTGCCGCACTCAGAGACGTCAATTAAATTTAATGCTTGTTTAGTGACATGTTATCTTATTCTATTGCTATAGCAAAGAAACTACAGCAGCTATTTAATCAAGCATTAAATTTAATTGACGTCTCTGAGTGCGGCAGTAAATGTCCATAAATTGTACATGTTCTAAAATTCAAATACTGCAGTGAGGTTTAACCCCTCGGACGTCTGTTATACTTACTGTTCTAATGACACTTATGTCGTTGAATTTCAGGCAACTCGGCGATATCTGGCGCATGCAGACTCGCTTCTTCGTCTACATCCCAAGGCTTTTGTGACGTTCTAATTCTAGCAATCGAAACTATTTAACATTGTAGCTTTTTAGCGAAAATTACACTTTTTGAGTTCCCAGCGGTCCCCAAAAATTGATAATAACATGTAAGTTACATAATGATTTTTAAGAGCTATCCAATGATACATTATACAACACTTGATGACAAATAACATAATAATAATCCCGGCAAGTGCGAGTCGGACTCGCCCACCGAGGGTTTCGTACTGCCACACTGTGGGTAACAATAATTTCCAATTTAAATTCCATTTCGAATCAAACCAGTGCGAGCCCAACTCACATAATATATTGTAAAAAAACCTTCTGTTACCTTGTTTTTTTCATAATTTGAAATCTTTTTCGGCGTATTTTAAGTGTATAAATATGGAAAATTACACCTTTGCAGTACAGTCAGCTGCAGAGAAATGTAACCCCCATTGCTAGGAAACTTGTATGCAGGGGGGGTTACTTTTCTCTGCAGCTGACCGTAGTACGATTATCTGAGTTAAACCGCAGACAGACGGACAGACGGACATAGAGAATACCTTGTTGACTACGGAACCCAAAAAAACAACGTAAAAAGACAGCGAAGTTTTTGTGTCAATAAATTTATTTTCATTTCATTTTCAAAGAAATAAAAATAATTACATAAAAAAGGCCCCGTGGCATTGTTCCAAAGATACAGGCAGCATTGCTTATGTTGACGATTTTTGTTATACCGTACAACTGAGTCTATAGATATCCTTTTTAGGGTTCCGTACCCAAAGGGTAAAAACGGGACCCTATTACTAAGTCTCCGCTGTCCGTCTGTCTGTCTGTCACCAGGCTGTATCTCATGAACCGTGATAGCTAGACAGTTGAAATTTTCACAGCAGATGTATTTCTGTTGCCGCTATAACAACAAATACTAAAAACAGAATAAAATACATATTTAAGGGGGGCTCCCATACAACAAACGTGTACGGAACCCTTCGTGCGTGAGTCCGATTCGCACTTGGCCGGTTTTTTTATATCACGATGATGGTGGCGAAACAAGCTTACGGCCCGCCTGATGATAAGCGGTTACCGTAGCCTATGGATGCCTGCAATACCAAAAGTATACGAACCTTTAAAAACCTATTTACTTACTCCCCTTTTGAAGAACTCCATACTGTCCCCAGGGAATACACATATTTTAGTTAAAGTATGCTTTGTCTCTGTTTGTCAATTCAAATGTCACAATGAAAGATAAGGACAAACCATATTTGAAGCATACTTTAGTTATATGCGTTTATGAATAAAAGGGGCATATAAGCAACATCGACAGAACTGAAACATGTAAAGATTTAGTCAGAACGTTCATCTGTAAATAAAACAATAGCATATCTCATACTGAGACCGTTCTCAATACACAATCGTATCCTCTCCCGTCAACGTCTACAATGCAAGAGCGTTTTAACATCAGTTACGTCATTGTTATTGGTAGTCATATATGTCGGGGAGCTATTATCGCACACATTTGCAGCGATATATCAAATGGATGGTATTTGCTGGCTGATGAGTTGTTTATTGGCAGATGATTGCCCGGGTTTCAGCTCGACGTTTATGGTATAAGAGCTGATGATGCCGTTTTGGGGGAAGTAATTTAGGCAATTTTAAACTGGTAGTATTATAGGTACATACACAGAACAGAAAAAACAGTAGAAGTATCAAGTGGGCGTGCAACGTGTGGCATAGACTTTTGCCGCGATCGCTTATTTCAATATTTAGATATTTAGATATTTCTAAAATAGGAACTAAATCTAGAAGCATGCCTTATTGTGCTATTTTGGAATGTAAAAACGATAGCCGCACCAAAAACATTTTCCATGGTGGCGTGTTGTTTTTATGATAGTTTGAGTATTGGCGACAACAGGTCAGATACTAAGTGAAGCTCATGCCACTTCCACTGTTTTTTCTATTCCGTGCATAAATACATACATTAAATCACGCCTGTTTCCCAGAGGGGTAGACAGAGACGACTTCTTTTCACCTGCTACGATCTTGACTCTTTCGGTTCTTCCACATTCATATATCGAGTCATGCACGCACGTCGTTTTCGGGTACTTAAAATTCGGCCCTTTTCCAGTATTTCTCCGATTTGATTCGAAAAAGTACGCCTAGGGCATAGTATTACTTATTTAAATTAATGCTGTTCGGTCTGAGCTAAAACTAGTTGAATCATTTTTACATTTTGAGCTGTGCCTAAACCTGAGTCTTTAGTCTTAAAGTGACCTAATTCAAAATAGGTCATTCATACTTATGTTAATTCTAATGCTACAGTGACTTATTTTTGGAAGTTGTTTTTGGGCATATATTAACTTTAGTACATTACTATTCACTACATTAAAAACAAATAGAATTGGTTAAGCAATGCGTAAGGAACACAAAAGTTGTTTTTTTTTCTTAAGCTTTATGATATACGAGTAATTAAGGAGAAACTTCCCAACACGTAAACACATTTTGTTGATTTCCCAAAAAGCTTGATTTTTTGTATTAGGTCACTTTCATTCTCACCGTGCGATATGGCCAGGGCCTCTATTCTAGGCGTTAAAATTGTTTTTAACTCGGACGCCATTACTGTCAAGTAAATAAGAGGGGATCCCTTTGACTGCCATACATTTATTGTTTCGATTATTGAAAGTCAGACTTTTGTACCCATGTTATTTATGTTCATAACTATCGGAAGTCATAAAAATTTTAGGTCATAACGCTTTATATTTCGAACGTTAATTATCCATAATGTATAAGATTATAATGTACTGAAGTCATCACCTAAAACCCTATAACATTCAAAGGCATGTTTATAATCAGTCAGAAATATTTTAGGACATATTTTTTATAGTATCAATGATTTTTATTCATACTGTTTTTCTACCAAATGTTAAGTACAGTATTTTTTTATGTTCCGAAAGTATTAAAGACCATAATAACGGAAAACAACAAATACTAAAAATATGGTCAAATGTGATTTGGGCTCGCGCTGATCCAATGCGAAATCAAAAAACCCCGCTATAGACGACAAATTTGGATCAATAGGTTAGGTTAGGTTAGTATTGCGTCAAGGCCGAAGGCCTTAACTGCCCAGAAATAGGAGCTCCGCAAAGCGGAGCTCCGTCGACTCTGTCACATAATACATGTCTTTGGAAGTTGTATGTGTTGTACTTTTATGACTAACAAGTTTTGACCTAATAACATTTATTACAAGTACTATTATTATATTTGTCATTATGAAGTTTAATTATTATGACATAAATTGGTATGACTATGAATTGTATGACTTCCAACAAATATGACCCGCAATAATTGACATTCCGATTTTTACTCTTCAATATTATGACTTTAAACATTATGACTAATAATAAGTATAATGTAAAACGGTTTGGACAACAATAATCGAAACTTTAACTTTATGGCAGTCAATAGAGACCCAAATAAGAGCTATCAAAACGTTGCAATACGATAACGGGTCAAAGACGATATGGTTTTTACCGCCTAGAATCTCGTCTCAGATGCTTTAGCGAGAAATTTAATGTTATCGCAGATGAACAGCGCCTCTATTCCCGGCGGTAAAAACCATATCGTATTTGACCTGTTACGGTATTGTTTTGACGTCAGCCGCCATTACTGTCAAGGAAATAAGAGCTATCAAAACGTTGACAATACGATAACAGATCAAACACGATATGGTTTTTAGCGCCTAGAATACCGGCCCTGATTACCTAATAAAGGTGGTAGGAAGTCGGTGGATGGAGGTCGCAATGGAACGTTCTCGCTGGAAATCAAAGAGTGCCTATGTTCAGCAGAAGACCATTTTATTGAAATGATGATGATGATGATGATGATGATGAAGATGATGATGATGATGATGATGATGATGATGATGATGATGATGATGATGATGATGATGATGATAATGAGTATCTTTGTAATTGTTTTAACGTAACGAAATTTAAAGAATAACTTTTATTTTGTTTAATTGAGGAACATGCCGTAACAACTTTACAGTGTGTTTGGGACAGGGATGGGTACTTTAAAATCGTCTACAGTCAGTTGATGTCAGACTTTTTTATTCTGGACTCATCATTTTTAAAGAGACAAATGATTAAACAGATAAAACCCTGATACAACAGTGACTTGCAGAAATCGTTAGAAGGGCCTTTTTTTAGCCAACTTAAACAAAGGAGCAGTTTCTTAATTCATCTGTATTTTTTACAAGCTTTTATCTCATCTGTAACATGTCCGCTTCTAAATTATTTGCAAGGCAATTCTGAATCAGTTCCTGTTAATGAAATGGATTGAAATTTGGACCAGATATTATGTAAACCTTAATCCTAACTGAAAAAAAATACAAGAAATAATTACAAACAACCATTTTAACTCGTTTTTTTAATCAAAATGTTATTTATTATAACATACGTCCTCGACATTCGTCGCAAGCTCTCCGGCTATTTGAGCTGCTTCATGTTTCGGGAATTAATTAAATTTATACTGTTAATTACCCGAGAACGCAAACTTTTGCTGATTCGGGTTTGTTGGGTAAGTTAAGAATGGTTAGCTGACGGACAATTCTAGTACAAGTGTTAAACTTATATGGTCTGTTGTAGAAATTATTTTTGATTAATTTAGGAATGGAGTTTTCTGACTTATCGTTAGAGAGTTACTTACGTTTATTTTATGTTCAAGTGCAGTAAAATCATGCAGTTATTATAATGAAATGGCAAATGAGCCCTCAAGCCACCCCCATGGCAATAAGTTAAACTTGCGAGTGCGTTAGACAATTAAGCCCTCCGTTCTTTGTAATCTCAAGACAACACTTTTATGTGCTGTCAAACCCCACTTATAATTATCGAAAGTGTCTTTGTTTGTCTTTTGTTGTCTTATACGCACACCGAAATACAATATTGCAAACACTGCTGCTTGGCAGTAATCAATTAAACGGAACCTACACAAGGTCCACTACTCAATTACATTTCAGCCCTATTTTTTTTAAATCTCTGTTCTACTGCGTAAATCCATTTTGCCTTTGTCGTGTTATAGTTTTGTAAACGTTACGATAGCTCTTATTTACTTGACAGTAATGGCGGCCGGGTTAAAAAAAATATGATAACATGTCAATGGCAATATAGTTTTACCCAGGCAGAATAGAGGCCCAGGACTAATTGCACCATATTTCGAACGACTAATATGGGGCTTATCCTGGCTTTTAGCATAAAGCGGTGCTCAAGAAATAAAGTGAGCAAAACATTTACTGCTTTTTAGTATAATATATTTTGTAAAAAGGCTAATTATAATTCTAGCGCCTTAAAAAAATAGTTTTCCACGTACTGATTACGGAATAATAAACACTTGTGTAAGTAGCGAGCCAGCAAACCCAGAAGCCAAAATCGTAACTCAACCATGGGCTCCGCATACAAAAGGTAAAATTTACAAGTTGAAAAGGCTGCACAAATTCAGCTAGCACATAATCCAATCGTCAATTGCTGTCGGTTTTGGCAACTTGTCTTCTGGTAAGCGTCCCTGGCGTTGCCAATAGACCCCAATTATCTAAGATACCACTGGATGCTACCACTTGCTTTCCTATCTAATAGTATTTTTCATGATAGAACTGAACTGTTGCTTTGAACAAGTTGCTTAAAATAATTGTGAAGCTAAAAAAATATTTGTGTCGTTTCTCTTGTCTTAAACCTAGTAGATTACGATTTTTAAATATGTTGCAGATATTATGAAAAAATAGGTCTGTAAATTTTTCTTTTCAAGAAAATATTTCTTTGATACAAAAAAAAACGGTATTGTATAAATAAACTTTTTCATTGTCAATTCCACACATTTTGACAGATTTCATTTGTTGCTGTATTTTTTTCCATACAAATTTATATCTGGGCGGTAAACGTTACTCACCCCCTAGATCGAGTCTGATTTCCACGATTTTTTAATATGTTGTAGATATTTGAGCTAATTTAGTGAGAGACACCGATAAAGATGAAGGATATCTAATGAGTTTTTTTTTAGAATGCCTTTAATCCTTAAAATCAGAACTTCTATTTAATTAACACCTCACACAATCACAGCAAGGAAAGGAAAAAACAGAAGAAATACAGCATATTGAGTCAACAGGCGGTCTTATCTAAATCTCGTAATGCAACCCAATGTATCACAATCATCAAACAAAGATTATATTGGACTTGAAATTCCAGTCGACCTTAAAAACCCTCATAGCATAAAGTTATCGTTGAATTTCATCGACTTCCCAAGTCCAATTCATGTGAAAACCGTTCGAGATGACACAATTTGTGGTAGATACCTGGCAGCGTGCCAAAGCTAGTTTTCATTGGCCCAGTCGATTCCGAAACACTCGAGATGAAGGCTGCAGCCTCGGAATAGGGGAGCTTGCCGAGACTTCCTAATTAGACACACCTATACAGAACGCGAGAAAGTTTTTGGCCAAATGAGATTTTCCTTTCAATTTAGACTGGTTGAAATGCAGCTAGGGATTTCCAAATGTTTTCGTTACTCTATTAGTATTCTGTTACACAGTTTTAGTATATTTGCACCTGTAAAACATTTCAATCGAAATACATATTTTTGTATCTTATCTTATGTAACTATTATTAATATCGAGTGTCCAACCGAATTTATCTAAAATTCGGCACACAGATAAAACTGCTCTGGATTAGCACATAAGAATACTATGAGGAGAGAATTATGTGAATTTGTAGCAAATATAAAGCATTAAATAAATAAAAATAAAGTAAAATAATTATTCATTTAGGCATTAATCCCATTTAGCATTGATTATGAAATAAACTATAATAAATAATTCGGAACTCACTCATAACAATGAAATTCTCGAAACGCCGCGTTAAGGTGGATGGGTACAGTCCAATTCATAAGTAGCTGTACATTACAATACCTTGTCCCAATAACGTGTTAAAATGAGATTAAGATTAAGAAGAAATATCTATATCTGCGACGAAGTACTAAAATGCACAACTACTTTTGAATTCGTACTAGTAGCGCCATCTATATCAATTACTGACAAACATGAAGCCTTGAATCGGGGGCCTATCAACTCGCATATTTTTTTTACGCATAACAATCATTACGCATAAAAATCGATTGTCATAACATAACACTCTTTTAGGCTGACATTACAAAATTAATAAACGTCTATTGTGTAGATTAGGTTAAGTTAGGTTAGGTTAGTTTTTAATAATAATTAAAATAAAACCCTTTCTATGTAAAAACCGTTTTATGACAATCGATTTTTATGCGTAAAAATATGTATGCGAGTAGACCCCTACTCCCTTGAATCCAATACAATTGAACCTTTAAAACTATCTCAAACAGAATTACAAAATAAACAAGTTGACTAAACCCAAATGCGCAGTAGATGTAGCGTTAAGTCTTAATCACGAATAGGTTCTATAATGGGTTCCGTGGGAGGAATTCAATTAGGGGACACATCGGGCCGGGACTTGTTAATGGCGTTGGGTCCAGTCAACATCCAGCCAGAATTAACGACGTTACGTCAGTACTTGAGCAATTCAGAAACATTTCGTTTGATGTAAGTTGCGGTATAAATAGTAAATGTGAACTATACTTGCGGCTTTATTTAGCGATGTGTTACATTGATTTGATACGTATAGTCTGTGCCAGTTTAAATTGGCAAAGATGTAAACACAACCAAACGAACAAATTTACCATTATTACTCGATAAACACGTGCTTTTAAAGATCAAGGTCTTAGCAATGATTTATACACTTGATCTTCACTTTCACATTAGGTTTAAGATTAAATAACTATTAATTATACGTTATCTATACATATAAAAGGCAAACCTGACTTACTGACTTATATTTCAACGCATAGCCGAAACTACTGTACCTAGAAACTTGAAATTTGGTACAGGGGTTCCTTTTATGATGTAAGTGAGCACTAAGAAAGGATTTTTCCGAAAATCGACCCCCAACGGGAAGAAATGGGGGGAGTACCGGGAAACTTATTCTATGCGTACGAAGTCGCGGGCGTCCTCTAGTTTTAAATAAAAACACGCTTGTTAAATAAGTATTTGTTGTGTCATAAAGTACTAATTTGTATATATCTTTGGCAATTTCAATTGACACAGACGTCATTACATTCACTTCTCAGTTATTTTTTTTGTGTCACCGAGTAGAATGTAATTCCAGATTCAACCCTCATCAGTAATAAGGTCACACTTGCTACAGGAGCTTTTTGTCTGAGATACCACCATTTGTCTAATAACAGTATAGTTAATTTTCATGACGTAATGGAAAAGTTACCTTTGTTAATTTTAGCCCTTAGCCATTAAAGTTCCCAACTCATTACTTACTAATAATTCCAAGCTAAGAATAATTAATTAAGTATTATTAGTTAGGCATTATTAGTAACTTTTACATCAGCATAATGTTACATTTTTGCGAGTCTTAAAAGGGGTGTTATAGGGTGATGGAACCAGTAATGAACAAGGATCAATAATAGACACTTAATTCTTAAGGTACAGAAACATAAGGGTTATTAATTTATTTTGTGACAAATGAATTATAACCTAATGATCTTTGAATTAAGAGTTAAGTGAAGTAAGTGGTATCGTAGCTCCTTAATTTAATTGACCAATTTGGATGCGGTGTTTTTTTTAAAGAATGTAACCTTAATGGTTTTTAGTTGTTTCATGATAATTTGGTTAAGGTTTTTAAGAGATATCAGGTCTGAAATAAGGTGTCGCCATTACATCGAGGGTTTTTATTCTGTCTGTCAGTCCAAAAGGCACACTATCCATTAGAATGCACTGCAAAAATGTGTATGGTTAAAATTGAGGAAACATGATCCAAGAATTTTACAGCAGTAGGATAATTTCTGATTGTTAGATGTTGAAGAAAACGCTAATTATTATGAGAGAACTTTATCTGTCCACGTTAAATTTGTTAAAATAATAAAACGCAAAAAAATAAGTATCCATTTAAATCCATTTTATTATCATGCAACGATGAACGCAATCATGATGGTAATCTGAAAAATAAAGTAGCTATTTAGAAATTATTCTAAAAACATTCAAATGGGTATTTCTCAGAGCGTTTGAAACGCTGTCACAACCGTGGCTACAATTTTGACGATTTTTTGAGGAAAAGCTAAACAAATTTGATAAGAATTGTAAGCAGAGGTTGAGTTCTACAGAATAGCCGCAAATGGCGTTCGAGTCTACAGGGAAGCCGTCAACAATGCGACCACGGTTGTGACAGCGTTTCAAACGCTCTGAGAAATACCCAAATACAACCTAAAAAAAAACAGAATTGTCGGCGAATTTCTCCTAAAGTGGATAAGCTGACAAAATAACTTAAAATATTCGAGCAGATATTGATGGAAGTAAGCTTTAAAACGTAATTATTAATGACTCTTAAAAAATGAACAAAAACGTGTAGATACATGTACACGTTGTCTCGTAGACTTGGATATTTTAACTTTAGATATACTCTTAATAAAATTTACTTCCGATATTTAAATACGTAGGTACCCGTTATAACCAGGGATCGGAAATTCGGATATATATTAACCTAAAGTTGGCAAAATCACGGAAAAAGATGGGCGAACATGGCATCGGCTTCTTAAAAATAATATTTTAATAATATAAGTTCCGGGATTCTACAAAACGTTAATAATAATTATTTTAAATGTGGGACAAAACGTTCCATTTGTTCCATTTTGCTTTTTATAAATTCGTTAGGTCAATGAGTTACAGGTAAATTAAATAACATTTGGTAAATCTATACATAGAAAATAACTTCAAATAGTTAATATAAATACTTAATTATGAATTTATGTGGGCTTAAATTATTTATTTAGAAATCCCGGGAATTTATTAATCAATTATATGATTGAGTCCGCCTCCATACAACTGAACAACAACGCCGTCGCGAAAGTTTAAGTAAATATCTATCCGAATATCCGATCCCTGACTATAACTACAAGTATGGCCCACCTGCTTTCGAAAGGTAAAACAAACAGCGCCTCTGTTTTAGGCGGTAAAATCTAAATCGTATTTGGACCGAGGGCTTACAGTCTAACGCACTCGAAATCGCAATCGTTTCCATTTTGAAAATCGAAGGCTTGTCTGCATACAAAATGAAAACGCACCCGGCTTCAAAGTGGAGCAATTGTTTTCATTTTGTATGCAGTGTCGTGATTGCGAGTGCGTTTGACAATAAGCCCTCAGTTATGGTGTTGTTTTTAACTCATCCGCCATTACTGTCAAGTAAATAAGAGCTATCAAAACGTTGACAATACGATAACAGGTCAAAGATGATATGGTTTTTACCGTGTTGAATAGAGGCCCTGTGGGCCCTGCCAAGGTGCACTACGCTAACTAGCGTTTCTATTCGTTTCGTGTTTAAACCAATCGCGTCACTGGTTGATGACGTGATACGAAAAGTCACGTGATCTAGCAGTGACGCGATTGGTTAAAAACTAAACGAATAGAAACGCTAGTTAGCGTAGTGCATCTTGGCAGGGCCCTCTGTACTAGTAATACCACGGAATAGAAAAAACAGTGGAAGTGGCATGAGCTTCGCTTAGTACCTATCAGACCTGTTGTCGCCAATATTCAAACTATCATAAAAACAACACGCCACCATGGAAAATGTTTTTGGTGCGGATATCGTTTTTACACTCCAAAATAGCACAATAAGACATGCTTCTGGATTTATTTCCTGTTTTAGAAATATCGAAATATTGAAATATCGAAAAAAGCAATCGCGGCAAAAGTATGGTAGGTTATGCGGAACTCCGCATAACCGTGCCACACGTTACACGCCCACTTGACACTTCTACTGTTTTTTCTGTTCTGTGAGTAATACTACTAGTTTTGTTTTTGGAAAATTTAACATATTTTAATATCCCTTACCTTTCCTTCATCCCCTAGTAACAGTCGATGTCCTTTGCGAAAACTGTGAAATAATTACAAAAATGATGATGGCAACGATCCGAACGGGCCCTGCGCTGCCTGGACAGCTCGTCAGTAAATAATTTGTAGATGAATTGAAAAGCAAATTGATAATGACAATAACTTAATATGTTAATCCAAAGCGTTATATGGCAGTCTTATAAGGGTAAGGACCAAAAAGTTGGGCTCGCTAACTCACTCAATTAAATTTTCTATTAAACTTTTCCGTTGTGACACGAAAATTAGCCATACAATTGTAGGGATACTTTTCGTCGCACAACGGAACTTTTTTCGACTTCGTTGTTGGTATGGTTAACTGCGTTTAACTATGGTCCAACTTTTTGGTCCTCACCGATAAAGGATACAACTTTTGTATGTAATATCCCATAACAAAAACTCGCAATGCTAGATCAAAAGTAGTAGTACCTAACTTAAAATACAACTGTATTTCAAAATCAACTTTAATACAAATGCTATGAACTTGAAACAAAACTAAAAAGGATTTTGAGTTGAGACTGTTTTGATCTAGCAGTGCGAACTACACGGCCTCTATATTCTACTGGGTAAAACCATATTATCTTTGACATGATATCGTATTGTCAACGTTACGATAGATCTTATTTACTGGACAGTAATGGCGGCCGATCAAAAACAATACGATAACCATGTCAAAGGCAACATGGTTTTACCTGGTAGAATTGAAGCCATGAGCAAATTTAAAATAAACATTGTCTTGAATTAAAATGTAATCTAATACTTAAAATGTTGCCAAGCACAAGGGTAATTCAAATATATCCATCCCTATTTGATTTTTTTTTTTTTTTTATAATGATTACCAAGTAATTCTTATTTAATATGTACCCATACCTGTTTCCTTATTATAAAACCGGGGTTACTAAGAAACTGCAAAAAAAAAGTTATAAGGACAAATCGCAAAACAACAATTGAAAACAAATAATAGACACATACTATGTCGTTGTCATAGTAGCCCGCTAAAACTTTTATCGGAATTTACCAATTACTCATAAACTTATGGTAATTTCACAATGCAATTAAGGTAACCTAGGTATTTTAACTTGCCTGCGGTTTTGATTCCGAGTGCTGAAAAAATATGAAATCATATTCGTTTAAGCTGTTTAATTATTAAGGATAATTGTTTTTAAGACACTAAAAGAAACTAAAAGCATGTCGTTTCTAAAAAAACAGTAATTTCGATATATAATGAAATAAGAATAGATCTTGACATTTCTAAAGTCTAAATTCAGTTATTACACTTTCGACTTGCCTCCTGATACTTAAACACTGTAGGAGTCTAGTAAAAAAAACATATACTATAAGCTATTAGATTATTCTAAACTTTATTATGTTTGTCGCGATAAACAAAGTAAAACTAAGAAATTCAACATACTGAGATAAATTAAAAAAAAAGACCCTACGTACACTCCTTGTGGAACTCCCAATCTCCCATTATAATTATGGGGTTGTAAGTCCAATTGGTGACTCTAAATGTATGTGTGCAGTATGTATAATCTTTATTGTATAAGAACAAATCGGAGAAATACTGGAAAAGGGCCGAATTTTAAGTACCCGAAACCGACGTGCGTGCATGACTCGATGTATGAATGTGGAAGAAGCGAAAGAGATTTGTCAAGATCGTAGCAGGTGGAAAGAAGTGGTCTCTGCCTACCCCTCTGGGAAATAGGCGTGATTTAATGTATGTATGTATATATAAGATCAAAACGAAAAAAAAAACACAGGCGATGTAACAAAACTAAAAACAATTACAAAGGCGATCTTATTCCTATAAAAGTACGTATTAGACGTAATAAACGGGTTCAAAAGCCACTATTGGTGTACCTAGCTAGTTACCAGAAAGAGTAACCTGTTTTTTTTTAATGCTATACTTGAGTCTAAAAATCCAATATAATGTATGTATGTATATGTATGTATAATACCTACCTCCCAAACCAAAAGAGAAATTACTATCATTTTCAAAAACGAATAATGAATTATAGTTGAATGTCTTTAAAAAACCGGTCAACTGCAAGTCGGGTTTCACCCTATCAGGGTTCTGAATTCATATACCTTTTTAGTAAGGTAAAGTTATTTTCACGAAACAAAAGAGTAACAGGAAAAGTACCAATAAACCCCGGTGTTGTACCAACGGCAACAGAACCCATCATTAAGTATGGTCCGACAAGCAAATGACTAGTTTTTTAAACAAATGGTTTGACAATGATTTATTAATATTGGAATACAATAATACATTTTTGGCTTACAGATATCAAGAAGGCAAAAACAACGATGCACACAAGATACAGAAATTTCATTTTGACCGATTTAATAAACGGGCAACTGAAAAAAGAACTAGAGAACCTTATATTTATATACCATTTCAATTTATCAATCAATTTCACGGTAGCACAAAATTGCATTATTAACCGTGTTGCATTAGTGACTACTAAACGGCTAAACCGATTTTAATAAATGATACGTGGTTAGATTCGTCTTAACCACAAGAGTGTCACAGGCTGTATTAAATGTGAAATTGGCGAAAAAAAATACATTTACATGATAAGTAACATTACTTTGACGACATTATCTAAACAGCTGAGTTGGGTATTTTTAAAGCTTGCTTTATGTTAGACTTGTGTTCTAACGATGCATTCACTTAGAACTTGCAATTACCAAGACTCCCAATATTGACCTACATTATAAACTTAAATAAAGAAATTACTTAAAAAATAAAAAATAAAAACTAATAAAAAAGATGGCATCTTTACTTTCTATCACAATCCGCGTAAACGTTTTTCAAGGGCGATTTTGTTTGGCTCACCTGCTAGTGAATTGTTATTGCTTTTAATTATTTTATTGTGTGTTGTTTGCGTTTATGTGTAGTTTCTTAGGTTTCATAAACATCTGTGACCTGAATTGTAGTATTTTAGGCTGCAAAAGTTGCAGTGGTCGAATAACCTTTCACAGGTAATAATTTCTCATGATAAACGGCCTTAATTAAGTAGGCACTCACAAAAGCTTTGTCTACTAAAAGCAATATACTTACTTACGTGACTTCATCGGGTTATATGTATTGGTATCCCAAAGGTTGTACCGCTGTGCGTAATCCTCAGTGCGCGAGTCCGACTCGTACTTGACCAGTGTTTTTTGTAAATTCTGTCACTGCTGCTCTTGGCCTATTTTTAACCGATTTCGAAAAAAAGAGGAGGTTCTCAATCCACCGGTTTTGTTTTTATATTTAGTCAGCCGATGATTATCGATTTACAGTGTGAAATGATATAACTGAGCATAAAAAAGGATTTTTTAAACAATTTAACGGTCTTTATAATGATCAGTGTTACTTATTTGATCGATTATGAAAGAAAATTAATAATTTAAATAGATAAGTATGGTACACCAGTAGTATAATATTGGGCATTCTGGCCCACCTCGTTCGATCGGGCGAAAATTTCGCCCTCCTCACTCGTGTGATCCAAATGCCCAATATTATTTTGTGGATTTCAAAATTTGGGTTTGCGCAGAATGAAATTCATGCATGCATTCTGTCCCACCTTTTTCGATATCGAGCGATATTTGTGGATTTCAAAATTTGGGTTTGCGCAAAATTAAATAATCGCGCTAACGTGCGCGTTTCGCGACATGTAACGGAAATTGGGTTTGTGCTTAAAATAAAAAGATTATCTCTCGCATGCGTATTGAACAAATAACAAGTCGTAACGTAAATTGGGTTTGCGCAAAATGAAATTCATGCATGCATTCTGTCCCACCTTTTTCGATATCGAGCGAATTCGTCCTCCCCACTCGTATGATCCAAATGCCTGACATTATTTGTGGATTTCAAAATTGGGTTTGCGTAAAATGGAGGTATAGATTTTATACATTCTTAAAGTCCAAGTTAAACTAAGAATATTAGTTGATTTCGTAAAATGCAAAAGCTTAAACACCTCGCACTTGGCCGGAGCGCAGACGCGTTTGTACAACTTGTCGTGAAGGTGATCAGGCTCCACAGACAAGATCGGGTCACCCAGGACGCTTAGTTCCCGGTGGTCGTATGACCGCTTTTGTGTACATGGTGAGTTTGCATCCTTCACCAGGGACGAGTTCATCCGTTATCTACCACCGCATAGTAACAGAATCCCTCCCAAATATTCGAGATAGTTCAGCAATACTCAGTGCAAGGGTGATCAAATCGAGCATCGAGATTGACAAGCTGGGACTTAGCACAACCAAGCCGGTAGGTCACAAGGAGTACTAAGACACTTATGCATTTGGTAAAGTTCTTACTATATATATCAACCTGAGTATAAAAACTTCAATAGCGTGATGTAGGTTTTAACTGGTTTTCGGTTGTATAAAACCAGTCTTATCATCATTTAAATTACGAAACTATAAGATGTTTTATAAACAATTCGTTAGTTCAACTGATTTTTGGTTTGTAAAACCAAAACGCAAGAAAACAACGCATAAATGTGCTCCAGTTAATTTTAATGCTATTGTAATGCCATCTATAGGAACGTTATATATTAATACATTTCTAAAAAAACATATCTCACTTTAACATATTGATGTAAAATCAGTTTTATTGTGTGCAAAATTAAGCTTAGCTAAAAATATAATCGCATGCGACATACAATGTTTTGCGTAATTGTAATTAGAACTCGAAGACCGGGCGGTATGAGATCCGCGATCACATTTCAACTATGGACGCTCGCTATTATTGTGATGATTTCACGCAAATGAACATAGGTGGCGTAGAATAACGAATATTTTGCTTAATCTATCGGAATTAATCGAAACCATTTGCAACTTATATGAAAGTGTAATGCATTCATTAAGCTATTATATTAGTTCAGTACTTAGCCTATAGAGGGCGCTTATGATGAAACCATTGTTAAATTCTTTATATTGGTAATATTTAATTTTTGTATTCAATGTTGGAATTACAATAAATTTACAATTACAGGTGTTTTCTGGATTAAGAAATCGATTTGTCAAGTTCGCTTGTTCGGGAAAATACTTTTTCTGTTTCCAGTACATTTGCGTAAATAATTTAAATTAATATATATATTTTTTTTCATTTGTTGATTTAACAAATATTCCTGCATTTTATTAATTAGGCATTGGTCAATTACGCAACATGTTTTTTTCAATCGATGTGAAGGAAATTGCACAACGCCGGTGGCCCCATTAAAAATATGCAAGAATATACATTTTGAGGGCTGGCACTATCGTAAATGTATCAAATAATGTTATAATTGGTAACAATACTTTTAATTGTGTCGAACATTTTGAATACATTTCGTTCATTAAACTTGATATAATTATTTTACCAGTGAGAAACCCTAGTTAAATGTTAACAGTTACTGGAATAAACATTCAAACTATCACAACATGTAAGCTTAAAGAAAAAAACCAATTTACACTACTTATAATAAAAATAATGTTAATTACCACAATATGGATGTGAAGATGGAATCTTCTCTCACTGGTTCTTCCAGTGCAATAGAAATAGCAATAATATTAAATTAATAATAGCGATATTAACTGCTTTATGCAAAATTACTCAAGTAACACCCCTGGCGCATGTAACAAAGTCATCAAGAATTCGCTATTTATTTGTCAACTTCCACAACTGCGTTCTTTTTGTGCTCCGAGACTTCCAGCTACCGCCACCGCTGCCCTACACCTCGTCCGCCAGCTTACCGCCCAGTGCATTACCACCTCCTGCTGTTTCATCTCGCTACTGTTAAAATGTGAGTAAGTACACTTTTTTCCCAAATAACTTTAAAATGTTTCAGTGATTTAATTATATCAATTATTTATTATTTATAGGTCTGATACCGAATTTGAAAGCATCATTGCTGCTAACGTGACCCCCGTCACCTCAAAATTTGGAAAACAAAAAAGAAGTGCAGCAAATAGGTATATTTCCCGTTGACTTGTTTTCACTGTTAATGTATGTTTTTAAACAAAAACGATTAATAATTATCCATATATCCTGTTTTAGATCTGATTCAGAGGACAGCGTAAGCCAAGATAATCTCAAATCGAAAAAAACCATTAAGAAACGAAAATCATCATCAACCAGGTATTTGTTTTTACTATCTTATTCATTATCTTTTTAAAAGGTAATTCTAGTAAACCTTCTAACATCAAGGTGGTTGTACTGATTTAATTGTTTTTTACAGTTCTGCCGCATCGAAGATAAAAGGAAACCAAAACCCTCATGATTTGTTTGGTATATTCCCGGAAGATTTTAATATTACGCCGAAACCCTCTGTTTCTTCAAATGCGCTCGACTCGTCTATAATCAACCGACTGCCGACAGGAGCAACGAAACGAGCATGCGTTCTGAAGGGAGACTTCTTCGTGGAGCTGAAGGTCTCTCACACCGAAGACATTCGCGGTGAGTTGCCCGATCAGCGTTGGAAGAAAGCCCTTCTTGCAGTTAAGGCTCAAATCAACAGTGAAACACCACAGTGGAACTCGTTGCAAAAATTTGTTCAACGACTTCAAGAACTTTTTGTAGAGGCTGACGTTAAATTTTACTCTAACAACAAGTAATTCAGTATTATTTTAACGTTTGCGTAAAATGTCTGTTTGCTCTTATTATTTTTTATTGTGTTGTAATCTGAATAAACTTACATAAATATGCCTTTTTGCTCAGAGTGCTCCATCAGAGTAGAAAGAAAACAGTGGGTGGGTCACTTAAAAAGTAATAAACATAAAAATAATTCCGTTGTAGAACTAAACGATGAGGTTTATCAAATTTCCTCAGCTTTTAAAGGTCGCATATCGTCATATAGGATAATTGCTACTGATGATTTTAAAACTTGTTTACCTGACGTATTTTTGAACTCTTTGAAATGCAAATTTTTAAGAATTTTACAAAATGCGCTTCAAAAACAAGTGAGCCTTAAAGTTAATTTCGAATACTTTTGCAATTTTCTTTTATTCAAAGATGACAGGCAAGAAATTAAGTCTTTCGCAACAAAAAATTTTTCTGTGCATCAAAATTATGATTTGGAGAAGCTTTTTCAAAAATTCTTTATAACTATAAGAAAAAAGGTAGAGGAATTTGAAGACCGCGATTCTGGTTGGACATTTTTATCAAATTTGTATTTAGAAATAAATGTCAATAAATTTGATCCATTAAAAGCGTCATCTTACGTGGATTTGCCTAAATTAATAAAAAATAAAAAGGCTTGCATAAATATTCGCAATAACGATGACTATTGTTTTCTCTGGTGCATTGTTGCCGCCATTTACCCGTCCTCACATCATAGTGAGCGTACATCGTCGTATCCCTATTTTAAGACTGTTTTAAAAACTGATAATATGAGTTTCCCTGTCACCTTTGCTGATATTAAGACATTTGAATCCGATAATACTGATATCAGTATTAATGTGTATTCTTTAAAAAACAATCGAACTGTTGTAGGACCTCTTTACAGGTCCGAGTACAAAAGGAAACATAGGATCAATTTACTTTTAATCGAGCGCGGTAATAACTCGCATTATGTTTTGATTCGTGACTTGTCGCGTCTTGTACGTTCTCAAATTACTAAGCATCATGGTAAACTTTATTTTTGCGAAGACTGTCTCATATTTTTTGTATCAGAATACAAATATGATATGCATGTTTGTAGTGGAATTGCTACTGTACTTCCAGATAAAGGTACATATCTGCAATTTAAAAATTTCGATCGTAAACAAGACGTACCATTTGTAGTGTACGCTGACTTTGAAACTATTCTTGAACCTTACCAGGGTTGCGAGCAAGCACCATCGATTAGCTTCACCTCAAATAAACAAATTCATAAGCCTGCAGCTTTTGCGTATTACATAGTTTGTTCTTATGACGGAAGTCTGAATCGTTTTATTCAGTATCGCGGACCCGATTGCGTATCCAAGTTTTTAGAGTACTTGTACAGACATGTAAATGAAATACATGAGATCTTAAATAAAGAGGTTCCTATGATTTTCGAAGATGAAGATGCTTTAGCGTACAAAAATGCAAAAAATTGTCACATTTGCAAAACCCCTTTGTTTGGTGATAAAGTTAGAGATCACTGTCATTTAACAGGGTTTTATCGCGGAGCGGCCCATCAATACTGTAACTTACGTTTTCGAGTGCCTAAACTTATTCCTATATTTTTCCACAATTTGTCTGGATACGACTGTCATTTATTTATCAAAGAACTGGGTAAATGTTCTGGACCTATAAAAGTAATACCTAAAAATAAAGAAAACTATATTTCATTTACAAAATTTTTAAGGTTATCTAATGATCAGTATGTGCAAATACGGTTTGTAGATTCATTTAAATTTCTAGGTGCTAGTTTAGAAGAGTTAGCTAAGGGTTTATGTAGATCAGAGTTTTTCCACTTAAGTAACTTTTATCCTCGATTAGAAGAGTTTAATTTATTACTACGCAAAGGAGTATATCCTTACGATTATATGACCGGCTGGGATAAATTTACAGAAATTGAGCTACCTGAAAAGAGTTCGTTTTATAACTCGCTTTCTGCGGAACAAATTACAGACTCTGACTATGAGCACGCTCAACGTGTATGGGAGACATTTCAAATAAGAAACATGGGTGAATATACAGATCTCTATATTAAAACTGACGTTTTGCTTTTGTCAGACATATTTGAAAATTTTCGAAAAATTTGTAAGATTCATTATGAATTAGATCCTGCATTCTATTTAACCGTGCCGAGTTTGTCATTTGACGCGATGTTATTGAAAACTGGCGTAAAATTAGAGTTGATATCTGATTTAGAAATCATTCGTCTTATTCAAAAAGGCATTCGAGGCGGAATTTGCATGTGCTCTACCAGACATGCTCTTGCTAATAATAAATATATGAAAACTTATGATGACAGTAAACCCGACTCGTTTCTTGTATACATTGATTGTAACAACTTATACGGATATAGTATGAGTCATTCATTACCCATATCTGATTTTCGCTTTCTAGATTCTGAGGAAATAGAGCAATTAGACTTTATGTCAATTTCAGACGATGCAGAATTTGGATTTATTCTTGAGGTCGACTTAGTTTACCCTAAAGAGTTACATCATTTGCATAACGATTATCCCTTCTGTGCACAAAAATTTGTACCTCCAGGAGGGAAAAATTCGAAATTAATCCCAAATTTGTATGATAAATATGAGTACGTCATTCATTATGTACATTTAAAAACGTGCTTGCGTAATGGTTTGACTCTTAATAAAATTCACCGGGTAATCACCTTCCGACAAAGCCCCTTTTTGAAAAAATATATAGATTTAAATACAGAACTAAGAAAAAATGCAAAAACTCCATTTCAACAGAATCTTTTTAAATTAAAAAATAACGCTGTTTTTGGCAAGACTCTCGAGGATAGTGAACGACGTGTAGATGTTAAGTTAGTAAATCAGTGGAGTGATGAGAGAAACTCTACAAAGAAGTTTGTAACAGCAAGTAAATTAATAGCACGACCAAATTTTCACAGCGCCACGACATTTTCGGATAATTTAGTCGCTGTTCAAATGAAACCGGAGAGAGTTGTCTTAGATAAACCGATATACATAGGATTCGCGATACTCGAGCTTTCTAAGAGTCACATGTATCAATTCCACTACTCTGTAATAAAACCTTATTATAATGAAAGTGTTTCTCTCTGTTATACAGATACTGACAGTTTCATTTATAATATTAAAACCACTGACTTTTACGACGATTTGAAAAATCAGTTTATACATTATTTTGATACAAGTAATTATAACAAATCAAATGAGTTTCAGATACCCTTGATAAATAAAAAGGTTCCGGGATTATTTAAAGACGAGTTAGGGGGCGAGCTTATCACTGAGTTTGTAGGGCTACGTTCCAAGTTGTATTGTATCAAAAGCGAAAATTCATTACTCAAAAAAGCAAAAGGAGTAAAAAAGCCTGGTGTCCGAGAATTAACATTAGATGACTATAAGGATGTTCTGTTCAAGAATACGGTTATTAGGAAAAAAAATATATTATTTAAATCTATTAAACATGAAATCTTTACGCAAACTGTTAACAAAATTGCGTTATCCAGTAAAGACGATAAGCGACTTACATTAAAAGACAAAATTTCAACTAAAGCATGGGGTCATAGATCGATATTGTAGTTTTTATAAATTATAAGCGAATGTATTCAAATCTCGTTAAATAAATTGAATTGTAAATCTACAACTTTACCAGAAATGTATACCGTTAAAATAAGTAATATGTTAGTATTAAGAAACAATTTATGATTATATGTTATGTAAATACCTATTAGTACTGCTATTTGAATAAACGTACATATGCCTAGTGCAATTTGTGTTTGGATTTTTAATTACCTAATTACTCATAAATAATTGGTTCTCCATTTCACAAGAGGTGTATGTTTATTTTTATTTTTTTATTTAACTCCAAACTAATTAGTGAGCTATTTGTGAAATGAATGAACTTTAATTTATATGAGTAAAATACAAACCTATTCATTAAAATGATTTATATTTCTTTTTTTAATTAAGTGAATTTATTAGCTAAAGAAAGAAAGACAGTTAAATGTTAAAAATAGATTTTCTTCAATGATAATCAAAGTTTGCGTGAAAATTAAAAACACCGGTATTCTAAAATTTATTGTCTTTCTAATTAGCCGATAAAAATACTTACTTAAAATGAAATATTAAAATTAGCATGTTTCTCAATCAGCAGGTTAGCTGCTGACGCCTTGTCGAGTCAGCTATGACCGCGTTATACGATACTGACTGAAATTGTTCGTCAATTGTGGTGTAATTTTGTCGATTCATGAATTCTAATCGTTATAAATAAAGGCTCATATAATACTCAGCCAAACATCAGTCTATCTTCAGAACGAAGTTACAAGTTTTTACAAGTTGTTACGAGCTTCATATCCTCAGCCCCGGTGTGGTAAGCAAACATTTGATATATTTATATATTAACAATTTATTCAAGTTAGACTCGATCTATTTATGTAAATGTTATCGTCTTGCATTTTTATTTTTATTTTTTTTGTCTACAAATAGCAAGCAAAATATTAAAATATTTATTTTGATTTATCTTGTTTCAGAATATGGAAGGAACACAAGACACTTTCCTATTTTCGCAATATGCTCAGGATCCATTGGAGGAATTCCTAGTGGAAGAAGAAGAAGACAGCGAGCTGGTGAAGAAACTTAAAAGCGGAATCCAGAAAAAAAATAAAGAAAAAAGATCAAAACGAAACTTTTCCAATAAAGTTTTTAAAAGAAGTGGTCACGACCGTCTGCCATCATTTATAATAAATAATAAAGCAGGGAAAGGTACGAGACTACTAAAAATACAGATAATTGACCTGAACAAAGACAGTGATGATGAAGACAAAGTGATGTTGAGTGCTCAATATTTGGCGGACGATAATTACGATGAAGTTATAGATCATGCCGAAAGTGTGATACATAAGATTTCAAAAAAACTGAGTGGATACAGTGCTAGTTTGTAGTTTTAGTTTAATTTTGTTGTAATTAACATAGTAAGTAAATAAATATAATGAAAATAACTTGTTGTTTCATTTTGCAGTTATTAATGGCCCCTTGCAGCTTTTTTAAATTTCGATATAACTTTTAAACTAGATTTAACAGTAATAGTACCTATCATATATTTTAACATTACTGGACTAAGAAAAAGCTGCAAGTGACCTTAAGAGTTTTTTTTTTACCGACACGTTTTTCTTCATCTCGACTGACAGCGATATTAATTCAATTTAGTGGAAAAACTTTTCGGTAATTGATAATTCTCTTTGAATAGGTGAAATAAAAAATATGTTTGTCAATAATATCATTTATTTTGAAATCAGATATGAGAATACAGTTCTAAATTATTTTCAAAGTACCATTTTTTAATGCATAATACATTTTTTAACGCACAAGTTTTTTTATGAATTAAACAATTATATGTGCCGCTGTTTTTACAATATTTTTGATGCATTGATTGAAAATTAGGAAGACCTTTTTCACCCAAGTCTATTACAGTACAATTATCACACAAATCTCTAACCCATTTAATTTTTTCTAACCCTTTTACAAATATTTTCTTATTTTCTAAGTGAACATAAATCATTCTTTTAAACTCTCTATAATCAATGAATCCTTCACGCCATAAGATACCGAGGTTTTTCTCTATCCATATAACATTACTTTTTTCTTTTTCCGATAAAGTAAAAAATGCATACGGAGGTTTTATTAAAAATACTTGCGTGTATTCATTTGTACTATACGCAAATTCTTTAAGAATAAATTCATTTGTAGATGATTTAAACCCCTGGAGATCTACAAACAAGCAGTCTGAGCTCATGATATCCTTCGGGTAATATTGGTCAACGGTTTGTATTCTACAATGCTATCATTCAAAATAAGACAGTAAGCCGCAGTATTACCGGGTATGTCCTGTTCACACTCTAATTCAACTCTCACATCTATTGAACCCGTTTTTAAGGTTTCGTTTTGCCGAGAGCAGTCGATAACAAACAGAGGTGCTTTATCCTTAAATTCTTGCGGACTTAGCAACGGCGCTTGACTGCGGTTATAATACGACTGTTGGAATTTAGCATACTGATCGTATAATATAGCGAATTTTTCAGCTGCGAAACTAACATTAGAACTTTCATACGGAAAATAGGTTGAATTTAAAAAAACTTTTACATCTCTTAAATGACAATGATCAAAGTGTGTCATATCTTTGTTAGTCATATTTTTTCTATCTGTTTTTAATCCGATAACAACATATCGTGGCTTTTCAATTTGAGATGAAGTTTTGATTGCCCAGGAATGTTTTGATGTTTTCGGTAAAAGTGGATACTCATAAAGATCCCAGTTTCTAAATGCTATCTGAATAGCACGATCTTTTTCCAAGCACTTCATTAAATTTAACCTTTCCCGATCAGAAACTTTTATATGTGGCATACGCCATACTATTTTAGATATCGTAATGTTATCTATATATTCATTTGTATTTAATGTAACGCTATTTAAATTAGTATTGGATCTCAAAAGAATAAGTTCATGCTTACAGTTTATAACTATTTTATTGTAATCCTCTGCAAAACCAAGAATCTTGTTTAAAGGAATGCATACAGAAAACGACCCATGCGTAACTTTTGTACCGTTGACATCCCAACCCCATGACTTTGACATTCTCGATTCATGTTCATTTAGAGATAAGAGAGATTTCATAGTAGTTGTAACTCCAGCATTTTTAATTTTGTCTATTTCGATTCCATTAAGCTCATATCGAATATCTTGAAACAAATGAAGTATAGGGTTATTAGTAAACTGAACACTGGCCACCGGTAGTTTTGTTTCTCTGTTGACTACTACCATGTTTCCCTCTATGTATAAGGCACTCTCAGAAGGTAACACGTATAGATCTTGTTGGTTTATTGGTATACGGATTTCATCATTAAAATTGAAACTTGTTACGTAAGGTTTGTAGGAATGGAATTCAAAACTTTCTATTGTGTTATCGTAGCCGAAAGTTTCTGTTAAGTTTAGAATACTCATTTTAATAAACCAATAGTTTTAAGAAATTCTTTATTTTCCTTGGAAAGCCTCGTAAGCTGATTTTTAGGTGTTCTTTTCTTGACAGCACAATGCGTACTAATAATTGTACTGCGCGAAACTAATCTTTTATTGAAATCTATCATCTTTTCCTGAGATGCAAATATATCTGGATCTCTTCACCGCGTAAATTGATTAAGTTATCGTTTATATCCAATATTCTTAACTTTAAAGAGCTTAAACTGTTTTGATTAAGAGGAAAATAAATAACGTTTTTAGGTGTTTCTATAATCCGATAGCCTGGTGGTACATTAGGCACAAACTCGTGAATAATATGACTTGGTTTTCCGTTAATAAATGAACCACTCACAATGTCACATTCAACTCGCACTATAGTTGTAGAGAGAATGGACACAGGAAAAGGAGACTCTGTTAATATATTAGCTTGAATAGTTTCTTGACCGAAACCTAGTAAGTTACCAATCGAATTTTCTTTATTAAAATACACATTTTTAGAACACAATATAGACGTCTTTAACGTATTATTATTACATGTCAGTGAAAATGAACATCCTTTCAGATGTCTTTTCAGGTAATCGTCGAGGTCTTGAAGTTCGTATGACCCTTCAGGAATTTCAACTACTTCATTTTGGCCATAATAAAACATATTATTTCTATAGTCTATATTAGGTATAGAGTTAAAAGTCGAAAAATATAGTAACCCGCATTCATATTCACCATTTAGTTGAAAAGCTGGTGAATGATTTGTGATCAGGGTAGAAGAGGTTCCAGTTATGGACAAAGTGAAAGACATCATGTGAATGATATGGTTTTTATTGAACAGAGATATTTAAACGGTTACTCCAAAATTGCTTTAAATATTTCAAACATAAATGACCGCAATTTACAGTATTAAACTTTTGATAAGTGACATAGTTGTATGAAATAATTTTATTTTTTAAATACTTTATTAATTCTATTGGAGGCTGAAGATCGCCGTAACTATCGAAATATTCACAGTAATTATTATCTTTGACATAGGCTACCCAGTGTGTCCCTTGGTTTTCAGAACTATCTAAATTAATAATTGCGCACTCTACTCTATTCGAACGCTTTGGCAAATTATCTCTCATATAAACGCCACGGAAATGAGGAATATCTGAAGAGTGTTTTAAAATATCTATATTAGTGAGAGCACGTCTGGGAAGCCTGTTGACTAGTTTTTTGAGTATTCTAAACACAATCCCTTTCCATTTCTGTACGGTTTAATGTGCAATCCTTTACCTAATGCAATAGATTCCATCATTTTGTTGTGACGTTGTGATTCGGTTAAGTTTTTCTTTGCAGCTTTGTAATCACCAACAGCTTTAGCTATCCCAGCAGCTCCTCCAGCCAATGATCCCAACGCAGAAAGTCCCGCAAAAATAGGTATCAGTGGTAATATACCGCCAGTTTTCGGAATCGGTATTAAACGCGGAATATGAATTTTACTGTTTCTAGTAAATACTTTCTTTGCGAGCGCAAGAGCTCGGGTGATTGTAGTGCCTTTATCTTTTGATTTGTTTCTTTTCAGTTCCTTCCGCATCTTTGTAACCAAACCTTTAAATGATTTTATGCCTGCACCAGCTTTCATTTTAGATTTCATCACTTTGCTAACTAACCATGAAGCAAGTTTTTCTCCTTTTCCAGCACTTTTCGACTTCAACCTCTGTTTAGCCATTTTATAAAGTTCTAAATCTGCGCGGTGTCGATCTGTTAGGTTAGAATGTTTATCATAAGCTATATCGTGTTTCATGCACGCGTCATCCAATTCATTAACTCCTTTATCACCTCTTAATAACCGTTTATGCAATTTAGTGCCTGGTCCGCAATAATTGTAACCAGGTAAGTGTAATTCAAAAGGCAAGTGATTAATTACACTGTTTAAAAGTCCTATTCCTTTCATATCCTATATGTTAATGACATTTTTTGTGCGAGTAACTATATAAATATATTCATACAATGGCACTTCTATTAATCCAGCTGTTCTCACTATCATTAAGTCCTAACCACTTAACGTATAATTTATTCCCTTTTTTTTTGACCACCTTTTCAATGAGATAAACGTCCGGGTACTTAGTTTTTTGAAGTTCTTGTTCGTAAAATGTGCCCAGAATAGTGTTTCCTCGCTGATCTTCTATATGGTACGTAAACGGTTGAGTGTTACTGACTTGTTTAATAGTAAATAGCTCTGTTGACCAATTAGGCGTATAACTTTTATGGAAAGCGCTTTTATACTTGCTTATACGTACACGATCTCCCACATTGAATTTATTTAATTTATGATATAGATTTTGTTGACGTTTCTTAATATTGTTCTTTACTTCCGATTCATTCTCAAAATTAACATCATTTGGTCTAAATTTTGTTGTACTATGAAAAGTTTCATTATAAGATTTGACTATATCATCTAAAGGTTTTCCAACCCATTTATAATTTCCAATTAAACTAAAATATTTGTACAGTTTGTTTTTAAGCGTCTTTATTAACCTTTCAACAATTGATGCCTTTTTAATTGAATAAGTTGAATAATGATTTATTCCTAAAGATTTTAAATAACAATCAAATTCACTATTGTAAAATTCTTTTCCAAAGTCTGTCTGCAAGTTTCTAGGAATTTGGATTGCTGACTTTATAATTTGTTGAAATGCATTTTTAACTTCTTGTCTAGTTTTCGATTTTGTCGGAATACACCACGCGTACTTTGAAAATGCATCAATGACAACTAAAATATATTTATTTCCTTTATTTATTTTATGGAATTTTTGTAAGTCAATCAAATCTGCTTGCCACAAATCGTGAATGCCTTTTAAAACAACTGCTCGTCGCTTAAAGTTTTTACGAGCTGATCTGTGGATCTCGTTCACTACTTGTTCTTTTGCCATTGCTTAATTGTTTTACAATGTTATCTACCTCGTTTTTTGTATAAAAGTTCAATTTCAACTGAGTTGCGAGCTGATGAATTTGAGAATTTATAACTTTGATTAAAGAATCTAGATACTTCTTGTCATAAATGTTCTGAACGAGCTGATCGACGTACTCCTTATTTACTGCATCATCAGCCGACAAAGGATGAGCAACGCCTTTTAATCTCAGTGATTGTAAATCAAAATCTCCGTCTTCTGAACGAAGCAAAGCCTGACTTTTAAGTTCGTTGACTTCAGATACACCTGCTACACGTAAACGTTTATGAACATGGTGACCAAATTTATCTATGTTCATTTTATGATATATTTTTACGCCAAAAGTTCTGCTTCGACTAACGATAATAGTAAAGTAACTGCTTTATATATTAACATTGTTCACTAATCCCGCTTCTTGTAGTTCTTCAATAATAGATATGATTTCATTATCCAATCCTGTATTACCAGCATCACGAGAAGCTATAAGTAATTTTAACCTTTCTACTAATTCGTTTGGGTTATCCCAATATACATATGACACATCGTTTTTAACATTTTTCATCGTCGGTAGTCCTTCACCACTTACTGAACGTTCTTTAGCTAATTTAAAAAGAGGTCTTATTACATATAAATATTTCATGCCTTTGTTGCTTTTTATTGGTTTATTAGGATTAAACTCTCTTCTATGTGCATTAGTTTCTAATAATAAGGTTTTATAATTACATCTGTCATCCTCAGTTACAATATCTAAATCCGGTACTTTCTTATATAGCAGTTCGAATAAACCTGGCGTTAAATAGTAAGTATGACCATTTACTTTCAGTTTTTTGTCATTTGTAGTGTATACCGGACAGGTTCCCAACATTAGCTTGTCCCGTTCCGTTCGAATACCAAAAGGTATATTTAAGTTGGTAATATATTGCTTTTGAAATTTAGGATCGTCACGAGGAGAAGCGTAAGAATCAGTCGTCTTAAATGAAATATTATTTGAAGAATCCTGATCATTAAAATGTTCACTTTCCACTTCATCGCTTACATCACTTTCATTATCTTTTGATGTCTCATCCTCATCATTTTTATTAACAAGGCTAGATTGAGAAAAATTCCTCACAACCGTTTGATCAGTTATAGATTCCTTCTTTTCTTCACTTGGGCTATATTTAATTCTTTTTACTAACTTTCCCCATTGCAATCCGTCATCAAAATCATCATCATTAGTATTGAAGTAATTATTCTCATTTTTAACTTTAACTATTTCATTAAGCGGTTCTGTAATTGGTTTTAAAACAGATTCCAGAATCATATCATTGTTTGTTTTTACATCGCGAATAAGTTTAACCTTCTTTTTAACTGCTTCGGCTGACCGGAGTATCTTTTCCTTTAGCACTTTATCTTCATTAACTTTCTCGACTTTCGAGCTCATGTCCGTTCTCTTTGGATTCATTTAATATAATAAACGATTATTCGAATACTATTCAATAAGTATGTACTTAAGTATATTAATCTACAGTAATGAATGTATCAAACCCCATTCTATAACATCCAGAATTTTTGTTACAATCCTTGTTTATAACCAAGTAGCTGAAAGGTGCGTTCCATACTTTAGCGCAAATTTCACGAAACTGCGACCATGACATATCGGTTCCAACGTGCTCATCATAAACATGACGTAAATTAACATCATCTTGCTTAAAAAGAATTATTAAATTAGCATTATCCCTTATTAATTGTTTTGGTACTTTACTGTACGTTTGATTTAAATAAAAGCTATCAATATTTTTATGTCTTCCCATTGCAAAGTAATCCCTTATGTTGTTTTGGTTTTCACAAGCCACATCATCAAATATCATGATTGAGTTATAGTTAGCTTCGTTTGGGCTAAGTATTTCTTCATTTTCACAATATTTTTGAAATGTAACCGTTGGAACTAACGCTAATACTTCTTCTAAAAATCGATACATAGGTTGGAAAAGGGTTTTTGAGTAAACATAAACATTTTGGTACCGTAACCCTTGTTCATGAAGTAAAAGACCAACCATTAAATTAGTTTTCCCGCAATTAGAAGGACCGCAAATTATACTGCGAATATTGTAAGGTAAAAGTTCACCATGACGTACACAAGGCTTATTGCGAGCTGAAAAAACAAGATCCAACTGCAAGCTCTGATTTTGTTTTACAAACTTCATATTTCTTCAAAATTTCTCAAGCGATGCATAGGTACGTTTTACTTGCATGAAAGACTTATTCCAATTAAGGGAAATCACGACTACGTTTTCACATATATATAACAATTTTGATGCGATTGTTTTTAGCTAATAATTCCCGTTGCAAACGTGCACGTTAACGCGATCATTTCATTTTGGGCAAACCCAATTTCCGTTACGACGTGTTATTTGTTAAATACGTATGTTAACGCGAGAGATAATCGTTTTATTTTAAGCACAAACCCAATTTCCGTTACATGTTGCGAAACGCGCACGTTAGCGCGATTGTTTCATTTTGCGCAAACCCAAATTTTGAAATCCACAAAATAATATTGGGCATTTGGATCACACGAGTGAGGAGGGCGAAATTTTCGCCCGATCGAACGAGGTGGGCCAGAATGCCCAATATTATACTACTTACACCGTGTTTCCGCAGTGATTTCAAATGTGAGAGAGACACTATAATCATGCAGTTAAATTATAATTGTCCACAATTGTCTATGACACACGAGTGACAGAAATTAACTGTCAGGTTCAAGTGCAAGTGTGTAGTGTGTGTGTGTGTGTGCGATAGCCAGCCGAAGGTTATTAAAAAGATGGTAGTAGTAAGTACACTATACTCGCGCTGTTCTAAAAATACCGATTTGACAGCTATCAAACTCAGTACAAAATATTTTGTACTTCTTTGACAGCTGTAAAAAAGCTGATTTACTTGTAAATATCTGTATTAATATAATAATCCTTTCACCCATTGATCTGGAAAGCGGCTAAAGCTGGGTCCACATTTGTATCATTTTACCGATCACGATCACGCGTATCGTATCGAGCTCGCGTATACTAAGTATGGACGCTCACTTTGGGCACACCGTATCACTACCATCGTCGCGTGAAAAAATGCGTCCGTACTAACCGTAGCGTAGCAGCGTATCGTATCATAACGCCGTATCATTAAGTGTGGACGCTAGCCCCTTTGATGATCGGGGAAAAACCGCCTCGAGAGCGATCACGGCGTATCGCGTATTAAATTATAACTTCGTATCGTGATACAGTATCAAAACACGTACCGATCTTGATACGCGTATCCGATCGCGAGTGTGCGGAGTATATAATAAACGCGTGTCAACATCGATCCCGAGCGATCAGATACGGCGCGCCGCATGATCGCGCTGTTTTTGCGTCCATACTAGCGATCTTGATACGCGTCGGTGCAACGCGACAGAGATACGATACGACGAAATGATACAAATGTGGACCCAGCTTTACAGACCGTGATACCAAAGTACGCTTAACAAATTATGATCTGAAGCATTATCAAATTTATCAACCACAAAAGAGCCCGAGCCTTTCTAGAACAAACTTCCTTTAGGTGATCTCCAAAAATAAACATAAAATATACCCATAATATTAAAGTACCCTAAGCTTGTCTGAAACGTGTTCTTAGATCTGTAGGGTCTTTAAAGATATAAAAAGGATTTTCTGCGAAGAAATATTTTATTTCATCATTCCCTAATCCCCTTATTCATAAACGCAAAATAAACCTATTTTAGTTAAAGAACCTTTTGCCACTTTTTATAATTTAAAGCTCGTGCCTACATTCTTACATGACATACTGATATAGACAAAATACTTGTTATCACGAAATGGTTCCAACTCAGCGTTATGCTGGCATTAAAACCAGCGCTGGTCTTCCGTTGGAACCATCCAGTGAAACCACGGAAGATTACACACAAATATCACAAACACACACACACACACACACACACACACACACACACACACACACACACACACACACACACACACACTAAACTAACATAAACAAAACAAAAAGTAAGAAAAAACCGAAATAAATGTGAAACAAGTAACAAAAATATTATGGAGGGTATCTCAGCTTGTCCGCTTGGTTGCGCTTGCGCATGGTTTCATACATTTTGTTGGTGACGGCGACTGGTTACGCCGCCATGGTGTCCCGGTGAAAAGCGGACCTTTAAGTTTCAAAAATATATATTCCATTACAAGTAATTACAAGTAGGTACCCCAGGTAGGCATGAAGTTAAGGGTTTTCACACGAAGTAAAGTTCTCGTACGCAAACTCTTTCTACGAATTTCTATAAATTTCAGTCGAAACCCAATACAATTATTTTCAAATCGTATCGTAACACCGTTACAGCCGTACTTACATGTAAAATACAGCCAAGGGCGCAATGCTATCAGGCACGATAATCTCTCGAATAATAATTCATTTCGGGCCATTTTCCCATAAATTTGCATATCGATAACGCTGACGGAATAAATTTCTGTTGGATTTAAACTAATTTTGTTTAATCAGACGTAGGTATTTGTATTAACTATAGTTAAACATCTTTTAACTTTTGTTTTGAAACAGAGTAAGTAAACACACAGGCCACCTAAAAGTAAGTGGGACCTGTGACCCTTAGACATTTGCATGCTCAAGATATCTTAAGAATGCAATCCTGAGACCGCAAATGCGTTGCCAACCCTGAGGACTAAGATGGAATGCCTCTTTGCTAGTAATGTTACCGGCTGTCTTATTCCCGTACCAATGCAAAAACCTAGGGCCTTGTGTAGGGTCCATTCGGATCGCTACCACCATCTTATAGGGCGATTAGACCCTTCTTTGCCCGTGGTCCTACTGCGTAGTTCTAGTGACTAATGATTTCTATTTGAATATCAAATTAACAGGGTAACGCGGAGCTCCTATGTCTGGGTGGTTTGGCCCTTCGGGCCTGCTGCAATACTAACATAACCTAAACCTACCACATATTTATGATACTAATTTTGATCAGTAGGACTACAAAATCAAATCAAAATCAAAATACTTTTATTTCGGACAACGTGATCCATATTGGGTTAGTTAAAAAAATATAATACAATTACAATTACAAAGACGGTTTTAGGACAAATACCAAACACAAAAACACTAAAAGTAATTTAAAATTATCCTACTTAAAAGTTAAAATCTAAACTACGCACTAGGACTACAGCCAAAGCACTGATTAGAGAACCGGTAAATGTCTAGAATAGAGGCATTTAATCTTAGTCATTAGAGTTAGTAACTCGCAATCTTTGGATTGCACTCTAAAATTGTTTTATGGTAACTAACTGATGTTTAGTGATTATGTTACGGCATCCAGTTGTAGTATAACTAAAACCAATTAACCATTAAACCATATCTTATCTATATCGAATCAGATATTATCCATACCATGAGAAAAAAGAAACACCGATATTTTTATACTTCATCACCATTTCATTTATTGACGAACATTTGTCGCACGTTAGCCGATTTATCGTCCTAACCCTGACCAGTGAAACACGAACTCTCTACTCACGTATTTTTATACGGATTCCTTTTTATTTCTTTACGAGGTAACGTATAAGGAAGGTCAAGTAACGTTGGTGTCGTGATATTAGGAGGCTTAAAGTGGCATCCGAGCCGGAGCTTCGTATGAAATTATATCGCGCCCTTTTGTACAGTAATTGTCGTCATTTCTCATTCGAGATAGGACGTAACGTATAAAGTGACCACGGGTATCGTTTATCTCCCACTTACCGTCTACCCCTGTAATGTAATGGCGCAGGAATCCAGTGACGTGTACCCACGACCGCTCTTTTATCATTTTCTGAGGAATAAAAGATACATTTGACCGTATAATTTTATGAAAATCGGTACAAGGCTGCTTAATTTTCATTTATACCCTAGAAAACTAACATAATTACACCCTTCTGGATCTGAAACGACGGACAGGTAGGTATGAACCTTGTTGCCATTAAAAATATTTTCAAAATTTTAGTTAGGTTCCATGCTAATATTTTAGTAATCATAGAAAATATTTGATTACTGTTCGTTGCCTGCGACTTCGTCCTTTATCGCGACTGAAAAGTACTCTATGTTCTTCTTCAGGGTTTAAGCTATCTTCATACCAAATTTAATCTACTCTGGTTCGGCGGTTTAGCCGTGAAAGTGTAACAGACAGAGTTGGTTTTGCATTTATAATATAAGTATAACTTTATCTATATATGTAAAAGGCAAACCTGACTGACTTATATATCAACGCACAGCCAAAACTACTGTAGGTACCTAGAAACTTGAAATTTGTTACAGGGGTTCCTTTTATGATGTAAGTGAGCACTAAGAAAGGATTTTGCGAAAATCGAACCCCAACGGGAAGAAATGGGGGGGGGGACTAGCGGGAAATTAATTCTACGCGTACGAAGTCGCGGGCGTCCTCTAGTTTATTATATAAGGATATGGATTCCATACTTAGTTTCCTGCACTCTCCCTACCCTGTTTTCTTGTTTTCAATGAATTGTCATCATGTTCACCATGTAATAGACTCACTTAGTTAAAGTACTAAATTTAAATAACCATTCTATTTAAGGTACTTGTAAATGATATCTAATTTATTGATGCGTGAAATTCATGTAAAGTAATGTTATTCGTGGTACCTATTAGATTAGGCCGTGTTTACACGAACGAACCTAACCTACCTAGTAATGCAAGCAAACCAGTCATTTTGCGAGTCAGACATTTTGATACGAGTATTTAGGGTAGGCTACAGCGATGTGGTCATTTGGCGAGACGATAATTTTGCGACCGAGTCATTCTACTACTACCCCACCTTTATCCTTTACAAATTGCAGCGCAATACAATGAATACTTAGCTATCCAGAGAGGTAACGCAGCCAGTGTCATAGGGACCATGCCGCGAGCGAACCTGCTAGAGGGGGTGTTCTTTTTATAGTGGTGATTATTATTTACGTCTTTAATATTTGAGTAGCTTAGTTTTTATTTTAATTTAAATAAGTTTAGTTTTAACTTTTATTGGATTATATTAAATATGTATCTACAATATATTTAAATCAAAATTTTATTTAAGCAAAATTGATGTACTTAATGAATACATAGTCTATCAGGTATGTCGCCGATGGTAGTCCTACAAACTATAGATCATCCCCCTAGGGGCCAGGGAGGATCCGTAACGCAAACGTCAGCGATTTTCGATAACTGTATCGAGTTGACACAAGCGGCAGACACGATAGATTGATTGTGTTCAAACAAGAATGTCCCGAAACGAGGATATGACGTAAAAGGAATCAATCGATAGATGCTAGCTTAAGTTAATCATGAACATTTTGAAAGTTAACGAAAATCTTTTACGTTAGCGTAATGCGTCTTGTTAGTCCTTAAATTGGCAGTGTATCTAATAATGCACATACTACAATGCTCACGTTTTTTTTTTATGCTGATTTCAAATGAAATAGGGTTTGAATTTACGTATTTTTTTTGCTAATTTAAGGGCTAGGGCCTCTGGGAAGTTACCATTTTGTTTTATTCTTCTCAGTAAAACCATTTGGCTTTTTACATTCGTATCGTATTGTCAACGTTACAATAGCTCTCTAATACTTTTTTACACAGTTATGGCGGCTAAGTTTAAAAACCAATACGATAATAAGTATGTTAAAATCAACATGGTTTTACCGAGTAGAACAGATCTCCAGTAAGCTTTTTATAAGTCAATAATTTTGGGCGCCTAGTGAAAAATGGTATAAGTCGACTTAACTCGTAATAAAAAGGGTGTATACATAAACGGAGTACTAGACTTAAACTCTTTTTCACTTGATCTTCAGGTGACATAATCCTTTTTCACTAGTACCCCATAATTAGATTAACTAGTTTATAATCATCGTCAATAATCCAATTTGTACTCGTATATCTCTTGATGTCTACCGTTGTACACTTTTTTTTTTCTTAATTAATGGCTTTCACTTCTTGTTTTAACAAGGTGTATTTTGCCAGTATCGAGTTTTAGACAATCGTCATGGACTTATTAGAGAAACAAGTCCATGGATATCACACGCGAGGACAATTGTTCGGTTAAAGAGATTTACTCTGGTGGACTAAACTGAAGCACATGGGGTTAGCTCCACACGCTTCTGTCAAGTCCGTTCTACACTTACTTACCCCCTTACTAATAGACGTTGAGTAACGGTGGTATACCTATACAATGTTTTGTCCTTATCTGTCAAATTCAAATGTCACAATGACATATAAGGACAAAACATTGTATAAATAGCTATACCACCGTTACTCAACGTTTATTAGTAAGGGGGCTATTCTCGGACGGTGAATTATCAGCCTTAGTACGAGAAACCAGTTATGTTATCTTAACTTAACGTCACTACGCCAAGGCGCATTTTAGATCTTAGACAGTTTAAATAACGTCTGTAATCCTTTATGTGACTAAAACACATAGCGTTCTTAACTCGCGCAGTAAAGTTAACAAAAAAAATATTTGATCCGCCTACTGAATAAACTCAAATTTAAAAGGACCTGTAGCTTTGTCCAAAACATACTAATATCGGCATTCAACAAACACATGCGTATATTATTTTTGGAAAAACATGTCTCAGACCCGATCGGCTCTCTTATTATTTGTGTTTATTGTCTGCGTTGCCCTGGAGGTATGTTTGCTTTTTATTATTTTCGCCCACATTTATATGTATAAGAAAAATATGTTGGTAAAGTTTCGTGTGTCATCATAAAATATTGATAAAGCTGTCTCAATTGTGCACTAAAAAATACACGCTGTATATTTTTGTTCAAATAAAGACGTATTTTTTAAGAATATATTTTCGTAATAATTTTGTGAAAGGGTACTTAGGTATTCCTTCAATTGGGTTTTTACCCGACTTCGAAGGAGAATTTTGTTTTTCGAGTGTACTTACATATGTAGGTATGTATGTCTATATCTTTGCCACGCTATGCAGCCTAAATGGCTCGATCGATTTTAACATATGAGATGTCGTTAGATTTGTCTTGGTTTTGGAAATGATATGCTTAAAATAATGCATTATAGCCTTATAATGCCCATAATATTTTAATCAAAGTGGGGTTGTTAAAGCCTGCCTTTTATTCAAGTTGTTGAATGATCGTTTTTCAAATTAAGGTTATCAATGGACATATAACTCACTCGAGTAATTGCTCAGGCGAGTTGAATACAATCGCTTTTATCTAGAGGCTTGTGAAGCTAAAAATGTCCATACAAAATGCGATAACGTTTTTCTCCCCTTAAACATAATCGGATTTTTTTGATTTTTGAATATGTTGTAGATATTATGAAAATCTAGGTCTTTGGACGCAGTTTCTAAAGAAAGCTAGTTTAATTGTGATGTTTTTAACTAGGATACATGAAAATCGGTTAGGGGCCGCCATTACATCGGCTTTTTTTACCTTTTCAATAGTTATTTGTAGACGTTTATTTCGTCGGTCAATAAACCGTGTCATAATGACAAGCATCAAGTTACGAGAAAGTACAGTCGGTCTTATAAGTGACAAAGCACAAAGTTACGAGCGTACGTCAACATTAACCCCTGCTTGGTTGCGACAGGTTTCTATTATGTCTCGGCAATTTTATTAGAGTTCTTGACTGTTTCTACTAATTAAATTTCCCCTGTTACTTGAAATAAATAAATTAGTAATTAATGAAATTGTTTTTCAGATGGTCTCCGCCTTTCCTGCGCCTCAAATATTTGTAGCCGATGGTTGTAAGTAGAATTTCTGATACCTTTCTATGTAAAATAAAATTATCTGCGTGTAATTATTGAACCCCGTTATCTAAGGCTTAGTTTGGGGGCAAGTGATGGAGCAATTTCGATAATTTGAATCTATAGAAATGAAGTTGACTTACTCACTAACATATCAAAAGATGTGATATATACTCAACAGATCTCTGCTATAGTGATTTTTTAAATTATTATGAAATTAAAGATTTTTTTTTGTTTATGATTGTATGTTTCACAATAAATTAACAATATTTTTTCCAAATTATATGAAGTCACAGTTCCAATAAGATATAAAAAATATTAAAGTAGTATTACTTAAAAACTAACAAAATCAAATAATAATGCTTTCATTACAGATGACAAGGAAGACATCGAAACAGGAGCAAAGTAAAAACCAATCATCGTTAAATCGATGACGTAATTGATTTATATAAAAATTCGCGTTGCAACTTTTGCAAACAAGTACCCATTTGTATAACTTTTAAGTAAATGTTATTAAAAATATGAAAACGTAAGCAAATTATTACTTTAAAAAAAAAGTAAAGCCAGTTCCTTCCTTTTTGTTCGCGAGATTTCCGGCATGATGGATAGCAGCTTTGTTTTTACAAATTGAGATGTCCCGCGCTGCCCCGTTTCCTCTTGTGATAATTTATTTTTTCTCTCTCATAACATTAACAACAATATTTCATTCCAGAAAATTGATATTTTTACTTAACACTGGAACAAAAGTGATGAAACATGATAGTAAACTTTATTAGTACCGATTTTATAACATTAAATCTTCCTATTTACGTTGAGAACAAAGATCTGTGGAATTTGCTCTGCAACAAACAATTTTGTTCAATGAATTTGAAATTTTGAAACATTCTCTGCTTTGCCCAAATATTACCAGAGGGGCTAGACAAGATGCACTACGCTAGCTATCGTTTCTATTCGTTTCGTTTTTAAACCAATCAAGTCACTGGTAGATCACGTGACTTTTCGTATCACGTCATCTACAAGGGACGCGATTGGTTTAAAAACGTAACGAATAGAAACGCTGGTTAGCGTAATGCATCTTGTCTAGCCCCTCTGATGGTGAATGCCTAACGGAATTAAGTTCTCATTTTGTATATTTAGGAGCGTCCCCACTGAGAGCATTCGCGTGAATATTCGATCGGTGTGGACGTTGAGCCGAGCGTTACAAAGCTTAAAGACCACTCGATGTTCGCGCCGAATACTCATTACACGCGAATGTTCTCAGTGAGGACGCTCCTTTACTAAACTAAACTTGGGCCACTATTCTACTAAATACAACCAAAATATGTTTATGGCGGCCGAATTTAAAACAATGCGATCACAGGTCAAGTCAAAGGCAATATTATTTTACGGTATTAAAGGCAATAATGTAATAATCTCGTAGTGCTTCATGTTTTTTAACGCATTGTAGCTTTGAAAATGCAAATGACTATGGGTCACAGCGGGCCTAGTATGGCTGCATCTATATCGCGTGTCATATGTGGATAAAGCATCCGTCACTCTCGTACTTATTTACGTGTCAGGAGGTGACGGATGCCTTATCCAAACTTTGTCAGGTGATAAACGCAGCCATATTACAGCCCCAAATTCAACTTACCATCAGGACCTCTATTTAGGCGGGACAACCATATTGTCTTGTCTTGATAGCTCTTATTTACTTGACAGTAATGGCGGCCGAGTTAAAAACAATATCATAACAGGTCAAAGACAAATGGTTTTTACAGTCTAGAATAGAAGGCCAGGGGTCCTAATATGGCTGCGTTTATCGAGTGACAATCTTTGGATAAGGCATCCGTCACCTTCTGACACGTAAATAAGTACGAGAGTGACGGATGCTTTATCCACATTTGACACGCGATATAGACGCAGCCATACTAGGCCCGCTGGTGGCCTGTGTGTGCAAAAATGTTTTGGCTTTGTGAAGGTGTTTTTTTTTCTGAATTACATAAATAAATAGTTCCACAATGCACTTACCTACATTTTGGGAATATATTCATTTAAAAAAAAAGGACTAAGTAGACATTTTCTGTCCGTGTACATACCCATACCTAAAATATTTTAAACTCTTACGAAAGATACAAAACTCAATATAAATAATACAGTGAAACGGACCCGGAACGTGCATTACCATCAAATAACTTCCGTCATTACGAACACAGTTGTTATTCCTGCATATTGTTATTCCTGCAACTCAAATTTCATCGTACAAAAGCATCCGCCATTACTTTTACTTGAAAATTCCAACGCGTACAAAAGGCAAAAAGCGGAAAAAGGGGAAAAAATGATATTCCGATTGCCGGTCTCGCATTTCTTGCTTAACGACACATCTCTGCATAACAAAAGACAAATAAAAACAGAAACGTTTTTATCGTGTCAGGTGTCATGAAAAACACTATGCGTTTTAGGTCGCTTGGTGGATTTTGTGCGGCGTTGGACTCGTAAATATGGCTTGGTATTTATTTTGTAGCTTAATAGTAGGTTATTGCCTAGGCACGGAAAGTAGGCAATTGGCTGACAAGATGATTGGCGGGCCGAACGTTGGCGAGGCATCCTAAAGTCCGAGTGAAGCGATGCCCGTTTCCGCCGAGGCTCCTCCGGACGTGCTGAAATCAGATCGAAAATAATTAACACTTGCTCAGGAGACGCTTGTGGAGATTATTTTTTTGCTGTTTATTAATTTCGATCTTATTTCAACACGTCCAATGGTGATAATGTTTGGCAGTGGAAAAGTCTCTGCGTTGCCCTTCGCTATTTGTGCGCTGGCCCTAGGTAGACGGCTTGCAATTAAAAAAATGAGAGCCAACAAAGAGAGATTTTTTCTTAGTTGACATAACATGAATACAATAGTTAAGATATTAGTTATATCAACCAAAGCTTATAGTAACAACAGCAATTTCTTTAGTGATTCAACTAAAATCTTAGTTGATGTATCTAACGTCTTAGTTGATGTATCTAAAGCCTTGTCAGGCTCGTATGGGATCAAGACGCTTGTGCAAACAATCACAATCTTGTTAGAAGCGACCTATTTTTTTGTTCAGTGTGTGATCGCAAGGTACCTTGTTCAAACCTCCTCGGTCCCCATGTACCAATTAGCTCAACTTGCGTATACTATCTGATCCTCTTACGGTGAAGGAAATACAACGCGAGGAAACCTGCACATTCAAACAACACTCAGCTATGAATGTTCAGGTTATGACTACATGGAAGAGTACAGGGACTGTATTATACTCGGCAAAACGATATTATCTTTGACGTGTTAAATCGTATTTTCAACGTTACAATAGCTCTTATTTACTTAACATTAATGGCGTCCGAGTCAAAGGCCATATGGTTTTACTTATTAGAATAGAGGCTTGTTAGTTTGTATTTGTTCAAGTGTTTTCATTTCATTTTATGTATCTTACCTAGCTTTATCACTCCTGTCATACGCAGCTCGTTTAGCGATGTTCATCTCGAGCGATTTCAGACTAGCGTTTTTTCTGCGCGTTTTACGCTCGTTTTCACATGCGCGCTACATTTCGCGCTTCAGTAATCCGAACGCGCGTAGACGCACTCATTTTATCGTGTTCGCTAAAATTAGTGTTAAGATTTTCGTGGGTCACGCGTCAAAGGCCTTAACAAACGCGCCTTGGCTTGTACGAGATACGCGTGTGGTCAATTTGCGCGTTTAAGAGCGTACAAAAACGAGCCTGTACGCGCTGAAAAAACGCTAGTCTGCAACCGCCCTGAAGCGTAATTCTTATCAGTTTCTTTCCTTGACTTCCTAGTCTTTTAAGATAAAACTGAGTATAAAGAGCTATCTAATTAAAGTCCATTGTCTATTTAATTTCCTTTTTCAATCTTGACGTCGCCTGTGAATACCTAGAGAGATAGTAAAAAAGTTAAGACTGCTTTGTACTCGTAAATTCTTTTGTATTAAACCTCTTTCAAACAGGTGTACGTGTATGTCGGTATACAATAAGGAAGGATGCAATAAGGAATGTTGCAACCGTGGCTATGATACTAGGGCTTCTATTCTAGGCGGTAAAAAAAATTATCGTATTTGACCTGAGGAGTTATTATGACATGGCTACGCAGTTAATTTTACGGCGAGCGTAAAAGACAGAATTATAGTAGCTTTTTCCTTTTCTTTCACCGTAAACTGAACTGTACCATCATCATCATCATCATCATCATCATCATCATCATCATCATCATCATCAGTCTATATTAGTCCATTTCTGGACATAGGCCTCCCCTAATGAGCGCCATAGCGCCCTGCACAACAACAACAACTGCATAGCTATGTCATAATAACCCCCTGTTATTGTTTAACGTGGTTGTATAACGATTGTTTTTAACGTGGCCGCCATTACTGTCAAGTAAACAACAGCTATCAAAACGTTTACCGTCTTACACACTCAGCTGTTCGAATGCGCATGTTTCCTCACGATGTTTTTCCTTCACCGTTAGAGCATCGGGTGCACTTAAGTTAGTAAAACGAATTAGTACATGGTGACCGCGGGGGTTAGAACTCGGTACCTTACGATCACGAGTCGACCCCCTAAGCCACTAGGCCACCGACGCCGCAACGCTCTTAACGTAAGCTGTCAGACGGTCGCGACGAGCGCCTACGCCAATGCCATACAATTTGTCACTTATCGAAAATCGTTTACGTTTGCGCTAAGCAACTTGCTTACCCTCGCTGGTCTTTTAAAAAAGTCGGATCCTACTTAGTTTTCTGTCGTATCCGGATATTGTACGGAAAGTAATAAGAGCCGGTGCCTAGGTGAAGGAAACACAATTTAGATAAGAACTCGTGGAACTATTTCCTCGGGAATAGATCCAGACAGGTAGATAGGTGACGCTTTTAAACAGCGCCTTTATGCTTACCTGAATGGATCCACTCAGTTTGCAATCCAGAAAAAACAATTTTTTTTGGGTTCCGCGCATTTAGTGAATAAACGGAACGGTGAGGATTAATCACGTTATCAGATATGCCTGCCCCACCGTAAGAAGGGGTTTTGTCTACGAAACTACAGCACCTACAATAAAAAGAAAACCGGGAAAAAGCATGTCGGACGTATATCGGAGTACAGGGTTCCAACCAGAGGGCTTATTGTCTAACGCACTCGCAAACACAACTTCTTCAAAGCGGAGCAATTGTTTTCATTTTGTATGCAGACAGGCCTTCGATTTTCAAAATGGAAACGATCGTGATTGCGAGTGCGTTAGACCAGGGGTCGGCAACCTTTTAGCAGCCAAGGGCCACATAGTAGCTAACGAAATTGACGCGGGCCGCACGTGTTAATAATTTATGACTTTACAGACAAAAGGTACCACAATGTCGGTAGTCAATAAGGACGAATTCTAATATACTTTTTTATGCAAAGAGCGCCTTATTGACAAACGACGATCGATGCGGCATATTTCGCCCGAAAACGACACATTTATTTACGAGTAGGTACTTGTATAAGGATACTAAGTAAGAAACAAATGTCAAATTAAACTTGTTTATTAAAATTCGAAATGGTTTTCTAATTAGAGTAATTGTAAAATTATGAACAATCCCTAATTCTAAACACAACGACGTTTACATAAAAAATTGCCAGGAAGGCTCGCGGGCCGCACGTAAGGGGCTTGCGGGCCGCATGCGGCCCGCGGGCCGCCTGTTGCCGACCGCTGCGTTAGACAATAAGCCCTCAGCTCCGACGCCGTTACTAACCCAAAATTATCTCGAAAAACACCAAGTATTTTTTTATTAAAGTTATTTTGTGATGATTTTTAGAAGGTACCTATAAACACATTAGATGGCCGCCTGTATCTCAAAAAAAACAAGTTTACTTGGTCATGGTAGTTTTCCTTTTAAATTTGTTAATGTGCTTAAATTTAAGATATTTTTCAGATTTTGCTGGAAGGGGTGGACACGCAATTCTAGCGAAATCGACACTTTTAGAGTTCAAAATTTCCTAAACGGTCCTCCAAATTTGAAAATTTATAGTAACATGTATCAATGATACCTCATTAGATTTCATAATCTAAAAAAATAAGTTTGCTTTGAATGTCCGGGACATAAAAAAAATATTTTTTAAGATTTTACTTTACAACTTTGTCGGCATAATTGAAATGTACAACTATGCCTAATCACAGCTTTGTAGAACCAAGAGTCTTGGATTTTAAAATCGCGGACAGACGGACATGGCGAAACTACAAGGGTTCCTTATTGACTACGGAACCCTAAAAACAGAATGTATAGAACCTCACTCATGGTTTAAAGAAAGTCCTAGACGGAAACCTCTAGGGCTTGAAGATTACTAGATATTCTTTGTTGTTTTTCGATACTATAGAACGCAATGAAAGCAAACCCGACTTGCACTTAACTTTTTTTTACATTCTCTTCGGACATTTTGAATACGATGTCTTGACGGTTAATGAAATCTATTTACAATCTGTTTTTATTATACTTTAGACATTTACGAAGTTAGGTACTTTAGAGCCACTTGCAGTATAAAGATCAATCTAGTTATAGGTTTAATACCAGTTTAGTTGCGTTAAAATCTGTGGGACTGTCACTCTTAAGTCCGGACTTAATACTAAAACTAAATATCATATTTCCATACATTACTATTCTCTTATTCATAAACCCGCAATTCTTAACATATGTTTTGACCTTACTCTCACTGTGACATATAATGATATAAAAAATTCAGTGTATAAAATCTAGCTATAAAAAACCTTGAATCTACGGTAGACTTATAAAAAAATTTTTTAACCACTCGATGAATATACAAAATGTCAACATCAACGTTCTTGCTAGGAAAGTTTAAGAAATAAATGCGGAAACGGACGAGATTGCCTGTTTCAAACGCTTCCGTCCGTGCTTTCAAAAAGACTATTAGGTTTGTTCCTCTCTCTCATTTGATCTTATGTGAGTATACCCGGCTCTATCTAAACCCGAAAGAGATTTTTAGACCCCTTGTACTGTATTATAATGAATGATTAACTAGATCAGTGGTTGTCAAACTAGGCAAATCCAAATCTTTGTGAAAAAAATGTTCTTTTGAATTACATAACGACTTTTTTTCGACGGAGCCCTTACAGAGGCCTTGCGGAGCCTCAGGTCTCCACGGAACACAATTTGAAAATGGCTGAACTAGGTAAAGTCATACCGCCATTTTTGAAGTAAGTATACAAATGCCTGTGCCGCCAAATTACTGAATAAACCTCTTTATTTTTTTATAAATACTTGAATTTGCTGTTATTTTACTGTGAATTTCTCTAGACAAACACTTGAGAGGTATAATGAAAACTAAAGATAAGATCAAGCGGGTTGCATTAGGCGATAAGGCCGTCCGCTCGTTAGGTTAAACGCGTCTTTCGCCGCATCTGCGTGCGAGCGCCGATATGAATATTACAAGACGACATATCGTCGTACCCAGCTTTTTGACGCAGTCTTTAAGTAACAGTGCGAACAGCATGTGGTGAATAAATTATTATTATTATAAGTACTCGGGAGACCGAGCGTTGCTCGGGTTGAACCCGAGTTTTCGCAAAGATGGAACTGAAGTAACTGATTTATTAACGCAAAAAAACCCTTATTCCTCATATCAGTTTATTTTGACTAAATCATCATCATAAGTAATTTCAGTCGAGGACATCCGCTGCCGGATATAGGCCTCGACCGGTCATGCAACCGGTTTTTCGCAATCTTAGACATGTCGTCGGTCCTTCTTATTTGAGGTCTACCCACACTGTATCTTCCAGTACGCAAACGTCACTAGAGAACTATTTAAAAATATCGGTCATCTGCTCTGCGAGTGATGTGTCCCACCTACTGCCACTGGACTCCACGAGGATAGCTCTTCATTGCCCTTTGAGTAACTTTAAGCTCATTTTAATTTAATTTCTTAATTTTGACCTTAACTTATCCTTCTTCCAATTTCCGATATCGCCTTTTTGACTCATGGAAATGGGCACAAAAGTCGAATTAGACCTGGTGAACGCATCCTTATCATACTGTTATTATTGTACCGTGATTAAGCCCTACAAGGGGTATTTGTCGTAATAAACGGTATTGTCGTTATCCCACAAACTGCTCCAAGTCACACAAGTCACCTAATAACAGTAATTTAGCTATGATCCTTGACGTCGTTTAGACTTTGCTTATACTATGGGCATTAAAAAGGGGCACAGTAACCAGCTACGAGGTGTTGTCACAATCTGTTCGGATTGGTTAGAAAGTGATAGCGTGATATTTAAGTGACAGTAATTGGTTTTTATTATGAGTAACGTTACACGGGTGATTGTTTTAACGTACGTGTAAATGCAACTGTAATAGTAAAATAGTAAAAAATGTACGGTTCGGAACGAAGATTGGAACGGCGCGTGGCGTTTCCCGCGGTCCGAACTTAACGTGTAAAGGCCGCTATTGTCACCAGCGACGCGATTGGTTTAAACACTAAACGAATAGAAACGTTAGTTAGCATATTGCATCTTGGCAGGGCCCTCAATCGCTCACTGACTGGCCTTAGGATAAACTGCTTCACTGAATACAATAATATTTTTATAACGGCATATTGGTGCATAACTAAATGTCTCTAAAATTAAAGTTAATCTCTAATGCATTAAGTTTCTTTTTGGTGCTTCAGAACTGTTTTTACAAATTATATAGACTAAATTAAAAATTAAAAAGCTAGTGGCAGGTTCAATCATGTTAGTCTTCACATCAATTCACTAATGGAACGCCATTGCTCCACTACTTTACAAAATTATTATTAGCCTGAGTGCCCATAATAATATCATGATAAAATTAATATCATACACAGCCTCGCCGTAAAGAGACGTGAATAAAAATGTTGCAATTAAAGTCAAATATTAAAATAATAAATATTTTGATAGTCATGGAGAACTTTATGGGCGTTTACCGGAATTTATTTGGTTTTACTAAATTGACGCGAGTGCTTATAGCAATAAAGATCGTTATAATATCAACTGTTTATATAGTTGGCACTGCACTTTACATTTGGAACGTCGATTGGTCAACGCTAAGACGCAGTGAAAACGTCATGATGCTCATTTACGAAGCGATCTATCATCTGTTAACTACAGCACTAATAATAATTAGTTTCATTAATGGTATACGAAATTCAAATGCATTTCGATTGATAATATTAAGCATTGATCGTGTGCATGGAATTTGCAAAGATGGAAATATTTATTCGCAGGAATTTAACAAAATGCATGTACAGTGTGTGGTTAACTCAATAATACTGATTGCATCCCTTGTTATATTATTAGTAGCTAATTCATATATTGCGTTTCAAACAATGTCTGCCCACGAGCTATATACTTATATTTTTGCCATAAGAGTGTTTTTAATAATGTGTAAAGAAGCTCAAATGTACGTAGAACTACTTTCCTTTAACGTTTTAATTAGGTTAATAACAATGACATTACAACAAATTAACCTGACATTAGCAACATCATTGAGACTTATTAGTGAAAGTATTGATGACTGTGAAATTATTGAAGGCAGTAAAAGAATAGATGACAGTGAAAGTATTGATGACAGTCAAAATATTGATAGCAATCATAACATTGATGACAGTAAAAGTATTGATAATGATGAAAATGTTATGACTCATTGCGGTCGGCTACAAGAACATGTAAATCAGTCTATAACAGTATTTAATTGCTTAACTCTGTGTAGTGAAAAACTGAAGCAGTGCTTTGGGATTCAAGTATGTTTATATTTCTATGTTAGTCATCTTCTAGCTCTTCTACTTCTACTAAGACATTCAGTATCATTCATTAATATCATCCTTCCTTGAGAGCATCATATATTATGTTTATAGGTATTTAATATTTTTTAGTTTTATTTAACTTTTTTTAATTTAAACTCTTTATTGCACTGCACGTTTTTAAATAATTACAAAACAATAAATTTGCACTGGTCTAGTAAATATACAAAGGTGAACTTATCCAACATGTATGTGATCTCTTACATTGTTTATGCTGTTTATGTGGTCTCAGAGGACGTAGCAAATCTTTACTATGAACTTTAACTTCCAGAATTGTTTTAAGTAGCCCTCGGCATTAATCTTTTACTGGTTCTTTATTTCAAATTGGTGTACCTACCTTAGTTTATACAGCAGAATTCCTTTATTTCATAAGATTTTTGGCCAATATTCCCAGTTTTAAATATTGGAATCGCAGGAGTTGACTGTCTGGTTTTCTGTAGCTTTAAGTAGTTAATGCAAGACATAATGTTCATATTATGTATATCACTGGGACAGGTAGATAAACCCTGGAGATCCTTGCGTTACGCTCTCATAACCCACCGATCCCAATGGAAGACCATCGCTGGCTTCATAGCCAGCATATGCTAAGTTGAGACCGTTTTGCAACAGATATATCAGGGGCCCTAGCCAAGATGCATTACGGTAACTTACGTTTCTATTCGTTTCGTTTTTAAACCAATTGCGTCACTGGTAGATGACGTGATACAAAGAGTCACGTGATCTACCAGTAACGCGATTGGTTAAATAATAATAATAATAGAAACGCTAGTTCGCTTAATGAAACTTGGCTAGGGAATCTGTATCTGCTGCAAAACGGTCAGCTCTTGGTTGGTTGGTCTTGGTTGGCGGTTGGGCTCATTGGTTTTTTAATTTTATTTTTTATCTCAAAATTTCATGTATTTTGTTTCTCCCTTCTTTTTTTAATGAAATACTTGTACCTATCGAATTATTACCAATGTTTCCAGGTGGTGTTTACGCTGTTTAATCTGTCATTATTTTACATCTTTCTATGCTATCATGGCGTAATTTCTATTATTAAAGTGAGTAATTTTTGCATTGCAGTGAGGTATTTAAAAAACAGTTTGTTAATTAGTTACTCTGTCTTTACTTCCATTAGTAATGTCATTGTCTTATACATTATTGCCATTATTAATAAACTTGTAATACTCATGGAGTAGGTAAGCCACGCTTTGTCTTTATTTGTCATTATGACATTTTGATTCGACAGGTAAGGGCAAAGCATGGCTTAGCTACTCCACGGCTACCTCACGTTTATTAATAAAGGCATATATTTGATATACTAAACTAAACTAAAACAATTTCTTGTGTTCATTAGAACCTATATTAGGATGGTAAAATTGGAGGTTAAAATATTATGCTAGCTTAGAAATATAATTATGATCTTTCAATTCAAACAGAAGTTATTGATCTAGGGATCAAATATACTAGTCCGAGGCTAAGGCTGTACAAAAGCTGTCAAAACCTAACAAGTTAAAGTTAGGCGAAATGACAGAGATATACGACTCCTATACTGCCCTCATAAGCCAAAAGGCGTTATCTCAAATTCAATAGCCAAAGTAGATTCGATCCTTTTCCGGTGCTAATGAGGTTGCACTTGCTCCAAGAGTTTTTTCTCAGACACCTACGTTTGTCTTACCTATAGGAAAGTAGTATCCTCTATCTTTTTCACTGACTGGAACTTGACAGGTTCTAACAGTTCATTATACAGCCTCTTATAATTTTTTTGATCACATTTTTTTTTCAGGGTTATGGAAGCAACCCTAGCCATATAATGATTGTTCTTCAGCTAATCAACTTTATGGGCAGCATTATAACGGTGCTCTACTATGGGCAGTTAGTTCATAATGAAATGGACAACTTAACAAGATCCTTGGCAAAATTGTACAATAGACTATTGCCAAGTAAGTTCTGTAACACAAGTTGAGATGCTATTGATTATCAGCCAGTCACATAAACATTCACTTAAGTCTGTGTCTTGGAATTGGAAATTATTGAAACAAAACCAGACGGACCAATTTACTATTATTACAATCATGTAATTTTAATGATCATGTGAGGTTTTTGCAATAATTTATACACTTGATTATTACTTTCAAATTAAGTTGAAGAATTAAAGATTAAAATAACTATTAATCATACGTTATCTATGTAAATAAAAATAGATGTATTTGTTTGACCTCTATGCCTTCTTAAACCATTGATCAGATTGTGATGAAACTTAAGTAGGATGTCCTAAGGTCGCCCGCGAGGGCTACTGTTCCAAAAAAATATATATCGAATTTTTGTCTTTACCTACATGGCATTGCAACGCATGCCGGGTACAGCTAGTTTTAAATAAAGACACATTTAATGAACATTTGAGGTTATGTGTGATTTAAGGCGCCATTTTTAATAAAAGCTGGTTCAACTGAATATAATCGTATCTGATTCAGAAGTAAAAGTGATTAATTAAATGCAAAGGAAGAAGTTATTGGAGACAATGCGTTAAAACGACTAGCAAATACGAGTAGGCAGTCCTTCTTAGCGCTTAAGTTTGGCAACGCTTTTGCTGTCGTAAGATTAGTATCGAAGTTCGTAATGTCAATGAGCTTAGTCTATTTACTATCTGACGGGCTTGACATACTAAACAGTCAGTTTAGGTTGACAGAAAAGGACAGACCTATACAATTGCTATAGCTCTGTCCTTTTCTCTCAACCTGAACAGAACTGCTTTAGTTTTTATGGTAACTCCATGGCCTCCATGCCGTATAAAAAAAATGAATGATTTAGTTTCAGGTTCTGATGCCTTAAAATTGAGACTATCAATAAAGGACTTCCATCGGCAAACAGCTATCGAGCCAATCAGGATCAAGATCTTGACCATGTTGCCAGTAGAGATGACACTTCTGCTGCAAATATTATCAACCATTGTTTCATATACTATCATTTTATTACAATTCAATCATGTAGTTTAATTAAATTATCGTGAAAAAGCATGACGTAGGTATCGCTTGTAAATGTGACTTCAGCAATAAATAAAAAATCTACTTAAGTATAATGTGTTATGTTCATTCTTCATTATACACCCACGCATTCTCTACCAATATGTCTTAGACAGAATCCATCAAAGAGATTAAGTTCAAACAATATTTTTATCGATAAGAAATTAAGTTGTCACAGTTTAGAAACGATAGCATCAAATAATATCTTTGTTTTAAATAGTTAATGATGAAATTTTCTTAAGAATATTTTTTTTTCTTTATCATTTGTTTCTTCGGTGTGCTATAGTTTTGTCTTTAAAATGGCAATCGTCCGTATGATAAATACATTGACTCTAGTAGAAAATATTTTGTGTATTCACCGAAATTTCGCGTCACTTACCGACATAAAGAAAAAAGTTGTGTTACTGCGTATTAGTACAACAGTTATTTTTTATACAGTAGCAGTTTATAAATGGAAATCCATGTTGGCCATGGAAATTACAAATAGGAAAATTTTCGCAATGTTAATGTACTTTTTTAGTTACTTTACTCTGACAACAGCTCAATCTTTATTAGCTTTTTATCACGCTGTCCGAAAATCCAAATCATTCGTATGTCTTGTCAGTGAGATAAGCGCTATTCATGAATTTTGCAAAGAAGGGAGTGTTTACAAGAAATCTGTTAAACGGCTGGCTTCGTACACTTATTTGGTTATGGTGTTTCTCGTTTTTAATCTGATCCTTTCCATGGGAATTTTTCTGGGTATAGAACATTATAAAAATAATTTTCATGAGATCACATTTGTGTCTATAATCAACGTTTTTTTTACGCCTTGGCAAGAATTTCGATTGTTTGTGGAACTTCTAACATTTAGTGTTTACATAAGAGTCCTTGCTTTGTCATTAGAACATATAAATGCAATTGTATCGTCAGTTTTGAACAACTTAGATAAAGCAAAGGCTGACATTAATGCAACTAAATTAAATTGTCTTCTATTTAATAAAAAACTCAAAAAGATTGTTCAGGTCTACAATCGTTTAAGGATATGCAGTGATGAATTAAAAACGTGCTTTGGTTCGCAGGTAACATTCACGTAATAGGAAATATGCATGGATTTTTTAAATCGTATTTGTAAACAAAACATAAAAAACCGTGAAAGACATCACCAAAAGTGAAATCAAAATTAAAATCGGTCAAGATTTACGGATGATACAAGCATTTTAAACTGCTAATTAGACAAAGAGATCCGAAGTGCACCGGTAACGTCATTGTGCAGTTCGGCCACATAAACTCCACGTAAAATTCTGTTTTCCTAGTAAGAGATAAGAATAAATAATCTTTGTCGCCTTATATCTTGGTTATTTTGATAGCTATTCAAAAATGTTTTTTCTCACCTTTTTGTTACATGAATCGGCGTTTATTGAAGCTGTAAAAAAACATGCATATTCCCTATTAGTCAATTCATATTTTTACTAATAGCTATCTTTTAACCGCGATTGCAACTCGTTTTGCACACTCCAGTTAGTTCTCGTAAAAAAAACGATGTAATAAACTAACTAAAACCCTACATTTTAGTTAGACCCCAAATTTACAAACTTTTTTTTAAACAATTGTTTGAGTACCAATCCTATTATTTAGTCGATCCCGTTTGGAAAAAATGCTCTATTATAGTTTTTTATTAGTTTTAACAAAGAAGATGATCTAAAAAAAGCCCAGAATCGATTGGGACGAAATAGGTACTAGGGTAACGGCACCAATGATGGACACTTTTAGCTGAAGGCACGAGTAATGGACACTCTTAATTCAAATATCATACGATCTTAAATTGGTTGTTGCAAAACAAATGAATAACCCTTATCTTCTGTAAAATAAGAATCAAGTGTCCATCATTACTCGTACCCATTTTGTCTCAATCAACACTGACACAGATAATTAAAATTTCCGCAGTTTAATAAATAACTAAAATAAAACAATCATTTTAAATAGCTTAGGAATGCACAGTGGCAACTTATCCTTTAAAGGGATCTCCCCCAGCATGTATAAAATAGACAAGAAGACACGGGAGCGTACAAACGTATAGCAGTATTCTACATTTTCAGGTTTTGTTGTCCTTGTTCATAATAATAGATTTTACAATATTTTATGGATTCATGATAACATATTATTTCATAAATAAGGTAGGACCATAATTTAACAATTATTAATTATGTTTAAGCTTAAAGCGAGAAGGTGAAAATACGTTATGGTTCAAAATTGTACTTTTTTTAATCCGGATTAATTTCCCTGATTTGTGTATATTCTTTTCTCAAAGTATAAATTATATTTTTTGGAAAACGACATAAAATAATAAGTATCAAAAAGTAACTGAATATTAAACTAAAAACAAGCTTAAATATGATTGAATCTAAAAAAAAAAAATATCCCCATTAAATATGTATTAATTGCTTAGGAAATGTTTCATTTATAACCACGTTGTATTTTCACCTTCTGGCTTAAAGCTTAAAAATACTATAAGATTACGAATGAATATTATTGTTAAGTATTATATGGATTAATTATAAAGCAAATGATTTTCAGGCGGGACCAGAAAATTTCTACTTTATCCTTGTGTTTGTCACGTACAATGGAGCATTAATTGGCATTCTGGGTTCTGGTCAAAAAGTTAAAAACCAATCCAGTCTACTGAAAACCAACATGTCAAAGCTGAACGTTGTATTATCACCAGGTATGTAACGTTATGTTATGTTGATTCTTTAAATTCAACTTGCTACCGGATAGGTCGTGACAGTAATTTTAGTTTTTTTTTAATCATTTTTATATACTTTTCTAGTTTCAGGTATTGAGGACCTGAAGCAATCCGCAAAAGGCTTCAGCCGTCAAATGATTACACAGCCAGTACAAATATATTTTTCTACTAACACGACGGTTCAGATGTCAGTGATATTAGAAGTTTTAAGCATTATTATCTCCTATACGATTATAATACTACAATTCAGTAATGTTATTTAGCACACTTCAAGTATAAAGAACAAAATAAATAATGAAAATTAATCCGTGGTTAAGAATCATAATATTGTAATCGCGTGATAAATCTTCTTGTATTCAAAATTAAATTAAGCAAACAAAATAAAACTTTCCTACCAATTTAATGTAAGAATTTTAATTGATAAAAAGCATCTGCTTTTTAATTAATAAAGTGTTTACTCATTAAAAGTTTTCGTGAATTTTATGAAATTATTTAAGTACCAATAATTTATTTAAGGTTAGTGATGATGATGAGGTAAGGTGAGGCGGGGCTATTGCATCAGTGGATTGTAACTTTACATACTAAAACGTGTTCTTCTTTTAAAATTAGTATGAGAAGTTACAATAGCCCCGCAGATGCAATAGCCCCTCACCTTACTTAGTATTAATTAAATAAAGCATGGAATTGAAAAAGTTACTGTTTATTTGTTTACATTTCCACTTCATTATTATTTTTGAGTGTTTACGTGCTATGTTGATGCAATGACAGTTTCATAATAATATTCAATCAAGAAAATGGGGTTAAAATTCAAGGAAAAATAATAATGTTAAAGACAAAATTTAATCAACGATCAATTCCAATTATTTAAAGATCACTATTATAATCATTCGAGTCTTTGATAAGAGTTGACGCGCTGCTCTAAAATGATAAAAATAAAAATATTACGTTTGTTAATCGCAATGGAAAACTTATTCTGCATTTATCGAAATTATTACATGTTGAACAATGGTTGTAGACTATTGGCCGTGTTCAGGGCAGTCAGTATGTTTATTTTGAATATTGGTGCCTCTGTTTCTCTGATAGTACTCACGTACAATAACGAATCAAATTTGCAAGCGTTCGTGTTTATCTATTGTTATTTTATATTTACAACTATCAATTCTTTGATACCAGTATTTTTTGCAATGACGCGAGCGCATGATTTCAAAATTTTAATGATTAACTTCGGTAAACTTCGCGATTATTGCTCTGGCGCCGTTGAGTACGATAGAAAAGTGAACAAATTAAAAAAAAATACGCTGATTATTACAGCATTTCTATTTATTTGCTACATGGTAGCGTTTTTAATTAATATAGCAGGATTGATTCGCATATTTAATGATAACCATCTTTCTATAGCTTGTTTCGCTCTTTTTCAAACTTTTATGTCGTTTTGGAGAGAAATCCGTTTCCAGTTCGAATTTCTTATATTTAATGTTTTTATAAAATTTGTAATTATATGTCTAATGCATCTCAATACCGAGTTGATAAAGATTTTGGAGACCCTTGATGGTATGAAGGAAGATATCGATGAAATAACCTGCTCGCGGTTAGGAGAAGATTTGCGGAAATGGAGTTCGGCGTACAATGGATTGGTATCGTGCGGCGGATTGTTGAAACAATGTTTTGGAATTCAGGTAACACTCAGTTTTAAGTCTGAATCATCTATCACCACATAATTAAGTATATAAAACTAAGTCCCCCGCCGCGCCTGTCTGTACGTACGTTCGAGATAATCTCAAAAAACAACTGAACGGATTTTCATGCGGTTTTCACCATCTGTTAGATATTTTTTATCTGTTTTATGTACAGGGGGGTTATTATGACATAGCAATGCAGTTCAGTTTACGCTGAGAGAAAAGGACAGAGCTATATAAATGCTATAACTCTGTCCTTTACGCTCACCGTATAATGAACTGCAAAGCTATGTCATAATAACCCCCCAGATGTTACAAAACACTCATATAAACCGAAGGGAAGCCAAAATGACAAAATGCAACTTGTGCTAGCCGTACATATATTTCGTTTTTATCGCTCTTGTTGCATTTCTAATAGTGTTTGCTATTTGTCTCTGCATATCCTTTCCTCCGTAGTTGGTTGATGTTATTATTCTTATTATTAAGTGCCTACTTTTGTAAAACTAATTTTATTCTTTCAGATTCTGTTTTCGTTGTTCTTACTCACATGTTACTTCATTGGCTCAAGTTACATTATCATTACCAACTTCGTTTTTAAGGTACGATTTTAAAATAACGGCTTGTGAGTAGGTAATGTTTAAATTTAAAAAGGATGTATTTTTTTTGCTTATTTTTGTGATTTTACAGTTAAAATACTGCCTTTCTATAAGTTTTAATGCTCAACATTAAATGTCATTTTAGTTATGATCGAATAAATGAGCTACGAATAAATGAGCCACATTTTATTTTAGTAGAGTATTATAAATGCGAGATTTACGTTGTTTTAAAACCTTATTTAATGCCAGTTCTTTTGAACTTTTTGGATATTTTTTTTAGGTATTGGATTGATTTTGAAGTAAAGTTTAATTCTGTGGTTGTAATTTTATGAACGAGAGTTCTGAGTAGCCGAAATCAACAATAATTTTTGCCCGTTTTCTATAAAAAATTACCAAGTTTAATATTTTTTTTACTCGAAAAATTTATATGAAAGTGGTAAAAAGTAATTCATACATTTTTTTGACGACTATCACAGCAATACTTTGTAAATTTTTCATACCGTTAAGACGTCAAAACGATTCATGAATATGTGACATTCTAAACCTCTTCCAACAAAATTCACATAACAGTCGCCGGTGTCAGGACGGTTAATCAAAATAAAATAATAAAAACAAAAAAGTAGCTCATACATTCGTTAAAATTAGAAATAATCTTTCGTGTTGTGCATTAAAACTTGCAGAAATACAGTATTTCTACTGTAAAATCACGTCTGTAAAATCACGTAAATCAGCGAAATCGGCAAAATGTCTTGTACGGCCTCTTAAGTTAAAATTGTCTAGTTATTCTTGAAAATAAAAGTTTAAAAGCTTAAACTTTTTTAATACATTTTCAAATTCTTAGATCTTATTTTTTTGGAAACGGCTGTCATTAATTATGCTGCTTACTTAATTTTTTCTTATTACTTTTTTAGCAAAATGGAAACTTAGGTTTCGGCGTTATATTGATGAACTACACATTAGCCGTGATATTTTTATTTTACTTTGGACAACATGCTCAAAACGAAGCAGAATGCCTGAAGGGATTGATGGCAAGACTTCACAACAAACTTTTACTATGTAAGTTATGGTTGCTTTATGAACTAAGTTAATGGTTTTTTTGACTGGTCTCAACCGAAACTAATTATCATTTAGTTTTGCCAGCAGAAACAACTATGAAATGATTAGTTTTAGTAATATTATTATGTATGAATTAATAGATATGTAATGGATATTATTTCTTGCCGACTGCTTGTATGTAAAAAAACTCATTACTCAAAGATAATTCAAATGAGTTTTTACACAACTGAATTTATACAAACTGTGAAGCATCTGGAATTTTCTTTCTTTATCATCATTAATTCAAGAGCTAGTCTTGTCGGTGGAGTAATGGCCACTTTTCTCTGTCCTTTATCAGCTTTTTCACCACCAGATACGACACTGTCTTATTTGGATAAAGTACGTAAGTCTAGGTTTCTCTTCCACTTTTTTCCTCAACTTTGCCTTCCAAAATGTTCAAAAAGAAACTGTCGTGCCGTATGACCCCATCCCATCCCATCATCTTTCCACTTCTACATTTTATAGTTTCTAAAATATGTCATCTCTCGTTTACCATCTTTAAAACCTCTTCGTTGCTTTTTTTTTCATCCAACTTATTTTTCATTCTTCGCCAACACCACATCTCAAAAGCCTCTAATCTTTTCCTATCTCTCTGTGTTAGTGTCCTAGTCTCGCTACCGTATCACGCGATGCTCCATGTGTAGACTTGAATTAGGTAACCGTTTTATTAGATTTTTTGAAATTATATCATACAGCAGGTGCTTCTTGTTATTAAAGGCTTTTTTTTACTATATTTTGAATATTTTTATTCTTTTTATTCACTGTTTAAAAAAAAATTGTGAGTAAAGGATTTAGGTTTTTAATTATCGTCTTTGTATGATGTACAAATTTTAGTTCTTTAGTTCCAGGGTCAAATCTATTGGAATTAAGTAGATCAGTGCGAGACCTCTACCGACAGATGACTGTGGAGCCGATCAAGATCAAAATATTATCCACAACAAATCTAGAGATGAGCCTTTTCCTCGTAATTCTTTCTACATCTATCTCCTATACGATTGTATTTCTTCAATTTAGTCATGTTGTATAACAAATGTACTCTAATGAAAAACTATACAAGCGGTTGGTTTTGATTTGTATCTTGAAAAAGCGTTCGATCATGTAGACACTACTGTTATTAACTATCAATACATACACCATACAAATATTTTGGGCAACCATGTAGGTGATATCATCAGTCACGGTTAAATCTTAAATCTCATGCTTAACATCCAGGGTACCACAAGGAACTTGTCTAGGATCTTTGTTTTAATATTCATGTTTTAACCTGCAACTGCAACAACAAAATGATTAACATGCTAAAGAGAAAAATAGCACAGTACATATGTGCGTAACTTACGCTATGCCGACAAATAAAATAGTATTACATTTATCCCCGTAATAACGCATAAACTATAGACGTTAGTAGTATAATATTGGGCATTCTGGCCCACCTCGTTCGATCGGGCGAAAATTTCGCCCTCCTCACTCGTGTGATCCAAATGCCCAATATTATTTTGTGGATTTCAAAATTTGGGTTTGCGCAGAATGAAATTCATGCATGCATTCTGTCCCACCTTTTTCGATATCGAGCGATATTTGTGGATTTCAAAATTTGGGTTTGCGCAAAATTAAATAATCGCGCTAACGTGCGCGTTTCGCGACATGTAACGGAAATTGGGTTTGTGCTTAAAATAAAAAGATTATCTCTCGCATGCGTATTGAACAAATAACAAGTCGTAACGTAAATTGGGTTTGCGCAAAATGAAATTCATGCATGCATTCTGTCCCACCTTTTTCGATATCGAGCGAATTCGTCCTCCCCACTCGTATGATCCAAATGCGTGACATTATTTGTGGATTTCAAAATTGGGTTTGCGTAAAATGGAGGTATAGATTTTATACATTCTTAAAGTCCAAGTTAAACTAAGAATATTAGTTGATTTCGTAAAATGCAAAAGCTTAAACACCTCGCACTTGGCCGGAGCGCAGACGCGTTTGTACAACTTGTCGTGAAGGTGATCAGGCTCCACAGACAAGATCGGGTCACCCAGGACGCTTAGTTCCCGGTGGTCGTATGACCGCTTTTGTGTACATAGTGAGTTTGCATCCTTCACCAGGGACGAGTTCATCCGTTATCTACCACCGCATAGTAACAGAATCCCTCCCAAATATTCGAGATAGTTCAGCAATACTCAGTGCAAGGGTGATCAAATCGAGCATCGAGATTGACAAGCTGGGACTTAGCACAACCAAGCCGGTAGGTCACAAGGAGTACTAAGACACTTATGCATTTGGTAAAGTTCTTACTATATATATCAACCTGAGTATAAAAACTTCAATAGCGTGATGTAGGTTTTAACTGGTTTTCGGTTGTATAAAACCAGTCTTATCATCATTTAAATTACGAAACTATAAGATGTTTTATAAACAATTCGTTAGTTCAACTGATTTTTGGTTTGTAAAACCAAAACGCAAGAAAACAACGCATAAATGTGCTCCAGTTAATTTTAATGCTATTGTAATGCCATCTATAGGAACGTTATATATTAATACATTTCTAAAAAAACATATCTCACTTTAACATATTGATGTAAAATCAGTTTTATTGTGTGCAAAATTAAGCTTAGCTAAAAATATAATCGCATGCGACATACAATGTTTTGCGTAATTGTAATTAGAACTCGAAGACCGGGCGGTATGAGATCCGCGATCACATTTCAACCATGGACGCTCGCTATTATTGTGATGATTTCACGCAAATGAACATAGGTGGCGTAGAATAACGAATATTTTGCTTAATCTATCGGAATTAATCGAAACCATTTGCAACTTATATGAAAGTGTAATGCATTCATTAAGCTATTATATTAGTTCAGTACTTAGCCTATAGAGGGCGCTTATGATGAAACCATTGTTAAATTCTTTATATTGGTAATATTTAATTTTTGTATTCAATGTTGGAATTACAATAAATTTACAATTACAGGTGTTTTCTGGATTAAGAAATCGATTTGTCAAGTTCGCTTGTTCGGGAAAATACTTTTTCTGTTTCCAGTACATTTGCGTAAATAATTTAAATTAATATATATATATTTTTTCATTTGTTGATTTAACAAATATTCCTGCATTTTATTAATTAGGCATTGGTCAATTACGCAACATGTTTTTTTCAATCGATGTGAAGGAAATTGCACAACGCCGGTGGCCCCATTAAAAATATGCAAGAATATACATTTTGAGGGCTGGCACTATCGTAAATGTATCAAATAATGTTATAATTGGTAACAATACTTTTAATTGTGTCGAACATTTTGAATACATTTCGTTCATTAAACTTGATATAATTATTTTACCAGTGAGAAACCCTAGTTAAATGTTAACAGTTACTGGAATAAACATTCAAACTATCACAACATGTAAGCTTAAAGAAAAAAAACAATTTACACTACTTATAATAAAAATAATGTTAATTACCACAATATGGATGTGAAGATGGAATCTTCTCTCACTGGTTCTTCCAGTGCAATAGAAATAGCAATAATATTAAATTAATAATAGCGATATTAACTGCTTTATGCAAAATTACTCAAGTAACACCCCTGGCGCATGTAACAAAGTCATCAAGAATTCGCTATTTATTTGTCAACTTCCACAACTGCGTTCTTTTTGTGCTCCGAGACTTCCAGCTACCGCCACCGCTGCCCTACACCTCGTCCGCCAGCTTACCGCCCAGTGCATTACCACCTCCTGCTGTTTCATCTCGCTACTGTTAAAATGTGAGTAAGTACACTTTTTTCCCAAATAACTTTAAAATGTTTCAGTGATTTAATTATATCAATTATTTATTATTTATAGGTCTGATACCGAATTTGAAAGCATCGTTGCTGCTAACGTGACCCCCGTCACCTCAAAATTTGGAAAACAAAAAAGAAGTGCAGCAAATAGGTATATTTCCCGTTGACTTGTTTTCACTGTTAATGTATGTTTTTAAACAAAAACGATTAATAATTATCCATATATCCTGTTTTAGATCTGATTCAGAGGACAGCGTAAGCCAAGATAATCTCAAATCGAAAAAAACCATTAAGAAACGAAAATCATCATCAACCAGGTATTTGTTTTTACTATCTTATTCATTATCTTTTTAAAAGGTAATTCTAGTAAACCTTCTAACATCAAGGTGGTTGTACTGATTTAATTGTTTTTTACAGTTCTGCCGCATCGAAGATAAAAGGAAACCAAAACCCTCATGATTTGTTTGGTATATTCCCGGAAGATTTTAATATTACGCCGAAACCCTCTGTTTCTTCAAATGCGCTCGACTCGTCTATAATCAACCGACTGCCGACAGGAGCAACGAAACGAGCATGCGTTCTGAAGGGAGACTTCTTCGTGGAGCTGAAGGTGTCTCACACCGAAGACATTCGCGGTGAGTTGCCCGATCAGCGTTGGAAGAAAGCCCTTCTTGCAGTTAAGGCTCAAATCAACAGTGAAACACCACAGTGGAACTCGTTGCAAAAATTTGTTCAACGACTTCAAGAACTTTTTGTAGAGGCTGACGTTAAATTTTACTCTAACAACAAGTAATTCAGTATTATTTTAACGTTTGCGTAAAATGTCTGTTTGCTCTTATTATTTTTTATTGTGTTGTAATCTGAATAAACTTACATAAATATGCCTTTTTGCTCAGAGTGCTCCATCAGAGTAGAAAGAAAACAGTGGGTGGGTCACTTAAAAAGTAATAAACATAAAAATAATTCCGTTGTAGAACTAAACGATGAGGTTTATCAAATTTCCTCAGCTTTTAAAGGTCGCATATCGTCATATAGGATAATTGCTACTGATGATTTTAAAACTTGTTTACCTGACGTATTTTTGAACTCTTTGAAATGCAAATTTTTAAGAATTTTACAAAATGCGCTTCAAAAACAAGTGAGCCTTAAAGTTAATTTCGAATACTTTTGCAATTTTCTTTTATTCAAAGATGACAGGCAAGAAATTAAGTCTTTCGCAACAAAAAATTTTTCTGTGCATCAAAATTATGATTTGGAGAAGCTTTTTCAAAAATTCTTTATAACTATAAGAAAAAAGGTAGAGGAATTTGAAGACCGCGATTCTGGTTGGACATTTTTATCAAATTTGTATTTAGAAATAAATGTCAATAAATTTGATCCATTAAAAGCGTCATCTTACGTGGATTTGCCTAAATTAATAAAAAATAAAAAGGCTTGCATAAATATTCGCAATAACGATGACTATTGTTTTCTCTGGTGCATTGTTGCCGCCATTTACCCGTCCTCACATCATAGTGAGCGTACATCGTCGTATCCCTATTTTAAGACTGTTTTAAAAACTGATAATATGAGTTTCCCTGTCACCTTTGCTGATATTAAGACATTTGAATCCGATAATACTGATATCAGTATTAATGTGTATTCTTTAAAAAACAATCGAACTGTTGTAGGACCTCTTTACAGGTCCGAGTACAAAAGGAAACATAGGATCAATTTACTTTTAATCGAGCGCGGTAATAACTCGCATTATGTTTTGATTCGTGACTTGTCGCGTCTTGTACGTTCTCAAATTACTAAGCATCATGGTAAACTTTATTTTTGCGAAGACTGTCTCATATTTTTTGTATCAGAATACAAATATGATATGCATGTTTGTAGTGGAATTGCTACTGTACTTCCAGATAAAGGTACATATCTGCAATTTAAAAATTTCGATCGTAAACAAGACGTACCATTTGTAGTGTACGCTGACTTTGAAACTATTCTTGAACCTTACCAGGGTTGCGAGCAAGCACCATCGATTAGCTTCACCTCAAATAAACAAATTCATAAGCCTGCAGCTTTTGCGTATTACATAGTTTGTTCTTATGACGGAAGTCTGAATCGTTTTATTCAGTATCGCGGACCCGATTGCGTATCCAAGTTTTTAGAGTACTTGTACAGACATGTAAATGAAATACATGAGATCTTAAATAAAGAGGTTCCTATGATTTTCGACGATGAAGATGCTTTAGCGTACAAAAATGCAAAAAATTGTCACATTTGCAAAACCCCTTTGTTTGGTGATAAAGTTAGAGATCACTGTCATTTAACAGGGTTTTATCGCGGAGCGGCCCATCAATACTGTAACTTACGTTTTCGAGTGCCTAAACTTATTCCTATATTTTTCCACAATTTGTCTGGATACGACTGTCATTTATTTATCAAAGAACTGGGTAAATGTTCTGGACCTATAAAAGTAATACCTAAAAATAAAGAAAACTATATTTCATTTACAAAATTTTTAAGGTTATCTAATGATCAGTATGTGCAAATACGGTTTGTAGATTCATTTAAATTTCTAGGTGCTAGTTTAGAAGAGTTAGCTAAGGGTTTATGTAGATCAGAGTTTTTCCACTTAAGTAACTTTTATCCTCGATTAGAAGAGTTTAATTTATTACTACGCAAAGGAGTATATCCTTACGATTATATGACCGGCTGGGATAAATTTACAGAAATTGAGCTACCTGAAAAGAGTTCGTTTTATAACTCGCTTTCTGCGGAACAAATTACAGACTCTGACTATGAGCACGCTCAACGTGTATGGGAGACATTTCAAATAAGAAACATGGGTGAATATACAGATCTCTATATTAAAACTGACGTTTTGCTTTTGTCAGACATATTTGAAAATTTTCGAAAAATTTGTAAGATTCATTATGAATTAGATCCTGCATTCTATTTAACCGTGCCGAGTTTGTCATTTGACGCGATGTTATTGAAAACTGGCGTAAAATTAGAGTTGATATCTGATTTAGAAATCATTCGTCTTATTCAAAAAGGCATTCGAGGCGGAATTTGCATGTGCTCTACCAGACATGCTCTTGCTAATAATAAATATATGAAAACTTATGATGACAGTAAACCCGACTCGTTTCTTGTATACATTGATTGTAACAACTTATACGGATATAGTATGAGTCATTCATTACCCATATCTGATTTTCGCTTTCTAGATTCTGAGGAAATAGAGCAATTAGACTTTATGTCAATTTCAGACGATGCAGAATTTGGATTTATTCTTGAGGTCGACTTAGTTTACCCTAAAGAGTTACATCATTTGCATAACGATTATCCCTTCTGTGCACAAAAATTTGTACCTCCAGGAGGGAAAAATTCGAAATTAATCCCAAATTTGTATGATAAATATGAGTACGTCATTCATTATGTACATTTAAAAACGTGCTTGCGTAATGGTTTGACTCTTAATAAAATTCACCGGGTAATCACCTTCCGACAAAGCCCCTTTTTGAAAAAATATATAGATTTAAATACAGAACTAAGAAAAAATGCAAAAACTCCATTTCAACAGAATCTTTTTAAATTAAAAAATAACGCTGTTTTTGGCAAGACTCTCGAGGATAGTGAACGACGTGTAGATGTTAAGTTAGTAAATCAGTGGAGTGATGAGAGAAACTCTACAAAGAAGTTTGTAACAGCAAGTAAATTAATAGCACGACCAAATTTTCACAGCGCCACGACATTTTCGGATAATTTAGTCGCTGTTCAAATGAAACCGGAGAGAGTTGTCTTAGATAAACCGATATACATAGGATTCGCGATACTCGAGCTTTCTAAGAGTCACATGTATCAATTCCACTACTCTGTAATAAAACCTTATTATAATGAAAGTGTTTCTCTCTGTTATACAGATACTGACAGTTTCATTTATAATATTAAAACCACTGACTTTTACGACGATTTGAAAAATCAGTTTATACATTATTTTGATACAAGTAATTATAACAAATCAAATGAGTTTCAGATACCCTTGATAAATAAAAAGGTTCCGGGATTATTTAAAGACGAGTTAGGGGGCGAGCTTATCACTGAGTTTGTAGGGCTACGTTCCAAGTTGTATTGTATCAAAAGCGAAAATTCATTACTCAAAAAAGCAAAAGGAGTAAAAAAGCCTGGTGTCCGAGAATTAACATTAGATGACTATAAGGATGTTCTGTTCAAGAATACGGTTATTAGGAAAAAAAATATATTATTTAAATCTATTAAACATGAAATCTTTACGCAAACTGTTAACAAAATTGCGTTATCCAGTAAAGACGATAAGCGACTTACATTAAAAGACAAAATTTCAACTAAAGCATGGGGTCATAGATCGATATTGTAGTTTTTATAAATTATAAGCGAATGTATTCAAATCTCGTTAAATAAATTGAATTGTAAATCTACAACTTTACCAGAAATGTATACCGTTAAAATAAGTAATATGTTAGTATTAAGAAACAATTTATGATTATATGTTATGTAAATACCTATTAGTACTGCTATTTGAATAAACGTACATATGCCTAGTGCAATTTGTGTTTGGATTTTTAATTACCTAATTACTCATAAATAATTGGTTCTCCATTTCACAAGAGGTGTATGTTTATTTTTATTTTTTTATTTAACTCCAAACTAATTAGTGAGCTATTTGTGAAATGAATGAACTTTAATTTATATGAGTAAAATACAAACCTATTCATTAAAATGATTTATATTTCTTTTTTTAATTAAGTGAATTTATTAGCTAAAGAAAGAAAGACAGTTAAATGTTAAAAATAGATTTTCTTCAATGATAATCAAAGTTTGCGTGAAAATTAAAAACACCGGTATTCTAAAATTTATTGTCTTTCTAATTAGCCGATAAAAATACTTACTTAAAATGAAATATTAAAATTAGCATGTTTCTCAATCAGCAGGTTAGCTGCTGACGCCTTGTCGAGTCAGCTATGACCGCGTTATACGATACTGACTGAAATTGTTCGTCAATTGTGGTGTAATTTTGTCGATTCATGAATTCTAATCGTTATAAATAAAGGCTCATATAATACTCAGCCAAACATCAGTCTATCTTCAGAACGAAGTTACAAGTTTTTACAAGTTGTTACGAGCTTCATATCCTCAGCCCCGGTGTGGTAAGCAAACATTTGATATATTTATATATTAACAATTTATTCAAGTTAGACTCGATCTATTTATGTAAATGTTATCGTCTTGCATTTTTATTTTTATTTTTTTTGTCTACAAATAGCAAGCAAAATATTAAAATATTTATTTTGATTTATCTTGTTTCAGAATATGGAAGGAACACAAGACACTTTCCTATTTTCGCAATATGCTCAGGATCCATTGGAGGAATTCCTAGTGGAAGAAGAAGAAGACAGCGAGCTGGTGAAGAAACTTAAAAGCGGAATCCAGAAAAAAAATAAAGAAAAAAGATCAAAACGAAACTTTTCCAATAAAGTTTTTAAAAGAAGTGGTCACGACCGTCTGCCATCATTTATAATAAATAATAAAGCAGGGAAAGGTACGAGACTACTAAAAATACAGATAATTGACCTGAACAAAGACAGTGATGATGAAGACAAAGTGATGTTGAGTGCTCAATATTTGGCGGACGATAATTACGATGAAGTTATAGATCATGCCGAAAGTGTGATACATAAGATTTCAAAAAAACTGAGTGGATACAGTGCTAGTTTGTAGTTTTAGTTTAATTTTGTTGTAATTAACATAGTAAGTAAATAAATATAATGAAAATAACTTGTTGTTTCATTTTGCAGTTATTAATGGCCCCTTGCAGCTTTTTTAAATTTCGATATAACTTTTAAACTAGATTTAACAGTAATAGTACCTATCATATATTTTAACATTACTGGACTAAGAAAAAGCTGCAAGTGACCTTAAGAGTTTTTTTTTTACCGACACGTTTTTCTTCATCTCGACTGACAGCGATATTAATTCAATTTAGTGGAAAAACTTTTCGGTAATTGATAATTCTCTTTGAATAGGTGAAATAAAAAATATGTTTGTCAATAATATCATTTATTTTGAAATCAGATATGAGAATACAGTTCTAAATTATTTTCAAAGTACCATTTTTTAATGCATAATACATTTTTTAACGCACAAGTTTTTTTATGAATTAAACAATTATATGTGCCGCTGTTTTTACAATATTTTTGATGCATTGATTGAAAATTAGGAAGACCTTTTTCACCCAAGTCTATTACAGTACAATTATCACACAAATCTCTAACCCATTTAATTTTTTCTAACCCTTTTACAAATATTTTCTTATTTTCTAAGTGAACATAAATCATTCTTTTAAACTCTCTATAATCAATGAATCCTTCACGCCATAAGATACCGAGGTTTTTCTCTATCCATATAACATTACTTTTTTCTTTTTCCGATAAAGTAAAAAATGCATACGGAGGTTTTATTAAAAATACTTGCGTGTATTCATTTGTACTATACGCAAATTCTTTAAGAATAAATTCATTTGTAGATGATTTAAACCCCTGGAGATCTACAAACAAGCAGTCTGAGCTCATGATATCCTTCGGGTAATATTGGTCAACGGTTTGTATTCTACAATGCTATCATTCAAAATAAGACAGTAAGCCGCAGTATTACCGGGTATGTCCTGTTCACACTCTAATTCAACTCTCACATCTATTGAACCCGTTTTTAAGGTTTCGTTTTGCCGAGAGCAGTCGATAACAAACAGAGGTGCTTTATCCTTAAATTCTTGCGGACTTAGCAACGGCGCTTGACTGCGGTTATAATACGACTGTTGGAATTTAGCATACTGATCGTATAATATAGCGAATTTTTCAGCTGCGAAACTAACATTAGAACTTTCATACGGAAAATAGGTTGAATTTAAAAAAACTTTTACATCTCTTAAATGACAATGATCAAAGTGTGTCATATCTTTGTTAGTCATATTTTTTCTATCTGTTTTTAATCCGATAACAACATATCGTGGCTTTTCAATTTGAGATGAAGTTTTGATTGCCCAGGAATGTTTTGATGTTTTCGGTAAAAGTGGATACTCATAAAGATCCCAGTTTCTAAATGCTATCTGAATAGCACGATCTTTTTCCAAGCACTTCATTAAATTTAACCTTTCCCGATCAGAAACTTTTATATGTGGCATACGCCATACTATTTTAGATATCGTAATGTTATCTATATATTCATTTGTATTTAATGTAACGCTATTTAAATTAGTATTGGATCTCAAAAGAATAAGTTCATGCTTACAGTTTATAACTATTTTATTGTAATCCTCTGCAAAACCAAGAATCTTGTTTAAAGGAATGCATACAGAAAACGACCCATGCGTAACTTTTGTACCGTTGACATCCCAACCCCATGACTTTGACATTCTCGATTCATGTTCATTTAGAGATAAGAGAGATTTCATAGTAGTTGTAACTCCAGCATTTTTAATTTTGTCTATTTCGATTCCATTAAGCTCATATCGAATATCTTGAAACAAATGAAGTATAGGGTTATTAGTAAACTGAACACTGGCCACCGGTAGTTTTGTTTCTCTGTTGACTACTACCATGTTTCCCTCTATGTATAAGGCACTCTCAGAAGGTAACACGTATAGATCTTGTTGGTTTATTGGTATACGGATTTCATCATTAAAATTGAAACTTGTTACGTAAGGTTTGTAGGAATGGAATTCAAAACTTTCTATTGTGTTATCGTAGCCGAAAGTTTCTGTTAAGTTTAGAATACTCATTTTAATAAACCAATAGTTTTAAGAAATTCTTTATTTTCCTTGGAAAGCCTCGTAAGCTGATTTTTAGGTGTTCTTTTCTTGACAGCACAATGCGTACTAATAATTGTACTGCGCGAAACTAATCTTTTATTGAAATCTATCATCTTTTCCTGAGATGCAAATATATCTGGATCTCTTCACCGCGTAAATTGATTAAGTTATCGTTTATATCCAATATTCTTAACTTTAAAGAGCTTAAACTGTTTTGATTAAGAGGAAAATAAATAACGTTTTTAGGTGTTTCTATAATCCGATAGCCTGGTGGTACATTAGGCACAAACTCGTGAATAATATGACTTGGTTTTCCGTTAATAAATGAACCACTCACAATGTCACATTCAACTCGCACTATAGTTGTAGAGAGAATGGACACAGGAAAAGGAGACTCTGTTAATATATTAGCTTGAATAGTTTCTTGACCGAAACCTAGTAAGTTACCAATCGAATTTTCTTTATTAAAATACACATTTTTAGAACACAATATAGACGTCTTTAACGTATTATTATTACATGTCAGTGAAAATGAACATCCTTTCAGATGTCTTTTCAGGTAATCGTCGAGGTCTTGAAGTTCGTATGACCCTTCAGGAATTTCAACTACTTCATTTTGGCCATAATAAAACATATTATTTCTATAGTCTATATTAGGTATAGAGTTAAAAGTCGAAAAATATAGTAACCCGCATTCATATTCACCATTTAGTTGAAAAGCTGGTGAATGATTTGTGATCAGGGTAGAAGAGGTTCCAGTTATGGACAAAGTGAAAGACATCATGTGAATGATATGGTTTTTATTGAACAGAGATATTTAAACGGTTACTCCAAAATTGCTTTAAATATTTCAAACATAAATGACCGCAATTTACAGTATTAAACTTTTGATAAGTGACATAGTTGTATGAAATAATTTTATTTTTTAAATACTTTATTAATTCTATTGGAGGCTGAAGATCGCCGTAACTATCGAAATATTCACAGTAATTATTATCTTTGACATAGGCTACCCAGTGTGTCCCTTGGTTTTCAGAACTATCTAAATTAATAATTGCGCACTCTACTCTATTCGAACGCTTTGGCAAATTATCTCTCATATAAACGCCACGGAAATGAGGAATATCTGAAGAGTGTTTTAAAATATCTATATTAGTGAGAGCACGTCTGGGAAGCCTGTTGACTAGTTTTTTGAGTATTCTAAACACAATCCCTTTCCATTTCTGTACGGTTTAATGTGCAATCCTTTACCTAATGCAATAGATTCCATCATTTTGTTGTGACGTTGTGATTCGGTTAAGTTTTTCTTTGCAGCTTTGTAATCACCAACAGCTTTAGCTATCCCAGCAGCTCCTCCAGCCAATGATCCCAACGCAGAAAGTCCCGCAAAAATAGGTATCAGTGGTAATATACCGCCAGTTTTCGGAATCGGTATTAAACGCGGAATATGAATTTTACTGTTTCTAGTAAATACTTTCTTTGCGAGCGCAAGAGCTCGGGTGATTGTAGTGCCTTTATCTTTTGATTTGTTTCTTTTCAGTTCCTTCCGCATCTTTGTAACCAAACCTTTAAATGATTTTATGCCTGCACCAGCTTTCATTTTAGATTTCATCACTTTGCTAACTAACCATGAAGCAAGTTTTTCTCCTTTTCCAGCACTTTTCGACTTCAACCTCTGTTTAGCCATTTTATAAAGTTCTAAATCTGCGCGGTGTCGATCTGTTAGGTTAGAATGTTTATCATAAGCTATATCGTGTTTCATGCACGCGTCATCCAATTCATTAACTCCTTTATCACCTCTTAATAACCGTTTATGCAATTTAGTGCCTGGTCCGCAATAATTGTAACCAGGTAAGTGTAATTCAAAAGGCAAGTGATTAATTACACTGTTTAAAAGTCCTCTTCCTTTCATATCCTATATGTTAATGACATTTTTTGTGCGAGTAACTATATAAATATATTCATACAATGGCACTTCTATTAATCCAGCTGTTCTCACTATCATTAAGTCCTAACCACTTAACGTATAATTTATTCCCTTTTTTTTTGACCACCTTTTCAATGAGATAAACGTCCGGGTACTTAGTTTTTTGAAGTTCTTGTTCGTAAAATGTGCCCAGAATAGTGTTTCCTCGCTGATCTTCTATATGGTACGTAAACGGTTGAGTGTTACTGACTTGTTTAATAGTAAATAGCTCTGTTGACCAATTAGGCGTATAACTTTTATGGAAAGCGCTTTTATACTTGCTTATACGTACACGATCTCCCACATTGAATTTATTTAATTTATGATATAGATTTTGTTGACGTTTCTTAATATTGTTCTTTACTTCCGATTCATTCTCAAAATTAACATCATTTGGTCTAAATTTTGTTGTACTATGAAAAGTTTCATTATAAGATTTGACTATATCATCTAAAGGTTTTCCAACCCATTTATAATTTCCAATTAAACTAAAATATTTGTACAGTTTGTTTTTAAGCGTCTTTATTAACCTTTCAACAATTGATGCCTTTTTAATTGAATAAGTTGAATAATGATTTATTCCTAAAGATTTTAAATAACAATCAAATTCACTATTGTAAAATTCTTTTCCAAAGTCTGTCTGCAAGTTTCTAGGAATTTGGATTGCTGACTTTATAATTTGTTGAAATGCATTTTTAACTTCTTGTCTAGTTTTCGATTTTGTCGGAATACACCACGCGTACTTTGAAAATGCATCAATGACAACTAAAATATATTTATTTCCTTTATTTATTTTATGGAATTTTTGTAAGTCAATCAAATCTGCTTGCCACAAATCGTGAATGCCTTTTAAAACAACTGCTCGTCGCTTAAAGTTTTTACGAGCTGATCTGTGGATCTCGTTCACTACTTGTTCTTTTGCCATTGCTTAATTGTTTTACAATGTTATCTACCTCGTTTTTTGTATAAAAGTTCAATTTCAACTGAGTTGCGAGCTGATGAATTTGAGAATTTATAACTTTGATTAAAGAATCTAGATACTTCTTGTCATAAATGTTCTGAACGAGCTGATCGACGTACTCCTTATTTACTGCATCATCAGCCGACAAAGGATGAGCAACGCCTTTTAATCTCAGTGATTGTAAATCAAAATCTCCGTCTTCTGAACGAAGCAAAGCCTGACTTTTAAGTTCGTTGACTTCAGATACACCTGCTACACGTAAACGTTTATGAACATGGTGACCAAATTTATCTATGTTCATTTTATGATATATTTTTACGCCAAAAGTTCTGCTTCGACTAACGATAATAGTAAAGTAACTGCTTTATATATTAACATTGTTCACTAATCCCGCTTCTTGTAGTTCTTCAATAATAGATATGATTTCATTATCCAATCCTGTATTACCAGCATCACGAGAAGCTATAAGTAATTTTAACCTTTCTACTAATTCGTTTGGGTTATCCCAATATACATATGACACATCGTTTTTAACATTTTTCATCGTCGGTAGTCCTTCACCACTTACTGAACGTTCTTTAGCTAATTTAAAAAGAGGTCTTATTACATATAAATATTTCATGCCTTTGTTGCTTTTTATTGGTTTATTAGGATTAAACTCTCTTCTATGTGCATTAGTTTCTAATAATAAGGTTTTATAATTACATCTGTCATCCTCAGTTACAATATCTAAATCCGGTACTTTCTTATATAGCAGTTCGAATAAACCTGGCGTTAAATAGTAAGTATGACCATTTACTTTCAGTTTTTTGTCATTTGTAGTGTATACCGGACAGGTTCCCAACATTAGCTTGTCCCGTTCCGTTCGAATACCAAAAGGTATATTTAAGTTGGTAATATATTGCTTTTGAAATTTAGGATCGTCACGAGGAGAAGCGTAAGAATCAGTCGTCTTAAATGAAATATTATTTGAAGAATCCTGATCATTAAAATGTTCACTTTCCACTTCATCGCTTACATCACTTTCATTATCTTTTGATGTCTCATCCTCATCATTTTTATTAACAAGGCTAGATTGAGAAAAATTCCTCACAACCGTTTGATCAGTTATAGATTCCTTCTTTTCTTCACTTGGGCTATATTTAATTCTTTTTACTAACTTTCCCCATTGCAATCCGTCATCAAAATCATCATCATTAGTATTGAAGTAATTATTCTCATTTTTAACTTTAACTATTTCATTAAGCGGTTCTGTAATTGGTTTTAAAACAGATTCCAGAATCATATCATTGTTTGTTTTTACATCGCGAATAAGTTTAACCTTCTTTTTAACTGCTTCGGCTGACCGGAGTATCTTTTCCTTTAGCACTTTATCTTCATTAACTTTCTCGACTTTCGAGCTCATGTCCGTTCTCTTTGGATTCATTTAATATAATAAACGATTATTCGAATACTATTCAATAAGTATGTACTTAAGTATATTAATCTACAGTAATGAATGTATCAAACCCCATTCTATAACATCCAGAATTTTTGTTACAATCCTTGTTTATAACCAAGTAGCTGAAAGGTGCGTTCCATACTTTAGCGCAAATTTCACGAAACTGCGACCATGACATATCGGTTCCAACGTGCTCATCATAAACATGACGTAAATTAACATCATCTTGCTTAAAAAGAATTATTAAATTAGCATTATCCCTTATTAATTGTTTTGGTACTTTACTGTACGTTTGATTTAAATAAAAGCTATCAATATTTTTATGTCTTCCCATTGCAAAGTAATCCCTTATGTTGTTTTGGTTTTCACAAGCCACATCATCAAATATCATGATTGAGTTATAGTTAGCTTCGTTTGGGCTAAGTATTTCTTCATTTTCACAATATTTTTGAAATGTAACCGTTGGAACTAACGCTAATACTTCTTCTAAAAATCGATACATAGGTTGGAAAAGGGTTTTTGAGTAAACATAAACATTTTGGTACCGTAACCCTTGTTCATGAAGTAAAAGACCAACCATTAAATTAGTTTTCCCGCAATTAGAAGGACCGCAAATTATACTGCGAATATTGTAAGGTAAAAGTTCACCATGACGTACACAAGGCTTATTGCGAGCTGAAAAAACAAGATCCAACTGCAAGCTCTGATTTTGTTTTACAAACTTCATATTTCTTCAAAATTTCTCAAGCGATGCATAGGTACGTTTTACTTGCATGAAAGACTTATTCCAATTAAGGGAAATCACGACTACGTTTTCACATATATATAACAATTTTGATGCGATTGTTTTTAGCTAATAATTCCCGTTGCAAACGTGCACGTTAACGCGATCATTTCATTTTGGGCAAACCCAATTTCCGTTACGACGTGTTATTTGTTAAATACGTATGTTAACGCGAGAGATAATCGTTTTATTTTAAGCACAAACCCAATTTCCGTTACATGTTGCGAAACGCGCACGTTAGCGCGATTGTTTCATTTTGCGCAAACCCAAATTTTGAAATCCACAAAATAATATTGGGCATTTGGATCACACGAGTGAGGAGGGCGAAATTTTCGCCCGATCGAACGAGGTGGGCCAGAATGCCCAATATTATACTACTGACGTTTCAGAAGAAACTGACAGAGAGAGTGGCGTATGAAGTAAAAGACAGATTATAATAAAAATAACACTGAATAATGCACGGCAAAAGCAATACACATTTTTGTTAATACATTTAAAGTTAAGTAATAAAATCCATCCTAATCTTTTGTGTGTATAACGTGTAAATGAACTTTACAAGTTCTTCTTGAACTAATTGGGTCTAAAATTAGTTAATTATAAATCCTTTCTAAGTTGTTTAAATGTTGCAAAAGTGTTTTGTTCTAATGAATCTATAAAATAAATGTATCATAATTTATCACTGAATCATATCGATTAATAATAACTTTAGAAGTGCTTGTGTGTTTCATTTGTTTTTTTTCTATTTCTATAAAAGCACTTTGTTTTTCATCTTTCGTTTTTGGTAACATTAATATGTTTCGAAAACTCTTAAAAAGGGCATCGCGTATGTAGTTCTGTTTTACTCGCTATCGTACGCTCTTTTTCGAGTCTTACCGAATTTACTCGAAATACTAGGTACCTACCTTATTTTTTCATTTGTTTTGTTGTTTATCTTTAACTTATCTTCTTCTAAGTTTTCTCTGAAAGAGATCGCTATTTGAAGATAAGACTGCTTGTTGACTCACTTTGTACCTTTTTCATATTTTTTTACTTTCCATGGCTGTTGTTGTATGTGGCGTTCAATAATAGTACAGTCAACCAAGTGGCCTACAAACCAATTTGATTTGTAGGCCACTTTGGACTATGTTAAAGTGACGTTGACAACCAAAACGTAAGAGACTTCCTATTATTTGGTTTTAAACGTCACATTGACAAAGTCAATAGTGGCCTAGGAATCAAATTGGTTGACTGTAAATTACTGCAGAAACCGGGAAAATGGCTGTTGCGGGACGAGTAAAGTTAGCGTGACCGTAACTCAGTCGAGGTAAAGGGATGGCAACACAGAAATTAAAATAAAAACAATGAAGAAGGAAAGAAAAAAAGCGATTGTATAATGTTGCCATGGGTGATTCTGTGACATCGAAATAGATACCACTCAGCACTATGTCACGGCATAAACCGCGGTGCTGGTTTTCAGTCGCGCCAACATGACACACGTGACATTATGAGGTCATTTAGAGAGATCAATTACATACAATAAATCTCATACTATCTTATCTATGTGCGTAACTGGGGTACCTATTATTTTATCGAAACACCCTTCAACCAACGTATCATCACGCAGAATTTTCATTTCATCGAAAGGCATTTCTCGCCACATGAGTTAACTTTTTTTGGTAGTCACAAGTCTAACCTAACCTAACTTACGTAATTAATGTTTAAACTATCCTGAAAACATCATAGTTTCAGGAGAAAATAGAGATCAACGAAATAAAATTCGATGAAATGATACAATCGATGAAGTGAAATTCGATAAAATGATGGGTTACCGTGTAACTGGAATTCCGCGCTCCGTACTATAGAACATCTAAGTGCATAAGGTTAATAAAAAGAATTCTCTAGCGCAACTGTAGTGTAAAATAAACTCATGTCAACCGTACGTTATGCTTGGTTATGCGGGAATGCGATTTACGACGTTAGCATTGAAACATTGTGCCCACGGGCTTTTTACTGGAGTTCCGCAAACGAAAGCAGTGTTTATGGATCTGATCAATAAGTTATTTGCTGCGGGTTTCACGTGTTATGCAGTATTTTGCCGTGATAGGGTTTCTTTTCGAATAAATTTAACATATTATTGTTTGTGTAAATATATAACCTAACCAACAAAAAGTTGGAAAACCCCCGATTTCAATATAAAATGTTTAAGAACCACCGCTAGAAAACCTGCTTTCAAATAAAAAAAATCGCATCCAATTCGGTTCATCCGTTTAAGAGCTACGGTGCCACAGACAGACACACACACACACACACACACACACACACACACTTACACGTCAAACTTATAACACCCCTCTTTTTTGCGTCGGGGGTTAAAAATAACAAACCACGTTATGTCAAAAACTGGCATTACCCAAATTAAAAAGCACATCACAGAGTTAATACCTGTATGTTAATAGAAATCCACGAGTTTCCCAATTTAGTTTTATAATCGATGTAAACTAAAAATATGCGACAGTGCCGAAGTCTGAAGTTTTGTTTCGCTACTGTTTCATTTGGCCGAAAATTCGTACCCAAGTAGTTTTTTTTTCTGAATACATTAAATTTTCAAAATTGGTCAAAGAGGTTAGAACAGGATGTAGGTTAGGCTATAAGTTGGTTTTACAATAATCCAGGAAAGTTAAAGTTTAGTTAGAGTTCCAGGAATAAAATGACTTTCTAAGTTATGAAAATTCAAAGAATTAAATTATTTACTTAACTGAAATTTGACCTTGCGTTAACGCGTTATATATTAACGATTTTATATGTTTTTGTTTACAAAATACATGTCTGTTTTTATGTTTGTCTCTCAGCAGGAACCTGTTTTATAAAGCTACAAATTACAATTTACAGGTTACAAGTTTCCATTTGACACAACCTCGACCAGTGACGACCAGCCATTTGTGCAGTGTTGCCAGTTTAGAGCTGTAAAATTGTTACTTGTAGCTTTATAAAACGTTCCCCAGGTCGCATTTCAGTTTCTGTTTAATTTGTGCGAATCTTCATAACCTAGTTTTTATTTCATGTATCCTTCCATATAGTTAAAATGTCGTTAACATTTTTACATTTTACTCACAATAAATAGCGTCGTGTTAAAATAACATTAGACGTAGGTACTACACGTCTTATCGTGTAAGAATTCCAGTAAAGAACGGTGCATTATGAGCTTTATCGCCGTCAGTCGACCATAAAACACAGGCTCGGACTCTGCCATGTTGGACGATGGGGCAGGCTTAAGTCTTAGGCGATAGTTTCTAAAAAAAAAGTGTGCGTCTCGGGACGCTCGACAGAAGTTACAACTTAAACTAATCACTTTCAAAAACGGTGATAGTTTTAGGTTATATGCTCACTGTCAACATGTATTTATGCTTAGAAACGCACGGTTACGTCAGCAGGTAAGATCAAATACCCTTTACCATTTTCGTCCATACCTTGTAACTTAAGATTTGCCTAGCGGCTGAGAGGTAAGTCTATGACGCTAAGGTGCCGTGGTTCAAATCCGATTCCGGCATCTTTTTGTATTTTAAAGTCAGATCTCAGTCAAGATCGAGATTTCAGTTACAGATAATGCTGCTAGTTTGCTGGTTGCCGTATAGATTGCAATAATATCACCACTAAAAGATCCTTCGCTTATCTATCGTACAGATATTCGATTTGCGGGTGAAACAAAGACGAAATATACAAACGGTACGAGTACCTACTACAGTAGGTACTAGGCAAATAAGAATTCAAACCTGACACATTAAACAATCATAAAGTTTCTAAATATTAATAATATTTGCTGCTATTATTATTCCTTTATATGCAACAAATTAGTTTACCATTGTTTTACTACTGTCAACATTATCAGAAACTTCATGGTTGTGCAAAGTCCAAAATTCACTATTTAACTGCATAGACTTAGGGGCAGAAATTCTTCACTCTGTATTCGAAAATAGGTGTGTCCATCCACTTTCAATGATGTGCTTTCTTCGTAATTGTCTTTGAAATTCAATAAACCTTATCTCGTCTTTGCGGGCCAATTATGGTGACACTTATCCACGCAATAAAACGTTTTTATCTAAAGATCATCGACATATTATTATTGTCGACGTAGGCTAATATGGTGGTATCGGTTACATTGCTGGAAGAGATCAGTTAAAGGTATATACGTTTTTTTAGTGTATTAAACAATGTTCATACATAAAAGACGCTTTTTAAAAAAAACACAACTTCACGCACAAATCGCTGCTCGCCTATTCCGTGCACAAAACGACGGCTGAATTTTACGATTCACGATTCTCCTTCCTTTACCCGTTGAAGGGATGAAATATTTACATACGGGTGCGTATCTCGAGTAGCTATATTGAAAGGGCCGACGGCGTATCAAATGCACGGATTCCTTTAAATACGGTTCCTTTTAAAGTCATTTGCTTCGGTGATCAAAGGCATCCGTGCCGTACGTACATGCGATACGTTGAGTGTTTTTTTCTTCTTGTAGACTGAGGTAACATGACAAGCTCATCGTTCATTGATCAACAGTGTCGACATTTTTAACTTAGGTACATATATTAGTGAGTATTGAAGCAGCAAGTACTCGTATGCTTCGTCTAGTTGGTTGCTTGCTCAATTTTAATGTCGTTCTTCTGTTTTTTCTTTTAATAGACTTGTTCTTCTAGCTTCCTTTTCAATAAAATTATGTATCGTGTGCGTTTTCCCATGAAGTTTTGGCGAATAAGTATTTTCTGTTTTATTTTTTTATTATTGTTAAAATCTAGCCAAATACTACGCGACTCACAGGGGTCTACTTTGAAATCAGTAATTCGAACTTCGGATCGCCCCGTCACTTTCTTGCGAATTAGTGACGCGTCGAGAGCAAAAGGGATAGCAATAGACGAAGTTCGAATTACGGATTTCAAAGTAGAGCCTCTGGTTTATTTGAAAGATTGACATTGACAGTCGACGTGAGAATTGGTTTAACGTTGTTTGGATGTTTTCTTGTTGACTAATTATGTCTATGTTTTCTTTTTACTTCTGGGTCACTCTTCATTTATTTATTTATAAGAACACGAACATAATCCTTAAAAATATTTTTTAAGTAGGTACAATAATTTGATCATCGATAAACATTTAACAGTATTTTTTGTCCGTAATGGTCAGAAATACCATTTTCTCGTCCTTCAGAAGTTACCTACGAGTAAGGTAGTCGTCTGACAAGTCAAAAGAAAATGACATCATAAATATTAACACCTTTTAACATCCCTTTATCTACATAATACTCGTATGCAAACTTTGCGACTTTGATAGGTTATGAGAAAAATATATTCACACATACAGGCAAACACAGATCGTTCATTGAATACAAAACGGACACATTCGAAAATCAGTCAGTGTCGCATTTTAAATTTAGAAGCTGTTGGTATAAGATTTCAATGCAAGAGCAAATTATTTTGGAATGTGTCCGTTTTGTATTCAATGAACAAGATGTCCGTCCCCTTATTAGTTCTCAATTTGACTACGGAATCCTAAGTAAAAAGGCGCTGTTTAAAGACTCTCTAGCACGTGGCAGTAACATTATATTACCCGACCCTATCGATTCTAAGGTCGAGAGGTCAAAGCCAGTCCAGGAAAAAGGGAAAGACTCTATTGTCAAGGAAACAATTCCTTATTGTCCGTGTCAATGTCCTTGGGTACTTCTGATGCTGAAACAATGGCTGGATTTTTGGTGAAAGATGAGCCGAGGCCATTAATACGCCTGTACTTGTATAGATAAGATAAATAAAATCTCTATCCATGTTACAGAGTTTTAGTGGTACTGATTTTTTATACGTCAGAAGTCATCGTATGTCAACCAAAGTTAGCAAGGCTAAAGAGATTAATTTTGTGTGGAATTAAAAAAAAAAAACAAAATAAAGTGTAACTACTTACCTATTAGAAGGAAAGAAAGAAAGAAAAAACATTTATTTGTGACAAACAGACAAACAAAACTCAACAAAATACAGTGCAAGTGCAAGTATAAGCATTTTGTAAAAAAAACATTTTGTTAAGCAATATTCACAATTGTTTTTTTTATATTAATCAGCTTTTAGCTGTAAAAAAAAGTTATAAATATTCCCTATTCAAAGTATGGACAAGTACACACAGCAACACACCTAACTAACCATTGGAGGCAGAGCAGAGAGAAAATATCAATGTTTGACAGGGATGTAGATATTTTTTTCATATTAAATATATTTACATCCCTTTCAAGCATTGACACTTATTCTCAGCTCCGTCTTTAATGGTCAGTTAAGTGTGTGGGCGACTGTACTAGTACAGCGACGAGCACTCGGACGACTACCTTATGTGGTAGTGTATGTAAGTGTTCATAAAATGAGCGTGAGTAATGGAGCGCCCGTATAAAATGCGATGCGGCATGTCGTGTCCATTACTGCGGCTATATAGCGTCGCTGTTGTCATTTTGTTACAAAAAACGCATACGAGTATGTCCGCAGAATAAGGAGCATGCACGTTGTATTTTAATTTTATAGCAAGTTTTCTGACATAACATTATGAAATAATTATGATTTATCTATCAAAGAGGTATCTAGTTTTTCGTCCAGCTTGTAACTGTAAAAAAAAAATCTCTGAGCACGGCTGATCTTATAAAGCACGTGAAACCGATGAAGAGGTTGATGAACGTAGATGAAGCGAAAGTTAAATGTTTACACCGGTGCACCAGGGTAGTGATTCTCTCAAAAGCAAAGGTGAGCGAATGCGGGAGTGAATTTCGAAGCGGCGAGTTTAAGTAGTCCCGTCAGAGCAAGCAAAACACATTTTAGCGCGTGCATTCTCAATTAGGTATAGCCTTATACGTTCGAGAAGCCATGCTGCCAAATTGATTACACGCGCTGAAATGTGTTTTGTTCGCTTTGACGGGACTACTTAAACACGCCGCTTGGACATTCACTCCTGCGTTCGCTCACCTTTGCTTTTGAAAGAATCACTACCCTGGCGTTCCATAGTCTTTGTCTACCCCATTGGGAGACATTTTACCTTGTCGCTTTAACGCCTTTGACAAACCACTAAACTGTGCAGCCACTGATAATACCGACCGTAAAGTTAAGTAATTATTGGTTCGTATATTGCCAAAAATAACGATTCAGAACAAATTTTTCACACACACGCGAAATTTAAAATCCTTTTTTAATCATTTTGTATTTACACGCTTACACATTTATGCAAAACGAAAAGCCTAAAAGTATTTTAACTTCATTGTACTTGGACCTTTAAATGCGAATAGTCACAGCACAGCGGCTTTTTGCTTAATGGAACACTTGAAGTCATGTTTCACCGGTTACTGCGCCAGGGATAAGGCGGATTTTACCGTCTCACAGGTTCGCTACCAAGAACTACCATTTGGGTCTATTTTATATACAATACAGAGCACTGGGCTTTGAATATGATAATGTATAGTGAAAGGACAGACCCCGTTTATCACTACAGTAATTGCTTGGATATATTCCCCAGGTTTATCCCGAGTAATCATGATAGTAAATAAGATAAAACTTTGGCCTATTTAACTTCCACAGAGCCTTTTACAGGTGGTAAAAACCAGTAACGTCTTTGACTGAACCCTATTTCACCCACTTGACAATGACACGTGACAGGTGACATTTAGGTATACATTGCGTAGTCAAAACGCTGATACATCACTGGGTTTCATATAAGCTGCGCCATGTAAACTGAAATGTCACCTGTCATGTGTCATTGTCGGTATAGTGATATAGGGGCTGTTATCATATTGTCAATGTTTTGATTGCTCTTATTTACTTGACCGAAATGGTGGCCGATACCCTACCAGAAAGGCTAGCACATGTTGTCCGGGGTTTGTTTTTCGCTCGGATCTCCCTTTCTATCTAGTATGTAACGATAAAGACGCACTGAGCGACAAGCGAAAAAATACTTTTTGTGTTACCCTTGCAGGTCCAAAAACGACTTTATTTTGTACCATCTACAATATAGTTCGAATATTACTCGTATAATATGAATGTCGTCCACTTCAGATCTTGCATGTCAATTTTGTACCAGTTAGGCTTACAGAGACGCTAGACAAGATGCATTACGCTAACCAGCGTTTCTATTAGTTTCGTTTTTTAACCAATCGCGTCACTGGTAGATCACGTGACTTTTCGTATCGCGTCATCTACCAGTGACGCGATTGGTTTAAAAACGAAACGAATAGAAACGCTGGTTAGCGTAATGCATCGTGTCTAGCGCCTCAGATAGGTATGCCGATCCAGTGAACGCTGTGCAGTCAAGGACTTTAATTGTTATGCCATTAAGGAACCCTGTCACAATGACAGCATCAAACCCCATGAAAGAAATTACGCTAAAATTAATGATTAACGTTTTGCGACAGGGATCCATAATGGCATAACAATTAAAGTCCTTGATTGTACTATAGAAATATTAGAAATCCATACAATGCAACAAATTCGTCCGCTTCGTTCGCTCCGACTCCGACCTATTGGACGCGTTGTAACAGTAGTTTTAACAACAAGAAACGATGCAACGTTGCAACACACAATAAGCAAGTTATAAACTTCCAGAGCTAACGCCGACAAAATTTCCTCAGTGCTAAAGTAGAAGCTAAATAGCTACTGGTTTAAGGCTTTTGTAACAAACGCAAACCTTGAAGAATGCTTTTAAGCATAGCGAGAATAAAGCAAAGAGAGTGCGAGTTTAAATCGCGTGGAAAGGGTTCCGTACGTACACAAGTAACGAAGGTTTCTAAATTTAACTAAATCAGCCCTAAGTTTAGTTATATACCGTGTCGTAAGTTTATATTCCTATCCTAATAGGTTTTTTTTTACATACACGGAATTATTTAAATACCTAATATTAGTTTTAGGTACATTTGATTTCAATATAAATTGCCGTGTGGTGCCGGGTTTAGAATGTTGCCACTCCATGTCTTCCCGTGGATGTCGTAAGAGACGACTAAGGGACTAAAGGCTGTGTTACACAGCTTTTAGTCCCTTAGTAGTGCTGTTAGGCGATGGGTTTGCAACCTGTCACTAATACACTGGATAACATCTTAGCCTGGTTATGCAAAATGTGGTCACAGAATTATCAACAAGTTTTTGGAGTTGTTGGTGAGTCTGTGGCTCTGCCTACCCCACTCTGGGAATGAAGGCGTGAGTTTATGTTGTTGTTGTTGTTGTATAAATTGCAAGGAACCTTGTTTGGATATGGCACAAACGTATTCTCACCCGACGATTAGTCGATACAAAATATTAATGTTTAAAGAAAATAATAAACTATAAGCTTCTGCCTGCGATTTTATCCGCGTAGATTTCGATTATGATTATTACCTCGGGAACGTTTAAAATTTCCGTGATGAAAAGTAGCCAAGGTGTTAATCCAGGGTATAATCTATCTCCATTCCAAATTTCATTCAAATCCATCCAGCCGTTGCAGCGTGAAGGAGTATGTAACACGTAATTTTCCCCATTTATAATATTAATAGGACTCAATACAAAAGCGCTTCAAATTCCGATTTCCAAAGGGACGAATTATGCCAAATTGCGTCCCAGAGTATTCTAGTGTTCATATTGCCAGTGGGAATAATTCGAAGTAAGATTGCTTTAGTCTGGTCAAATTGTTGCCAATTTGGCCTCAGACGACGGAGTGCAAGTATGGTATGAATTTTATGAAGTGTTCCAGTCTCATTTACGATGTGTTATTTGGACCATTTTTCTTTTTCATGCCTAAGAAAACGTCCCTTATCGTGAACGTTTGTTTAAAGTAATAATTTTCAACAAAATTAGATGATATTAGAAATGCACACAATTTTCAGATTTTGATCTAGGTACATACCTGATTTATGTTTTATACTAAATTGTGTGGGGCTGGGTGAAAAAAGGCTAATATAGTAACGCAGTGGTAGTTATTTGCAAGGGGACGTGGAGACTGGTAACGCAGTGGTAATTTGAGCAGCAAATTCTTGTTTTAAGTATATAGAAAAACAACAAAAATAGCGAGTAAATTTACAGTAAAAAGTGAGACCTGGGTAAGACTTAACGTGGGGCTCCTGTAAAATAATCTCAAGATATCTACGAATTTTTTAAATGGATCTTGAATTTTCATTTCTATTTTAGGCATGAAAAAGAAGAATGGCCCATTTGTTATACAGAGGGCTTATTGCTTAACGCACTCGCAATCACGATCGTTTTCATTTTGAAAATCGAAGGCTTGTCTGGGTAGTGATTCTTTCAAAAGCAAAGGTGAGCGAACGCAGGAGTGAATGTCCAAGCGGCGAGTTTAAGTAGTCCCGTTAAAGCAAACAAAACACATTTCAGCGCGTGTATTCAATTTTGGCAGCATGGCTTCTCGAACGTATAAGGCTGCCTAATTAAGAATGCACGCGCTAAAATGTATTTTGCTCGCACTGACGGGACTACTTAAACTCGCCGCTTTTCACTAAATTCCATTTCCATTATCATTTGTTCTATATTGATGATGTGATATAATTATTTTCTATCGACCTAAGAGGCTATTGTTTTGACCAGTTATTTCCATTTTAAACAGAACCGAAAGTAGTTTTTAAAATTCGACAGTTTCATAATTCAGTCTTATTTGGAAAAACTTAATAATAACTTCGCTGCTATAATCAATAATCTCAAATTGTGATATCATTTTAGAATCTTCATTAAACAGGCAATTTTTTAAAAAGCAGCTCTATAGGTTTTCATACTTTTTTTTTACACAGTGCGATGTCAAACTTGCCGGAAGAAAAACTCAGATTAATAATCATTAAATTTGACTTTGAAAAATTAAAAAAACTGCTAATTCTTTATCAATTCCGTTAGAAGGGTCTAAAAGCACATTTAATTAGCTTACTTTTACAGCAAACGAAACTGAAAAATTCTAATAACTATGGTCATAGCATCAAATATGGTGAACCAAGGAGCAGCATTTCCAAAATTTTGAAAAGTTTAGATAACTCGTTTTCCATGCGATTTTAACTAACTAGCTGAGCTTTCCAACCCTTAAATGTAGTCCACTATATCCCACACACCCTGTATAGATGGGTTACCTTTTAATAACAACCGCACAACAATGAGCTTGACTGCAATTGTAAAATAAACTCACTTTCCACACTTATCGTTAACCGCATATTTTCCATTCAACCAAGTTGTTAAAGTTATTTCGGCCTTTTAACGGCGGGTTTCCCAATTCCCAATTTCGACCGAGCTCTTTATGCCGATGGCGTTTACTTAGTATTTTGACAGGTGCGAGTTTGTTTCGACCGACTAATTTGTTTTCTGTTTTTCTGTAAAAGTTTTACGCCAAGCCTGATTTCGTGTACCATTGGCAGAATAATTCGCGGTATATTCAAGTCATGGGAATGTAGGAAATCCCACTAATATTATAAATGCGAAAGTTTGTGTGTCAGTTTGTTACTTATTCACGCTGCAACGGCTGGTCTGATTCGGATGAAATTTGAAAACGTTAATTTTTATTTAGTAATTAATTAAAAAAATTGTTACGTTTTTCCATAAGAGTTAAAAAATTAACTTTCTAAAATGTACTTATCATGGGAGAGCGAGTTCTTCTTACACAGTATTCTCATAATTAAAAGGAGACTTCAACCATGTCTGGCGTGCTTTTTTGCTTGGTATATCGCTTTTGACCTGTTATCGTATTGTCAACGTTATGATAGCTCTTATTTACTTAATAGTAATGCGGGCCGAGTAGAGAACAATACGATAGCATGTCAAAATCAATGTGGTTTTACCGGGTAGAACAGAACCCCCGTATCTATGTGAGAAAGGTTTTTTTTTATTTATAGTGAAGTTTATATTTAAGTAATAGTGTGAAAGGTTTGTTTTCGCCTCGGGCACTGTTCCTCTATTTCTTAGAACTGCCGCTATTAATTCCATCTGGACACCATGATAATATTTAAGATGAAACTTCAGATAATTCAAGGAACACGTTCCGTCGATATTTCTCTAACAGCCTCTGAATACAAACTGAGACTCCTTTATATTCCACGCAAATATTGCTTTATTGCTCCATTATTTATCAAGTTTAGCATTTTATGAACATTTTATGTTCACTCTGTATAATTAAATTTCATAAATAAGTTTTCTTCTATCTCTACGCTTACGAATTCGGATTTCGTGGGTGTTCATTTGAATTTTAATTATTTTTCCCGTTAGGATGTTTCAATTTAATTTTCGAACAACTTGTGCTACCTATACGGCTTGAACAAGTTGAACCCATGGTTTAAAATTACACGTTAGGTTCCTATGTTAGGGGGTTTATTGAGTAAATAGGTTTTAAAGATTTTTTTTCATTATTAAAAATATAGAGGAAGATTTACACAAAGGCCATAGTTAGATTTCCATAGTAAATCGGCCCGTCCATTCAATTGACTTATGGGATTTAGATTCGTGTCAATACGAAAAAGAAATGATTATCTGGTAGTTATTAAAGTTTTAAAGTAAATATTTATAATTACATACACATAAACTCATGCCTTCATTCCCAGAGTGGGGTAGGCAGAGCTACAGAATTACCAACAACTCTAAATTTTGATAATTCTGTAACCACATTTTGCACAATTAGGCTAAGTTGATTACCAGCGTATTAGTTACAGGTTGCAAGCCCTCACCTAAAAATACTACAAGCCTTTATTCCCTTAGTCACCTCTTACGACATTCACGGGAAGACATGGAGTGGCACTATTCTAAGCTGGCAACCACCTGGGACAGTAATAAATAGATATTATTATCAAAAAATTAATAGTTATGTTTCTTTATCGATCTTTATACAAACAGTGTCTCTGAAAACCTAATCCTAATTCGCCACCATAGTATAGTCTCTGATTCTTTTACAACAAAATAGGCGTAGGAAAAACGTCATTATTACACGAGCTAAAGCTAGTTCCTTAATCATATTATTTCCTTATTCAGAAACACGAAACGCCGTCCACGGGCCGTAAATGATTGGCCTCGCAAATTAACCGAAGGCCGAGCCTTGAAGAGCCCTTGATTACGCCCGCTAGTAACGTTTTGACTAGACTCACTGAAAAGTCATTTCAATTTTCACGCTTGTCTCTTTGATAACGTCTTAAGCGAAATTTAAATTACTGTTATTTATTTTATCCTATCCGTGCCCTGATTTTTAACGTCAATAAAATTGTATGATCAAGGCTATAACAAATTTTTATTGTACTTGGTATTTGCGGTGGTATTTTTTTGTGATGGTAGGACTTCATGCAGGGTCCGTCCGAACCTCTACCACCATCTTATAATTTAACCTACCACCAAGCAGCGTCTTTGTTTTAGGTGTAAAAATAAGCTAAAACAACCGGTATAATTATTAGAAAAGTCTTTCATTTTAGCTCTCAAGCAGGGTTTCCACTACAAGCGGAGCGTACCGTACGGACTTGTTTTAGCATACATCGGTGACTTTAAGTGTTTCCACTGCGAGCAAACCTTTTGAAGGGACCGTATGCTAAATAGAGTCCGTACGGGACCCGATCCGCTCGCAGTGGAAAGCCACAACGCATTTGCAGTGTTGATTGTGAGATATGATGACGATATGTAATCTGAGGGCTTATTGTGTTATCGAAGCCTTGTTTGCATACAAAATAAAAACAATTGCTCCACTTTGAAGCCGGTTGCGATTGCGAGTGCGTTAGACAATAAGCCCTCAGGTTTGATAAAGTCTTAATTGATCTAAACTAACCCATGTTTTCCGGGAAAATGCTCATGGATACCACCGTAATGGTCAGGTCAAAATTTTACTGACCAAATATTCTCCAGGGGCCCGTTAAAAGTAGAAGTCTCTATTCAATACATATTGTTAAAAAGAGATTTCCGCTTGTAATACAAGCTTTCGTGAAACGGGCCCCTGGTGTCCATTCACGTTCACTTCGCAATTTTCATTTGAATACGTCTATCTCACTCTAAAAATCACAAAAAAGCCAAACACGCCATTAAATTTTAATCTTGTGTTTCACATTATTGCCGTGGCAACAGAAAAGTTAGTTACATCTGGCTGTCACTTCGACTTCAAAAACCACAATTACTCAAACTGACGAAATACCAATAGAACTTACACAATTTGCTTCTACTTATTTACCGACGCCGTCGACGACTAAGACTGGAGACATTTAATTAAAAACACAAGTTGAGCGTCTGAAACGAAGTTATATAATTCATTCCTTTCTGGAAGTCACGAGTGATTTCACAGTCCGTTGAGGAACTTAAAAACTAGGTTAGGGCTCGTACATGGTGTCTATTTCCCGATATGCTTATGCTTATGATATGCTTTTATTAATTTGTTGTCATCATCATCATCACCATCAACCTATATTAATCCACTGCTCGTCATAGGCCTCCCCTAATGAGCGCCATAGCGCCCTGTCTTCAGCTTGCCTCATCAGCATGTTGTAAGAGGGTGCCAATATGTGAACTGTGATAACGATATTGTTGTAAGGTGGGCTGAATTAAAGTAGAATGAAGGAACTTATCTTTGAACAGATGGGGCCTTTTGAATACACTTCGACCCTTTAATTATGATATTTTGTGTAACTACCCTTTTAAGCATTAAGCTGTTCGAATGTAGAGGTTTCCACAAGATTTTTTCCTTTAAAAGCATCGGGTAATGCACGGGCGGGGTAGGCAGAGCTAAGCAGACTTACTTAAAACTAAAACTTGTTGATAATTCTGTAACCACATTTTGCACAATTAGGCTAAGATGTTATACATAACAATGTCTGATTATTTATTTAAATTGGTTTGAAGTTCTTGCGTTCCGAGATCCGCAGTAGAACTAAGGTAAACTAATCGTCTAAAGAATTGTTACACTGAATTGCATTGCTCTTAGAATAGAATGCTGATGTGGCCATAATATACCATTTAAAATTCAACTTACATGGTGGTAAGATGGGACTGACATTTAGGTAAAAGTCGTGACCAATCTAATCGTAAATTCACCAACCTTAGTATGCACCTACTAAGTGAACCCTGTGACACGGTTGACCTTTTTTTTATTCAACTGTAGAGCAATTCTTTCAAATTTTCAATAGATGTTTTTCAAAATAATAAATATAAAACGTCTAAAATTAGTGTTTAAGTAATAACTCACATGATAGGTTAAAACATTTTTTTTTCAGTTACCTACTCAGTTTGTTTTCAATGGCAAGGCTTTATTTTTACCACTAAATACTACAAAACATTTCAAATTCCAACTCGATAACTTTAAATGTTTTAGAGAAAAATATCCTGAGACAGGAAAAGGGACCAGGGAAGGGAGGGAAAGGGAGGGGAAAGTTCTAAAAATAACGGTAAAAAATCTGATTGCATCATTTCAATGACGAAAATTATTACATCAGTGTGTAGAAGGGTTAGGATTCTGAACTGATCGAAATAGTTATTTATGTAACTGGTACATAATGAAGCTTCTTAAGGTACGATTGCCTAGGTTACGCTCCAATTACAGGCACGAGTACCTTAAGAGCTAATTATGTACCGTTGCATACATAACCTTTTCTACAAGCTTAAAATGTAAATGACAACAATAAACAATCGCTAACTTTTCTTGTATACTTTCCTCGATTTTTCTGATAACAATGTACTTGTCAGAAAATTCATTTTCATTATTCCGATTGGCGTTATAGTTTGTGAATTTTTAATATGCGTAATTTAAATTGCTGTTAAAATATTTTTAACGCGTTATTATACAAATTAGGATAACAACTGTACACCAAACGCCAAGACTGATATCCGGAATGACCGGAACCATGGTAATAGCAATGCTATAATAATTATTATAGAACTGTTATTACCATGGCCACGCTTATTATAGAATGATTTTCACGCTTCGGTTACGCTGTAGACATGTGGTATTCTGATACCATTAGAGGTTTATAGAATGCGAGTAGAAAAAATATCTTAAAACTCCTTCAAAAAATGTAGGTCAGTAATCCTCGAAATTATATTTAAATTATTGCACATTATTCCAATAACGAATGCTTGGCTTTTCGTTTTTAGGTCACAGGAGAAAAATATTAAAATAGTACGTATTATTTAAAACAAATGAATTCCATCCACGCCCCAACCGACCATTAGGGGGTCATTTGTGTGCCTCGAATCTAAAGGCGCGACGTGACGTGGTTTTTCACATTTGATGCCTTTTTAATTTTTGAAAACTGCCGCGACGAGCCATGCGTGCGTGTACTTTCCAAAGTATTTTTTGCTCTTTTTAGTTAAACGTTGAATAAAATAGATCCTTTGCAAGGACATAATAATATATTCTTTAGATTTATTTATTTATTTACAAGTTTTAAGGTAGAGGGCTTTGATCAATCTTGATCATGGCAGCCCCGTTGGACAAAACTATACAAAAATAAAATACAAATAGTTATCATTCAGAAAAAAAAAGGAAAGGAAGGTGGAAGGACTACTTGTTCAAAAATCTATAAACTGATTTTGCAGCATCTGTCGTTGGTTCTGCCAAAATGGTCTGAAACAGTCCGATGTTCAATATATTCAAATTGAGTTGAGTAAGTAATCCTTCCCTCTTGGTTTGAGTCCGGACACATTCCACTAACAAGTGATACACATCCTCAGACGTTCCACATGTCTCACAACTAGGTGAATTTACTTTCTTCATCAGATGAAAAAACTTGTTCAGTGGAACATGTCCGGACCGAAGTCTGTGCGCACACACAACCTGCGCCCTGCTTAACTTAACACTATCGAACCATGGTACTCGAGGAGGCTCGCATTGAATGGTTTTGTACCATATTCCTACATCCCGAGAACGCTCGTTAAAATATTCTTTCCAGTGAAGCCGAGACAAGTTATAAAACTTCGGCACTACCTCTGAAAAATCAGGATCAATTACTACATCCGCCCCTTCCAAAACAGCCAAACCAGCCAGGCGGTCGGCCTCCTCGTTACCACTGAGACCAATATGCGACGGAACCCATTGCACGCTTAGACATTTACCAGACGTAGTAAATTTATTAATCTGCTCGAGGATTGTATACGCAAGCGAGACACACTGCTGACCCGAAGCACACCGGTTGATATGTTGGATAGCGCTTTTGCTATCTGTCAAAATCACACACTTCTGATCTTCCAACGTTTCGGCGTAAGATAGTGCTTCGGAAATAGCATAGAGTTCCGCTGACATAATTGAAACCTTGGACGTAATTTTGAATCCTACCCTTTTGCCATTGAGTGGGTCATAAAATGCAGCTCCTATTTTGTCGTTAGACTTGGAACCATCGGTAAAGACTCTTAACCATCCAGAATACTTCTCCTGTAGCTCCATAATTACATTAATACGCAAAGCAGAATTATTGTAAGTACGTTTAGCGTTTGAAACACAATCTAAATTACAAAATAAAACATTACCCACTTCAAATTTCGTCACCCACATACTTAATCTAAACATAGGTAAAGGATATGAAGAAAAAATATGCTCCCCAACGATACCACTGATCGCTATGGCTAACAAAGGTTTCTTTTTATTGTCCCAGTAACTATTATGACATTGCTCCTCTAATTCACGAATAACTTCAATAGTAGGACTTCCTGTACAAGCGAGTGACTTTAAACAAAACTTAGAGGCAAGAAATTGTCTTCTTATATGCAAGGGTGGAATACACAATTCACTCTCCATGACATGAATGGGGGTTGTTCTGATGAAACCTCCTATTACTCGCATAGCTTGATTCTGCACCTTAGTGAGCTTAAACACATGTGTCTTAGCACTGTTGTCGTACAGGCAACAAGCATAATCCATTCTACTACGAATTAATGAAATGTACAACCTACGAAGATGTTTCGGATGAATTCCCCATGAAGCGCCAGCCAAAACTCTTAAAATACTAAGAAACCTTTGTGTCTTTTCAAAAATATAACCAACATGCTTTCCCCACCTCAAGGATTTATCCAACCACACCCCTAGATACTTAATGGTGTCCTCAGCGATTAATAGCTGTCCACTCACTTCAAGGTTAACTTGCTGCACTTTACGAGCCCTGGAGAAAATACAAAGTTTTGATTTGCTCGCTGACACATCTAACCCTAAAGTATCCAAAATATTCAACATTACATCCAAGGCATCTTGCATCATGTTTGTGCTGTCTTGCAAGCATTTTTTGCTAATATAAAGTACAAAGTCATCCGCATACTGTGAGATCATAACATTAGTAACCTCTTTACAAATTTTGTAAGTAACTATGTTGAACAGTAAAGGTGAAAGCGGACAGCCTTGAGCTTAACCCTTGTCAGTCCATCTCATAAGGGACTTATCTCCATCTTCACCCAGAATAATTAAATGTCTTTGGCTCAAAAATGCCCATAAATAACTACAAAACTTAGATCCAACTCCCAAGCCATCGAGAATCCGAACGACTCTCTCGACTGAGACATTATTATATGCGCCTTCAATGTCCAAAAAACATGCCAATGTAGAATAATTTTTCGTGAAACCTACTTGAACGTATGATACAAGACGGGATAAGCAGTCCAAACATGATTGAGCTCTCCTAAACCCAACGGTGTTTGGAGACAAAACATCATTTTTTTCAATAAACCATTCCAAACGCCTGACTAACATGGAATGAAATACTTTGCAAACACAAGAGATTAAAGAAATCGGTCTTAATTTCGCTAATGGTTCTTGAGCATTATTTGATTTTGGAATAGGCACAACCTGAATATCACGCCACTGACTCGGAACAATTCCGGATGAGAAGATGGCATTGTATAATTTGAGCAGGAACAATTTAGCAATCGAGGGCAGATTATAGATCAAACAGTATGTAATGCAGTCGAGACCCGGTGCGGAGTCTTTCTTCTTAAGGCATCTAACCATTTCTTCGAAAGAAAACTCAACCTCGAGATGTGAATTAACCGAATTCAGCACAGGCATGGCGGGCACTACCGAATCCGGTGTAAGAGAACACAACAATTCTTCTTTTTTCTCCTCTGACGCGACTACCCTAGATCTAGAAAAGCCTTTCATCCATCTCATATGTTTCCACATGTCTGATGCAGACGTGGTTTCATCCACACGACCACAGAAATCTTGCCAACTTTGTTCCTTAGCCTTACGTATTAGACGCTGTGCTTCTGCCACCCTGCCTTCCAAAATTGACAAGTTAGATGGAGTCGGATTCCTCCTAAACAGACGCAGCGCGAGACGCCTTTGTGCAACTACCTTCGACAGTGAAGGAGTCCAATAGCTCTTAGGAATAAACTTTCGCGTAGGATCTGTGCAAATTTTAACTAGCGGAATACTTGAACCAATTGCCTTTTGAATTTGTGCCTCGAAAAAATCATACATTACCTGAACATTTCCGTCTAAAGAATCTGCGTTATGAAAAAATGATTTAATTGAGTCCCGATATTCTGTCCAATTCGCTTTCTTAAAATTTAATCTTTTAAAAATATGACGTCTATCTGCATAAAATAAACCGGCTTTAATGATAAGATGATCACTTCCCAAAAACTCGCTAGTGACCTTCCAAGTGAAACTGACAGAAATATCAGAAGAAGAAAAGGTAATATCCGGAGAACTTTCTCGTAAGAAACCATCAACGAGCTTAACTCTAGTCGCCTCTCCATTGTTAAGAGATACAAACCCATGCTCTAACGCTGAATCGAACAACTGTACCCCTCTCGGATCACTCTTGTACGACCAGTTGGTATGATGCGCATTAAAATCACCTGCTACTAAAGTCTTCCCCGAAAATGAGTCAAAAATACCATCCCAGTCAAGTTGAGTCGTTCGCACTGTGGAAGGGCAATACACAGACACAATAAAACGTAAAACGATACAATTGAAAATTTTCAAACATATTACTTCAATATCTGAATTACTAATTACAAGCGGCCACGCTTGCGCTTTAACAGACTTATGCACACAGATAGCTACGCCACCGTATGAGTCTGACCTGTCTTTTCTAAATATATTATAATTGCTGATTTTGAGAAATGTTTCACTTTTAAGCCACGTTTCGCTCAATATAGCAATATGAACTTTTTCCCGATTTAATAAGATTTCAAAATCAAGCAGTTTTGGCTTCAAACTTTGACAATTCCATTGAAATATATTTAAAAAAGACTCACTTTCAACAGCACTATTCATTGCAATTGAAAAAATAATTAATAAAACCTCCCTCCTTAAAATACTTTAAAAATACAACTAAACATTCTTCTAAAACAAACTTAATCACCAAATTAATTTTGTCCTCCCAACTATTGTCCGAAATAATAATTTGTTTAATTCTCGATACGATTTTGCCAAAATCAACTAACTTTCTTTTCGGTTTAACCTCAGACTCTTGCTCGAGATATACAGATGTGCTAGGTTCCTCATTTGGCACAATTCCTGAATCGTCAAACAACCTCTTTTTTCCGTTACATTGCTCCTGGCTAAATTTCTTCCTTTGGCTACCACGACTCTTGCGCTCTTGTGATACGCCGCTATCAACAGTCAAAGAATTAGATCTAAATTCATTACTTTCGTCTACAGAAGTCAACGGCCCCTGTGGATGTGTGACAGAGTTAGAAAGCAGAGCCTCCTTAAATGACTTACGAAGTGTGGCGACGCCGGACACTGTGGCCACATGACATTCCGGATCCAAAACAAGACTCTTTTTGTGAGACTCTCTGCTTTGAAAATACATCCACAAGGCTTTTCTGTACGTACAAGTTTCCTCTTTCATGATTCTCCGAATTTCTTTTTCTTTTAAAAATATAGGGCAAGACTTGTCCAACGCCATGTGCGGACCTTTACAATTAATACAACTAAATTTCGTTATTTCGCAATTTGTGTGGTTTTCGCCACATTTTGGACACACTATTTTCTTAATGGGACAAAACTTGCTCGTATGGCCGTACCTCCAACATCCGGAACACTGGGTGACAGGGAAAGTATACGCCTCGACCTTAAATCTACACCCGTATGCAAATATACAGGGTGTCTTAAAAACCTTTCAACATATTTGGCGGGGTAATAGTTCGCACGATTCTGATCACGGGGGTATGGTTCATTTTTGTTTCTGTTAAAGTAAAAAAAAAAGAAGGTTTAATTATATTCATCTTGTTACTTGATGTATCGCAGCCGATATCTTGACCTTGACATTTTGGCGTTGATTACTATACTACTCCAAACGCTCGTAGTAACTAACGTCAGAATTCCAAGTTCAAGGTCAATGACCTTACCTACGTTGTTTACATGGTATGTAAACAAACAGTTCGCTCCATGTAAACAAAAATAAGTTAACATTTAAAAAAAAAGATAACTTTTAGTGCAACTTACTGTATTTTTATTTTTGCAATTTGAACACTAGCTGGTTTTAAATGTGAAATCACTAGATCTCTTGCTTCTTGCTTCTTGTTCATGCTTTGCCAAGGCTGATAATATCGTCAGTCTTATATTACTGTCGAGATCTAACCATTTACCATTGTTTCCTGCTCTAAAGTGGCCCATATAACTGGTTTACAGCAAAAATAATTACGACTAAAATATCTGAAAGTAACATAATTTAACAATGACATCTAATGACAGCCATAAATTCATAGACAGACATCTAAAAGTTCGGATAGACATGGATTGAACGATCCGATTTTAGTGCTCTCCGTATTGATCCGTAATGCAAAACATTTAGTCGATGGATATAAAGGCCGTCGCATAATTGATTATAATTATTTATAATGTAACACTTACCATAGAGAAAAAAAATACCAACCTTTCCCAGGCCATGGAATCGATAAACTTACGTAGTACAGCGCGATAGCTCTTAGGTGCTTCGGGTTTGTACTTCTCTCTCACTCGCTCTTAATAAGAGCGTATGGGAGCGAGTGAGAAAAAAGTTCAAATCCAAAGCACCTAAGTGCTCACAGACTGTACATATTTTGCACAATTAGGCTAACCTGTCATTATCTTACTCGTTTTTGCAATAGGAAGCTTCAAGAAAATGCCGTGTTATAGCAATAACCGTGTAAGAGTACAAAAAATCCAATACAAGATTTGCGAATTTGATGTGTTTATGGCATCAAAGATTAATCCTATTGCCAAACCTGCATCCCTGATAGATTTAAATCAAAGTGGTATAGCTCATAGAGTACTAGTACAGAATCTGAACTATATTATGAACTTTGCACCAGCTATTCTTCTCTGTTTTAGATTACGTATTTCTTAAGAAGAAATGAAACAAAAACTAGGCTGTTTTTTCTTCTTCAAATGTCACGATCGCAACGTCAAATTCAACGTCGACTCTGACAATGGACCTCTCTTGGACTTTGAATACAGATCAGAATAAAATTATGTCCATTGTAATAAATTAATATTATTTATATTAAATAAGTTTAAACATCGATGATCATGTTGCCAATTTCACTCCGAGCAGTAGTAGCGACATAATTTTTACCCTTTTGGCTAAGCTACCATGCCTACGGATAAAAAAATTGGTCCTAATAACGGTTGTTGCCCTTAAGCCGAGTCCGCTGCGCCATGGTATCGTGTTTTTCTAACACCTAACATGTTAGGTTCTCCCTCCGCAGGCGAACGCGGGGGATATCATCCATCCCCCGCGGCAAACATGTAAGGGGCCTTCTAAACGGGCCATATTTTCACTGCAATATGTGGCCGGCAACTATTAGTGTCCCTGTCTTACTCGTATGTTAGAGAAAGACACCAATAGTTGCCGGCCACATATTGCAGTGAAAATATGGCCCGTTTAGAAGCCCCTTTAAGAAAACACGAATAACATTGCGCAGCCCGGCTTCGTGTTCGCTCTATCCTTGTCCTGACTAATTTCCTCTATGAAGGACACTTTTGTATGGATGTTGTACTAAATTTATTTGTTCTTATTAAAAGTCATTGGGCAGGACGAGGCTATGACGACAGACTAACGATGACGGCTAGTTTGCTTATTTATTAGTAGGAGCATGACAACGAATGCAACTGTTTGCCTATGTTGATCGAAATTTATGAACAACTAGCGTTTGACAACGAGCTCTGCGACTCCGTCCGCACACAAGTCAAGTCGTTTGTCGCTCTTCCTCGGCTCTTTATTGTAACATCTGGGTACCAAATTTCACAACGATCGATAGGTGGTAAAACGTGAAGACGTACTCACGTAATAAATCAACACAACTTCGAGTAAAAAAAAAAAATGGAGTATGCAGATAGCTCGAATCACCGAAATGGCCATAGGATAAGTAGGTACATTACAAACTTTTCATTACTCTAAGAAACTTATCATGTACGAGAAATTATACTGTCAGATGCGATGAGGAGCAACGATAGTAAGTGATAGCGATAGATAGACGTAATGTGGAGAAAAGGATCTCCGTCGACACTACTTGATTTGAAATTAAGAGCTCCTATTTCTGGGTGGTTTGGCCCTTCGGGCCTGAAACCTTCCTACGTATTTACATTTTTAGCAAATGAAAACGATCATTTCACAATTTGTCCTACTAGTAGAACTACGAGGAATAGGTCTCCCTCTTGGTCCTACTAATATGTTAAATCAGTAGGACCATGAGAAAACACGTCATATATTTTCGGCATAATCCTGATTGGACAGAATCAGCTTTGGACAGAATAGTCTTATGGCAGACCATGTATTAGACAAATGAAAAAAAAAGTCATATGAACGATTTTAATATTACATTGTAACTAACCTCGAAAAAGCATTTTTACAAACAACAAATGTGTCACGTGTTACAAATGATAGGTAATAAAATTAGTACCTAGCATTTAGTTATTTTTAATCATACAAATACACACGTTTACTCTTGGTCCTAGGGTGATGGAACCAATAATGAACAAGGACCAATAATGGACACTTGATTCTTATAGTAGGTACAGAAGATAAGGGTTATTCATTTATTTTGAGATAGCATCCATTATTGGTGCCTTCAGCTAAAAGTGTCCAACATTGGTGCCGTCAATTGTATCAAAAGTGCACCTAGATTTGATCACGAAATACTAATTGTGGTTGTAAAAGTAGGTAGGTTAGGTTAGTTAGGGTTCTTCAGATGCCCGAAGGGCAAACCACCAAGAAACAGGAGCCCCGCCGAAAGTCAGTAGGACAAAATATAGTAGGACCACTAGAAAACAGCCGTGAATACTACTTAAAGCCATACAGTATTTCATATTTTGTGGAACTGTACTTCTGCCGTAAAACGATTCTGTCCAAAGCCGAATCTGCCCAATCAAGATTCTGCCGAAAACAGATTCTGCCGTACACCGCCGGAGGGGATTGGTGCTTTGCTAGACCTATTTGAAATAAGGTTGTAAGTACCTTACCAATAATAATTATCAGGCGAAGACCGGCCGCTGCGCAATTTTTAACCGACTTCATTTGCGTGTTAAACGGCGTTATACAAAAAATATGTATACTAGTATACCACCACCACATTCATGGTACATACCACCGTAGATCACAGGTGCCCTTTACGAGGCCTCTTACTACAGCGGTTTTCTTGATCATTAAAGTGAAATTGCACCTAAATGTTACAACTCAGTCGCTACCTTTAGCGATTTAGCTAATTGCCATATCATAGGTAAGTACCTAATAGTGGCATATTTGTTATCAAATATTAAGTACCGGATAAATAATATCTGTCAGTGTACCTTTATCAATGGAATTTTATTAATTGACGACGTGTTGAATAACAGTATTTTATTTTGTAAAAAGAATAGTCATTGCGATAATTTCAATAGTTTAATGACAATTAATAACTCTAATTGGAACTTAGGTCTACTCATTTTATATCGGTTATAACTTATAATTTGACGGCTCACATACGGTGTGGAATAAAACCGGTTTTACAGTCCCTGCTATAAATAGGTAGGTATGTACCTACTTTGGTTTTACAGTACATTTCCTTGACTGCACAGTCAAAATAAAAAAATATGTTTTAAATTCTCATGCTCTTAAAATGTTACTTTAGTCTCTGCGTATCGGGACTAAAGCTCCTTATTAATCTCTAGGGATTAAAGTATTTTTTAATTTTCTTCGGAATAGTACATTACTTAACAAGGGCTGTAAAAGAAAGAAAGCCCGAAATCGCAGGTATTTGAGACCCGAGCCGTAGGCGAGGGTTGTAAATATGCGATAGAGGGCTTTCTTTTTTACTGCCCGTGATGAGTACACAATTTTACGTCTTCACCTGGCCACAATGCGAGTTTTACCGTACGCGCAGCGTGCGATAAAACTCACATTATGGCCAGGTGTTACGTAAACCCCTAAACATCCTATCACCGTGTTTGTGAATGAAGGATTATCGCCATTTTCAGTGATTTTGCATAGCCAATTTTTAGGGCGTGGAAACAACACCTCAAAATGACAACTGTGAAAAATATTATTAATTAAAAACAAAAAACCGCCATCAAAAACGCAAAAAATTACTTCTTTAAAATTGTAGATACCTAATAGGTTAGTCCAACTGATGTTGAAGAAGTTGTTTTCTATATTCTATATTCTTCGTTGCAGTCGCTCAACTATCTTAATCGAGATATCTTATCGCCACCCTTAAACTAGGTACCGTTGAGGAGTTCCGGTGGCCATTTGTGGTCTTCATCATCAGTTCCACTTCACCCAGTGATACTTTCTGAATGCAAATGCTAGACTTGTTACTAAAAATACTAAAATCGCTATAAATAAATAAATAAATGAAATAAAATCAGTTTATTGCAGACAGTGTCCATATTTTGTTAGTAATTACATTAGGCTTAGAAAGATATAATTAGTAGGTAATTATTTAAAACGAAACCGATATAGCGATAGCTATATGTTTGCCTACAATATTTGAGGAGCTCCCTCAATTCCTCACTGATTCCCTCATCAGATTCAGATTTGGTGACAATGGGACCTCGGAAGTATACTCTAACAAACCAAAAAAGAATTTAAAAAATCGGTCCACAATTGACGGAGTAATCGGCGAACATACATTTAAAAAAATAAACATACAGTGGAACGTATAACCTCCTCCTTTTTTGAAGTCGGTTAAAAAATATTTAATTATATTAAGGATGAATTCATTTTATAATGCATGTCCAATTAGTTTTAAAATAGGTTTCAAGTTTAAACCTGTTGGCTAAATAAGCAAGCATGTAAAGCGGAACTTCATTAAAAAAACGAAAAGAAAAAACCGCTGAACAAATTTTGTAAGAAACTTTCTTATAATCAATATTGTAACTTTGTATAGAACATCGTCAGTGCCGGATTGAGCAAGCACGGGGTCCGTAGCAAATTCTATAAAGATACCAGTTTTGTTTTAGGTTACAGGTTGTGGCGGGCTCTTTTCCGCTACTGGACGGCTTAGATATGCGCCTATTTTGCGTTGGGGTTTGTTTTAGGTTATTCTGCTGGAGAATATCGACTGGATTATTCATCCTATCGTCAACCCTGATAGATATGAGTACACGCATACTGATGTAAGTACCAAAACAGGAGAACGTCTACCATACTAGCATTTTAGAGGTTAGACGTGGGTGCGCGGGGCCCGTAGCATTTTCTACTCTTGCTACGTGGCTAATCCGGCACTGAACGTCGTTTTTTCAAAGGGAAAAGTAGAGTGTTTAACGCGAGACTAAACAACCATAATGACACCCGAACTATAGCCACCAGCGTTTCGCTTGGGTGGCTAAACACCTCGTGTTATTATGGCTTATTTTAGTCCCTTGTTGAACAATCTACTATTGTATTTAGCACCTTATTCAATTTCATTAAGGTAAACAGTGTAGGTATAAACACTTTTTGACAAGTATAATATAAACATCGAGATGTCAGTTGATCACCAAACACTATCACTGTCATTGTTCATGCGTGTAAGCATAGTTATAAGAATGCTATGATTATTATAAAAGAACTGTAATTCCCACAGCATCTGTCATTATGGAACTGTGTTCACGCTTTGGTTAGGTTATAGATGGTAGTCTGAAACTGAGCTATTAAATACCTTGAACATAAAAATTGAATGTATTGAGCGTAAATCCAAAGTTTATATCACATTTACTGACATTAGTGCAAAGTAACATTTGAGCTTTAACCGCAGATGATTGAAGACATTTCGTTGTATTTATGGTTAGCGGTAAAAAAATATCTTGAAACGCTAAGGCTACGCCTTTATGTGACATGATTTCTTTGTTACCCGTATTTAGGGTGACTTGGCAATCACGAGTTTTGATCTTTCTAACCATTTTCTATCAAGTTCATGAAGTAAAAAAGTAAGTTAGTATTTCTATTCCTATAAATACTTACAGTAGCCTACATTAAACTAAGTTTTTGACCCAGAAATAGTTTTCATCTTAAAATTGTTATTATATTGATGAAGAATTACGCCAAACAAGTCTTTATAATACTTTTACAATCATGATTTGAGAAGGATAACACAGCTTGCTCTGAATGTGATTTTTGAATAATTCCAAACTATTAGGTACTAGTTATGGGTCATGGGGCAGGGAAAAAGAAGAAAAATAAAGAAGAAATTGTGTGGGGAAGAAAAACATAATAAAATTGAAGAAAAATAAAAATGAAGAAAAATAAATAAGAAGAAGGAACTATGTGGAGAAGAAGAAGAAGGCTACAAAAATGGCTCTACGTGGCTACCGCTCCTTGCAATGCAACACTCTGCAGCAGAGTACGTGTGTAGACGCACTTTGCGCAGAGTGTTTGCATCGCTGCGAATAGCCTCGAAGGCCGAGATTATGCGGCCTTCTAATTCTTCTCCACTTTCTACTTCAGACTGTTTACTGTACACGAGGTCTTTTACCCTGCCCCACAAAAAAAAATCTAGCGGTGTGAGGTCAGGGGACCGTGCCGGCCATGGCACAGGTCCCCCTCGCCCGATCCACCGCCCACCGAAGCGTGCATCCAAATGCTGCCGCACCACTCGCCAGTAATGGGCGGGAGCGCCATCGTGCTGGTAATAAAGCTCTCGCAGGTCAGCGAGCGGAACCTCTTCCAGCATTTCCTCGAGTCGGCCCGTGAGGAATTCTAAATAGCGCGTCCCGTTAAGCCGGTCTATGAAAACCGGCCCAAGGACGACACCATTCAAAATTCCAGCCCACACGTTCCGACTGAAGCGATGCTGGAAGGAGCACACTTTCACTGCGTGGGGGTTTTGTCGAGCATAACGATGCTCGTTATGCATGTTGAAAAAACCCCCGCGAGTAAAAGTGGACTCATCCGTCCACAGGATGTTCCGCTCCCGGTCCTGCAAAAGCCACTCACTAAAGCGAACCCGCGCTGGCAAATCGGGCGGCAGCATTTGTTGCACCTTTTGTAGGTGGAACGGATATAAATTTGCAGATTTTAGGGTGATGTGGACAAAGTTTCGGTCGAGGTCGAGAATGCGGCTGGCAGCACGGACGCTTTCATTGGGGTTCTGTAAGAAAAACCGGACCACGGCGTCTATTTCATCTGTATGACAAAATAAAAGTAGATTAATATAATTTAAGTTTATCCATAGATATCATAAATTAAATGTTTTAAAAACCCACTTCAGTGTGCCTGACCTATTTATTACCCACCATTTTATAAGAAGTTTTTGATGGCGGTTTTTGTTTTTTTCAAACATTTTATTTCATCCTTTTTACCTTATACTTTTTGCTGTTATGTTGTCCCACATAGCAGTAATATGACTTTTAAAACTCACCGCAAGCAACGCCGCGACGAAATCATAGTCATATATTAAACCATCGAGATATCTTATCACTGCCCTTGAAATAGGTACCATTAAGGAGTTCCGGTGGTCATATGTGATCATCATCTGTTCCACTTTACCAAAAAATGATACTTTCTAAATGCAAATTCTAGACTTGTTACATAAAATACTAAAATCGCTATATGTATGCCTATAATATTTGAGGAGTTCCCTCAATTCTGATGGCAAATACCTGATAAACATTCAGATAGGCTAGCATACAGACAGGCAGATAGAAGAAATTGGTTGGTAAAAAATCGGTTATCGCTATTTTCTTGGAAACTATTCAATTTTTCGGGAAAAAAAGCGTATGCTATACAGGGTGGAAAGTTAAGATGGGGCAGCTACTAGATCCCTTGCTGCTACGCGAAAATGCTCTTAGAAGACCTTTACTAACTTTTAAATAATGAAAATCGACATTCACAGTAGTATACGAACTGTATGGAAAAAGTTTTCTTTGTTTTGTGGGTTTTGTAGTACACCTTAGTTGGTCCCAAAGAGTGTTTTAATCCTTGAAAGAAATGGGACCGATTGGCATTAAAAAAAAATTTACTCAAATTTGACGATTTTCTCGCTGACTGTACATTTCTTCAGCAATCTGTGAATGTCGATTTTTATTACTTAAAAAGTTAGTGAAGGTCTTCTAAGAGCATTTTCGCGTAGCAGCAAGGGATCTAGTAGCTGGGTAGTGATTATTTCAAAAGCAAAGGTGAGCGAACGCAGGAGTGAATGTCCAAGCGGCGAGTTTAAGTAGTCCCGTCAAAGCGAACAAAACACATTTCAGCGCGTGTATTCAATTTGGCACCATGGCTTCTCGAACGTATGGCTGCCTAATTGAGAATGCACGCGGTAAAATGTATTTTGCTCGCTCTGACGGGACTACTTAAACTCGCCGCTTGGACTTCACTCTTGACTTGCTTTTGAGAGAATCACTACCCTGCCCTTACTGTCCCATTTTAACTTTCCATCCTGTATGTCCTTTGCTGACTCAAGCTAGCATACCAAAATTCATTGAAATCGGTCCAGCGGGTGAGCCGTAAAAGCGTCACAGACAGACAGATAGACAGATCAAGTTACTTCCACATTTATAATATTAGTATGAATGGATTAGATTATCCATGTTTGAACATAAGAAGGAAGAAGGAAGGTTTTATAACTACAGTGCGATAGCTCTTAAAATAAGCTTGAGGTTTGTACTTTTCTCTCAATCGCTCTTATACGTTGATCCTCTGTCTAAAGACAATAACAGTCTAGTATTTTTTTTGGCAGTTATGGTAGTCCCGTTCAGCTACCAACACATGATATCTTATAAACAACGACACAACGCATTTGGCGCCGTTTTACAAGACACTTAAAATATCAAATGCACCTTAATAATGACGAGAGTTACGAGGAAAATTGGGCACGAACTGGCACCAGCGCTGTCAGGAGCTGCTGGCTGCTGACGCGCTGCGCGCTTCATGCCAGCGGGCCTAACACTATTTTATTCACTTCCGTCCCTTTAAGAGCTCGATTTAGGTACGTACGGTTGCTTAGGAAACGGTGCAGTCACGACTGATTTAGCATCAATCAGCGCTTTCAGTCTTATGCCACACTTCACCACTGGGTAGTAGCGCGTACGTTCAAAGCGCACATACATACAATGTACCCCTGTTTAAAGATGTCCATTTACCGCACAAATTATAGACAAAGTTTAATCTATTATGTATCGTACATGCGTATGCTTTTTTCACAATCAGACAGGTATTTAAATTAAAAATAAAATGCTAACTCAAACATAACGTTACCTTGGGTGTGGGAACTAGGTCTACCGGCGTCGGTACTCTGGACTCGGTACGACGCCGATTCCCTAACCCTCTGCGCAACGGCCCTGAATGTTTGTCCGCTTGGTGTCCGGTTTTCCTCAACGAACCCCCTGGCAACGTACATTCGACGGGCTGCCGCCGCATTCCCGCCAGCAGCGTCATAACATAATAACATGTTATGGAACTCTCTATCGGAATAGTTTCTATACGGCATGTTAACCTATAAATTGTTTAATATTAAATTCTATTCATTCGTATAATATTGAAAAACTCGTCGTAGCACAAATAAATGATTAAGTACCTACCTGAGACCGACCGAAATAAATTAATATTTTATTATAAATAAAATCCCTGCTCTCTTAGTTTAAGTTCAATTTGACAAGGTTAGGTTAATTCTTCGATTATATGGCTTTTGTCCAGTGAGACAATTTGGCCAGTGTTCAGACGTGTTGAATAATAGAATAAGTACAAACATAGAATTCTTCCGGTAACCTTCATGGAGGGAAGATGGCCGATTGAAAGAAATCGGAGTTTTTACTTTTGATTAGGGCGTATTCGACCAAACTGGAATAAGGTCTTATACCTAGATTAAATGCCGAATTTGTATCGACTAATCTCGGAGTAAGTCTTTGATCGAATCGGCTCTTATTCTATTTACTGATTTACTCTACTCACTTGGCACTGGCGAAATCACTGCGAAATACCGCGGTGAACCGTCATTCGGTAATAAAAACCAAACTCGCGTTGAGAGGGTTCCGTAAATACTTTTTTTTTTATAGAATTCTTATTGATTTTCTTGTAATTTACAAACAGCAAACTACATTCCGTATTTTTTAAAAAATTTTAGGCTCAGTTGCTTCGGAGATCAGCGGGGAATAGTCTTATAAAATCAAAAATATTTATTTTACAACAATAACAAAACGAGATCCTCATAACGAGCCCTTTCATTTGACATCTGACACAGTAAGGTTTGCAAAACTTTTTTTTAAAATTTCTTAATTTGTCCCCAGTAAATGACCCCTATTTAGAAAATAAACATTTACTTTGCACATCTGTGTTTGGGTCATCAATTTACATATGTGTACCAATGTTCAACTCAATCGGTCCAGTAGTTTCGGAGTAGATTGGCTGTGACAGACGGACAGACAGACAGACAGACACACGCACGAGTGATCCTATAAGGGTTCCGTTTTTTCATTTTTGTACGGAACCCTAAAAAAGAAGAAGAAGAAGTAGGTACAAGCATAGCGACCTATTTGTAGTTAAACTTCAACATTAGGTGTTTGTTTGGCGCCGACTCAAAATTATTTATTAAGGTATTAACATTAGTGTAGGAGCTTAATTAGACTTAAAAGGCCCTGTTTTATTTTTTGCTTTTCAGTTTTCTTTCTTCGGCGGTTTTTTTTTTTCACTTTTCAGTTTCTTTCTCTGTTAATAGATACTTATTCTTTGATTACTTACTTTAACTATTCATTGTTTCGCTACAAAACACAACCGTGTCTAAACAATTCATTCCACAGACGAGTCTCGTGAAGTTGCTACCTATGGGAAGAAACTTCCCGATAATTTTGTTCCAAAAGATGTGAACAACTGCGGTGGTCTTTTGTCTGAGCAAAAATTAGCTACCGAATCCCGTGTCATGCTTAGGGGTAACATATTATCACCTATAACATTTATACCTGTGGGCCTCGTCAATGGTGTTTATTTTTGTTTCTTAATTAGTGGCTTTCACTCCTTGTTTTAACCAGGGACCGGAAAACCCGTTCGTTTGCTTAAGCCGTTCGAATCGATATCCCCTTCATACGATAACCCAAACGTTTCGGTAAGCCTTTCATCGGCTTAGCCGTTCATTACGATAGCCCGTTCAAGCCGGGTAACCCGTTCCGTAACAACCGGTAACCGCTTACTGAATCAGATGTTTTCGAACTAACCGCTTATCGTTCGGGTTACGGTAACCCGTTCCATCCCCTCTTTTCTCGCACTGCACGCGACGTGGTATGTGTAAGAACTAAAATATCTTAACAGGTTCAATCAGCGCAACAAGGGGTAACCCGTTCGCGGCTTATTGATAACGGTAGGAGTTTAAAAAAAAAACCTTTATTTTATTTTATACTTTTTAGCGATCATAATAAGTGTAGTTCGACTTCTTAGTTGATATGAAACTAAGACTTTTCAAGCTCGCCGCAAGCAATGCCGCGGGAAAGTCATAGTCATAATTAAATGTTCTTCGTTACAATTGCTCAATTACCTTAATCGAGATATCTTATCGCCACCCTTGAAATAGGTACCGTTGCGGAGTTCCGGTAGCCATTTGTGGTCTTCATCATCAGTTCCACTTCACCAAATGATACTTTCTGAATGCAAATGCTGGATTTGTTACTAATATGCCTTTAATATTTGAAGAGTTCCCTCATTTCCTCACGGATCCCTTCATCAGATTCAGATTTGGTGACAATGGGACCACCTCGGAAGTATACTCTATCAAACCAAAAAAGATTTTTTTAAATTGGATCGCGCTGTAAAAGGTTATGCATGATCATACATTAAAAACCGGTCAAGTGCGAGTCGGACTCGCGCACCGAGGGTTCCGTATCTATATATATAAAAGGCAATGTCCCGGGTGACATATCAACGCCCAGCCCAAACCGATAAAGATAAAAAAATGGAATTTTGAAGGGAAGTTGGTTTTGTAATGGAGGCGTCGTTTAAGAAGGGATTTTTCGAAATTCAACCCCTAAAGGTATTAAAGGGGGTTGCAAAGTTTGTATGGGAAAAAACATTTTTATGGTCCAATTTACTTAAAACTTGGTAGAAATGCTCTTCAATGCAAATATTGAAACACGTATTTCAGCGATTACTAAAATTCAACCCCTAGAGGGATGAAAGGGGGTTGCAAAGTTTGTATGGGAAAAAACATTTTTATGGTCCAATTACTTAAAACTTGGTAGAAATGCTCTTCAATGCAAATAATGAAACACGTATTTCAGCGATTACTAAAATTCAACCCCTAGAGGGATGAAAGGGGGTTGCAAAGTTTGTATGGGAAAAAATACTTTTATGGTCCAATTTACTTGAAACTTGGTAGAAATGCTCTTCAATGCAAATAATGAAACACGTATTTCAGCGATTACTAAAATTCAACCCCTAGAGGGATGAAAGGGGGTTGCAAAGTTTGTATGGGAAAAAATACTTTTATGGTCCAATTTACTTGAAACTTGGTAGAAATGCTCTTCAATGCAAATAATGAAACACGTATTTCAGCGATTACTAAAATTCAACCCCTAGAGGGATGAAAGGGGGTTGCAAAGTTTGTATGGGAAAAAATACTTTTATGGTCCAATTTACTTGAAACTTGGTAGAAATGCTCTTCAATGCAAATAATGAAACAGGTATTTCAGCGATTACTAAAATTCAACCCCTAGAGGGATGAAAGGGGGTTGCAAAGTTTGAATGGAAAAAATACTTTTATGGTCCAATTTACTTGAAACTTGGTAGAAATGCTCTTCAATGCAAATAATGAGACAACTATTTCAGCGATTACTAAAATTCAACCCCTAGAGGGATGAAAGGGGGTTGCAAAATGTGTATAGATAAAATATTTTTATGGTCAAATTTACTTGAAAATCGGTAGAAATGCTCTTCAATGCAAATAATGACACATATTTCAGCGATTACTAAAATTCAACCCCTATAGGGATGAAAAGGGGTTGCAAAGTGTGTATATCTACATAAAATAATTTATGATCAAATTACTTGAAACTTGGTAGGAAATCTCTTAAATGGAAATAAAGAGACACGTATTTCGGAGATTACTAAAATTCAACCCCTAGAGGGATGAAAGGCGGTTGCAAAGTGTTTACAGATAAAATATTGTATGATCAAATTTATTTGAAACTTGGTAGGAATGCTCTTCAATGCAAATAATGAGACACGTATTTCAGCGATTACTAAAATTCAACCCCTAGAGGGATGAAAGGGGGTTGCAAAGTGTTTAAAGAAAAAATATTTTTACGATCAAATTTACTTGAAACTTGGTAGGAATACTCTTCAATGCAAATAAGGAGACACATATTTCAGCGATTACTAAAATTCAACCCCATAGAGGGATGAAAGTGGGTTGCAATGTTTGTATTGGAAAAAATACTTTTATGGTCAAATTTACTTGAAACTCGGGAGAAATGCTTTTCAATGCAAATAATGAAACACGCATTTCAGCGATTTCTAAATTTCAACCTAAATATTTGGTATGCTCAAATTTACTTTAAACTTGGCAGAAATGCTCTGAAATGAAAATAATGAGTCACGTATATCAGTGATAACTAAAATTCAACCCCTAGAGGGATGAAAGAGAATTGCAAAATTTGAATGGAAAAAATACCTATGTGGTCAAATTTACTTGAAACTTGGTATAAATGCTCTTCAATGCAAATAATCAGACATATACCTATTTCAGCGATTACTAAAATTCAATCCCTAGAGGGATGAAAGGGGGTTGCAGTTTGAATGGAAAAAATACTTTTATGGACAAATTTACTTGAAACTTGGTAGAAACGCTCTTCAATGCAAATAATTCGACACGTATTTCAGCGATTACTAAAATTTAACCCCTAGAGGGATGAAAGGGGGTTGCAAAGTTTGTTTAGGAAAAAATATTTGGTATGCTCAAATTTACTTGAAACTTCGTAGAAATGCTCTTCAATGCAAATAATGTGACATGTATTTCAGCGATTACTAAAATTCAACCCCTAGAGGGATGAAAGGAAATTGCAAAATTTGAATGGAAAAAATACTTTTGTGGTCAAATTTACTTGAAACTTGGTATAAATGCTCTTCAATGAAAATAATCAGACATATACCTATTTGAGCGATTACTAAAATTCAATCTCTAGAGGGATGAAAGGGGGTTGCAGTTTGAATGGAAAAAATACTTTTATGGACAAATTTACTTGAAACTTGGTAGAAACGCTCTTCAATGCAAATAATGAGACACGTATTTCAGCGATTACTAAAATTCAACCCCTAGGGTTAAAAGGGGGTTGCAAAATTAGTTTTGGAAAAAATATTTGGTATGCTTAAATTTACTTTAAACTTGGCAGAAATGCTTGCTCTGCAATGAAAACAATGAGTCACGTGATAACTAAAATTCAAACCCTTGGGGGATGAAAGGGGGTTGCAAAGTTTCTACAGGAACGAATACTTTTATGTTCTGATTTATTAACTATCTATTTATTAACTTGGGATCTAAGACTACTGACTGTAAAGTTCGTATCGAAATTATGTAATATTCAAAGTTACATACCTTCAAGATATGAAAATGGGTATTATTATTACATACAGAAAATATTCAGCTTCGTTGTTTTTCGAAAATCTTCTGATAAGTTGGTTAATTGTTTGTATAGAAATGTGGCAAATTTATCTAGAATCGTATAAAAAAACGTAATGGTGAAAGAGAGGCAGTGAATTTATTTTTTATGTCAATTTTGTTGTTTTGAAGGTTAGCGCCACAAAATTAAAGTTGTTTATGTGGACTGCTTACTTAAAATTCACGATCTAGACTTTATTTTTAAAAGCCTTAGAAGGTGATGTAAACTATAACTGTACTTTCAACAGAAGTTCTGACTCTCCGCAGACGAAGTCGCGGGCGGAAAGCTAGTTGAAGATAATATGCTTGGTAACCGCAAAAGAAAATACTCATTTTGTTATAAGCTTTATTTTCCAGGTAATAAGGTCGATTTTGACTAGTCTAAATTTTTATACAGATTTTCTTAGTTTTTTTTTTATTTCTCAAAAACTGTAAATAATGAACAGTTTATTTTATTTTTCCCAGAAAAAAATAGTAATTATCTATACGACAGGATTTTTTTCAGAATTTTTGATTAATAAACTTCGGAGATAAGGGGGGGAACGGTCATTTTTTGTAAATTTTTGGCTATAAATCAAAAAGTACATCACAGAAAATTTTCAAAAAAATAGTTTTGATATGTGCAGATTAATACCTTTCATATGACACCCCATTTGCTATAATCGAACCACTTTCATTTTTGAACCCCTCATTCTAGACCCCTTTTCAATTATTAATAAAATTAATTTCATATTTTTTTTACTACAAATAGATGCGGGCAAGCAAGTTGTACAACTTTGTCAAATTTCAAGTTGATAGCATTTGTAGTTGCTGTGACATACAGACAGACAGACAGACAGACAGACAGACAGACAGACAGACAGACAGACAGACAGACAGACAACGAAGTCTCACCATAAGGGTTCCTTTTGTACCATTTTGGTACGGAACCCTAAAAAAATACGCGTCGACTTGAGAACCTCCTCCGTTTTTTTTTTGTCGGTTAATACGTGCCCAATGCACCCCTACCTCCCCTACATACATACATAAACTGACGCCTTCATTCCCAGAGTGGAGTAGGTAGAGCAAAAAAAATGTTGTTCTGTACTACATTTGTTTTTGTTATTTAACTACCAAACTAAGTAGCGGCTTCTACAACATACCTATACTCCAAATTTCATCAATAAATCTCTTGTAGTTTTAGAGTAAAATGCCTGTAACATACAGACGGACGGACGGACTTGACAAAACAAGACGCTAGTAAGCACTTAACACAAGCATTACTTACTTATTTTAGTTTTCTTAGCTCTATTGCGAGTTTTCTTAGATATAAGTATCTTCCTTGAGCTGGCTACTGCTTGCAATTTCTTAAGAAGTAAGTACCTAGTTACCTACATCACTTCTTCCTTCATCAACGTGATTTATCGATTTGCGTTCGTAGGTTGTTCTATCTAAGTTCCTTGTGTAAAATTAGCTAGATAAGAATAATAGTTATTACAAAAAAAAACATACTGAGGTACTTACTTAAATTCATTTTTGCAATAATATTCGGTGATTTTGTCACATTTTTCAGAGGTGAAAATTCTTTGACACGCTGTCAATATCATAAAAAAGGTTTAGGTTATATAATTTATAGCTGCAGCTTATCGTTTATTCATTTAGGTTGCGTTAGACTAATCTGGAATAAGATCATATTCCTAGATTAAACGCCCAAGTAAGTCTCGGAGTAAGTCTTATACATTCCAAGTTTGGTGAAATGCAGACTTAGAATTAAAAATAAAGGTACCCATTTATTTAGTTAAGATTAATGTATTTTACCCCTTTTACATGCCATTGTGCATTAATAAAATGATAACAAAACCTCTAAAACTAACTCCTAAAATTCCAGCGAAAGGAACAGAGTTATTAGCACTTATAGCAGTCAGTACGAAAGGGACATGACTATAAGTTATGTCCCTTTCGTAGCCTGGTAGGCAGTTGTCAGTTTTGAGTTCGTTATATTGCCTCCATGCAACAAGCGTGCGTGTCTAGTACTTAGGCCGGTAGAGACCGGACCCTGTGGCCAGACCAAAGAATACTTTGTAATCAAGGACTTATTACTCAAACTGGACTACTGATTACTGCATAGAATAAGAACATATAAAGTCGCCGTCAATAGAACTTGTGAACGATGTAAACAAATTAGTAGTTTGACACATAACCTCAAATATTCACCAAGCGTGTTTTTATTAATTCATCCAATTACTTTAATATAGAAATCTAGGCCAAATAGTAACATTTTCCTGGTTGTAAGGTAAGCAATCGAAGTTTGCATAGTGATGTGAAAATTTTTCGATATTTGCAGATTTCCAAAAGATGAAAACCTAATTGGATACATTTTGCGAATACGAGTAAACCGAGAAAATCATAAACCTAAAAGACGTAACAAGGTCTGATCCAAAAAAAAAACATCCCGATTCTTTTTTGCCGAGCGTGCAAAGAAAAGGATAACATGTTAAACCCGATGCCGTACCTAAAGTCAGGGTCAATGGAAATGGCAAAAGATGTAAACAAATCAGTACTGTTTGACAAATTGTCTCAATATTTTCTGCAAACAGTTTTTATTAAAAAAATTCAAATAGTTAATGGTTACCCATTTTATTTTAAACAGAATGTGAAAGTAACGATCCGGATTGGATCCAATTGTCCAAAAGGACGTGATTAATGTGATTATGGAGTAATAATGTTAATTTGGTCCGTTTGGTTTTGTTTACATCTTTTGCCATTTCTATTGGCCCCGACTGTATGTTCATTGTATGTACGCAAACATTTTAGGAGCCACGACTAGGTTTCAATTCCCCTGGACCAGAGAACTTCAACTTGACTTTCACCAAAACGGTTAATGATCTCTTTATAATTTGCAATTGATTGTTAGCTCCAAAATTGCAAATAAAATATTGTTGAAATTATAGAATATATTCTTTATTTAAATTATCTCTCTCCTTTTCTTTCATATAACAAAAAGTTTCTATCAAAATTTTGCTTTCAGGACATGCTTTTATAGCCGACTGTAATTTTTTATGCAATGTCATCATCTGCCTATCAAGGCCAAACTAACGATAACGCAACATTCTTTACGTTTACCCACCAGCAGATGTGGTTGTGGATGTGGTTCGGTGGGTCGAACAGATCCTGTTACCAATTTTCGACTCCATCATCACATCTGCTAGCCAATTGCCTAACTCACTCGCAATCGCAATCGACTTTAAAGCGGAACAATTGTTTTGATTTTGTATGCAGAATTGTAGACAAGCCTTCGATTTTCAAAATGAAAATGATTGCGATTGCGAGTGCGTTAGGCAATATCCCCTCGGGTCTTTTAAATTATAATATTGCATCATCATCGAGTATACATTTAGTACGGCTATTGGGAAAATCGGCCGTAAGACTCTTAGAAAAAAATAAAATGTGAAGTTGAATCGACATCGATAATGATTCTCGACTCAGCAACAACACTGGCGTTGTCAGATCCAATTCAAACCCTGTGACAACATGTAAGATAACGAAAGAATAGGTACCTAAAAGCACATAATTTTCTAACTCCTTATGAATGCCATAAATAGAAAAGGTCTTCTAAAGGTTTCTATGCTACTACTTATTCTATGGATTATTTATTGTGAAGGAGAAGACACGTTACATGTAGTATGACGGCATCCTCGCTTTGCACCCTCGGCTCACACAAATTAACCAAGTCTCAATCTAGTCTTGTACCTAATAATGTATAATAAAATAATTAATGATAAAACATCTTTAAATAGCTTCGAAAACATAAAATAAAATGCTAGCTGTATTTGTTTATGGTTTCTGAAAAACCCGCCGGAATGCAACGCCACCCTAGTGCTTTTGGAACATCTGAGTGAGACACAGTAATCGGGTTTGTCGGTCTCACTTGAACTAAGTTTTCTTGGTTCCCTGTCATCAAAGAATTTGTAACCGCCTTACTGGCTATAACGGTATAATTTTGATTAGCAATTAATAGTTAGTAATCGATCCAGTCTGAATATAAGATCCTTGTGCGTAACTTGTTCTATGGACCAGACTTTCAAGTGGATAGTTTCCCGTTCAAAATGCACACAATGTGTTTGCAGACTTTTTTCCGGTGTCGAATTTTGGCAACATGATCCAATTTTTTATCAAAGTATTGTAGTGTCACCACGAGATGACCTCTTCTCAGCATCTTCTTACTAAGCTACAAGTACTAAGTTTTATCTTTCTTCTAGGATAAGAATTTCATTCAACAACGTGTATGATGCCAGCTTTAAATGGAATTCTGATAAAACGTAACGTGTAAGGACGATTTTATTTTTACAAAAGAAATCTTAAACCTCCTTGCACAAAGAGGTACAAGATTTAAAAAAAAACTTTGTCAAATTGTCAAAGCATACTCAGACTTTAACGATTCGTTTTAATTGTTGTGCATAATTTATTCGCAGTAATCTCTGGTAGACGCAAATAAATAAAATTAATCCATGATTCATATTCTCGTAGAAGAAGTTTAATGTAAAAGTGATAGTGATAGTGTGATAGTGATAGTGTATTTTAGTTGTGTACGAGACTGATGAGTAAAAATCGTAATCGTAAGTTTCATATTTAAATTATTTCAGACATAAGCCCTTAACAGAGACCGTCTTTTCGTTCATATTACACAATAAAGTCTCAGTTTTCTAAACCCCATGGAGCATTTGACCATGAGTAGAAACATTTTCCAGTTTGTTTATTTACAATACGTTGTGACACATGTTATGAATGAATTAGTTAAGATGGGGCACACTGAGAGCATCATCAGGAAGGGCGATGACAAATCAGTCTGTAACTCAGTCAAAAATTAACTTAAAAAAAAAATACCAATGTAGGGATGATCCAAATCATCCACCCTACCTACTGTTAAAAAATGTTGAAAGGTTTTTAAGACACCCTGTATAAGGCGGTAAAAGATCCCCTTTAAAACACACCCGAACAGTCTCGCTCTTCACCCACTGGCCGTCCTGGCCGAGACGGTTTAATCTTCGGATGGCTAGAATGTCCTGTTTATTTTCAATACTGGATAAAAACTCCGGTTCATCAATATCTAGGTCTACGTTCTTTATCATCCCGTAGGAAGAGCTGACCATATTAGACCAGTGAGTCCTTCTCTCCTCATTATTAAATACTTTGGACAAAAGTAACTTCTCCGCCTCAGACCTTGCACCGAATTGGATAAATACCTTGTACGGACCCTTAAATTTTATTTTTAAAATTCCCTCAATTCTCTCGGCACGAAGAAGTTTTGCCAAGGCAATTTGCTTTGGCAAAGGCTCCTTCGACGTCACACAAACCTCATTCTCACTGCCGACACCGGCGCCCTGCCCCGTATTACTCACGGTCCTTTCATCTTGGCCCGTCGCAAGCCGGGAGCGTTTTGGTTTTTTGCCCACCGTGGTAAAACTCTCATCACCTTCGCTGCTGATATCATCACTGTCTACGCGACTACGTTTTTCAGAGAGTCGATGCACGTCAGAATCGTCATCTGCTACCATATCAGCTTCCACGCCACCAGAAAAGCCCTGCATGCTTACTCCGTCCCAGTCCGGGACATCCATTGTAGCGAGAGCTACACCCCGTCTACAACTCGTAGCAATCACCACAGTAAAAAAGAACTATTTACTATAAGTAATCGCTTATTTAACGCACTAAATATAGAAAAACACTAAATATTAAAATAGAAATTTTCTTTGACATCCGTTGTTCTTGACAGCCGACCATCGACCATATTCTTTAGATAAAAAAAATCACAGCTGTTACTATTAATATTCCATTTAAGTATGACATCGTGCGCGAACTACATTATAACTTGGCATTGCGTAAAGCTAACAGAGACTTGATTATTCGACTCTAGTTAATCAATTCCATCTCTTTGAAGGCATCATTTAATGTTACATTAATTTGCAGTAACTTATTTTCTTTTCTAACTCAACCATCATGTTGTTGAAGGATTCTTTTGGCTGCCTCTATATATTTACACTATCTATCTATACAGGGTGAAATCTAAATGGTAATCACCATCGTCACCTCTGAGTTCTACCCACGAATATGAGCAACAATCACTATGGGACCAACTCTGAAATCACGATAAAAAATTCAGAAGCTTCATACATTTTGGTCGAGTACCTATTGAACTTTTCTATGAAACAGCTGTTTTTTTTTCGTGATTTCAGAGTTGGTCCCATTGTGAATGTTGTTCATATTCGTGAGTAGAACACAGAGGTGATGATGGTGATTACCATTTAGATTTCACCCTGTATAGCTTACTTAGTGTGCCACTGCTGGTCAAAGGCCTACCCCTCATTTCTCCAGTCATCTCTTGTTCTGGCCAATCCTTTCCAGTCTGGTTTGAATTTATCCAAATCGTCCCGGAATATTTTGGTCAGCCTCTACTGCTAGCTGTCGTTACTTGGGATCCAGTCAGTCGTGATCTTGCTCCATCATCGGTCCGGATGCATACGGCAGACATGTCCAGCCCAGTTCCATTTAAGTATGGCGGTCTTTCTTCCCACATCGGCCATGCCTTAAGTATGGTCTTCTGAATCTCTGTAAGAGGTCTGGGCGCCGTAAGTTAGAATAGGCAGGATGCACATGTCAACCAGCTTGCGCTTCTGGGGTATCGGAAGGTTGCCTTTCATCAGTTCTTCCTCCAGGCATTTTCGATAGTCTATCGATTTCTTTGTATTTACAACAACAACAACAACAACATAAACTCACGCCTTCATTCCCAGAGTGGGGTAGGCAGAGCCACAGACTCACCAACAACTCCAAAAACTTGTTGATAATTCTGTATCTTCTGTGTCTGTGTCTTGTTGTATTTACACTATTTACTATAAAAGATTTACCAAAGATTTATTAAGTTATTGTAAATAGCACATAAACAATATAGTTATCACACAACACCTACTGTCTAGTTATCCCTGAAGATAGATGCTAAAAAGAGTGGGTCCGCGATATATACAAGTATGTAGGTAGTATTAATATTCTGTTTTTACTATAATCAACTTGAAATACGAGCAGAGAACGGGAATGGCACAAATGTGATTGTTAAATAGTGAGAAATACTCATCCAAGTTACAAACTCGTATTTCACTCCAGAACTTTCCAGACCTCTGTTTGTATGTCGGCCAAAAGTTCAAAACTCGATGTTAATTCGGGGAGGGGTTACCACGATTCTCTCATTCGATTGAAATTAAAGTTGACAAGGACAGACCTATGTTAAATAGATAAGTATATCTCTTTCTGGTATATAAATTATATACAGCACTAGCTTCTGAAACTTCGTCTGCATAGATTTCAATTATGATTATTCCTCCGGGAAATTTTAAATTTTCCTGCATGAAAAGTATAGCCTATGTATTAATCCAAACAAACACAAACATGAATGCATGTTTAATATTAGTAGAATTATTTTTAAATTTATTGGACTACTTACGGCTATTAAGCAAGCCATGACAACGAAAGATGCGAGATTAAGATAATTCATTTTAGCAACTTATTAAGACCTAACTGTAGCATGAATCCATCAACACCATTCTTTATATTTACATTATAATATCGATACATTTCAAAGGAAATATGGTTTTACCTAGTAGAATAGAGATTTGAACATGAGTTGGCCACCTTTCGTTAGTTTAGTTGGTTAATCGATTGGTTTTTGATTTAACAACCAATTTAATATCAATTCATTTTAAATTATATATAAATAATGGTGTTTTAGCGTTACATAAAAAAGGCGTTTACACGGTCTGCAAAATAAATTGTAAGTATACAGGGTGTCCAAGAACTTGACGGTAATATTGAGGGATAAGAAAGCCCTTTCTTTATAGGTCCAGAAAATAGTTTTAACTATTCAATCTGTTTATTAGTTTAAGAGTTATTAAGGTTTTAATGATACTAGCAAATAAAGCTACCTTGAGGTACACCTATGCCTTGCCTAAAAATTGGCATAATTAAATCGTCATTTTAAACTTGACATTTAATCCTTAATAACGTAGCAATGTATTAAATTATACCATCGTTCGAAAATACGCACTCAAAATAAACTTACTTTCTAAGCCACTAAATTATATCTCGTTTTTCATTTCACAACTTTGACTCTTCGTACAGATTTTTTTTTAGTTTAAAACTATATTCTGTACCGGTAAAGAAGGCGCTTTCTTATGCCGTAATATCATAAATATTACATTATAAGTTCTGGGACACCGTGTATGTTATGTACCTACCGTGACATTCGAGTATTACAATTTTTCTATAAAAGAACGTGTTTATGGATCCGCGTTACAGTTAGCTCTTGAATAGCTAAAATGAACTATCATTATCTCGTGTCTTTCGTAGTCATGGCCTTCTTAATAGCCGTAAGTAGTAAAATCAAATTTAAATAATGCACTATCATCTTAAGTTTTCTAAAATCTTGTTCAGGGTCTTACCACCAACTAACCCGCTACTTAAAATAAATATTACTTACCAGTCAGTATTCGGTACACGAGAGTAAAAGAGCCTGTGAAATTGCTAGGTTACAGAGTTAGCCTCGAGTTTCTAAAATGAATTAACTATGTCTCGTGTCTTTCGTCGTCGTAGCCTTCTTAATAACCGTAAGTAGTCAAAATAAAAATCATACAAATGATATATTAGGGAGAGGGAGCCTGCCGTCTGGCCGAAATATGTTTGCAAAAATGTGTCGTTTCCCAACCGTTACATTTACCAACCCAGCTGTATTGAACGCAGTGCGTTTACTCAGCGAAGGATCCCTTAAGTATTGTTTGTGAATACGGGTGTTAGTTTAGTTTTCCTTCATAAGGCTAATATGGAAAAATTGCTACTTTTACTCAAAAAAACATTACTTAAAACCTTTTTTTTCAGCTTTCGGAATCAAGTGCACCGGATCATCCATTCGTAAGGGAAATTTTATATCATTTTAAGATATGCCTAATAATACTTTTGTCAAATGACTATTGTAATAGGGTTTACATGGTTTACAATAACGGGATGTATGTGTCTATTTGATCTGAAGTCTATTGAAGATTACAATAGCTAGAATTTGTAGTTTTAGTAAGAACACTCTCAAATGCATACTTCAAATGATACGGCCGGATACTAATTATTTTATCGAAATAACTTTCAATGAACTTATCATTATGCAGAATTTACATTACATCGAAAGGTATTTCTCGCCGCATGAGTAAATTTTTTTGGTAGTCACAAGTCTAACCAGCCTAACCTACGTAATTAATGTTCAAGGTATCCTGAAATCAGCATGGTTTCAGTAGAAAATACTTAGTTTACGATGTATGGATACAATCGATGAAGTGCAATTCGATAAAACGATGGTTTACTGATACGGCCATGTTTTAATCATTTGAAAAGACGCCCGGTGATTCTGTTCAATATTGCTACAGGTCATTTTAAAAATTTTGATTAATGTTTTTTTTTTAATATAATACCTATATAATACCTAAAAACACATATTTTTGGTGAGGTTTTCTTTTTTTGCAATTTAGGTATGTTTCCTTTTTGACTGGATTAAAAGCGCTAGACAATTGATTTACAATGATTTTTAATTTTTCTTTGTTTTATTATCTGTTAGAGTTCCTACGTCGCCTATGGAAAGCCGTTATACTCGTAACCCAGCAGTGATCAAGCCAGGAGCATTATGGTACTTAACATTTATTTTTATTTTATAAACTTAAAAAAGACGTTGGAGACGCATTTGCAAACAAAGCGTTTTACAGGTTAAGATTGAATAGTTGTTTATGTATTAACATGTATACTAATGGTAACTCAAAATAAATAAAATAACTTTTTTTTAATTTTTATCTTGATTTACTTTTTACAGAAATACAATTTCAAGTTTCCCAAACTATACAATATCTTAATGTCTTTAATGTTTTTTTCATCATGTAATAGGCAATTATGAAGTATATTATTCTCAGCTATAATTAAAAAAAAATGCATGTAAGAAATCAAACTAATCACAAATACTCAAGATAGATTTACTCAAAGTCCTCCCTTATTTTAATTGCATTCACGGATTTGCATTTTTATTATCTACATAAGTTTTGAAAACACCACACACAGCTGTGTTCACGGCACGATTTACGGATAATTTTGTTTACTTACATAATAACTTACTTAATAAATAATAAATAAAATGTTACTGTAATTTTTAATGCTTTGTTTGTCCTCAGAATAACGTCGCTGCAACGATTGGTCATTGACTTGACAAATAAATGAATTTGAATCCAACATTACTTTTACTGGAATTATTTATTATTTTTGTATTGCATAGTGTTAATTGACAGAAATATATTTGGACAGAATTATCTTTGGCCTAGTTTCCTTCGTCTTACAAACACTTTGCATTGTTTTCTAATTTTTCATGTTTGGCTTACTGTCGATGATTATTAATATTAATACGAGTATGCTCTGAAAATTAAATGAATTTGCATCCAAGATTTCTTTTATTGGAATTGCATCCTATTTATTTTATAATATAATCTAGGTGATTAATGTTTTTGAAGACCCGTATTCACAAACAATACTTAAGGGATCCTTCACTGAGTAAACGCACTGAGTTCAATACAGCTTTGTGATTGGTCCTTTTTGACCGACCTTTTGTTTATAAGACGATTTGAACAACCCTGTGCGTTCGTGAGCACTGTTAGACCTCATAGTGACGTTTGTGAATAATGCTAGTTTAGTAACATCTTTATAACATCTTTTTCGAATCAAATCGGAGAAATACTAGATAAGGGCCGAATTTTAAGTACCCGAAACCGACGTGCGTGCATGACTCGCTGTATGAATATCAGAGATTTGTCAGGATCGTAGCAGGTGGAAAGAAGTGGTCTCTGCCTACCCCTCTGGGAAACAGGCGTGATTTAATGTATAATGTATGAAAAGTTTTTTAAATTCAAACTTTATTTTCGACTGCCCCTATGCACGAATAAGATATACTTCATAAGGCGTAGTGTGCGATAGGACGTACATAATCAATGCCATAGGATTAAAGTTCATTGTGCTATCTTCATAAACTGAAAATGGCATTATTAAACAAACATAATTGAACTTTATTGCCTTTATGGAAGATTCAAAGTCCCACTCACAAAAAACTGCCTGTTTGTTATAATGGTGGATCTTACGAGGGTTAGAGTATCTAATCCACAAGGTTTATGAAAAAAGATAAAATGCTGTCTCAACGCAAAAAATGCATTATGCAAAAAGTACATAAAAGATACAGATGATTATTCAGTAAGTAGGATGCACAAAAGTCAGTCATTTTGTAACATACCACTTAAAAAACAACGATAGATGGCGTCAGCATACCCTCCGAGTATGAAAAAGTAAGCGATCACTAATTTCGTGGATCTTAAGTAGGGTCTTGGTGGCATAATTGGTAATGCGCCTGCATTGGCCCGGATTGCCAGAGATGTAGGTTCGAATCCTGCCTAAGACCGACGAAATTTTTTCGCTTTGATATAATTTCAGTTAAGACAGTGATAATACTGATAATATTTAACCTAGCGTTAATAAAACCATGAATAAAAATTAAATGTCATGCGTAATTGAAGAGGAAAACGGGTCAAAACTCAGAATTATCACATTTGCAACTAAATGAAAAATAAAAATGTATACTTATAAGTACCTTTATATGTAGGTATGTATGTATGTATGAAAACTCTTTATTGTACAAACAGAAAAGAACAAAACAAAAAGAAACAGAAACATAAATATGATGTTGAAAGACAACCACATAAAAAGTATTGGTACATTTTTCTACATTAACCGTGTCTCCTAGACAAGATACAATGTTTATGATATTATGTTTTTATGACTAAGTTCTTATTAAGTTATTTAGGTTTCTGCATTTTATTAGTCTTGTATATAGTCCTCGGCGCTATAGTCGAGCTTTACCCCGTATAACTTCATAAAAGCACTATAAACTTATTTTGGTAAAGTATGCTTGGTCCCTTTCTGTCAGGTGCAAATGTCACAGACATAAATACAATATTAGGACGAAGCCTTTTTTCTGAATATTTCAGCTATTGTGTGTTTATGAATACGAGGGTTAGACATGAACGACTTTTCCAAGTTATTTTGAAGTGCTGAAAATGGTAAAAATAAAACTTCGCCTGAAATTTATTATAGAAATGAATGCATTGACCTACAAATAATATACTTTACGGATACGAGATTTTCTAATGGTAATTTTATTTTTATTTTCTGTATTCAAATTGTGTATCGGGTGGACAATGTCACACCAATTGAGCTAGTCTCAAACTAAGCTCGAGGCTTGTACTATGGGTACTAGAAAACGATATAAATACTTATATAGAGAAATATATACTTTAAATTAGATAGAAAACATCTATGACTCAGGAACATATATTCGCGCTGATCACACAAATATATGCTCTTACAAAATATCAGAATAATAACAAAAGAGTCTTGGTTCTCACATAACTTTACCTAGCGTGGCGTTTATTATGTACTTTTTACTAATCATACTTCATTAATTTTCAAGGTAGATAGAAAGTCCGTAGACTACAGTAGGATAAACGCCACACTAGTTAAAGTACTTAATTGGTTTACTAGTAACAGTTTACTAATCAATGCTAAGAAAACTAAATGTGTTAAGTTCGCTTTGCCTAATGTTAAACCGGTAGATTCTAATATTTTTTCTAAATGACGCGTGTCTGCAAATGGTAGATCAGGCAGTTTTTCTAGGCATAGCAGGTTATTTTATTGTGCGTACATGGGCCGCAGTGGAATTCTGGCTTAAAAAACTATAATTTAATGTTTGTTTTAATTTTATGTGTAAAAAATACTTTGTTGAATTTATTCTTAAACTTGTTAATAAACTAAGGACCAACAGAAACATTGATCTTAATAAATTATATAATTACACCCTTATTCACGAACGTCACTATGAGGTCTCACAGTGCTCACGAACGCACAGGGTGGTTCAATTCGTCTAAACAAAAGGTCGGTCAAAAAGAACCAATAACAAAGCCTTGAACGCAGTGCGTTTACTCAGTGAAGGATCCCTTAAGTATTGTTTGTGAATACGAGTGTTAGGATGCGATTTCAATAAAAGCAATGTTGGATCCAAACTCATTTAATTATCAAAGCAAAGACCAATCGCTGCAGCAACGTTATTCTGAGGAAAAAAACAGAGCATTAATAAATATACAACAATAAGGTACCATCTCATTTATAAACGCGCAATAGCTCAAATATGCTCTGTCATCATGACATTTAAATTTGACAGAAAGTAACAAAGAATACTTTAAGTAAACTAGGTTAGTAGTATAATATTGGGCATTCTGGCCCACCTCGTTCGATCGGGCGAAAATTTCGCCCTCCTCACTCGTGTGATCCAAATGCCCAATATTATTTTGTGGATTTCAAAATTTGGGTTTGCGCAGAATGAAATTCATGCATGCATTCTGTCCCACCTTTTTCGATATCGAGCGATATTTGTGGATTTCAAAATTTGGGTTTGCGCAAAATTAAATAATCGCGCTAACGTGCGCGTTTCGCGACATGTAACGGAAATTGGGTTTGTGCTTAAAATAAAAAGATTATCTCTCGCATGCGTATTGAACAAATAACAAGTCGTAACGTAAATTGGGTTTGCGCAAAATGAAATTCATGCATGCATTCTGTCCCACCTTTTTCGATATCGAGCGAATTCGTCCTCCCCACTCGTATGATCCAAATGCCTGACATTATTTGTGGATTTCAAAATTGGGTTTGCGTAAAATGGAGGTATAGATTTTATACATTCTTAAAGTCCAAGTTAAACTAAGAATATTAGTTGATTTCGTAAAATGCAAAAGCTTAAACACCTCGCACTTGGCCGGAGCGCAGACGCGTTTGTACAACTTGTCGTGAAGGTGATCAGGCTCCACAGACAAGATCGGGTCACCCAGGACGCTTAGTTCCCGGTGGTCGTATGACCGCTTTTGTGTACATGGTGAGTTTGCATCCTTCACCAGGGACGAGTTCATCCGTTATCTACCACCGCATAGTAACAGAATCCCTCCCAAATATTCGAGATAGTTCAGCAATACTCAGTGCAAGGGTGATCAAATCGAGCATCGAGATTGACAAGCTGGGACTTAGCACAACCAAGCCGGTAGGTCACAAGGAGTACTAAGACACTTATGCATTTGGTAAAGTTCTTACTATATATATCAACCTGAGTATAAAAACTTCAATAGCGTGATGTAGGTTTTAACTGGTTTTCGGTTGTATAAAACCAGTCTTATCATCATTTAAATTACGAAACTATAAGATGTTTTATAAACAATTCGTTAGTTCAACTGATTTTTGGTTTGTAAAACCAAAACGCAAGAAAACAACGCATAAATGTGCTCCAGTTAATTTTAATGCTATTGTAATGCCATCTATAGGAACGTTATATATTAATACATTTCTAAAAAAACATATCTCACTTTAACATATTGATGTAAAATCAGTTTTATTGTGTGCAAAATTAAGCTTAGCTAAAAATATAATCGCATGCGACATACAATGTTTTGCGTAATTGTAATTAGAACTCGAAGACCGGGCGGTATGAGATCCGCGATCACATTTCAACTATGGACGCTCGCTATTATTGTGATGATTTCACGCAAATGAACGTAGGTGGCGTAGAATAACGAATATTTTGCTTAATCTATCGGAATTAATCGAAACCATTTGCAACTTATATGAAAGTGTAATGCATTCATTAAGCTATTATATTAGTTCAGTACTTAGCCTATAGAGGGCGCTTATGATGAAACCATTGTTAAATTCTTTATATTGGTAATATTTAATTTTTGTATTCAATGTTGGAATTACAATAAATTTACAATTACAGGTGTTTTCTGGATTAAGAAATCGATTTGTCAAGTTCGCTTGTTCGGGAAAATACTTTTTCTGTTTCCAGTACATTTGCGTAAATAATTTAAATTAATATATATATTTTTTTTCATTTGTTGATTTAACAAATATTCCTGCATTTTATTAATTAGGCATTGGTCAATTACGCAACATGTTTTTTTCAATCGATGTGAAGGAAATTGCACAACGCCGGTGGCCCCATTAAAAATATGCAAGAATATACATTTTGAGGGCTGGCACTATCGTAAATGTATCAAATAATGTTATAATTGGTAACAATACTTTTAATTGTGTCGAACATTTTGAATACATTTCGTTCATTAAACTTGATATAATTATTTTACCAGTGAGAAACCCTAGTTAAATGTTAACAGTTACTGGAATAAACATTCAAACTATCACAACATGTAAGCTTAAAGAAAAAAACCAATTTACACTACTTATAATAAAAATAATGTTAATTACCACAATATGGATGTGAAGATGGAATCTTCTCTCACTGGTTCTTCCAGTGCAATAGAAATAGCAATAATATTAAATTAATAATAGCGATATTAACTGCTTTATGCAAAATTACTCAAGTAACACCCCTGGCGCATGTAACAAAGTCATCAAGAATTCGCTATTTATTTGTCAACTTCCACAACTGCGTTCTTTTTGTGCTCCGAGACTTCCAGCTACCGCCACCGCTGCCCTACACCTCGTCCGCCAGCTTACCGCCCAGTGCATTACCACCTCCTGCTGTTTCATCTCGCTACTGTTAAAATGTGAGTAAGTACACTTTTTTCCCAAATAACTTTAAAATGTTTCAGTGATTTAATTATATCAATTATTTATTATTTATAGGTCTGATACCGAATTTGAAAGCATCATTGCTGCTAACGTGACCCCCGTCACCTCAAAATTTGGAAAACAAAAAAGAAGTGCAGCAAATAGGTATATTTCCCGTTGACTTGTTTTCACTGTTAATGTATGTTTTTAAACAAAAACGATTAATAATTATCCATATATCCTGTTTTAGATCTGATTCAGAGGACAGCGTAAGCCAAGATAATCTCAAATCGAAAAAAACCATTAAGAAACGAAAATCATCATCAACCAGGTATTTGTTTTTACTATCTTATTCATTATCTTTTTAAAAGGTAATTCTAGTAAACCTTCTAACATCAAGGTGGTTGTACTGATTTAATTGTTTTTTACAGTTCTGCCGCATCGAAGATAAAAGGAAACCAAAACCCTCATGATTTGTTTGGTATATTCCCGGAAGATTTTAATATTACGCCGAAACCCTCTGTTTCTTCAAATGCGCTCGACTCGTCTATAATCAACCGACTGCCGACAGGAGCAACGAAACGAGCATGCGTTCTGAAGGGAGACTTCTTCGTGGAGCTGAAGGTGTCTCACACCGAAGACATTCGCGGTGAGTTGCCCGATCAGCGTTGGAAGAAAGCCCTTCTTGCAGTTAAGGCTCAAATCAACAGTGAAACACCACAGTGGAACTCGTTGCAAAAATTTGTTCAACGACTTCAAGAACTTTTTGTAGAGGCTGACGTTAAATTTTACTCTAACAACAAGTAATTCAGTATTATTTTAACGTTTGCGTAAAATGTCTGTTTGCTCTTATTATTTTTTATTGTGTTGTAATCTGAATAAACTTACATAAATATGCCTTTTTGCTCAGAGTGCTCCATCAGAGTAGAAAGAAAACAGTGGGTGGGTCACTTAAAAAGTAATAAACATAAAAATAATTCCGTTGTAGAACTAAACGATGAGGTTTATCAAATTTCCTCAGCTTTTAAAGGTCGCATATCGTCATATAGGATAATTGCTACTGATGATTTTAAAACTTGTTTACCTGACGTATTTTTGAACTCTTTGAAATGCAAATTTTTAAGAATTTTACAAAATGCGCTTCAAAAACAAGTGAGCCTTAAAGTTAATTTCGAATACTTTTGCAATTTTCTTTTATTCAAAGATGACAGGCAAGAAATTAAGTCTTTCGCAACAAAAAATTTTTCTGTGCATCAAAATTATGATTTGGAGAAGCTTTTTCAAAAATTCTTTATAACTATAAGAAAAAAGGTAGAGGAATTTGAAGACCGCGATTCTGGTTGGACATTTTTATCAAATTTGTATTTAGAAATAAATGTCAATAAATTTGATCCATTAAAAGCGTCATCTTACGTGGATTTGCCTAAATTAATAAAAAATAAAAAGGCTTGCATAAATATTCGCAATAACGATGACTATTGTTTTCTCTGGTGCATTGTTGCCGCCATTTACCCGTCCTCACATCATAGTGAGCGTACATCGTCGTATCCCTATTTTAAGACTGTTTTAAAAACTGATAATATGAGTTTCCCTGTCACCTTTGCTGATATTAAGACATTTGAATCCGATAATACTGATATCAGTATTAATGTGTATTCTTTAAAAAACAATCGAACTGTTGTAGGACCTCTTTACAGGTCCGAGTACAAAAGGAAACATAGGATCAATTTACTTTTAATCGAGCGCGGTAATAACTCGCATTATGTTTTGATTCGTGACTTGTCGCGTCTTGTACGTTCTCAAATTACTAAGCATCATGGTAAACTTTATTTTTGCGAAGACTGTCTCATATTTTTTGTATCAGAATACAAATATGATATGCATGTTTGTAGTGGAATTGCTACTGTACTTCCAGATAAAGGTACATATCTGCAATTTAAAAATTTCGATCGTAAACAAGACGTACCATTTGTAGTGTACGCTGACTTTGAAACTATTCTTGAACCTTACCAGGGTTGCGAGCAAGCACCATCGATTAGCTTCACCTCAAATAAACAAATTCATAAGCCTGCAGCTTTTGCGTATTACATAGTTTGTTCTTATGACGGAAGTCTGAATCGTTTTATTCAGTATCGCGGACCCGATTGCGTATCCAAGTTTTTAGAGTACTTGTACAGACATGTAAATGAAATACATGAGATCTTAAATAAAGAGGTTCCTATGATTTTCGACGATGAAGATGCTTTAGCGTACAAAAATGCAAAAAATTGTCACATTTGCAAAACCCCTTTGTTTGGTGATAAAGTTAGAGATCACTGTCATTTAACAGGGTTTTATCGCGGAGCGGCCCATCAATACTGTAACTTACGTTTTCGAGTGCCTAAACTTATTCCTATATTTTTCCACAATTTGTCTGGATACGACTGTCATTTATTTATCAAAGAACTGGGTAAATGTTCTGGACCTATAAAAGTAATACCTAAAAATAAAGAAAACTATATTTCATTTACAAAATTTTTAAGGTTATCTAATGATCAGTATGTGCAAATACGGTTTGTAGATTCATTTAAATTTCTAGGTGCTAGTTTAGAAGAGTTAGCTAAGGGTTTATGTAGATCAGAGTTTTTCCACTTAAGTAACTTTTATCCTCGATTAGAAGAGTTTAATTTATTACTACGCAAAGGAGTATATCCTTACGATTATATGACCGGCTGGGATAAATTTACAGAAATTGAGCTACCTGAAAAGAGTTCGTTTTATAACTCGCTTTCTGCGGAACAAATTACAGACTCTGACTATGAGCACGCTCAACGTGTATGGGAGACATTTCAAATAAGAAACATGGGTGAATATACAGATCTCTATATTAAAACTGACGTTTTGCTTTTGTCAGACATATTTGAAAATTTTCGAAAAATTTGTAAGATTCATTATGAATTAGATCCTGCATTCTATTTAACCGTGCCGAGTTTGTCATTTGACGCGATGTTATTGAAAACTGGCGTAAAATTAGAGTTGATATCTGATTTAGAAATCATTCGTCTTATTCAAAAAGGCATTCGAGGCGGAATTTGCATGTGCTCTACCAGACATGCTCTTGCTAATAATAAATATATGAAAACTTATGATGACAGTAAACCCGACTCGTTTCTTGTATACATTGATTGTAACAACTTATACGGATATAGTATGAGTCATTCATTACCCATATCTGATTTTCGCTTTCTAGATTCTGAGGAAATAGAGCAATTAGACTTTATGTCAATTTCAGACGATGCAGAATTTGGATTTATTCTTGAGGTCGACTTAGTTTACCCTAAAGAGTTACATCATTTGCATAACGATTATCCCTTCTGTGCACAAAAATTTGTACCTCCAGGAGGGAAAAATTCGAAATTAATCCCAAATTTGTATGATAAATATGAGTACGTCATTCATTATGTACATTTAAAAACGTGCTTGCGTAATGGTTTGACTCTTAATAAAATTCACCGGGTAATCACCTTCCGACAAAGCCCCTTTTTGAAAAAATATATAGATTTAAATACAGAACTAAGAAAAAATGCAAAAACTCCATTTCAACAGAATCTTTTTAAATTAAAAAATAACGCTGTTTTTGGCAAGACTCTCGAGGATAGTGAACGACGTGTAGATGTTAAGTTAGTAAATCAGTGGAGTGATGAGAGAAACTCTACAAAGAAGTTTGTAACAGCAAGTAAATTAATAGCACGACCAAATTTTCACAGCGCCACGACATTTTCGGATAATTTAGTCGCTGTTCAAATGAAACCGGAGAGAGTTGTCTTAGATAAACCGATATACATAGGATTCGCGATACTCGAGCTTTCTAAGAGTCACATGTATCAATTCCACTACTCTGTAATAAAACCTTATTATAATGAAAGTGTTTCTCTCTGTTATACAGATACTGACAGTTTCATTTATAATATTAAAACCACTGACTTTTACGACGATTTGAAAAATCAGTTTATACATTATTTTGATACAAGTAATTATAACAAATCAAATGAGTTTCAGATACCCTTGATAAATAAAAAGGTTCCGGGATTATTTAAAGACGAGTTAGGGGGCGAGCTTATCACTGAGTTTGTAGGGCTACGTTCCAAGTTGTATTGTATCAAAAGCGAAAATTCATTACTCAAAAAAGCAAAAGGAGTAAAAAAGCCTGGTGTCCGAGAATTAACATTAGATGACTATAAGGATGTTCTGTTCAAGAATACGGTTATTAGGAAAAAAAATATATTATTTAAATCTATTAAACATGAAATCTTTACGCAAACTGTTAACAAAATTGCGTTATCCAGTAAAGACGATAAGCGACTTACATTAAAAGATAAAATTTCAACTAAAGCATGGGGTCATAGATCGATATTGTAGTTTTTATAAATTATAAGCGAATGTATTCAAATCTCGTTAAATAAATTGAATTGTAAATCTACAACTTTACCAGAAATGTATACCGTTAAAATAAGTAATATGTTAGTATTAAGAAACAATTTATGATTATATGTTATGTAAATACCTATTAGTACTGCTATTTGAATAAACGTACATATGCCTAGTGCAATTTGTGTTTGGATTTTTAATTACCTAATTACTCATAAATAATTGGTTCTCCATTTCACAAGAGGTGTATGTTTATTTTTATTTTTTTATTTAACTCCAAACTAATTAGTGAGCTATTTGTGAAATGAATGAACTTTAATTTATATGAGTAAAATACAAACCTATTCATTAAAATGATTTATATTTCTTTTTTTAATTAAGTGAATTTATTAGCTAAAGAAAGAAAGACAGTTAAATGTTAAAAATAGATTTTCTTCAATGATAATCAAAGTTTGCGTGAAAATTAAAAACACCGGTATTCTAAAATTTATTGTCTTTCTAATTAGCCGATAAAAATACTTACTTAAAATGAAATATTAAAATTAGCATGTTTCTCAATCAGCAGGTTAGCTGCTGACGCCTTGTCGAGTCAGCTATGACCGCGTTATACGATACTGACTGAAATTGTTCGTCAATTGTGGTGTAATTTTGTCGATTCATGAATTCTAATCGTTATAAATAAAGGCTCATATAATACTCAGCCAAACATCAGTCTATCTTCAGAACGAAGTTACAAGTTTTTACAAGTTGTTACGAGCTTCATATCCTCAGCCCCGGTGTGGTAAGCAAACATTTGATATATTTATATATTAACAATTTATTCAAGTTAGACTCGATCTATTTATGTAAATGTTATCGTCTTGCATTTTTATTTTTATTTTTTTTGTCTACAAATAGCAAGCAAAATATTAAAATATTTATTTTGATTTATCTTGTTTCAGAATATGGAAGGAACACAAGACACTTTCCTATTTTCGCAATATGCTCAGGATCCATTGGAGGAATTCCTAGTGGAAGAAGAAGAAGACAGCGAGCTGGTGAAGAAACTTAAAAGCGGAATCCAGAAAAAAAATAAAGAAAAAAGATCAAAACGAAACTTTTCCAATAAAGTTTTTAAAAGAAGTGGTCACGACCGTCTGCCATCATTTATAATAAATAATAAAGCAGGGAAAGGTACGAGACTACTAAAAATACAGATAATTGACCTGAACAAAGACAGTGATGATGAAGACAAAGTGATGTTGAGTGCTCAATATTTGGCGGACGATAATTACGATGAAGTTATAGATCATGCCGAAAGTGTGATACATAAGATTTCAAAAAAACTGAGTGGATACAGTGCTAGTTTGTAGTTTTAGTTTAATTTTGTTGTAATTAACATAGTAAGTAAATAAATATAATGAAAATAACTTGTTGTTTCATTTTGCAGTTATTAATGGCCCCTTGCAGCTTTTTTAAATTTCGATATAACTTTTAAACTAGATTTAACAGTAATAGTACCTATCATATATTTTAACATTACTGGACTAAGAAAAAGCTGCAAGTGACCTTAAGAGTTTTTTTTTTACCGACACGTTTTTCTTCATCTCGACTGACAGCGATATTAATTCAATTTAGTGGAAAAACTTTTCGGTAATTGATAATTCTCTTTGAATAGGTGAAATAAAAAATATGTTTGTCAATAATATCATTTATTTTGAAATCAGATATGAGAATACAGTTCTAAATTATTTTCAAAGTACCATTTTTTAATGCATAATACATTTTTTAACGCACAAGTTTTTTTATGAATTAAACAATTATATGTGCCGCTGTTTTTACAATATTTTTGATGCATTGATTGAAAATTAGGAAGACCTTTTTCACCCAAGTCTATTACAGTACAATTATCACACAAATCTTTAACCCATTTAATTTTTTCTAACCCTTTTACAAATATTTTCTTATTTTCTAAGTGAACATAAATCATTCTTTTAAACTCTCTATAATCAATGAATCCTTCACGCCATAAGATACCGAGGTTTTTCTCTATCCATATAACATTACTTTTTTCTTTTTCCGATAAAGTAAAAAATGCATACGGAGGTTTTATTAAAAATACTTGCGTGTATTCATTTGTACTATACGCAAATTCTTTAAGAATAAATTCATTTGTAGATGATTTAAACCCCTGGAGATCTACAAACAAGCAGTCTGAGCTCATGATATCCTTCGGGTAATATTGGTCAACGGTTTGTATTCTACAATGCTATCATTCAAAATAAGACAGTAAGCCGCAGTATTACCGGGTATGTCCTGTTCACACTCTAATTCAACTCTCACATCTATTGAACCCGTTTTTAAGGTTTCGTTTTGCCGAGAGCAGTCGATAACAAACAGAGGTGCTTTATCCTTAAATTCTTGCGGACTTAGCAACGGCGCTTGACTGCGGTTATAATACGACTGTTGGAATTTAGCATACTGATCGTATAATATAGCGAATTTTTCAGCTGCGAAACTAACATTAGAACTTTCATACGGAAAATAGGTTGAATTTAAAAAAACTTTTACATCTCTTAAATGACAATGATCAAAGTGTGTCATATCTTTGTTAGTCATATTTTTTCTATCTGTTTTTAATCCGATAACAACATATCGTGGCTTTTCAATTTGAGATGAAGTTTTGATTGCCCAGGAATGTTTTGATGTTTTCGGTAAAAGTGGATACTCATAAAGATCCCAGTTTCTAAATGCTATCTGAATAGCACGATCTTTTTCCAAGCACTTCATTAAATTTAACCTTTCCCGATCAGAAACTTTTATATGTGGCATACGCCATACTATTTTAGATATCGTAATGTTATCTATATATTCATTTGTATTTAATGTAACGCTATTTAAATTAGTATTGGATCTCAAAAGAATAAGTTCATGCTTACAGTTTATAACTATTTTATTGTAATCCTCTGCAAAACCAAGAATCTTGTTTAAAGGAATGCATACAGAAAACGACCCATGCGTAACTTTTGTACCGTTGACATCCCAACCCCATGACTTTGACATTCTCGATTCATGTTCATTTAGAGATAAGAGAGATTTCATAGTAGTTGTAACTCCAGCATTTTTAATTTTGTCTATTTCGATTCCATTAAGCTCATATCGAATATCTTGAAACAAATGAAGTATAGGGTTATTAGTAAACTGAACACTGGCCACCGGTAGTTTTGTTTCTCTGTTGACTACTACCATGTTTCCCTCTATGTATAAGGCACTCTCAGAAGGTAACACGTATAGATCTTGTTGGTTTATTGGTATACGGATTTCATCATTAAAATTGAAACTTGTTACGTAAGGTTTGTAGGAATGGAATTCAAAACTTTCTATTGTGTTATCGTAGCCGAAAGTTTCTGTTAAGTTTAGAATACTCATTTTAATAAACCAATAGTTTTAAGAAATTCTTTATTTTCCTTGGAAAGCCTCGTAAGCTGATTTTTAGGTGTTCTTTTCTTGACAGCACAATGCGTACTAATAATTGTACTGCGCGAAACTAATCTTTTATTGAAATCTATCATCTTTTCCTGAGATGCAAATATATCTGGATCTCTTCACCGCGTAAATTGATTAAGTTATCGTTTATATCCAATATTCTTAACTTTAAAGAGCTTAAACTGTTTTGATTAAGAGGAAAATAAATAACGTTTTTAGGTGTTTCTATAATCCGATAGCCTGGTGGTACATTAGGCACAAACTCGTGAATAATATGACTTGGTTTTCCGTTAATAAATGAACCACTCACAATGTCACATTCAACTCGCACTATAGTTGTAGAGAGAATGGACACAGGAAAAGGAGACTCTGTTAATATATTAGCTTGAATAGTTTCTTGACCGAAACCTAGTAAGTTACCAATCGAATTTTCTTTATTAAAATACACATTTTTAGAACACAATATAGACGTCTTTAACGTATTATTATTACATGTCAGTGAAAATGAACATCCTTTCAGATGTCTTTTCAGGTAATCGTCGAGGTCTTGAAGTTCGTATGACCCTTCAGGAATTTCAACTACTTCATTTTGGCCATAATAAAACATATTATTTCTATAGTCTATATTAGGTATAGAGTTAAAAGTCGAAAAATATAGTAACCCGCATTCATATTCACCATTTAGTTGAAAAGCTGGTGAATGATTTGTGATCAGGGTAGAAGAGGTTCCAGTTATGGACAAAGTGAAAGACATCATGTGAATGATATGGTTTTTATTGAACAGAGATATTTAAACGGTTACTCCAAAATTGCTTTAAATATTTCAAACATAAATGACCGCAATTTACAGTATTAAACTTTTGATAAGTGACATAGTTGTATGAAATAATTTTATTTTTTAAATACTTTATTAATTCTATTGGAGGCTGAAGATCGCCGTAACTATCGAAATATTCACAGTAATTATTATCTTTGACATAGGCTACCCAGTGTGTCCCTTGGTTTTCAGAACTATCTAAATTAATAATTGCGCACTCTACTCTATTCGAACGCTTTGGCAAATTATCTCTCATATAAACGCCACGGAAATGAGGAATATCTGAAGAGTGTTTTAAAATATCTATATTAGTGAGAGCACGTCTGGGAAGCCTGTTGACTAGTTTTTTGAGTATTCTAAACACAATCCCTTTCCATTTCTGTACGGTTTAATGTGCAATCCTTTACCTAATGCAATAGATTCCATCATTTTGTTGTGACGTTGTGATTCGGTTAAGTTTTTCTTTGCAGCTTTGTAATCACCAACAGCTTTAGCTATCCCAGCAGCTCCTCCAGCCAATGATCCCAACGCAGAAAGTCCCGCAAAAATAGGTATCAGTGGTAATATACCGCCAGTTTTCGGAATCGGTATTAAACGCGGAATATGAATTTTACTGTTTCTAGTAAATACTTTCTTTGCGAGCGCAAGAGCTCGGGTGATTGTAGTGCCTTTATCTTTTGATTTGTTTCTTTTCAGTTCCTTCCGCATCTTTGTAACCAAACCTTTAAATGATTTTATGCCTGCACCAGCTTTCATTTTAGATTTCATCACTTTGCTAACTAACCATGAAGCAAGTTTTTCTCCTTTTCCAGCACTTTTCGACTTCAACCTCTGTTTAGCCATTTTATAAAGTTCTAAATCTGCGCGGTGTCGATCTGTTAGGTTAGAATGTTTATCATAAGCTATATCGTGTTTCATGCACGCGTCATCCAATTCATTAACTCCTTTATCACCTCTTAATAACCGTTTATGCAATTTAGTGCCTGGTCCGCAATAATTGTAACCAGGTAAGTGTAATTCAAAAGGCAAGTGATTAATTACACTGTTTAAAAGTCCTCTTCCTTTCATATCCTATATGTTAATGACATTTTTTGTGCGAGTAACTATATAAATATATTCATACAATGGCACTTCTATTAATCCAGCTGTTCTCACTATCATTAAGTCCTAACCACTTAACGTATAATTTATTCCCTTTTTTTTTGACCACCTTTTCAATGAGATAAACGTCCGGGTACTTAGTTTTTTGAAGTTCTTGTTCGTAAAATGTGCCCAGAATAGTGTTTCCTCGCTGATCTTCTATATGGTACGTAAACGGTTGAGTGTTACTGACTTGTTTAATAGTAAATAGCTCTGTTGACCAATTAGGCGTATAACTTTTATGGAAAGCGCTTTTATACTTGCTTATACGTACACGATCTCCCACATTGAATTTATTTAATTTATGATATAGATTTTGTTGACGTTTCTTAATATTGTTCTTTACTTCCGATTCATTCTCAAAATTAACATCATTTGGTCTAAATTTTGTTGTACTATGAAAAGTTTCATTATAAGATTTGACTATATCATCTAAAGGTTTTCCAACCCATTTATAATTTCCAATTAAACTAAAATATTTGTACAGTTTGTTTTTAAGCGTCTTTATTAACCTTTCAACAATTGATGCCTTTTTAATTGAATAAGTTGAATAATGATTTATTCCTAAAGATTTTAAATAACAATCAAATTCACTATTGTAAAATTCTTTTCCAAAGTCTGTCTGCAAGTTTCTAGGAATTTGGATTGCTGACTTTATAATTTGTTGAAATGCATTTTTAACTTCTTGTCTAGTTTTCGATTTTGTCGGAATACACCACGCGTACTTTGAAAATGCATCAATGACAACTAAAATATATTTATTTCCTTTATTTATTTTATGGAATTTTTGTAAGTCAATCAAATCTGCTTGCCACAAATCGTGAATGCCTTTTAAAACAACTGCTCGTCGCTTAAAGTTTTTACGAGCTGATCTGTGGATCTCGTTCACTACTTGTTCTTTTGCCATTGCTTAATTGTTTTACAATGTTATCTACCTCGTTTTTTGTATAAAAGTTCAATTTCAACTGAGTTGCGAGCTGATGAATTTGAGAATTTATAACTTTGATTAAAGAATCTAGATACTTCTTGTCATAAATGTTCTGAACGAGCTGATCGACGTACTCCTTATTTACTGCATCATCAGCCGACAAAGGATGAGCAACGCCTTTTAATCTCAGTGATTGTAAATCAAAATCTCCGTCTTCTGAACGAAGCAAAGCCTGACTTTTAAGTTCGTTGACTTCAGATACACCTGCTACACGTAAACGTTTATGAACATGGTGACCAAATTTATCTATGTTCATTTTATGATATATTTTTACGCCAAAAGTTCTGCTTCGACTAACGATAATAGTAAAGTAACTGCTTTATATATTAACATTGTTCACTAATCCCGCTTCTTGTAGTTCTTCAATAATAGATATGATTTCATTATCCAATCCTGTATTACCAGCATCACGAGAAGCTATAAGTAATTTTAACCTTTCTACTAATTCGTTTGGGTTATCCCAATATACATATGACACATCGTTTTTAACATTTTTCATCGTCGGTAGTCCTTCACCACTTACTGAACGTTCTTTAGCTAATTTAAAAAGAGGTCTTATTACATATAAATATTTCATGCCTTTGTTGCTTTTTATTGGTTTATTAGGATTAAACTCTCTTCTATGTGCATTAGTTTCTAATAATAAGGTTTTATAATTACATCTGTCATCCTCAGTTACAATATCTAAATCCGGTACTTTCTTATATAGCAGTTCGAATAAACCTGGCGTTAAATAGTAAGTATGACCATTTACTTTCAGTTTTTTGTCATTTGTAGTGTATACCGGACAGGTTCCCAACATTAGCTTGTCCCGTTCCGTTCGAATACCAAAAGGTATATTTAAGTTGGTAATATATTGCTTTTGAAATTTAGGATCGTCACGAGGAGAAGCGTAAGAATCAGTCGTCTTAAATGAAATATTATTTGAAGAATCCTGATCATTAAAATGTTCACTTTCCACTTCATCGCTTACATCACTTTCATTATCTTTTGATGTCTCATCCTCATCATTTTTATTAACAAGGCTAGATTGAGAAAAATTCCTCACAACCGTTTGATCAGTTATAGATTCCTTCTTTTCTTCACTTGGGCTATATTTAATTCTTTTTACTAACTTTCCCCATTGCAATCCGTCATCAAAATCATCATCATTAGTATTGAAGTAATTATTCTCATTTTTAACTTTAACTATTTCATTAAGCGGTTCTGTAATTGGTTTTAAAACAGATTCCAGAATCATATCATTGTTTGTTTTTACATCGCGAATAAGTTTAACCTTCTTTTTAACTGCTTCGGCTGACCGGAGTATCTTTTCCTTTAGCACTTTATCTTCATTAACTTTCTCGACTTTCGAGCTCATGTCCGTTCTCTTTGGATTCATTTAATATAATAAACGATTATTCGAATACTATTCAATAAGTATGTACTTAAGTATATTAATCTACAGTAATGAATGTATCAAACCCCATTCTATAACATCCAGAATTTTTGTTACAATCCTTGTTTATAACCAAGTAGCTGAAAGGTGCGTTCCATACTTTAGCGCAAATTTCACGAAACTGCGACCATGACATATCGGTTCCAACGTGCTCATCATAAACATGACGTAAATTAACATCATCTTGCTTAAAAAGAATTATTAAATTAGCATTATCCCTTATTAATTGTTTTGGTACTTTACTGTACGTTTGATTTAAATAAAAGCTATCAATATTTTTATGTCTTCCCATTGCAAAGTAATCCCTTATGTTGTTTTGGTTTTCACAAGCCACATCATCAAATATCATGATTGAGTTATAGTTAGCTTCGTTTGGGCTAAGTATTTCTTCATTTTCACAATATTTTTGAAATGTAACCGTTGGAACTAACGCTAATACTTCTTCTAAAAATCGATACATAGGTTGGAAAAGGGTTTTTGAGTAAACATAAACATTTTGGTACCGTAACCCTTGTTCATGAAGTAAAAGACCAACCATTAAATTAGTTTTCCCGCAATTAGAAGGACCGCAAATTATACTGCGAATATTGTAAGGTAAAAGTTCACCATGACGTACACAAGGCTTATTGCGAGCTGAAAAAACAAGATCCAACTGCAAGCTCTGATTTTGTTTTACAAACTTCATATTTCTTCAAAATTTCTCAAGCGATGCATAGGTACGTTTTACTTGCATGAAAGACTTATTCCAATTAAGGGAAATCACGACTACGTTTTCACATATATATAACAATTTTGATGCGATTGTTTTTAGCTAATAATTCCCGTTGCAAACGTGCACGTTAACGCGATCATTTCATTTTGGGCAAACCCAATTTCCGTTACGACGTGTTATTTGTTAAATACGTATGTTAACGCGAGAGATAATCGTTTTATTTTAAGCACAAACCCAATTTCCGTTACATGTTGCGAAACGCGCACGTTAGCGCGATTGTTTCATTTTGCGCAAACCCAAATTTTGAAATCCACAAAATAATATTGGGCATTTGGATCACACGAGTGAGGAGGGCGAAATTTTCGCCCGATCGAACGAGGTGGGCCAGAATGCCCAATATTATACTACTTAGGTTTACTGTGAGTTTATGAATGTTAGCATTTAACGACTGTTTCGTCAAAATAATAAAAAAATAACTGAAACGAATATACCATAATGGTCGTTGCTTGATGACTGCTGGGTTATGATAGTATCTGGAGACGCTCGATGGAATCTTTCTGAGAGACAAAGAGAAAAATTTGCATTTTTCCGATATAAAAATATGTAATTGCTTTTTGGGGACCTATTATTATTATTTGTATAAAAAACTAAGATAATTGAAACCACCTAAGTATAACAAAGTTATCCAGAAATTTCAGGCCCCTAGTAAATAGTAGTCAGTACATTGAAGTACGTATTTTATGTTGGACAATTTTTTTTTTCATTGTTTGTTTTTAATGTACCTTAATGTCTGTATGGCCTTCCGTGTTTTCACCGAGCGGCCCCAACGGAAGACCAGCGTTGGCTTCACAGCCAGCACATGCTAAGTTGGGACCGTTTCGCAATACTAGCACTACATGTCATCTCTTTTCCTTTATTTTTGTTACATTTTTTTGTGTCTGTGTGCTATTGTTGTGAATAAATGTTTAACTTACTTACTTACTTAATTACTTAAATTCTTTTTGTTCTAGTCTACAACAACTCGGAACAAAATAGATATACATATCTTGGCATTTGTAAACCATGCCACAATGTCATCTATATTGCAATAGTCATTTAAATATAAGGTACCTACTAGGCAATTTTAAATTTTACATACCCACCACGGGGGAAGTGACGCCGAAATCTGAAAAAAAAAAATTAAGCAAAATGTGTTTTGAGTAAATTCTCATTACAGCATATTATGGCAGGTATTTTTTTTTAAATTGTTATTTAATTATCATGGAAAGAAATACATTTAATATAATACAAACAAAATTATTAATTTAGGTATTATTTTTACCCTGTACAATATAGAATTTTTTGAGGGAAAACTAGCACTTTAATGTCACGAGCTCCCTACTTCACCATTTTGATAATGACACATGACCTTTGACAATTCAGTATAAGGTCAGGTTGGGTAAGTGAAACACCGGGGCAAGTGGAACCCTTTCAAATATCTCTTAAATAATAGCTTTATTATAAATACAGATGTGTCGGTAAAGCAGTTATTGTCATAATAGTTCTGGATTCAGAAAATAGATGTTGCTACGGTTTGCGGGTCAAATATACAAACCATTACAAAATGTTAGTCAGGGAAAAAAATATTGGCGAGTTCAACCCATCGTCAATTTTCTTATAATTTAACTGTTAAAACCTGACTTACGGAGCTGTAAAGAATGTAAGTAGGATAACTTTTAATTGTTTTTTCACCTGTGTGTATTTGTTTTCCACAAAAGCAACAGATTTAGCCAGGAATTGATTTAGAAAAATATAACCTAAAATTTTCATATTGAGGCAAGTGAAACAGTGCCGGCCGGGGCAAGTGAAACATACATTTCACTTGCCCCGGTTCAGCGGCTCTAAACATTTTTAATCACGTGCTACTTTCGCAAACTTTACTCCCAATTCCCTAAACATTATATAAACATATTACTGGTTGATAACAAATGTTTCTTTAACATTAAGACTGAAGTAAGGCCGTTTACTTCAAGATACTTAATTAAGTTAGTACTAAGTAAATTTGATAATGATTTCAGTGTTGACAATATTATAAATTCCTTTATAATATCTTAACTGATGCTAAGGCTGATTTTTTGTATTTTAGTTTATTTTAAATACATTATTTTGGAATTCCTAACCTGAAAATACGATAGTACCTACTTAATTTTAATTTATTTTCAAATTTCGAATTTCTGTAACATCTAGAAGTACTAAAATAACTCTCGTTATTTTTTCTAATTTTTATGGTTACAAGTAAGGCAATAAATGCCACTTTTTTCCAACATCAATACTTATTTAACTCAAAGTCCATTATTAAACCGATATGTTGAGTACCCCTGGTTTTGGATATATGTTTCACTAGCCCCAAACTAACGTTTTTATCTTTTCTATGCTAAAATCAACTTAATTTCAAAGTTACGAAGATCAAAATAGCTGAATAACTTTCGTACCAAACGTCTTTTGCATCAAAAATAACTTTAAATGCAAGGACTGAACGACAAACACGACTGTTTCACTTGCCCCAATGGCGAGGCAAGTGAAACAGTTTTTTGTGTACGTACATTTTCTTTAATATGTCTGTTCTGAAGGCATCTAGAGTAATATATTGTTAGTTTTATAAATCTTCTTAATTTTGCAAAGATACACCTTATATTGCTACCGTGATAGACCTAACATTTAAGTAAATCCGGTTGATTTTCTTTAGAAAAAAATAAAGTTTGTTTCACTTACCCAACTTGACCTTACATTGCAAAGTTAACAGGTTGATATATCACTGGGTTTCATTATAAGCTGCGCCATGTACACTAAAATTCACCTGTCACGTGTCATTGCCAGTATTGGTGGAATAGGGAGTTGGTGGTAAGTGGGCTCTTAATAATGGCCGCTGTACACATTGGGCCAATGCGTTAGGCCAAGGTAATGGTCCAAAATATGGAATCACGTTCACACATTGGCGTATCGATCATTCTGCATTGGCGCTTTCATAAAAGATCCTTTGATGTGTGCACGAAAAACCGACATCTGCGGTTGGCCGGCCATCATTGGTCGCCAACTACGAACAATCCAATAGCGCAGCCAAGTAGTCGTCTGCACGTTGGCCCAATACCGTGGCCCAACACATTGGCCCAATGTGTACAGGGCCATAAACGACAACCCATAGACAACTGTCATTTTTGACACATCACGAAACGAGCTTTACAGTCTAGATCAGTTTATTAATTCGGACCTTAGAATTGCATTTTTGAAATAAGGTAGCAAATGTCGGTGTTCGAACTCGAGATCAAAATCCTAACCTCAACGGGCGCACATTCGCTGTAATTACTGCATTTTGGTTTAAGTGTAGAAATTCTTATCAGTAAAAATTACCCTAATATCACTGGTTACACGAGTTCTCATTCATGTTTTTATAATTCATGTTTTTATGCAAAAATGTAAAAATAACTAAATAATCAAGATGGGAACTGTACGATTTTGATCCCGAATTCGATCACCGACCGGTTCTTAATTTCCACTAACCATCAGAAGGCTTGCGTACTCGTTTGCCTTCTCCTTGTCATAAAAAAACTTTGCAATAGTCTTGCAAGACTACAAATACGTTACCAAGCCTGAGGTGTAAGATGTACTGTAAGCTAGCTGTGCGAATACCGAATGGTGATAGGATAGCGGGTAAGTCGGCAGTGGATCCTGCACAATGCCTTACCTAATGATCATACATAATAAATATATGATTAGTTATGATTTAAATTTATTTGACTACTTACGGCTAAGAAAACCATGACGATAAACGACGCGAGGTAAAGATAATTCATTTTAGCAACTCAAAAGCTAACTGTAGTACGAATCCATAAACACCTTATTTTATAGTTATATTATAATAATCAAATGTCACGGTAGGATACATTACATATACTATAACCAAGTTATTATTTGCTTTCTTATTTAACGCTGATAAAATACGATTATTTAAATAAATTTGAAACCAATTGATTCAAAAATAGGTAAATTAACACCAAATCCATTTAAATACTAACATTACATTGCACACGGTAGGTGGCCAACTTGTGGTCAGTATTAGTCAAGTCTTAGTACATTGGCAATGACACCATCAAATGGTAATCTACCTCTGGGTGAAGAGGTTAATTTGTTACTTAATGAGAGATTTAATTAAGTGTTTCTTGACCATTGCAAAGTCTATTTCTTAACTGAGAAATCCATCCTAGCAATGTCCATATTTTAAAAACTCAATGAAATTCAAGAATACCTGGCCTCAAAAATAATTAAGAGTTACGCATATTCGTCATCCTTTTTTATTGAGCCTATTGACCAAGATGAAGTCAACAGCTATAGTAAGTCATTCGATATAAAAAAACGCCCCTGGAATAGATGGCATTTACAATAGTGGCATTTATCAGTCTTTGGCTGCAATATTTAACCTATCATATCAAAAGGTTAATTTCCGCAAGAATGGAAAACGGCTACTTTAAGAAGCAAAGATGTTTTAAATAAATTATTGTCCTGAATCTCTTTTCGTAGCATACTCTAAGCTTATGGAACGAAATATCAATAAACGATTAACAACACCCTTAGAACGAGATACTCTAATCTATAATCGCCAATTCGGCTTTAGTAAAGGAAAATCTACGGAAGACATTTGACAGAGTGTATTGCCTCTCGTCTGGATGGGGGTTTAAATTGTATTGATGTCTTCCTAGACTTAGCAATTGAATTCGGTACGGTTTCGATTTTAATCTTATGTCGCAAACTGGAAGCTTTTCGTATGCGACTTTAAATTGGTTTAATAGTTACTATAGGTACCTATAGGACCCAATGAGTCAGGGTTAAGTTTCTGCTTAAGTAGCGAAACAGAACCTCATTGGGGTTACCACAGGGCAGTATATTGGGACCTACACTTTATGTCAAGTCCATGAACGATAATATTTGTCCCTTCAACTCTACGACTGTGAGATTTTGTGTTATGCTGATGACACTTCTGTTGTTTTGCCAGCCTTAGCAGCAGTGGCGGGGTTGAGGAAAATAAATGCATGGTTAAAACAAAACCTTCTTTCACTAACAGAGAAGCGCCAGTTCTTAGTATTCAAAGGCCCTGTTGTCAGCTACTATTCAAATGCCATAATAAAATTCTAAAATTAGTGTTATTATTGTGCTAAGGTAAAATATTTTCAAATTTTCTAACTTCTACTTTCAAAACTAGCTTTACACATCGTTTTCAAAAAATGCTATTCCAACACATCTACAACGCATTAGTGTTATAAAATGTTTTAGAAGCAAAAAATATTAATTCATGCGCTTTTACTATCCTTGAACTATAAAAATCTGCGACAATAATTCGGGCAATATCGTAACATGCATACCAATGCACTAGCGCAGTGTGCGGGGTCCGTCAGGATGTCAATCACCAATTAAACCAGCCAAAGAGCAGTCTTGTGTTCCGGTGCGAGGGTAAGACAACCGGTGAAATGATTGGCATAGAGGCATTCCATTCAAGTCCTTAAAGGTTGGTAATACATATGCCGTCTGGAGATTGTCATCATACGATTAAAAAAGTGGGCTTCAGAGTCCTCTTACCTTGCTCTTTTACCTTCTCCATGTCATTTAATAAAAAACCTACACTTTAAACATGCGAGCCAACCATGTGAGAATTGCTCTTGACTCAAATTTACTAAATTGATAATATTTGTTATATGACCATGTGAGACTAATAATAGCAAGGATGATAGAGAGAGATAGAGGGAGAGAGAGAGTAAGAGAGAGAGAGAGAGAGGGAGAGATACTATTAGTTATACCAACCTAAGATCACAATAGAGTTATCTTTTGTGTTTCAACTATCATCTTGGTTAATGTATCTAATGTCATGTTAGGCTTGTATGAAATCAAGACGCTTTTTCGCAACAATCACAATGTCTTTATTTTTAGGGTTTCGTACCTTACAAGGAAAAATGAAAACCTTAGAATATTACTTTTTTGTCAAATCGGATGTCACAGAGGTTTTCCTTTTACAGCAATAGGAACTTGAGATTTTGCATGATGATAGATCTTGGCGACGACGCGCATAAATATACAGGTAAATTAATCCAAATGGGTGAGAGTGGGTTTCGGAAACTTTAAAAGAAAAAAAAAACCTGAGTAAAAATAAAATAAATTTCAAAGATACTATTCGGGAAATTGCAGGATTTTCTTAATTCTTTGCACAATCCAATGTTAATCATTTAACCCTTAACCAGCTAGCTAAAAAAGTACTTGGTTCGATTTCCGTTTATTTATCTGCAGTTTTTTTTTGTTCATATGAACGGATTACCATAATTTCCAAAGTTCCTCTTATAGTTTCCTAATTTCCCATACCGACTCATTAGGATATCCCTTTTCTGTACCTATATCGGTTGTAAATAACGGTTATCTAAATTATATTAAAGCTAAAAAATTCAATCGGTCTTAGGCAGGATTCGAACCTACATCTCCTCTGGCTCTCCGGGCCGATGCAGGCGCATTACCAATTATGCCACCAAGACCCTACTCAAGATCATTTTTTCGCTTTAATTTGAATTACGTACAGACGTTTCTGTTTAAATTAAAAAAAAAACGGTTATCTAGTTGATGGTGTGTTGTAACCATTTGGCTATTTCTCTACGTCCACTTCAGTTCGTTTGTAGTGCGCGTGCCGCGGTTTATGCTGGGGACCGTCGAGTGTCCTGACTTCTGGCCGAAAGGTGTCGTGTTCCGGCGGTTTCGGGGCAACCTAACAGCAACAACCATGACACCAATTTTGCCAAAACAGGACCACGCTGTTCTGTCACCTCGGTGTTAGTTTTAAGTTTTATATTGTTTTGTATGTTAGGCTATTTTAAGGTAAATGTAATTATGGGCCTCGTTGCTAGAAATGAAAAATTCTTAACTTTATTCTTATTTAGACAAGTCCAATAGGCGGCATTGTGAATGCATTTCATTTGTTGCTTTTGGTCGCCAACGTGTTTACTAAATGAAATTCCGGTGCAGGTGCTGCAGTAAAATTCCGGTCTTTAACCCAAACGAAATTATTCTAATATTTGTAAATAAACTAAGAAGGAGCAGAGGCATTAATCGCCTAGATCACGTTGCCAAAAAAATGGAATGCGATTTCAATAAAAGTAATGTTGGATACAAATTCATTTAATTGTCGAATCAAAAACCAATCGCTGCAGCGGCGTTATTCTGAGGACAAAAATCGAGGATTAAAAAAATAATAATTAATATTTATATTCACGAAAATATATACTGGGACGCGACAGAAAGAATATTAATTTCTTTAAAGGGTGATGGGCAATTTTGTATGGACCCTGTCCCCACCCTCCAACAGTAACGGGATGCATGTTCATTAGGTCCCAAAAAAAGACAAAATATCTATTTTAGTAGGTAGCTAAATCGGTGGGATTTTTTTAATGAAAAAAAAAATCCTTTCAAGAGCCAAGCAAGGCAAATCATCCATATATGTGTTCATTGTCAAACAAATTGCATACGATACGATTACGATTTTCCAAGAAAACCCCATACATATGGCGATCGTCGCCATAGTAAGAATACATCATGTGGCCAAGATCTATAAACTGGCACATGTATCTACTGATGTGCCAAACGAAACGTTCCAAAATTGCGGAACATTACATGTAGGAAAATTTCGGAAACTTCTCACAATTGTGCGTGGGGATTGAAACTTTCCGTATCTTATATTTAAATTTCCTATATTTCTAGTGAAAGTTTCCGGAAATTTCTTAGAACTTTTCCAACTTTTTGGAAACTTTCCGCAACTTGCACATCATTACATGTATCATCTCTGTTGGTGGGTGGGGACATTTTTGCCCATCGTCCTTTATCTCCGAGTGAGACCCGAGACCCAAGTGAAAATTAACTGTATAGCCCGCTTTTGTAATACGAAGATGGCCTAGATGTCAGCCGCTTTTCCCCGTTGCATGCTACATCCACTAGCTTTGCATGCGGCTAGCGGGCATCCAAACTCGCCTGAAGAAAACGAAAACATAGTTACCATAGGTGTTTGCTTGATTACTGCTGTTATGAATACCAGTGCCGCCAGTAGTGTTTGTTGTCGAGATGGCTCTAACAGAAAAATAGGAAATTAGCATTGTTTTTAATATTATAAAAAGTAAAATTAATGAGCAGACAAATAAAACATTAACATAAAACATTTGTCTCGGGCCAGGACATTACTTTTAAAATAAACACCCCTTTTAATCTTGTCAATAACGTTACTTGCTAAATGAGAATGTTTGCTTAACTGCTTGCGTGTAATAGATTGTACCCTTATATTTATGTATTTGAACAATAATTTGACGAAAAAAAACTACGCAGAAAATTGAAAAAAACACATCCTTTGTTCAGCCTCACGACGGATATGTATTTTTAGGTAATACAGCCATAATTATAAGCATTATTTTATATTACATTGAAATTAACTATAATAAAGTTGTACAGAAGCTCCGGGCCTCTTTTATTTTTTTTAAAACGTAACTGGCATTTAGTTTTGTGACTAAAACTACAAATTGTAGTTGTTGCATTCTACAACAAATCAGAACAAATAAGACACACAGTTATATTTAGTCATTTATACAAAAGCATTATAAGGAATTTTGAAAAAAAAATACAATTTTACTTACCGGTGGTTGGGGACTTGAACCCGAAAGCTGAAAAAAGAAACGTTTTAAGCAAAATATCTTCGTTCCCAAGACGTCAAAAATATCTACACATTCTATGCTTACATATATTTGGCTATATGGATATTAGTGCTTTTAACACCTGCTCTGGCCCTGTGCCGGCCTTTTTGTGACTTTTTACATCTCTTTGTTTGCAATGGTTTGCAAAACCTCTTCGCTTCTTTTTTTAGAATATTGTTTCCTTTATTTTAAGACATTATCTTCTTGATCTCTCTACCACAACGTTGTTTTATTAAGGAAGAGTCTACCCTTGAAGAGTCCCACTTTAAATTTGGGCGCCATTTATAGTGGGACTCCATAATTATGGTCTTGATTGTACGGTCGGCCTTATAAGAAGCTGCACACTTTAGTGTTTTGTCACTTTAACGTCATGTTTGAACTGCTGCACTAATATGTCAAAGGCGTTATAGCGACAAGGTACAAAAGTGTTCGGCTTCTTATAAGGCCGACTGTACAGTAAATCGTTTTTTTTATTAACAGTACGATAACTAGCACAGAGCCACCCGGGTCTCTATTCTACCTGGCAAAACCACATTACCTTTGAAATGTCATCGTAAAGTCAACGTTACGATAGACCTTATTCACTTGACAGTAATGACAATCAAGTTAAAAACAAAACGATGGTTTTACCCACTAGGATATACCTACTACTTACCGTCCGCGTACCGATACTTGACATGTCTACACCAAACCGGCAGGCTTATTGCTTAACGCACTCGCAATCGTTTTCAATTCGACAGTCCGAAGGCGAGTCTGCATACAAAATGAAAACAATAGTTCCACTTTGAAGCCAATTTCGATAGCGAGTGCGTATACAATAGGCCCGCCGGACACGATCGCGAGCCGTAGCTGTGGTTGGTTTGGTTTGGTTTTCGTTGGTAAGATCCTGCACAAGGTATTATCTTATGATGGCACTTATATATTACTAGCGACCCGCCCTCGCTTCGCTTCGGTTTATTTGAGTTTTCTGTAAAACCCGTACAATAAACCAGCATTTATTATACATAAAAACCATCCTCTTGAATCACTCTATCTATTCAAAAAAACCGCATTTAAATCCGTTGCGTAGTTTTTAAGATATAAGCATACATAGGAACAGACAGACAGACAGCGGGAAGCGACTTTATTTTATATTATGTATTGATTGATTAATACACAATTATGCAAACATTGAATGGCGACAGGTTACTACTGGATATATGATGATAATATATCATTTTATATTATTAAAAATTATTTGAGTACTTACGGCTATTAAGAAGGCCATAACGACGAAAGAAATGAGGCAAATATAGTTCATTTTAGCAACTCAAGAGCTAACTGGAACACGATTCCATAAAAAACACCTTCTTTTATAGAATCATTATAAAAGTAAAATTGATTTTGCAGACCGTATAATTGCCTTTTTTAACGCTCATATAATGCCATTTTTGTAATACAATTTGATCCCAATTGATTTTAAATCGATTAAATTACAAAACTAATCGATTTATCCACTAAGGCCCCTTGTTTGATAAATAGTTAAACATACTAAGGCCGCATTTCACCAAACTGGAATAAGATTTACTCCGAGATTAGTCCATACAAATTCGGCGTTTAATCTAGGTATAAGACCTTATTCCAGTTTGGTGAAATGCGGCCTAAAAGTTAAAAATCTTAACCAATTATTAAATCTGAATCAAATGGGTCCCATTTTCGATTCAAGTTTCGATTTTTAACCACAATTTAGTTCAGTTAGCTACTAAGCAAACAACTCGCGGTTAATCAAACAAATCTATTTAACTATTGTTAGTGCATCGTCGACGGATTGGCCAGTCAGTTCATCGTCCTATTTAGAATATTATACTATCGATTTCTATTAAGGTTTCATAGATTTCTTCCCAGATTATGGACTGAGTTCAACACATTAGAACACTATAGGTACTATATTTTTGTTTTTACGGAAATTTCGGTTTCGGTTTTAGCCTTAAAAACTATTTAGTTTCAATCAGACACTAGTGCCAACTGTAAATATCTACAAACGTTAATCAAACTATGCGACAAGCGTCCCAACTTTACCAAATGTCGTTAGTTCGCTCTAACCTTTACGACGCAATATCTATTCATCTCGATTAGATTATCATATTAAATACCAGAGGGCCCTGCCAAGATGCATTACGCTAACTAGCGTTTCTATTCGATTCGTTTTTAAACCAATCGCGTCACTGGTAGATGACGTGACACGAAAAGTCACATGATCTACCAGTTACGCGATTGGTTTAAGAACGAAACGAATAGAAACGCTAGTTAGCGCAATGCATCTTGGCAGGGCCCTCAGGAGACTTAAATGGCGGTAAGTACGCTTCAGTAGGCGGTCTTGCTTCTATAGGGTACCTTGGGGCTTTAAATACATGGATCGTTTCTACTCCTGAAACTGAACTTCTATTGTTCTGTGAATTGTTAAAAATATGTCCAATTTTAATTTTACTTTTTTCATACCTACAAGTTAAATGTAATTTTCAATGTACGCGATCCAATTCTCCATTTTCATTTATCACTCGTACCAAGGAAATGTCACCCCCGTACCATGAGATAGTGATTATATGGCCATGTTTGAATACACTGATTTTACAATTCGACTTTCACATCAATTAGTTATCTAAACTTTAGCGAGTAGAATCGATCATTGCATTTAAAGGTCGGAGGCATCTTGTATACAGGGTAGACTAAATGATTCATGTCAACTAATAATCATTTTATCTATACGAAAATGAAACAATGCTTAATAAAATTCAAAATTCAATTCAAAATTCAAAATATTTATTCAGTAAATTGGCCACATGAGGGCTCTTTTACACGTCGGTAATATGTAGTGAATCTACTAGCGCTTCGGACAAGACCATCATTGCGGAGAAGAAGCGCCGCAAGAAACTCCAGCAGAAGGTCATTTTTTCCAATCATAAAATACAATAATACTTAAAAGTAACATTACAAGGTAATAAAGTAATAACTAATTATTTAAAAAAAAAAAACTAACAGATAAATCATTACAAATGTAAGCTCAATTAAATTAAAAATATTGACTAGGAGAACAACATACCGAGGTCTCTACGTCAGGAACAGTCATTAAAATAACTAAATGGAAAACAGGTCCTTGCAAGCGTGAACAGACCGGACCCCACAGACAGCACCCGTTCACGAGTATGACGCGTATCTCAGCCATCGCCTCCCTCAACCATGTGTTCGGGAAGGTGGCGACCCGATCAACGACGCCGCCGTAAGCAAAGACCTTTGAGTGAGCATGACATGCTCATGCTGCCGGACAATATATCAATAAAAGTAGCTGTCCGGCGAGAAACATCACAATTTGTTCTCATTTCAAAACTATCTTGTGCACAAGAACCAATAAAATTACAAGAAAATTAAACATTAGGTAAACTTAAATTCTAAAATGTCTACATTACTGGCTTAAAAGGTATTTTGCAATAAGCGCTGCCCAGTGCTCAGCTATTATTACTATTTAAAAGAAGAACCCCAATTACACTACTTAAAAACGTCTTTATCATCTAGAAAATATATAAATATAAATTACTTACATAATTTTTTCAACATACATACAAAATTAATAAACTAAACTACCAATATACATTAATAAATGACATAAATGTTTTCCCTCAACGGCGACTAAAAGCAACTAGGCAGTAATTTTATGTTGAAATCTAGAATGTCTGGGTGTCTATCTGTAGTATTACGGCCATCTTCAATTTACTTCGTTTTCTTCAGAACTTTATATTTATCTTAAGAAAAGTTTTTCCAAATGTCTAGCAATTTATTCCCGTCTCGAATTACTAGCCTCTGTTGTACATTTGAAGATAATTTCAATTCAGCGAACGTACTGGGTATTTGACCTGTGAAAAACATTTGGGGATTGTTTTCTGAATAAAAGTTTACTGGAACCTAATGTCTATAGAAGTATAATTATTTTTAATTGAATTTTCAGGTTTCCAGCCGACGGAGGCTTGGGCTCGGGAGTGGATGACACCTTGGGTGGGAAAACCGGTGACTGCACAGTACAAGCCAGTGGGCTTAGCATGCGAGGCGAGGAGAATACGTCAAACCTCGTCAAACGCGATTTAGTGTCAAATATGTCTATTCCATATTCTAACGTAAGGGTAAACATTTCAGGTTTTAAATAAAAGTTTATTTTGTGTGAGTTGAGTCCTTTTATTACTAAGCATCTTAAAGTGTGACGTTGACTATTTTCTTATTTTCATATGAATGACGTAAAATATGACAGTAAATCTCGCGTAGCATACTAAGCCCCCGGGAGCTTAGTTTCAGACTACATAGTTCAAATTTGTGTGACATTTTCCCAAGATATTTATTTATTTATAGCAGAATTACAATCTTGAGATTGTAAGTCATTACGGGCTTCGGAGTCTAGTTGCCATGCGGCCTGTGTGCTCGTTTTCCTTCTTCAGGATAAAAAAAAAGATAAAGTTGTTTCTTAAGCCACCCTGTAGCTATAAAAGTAACATCCTATAACAACAAACCACTTCCTTTGTAACAACATGCCTTTCGCAACGAGGCTCCGAGTTTGTTGTGAGTATGTGCAAATGGAGAGCTTTATACTTAAAACAAACTTCCCTGTATAAAAGATCTTTCCGCTCAACAGCTAAGGAGTTTCAAATAAGAAGCGTTTGAGAATCAGGGTGCTCTTAAAATATTAAAGAGAATGAAAATTATACGTCGTATTTTCGATATAGATCCAGTCCTTCCTATAATAGAGACATTTTCTTGTTTACTTGACTGAAAATGAAAATGAAAATGATTTCGAAGACTATCTAACAGATAAAAATGCTTGGCCTAAATTAAACACCTAAATATCTTCATAATAACTGAATCATACAAATATGTAAAACATTGTGTATTGTCTAGGGGACACGGTTTCTGTAGGAGAATGTATCGAAACTTATTATGTGTTGTTTTGCACCGTCATAGGTACCTAAGTATAATTTATATTTATTTTTTATATTTACTACTTATGAGTTCTTGTAGAAATTTTGAGTTTTGACACATTTTCCTGCTCAACTACGCATGTTATATTTATTCATATTTTTTTGTTACATTCATTGTTTTATATAATGCTAGGTTAAGTTTTTTTTTCGTTGTATAATATCATTTATCATAAGCAATATTTAAAAAACGACTGACTGTTGAGTTTCTTGCGGCGTTTCTTCTCAGCAGTGGTCTCTTGCGAAGCGCTGGTAGATTTTTGACGTGTAAAAGTGCCCGTGCGGCCTACTTACTGAATAAACATCTTTTATCTTTTTTTATCTTTTTATTTATTCAGTAACTTCAATTGTGTAACAATATCTGTGCTGGTGCCTCTTTTTAAGTATACATGATAAGTAGGTACTTGTGTTAAGAGAACACCGCTCCTCCACCAGAGGGCCTTGTCTGGATGCACTACGCTAACTAGCGTTTCTATTCGTTTCGTTTTTAACTAATCGCTTTTTTAACCAATGAATCATTGATTAGAATAAGCCTAAAATATAAAAGACGTGTGTTACTTACCTGTTTTATTAGAAATAAAATTTGGACAGTTTTTTCTACCATCATCATTTTATTGTGTTTATGTGTAACATTTGTTTGTATTTTTAAATCTTTCTTTCATTCTTCTTATCGTAATTTGGTCGTCAATACACGTTAACTCAAACCATCGCCCAAAATGGTTTTATACTAATTACGTAAAGTACTTGATAGCCAAATATATTTTCATTGATGAATGCATTTTAATGAGCTCCATGTATAGAGTGTACGTGAGTCAATATCGGCCCAATTAAAATGAAATGCTTACGATCAAAAATAATGTTTGTGAATAGCGGTTAATAGTGAACATAAAGCGATAAAGGATCATTATATCCTAATTGTACTAAATTTGGTTACTGAATTATCAACAAGTTTTTAAAGTTATAGGTAATTTTGTAGCTCTGCCTATCCCACTCTGAGATTACAGGTGTGAAGGTATGTATGTATGTATCTCCTGCTTATTAACAGCTATCAATTCTATCATATTATTTGGTTATTCCAGGGTTATGAATGTTTAAATAATATAATATAATAAACAAATGTCAACGGACAATCTCAAGGAAACAAAACTAAAGGCTTGTAGGTACTATGAATTGGTACTTTAGACAACAATAATCAAATGTACATATATAGAAAAATACACTTACACACGTAAAAATTAAGACTTAGGGACAACGACTTGCGCTCAGCACACAAATATTTCATTTTTCCTCTAGGGCGTAGGTTTAAGTCGTGATGTTTTTACTGTGACAATTTACATCTTAAATTGTGACAATAACGCAGCTTCTGGGCCTTTATTGTCAGCGGTAAAAACGATATCATATTTGACCTGTAATGGAATCGTTTTTAATCTCTATTACTGTTAAGTAAATAAGAACTATCAAAACGTTGACAATACGATAACAGGTCAAAGACAGATCGTTTTTCCGCTTAGAATCGCGGTCCTGTTCCCCATAGCTTCGTTTATTGTTAAGTAAAAGATATCGCGTTTTTATAGATGTCAAATTATTCTGGTAAACGTAATTATTATTGTAAAATCATTATTTCTGAAAAACTTTGTTTTTTACCACGCTTATGTAATAATTACTTACTTTGACCTCTACGTAATGAAATTGGCTTCTTAATATAACCACATAATTATGGTTCAGCTTGGCGTCATGTTTTTGTATCATAGCATATTATAGTGGCGTTAATGCATATAATAGTGACGTTAATATAGTACTATGTCAGCGTAATGTAGCGTTTACGGTAATTAGTTTTGGGCAATGACCCGTTTCTAGATACACAGTAAACCTAGTAACAGAAGTAGTAGTATTATGTCTGTTTTTCGGATGTAAGTACAGTCAGTGTCATATATAAGGTACCATTCAAAGTGCTCAAATAGTTCGCTACACCATATTAATTGTATGGTGTACCGAACTATTTGAGCACTTTGAATGTTACCTTATATATGACGCTGACTGTACCATTTGTTATTTTCTGTTATTTTGTAAATTTGCCTATCCTCTTACATTGTCCGTTCCGTCAGGTTAGGTTTGATTTATAAGCGATAACAAAAAATAAAGTCTTCTATCAAAACGGTGCATTCGGAATTATGAAAACTCGGATTTTTGATCATTTTGGAATTATGACTCTTCGGAATTATGTAGTGTACCCGTCCTTGCATATTTATTTATTTATTTTATTTCCCGTAGGGGTAGGCAGAGACCACTTCCTTCCACTTGCTACGATCCAGACAAACTTCCCTCGCTTCCTCCACATTCATAAGTCTCTTCATACACGTGCGTCGATGTAGGGAACTCCAGACCTGGAAAATAAATATTAATAAAAAGAAATATTTTTCCCAATGTAAATGTTCTAAAATTCCCAACATTTATATGGTTTTATAGCGCTTTTCCCGGTACCCATACATAACATTATTATAATACACCCATCGTTTGTACCACCTGGCGGGATTCCCAGGAACACCTAAAGGCGAACATTTACGAAACGTGGCCATAAAAACAAACGTAACGTAAACCCCCCTTCAGGGTGGAGGGGAAAATAACTTTAAATATCAAACAAAAAAACAACACAAAGTTCTCAACTTTAGTATTGGGTTCAATAAGTGAACGTGACAACTTACCTTATTATGGTTGTCATGACGACTTAAAAAAATAAAGTGTGTTTCGTTGTTGATGTGGGTACGGGCACTTTTAGTCTCAGGGTTGGTAACGCATTTGCGATTTTGGGATTGAAGTTATAATATGAAGAAATTTAGAATTTGTCAACGTTAACATATTGGTAACGTTATTGTAACTCTTATTAAGTTGATAGTAAGAGCTACTAACTGCAAATATAATTATAATGACGATGTAGAAGCAAGGTGGTCAAAAACCAATTAAAATAGAGCCCCAGGATGAGCACAGTCAGTTGGTTTAAATTAACTCGCCACAATCCTTACTAATAATACCATCTCCTTACTAATATCAATCACGCCAGAATGGCTAAACGGATCTGGATGAAATTTGGCACAGAGATAGATAGTCTGAAACAGCCCATACTATTATTTTTATCCCAAAAAAAAACACAGTGCCAGTGGGATGGCAAAATTACGAATTCAACGCGCACTGAGTCACGGGCAAGAGCTAGTAATACATAATTTAAAAAAAAACAAGTGACAATGTCACACCAATTGACCTAGTCCCAAACTAAGCTCTAGGCTTGTACTATGGGTACTAGACAACGATATAAATACTTATATAGAGAAATATATACTTAAATACATAGAAAACATCCATGACTCAGGAACAAACATTCGAGCTCATCACACAAATATCTGCCCTTACCGGGATTTGAACCCAGGACCGCAAGCTTCGTAGGCAGGGTCACTACCAACTAGGCCAGCGCGTCGTCATTAATGTGCCATTGTTGCACAAAAGGTCATTAAATATCGCTTGGTTTGTAACTCAACGAATTAGAAACTGATTAAACATTTTTACCCTGGGTACAACCCTGGGTAACTGGGTAAACATTTAAAAAAAACGAACCGTAATTATACTTACTGTTTTGCTCTTAATTGCGGCTTGCGGTGAACCTATCATATTGTACGCACGACACATTAGCTATGGCCTACACTACGACATTGTGGTATCTATTACAAATTACCGCCCTCCCGAGGCTATTAGCTCCGATAGCCGTCACACGCGCGTCGAACTGTACCAAATACAATAGCTACTAGAATGTACGGAATATTGGGCACAATATGATATTGCCAGGGGTCGGCATAGGTTACGTTAAACTTGATGCATCTACATTCAATATCGTATTCCCATTTCATTCATGCATGAATAGTGATGAACGATTTCTGAAACATTGCAAAACTTTCCTTAAATGCGAAAATTACAGCTTCTGAAAGTTACATAATTAGATGGAAATTATTCTGATACAAGTAGATTTCATTACAATTTCATGAAAAGTTTCCGTTGCTTATGTGATACATATGTAAAAACTATAGTAATTGTCAGAAATTAAACGATTTCACTTAGCTAAATTTCAGAATATTGCATGAAATATTAGGTGAAGGGTGAAAATTGTAGATAAAGCTATTAGTCACTAAGTCCGCCATTTGTGTTGTTTTATGCAATAAAGATTAGATATTTATGTAAATAATAAAGAAATGAAAATTAATAATATAAGAAAAAAAACAAGAATAGCCAAGCCTCTCATATCAATCCCTCGCACGGGACATATCAGATTGATTGACCGACCGTGTTTGTCCCGCTTGTTTGCCTAAAACGGCTTCTTGTCGCGAACGGGTTCCGATCGGAGGATACAAATGGACGCTGTTTGGAAAACACTTTCGGGTTAAAAAGGCTATTGACTCCTTGAGTGTTTGGGATGTATTGAGATAAAACCTCTGGAGTTTACTTTCGAGTAAGAAATGTTGTGATTTTTCTTTTAAACCTCGTCAAGTTCTATGTATGTAAGTATGTAAACAGTTTTTTTGACGACGCGCTGGCCTAGTTGGTAGTGACCCTGCCTACGAAGCTAGCGGTCCTGGGTTCAAATCCCGGTAAGGGCAGATATTTGTGTGATGAGTGCGAATATTTGTTTCTGAGTCATGGATGTTTTCTATGTATTTAAGTATATATTTATCTATATAAGTATGTTCATCGTTGTCTAGTACCCATAGTACAAGCCTAGAGCTTAGTTTGGGACTAGGTCAATTGGTGTGACATTGTCCCCTAATATTTATATTTTAGTTTATTAAACAAAAGCAAATCAAAAACAATATGTACAACTTCACTTTTTCCTGCTTGTTATGTTTCTTTATTTATTATATTAGTGTATGGTTTATAGAAAAAGGTTATTTGGGATTCATATAAGTACCTTTATTTCTTGTGATGTGATACTTATTTGGGTATTCGTTGTCGCAAAGTTGTGTTCAAAGGTTATTTGGATGAAAAAAACGCGTCTTTCAGTTTTTTATAGAGAAAAAATATTTTTGGTGAAATATAAACGTAAACTACCTTGAGGGAATAAAATATAAAGATTAAGTTTATCGTTATTGAAATATCTCGTGCTCTTAAGGCTTATTCAAATAAATAAACCATAAAACATCATGCAAACATCTGATTAGAGTGATTAGCCTGTTATTTTCTTAAAACTTATTATTAGGGTTCCTTACCAAATATAAAAGGAATGATTGTTTGTCTGTCTGTCAGTAGGAGTTATTCAATGTATGATATTTAAATGTTTTTATTAACTTGATATGTTTGTTTGTATGATGTAGATTTAGGTCAAATCTTGGGACCCAATTGTTAACTAGTTTCCGTTAGTGGAATGGGCTGAGATTTGAACAATATATGAAAACCCTATGATAATGCAATATTATGGTAACTAAGAGCTGATCTGATGATGGAGTCGGAAGGTGGCGACAGGATCTCCGCTATACACAACGTAGACCCACCGTGTTGGGACTCATTAGTTTAGTCTTGATAAGCCCATAATGACTGTAAAAAAAGTACAGTCGGCGACAGAAGCTCTATGACGACGCGCTAGCCTAGTTGGTAGTGACCCTGCCTATGAAGCCAGCGGTCCTGGGCTCAAATCCCGGTAAGGACAGATATTTGTGTTATGAGCGCGAGTATTTGTTTCTGAGTCTTGGATATTTTCTATGTATTTAAGTATTTATTTCTCTATATTATTTATGTCGTTGTCTAGTACCCATAGTACAAGCCTAGAGCTTAGTTTGGGACTAGGTCAATTTGTGTCAGATCGTCCCTTGATCATTTATTTCTCCCAAAAATGAAATGTTTGACAGAAACTTATTTTTAATAAGCAAAGAGTGAAAGGCTGATTCTAAACTATTAAATACTATTCAAGTGGCATTGAAGATATGCGGCTAACCTTGTTAGTATTTACCCTGCCTACGTAGCTAGCGGTCCCGGTTCGATTCCCGGTAAGGGCAACCATTTGTGTGATGAGTGTGATTATCTGTTCCTGATTCTTGGATGTTTTTGATGTATATAAGTATTATTTTCTCAATATAAGTATATTTTTCGTTGTCTAGTACCAATGATACAATCCTAGAGCTTAATTCGGACCTAGGTCCAATTTATGTGATTGCTATATGGGCTCTATTCTACTCCGTAAAACCATATAACATATTGTTTATAACATGACTGCCATTACTGTCAAGTCAATAAGAGTTATCATAACGTTAACAATACAATAACTTGACAAAAGCAAATATTGGTTTTACGAAAACAATAGAGCCTGGTATATGAAAAAAAACGACTATTCAACTTAATTATTTCCAATTGAAAGGTATATAAACCCTTTATTTCGCACAAGCCCCACATCTTGAGTACTACCTCAAGTACGACTACCCCACTCAAGCACCTAAGAGTCTCCCACGCTACCTTTCGGCACAAAAACAACATCCCTATAATTTAATTTATAAGGGTTTGGAAACTTTTTCCTGTGGAATTCGAGGAAAGGCCTGTTTTTAAAGGTTAACTCGTATGTCACTTTGAGGTTTCCTTAGTCAAGAAACCGTTTTAGTTCCGCTATTTCCGTCTATGGGCGGCTAAACTCAGTGACCTTGGTATTAAAAAGCTGTAGATAATTTAAAGAAAACAAAAGAGAAAAATACATTTTTCTACTCGCGTACTATAAACCGCTAATATTGATGTCGTTATCGGTACCTATAGCGTAACCGAAACGGGAAAACTATTCTATAATGAGCGTTGCCATGGTAATAACAGTTCTATAATAATTATTATTCACTACACACAAAAGACACACAGTAAAAAGGAAAACAGAAAACAGCAATAAACAAGTATCGGGTGTGTCTTCGCGGCAGTGAATCGGACACTGGCTCAGCATAATGCTGAGGTTTGGTGGTAGGGCGTATAATATGACATAGTTTTACATTAATTGCGCCGATAAAGTTTTTTATTTTCTAGTACTTGTTAATACCATTGTGTGGGACGTAGGTAGATAGGTTTTCAAATATATTGGGGATTAGCAAACAGCGTTTATTGATTTTGGAATCCATTTGCGAAATATTAAGCTTTAGAGTAATCACTTTTTTTAGACTCGAGTCGAGTTTCTCCCCTCCTTAAACCTTTGTTTTTGGATAAGTGTGTGAAAAAAATCGCGGTAGTAATAAATATAAAAAAACGAAGGAAAACTATCACACCTACGTAGGCTTTACACGTGAAGGAGTAATACTTGACTAACTTTTAAAATATACCTACTTGCAAATATAGAATTTTGTTGCAACGGGGACATGGACGGAACCCTAAACTGAGCACGGTCGGACATGCTCTTGGCCGGCATTTTTTGGGTGTTTTTGGTAGAAGCTTTAGTTTTTTTACTAAATAATGGCTGTCGTAAACAATGCACTTGCTTTTGCGCTAGCCAACTGCCGCCAAATTTACCGGTTGGCCGAGTTTATTTATTTTTTAATTCAGTACCGCTGACATTTAAAAATATGGTTAGGTAATAATTTTGTATTTTTAACTAAGTTTTAAATCGTTTTTCCATTTTTTATCATTAAAGTTAACTTTATTGCGTTATAAACTAAGTAGGAATCTACAATTGGCGGCCTTAATACATAAATGCATTCTCTACCAGTTAATGTTTAATGTTTAATTAATTATAACGGTTGCCACTTTTTTAACGAAAGTATGTATAATCATGTAATAATTACTTACACAATAAACGCGTAATTAAGTATGCTTCAAATACTGTCTTAACCTACATTGTGACATAAATTTGGCAAAAAAATACTGACATACTTTATCTAAAAGGTTTACAGTGTATTAATGATTCAGGGAGTTAAAGTTTAGTTTAAACTTTATAACTCAAGAATGAAAATTCACAATTTATTCATTTATTTCATTAAAGAGCACTACCAGTGAAATGATCCGCTCGCCCACGTAGCCGCAGTCTCAAATGAGTCTCGTAGCGCGCTACACGTGTCGTGTGGATCCGTAGCGCTCCGTAGTACGTCTACGAAACTCGCGACTTTTGACTACTTTGTGCGATTTTCAAGTGATTTGTGAGACAGTGAGTGTTTTTTTTTTCAATTGGTAAGTTTTAAAGTATTATTTTTAGATTTTTAATACGGTTGCAAAGTTATTTATAAGCGAGAAGGAGTAAATAACGTTTTCAAGAGAAAATGACAAATAAAAAAATAGGTAATTAATGAAATATTTTTAAATTAAAGTATGTACCAGTTTTAATGTTTCTATAATTAACAAGAATTAAATAAAATCAAAAGTAGCCTTGGTTATAAAAAAAAAGAGAAAACACACTTATATGAGGGATCTCGACTCTCGATTAAAAGTAATTTTAAATACAATAATTTCTCGCTCTTTACTCTCTTAGAATATAATATAATATAATATAAACGTTTCTTAATGTTACTTACACTTAGTTCACTTTGACTTGTTTAGGATGATTTAAAAGGTAATTTAACCTTTTTTGATAGATGTTGCATATTGTTTCAATAACATTTTATTTCTAGTTTTACCATGTGCGCCAACGTACCAATATAATGTCACAGTAGGTACCTACTTTTTCTAAATTATTTACCCGTGATATAAATATTTATGAGGCGTACTTTAAATAATACCGAACTAAGTAAAAGAAATCAATTTACCTTCGATACATGTAATTGTGGGATAATTTACCTTTCTTATTTGAACATCGAGTGAAGATAGGTGTTAAAAAACCATTTGTATGTCAAAATTTGTATGTATATACATTTTAACATTTAGTGGACCATTTTGATTTTGATCAGTTCTGAACTACCCTAGTACTTAAATTTTGGAATTAATTGTAAAAAAAAAATGTAACTAATACAAGGTTAATTATGGTTATCGACACATTATTTAGTTTATTTGCAGCAAAAGAATCATTTTCTGGAAAAATCCAGGGTTTTTTTTTATTAAAGTTACTTAGAAAATTTGCTACATATTCGTAGATACGAGTATAATAAAAAAACTACTTTATTACATAATATCGTTAACTTTTAACATCTTCGATACCTCTAATATCTAATAACAAGAAAACTCAGATGGTTATTTGACCAATATCTACCAACGCTAAATTTCATTATATTTAACTTCATATACTAATATCAAGATTACATAAAAATCGGTTTGGCCGTTTATGCTCTAAAAGTATAATTAATAGTTATGGTTACGAGTAGTACCATAAGGACTATATTCCCGAAATAAATTTACAAATTTTACAAAACTTACATTTATAGTTTTTGGAATAATTGCAAAGAAACACATGCATACATACTATCAGCCCAATGGAACCTTGACCTTATTTTATTTAATAAGTACAATTTTAATTAAAACTAACAATTAGGCATTGCCCCACAAAACTGGAGTAACAGTTTGACTGTGGGAACGGCAGTATCTAAGATAGGCACTCACTAACCTAAAATAAAATTTAAATTAAGTAACAGAATTATGCTGTCCAAAAAATCAGTGAAGTGAATACTAAACATATATTTATAATTTTATATAAGCAGATCTAAATAATGCTTTTTTAATAGCCTCTTGAATTTATTCTTATTTTTTTCACGTCTAATGGCTTCAGGCGAACTATTGGGCAGGTATGGGATACGCTTTTTGAGAGTTCTGTCTCCATAGTAATTATTTATCCTAGGAACGAATAGTTTAACATATTATTATAACGGTGTCACTGTGAAATTACAAAACATTTATTTGACATTTCTTACGACTTGAATCCTAACGTCACTGTGACAGTTCTATGGTTGGTCAGAGGGGCTAGACAAGGTGCATTACGCTAGCTAGCGTTTCTATTCGTTACGTTTTTAAACCAATCGCGTCACTTGTAGATGACGTGATACGAAAAGTCACGTAATCTACCAGTGACGCGATTGGTTTACAAACGAAACGAATAGAAACGCTGGTTAGCGTAATGCATCTTGTCTAGCCCCTCTGGGATCCACTTGAGTGAGAGTACATAAACATACCTACCTATTAAAGTCCGTAAATTAAATAAATGGCCCCAAGGTTTCCTAACTCTGTCTGGTCTGACTGAATCATGGACCATACCGTGGCTGTTGAATCTTTAAAAATGTAAACGGCTCTCGGAAGGGGGCGTTGCTGAGTTACAAATTATTGCTTGCGCGGCACCTTGCAGTTAAATAAAAACTAAAGCAAAGAGCTAGTGGAGTCGAGTTCATACATAAATATGTACCTATACACTTTAGTACCTTGTCTATTTAATGTCATGTTCAAACTGCCATATACGAATTATCACAGCGTTTAAAGTGAAAAGGTACTAAAGTGTATACCTACATATTTATGAACTCGACTGTACTAGCTTTAGAGCTACTTTACTCTCACAGTGGTTTCTCTAGAAATATGTATGTATGTATGTATGTATGTAAACCCTTTATTATACTAAAACAATTACATAACGCAAGTATTGAAATCACAGAAATAAAACTAGTACAAAGGCGAACTTATCCGTTTAAAGAATCCCTTACAATTAACATTTAGGCGAATAAATGTAGAAAACAATGGACAAAATAATTATGCTAAAATACAAATATGGACAAGAGGAAACAATAGAAACCATTTTTTTTTCTAAAGCAACACAACGTACGTATACATAATGATTGTAAATAAATAGAAAACAAAGAAATGACAACAGATAAAGGTAAAATTTAATGGTGCTTCTGGCGTCAGGGTGCAGCTCCACCAATACTTATGTTATGTTATGTTAGGTTTCTTATGTTTAAGTTAATTAAGTTGGTGGAGGTGCTCTTTTGATTCCAATAAAATATTTTTATTATTATTACTATTATTATTAATGTGTTCGTATAACAAATACATAAATGAATTAATTTTGCTTTTTCACACAGACAGAAACCATGACACATTAAGGTTATAAAATTACTCAACTACACAGAACCAAACGTTTTTAAGTTACTGCCATTGCACTCCACTATCCGCTTTCTGGTGGGGGTGGAGGCTGCATTGGATTAAACGCTAAAAGAAGGGTCGAAGTGTATCCGTACCCCACCAATAAGACAAGATAAGATAAGATAAGATAAGATCAGGTACTAAAATTAAGTCAAATAGAAAAAAAATTTTGCTAGTTATGACATTGTAACAACCGGAGAAGTGTGTATCAATTACCGCTAGGCTTGTATTCTGCTGAGTGAAACCAAATTTGTTTTTGGTCTTGGATCTCTATTCTACGCGGTAAATGATATTGCTTTTGACTTGTTATCGTATCGTCAACGTTATACTTATTGCTAGTTACTTACAATAATGGTGGCAAATTAAAAACAATACCTACCTACGATAAAATGTCACAGACAATATAATATATAATTACTTTAGGATATTTCCGGTTAAAATTTGACATTAGTCATATCTTAACTTATCTTATCTTATCTTATTGGCGGGGTCCTTACGGATACACTTGAACCCTATGAGATCTTTTGTGTAATTACCCCTCTTTTAGTGCTTAATCCAATGCAGCCTCTCAATATTAAATCCACAGTTAATCTATATCTATAAAAGGCAAACCTGACTGACTTATATATCAACGCACAGCCGAAACTACTGTACCTAGAAACTTGAAATTTGGTACAGGGGTTCCTCTCATGATGTAAGTGACGGGAAGAAATGGGGGCCCCCCCCCCCATTTCGGGGTAGACGTAAGTAGACAGGTAGCGGGAAACTAATTCTACGCGTACGAAGTCGCGGGCGTCCTCTAGTATATCATATTCTCAAACCTCAATAACGAACCACAATAGACCAATGTCCGTTCTCAATATTCCAACTGCGGAAAGATAAGGTTACTTCGTACATTTTTGAAATTGGCATTCCCAAGACTACAATCTTAAGTCTGCAATCTAAAGACTACCGATGCGTTGCTAACCCTGAGGACCAAGATATACTTTTTTGCTAATAATTTCTCCGGTGTGTTTCAACAATGCGTTCCAGTGGTAACGACCAGTTCTCACCACCACTAAATGTCTCCAATTTGTATTTGAAGTAACCTCATCTATCTTCGGACACAAGTCCGCAAGTTTAGTGAGACGGAAGAATGGAAGAAATGGGTTAATAATCCATCCATTTTCAATAGGCCTAACAAGAGGTAAATAGATTAAGTAATTGACAATACGATAACAGATTATGTTTTAGTGCATTCGAGTTTTTAAATCTTAAAACTATACTATACTTTGAATCCACTTAGAAGTATATTTAACAATTAAGACTAAGTATAGTCTGTAGCTGCCGGCTTTACCGTTAGTCTCATTTGGAATAAAACCCGACAAAGGTAGTGATTGCTTTTCCCGTCTCCTTTTTTACAAAGCAATAAATTCAGTAAGATTTGTTACAAAATCCCGACAGGAAAAGCTCTTAAATTACTTCATTTCGAAGGAAAATCGGCAGATTTACCTTATAATTATGTATGAGCTTCATTTAAATTTAAATTTCAACATTGAATCGTAGCGATACCTTTTTTGATGGAACGTAAAATATTCGAATCCAAAAAGCGACTGCGTCACGGAAATGATTTTTTTTAACCATCACCATAAACAGCAATTGGTTAAATAATACTTAGAATCGAAAACATAATTTCCGTAAACTATTGAACGCATGTCACTTTTTAAACTTTAATATTGTTTAAAATCTGATATGGCGTCACGTAAGTTTGCCGTACTCGTCAGGTAAATGCGACTATTTACAAAAAAAACTACGAATATTATTGCCGCTAGCGGTTCATGGATAGCTCAAATTGATTAAATACTGTCAAACGACATGAGGTAGCACTTCTGTTCACTTAGTTATAGAGTCCAAAAAAACTTCTTACACGATTGTTTAAATTCGAGCGCCTAAAAAAAAAATTGTGTTTGGTTTCAGGGTTCATATTATGTACAATTTTTGTCAGGACTGTTAAAAAATATTGATTTTCAAAAGTCGTCATAATACTCCCGCCAACTCGCTTTCCCGAACAAACGTTGTTACTTGTTATTTTTAATAGTATATCCAAGTCAAGTGAAACTTTGCAATCATAATGGAGTAGCAATTGTTGATGCTGAGATATATTTCGAACCAAAATAATAATTTAAACACATTCAGTAATTATAAACTTTTACGTAAAAATAAGTTAAAAATCAAGTCTAATTTAAGCTGTAAATTCCCTGCTTAATTTTACCAAACATATTTTTACCTGAATCCGACGAGATTTTTGAGAGTTAAATGAAAGCACGTTTGTACTATTGGGGCATGAATAGCCGGCGACTAATGAAAAATGTTTGACATCAAAATGAATATGAAACCTGCTTACTACCGAATATTTTTTTAGTATCTCGGTTTTTGGTGAACCGTTATTTAGAAATTGTTATTTAGTGAGAGATACGGCTATTATTTGTAACCGTCCGAATAATATTTATTGGGAAAAACATGTCGAAGAGTTGCCCAGAGAAAGAAAAACGGACAGGACAAAATCTATCCGGTCAGTTACTTAATAAACGAATACGTAAGTGAAACTATTTCATTGAGAAAGGCAGTGGCAAAAATCATTGAGTAACAAGATCATTAAAAAAAACTGTTACCATGTTTTAATAAAAAATAATATGATTAAATAGTCATACATACAATTATGGCATTGACATTCATAAAAGAAAATCGTCTCAAATCGCCATTTTTAGTCATGAGTGGTGAAAAAAAAGTATGATGCTGCTGTGATCCGTATTTTGATTGCGATTTAACTTTATTTTACTATAATTAGTTTACCGCTCCTTTTTTAATTTTTTTTAATTTGTACCAGTTAATATGTACATACCAAACACCTGCCAAATAAAAGCAGAGCACCCTGTGTGTAAAATTTTGTCATTTTGACGTCATCGGCATCAAAAATATGACCCCTGCGCATGATAAATTTCCTGAGCTAAGTTAACAAAGAAAACTAATTGATGCACCTGCACGGACGTAAAATACTTTCCCTGACAACGATCCTTTGACGTGCATGTCATCCAAATACGGGCGAAATGCTCCGCTGAAGCCTGGAATATACCCCTTGATGTAGGCTTTAGGCATCCTGGGGGCATTCTACTCTGTAAAAGCATATCGCTTTTGACTTATCGTATTATTTTGAACTCGGTCATCATTACTGTAAATAAGAACTACCTATCGTGACTTTGAGAATACGGTAACATGTGAAAAGCAAGCAACTAATATTAACTTGAAACGAATGGAGGTCGGGTTTAAAAAAATACCTAAACACGTTACAGGCAATATTTTATTTGCCCAGTAGAATACGAGTAGCTAGTCATTTGCCTTTGGTTTCTGAACCCATTTTAGAATACTTATTATAAGTATGTGTAGAGATAATAGTATAATGTATGCAACTGCACATAATTGGCGAGTTTCATATCAAGATCACGAGTGAAGTTTTTCGTTACCTATGTATGAGTTACATACAATTATATTAAAACTGTTTTATTATTGACTGCCCTATACTAAGTACATTTTAACTAGGGAATACAATTTAACCGGCTATTAACCGTTTTGTATAAAAATAACCGGTTAGAACCGGTTATAACCGGTTATTTGCATTCCCTAATTTTAACCTTTAACTTCGATTTTCCAAGCAGCTTCAAGTTAGTACTTTATTGTACAAAAAAAAGCACAACACAAAAAAAATGGCGAAACTATTACTTTAAGAGATCCCTTCCAGCTAACCCTAACGACGTATTATGCGAGTACTAATCTAAAATTAAATCTCTAAATTCTTCACCGTTCATGCGTGAACGTGAGACCTCAAAAGCCTTTAACACGTCCTTATGTACCTATACTTGGATTTGTTTTAACTAACTGCTGAACTACGCATGATATTTATATTATTATTATTTAAGTTAGATTCATTGTTTTTATTATGCTAGGTTAAGTTTTATAATTGTGTAATATTTATCATAAGCAATGTTTAAAAAAGACTGACTGTTGAGTTTCTTCTCAGCAGTGTTCTCTTGCGAAGCGCTTCTAGATTATTGACGTTTGAAAGTGCCCGTGCGGCCTACTTACTGAATAAACATCTTTTATCTTTTAACTTTATCTTTTTTTAATAAAAATATAAAACCGATATGGCTATGCAGTTCACACAAATAACACACAGCGTTGTAAAAACGTATACACGCAGTGATATAGAAAGTAAAGCTGCCGACTTTTTCAATTATTATGTCTGCCCGTTTAAATGCTTCTCTTTTGCTCGTTGTATTATTTTTTCGTGCCTCGTGTCTGTCGACTATGTCTACGGAGACACGAGTGGCGTGACATTTGTCACACTTGTCACACCGCAGGCTTGCGGACGGCTACAGTAAAGACAAATGTAAACTGTTATGTGCCTTAGAACACACACACTAATTAACACATCTATGAGATTTAGAATGTTACCACATGACCCTGTTGCTTAAAACAAAGTGCACAATGCTTTGTGACATGTTTTTGAACAGATAACTGTTAAATGGTTACATCACAAGTCCGACAAACGTTTGCCCGCGTTTCGTTTGTTCGAATTTTATAAAGTAACAAAATTATTAACCTTTTCAAAATGTTTAAAGAGACCTATAGAATTTTTAGGTTAGGTTAGGCAGCACTTGCGATTCCTTTGGTGTTGCGGGTGTTTTTTTGGGTGTTTTCTATGTATTTAAGTATTAATTTCTCTATGTAAGTATGTTTATCGTTACCTAAGTACCCATGATGATGATGATGATGATGATGATGATGATGATGATGATGATGATGAGTGGCGACGCGGCCGAGGCAGACGGGCGGTCGAGCGGCTTTCCATTCACTCCGCCCTGTTTCCCTTGATCAAGCCTAGTACCCATAGTACAAGCCTAGAACTTAGTTTTTGACTAGATCAAATTGTGTAAGATGGTCCCACGATATAAAAAAACTTATTTTTCCTTTTAATTCGTTACATTATGTGCATTTGTTTAAGATACTTTCCTGATTTTTAGTATAAGTAGCATTTTCCCAATTTTTAGAGTTGATATTAACATAAACGCATAAGGGTTTATAACGGTTATCCAACATACCTCAGTCGTATTCGATAATTTCACTTTCGCTTCATATGACATGTATGTATTCCTGAATTCTGATGGTAACTAAGGAAAAGTGTCTGTGACAAAGGGATAAACAGATCAATGGAACTTCAAAAACCTAAAAAGCGATTCAGCGTCGATAACTGTCAAAAGCCTATATCAAAGAATTTTGATATTGTATTTAGTATCAAATAGAAGCGAAACGCTTTTTCTTTCTAGTTACAAAATAAGAAATCTTTTGCATTTCTACGCCTATTCCAAAACGGACGTCGAGCGTAAACATTCCCTCATTATTATACAGCCTGAGTCCAAAATTTAGTATCTAATTTGTTTTTTCTTCGCCTTTTTATTGCGCTAGACTCAGAAATAATATTCTTTGCGTGTAATAAAAATTTCATTACAATGTAGATACTTCATAGCCGTCGCCCGCGACGTCCTTGTCACCCTATTTGTCTTTATCTCGCTAACCCACAATGAAAGAGACAATGCTTGATATGGTAGCTAAACTGGGAGTGTATTTCTGAGGACTTAGTGAAAAAGGGTATAAGTCGACTTAACTCATACTAAAAAAGGGTAAGTAGGTATGTACCTACATAAACGGAGTATATTTAGTGATGAGCGGCTTGTAAGTTTCAAAAGTGAAACTTTCACTTAAATTTCAGCAATGTTCTGAAAGTTTCAAAAGTGAAACTGTCATCTAAACTTTCATGCAATATTCTGAGTTACCAAAATAAAATCGTTTAATTTCTGAAAATAACTTTAATTTTGACATGTAACGTAAGTAACGAAAACTTTTTGTGAATTTTATTTTATATGAAATTTACTTGTGTAAAAATCATTTCCATTATGTTACTTTCAGAAGCTGTAATTTTCGCAGTTAAGGAAAGTTTTGCAATGTTTCAGAAATCGCCCATCACTAAGTATACTAGACTTAAAACCTTTTTCACTTGATTTTTAGGATTTGTACCCTTTTTCACAAGAACCCCAGATTTACGCACCAATACACACGAGTTGTCACTCTATTTCTGACCGAATGAACTCTTTTTAACACTACACACTGGATGAATTCTGCGGTCTAGTCAAGCACCTTACGTCTCTCTATCATTTTGCAAAATTATGACAGAGATATAAGACGCTACTGATTATTTAACACCTGCACTTGTCACCTGCACTTGATACTTGACAAAATGTAACTTACCCTTAAGGCATCGTCCTAAAAGAACGCGAATGCGCGATCATCGCGCGAGTAAGCGATGCGACCATCGCGTGTTGATGCGATGGCAAAAACTGGATGTCCTAATAGATCATCGCGCGAATTGACGACGCGAGCCCCGCCGACGCAATTATCGCGCGAATTTCAATTAGAACACCGCGTTCGTACAAACTAAGTTCGCGCGAATAGACTTACAAACATTTGAGTCGCGCGACCGCGTCGTGCAGTTGTCAGTTAGGACACCCATTCGAGGTCAATATGTGTGATCGCGCGTTCGTACTAGTAAAATTCGCGCGAACCTACGATGATCGCGCATTCGCGTTCTATCAGGACGATGCCTAAGGGAAAATATTTGTAGGATGAGTGCGAGGATTTGTTACTTAAGCGACGCGGTACCCACGATTTTCTAGACTAACTATGTGCAAGGTTTTTTAGTTCAGTAAATTATTAATGATTATTCTACTATTATAACTTACCCTATTCTCATTATATACTCACTCAACCAACTAGCCTCATATACAACCAGTGAAACGGCATAGAGGCATTCCATCTTAGTCTTCAGGGTTGGCAAAGCATTTGCGATCTAAAATGCTGTTTTCCAATCATGCAGTTTTCCTGGTATTCCATTTATATTCATACTCAGGTAACGAAGCATGCCTTTACCAATTTAATGTCGTTGTTGAAGCGTGAAAACAAAGCAAACTGCCATTTTTCCTTTTTCACTCTCTTTTCCTCATCCTGGCTCATTAAGCCTCATTTATACAGGATGATTGATAGCATTTGATAAAATCCTAAATGGATTAAACACGGGAATGAAGGAGGCATCGTAGATAATACTTATTTGTAGCAATAAAGGTCAAGTGTCATGTCCGAACATCAGTAGTTACCCAAATAGTAACATGTATTGAAATAAATTCATTAATTAATTAAGCTAGATTTTCTAATAATAAAGGTACATACTGTATAATGTATAACTTCCTTAGTTTACTATACTCGAAAATCTAATTTAAGATCAAAATCCTAACCTCAACGGGCGCACATTAGCTGTGATTACTGCATTTTGGTTTAAGTGTAGGTATTTTTATCAATAAAACTTACCCTATTACTGGTTACACGAGTTCTCATTCATGTTTTTATGAAATAATGTTAAAATACCTAACTAAATAATCAAGATGGGAACTGTCAGATTTTGGTCTTGAATTAGATTTTCGAGTATAGTCGTTAAATAATGAATAAAAACATGGTAAAGGATTCTTTAAACAGGTTAAGAAATTAAATCCTTTTTTTTTAATTAAAAGCCTCGAAAGTTTTTTATCAACATCGATGTTTAGTAACGTAAAATAAGAACGCTGTAATGGCCTACATTTGAATAAGCTAGATGTTAGATTATGGTGCTAATCTTGTTATCGCGTTTAAATTAATATAATAAGTATGTAGGCGCCCGAGCGCCGCTCGAGTTGAAAACGAGTCTTCACGAAGTTGACAACTTGACAGATTAATTTGTTGACGCAAAAAACTCCTATTATGCTATTTTTATCAAAATCGTTAGGACCGTTTCCAGGAAACCAATGTATACAGATGAATTGGTTACTATAAAGTACCTATAATATAATTTCATTATAATAATAATCAAGGCATGAATTTTCTGGCTAAGGTTTCAGGCAGTGTAAGAGATAGAGTTATATTTCATTAACGACAAGAAGAAGGCGAACAAGCACCGCCAAGCCATCTGATGGTAAACGCGATCTCATGATCTGAAACCCATGAGAATATTTGCATTCGGGCGTTTTCCAAAAAAAGTGTACATGAACTTTTTTTTCCCGAATCGGTTTTTTGGTTTTTCTTACTCAGAATCGTTGATACTATCGATCCTCATACAAGAAAAAAAGTGTCCCAGAACTTACTATGTAAGTTTTTCTTCCAGTGCGTCACGACCATAATAAATAAAAAAAGACTGCTTACAAAAATGGGACGATCTGGAATGGAATATTTGGGACACTTTTTTCCTATGAGGATCGATAGTGTCAACGATTCTGAGTAAGAAAAACAAAAAAAATACAATTCTGAAAAAAAAAAAGTACATGTTCACTTTTTTTCGAAAACGCCCATTCTTAAGACTATGACCTCAAGATTGCAATCCCAAGACCGCAAATGCGTTGCTAACCCTGAGGACTTACATGGAATACCTCTATGCTAGTTATTTTATTTTACCGGCTATCCTAACCCCGAGTTTCTCAAAGTGAGGTAAGCGAACCCCCAGGGGTTTGCCAGTGATCGTAGACGATTTGAGACAAGACTTACTGAATCAGAATTAAGATTCCAAAATCGACTCAATTTGCAAGAAAAAACAAACCACACCCGTATTATTATCTAACATTAACACATCCTATTTTTGTGGCTGTATTGACTTTTATTTCAATAAAATTAATACTTCTTTTTAATTAAGAAGTTTTTAAGCTTGAGACACTAAAGCCTTATCCTTTTCTCTGGCAGAAACTTGGCCAATTTAAATAACTCTTACTTATTATAGAATCTATGTTAAAAATCCTACTAATATTATAAATGAGCAAGTTCGTGTGTGTATTAGTTTGCTACTCCTTTACGCTCCAACAGCTTGACGAAATTAGATGACATGGAGATTATTTATACCCTGGATTAACACATATACTACTTTTTATCCCGGAAAATTTAAAAGCTCCTGAGGGCCCTGCTAAGATGCACTACGCTAACTAGCGTTTTTATTCGTTTCGTTTTTAACCAATCGCGTCACTGGTAGATCACGTGACTTTTCGTATCACGACATCTACCGCTGTCGCGATTGGTTTAAACACGAAACGAATAGAAACGCTAGTTAGCGTAGTGCATCTTGGCAGGAATAACTGCCAAGGAATAACGATAATCGACATCTACGCGGACGAAGTCGCGAGCAGCTATTGTTATAATAAAACGGTTAATATTTAGTCTTATGAAAGTGCTTATTACGGAATAAGCACGAATTCAGACTGTTTGTGTTCAAAACCGCTATTTGCTCTAGCATCGTGCTCTGTTCAATCTCGCGAACTGTTGAACGGAAATGTTGGTTCACAGCGCTATTTGAAATTTCCTCTGCTTTCATTAAATAAATGTTAAGACGGCGGTTAGCACGATTTAAAAAAGAGTTTAACACAATTGGTACTGTCAAATATAACAATACAAAAATCAATCTGAAAAACGAGATTAACGTAACTAATAAAAGGTTTTATCTGGGTACACTATATAGTTCTGAATTGATCAAAATATCGATTTTTATAATTTCGAATTTTAATTTTGGATTTGGCTTGTAGTCCCCACGTACCTATAGCAATTAAATTATTTATTTAATATAAGATAGCTTTCGAAGCTTAGATCCATAACTTTTGAAAAAGATAAAACTCAGCCAAATTATGATTCGAAAAAAAAACGGAATTTTAAATACCAAAATTCAATTCAAAATTCAAAATTCAAAATATTTATTCAGTAAATTGGCCACATGAGGGCTCTTTTACACGTCGGTAATATGTAGTGAATCTACTAGCGCTTATTACCAGTTTATGTCGATCACCCTAGCCTACTTGTAGTGGATTATTAGCCTAGTTGTGCAAGGTGTTGTAACAGAATTATCGATAAATTTTTGGTTATCAACGAGTTGTTGGTAATTCTGTAGCTGTGTCTACCCCTCCCTGGGAATGATGGCGCGAAGGTCTGTAGGTATGTACCTCTATGTTTGTGGATCACCTTGTATCATTTTGTGGTCCAACCAACCAATCATGTACTCATGTACCAACGCATAAAACTAATTTGCTTTCATTCGCATTAACGAAAAACACTAGTAAATAGTATATTTCAGAAACTAATAGCGTTTACCACATTACAATCAAACATGGCTGAACAAATTACAATTTCGAATAATTGCGGAAACCCAGATGATACAAGAGCGGTAATATAAGTGGAAAAATAGCCTCCGTGGTTTGGCAGCGCAGCGGCGTATTTTGCGTTGCGGCCGTGATGCCGGAAAACTGTTAAATTAAAACAATACCCTTACCATGAGTTACAATTACCGTACTCGCTAGCGAGTGGAATGCTCTGTCCCTCGCACTCTATTTTATTTTATTTATTTATTTACATACATACATAAACTCACGCCTTCATTCCCAGAGTGGGGTAGGCAGAGCCACAGACTCACCAACAACTCCAAAAACTTGTTGATTATTCTGTGACCACATTTTGCACTATCAGGCTAAGATGTTATCCAGTGTATTAGTGACAGGTTGCAAACCCATCGCCTAACAGCACTACACAGCTTAGTCCCTTAGTCGTCTCTTACGACATCCACGGGAAGACATGGAGCGGCAACATTCTAAAACCCGGCACCACACGGTATAAACGGTACGGTACGGTATTTATTACACAATAATAGGCTTACAGTGCAGACCAAATCACCTATTATGCTAATTACAATTTTAAACCATAAGATACTACTTATTACTAACAATACATACACAAGAACCTATCAATATTAATAAGAAACAATGAACACTTATCAGCAAATACGTGGACCCCGAAGTGAATGCATTTGACAAATCAATCGCCGTGGCAGTCGGCGAGCGCGACGCGTACGGCAACTCTAGGCACTGGTCCCACCGCCGGCGAGTGAGATATGAACTATCGACTTTTTTCTAGCCCAAGAAACGAACAAAAGATAGTCGCTTCCGTGTAAATAAAAGAGAGAGATATATATTTATAGTTCATCGCTCGCTGTTCACACTGCCGGCGAGGACACTCTCCCAACGCCCGGCGAGTAAGCTATAATTCCATAGAATTTTTACTAGCCTCCCGCCGATTGTCAACTGTTTCTAGTACAGAATTTTACTAGTTGCTCGCCGAGCTCGCCGATATCTGGCGGTGGGACCGCTGTTTACTAGTTGACCGCAGCGATAAAAGCTATCGACTATAAAACTAGCTCAGCTAAGTCGTCCGCGAACACTCGCTTTATAGCCGAGCGTCAAAACTATCAAAACTTTACTCGCTTCTCGCCGCTCGCCCCCTCTTTTGTAGTTTATAGTTCTACTAGCTTATAGTCTGTAGCCGGCGGTGGGACCAGTGCCTAAAGCCGCAAAAAGGGGATGTCGACGGCGAACTCCTGCCCGTCCGCAGTGGTCAGGAACGAAGAAACGCAGCCGCTCGAGAGCTGACGTATTGAAGATTGCTGTATAAGAATACAATGAGGTCTGCGAGGGACAGAGCATTTGACGCGCTAGCGAGTACGGTAATTGTAACTCATGGTAGGGGTACAGGAATCCGACGATTCTTTTAACTACATCGAGTTTAAAGCGGAACGATGCATGGCTTTAATGGAATGAAAATGTATGAAATAGGCTTTTTTTAACCATAATACATGTTATCGTATTTTCAACGTTACGATAGCTCTTATTTACCTGACAGTAATGGCGGCTGAGAGTTAAAAACAATACGAAAACATTTCAGAAGCAATATCGTTTTACCGAGTACAATAGATCCCTGGCTGTATGTTTATTCCTAGTTGAAATTACTTATTCGCATCCGCGAGCACTTATTGTGTAAAATCAGCTTGAAAGAAGAGGCTACAGACCATAGTATATATATTTTTAGCATCGAATGTATAATTTCACCAAATTTTATTTCATCGAAAGCTATTTTCTCATGAAGCCCTGTTGTTTTAATTTTATATTAAGTATTCATTACATAGATTGGGTTGAGTTAGGCTTGTGCTTGTAACTATCACAAAATCAAAGCTAAACGACTAAAAATGCCTATCGATGATATAAAAATTCTGCGAGGTGATAGGGTAAACTGACCTATTGTTGGCTGCCTACCGATTATTGGCCCCATGAACTTTAACATAAGGTAATAGAGACGATAATTCAACAATCACTAGGTGCCAGTACTACTAACTTTGAATATTTATCAAAGCAATTATGTTCAGGAAAGGTTGTTATTTTGGAAAATGGCTAAAAGAGTTCCATTGAAGATTTTTGGACGTTGTATAAAAATGTAAATCTTCCGAGGGCCGCGTGAATTCCCGTTCAATTTATTTTTCCTTTTGTGCCAAAACAATTAATCATGATTACTTTGAGTTAGAAAGGCATTAAAAATACTTTTTAGAACGGATTGTTCAATAATATTAAACCTTGGCCTTTAGACAGGAAAAAATCTTACATTTTAGTTGAAGCCAGTTTCTCTGCCTATCCGTCTGCCCGTTTGTTAACAAACGGCCGTTGTAGCTAAAACGTCGTAATTTTTTGGGGAAATTTATGATGTGGAGATAGCTTGAGCCCAGGGAATGCCATTTAACCGGTTATTAACCGTTTTTGTATGAAAATAACCGGTTAAAACCGGTAATAACCGGTTATTTGCATTCCCTACTTGAGCCCCAGGGCAGGACCATGTGTGTCTATCGGTCAAATAACTGTCTGTCCCAACCGTAATGATGACAGTTTCACGGGTACCCCGTAAGCCGAGTTCTACGCAAAGTTACCGTAAAACGGGATAAATAGGAACTAAGGGGTAAATAGGGACACAACCTGAAATGAAGCATAACTTGTTACAAATAAGAACTAGTATCAAATGAAAATAACGTTACGTTCTATTTACGTTATTTCAGTCTTATAATTAGTAACATAATTAATTATGCTTAATTTTAGGTTGTGTCCCTATTTACCCCTTAGTTCCTATTTACCCCCTTTGAGGGTACTCGTTTTGATGTTTCAATCAAGAAACGCGTCCTGCGGGCCTTGTATGGTTTCGTTTATCGTACTTATACGTATACTTGTCGAAAAGTGACAGATGGTTTATCCAAAATTTGTCACGCGATAAACGCAGCCATATAAGTCAATTTGACGTTGCACGATTGCGTTAATGTACCAGCATTAATTATTAAGGTGGAATTATGTGGAATAAAAACTCTATAAGTACTCACAAAGAAACAGGATAAAAGGATTGTGACGCTGAAAATTTCTATACGTTTCTCGCCACTTAAACCTAGTCCGCTTTTCACGATTTTTGAATGTTTTGTACCTAAATATTATGAAAAACTAGGTCTGTACGTTTTTCTTTCCAAGAAAATATTTCGTGAAAAGAAACAAATTAAAAATAAACAAATGGAATCGTACAAACCTAGTTTTTATAATAATTACAACGTATTTATCAATCGTGGAAATTGGACTTCATTTAGGGGGTGAGAAACAATACCGCCCGGGCGCCCGAAGCTAAATGAGAATGGGCAGAAATATATGAACACTGGCCTAGAAACCAATAACAAACACTATATCATCGGACATCCTTTTTATTTCTACGATTTTGTGTGGCGGGAAACCTTAAATAACTGTGGGAAATAATTAAAAAATCTGGAACATCGGGACTCCTACATAGACGACGTTAGCATAATTACTTTGAAACACTGCTGTCTTTACATGGCGATAACTTTTTTCACACAAAGATTTTGAACTACCAGCCAAAGTAATAGTTTTACAACTTAGAATTACCTATCCGGTGACACATAGCTTGTCCTCATTGGTCATATAGTTTAATTAGCCCACCCTCCTTTGTATGTTCTTTTTTGGACAGCTATGCTATTTTTACGTCGCCTCACAATCCTCTTCACATAATTGCAATTCACCTACCCATTCTAATACTAAGAAGCTCTAGAAAATACCACGAGTATAATCCAAAAAATATTTCCTCTAGTTTCCCAGGCCTTAGATTTATTTTGTAAGGCCATCCGTCATTCGTACGCGAGATTCGGGAAACAAATGGCTTACTTGGACGCGTGACAACGTCGGATACGTTTACGAGGGCGAAATACGAATGACGTATTAGCGTGCCATCCGGTCGACTCGTTCATATGAGCCATTTATGTACACGATGTTATTATTAACGTGCTTCGCGAACTGACAGGCTAATCATTGCGTTCTATTGTTTTATAAAAGATGAACTATAGGAGCACAACTTTGAGAGCTGGGGTAGACATGAGGTGAGGGGTTGAGGTAAGCTCATAATACAGAGCGATAGCTCAGAAAAGGTACTTCAGGTTTGTACTTCTCTCACTTGCTCTCAAACGCTATTATTAAGAACGAGTGAGAGAGAATTACAAACCCGAAACACCTTCTAAGTGCTTACATACTGTAGTCACCATTGCATATGCTATAAAAAAAAACACAGTCCGTCTATTATCCGCTTGTAAAAAGTAGTATTGCCAGATGTTCCCATTTCTGCAAAACGTCTTTTTTATAGCAAGGAGAAGGCAAACGAGCTCACGTGCCACCTGGGGCACGTTTTACTGTCTAAACTGGCAACACTGCTGAAATGGCTGGTCGTCATTGGCCGAGGTTGTGTCAAATGGAAACTTGTAACCTGTAAATTGTAGCTTTATAAAATAGGCCCCTGGTAGTAAAAGGGGTCTGTGAACCATAGACATAAGCATCCTCAAGACTAAGAACTTAGATATGTAGGTACGTATTTTTGCTACTGTCTCGATTCAAAGATCTAAGTCCCGATTTTTTAACATACTTTTGATTTTTGATATCCTTGACCTGGTTACACTAGGAGGTTATTAGGTAAGTAAAGTATTTTTTAATAACAATACCTACAAAGAAAAAATTAAGTCGCTTAAAAAATGTCTTCTTTCAAACTTTTCTCACTTGTCCTTAACAGCCATCTACAACGAATAATTACACAAATAAAACTAAGTACTGTAGTTGCTTCACAAATAAGTACTGCATAGAAAGTGTACACAAGAGAAAATCTAAAGTCGACTCACCCAGTATTTTTCAACTTGGGCTAAGTTGTTTACAAAGTAGGAGATCAAAGATTCAACAGCTTTTACTTTGCGATACTTACCTAAGCATCAACTACTATACTGCCAGCAACGCATATAAGCGTTTCTGCAGTATTTGATCTTGATGTTAGAGTTGTTGGCAATTCTGTAGCTCTGTCTACCCCACTCTGGGAATGAAGGCGTGAAGGTATCTATGTGTATGTATCGATATTGGTATATGGCACTTTACGGCCATATTTACGAAATATTGATCTTTGATCTTACTTTGACATACCGAATGAAAGAGATGCTACAAATAGCCGAGTGAAGTGTCATCATAAAACAAAAGATGTGGCACGTGAGCTAAGCCCAGTGCGGCTAGCTTGTTGAAGTTGCCCGCGACTTGTTTGTCGCTCGGATCTCCCTTTCTATCTAGTCAGTAAAGATAGAGACAGAATGAGCGACAAGCGAGAAAATACAACTTGTGCTACCCGTGCTGGGCAAAGTTCTAGGGCGATAGGTTAAACAGATTATAGCTTCAAGGTTTTTATATATCACTCAGATTTTTGTTTGTATTAGCGACATTAGCGTAAGAGGATTTTAGTAAAATTTATGAAAACTTTTGAACAAAAGAAAACGTACATGAGTTTGAAATTCATGTCTTGACGTCCTATCAACTTGATTGATTTGATCCACTCTTCAAGGTACACCCTGTATATGTATACAATAGTACAAATCCGTTCTTATTACGATAAAAACTAACGAACGGTGACCCGGCTTCCAGCTTCCAGCCTAAACGTCGGATTAATAACGAGGTTAGATTTTATCACAATAAAACCTGATTTTAAGAACGCAAGATTAAAAATATTATTCATGATCGATCCAGAAACAATTTCTGTTTGTTTCTAAATTACCAACAGAACTTGCATGCATTATTATAATTAAAAAGGAGCAATTGCTTTGAGGCTATATAATTAGTTCGCAAGTAGTTGGCTTAATGACAGGGAAATTGCTACTTTCAGAGCCATTCTGCCCCCATTACCCTCTTTCGTCGACCGAGACTATTTGTTCCTCAAGACGTTCATTTAAGTGCGAAGCGTATCAAAAGATATTAACTTGAGACGTTAAGACATTAAAATGTTTCTTAAAGTCGTGCGTTATTCATTCTTAGCCTATTAATATTATAAATGTCAACGTAGTACGTGAAAATGTGGATGATATCTTGATGATATAAGCTACATTTATCAGGGTTTGGGTTAAAAAATCAATCTGTCAAGTTGTCATCTTCGAGAAATATGGATTTTGATCCGATAAACCCTAAGTACTACTACTACTACTCTACTATTTAAAAATGTTAATGAAAATGTTTCATTGTTTGTTTTTACAAATTTTGATGAAATTTGGCACGCAGTTTATCGCATGTACTTAATTATTCCGGAAAATTTATTTGTTCCTCTAAAAATCACGATAAACAAGTCCTACGTGAAAAAAGTTGCTGGCAACTGCAAGTAAATAAATACATCCTCATCACATTTCGAAAAGAAAACGACTTTGTGATTGGTCAATTATTTTCTTGGAATCAAGCCCAAACTCTGGTTCTCCGCAACCCGCTAATTGTGTACCTACTCAGAATTCTACTCGTTTCAAGAAATAAAGGTTTTTTTTACTGAAACAATTTGGAAAAAAAACGTATTGGCTGGTTCAAGGAAACCGTTTCTGTTTTCCTTACGTACACATTAATTAGGTATCAAAAATTATACACCCATGGAAAATAATACGCTTGTTAGTAATTATAGTCCTTTCAAAGTCGAAACGTGTAATAAACACTACTTTCCTTACAAATTACAGAGTTCTTGTGGATATATTCCTTAAATTAAATAAGTAGTTACATTTAATATACAGACGAAGTATATTTTTGCACCTTATTTCAATCGATTAAGCTTAAATATCGACTGTACCTGTTGTTTTACTTTTCGTCTAGGATTTGTAAAGTTATTGAAATTATTAGATAATCCGATTTTTTTTATGGCATTGAAACAAGCTCAGGTTCCAAAGTTGCCTTGTAGCCTGTGGATGTTCTTTACCCTGCATTGCCCAGGGGTCGGTGTCTACGATCTTTATTTTTGGAAAAGTTGTCTGACCCAGCTAAAAAAGAGTTTAGTATAAACGATAATTCAGAAAAATTATGCGTTGGGACAAACCTTATTAGTGATTGCAAATGAGACCCGTGACCCAGTTGTAAGTATCTATCGCTACGGCATAGTACACGGATCAAGTTATGATTGCCATAGAGAAGAGAGTCGATCGAGCGAATCGTCCTACAATCTGTGGCACCTAAATTAAAAAAGCGCTCGCTTTGGATCCCACCAGTCAAAGTTTCAAATAGAAGTCACCCTATATCATGCCTGAATATTCTCTCAATTAAGACGTGTTAAAATTAAAACGCCTTGTATAAAATGTTTTGACTTGTATAAATATTTTATCCTGCCAATGGAGCTATGGTCGCTTTTATCGCTGTGGTTAAATTCGATAAAAACGTCTGTCTTCTTCTGACAAGTATGCAAGTGCGAGAGCGTCAGATGATCTATCCACCGCGATAAACGTGACCGTAATACGGGCGCCGCTAGTTTAGCGAGTAAACCCTTCGTTCACATACAGGTTGTTTTTGTAAGTGGGTTAAACTGGAGCTCATGTTTATGCAGAAGCCGGACGCCGACTAGATAAGTTGGCTGCGGCAACTATGGAGAACTTTGTACACACTTGAACACGTGTACTTGAGTAGTTAATATTAAGTTGTAAAAATTGATGCTTTGAAATAAATAAGTTTGTTAACTAGCAGTTGCCTGCGACTCCGTCCGCGTCGTTTAACGCTATTAACTGTAAAACGTGCAAGCTATCTCTGTTACAAATTTCATCGAGATCGGTTCAGCGGTTTAGCGGTAGCGGTTTTAAAGCGTAGCAAACAGACAAAGTTACTTTCTCAAGTTTCTCATTTATAATATTAGTATATATATATATATATATATATAGTTAGTTGCTCCTGCTGGCTTATTTAAGTGATTTTGAGATTTATTTAATACAAAACTTCAAATGTTTTCATAATTTATTCAGATGAAAATGTATACTTTACAGTGATCCAAATTAATATATTAAAAAAAGTGTGCGTCTCGGGACGCCCGACAGAAGTGATAACTTAAACTAAGTAATCACTTTAAAAACGATGATAGTTTTAGGTTATATGCTCACTGTCATCAGTATTTATGCTTAGAAACGCAAGGTGACGTCAGCAGGTAAGATCAAATACCGTTTACCATTTTCGTCCATACCTTGTAACTTAAGATTTACCTAGCGGCTGAGAGATAAGTCTATGACGCTAAGGTGCCGCGGATCAAATCCGATTCCTGCATCTTTTTGTATTTTAAAAATTTTGTTTAAAAATTATTACTACCGCCGTCTGTCATTAATCGCGCGTTACGTAACGAAATGTTTTAGCCTCCGTAAAGAAGTTATCACTTCAATAAACAAATTAGTGGTGGTCACATCGTTAGCAACAATGTGGTACATTATCAATATCTTTAATAACGAGATTGTATTTGCTAATAGGTATACCTAAAGTAAATTTCGTCTAGAAAATTTAATAAGTATTTTATGTTCTAATAGAGGGAAATTATCGTTTAAAACATACTACATGGGCCGAGCAATTTCAAAGAATTGGTTTTTGAAAAATATTGGTTCTCTTCTTCATATCCTAATATTTTTTTATAATTCAGAATACCATAAAAAATGTATTTATTGTATTTTTATTATTTAGGCAAATATTTCTATCTAGTAAAAGCAAATAAACCAATACTGCTCGCTGAATAAACAATATAAAAAAAAACGAATGAAACGTGTTTGCTTCGGGCTTTTACACACATCAAAAATGAACAGGGGTAAAAAAATATGCTCATAGATTGATTCTGGATCTATTTGATTTGTGTTAATAAACGGAAGTGTAGTTTACCATCACTGCCTATTTTATTAAGATCTATAAAATTTAAATAACTATTTAATAGACAAAAAAAACCCCCGTTAAAATGTCAACCACCACAGTCCAACTCACTCTTGACAATTTTTTAGTATTTGTTGTTTTTCTTCAGGGGTACTATAATCATGCCAAATTTGACGCTTGTACACTTACCCCGTCAGGTGGGGCAAGTGCGTCAACCGGTTAAATGCGCCAAACCATATTTTTCTTGGAGATATTGTTGGTTTGACGCACTGACCCCGTAGACGCAATTGCCCCGACTTACCTTGCTAACTGGCAAAACGTAAGGCTTTTCAGTTTGATTTCAGAACCCTGAAAACCAACGCTCCTTCTAATAAATGTTTTCCAGCACCGTTGTTGAAGTTAAACTAAAATTAATAACTCGTAATGCGCCGTTTCCAGAACTTAGCGCCGTTTTCATCACAAATATGGACTCAAAAGTTTCCATGTTTCAACTTGTCAACTAGCAAGCGGCAATTTAGCAGTTGTTTCACACATTTTGAAAACGAAAGTAATTTTATACTGAAGTTTGTACGGAGTTCCGTTTGCATAGAAGTCATAAATCGCTTTTTTCTATGTAAGTATCTTTATTATTTTTCGCAATAAAAAGCATCATTATAACTGTCTCCACCCTGTATGTAACCGATAATTAAAATTTCTGTAGGCCTTCAAAACTACTTCAAAACTTTTGAAACATGTCATAGCTAGTTTTTGTCCACGACTTAACTTTAAATTTCACAAAGCTTTATAAAACTTTTATCAGATGTTTATATTTTCAAAGTTATTTTGGGCAATGGGAACATTTAGTTATCAAAGCAAAAGTTGAGTAACGGTGGTATATATACTACATAGCTATAAAATGTTTTGTCCTTATCTGTCAAATCCAAATGTCACAATGACAGATAAGGACAAAACATTGTATAGCTATACCACCGTTACTCAACGTTTATCAGTAAGGGGGTTGGTTGACTTGACAAAAGCGCGTGGAGCTAACCCCATGTGCTTCTGTTAAGTCCATTAGAGCAAATACTCTTTTACCGAAAAATTGTCCTCGCGTGTAATATCCATGGTCTTATTTCTCTAATAAGGCCATGGGAGTGTCTATAAATAACTTGACATTGGCGAAATACACCATAACAGGAGTGAAAGCCATTAATTGAAATTAGAATAGAATAGAAGGGGGTTGGTGTTTAGGATTGTCATAGTCAAAGTTTGAATTCACTGCAGTATCGTTTACTCAGTGGAGATGATTAAACTTGAGAGTATTGAGGGATCGTTTTACTAATTCAGTCGCTACACGTTATCTGCCTGTATTTTAGATCATTAAAATAAATAAAAGCGAGGTGTTGTAGGCCTCCCACAAATTAGACTGAGGATTTGGTGAAGATCTTTTACGAAGGCCTAATGTATATATGAAAACAAAAAACTGCCTTCAAAAACGCAAAAAATGACTTCTTTTAAAATGATAGGTAATAGGTTAGTCCAACTGGAGTCGGCTTCTGGTTTAAAATCTTGTGAGTCGCCGACTTCAGTTAGACTTACCTATAACTTTACAATAAGTTATATTTTAGGGCCTGTATCACAACACAATCGACAAGTAAATTTATGTGCCAGTTAAAGTTACCTCTCCCCTTGTCTATGATCAAGTGCAAGAAAAGAAAAGGGCTAAATTTATGTGTCAGATATGCTTTACGAGTACTTGACGATTGTGAAACAGGCCATTAGCGTTTTTGAAGGTGGTTTTTTGTTTTTTAAATCATTTATTTTATTTTATACTTTTTTGTGATCGTAATAAGCTTATATAGTCCTACTTCTTAGTTGATATGAAACTTTAAGACATTTCAAGCTCGTCGCAAGCAACGCCGCGGGAAAGTCATAGTCATATTTAAATAATTAAATATTCTTTGTTGTAGTCGCTTAACTATCTTATGTAATCGAGATATCTTATCGCCGGCCTTGACATAGGTACCTGTTAGAGTTCCGGTGGCCATCTGTTGTCTTCATCATCAGTTCCATTTCACCAAATGATACTTTCTGAATGCAAATGTTAGACTTGTTACTAAAAATACTAAAATCTATATATATAAAAGGCAAACCTGATTTACTGACTTATATATCAACGCACAGCCGAAACTACTGTACCTAGAAACTTGAAATTTGGAACAGGGGTTCCTTTCATGATGTAAGTGAGCACTAAGAAAGGATTTTCCGAAAATCGATCCCGAACGGGAAGAAATGGGGGGAGTAGCGGGAAACTAATTCTACGCGTACGAAGTCGCGGGCGTCCCCTAGTCGCTATATGTTTGCCTACATTATTTGAGGAGTTCCCTCAATTCGTCTCGGACAGACGGTCAGTTTAGAACGATTTCTGAAGGATGCGATCATTAATAGGTTATAGGGATGAAATGATATGGAATGGTGAACTATGATGAAACTATGGCACCTGTGGCACACGGGGACTCGCCAACTCAATGGATTGGGCTGTTTGAAATTACTGTATAATACAGAGCAGCAGGCAGAGAAGATACTATAAGACGTTTATTGACGACGGGCTAGCCTAGTCGGTAGTGACCCTGCCTACGAAGCTAGCGGTCCTGGGTTCAAATCCCGGTAAGGGCAGATGTTTGTGTGATGAGCACGAGTATTTGTTTCTGAGTCTTGGATGTTTTCTATGTATTTAAGTATTTATTTCTCTATATAAGTATTTATATCGTTGTCTAGTACCCATAGTACAAGCCTAGAGCTTAGTTTGGGAGGTCAATTTGTATGAGATCGTCCCTTGATATTATTGTTAACTTCATGAGACAGAAACGCAGTACAATAGAATACCTTGAGGGATACATGACTCAACTACTTACTTAACACACGCTGTTGTTGTACCTTTTCTGCTGTTAGAAATTTGATGAACTCCGTATAAAATGAGCGTTATTTTGTAATGAAATATTACAGTAAAAATTAGACTTTTAATATGTAATTCTTGACTTTTTATCGAAATGTGACTACATAATCTACGTGGGTATCCACAGGCCAAAACTTAATAAAACATTTACCAACGTAAAACAGAAAAAACTATAGCCTAATAGGTGTAGCCAACATGCAAACGCTGCTAACGTTTCTATTTTCTATCGACTTTAAATGTATAGCGTTGACATAGCGGTCGACGCGATTATGACATCAACTTACGCTAATCCTATTTTGTAAATTTTCGAAAAACGTTTACGTAGCGTCATGCATCTAGACAGGGCCTGCAGTTTTTTTCTATAAAAGACGTGGTTTTTAAGTTTTGCTATTGTTCAACCAACACTCCGTTATTAAAAAAAGCTATTTATAGTAATTATATATTTATTTATTGCCATTCATAACTACCCTGTAATTGCATGGCAATCCAGTAGATTGAATCTGCTTATAAGCTAAACATGAATAATTTTAAATATCAATCTATTTTATTATACCTATTCATATCATTTTAATATCACAATTTAAAATGATATGTAAACAAATGTGCCATAATCACAAATATTATTATAGGTACCTAACATACTTATATTTTTACTAGCTGTCCGCGCCCGGCGCCGCCCAGGTGTTTTTTTCCATACAAACCTTATGAAATCCTATGCTCAGACCTACTGAATATACACACAATATTTCATAAGCCGTTTCGGAGGAGTTTTAGTTACAAACACTATCAGGATCTCAAGGATAATTAATTATTCGTCAGACACTCGCCTGAAGACACACCACATAGCGACATGGAAATAAAGGGAGAGCGGCCTTTTCCCAACAGTGTCACACTTATTTAGGCTAGGTAAAAAATTACAGGTAACAATAAAAACCCATGCGATATAAACAGCCATTATTACATTTCAACTGAAGTATTCTGAAAGCCGTTATCTGAAGCGATAATAAAGTGATAATGCCACTATATTGCCTACACTTGGCACGTCCCGTGCGATGCCGAGGGCGCGAATTCCGCCGCCATAAACTTGTATTTCTAACATAAAAAAATATTACTCGTAAACGGCCTGAGTGAGGGCTTATTCACTGTTTCTTTTATGTTTCACACGTATTTTTCGAATACAGACTTATTGCTAACATTTTCTATTATCTTGTCATTGGGAACAGTTTAAAAGTAAAAAGTAACAACTCGAGACTGGGGTCTATTGTAATTCCGATCTTGACTGGTGTAAAAAAGGTGTACGTTAAACTGCATTTGATGTCGAATTTTTTGTCATTGCGAAATGAGGGTTGGTATTGGCCACTAAATGAAGAGAGAGAGATATTTTTTTTCAAAACCCGACATAAATAAAACCTTATCTTGGGTATCCTTTAGGATCCTTAAGATCTTGTAGTTTCTCAAGTAGCTGGCATGCTCAGAATAGAAAAATGAAAAACCTACGGGATGATTTTCTTCTCCGTCCGAATGAAAGAGTCGGCTTTTATACAAATAGCTTAAAGAAACGAGATCAGTTAAAACGGATGGAAACAGCTGGAGTAAATAATGTTGAAATCTGATAGACTATTTTATTCTGTTTTTAGTATTTGTTGTTATAGCGGCAACAGAAATACATCTTCTGTGAAAATTTCAACTAAAAAATTGACATTCGGCAAGAGACGCCGTTCGATGAAATGAAAATTTTGCGTTATGACACGTTCGTTGAAAGGTGATTCTATAAAATTATTTAAATAATAGGCCTGCTTTAACGCGTCGCTTGCCACAATTGGCTTCAGCTTCCGTAAAGCGAAGTCTGCTCTGCTCAATTTAGAAAGAAAGAAAGACATTTATTCTCTACATAGAAGACACACAAGTAGAAATTAATAGAAGTAAACAATTGTTGTAACAGGACAGCACGGAGTGTGCCCTCGCGGTAGTGAAGCGGATTTGAGGACTAGCGTTTCTATTCGTTTCGTTTTTAAACCAATCGCGTCACTGGTAGATACCAGACGTACTAGTTTTACTCTCTATAATTGTGTACTGTGCTTTGAATTATACTTTTTTTATTATTATTTACACATACCTATAAACATACACACAATGTATTATGTATAAATGTATTTACTGTTTATAGGTACTGTTTATATCATCATCATCATATAAGACCTTAATTATTCCATTCCTGGACATTGGCCTCCTTTCTTTCTTTCTTTCTTTCTTTCTTTTTTCTTTACCTCAATCGAATGATATTTCTGTCTTACCCCACTTTGAGGTTAGGTAGACAAGGGTTCTCAAAGTGTTCTTTATAGAATACGACTTTTAGCTTGGAACTATTTTAGGCGTATGTTTTAATATAAAAAGGTACGGTTAAGAACGCTAGTATCAAACATAACTGACACCGCATGATAGAAAAAGACAGATCCTAATAGTTATTAGACCGATAACCGCGTTTATCATACTCACCCGCATGCAATAAAAATAAAACACGATTAAACGTATTCCTCCACACTTTGAGAACCAGTGACTGTTACTATGGGTTTTTAAACCGGGGTAAGATGAAAACAAAAATATTTCCGTCTTACCCCTCTAAAAGTAGGCGGTGCAAGATTGAAATATATAAAAACTCGGAAACTAAGAAAGATAATTAAAATTCACATTGACAGGTAATTAAAATAACAATTATAAGCAAACGTATCAACGCAACATCTCTCTAGCGTCACTGCAAAAGGAGTTACAAAACATGGGGTAAGATTAAAAAACATGATTTGAGTGTAAAAAATTCATCTTGTCGAAAATTGACGATAACACACGACCACAATCATTGAGCGAACGGCACTGACTGAGGGGCGAGGAGCAACAAAATGGCGTTCTCAATTATGTTGCCAGGAACCAAAAATGTGCACGGAATAGGGAGATACGAACGGTTTTTCATCTTACACCGTTTTCCAACTTACCCCAATGCACCGTATCGAATTTATTTCGAAACAACCAGCGAGGCAATAACTAACAGGAAAAGGTAAAAAAGGAGCACAACATAATGACGCAAAAACGCACAAAATGCCGACGCGCAAAAACATTTCTTACGTTACACGAAACATAATGTGTTTGTTTATACATACATACATACATTTGTAGGGAGGAAGCGTGTCGTGGATGTGCTTCCTGTATTTGTGTTATTATGTTTTACTTTGCATAAACAAATAATTAATTTGAAAAGCAATCTCGGTTGACATTTATGAAGCAATTCAATCGTTTAGATATTATTATTATTTAAACAAGCAGCAACCCGTGACTTGGTCCGCGCTGAACTTTGGTCGCTATTTCTTTGGAAACTGTCCATTTTTAGGGTTTCGTACCTGAAGAGGAAAAAACGGAACCCTTATAGGATCACTTTGTTGTCCGTCTGTCCGTCCGTCTGTCTGTTAAGACCCTTTATCTCGGGAATGCGTGGAGGTATCGAGTTGAAATTAAAACCATATACTCAGGTTTACAGTCCCTTGAAACTGTGTAAAAACTTCTTAGGTTAACGTATAAAATTATGGCCGTTTATGCCGCTAAAAACGTATATTTCGACACTCTCAACGGAATCAAAACTTATAGTGTATTTTCCGTTGACCTAGAACTATGAAATTTGGCAAGTAATACCGTCGTAAACTACAAGTACCTAATAGGGAAATATCTGAAACTACACATTTTTAATTAAATAAAAATAAAACAGTGTTTATGCAAGGAACAGCGGTAGAAATTTTGAACTGAGTTAACCGTGCAATGTCATGTGGGGTATCGTATGAAAATCTTAAATACCGAACCCTCGGTGCGCGAGTCCGACTCGCACTTGACTTTTATTTTTTATTTTATAATATTAGTAAGTTCTTACCTTAATTTGGAATTTATTTATGACATTGACAATCGATGAGGTCGGAGCTTTTTACTACTTGTTGAAAACATAATAATATTGCTTTTGATAATGTTATCGTCACAGAACAGAAAAAACAGTAGAAGTGTCCTGTGGGCGTGTAACGTGTGGCATAGTTATGCGGAGTTCCGCATAACCTACCATACTTTTGCCGCGATCGCTTATTTCAATATTTCGATATTTCGATATTTCGATATTTTTAAAATAGGAAATAAATCCAGAAGCATACCTTATTGTGCTCTTTTGGAGTGTAAAAACGATAGCCGCACCTTAAACATTTTCCATGGTGGCGTGTTGTTTTTATGATAGTTTGAGTATTGGCGACAACAGGTCTGATACTAAGCGAAGCTCATGCCACTTCCACTGTTTTTTCTATTCCGTGGTTATCGTATTGTTTTTAACTCGGCCGCCATTACTGTCAATTAAATAACAGCTATTATTATAAAGTTGACAATACGATTACATACAAAAGCAATTTGGTTTTACCGTGCAGAATAGAGCCCCAGTAGGTACATAATGCAAAAGATTTTTAATTCTCAAAATTACTACAACGTGTAAAAATGAACCCCAAATTGAAATCCGACCTAAATAATAACCTAATTACATAACTTTGTTACATACATACATACATAAACTCACGCCTTCATTCCCAAAGTGGGGTAGGCAGAGCCACAAACTCACCAACAACTCCAAAAACTTGTTGATTATTCTGTGACCACATTTTGCACAACCAGGCTAAGATGTTATCCAGTGTATTAGTGACAGGTTGCAAACCCATCGCCTACGCAGCCTTAAGTCCCTTTGTCGTCTCTTACGACATCCAATGGAAGACATGGAGTGGCAACATTCTAAACCCGGCACCACACGGGCTCATTTATTAACGGATTATTTTAAAGGATTATTTTTTGACGCGACTCTTAAAATATGAATTACACTTCATACATACAAGCAACATTAAAAATATCTACTTTACCATTACCAGTGCCAGTTAATACTCGTAATCATTAGTAATACTCAAGATTTACCTTGAAATACCTGTTACTTCAAATAACAGGTACTTTAAGTTTAAATACGTGTTACTCTCAACTTTGCCTGTTCGAGTACCAAGAAAGACATTATTTCCGTCGTATAAGTACTTCTGGAAACGAGTATTATCTGGTATCCGTTTGTAGTAGAATATACGACACTCGGAAACACTTTATTACTTAATATTACATAATATCAGTAGACTCGTTCATTACTTGTGACGTTTACCGTTTGTAGGGTACCGTTATATTGCCACTATTCTAATGAGTACAATAATGGGCTGTTTATTGTCTGCAGTAATTATTTTAAGTCATGTCTTTAAGGTCATAATTATCGTAAATCATAACGTATTTACTTTAGAAACTGTTGCTTTGTCTAGATTTTTATAAAGTAAAAACCGGTCAAGTGCAAGTTAGACTTACCACTAAGGGATCCGTACCGCCGCTAAGTATTCAGATTCCGTGTCTAAATAAGTCAGAGGTGTTTTACAAGGTTATGATTCGAGCGTGACGGACGCAAAACTAAAGGGCTCCTAGTTTGACTTCGAAACTCTAAAAAAAACCTTTCAAAACAAGTTCAAATTGAGCTCGACACCTGCTTTATTTGTTCCACGTTCGTTTCTCCTAACAATGGTGCGAGTAAATTAATTATCTCGACAAAGACCCTTATGAAAGGTATGCCGAATGACGCAGGTTGAGAGCATGTTGAGAGGCAGGCAAATATTTGTCTCATCGTTTTGGAGAACGGGCTATTGTTGGGCTACGCGTATTCCAATTGAGAATATAATTCTTTGGGTTGTCGTTTGTTTTGGTATATTTCTGATAGCCATTGATTTTGGGAAAAACGATTCTACATTTATTTGGTATGATAGTTGATTGTTTTATGGAATTTTAGCGTCAAAATGATCATGTCAATGTCATATTCACAGCTTTTCGTTTTTTTTTTCACTGCTTCATTAAAAGCTGATTCATTCAAAAAACTGTTGAGAAAAATCCTTTTTTTTATAACTACGAAAATAAACAAATAAATAAATAATGCTTGTCTCATTGGCCGATTTTAATTTTACTTTTGGTGATCTTTACGGCATTTTCATATTCTGTTGAAAAATGCGATTTCAAAAATACATGCATATTCCCTATTGTATGTAAAAGTAACTGTTAATTTTAACATAGTTCAATACTAGCCCTGTTCCATTTTTTTTATAAAATCCTTTAATATAGAGAGCCTAAAAATTTAAATATTTTATCATTTGTAACAAAAAAATGTATGCAAAAACTGATAATTGTTATTTTTTATTATTAAACGGACAGACGTTATATTAAAAATATGTTTTTAATTCATTTTATCATTTATAATAATTACTAATGTAACTACCTTGTTTTGTTTCTTAGGTACCTACCTACTGTTCAGCATAGTTATATTTTATGGTTTAAAAGTTTCTTGCGGCGGCTTTGCTTTGCAAAGATGGTCTTGTCCGAAGAGCCGCGCCGGTACATCCATCGGTAACCCATCATTTTATCGAATTTTACTTCATCAATTATTGTATCATTGCAACATTTATTTCTTGGAACGCTATTTTCTGCTGAAACCATGATGTACCTGATTAAAACATTAAATGTGACTACCAAAAATAACTCATTCGGCGAGTAGGTACCTAATCCCTTTCGATGAAATGAAAATTCTGCGTACTGATGTTCATCGAAAGGAGTTTCGATAAAATAATAGGCATTCAGATTCACCACATATTACCAACGTGTAAAAGGAAGCCAATGCGGTTAATTTGCTGAACGCTTTTTTTTTCATTTTATTTCTTAACAGTGGTCTCCTTCTGCTTACCTCAGGCATGTACAAGTACTTACAAGGCCTGTTTACTGAATAAGGAAATTTATTGTCATTTGCCGACATTTTCAGTAAAATCATTGTACTTTTTTGTGCTAAAAGATTTAGAGTTAAAGGTAATGTTATAAATAAAGAATGTTTTAAAAGAAAATTGCTGAAGGTAAACAAACATTAAAATAGATTTAACATTTTAGTCCAATCGAAAATAGTTTAACTTTCAAACTCCACGGCCGGAAGAGAACGAACTCCTTTTTAATTAAAATATTCTTCTCAAGAAAGCTACTCGGAAAATTAAGAAAAATATATTTTCATTCATTTATCCTCTTTTAGGAAGATGCTTTATCTTACTAATAAACAGAGTTTAACTCACTTTTAGGTCTCCGGTGGTATTTTTACATTTCCATACCGTATAAGATACTATGTAAAGATAAAGAAGATAGAATTAGTAAAAAGTAATATTGATGTGAAAGTTGATCGTATCGTAACCCAGGAGACCAGGTCGTGTGGGTGAAAAAGTTGATTCACCCATAGATCGGTAAAGTACTTAAATGTGTCTTCATTTTATACAATTCAAATTAAACAGACACAATACCAGACATTTATCATATCTAATGAATCAGACCTCTTCAACTGAAAACGGAGAGAAATTTCGTCGCGGTAACGTTACGCGTTGCGTTACGTTTCCAGTCGCAGGATTGTTACTCTAACCTAATAAACTGATTACAATCGGGGCTACAGACTGCGGGGTAATTGTGTTTGTCGACAAGTTATGAAATGTAGATCGGTATCCCGGGAAGCGATATTATGGCAGCTTGCTGATTAGTATGACGGTTAGCGACAGATTTGAGCGTTATTGTCGTTTATTATTATTACTTTTATGTATTTCTAGGTCTAAAATTTAGCAAACACAGTTTCTGTAAACTTAATTTTTCTAGTTATATGTCTAGAAGAATAAGAAGAAGAAAATCGTTTATTTGGTGCAAAGCACAAGTACTCGTTGCCACATTCTACTTTATTATTTTTCTCAATCATCCAAAGGTTAGCTGGAAGAGATGCGAAGACATTCCTATTCTGTAAATATTATATTTGAATTTCTGTAATTTGTACAATGTTTTTTACATACATATATATATCCATACATGGTATAATTTGGGAGTATTTTAAACTAAATTCCAAATTTAAACAGATCACAACGTGTTAATCACGTAAATATTGTCGAAAATCGTGAAGTAAGCAGCAGTCGTGTCCGTCGTACTCTACGCATGATTAGGGGCTACGGGCGAGCCCAAAATATGTCGAGCTATTTTCGACATTATTTACATCGGTAACCTTTTGTGATCTCTTGAATCTCACGATAATTTCATCAATTTTGTACTTACTTACTTTTATGTTTTTGCCGTGTTGTTCTCCCATTTGATCTATAGTTAATCGCGTTCAATATTTAGTTGAAAATGAATCACAGTTTTACGATACCTGAATCGCATTCAATACTTAAATAGTTCAAAATTAATCACAGTTTAACGATACCTGAATCGCGTTCAATACTTAAATAGTTGAAAATGAATCACAGTTTTACGATACCTGAATCGCGTTCAATACTTAAATGGTTGAAAATGAATCACAGTTTTACGATACCTGAATCGCGTTCAATACTTAAATGGTTGAAAATGAATCACAGTTTAACGATACCTGAATCGCGTTCAATACTTAAATAGTTGAAAATGAATCACAGTTTAACGATACCTGAATCGCGTTCAGTAGGTACTTAAATAGTTGAAAATGAATCACAGTTTTACGAGACCTGAATCGCATTCAATACTTAAATAGTTGAAAATGAATCACAGTTTTACTATACCTGAATCGCGTTCAATACTTAAATAGTTGAAAATGAATCACAGTTTAACGATACCTGAATCTCGTTCAATACTTAGTTGAAAATGAATCACAGTTTTACGATACCTGATTCAATCTTTACCTTAACCCCCTCTTATAGATCTTAATCCATACAAGTAATAAATAGGGCAGTCAACATTGAATGAGATAACATCCAAACCCTTACCTTCAAACATGGCTTTCAAACCAACTCCCTATCAGACCATAAATAACTCATGCGTTCAAAGAAAACTTAACCATCCAAAAACTTTCCAGCATAAATACAGGATAAATCACTACATGAATACCCCGTTCGACTTCGATTCTAATTTAAATATTTAAAAAGTTTAAGCTCGGTTTCCCATGGAGTTAGAATCAAACTGTAATTTAGTATAAGTTTAAACTAGTTTAGTTAGAGTTTTCCAGCTATTTTCCTTTTCTTTCCGCTATAGTTACGTCGGACACGGAACGGGGAAGTCGTAAAATTGATCGTTAGTAGCAAAATATATTTGTTTCGTTTGATTTTGTTTAGAAATAAACTGTGCAGCTAAGTCTGAGATTTTAAACAATAGAGTTTTTGGAATTGTGAGCTGCATTCTGAACGTAGATTGAATCTTTTCCTTTTCTTTTGTGCTTGTAATTCCATTCAATAACATGCTTAAAAACAATATGTTCGCAATAGGGGTAAGTACACGTTTTTACTCGATTTAAAGGAGGAATTCAGCCTTCTACAAGATTTCCCTTGCCCCTATGATGTTCGCGAGATACTAGCATGTTTTAAGCCATAAATTCCTTTCCTGCTTTACCTATTTTCCTCGTGAAGAGCGGAGTTTCGAAATTCTTTCTTATTGCACGTCTACGAGTATACAACTACATACATAAAAGCATAATATAAATAATATTGTCTGTATTGTCATGCTTGTTGGTTTCATTTTGTGTGTTCTAACAGTCATCAACATAACAGTTTTACAATAAAAAAATTAAACCACTATTATCTGTAGATATTTTATTACTTTTGACTCGAGTTCGTGAGGTACCACGTTCGAACCCCGCGGTCGCCATGTAACAACAAGTTTATCCATCTTAGGGCCGCCACACACGATCAGTCGAGCTGACAAGCCGAGAGGGACGAGGCTATTTGATAGAATGAGGAAGTTAAATATGTCTCTCATTCTTACAAATAGCTGCGTCTCTCTCGGCCTGTCAGTCCGACGGATCGTCTGCGTTAGCCATTAAATAAATTTCCTGAATATTGCGATGATTGATGCTCCTCTATGAAAAAAAATATTGATGAAACATGCACATTCTGGAATTTGAGTGCACTTAAGAACAACTACTGTTATTTTTAATATATTTTATTTGCCATCATATTTACACTATTGTTAGCAGAAACATCGAACATAAAAATATATTTCCATAAAAACTGTATACCTGCACATACTCTTAAACAAAGCAAAAATATTACATAATAATATATTTACCTGTAAAACGTCTTCAGCTTATGAAATTAAAGTAAAACCCCTCAGTTTCCCTCAGCACTGTATGTAAATGTAATATTTTGCGAGATGAATATTTCATTCGGTGCATCTTTCTAAACTCTTTGTTCTGAATGTAAATTCATTTCGGCTAGTCTTGCAATTCCGGTAATGTGGTTTATTAAACTTCAGGGGCTCTATCTTACTCGGTAAAACCATACTGCTTTTTATATGTTATCGTATGGTTTGTAACATGTTTTCAACAGTATTCAATTGATTAAAATTCCTAAATACACACCACACACTTTAGTACCTTGTCACTTCAATCGCTGTGACAATTCATATATGGCAGTTTAAACATGACATTAAATAGACAAGGTACTAAAGTGTACACTTATTTATGAACTCGACTGTAGTATGGTGGGCCTCACGAGGAAACTCTTTCGTGACCATTTAGGAATTTGAAAAGTCCTGACAAAAAGCCTGACATTTCCATAAAATTTTGGACTTTTTAGTCACAAAATGGAAACATTACTCACTTAGTTACAGTGGTATGGTAGGCATGGTGACAGACGATCGCATGGCGAGGGGGTTAGAATGACTTATTTGATATTACTTAATATGTAGTTCTATTACTCATAAGTATTCCATCTAATAAAAAAAAACCGGACAAATCAAAGAGCCGGACAAAGTCCGACTAGAGTCTAAAAGTCTGGACATGTCCGGACGTTCTATTCCTCCATTAAGTATTCCATCTAATAAAAACAACCGGACAAATTAAAGACCGGACAAAGTCCAGACTAGTCTAAAAGTCCGGACATGTCCTGACTAATCCAGACGGATGATAACCCTATTCGTCACTGAGATAGCTGAGTTGGGACCGTTTCGCAACAACTATCCAATTTTGTGTAGCTTTACTTATTTATTTTTACTTTAATTGTGTGTTGTTGTGAATAATAGTACATTACTTAACAAGGGCTGTAAAAGAAAGAAAGCCCGAAATCGCAGGTATTTGAGACCCGAGCCGTAGGCGAGGGTTGTAAATATGCGATAGAGGGCTTTCTTTTTTACTGCCCGTGATGAGTACACAATTTTACGTCTTCACCTGGCCACAATGCGAGTTTTACCGTGCGCGCAGCGTGCGATAAAACTCACATTATGGCCAGGTGTGACGTAAATATTTTTTTCTACTCGCGTACTATAAACCGCTAATATTGATATCGTTAATGGTGTCAGAATACCACCTATAGCGTAACCGAAGAGTAAAAACAATTCTATAATTAGCGTTGCCATGGTAATAACAGTGCTATAATTTATTATAGCATTGTTATTACCATGGTAACGGTCATTCCGGATATCAGTCTTGGCGTTTAGTTAACACTTGACATCCTAATAATTTGTATATAAACCGTTTTAAACATTTTAACACCAATTAAAATTACGTATATTAAAAATAAAATTAATTTTGAGACTAAATATGTGTTTAAAATAAAAAATTTATTCAATTACTAAAAATAGATGGTTAATATCCATCGATTTGTTATTTGGTTACCATGGTTACGTTCAATATGGATATCAACAAAATGGCGTTTCGTTTGGCATTCCAACTTGTTTATGATAAATTGATAGAACTGTTTTTAGTTACTATTAAAATACGCGTGAAATTTGTTTACATTTATCAATAGAATTCACAAACTATTAATGCGCATCGGAATAGTGAAAATGTCTTTGATGACAAGTAATTTGTTAGCAGAAAAATCGAGTAAAGTATACGAGAAAAGTTAGCGATTGTTTATTTTTATCATTATCATTTTAAGCTTGTAGAAAAAGTTATGTATGCAACGGTACATAATTAGCTCTTAAGGTACTCGTGCCTGTAATTAGAGCGCTCGCAAGCTCGCGCTCTAACCTCGGCTCTCGTACCTTAAGAGCCTTCATTATGTACCAGTTACATAAATAACTATTATTATTATTATTATTATTATTATTACATACAAAGAACAGCCAGGCCTAAGCCACAGGACAAAAATATTTGAAATTTGGAGGGAATATTTCTTACGCACGAATGGGGTGCACTAAGAAATGATTTATCGAAAATCAGCCCCTATCGGGGAGAAAAGGGTGTGTCCTTCATTAGGGTTCCGTGACCGAAGGGAGCCTACGCTGTTCGTCCGTTTGTCCGTCCGTCCTAACTTTAAAGAGCTGTTTCTTTTGAACCGTACTAGATTATTTTTTTCGGAATTATGTGTTATTACGCCGGATTTACTAATAAATAAAAAGAAAGAAAGTGAAAGAGTAAAGGAAAGGACTTTAATTGTACATGTGTTTGGCTGTTTGGAGATAGTTATCCTAGTCCAAACATGGTATTAAAAAGTAATGAACGCGGGATATAGTAATGAAATTTCCTAATTTTAAATTGGCATTTCAACTAACCCACTCAAACGGGTAGGTAGCCTTAGCCATAACTGTACTAAGATTGAATAATTACTATAATATTGCATAGCGTTCATCGCCTTTAACTATGACTTACAGATAAATTGACAGACAGATGGTTTCAGCAAAACGAGTTCCTGGTTCGACTATTACCTACTGATATATCGTTGCTTAAATACAAAAGCGACACAAATCAAAATGTGTTTGTGTTGCATTTAAATTCGGAATGCTATTTACTTAAAGTTTTAAATCAAACTATATATTTTTGATTTGTGGCGCTTTTGTATTAAAGCAGCGATATATATACCATGACGAGTATCGTTATCCAACCACGGTATAAATTGTAACCGAATCCTACATTTCCCTTGCCGCCACCAATTTCCAAACCACCGATCATATTTCCAAGCCAACAGTTAGTTAATATCTGATTTTCCAAACTGTTTGCCGGCCCGCGGTCTCACCACCTCAATAATTGGATACTAGACCGAGAACGCATTTATCTTGCTCAACGAGTAACAGTGAATATGGATCTATCATTCCGACCTAGATTTAAACGTTATTAATGTGACCGTTTTTATCCCTACGTACTTCGGAATTGAATTTACGTCCACATTACTCATGTGGAGGTGGAACATTTTTAGGTTCCGTACCCAAACCGTCTGTCCGTCTGTGTATCTGAAGCCCTTGCCAAGATGCATTACGCTTACTAGCGTTTCAATTCGTTACATTTTTAAACCAATCGCGTCACTGGTAGATGACGTGATACGAAAAGTCACGTGATCTATCAGTGACGCGATTGGTTTAAAAACGAAACGAATAGAAACGCTGGTTAGCGTAATGCATCTTGTCTAGCACCTCTGGGTGTATCTTTTAAACCGATAAAGCTAGAAGCTATGGCCTTCAATTGTTTTCGGACGATTCGGTATTCAGTTGTTTTTAATATAAAACGATCGTCCATTGTTTCCGTGTAGTTGTTTTTTGGTAATTAAAGGTGCGGGAATGAAATGTTTTGTGGGAATTTTGATGTGTGTTGTAGTATGTGCGCAGGATTGCAAAGTTGGTGGGAAAAGGGTGAGGTTCAAGTTTTTTATAACAATAAATAATGTCAGTAAAATCAAGTTTAAAAAAGGGGTCTCCATATAGGAAGAGTTCGGCGTTTTTTGCTTAACCTTAATAATGGAAATAGTTTGAGGCTTGTTTTTTACAGAAGTTAAATATTGTGCGGTGGTATAGAATCTTTCGCGTGCGATTCATAAGGGGTAGACTACCATCGAGGTAGTGGGTAGTGGGTTTCTTGTCTGGAAATTGACCAGGGGCGTAAACAATGGAAACTTACCATAAAATAGCTATGTAGTTTATATTACGAGCGTAAAGTACAGAGCTATAGCAGTTACATAGCTCTGTCCTTTTTACTCAGCTTGTCAGTGTAATCATCCAGTTTCAAAAGGAAAAGTTCATAATACTTGTATGGCCTCGCTTTGTCTAAGCTATAGTCTTATAAAGCTATTTACGAGTCCTAAATCAGAACCCGGTCTGATATTTTGATTTTGTGGCTTTTCGACAAGAAAACGTTAGCATGATAATATTTATCTATTTTCTGCTTTTCTTTTCTGAGGGAAATCTGGCTAAAAGCTACCAAAACATATTCCTTAGTCCATATAAGAAATACAATACCTCCAGGCATTTTCCCTAATTCGTAGTCGTCGTTAGTAAATACATTGTTATTGTGATATTTTTCCTTTTTCTGAAGAAACAACAATATCATGGCGCCACATCAACCACATTTATAAAGATAGTTGCTGGATAAAACTTATCAAAACTTTTTCAGTCATATACAGGCAAACCCTTTCGTAAGTACACTGCACAGTCGAGGAATTCAACCAAACAACCAAATTCCTCACCTGTACATAGTTTGAAGTAATACGTCAATTTGCCGGGTTATATATTTTCCACGTGTCATTAAGCTGCGACCACACCGGTGCTTAAAATACGATGACGGTACGGAATCGCAGTGACGCGTCGTATCCGTACCGTTTTTGACGCATGCCCTCCACACCAATGCTTAACGGTGCGTATATATAACGGTACGTCAAAAACGGCGCCATGTTGTTACTATGACCCCGTCGTTTGTTTAAGCAACGACACCGTTTTTTAAGCAGCGGTGTGGGGAGCGTGCGTCAAAAACGGTACGGATACGACGCGTCACTGCGATTCCGTACCGTCATCGTTTTTTAAGCATTGGTGTGTGGAGCTTGCGTCAAAAACGGTGCTGATACGACGCGTCACTGCGGTTCCGTACCGTCATCGTATTTTAAGCACCGGTGCGGTCGCAGCTTTAAGCTAACACACATAACACGGCAATTTTGCGTATTATTTCAAACTGCTAAACTAACAATTTCCTTGACTCTCTTTCTCCAAATTTAAGAGCTTTGCTCTTGTCGGTAGAGTCATCTCCAATCTTCTTCTCTTCCAGCTCCTTGACCTCTTTATAAAACACGACATGATCCTTCTTCTTGATTTGGTCCATGTATCTTCTTCTTGGTCGTTCTCTGCCTCTACTGCCTACCTTGACTATATTAGTAATGCCAGGTACACTACTCACTCATGCGATGCCGAACACAAATTACAAGGTGCCATTTTTTTTTAAACCCCCTTTTGTATTGCAGCAGAAAAATGCCGGCAGCCAGTTCATACCCCAATTATTTGATTTTTTTACAGTTATTATTAATGCCAGGTACACTCTCATGCGATGCCAGTCACAAACAAATTTTAAGGTGCCATTTTTAAAAATCGGATTTTGTATTGTAGCAGGAAAATGCCGGCAGCCAGTTCATACCCCAATTATTGGATTTTTTACAGTTACCCTACTTTTTCGTGTTGAAAATAAATACAAATGACAAAATGTACAGTCCGATGCAAGCGAGAGTGTGAGAGCAATGGGTCTCTGACGTTTTAGTAAATATTTTTGATTGAATGTACTTTCCGCCGAAGCATTTTAGTGTAGCCCATAGCGGTTTTGATCCTGAAAGTTAAATAAAAATCATACTTACAGATAAATGTTTAGAAAATAAAATCTGGGAAATGATCAAATGATATATAGCGCTTATTTACTTGACAGTAATGCCGGACGAGTTAAAAACAATACCCTACATAACATGACTTCAAAAAAATGACTGCTGTTCTAAGTTGCTGGTGTTTACGAGCGGTAGTGATTAGGTACTTCCCATCAGGACCCGCATGCTCGTTTCCCTCCCCTCTCTTATAGATAAAAAACCATGTCAAAAGCGATATAGTTTTACAGAGTAAAACAGAGCTCCCTGCACGTATTGTTCCAATATTCTATGCACAATGATTTGTGGTTTTAATTAACTCTTCCATTTGTATGAGTCCATAGTAACGAATTTCACTAAAAATATCTGAAATAGTTGAACGCTCGACTCAACGCTTTTTATCTATTGGTTTCGTTTTGAGCTTCAATTTCGTTATAAAATAATTTGCCGTCCGAAACTAACCCAATTTCCAACACCTGAATGTATTTGATCCGTATTTTATTTCGCGGAAACATTGTTGCAGCATTTGTACTCGTAAAATCCATTTAAAAGCGCTGTTTGGGGAATCATTTGATAGGTATTATTAGGGTCGTAACTAGGGAATGCAATTTTACCGGTTATTAACCGTTTTTGTATGAAAATAACCTGTGAAAAGCGGTTATAACCGGTTATTTGCATTCCCTAGTCGTAACGGCTATTTCCACTGTAGAAGTTTCCGGTTTTGGCACTTGTCCCACTGCCACCGGTGGGAAAGCGATTAGCGATCGACTATTTTCTCGTTCAAGAAACGAACAAAAGATATAGATTCCGTGTCAACAAAAGAGACATATAAATGATCGCTATCTCTGCTAGCTTCCTGCTCATCGTCGCGGTGGGAAAGACGACCGCCTTTATGGCGGTGGTTAAAGCATCCGTCACTTTCTTACATATTTATTTATTTATTTATTTAATCTTTATTGCACAAAAATACAAATTAGAGTACAAAAGGTGAACTTAATGCCTAATGGCATTCTCTACCAGCTGACCTTTGGGCAAATCGAAATTTTTTTGTAGACAGTGCAATATACTGGTCAGAAAGTGACATATGTCTTATCCATTTTTATCCACATATAAACACGACCATAATCTGCCCGTAGGGATGTAAAATGTATACTAATATTATAAATGGCGGTAGCGGATTTCGTAAGTTCTGTGCAGTGTGATCAAAACCTATTTGAAAAAAAAAACCCTGTTATAAAGGTACATTATTCCAGATGGATATACTAAGGCTAAATATGTATTTTATAGGTTTCGATATTCTGGGCTGTAAAAACCATATACAGGATGGAAAAAACGAACGCTACACGGACTGCAACTTATTGAAAATAGCCAATTATACACAAAGGAGACTTTTACTTTTGAAAACAATTATTACTGCATTTATGAATTTTAGAAAATTCGTCTGCCAACCGGGAATCGAACTGGTCGAATATGACAAAACAATAAAATCCATAAATGCAGTAATAATTGTTTTCAAAAATAAAAGTAAGTCTCCTTTGTGTACAAATGGCTATTTTCAATAAATAAAATATTTGCCGTCCATATGGCGTTCGTTTTTTTCACGCTGTATATTGTCTTTGACCTGCCCCCTATTTCACCATCTTGACAACGACACGTGACAGGTGACAATTCGGTATACATTGCAAAGTTAACTCGCTGATACATCACTGGGTTTTATATAAGCTGCGCCGTGTACACTGAAATGTCACCTGTCACATGTCATTGTCAGTATCGTGAAATAGGGGGCAGTTATCATATATTGTCAACGTTTGGATAGCTCGTTTTTACTAGACAGTAAAGGAAGCCATTTATGAAACTAATTGTTTCTTTCAAAGTAAGCATGTTTATTTTCAAATTCAAAAATTCAAATTCATGTCTTTATTCGTGACAAAATAAAAAAAGAACACATACAAAACAAATAAAAAATAAAAAAAAACACACTTTGTCACGAAATGGACCTGGATTTTCACTCTCACATGTTGTATAGGTACATGAAGAATTCCTAACTTCCTGCTCTCAACGTTGTATTTGACGTCCGGTTTTAAGCTGAAACATAAAGAAGCAAGTTATTTCACGGACCGGCGAAGAAAAAAATCTACTAGCGAAATAGGACTCCGTATAAAATTGACCACAAACTTGGTTTTTCATTATAATTTAGAATATTGTTATGAAACACAATTATAGTTTCACGGTAAAGTAATTAATTATTCAGGAGTTACTAGATTTTCACGTTAAAATTTATTACATTACCTACGTTTACTATCCAAACATTTACTTTATATTCATTTGTTTATTTTGTAAATAATCAACAAAGTAAACAGAGTTAAAACTGCAAGTATACTTAATTTATTTTGAACCAAAGGGGCTATTGTCTAACGCACTCGCAATCACAACCGGTTTCAAAGCGGAGCAATTGTTTTCATTTTGTATGCAGACAAGCCTTCGATTTTCAAAATGAAAACGATCGTGATTGCAAGTGCGTTAGACAATAAGCCCTCAGGTTTCACTATCGATTACTCGAGAGTAAATATTCTAAGGGCCTGTTTCACAATCGACAAGTAAATTTATGTGCCAGTTAAAGTTAGCCCTCTCCAAGTCTATGTTCAAGTGTAAGAAAGGGAAAGGGCTAAATTTATGTGTCAGATATGCTTTACTTGACGATTGTGAAACAGAACCTAAATATACAGCATCATTAAAAATAAACAATGTTTATTCAGTAAGTAGGCCGGACGGGCACTTTAATACGTCATAAATCTACCAGCACTTCCCTAGAAAAGAAGCGCCGCAAGTCAGTCATTCTTTAACATAGGTATTACCTACTTATTAATGACAGTGATAATACCCAGCCTAGAATTATGTGAAACTACAGTGCGAATGGAGCCATCGTGAATGTCGAAATTCAACGTTGAAACACGCCACGCCACCGCGCCAAGCCAAATGGCTGCCGTTTTCTAATCAGTCTGCTCCGTGATGTCGCATCGCTAGTGACGAGGCAGTGGTACAACTGCTTTGTCCAACTGACCAAAATAATTAGTATCATAAATATGAGGTAGGTTTAGGTTATGTTAGTACTTCAGCTGGCCCGGAGGGCCAAACCACCCAGAAGTAGGAGCTCCGCGTAAGCGTAGCTCCGTCGAGCCTGTTAATTTGATATTCAAATGGAAATTATTAGTCAGTTGGACAAAGCAGTTGGACCACTGCCCCGAAAGGGCATCGTTGAGGCGTGGCGTGGCGCGCCCGTGAATGTGGTCAAAATATTACGCCCATCCAGTTGTATATGTACACTCCATCTGTGGCCGAAACAAACGGCGTGCCCGTGAATTCCCAGCTTTAATAATCCGTCCGACGAATTCAAGAGTTGTAAAAGTCCGCCATTTTGGTCGGCTTTACTTACCTGTAATTAAAAACCCGACTCCTAGACTTTGTAAAAACCTAGTGTATCCCAGTTTAGGTAAAGAACCCTAGGAAACTTTACTCAAAGTTAAAACAGGCTATTACTTACCCGCTAAGACGTCGAGCGAGGTAATAAAGACTGAACTCCCAACCAACTTGTTTACTCTACAATTCACAAACAACTCAGCGGAACGTTCAATTTATTTATTTTTAAACCGTCTGTGCTAATATTTTAAAATGCACCGAGTAAGGCTTTCGAGGAGATAAGGCTTCATTATGCCGACAGGAAGGCAAGGAAACAGTAGGCCACTGCTACAATTTAAATATAGGCATCCGTTGTCAAACAAAGATGTTCATGCAATGCAAATACCTCAAAAGAAAGGTTGAAGCGGGGATAATATTGCAAATTTGCCGTCTTATGTGGTTTTGTACCTGAAAAAGACGTTACATAATTTATGTTTGTATGTAAACACGTTATTGTACTAAAACAATTACATTATATTAAAACATTGAAATTACACATATAAAATGCAACAATTCCAAGATTATTTATTTATAAGTTAGAAATGCATTTTTTTCTAAAACCGTTTTACTTTTTTAAAATAAAACAAACCTTTCTTTACCTGTGGGTTATATATAAGTAGGTGTATCTTTAAACGTTTAATTTTTTTTATATAAAAATTGCGCTTCAAACAGAAATAGTAAAAAAATAACTGACTTGCGATAGGTTACCGTTTTGTCACCTAGTTATACCTACCTATGTCAAATAGAAGTACTAATTGAGCGGTAACCCTTTCAAATTGAACAAGCCTTCTGTAATCTGCCTTCATCCCTACTCTGGAAGCTGTATTAGGGGCGTATAATGCCTCCGAGCTTAGTTCAGCAGTTACCGGGTTCTTCGACGGATAAGAATATTGTGAATAAAATATTAACGGAGTTTGTCGCTTGATGGGCCCTTGAGCTTTAAGTTATGCCGTTATTTAAAATTATTGCTTGACAAGTTTGAATATTTTGCAATATTAATAGGCTCCGCTAATCTTGGCGGTTTGTTTACGTTCAAGTTTTGCCCATTTTGCTGTGGAGTTATAAAAGAGCTTTGTCATAATGATGCGATAGTCTAATCCCAAGTATTCCACAAGAGAAAAGTTTAAGTACTTAATAAAAGTGGAGGATTGCGGCCTTTGAGTGTGTTGTCAATGATTCAAAACAAAGTGAGGACGCGTGGGAAGTTTGAGGTCTCGGATTCAATTTCCAGTAAGGACACACATTTGTGTGAGATGTGAGTTATTTTTTATGTACTTATGTAAGTATGTATAGTTGTATACAAGGTACGTTTATCGATGTCTAGTACCCATAGTACAAGCCTAGAGCTTAGTTTCAGGCTAGGTCAGTTTATTTGCGACTGAGTCATACATTTTTTTTATGTTTTCGCGCACATGTCACTGTGTTAGTCTGCGTTGAGTTTCAATTACGATTGTTCTCTATTTGTAAATGGTTACGCACACACATACAAAATCAAGGCTATATAGTGATTTTGCTGCCTGTAGCTTTCAGTAACTGAACACACACATTATGGGAAAAAGTTGGTCTCTGCTGTCATTAAAAAGTAAAAGATAAACTAGGTTTTGCCTATTTTGCCTCTGTAAAATATTTTATTGTTCCAAAACTTATAAATTCGTCACAAACAAGCATTTAAAAATTGAGTTAAACCCTTGTTTAACGCGAACAACGTTCTACAAAAACTAAACTTTTAATTGTTTTACAAAGCGCTGTTTACCTTTAAAAAAAAGTGATATTATGTTACTGTTTTACCCAAATTATACATGTTCACTTGGAAATACAAAAAAAACATGTATTATAAATCAAAAACAGACAGATACGTGCGTCATCTAAAAGGGTTCCATTTCCCCTTACAAAATACAGCACTGTCAATATTTTCACGACGAATATTCAAGTATCACGTTATTTAATACCTCGTATATTAAGTGGGGGGATACAAAATATGGAAGGAGACGTATTCTTGGAGTAAACAACTGGTAGGTAGTTCTATTTAAGGAGTGAATTTAATGAGTTCACGTTATATTAGACGCAGGTACCAGATAAAGTTATCCAAGGGGTTATTTATTTGAGTTTTAAGAAGGTTTAACGCTTATAATATTCTTATTTTGGCATAAAATCTGAGATCAATAGGCACTTGCAAGTCTAAAACTGAAATCCTAAGGCTCATTGCATCATGGCCCGGCGTCCTGCCAAATTTGATCCAAGATTCTAAAATTTAAATCAGTATTTTGAACTAAATACAAAGTCCTAAATTATTCGTTTGATCGGGAGTACATAATCCTCGCGCCCATCCTCGGCTTAACGCCACGCTGCTCGTGAATAGACAAACCCACATCCATTTGCGGGTTCGGCGACCGAGATATTAAAGCCATTGGACTGATATTGTGAGTTGGCTAAATTTTGGTGTCCGTCCATTTGTTAAAAACGACTGGATTAGGCCCATTGGACTGGTCGTCAGTGACCACATTAAGACATCAAATGGTATTCATAACTTTTCTTAAAAAGTTCATTTCATTAGTAACGTAAAAGTGATGCTGTATAAAGTCGTTCTACACCTGCAGCTTGTGGGTCAACTTCACGAGGAAGGCTATCAGCACCCTCAGAGTCCGGTACAATAATTGATTCAGGATGTTTTTGGGTTTCCTTCGATTCTGCAGCGTTTCAGGGATTTTTGCAGATGCTCACACATATGGTTTTACTGCTATACTGCGCAAGAGTTGCATCCCTGTTGCACAGATTGGGGCAGCCCGAATAGCCCGCTGAGTTCTACTGCAAAAAGGTGTCAAGGTGCTTTCCCACCGGCGACGCGAGACGAGACGAGGCGGGACGAGAATTGAAATTTGTATTGAAAAATCGCGCAAACTCATCGCGCGCGCGCGGTGGAAATGGTGGTTTTAATACAAATAAAAATTCTCGCGCCGCCTCGTCTCGTCTCGCGTCTCCGGTGGAAAAGCACCTTCAGGGTTCCTTCCAGGACTATTGGCAACTCCACAGGCCTCTTGCGAAATAGAGCTTTATTACCCGACTGCCGAAGGAGGAGGGTAATGTGTTTATCAGCCTATATATGTTTGTGTGTATGTTTGTTCCTTTGTCGCGCTCTAAAAATAAAACGCGTTGACCAATTTTTATGATTCTTAATCTGTCAATCGATTTATCTTAATATTGTGAGTATTACTAAAGATATGACATTAATTAAAATTGAATATGGCGGCAACAAGACGCCATATTTTTAAAGAGAAAAAAAATAAAGTAGACGAAATATGACAAGTGGGATGTCATTGAATAGGTATTTTTATTAAAATCATCTTAAGGTTCTTCTTTCATACTTTTTCGTTTCGAATGATTATTTAGGATTTATAACGATTTAAAGTTGGTTAGCAACAGTCGGGTTTTTTAAAGCTTGCTTTTTTTTAGTCTTGTGTTATGTGTTATTTGGAAAATTATTTTCTGAAATAAATGAAATAGCACTCTCTAACTTGATAAAATATTTTTCGGAACTCCTGTGCAATTTCCCGGACATGTGAACACATAAATGATGGCACCACGCTAAAATCAGTTCTGGTGTTGGCACGCCTGTCACTTGCCATAGCCATTACTCTTCCTGTTGGCGCACGAACGAATATTCGTCCTACAGAGTAAGTTATGATACTTAGTCATTATGCTATTACAATTATCAAGCTAGGTTTAATAATGCCGTTCTGTAACAAAAACTAATCTGCCGTAATATTTACAAAAGAAGGCAGTAACCAACTGCATGAGGATCTTTAAGAGTACGGAAAGTCACATGAAGAGATAATCCCAGAAGGAGGAATAATGAAGATATTCCAGAATATGGCCAAGAGATCTGACTGTCGATTTTGTTTTGGATCATTTTGAATTTAATGAAGTTAACAATAGAGTATAGAATGCTTTGACTTTTACATTGTAGTTACCCGATTTCTGTCTTACGGCAGAAATCGAGTAGCGTGTATTATTATCTAGTCTACTAGAACCTAGGGTGATGGAACCAAGGACAAGGACCAATGATGTATAGTCAACAACTTTAATTGTTGAGCACCTATAGAACCCTTTCATTATGATAGCGTCAGGTATAAAGAAATAAATTACGTCAAAATTAACGATTGTCTTTCTGCGACAGGGTTCTTTTAAAATGATAGATTCCATCATCAGATCTTGACGTGTTAATAATGGTACCAACTAGAAAGTATACCCTTCCAAACAAAAAAGCATTTTTCAAATCGATCGAGCAGTCTTTGAGTAATCGGGGAACATACATTTTAACATACATTATATTTTGTTTTGTTTTAGATATTTAAGTTAGTTTTTAAGTCAGGGTCCCTCTGAAAACCAGCGCCGCGGCTTGCTGCGGCACAAAGCTGAGAGGAACCCTTTTCAACGCCGTGTTGAATGTTTTTTTCAAATGTGTGTATGCGTTGAATAAATTATTTCTATTTCTATATCTATTTCTTAAAAAACCCCGACGAATTGAGAACCTCCTCTTTTTAATGAAGTCGGTTAAAAATCGAAGACATTTCCGTTGTAGCGCAACTGAATACATAAATTATGTAACAAGCTTTTAATACCAATTGACTTTCATGTAATTAAGTTAACGGAAAATAGTACCCACTTTTCCTTTTCGTTTAATTAATGACGTAAATAGTAATTAATAAGGGGGGACCGTCAGTAAGCCTCCAAGGATGCGGCCATCTTTGGAGGCTTAGTCTTTTAGATTAAATGGTGCCAAGGCCTCTTCAATATTGCCTTCGGTCCCATGAATGCCTTTCTAATGACCGGGACTCTGTCACAGTATAAACAGTATGTAGTCTTTAAACAAAATATAACTATAAGGGCCTGTCTCACAATCGACAAGTAAATTTATGTGCCAGTTAAAGTTAGCCCTCTCCTTGTCTATGTTCAAGTGTAAGAAAGGGAAAGGACTAAATGTATGTGTCAGATATGCTTTACTTGACGATTGTGAAACAGGCCCTTATACTCGTAATATACAGGGTTATAATAAGATACTTAATTTGTTATTTAATGAAGTAAGGAAGGACGGAGCTCTACTATTTATTTATTTATTTTATCGAAACAATAAATTAAATCCACAGCCCGAATTAAAATTCCCTGGCTGCTGGGAATATCTTTTTTGTAGATCGGAGTGCGATCAATAATTAATTACCCATTCAACATTTCATTTAACTTAAAACCGACACAGCAACACACATCAAACAAGATTAACGTGTAATTCCTCATTAACATACAAATTCCTTTGTAAATTATTAAAATGGTTCATACCTCGTTACGAAGAACGTATAAAAACGTCAATAATTTTGTGAAAAGAAAAAGATACGTGAAAATCTATTTTGAAAAAAAAAACTCGGTACGGTTTCGTAAACACAAACATACGATACCTAACAGTAATTGGCCATAATGCTTTGATGTCATTGATCCGAAATTATTTGCTGACAAACAAGCAATTTCTTACGTGTCGGTAAAGACGAAAATAAAACGATTGACTTCAATCAATGCGTGATTGGAGTTATTTAACCTCCTAAGACCCACCATACAACGAAATTTGTCAATAGAATATGAATCTACCGCGAATGAAATAAAGTCAATTTTCTTATTTGATCGCGAGTTCTAAAAACAAAAGAAATTTTACTTTACTTCCTTTGCACTAGATCTTTATTTCAATGGCAGTATTTTGTACTATTTTTAGTACAAGAACCCTCAGGAGGCTAACTCATTGATTTATACCTACAACTAGATAGGATCGTGTGAAGAATAATGTCAAATAAGCTTGGCCAAGCCTTATACATACGCTACGTCGCACTAAATAAGCACTTTCTCACAGATTTCAAAACAAAAATAACAATTTCGCGGATTCGGAGTTTGGTGCAAGACTGAGCACGTCACTGTGACATCACTGCTAGGCTAACTGTATCGTAAGGCCGCAAATATCCGACAGTGCATAGTAATACTTACACTTACTAGTTACTGTCGGATAGCACTGTCGGACATTTCTTGCAGAAGTTTTTTGTAAGTGAAAATGAGGCCCAAGTCGTATATTACTTCAGTCATGAGTTTGTAATTGTGTATAGTAATGGAGATACTTGACACTCGGTATAGACAATGAGTGTCGTGGTATGTACTTTTGAGTAATTTGAATGTTTACGAGGCTGAACCATACGTAAAGGTGCGATTCCATTTAGGCGGAGACGAGCAGAGCGGAGAGGAGACGTGTAGGGATTGACCAATCATATTAGTTGAAATCCACATCTCGTCCCCGCAGTGGAAACAGTCAAGCAGAGAAAAGCGGAGCAGAGAGGAGACGTAACTGCATTACTACATTGTAATCACTCCACTCAGCTCCGCTTGTCTCCACCTCAGTGGAATCACTGAGCTCTTTTCACAGCTCTGCTCCACTCAGCTCCGCTCGTCTCCGCCTCAGTGGAACCGCAGCCGTTTGCCGGGTTGTATATTTTCCACATGTCATTAGTCGTGTCACGTCGGGAAGTGTATAGCACGGCTAATTTACGTATTATGTCAAACTGCTAAGCGTTTAGAACATTGATTCTAGGTACATCGCTGTATCACAAAGTTTTGCATAAATGTCAGTGTCCCGGTTGCCGCGCTGTTTGGACGGAACGTGCAAGAACGTATGTAGGTTGTTGTTTCAGTCAATACTCGGAAACTCGATATCGACATGATATAGTGCATTGTTTCCTAGATCGGGTAGAAGGCAGTTGCTGGCCGAGCATTGTTTGATGGACGATCTTGCGAGGAAACTATGTATAGTTCTTTTCTCAAAAATATTAAGAAAAAATGTATCAAGTAGCAATAGGACTCGCGCACCGTGGGTTCCGTATCGCCTGACTAACACTTGACCAGATTTTATTATTCGTGGTTTTTCTTTAGAGTTTGTTCAAAGTTTTTAGGGTTGGTTCTAAATATTTTTTTGTCACTTATGGCCCTTATGGGTTATGGCAGGTTGATTATAATCAAATCAAATTGAACGCTGGTGTTGTATAACAGATTTACCAATGGAACATGAAAGTTTTCTGTATAAGGATAGTTTTATATATATTTTTTGTTATTTGTTTGGAAACCCGTCGTTATAACACATGATTTAAAAATACCAGTTACCATTACGGTTCAAAATATACAGCATTTTGAAGGTAGACCAGACAGACGGACGGACGGACAGCGTAAACTTAGTACTAATTGGGTTTCGTCTGGCACGCTTACAGTACGAAACCATGAAAAAAATGACATCAAGTTACGTGGCTATGTGAGCCAGACCTACTCATACACACTTACCCTATCAAAATTGGTCTATCCCTTAAGAAGCTACGATGCTGAAGACAATGCATAGATACACGCGTCAAAATTAGAACACCCCTCTCTTTGCGTTGAGGGTTGAAATAAGTTTATAGTGCTTTTATAAATAAGGGAGTTAATTTCTTCGAGTCGATTTCAAAAATATGTGAACACTTGAGTGCCTTGTCTATTTTATGTCATTTTTAAACTGCCATATATGATTGTCACAGCGATTAAAGTGACAAGGTATTAAAATGTACACATATTTATGAACTCGACTGTACTTGACGTGCACATGTCAGCAAGTCAACATCTGACTTCCAAAGCGCCGCATTTTTAACTCAGCACTCTACCCCTTTGTGCAGGAAGGGGGGCTGGGCGTGACATTGATGTATCGAATCCCGAACCGCTTTGACTACGGGATCAATTTTAATTCCAAATTGAATTTCCAATCTCGATTCAGATTATGGAGAATTTTAAGGTCCGTGGCGTGGCAAATGAGGTTCATTTGAACAGAAGTGCGTTCGGGAAATGTACTTATTTTGCAGAAAATATTAATTAATAATTATCAAAAGACGATCTCACACAAATTGACCTAGTCCCAAACGAAGCTCTAGGCTTGTACTATGGGTATTAAACAACGATATAAACTCTAAGAGAAATAAGTACTCAAATACATAGAAAACATCCAAGACTCAGAAACAAATACTCGCGCTCATCACACAAACATTTGCCCATACCGGGAGTCGAACCCGGGACTGCTAGCTTCGTAGGCAGGCTCACTACCAACTAGGCTATCGCGTCGTCTAATTACTTACCCCCTACTAATAAACGTTGAAAAACGGTGGAGTAGCTAAACCATTTTTTGTCCTTATCTGTCAAATTCAAATGTCACAATGACAGATAAGGACAATTAAACATGGTTAAGCTACACCCCGCTTACTCAACGTTTATTAGTAAGGGCGTTAGGCTTTATTGGGTTAACTACATAGGTTAGGTGAAGTTGGATTAATGACCGTCGTAAAAAATTCTGGCGGGAAGTAGGTACTTGCACTTTTTAGCGAAATTAATTTGGTTAATGAAGGTTAACCAACACAACTGCTTCCTCACTCATTGACTGACTCAGTTGGTTTTTGTATGATATTCTTCAAAAATGTATAAATTGTCATTAATAAAGTTAATCTTTAATTTATAATAGTAGGAGATCCGAATAGGAGACGATTTGCACCGGGCTGCTTATTCGATCAAAAATATTTTATATCAAATTTGATACGCTAAATAATATGTGGCGAATAGGTTGCCTGAAAATTTTCAGTCCAGTACTTTGACTTCAAAAAAAACAGTTGCTTGTTTAATAGACAAATTACATATACCAATCGAAAGTATGAAGCCTATAGAACTTGCAAACGTTAGGTTGACTATTTTTTTCCCGTCAAACTATTGGATAGGCAGGTATAAACAGGTAAGGCGGTACTAATAATTTGCACCAAACCTAACGTTTGCATATTCTATAGGCTTCATACTTTCGATTAGTATGTAATTTGTCTATTAAACAAGCATTTGCAATTTTTAAAAAAAAGTTCATTTTTAATAAAAAAATTAATGAATATAAGTACTGGACTGAAATTTTTCAGGAAACCTATTCGCTACATATTATTTAGCGTATCAAATTTGATATAAAATACTTTTGATCGAATAAGCAGCCCGGTGCAAATCGTCTTCTATTCGGATCTTAGACCATAAGTTTTTCGCTCGTTATACGATCTGACAACTTTTTAAATTCTGGATTAGATCTTAAACACGTACCTATAATAAAATGAAGTTATCATGATTATTTTTAAAATAGGTAAAAGTTCGTGTTGTGTTTAAAACTAGCTTCTGCCAGTGACTTCGTCCGCGTAGAATTCGTATTTTTGTCATCCCACGAGAACTATTCATTTTTCCGGGAGAGAGCCATCCAATGTTACTCAAGGATAATGTAGCATTATAATGGTGTTTTTTTTTTTAAATCGTTCCAGTTATTTTTGAGTTTATTCGTTACAAACATACAAAAATACTCTTTTTTTCTTTATAATGTTAGTGTAGACAGGAAAAGTACCTACCATACAGCTTCGACATTTTTTTTTATTACATGTTTTCCGAATAAAGCTAAAAAATACAAATTCGTATCCTGTCTAATGTTTTTCAACGTTAATGTATCCACTCGAGTTCTGTTGATGTTTTCGTTTGGAGTACCCGCTTGAACACGAGTTCGCTTTTATATCAAGATCGATAAACACGTGTACATTTTCAGGGTTCCGTGCCCGAAGGTTAACTCAACGGGACCCTATTGATATGCCTCCGCTGTCCGTCCGTCCGTCCATCCTAACTTCAAGGAGCTGTATCTTTTGATCCGTAATTGACATCGTCATTTCTTCCCGTTGGGGTCGATTTTCGGAAAATCCTTTCTTAGTGCTCACTGACATCAAGTAAAGAACCCCTGTACCAAATTTCAAGTTTTTACGTACAGTAGTTTCGGCTGTGCGTTGATATATAAGTCAGTCAGGTTTGCCTTTCATATATTTATATAGATTACGGCGGATTAACTAACAAATAAAAACAATAATAAAGGAAGTGAAAATAATAAAGAGGGTCCACATACACATGAAACATTTTTTTATAAATGTTTTTGTTTTTTTTGTATCGTAAAAACGGTCAAACATACAAACGTCAAATTTAGTATGATTATAGAGCAAATGCTTAAAAATGGTCAAGTGTGTGTTGGGCTCGCGCTGATTCGATTCGAAATCGAATTCAAATCGGAACCCTCCGTGTGCGAGTCCGACTCGCACTTGACCAGTTTTTTTATCATGAAATATTTCGGCGTCACGTGGAATTCAAAATCTTATAAAAACTTCTGTTTAATCATGAGCTCTTTCTGATAGCGACTGAATAAAGTTCGAGCCATAAGGCTTAAAATTAAGACACATGAAGCTTCAAAGAGAAATACAGGGATTGGGAAATAGAAACGACGACAGTCTAACTTTAAGCTAGCTTAGGAGTGTAGCCTTCTAGTCTTCAGTTGAATTTGTACTAATAATTCTCTAAAAGCTATCGAACTATGTTGCAATTGTATACATATTATTATTGAACTAGAGGACGCCCGCGACTTCGTACGCGTAGAATTAGTTTCCCACTACTCCCCTCATTTCTTCCCGTCGGGGGTCGATTTTCGGAAAATCCTTTCTTAGTGCTCACTTACATCATGAAAGGAACCCCTGTACTAAATTTCAAGTTTCTAGGTACAGTAGTTTCGGCTGTGCGTTGATATACATAAAGCATACAATGATGTAGATAAAGCGCTTGTTTGGAAATAAAAATGTCTTTATTATTAGAGTTAAGGACGTCATAAGTAAGTCATCCTTCATCATAGGATTATAACGTCTATGGCACACGATTAATGGTAATATCTGTTTGACACTTCCTTTGGTGACTATACAAACCAATATAATGTGAATGTGCTAGACCATCCATCCATTAGCTGTCTGAACTACCATACAAAGTGTGACAACGGCATCGGCAGGGTACATAAGTGATCGTAACCACATTATACAACTATAGGGCCGTGCGAACAAAAATGTCAATAACTACGAGTATTTTATAAAGATAAAAACTAGGGATGAAAATTGCGAAAGATACATTTTGTTTCTTTCGAAACTTTGTATTTTTCCTATAAAATACATGGTTTGTTCTACTCCGTTCATCCAACCAAAGAGATTAAATAAAGTACCAGGAGCGCAGCGGTAATTAGGAGGGTGCTAACGCAACTTAGATCGCAGGCGATGACGTAGAACGCGTCGGCGCACCGGCGCAGCACTGTAGGTGACTTTTAATGTTTATGCACTCCTAGTTGACGTTATAATTTTTGTTTTAATAATTTAAAATGTACTATCCCCGTTTGTACAACAAAGTATTATACATATTTTACAATTAAATGTCAGTATCACTATCATAATTATAATAATGTGAAAAATACACGTAAAAAACTTACACTTGTGAAAGATTCAACCGAAGATCCGCAAGGAAAGATTCTGTAATTTATTGAAAAATACAGGGATGTTTGAAAGATACTTGTATTTTACAAGTCATTTTCAACGCTAATAAAAACCCCGATATAATGGTGGCTTTCAGAGCTGATATGTCAGCCCAACCGATTTTTATCGCACCTAGCTAAGAACCACTTCTAGAAAATCTGATTTCAAATAAAAAAACTGCATCAAAATGGGTTTACCCGTTTAAAAGCTATGGTGCCACAGATAGATACACACACATAGCGGTCAAACTTATAACACCCCACTACGCACGCACGCTACGCACGTGATTCAATTATAGAATCTTTCGCATACTCGGAATTCAAAATTATCACTCGCAGCAAAAATCAACTCAGCTCTATGTATTGTTACACAAATAACTATTTATTACACAAAAGAAATAATTACCAAGAAACATAAACTTTCAAACCTCGGAAAGAAATACTCTTTATGCTCACGTTATGTCTACACATCGACACTGGCATAATACACCTTGCCAACACAGCAAGAAGTGAAAGCCATTAAGAAGTTAGCGGAATGATGGTCGTTTGTTGCAGGTATAGCGAGGATGTAGCAGCATGAACGCGCCGGCAGCCGCGGCGCTCGTGCTGGCCGCGCTCGCCGCCTTGCCCTGTCGAGGTAAGCCTTCAGGATGATGATAAAAGTGATGATAGTGATGAAAGTAATGATGATAAACAAAACAAAGATGATGATGTTGATGATGATAATGATTCATAGTAAACGTGATGGCAATAATGAATCTGATGATGATAAGGATTATGTTGCTGGTGACGGTGATAATGCTGATCACAAAAGGTTACTAATGCTGACTTCTTTAAAGTTAGCGGAAAAGGTTGATGAAAATGAAACAAGAAAACTTTGGGTACTTACAAGTTACAATAAAGATGGCTTCATACGTTACTGTACACTAGACATAATCAGCACGCTGGAGCGTCTGTATATTTTTGTGTAGGCATCCTTACACAGATGCTAAGGAAAGTTTTATTTTATTAAGGTTTCTCCACCTTAAATTAATAGATTTATGTGGCAGAAGGTCACACTCTGGGAAATTTTAAAGATATTATCAAAATGGTTCATTTTATATTTGAAAACTACAAGTGACCAATTTAAGTTTAAATTGCAGGATTTTACAGAATTCTGATTTATGAGGCAAAATTAAAACAATCATAGAAAAATTGTTATTTTCGACGCGTTTTCGCTCATTCAAGATCAGTTAATACTCAGAGTTTTGAAAGTCCTTTTCAATAACTTAATCAAATAAATTATTTTGACAAAACATAGTTAAAGATGTAACTTACACACGTAGGTACTATTACAAAAAATAACTGAGGGCCCTGCCAAGATGCACTACGCTAGCTAGCGTTTCTATTCGTTTTGTTTTTAACCAATCGCGTCACTGGTAGATCACGTGACTTTTCGTATCACGTCATCTACCAGTGACGCGATTGGTTTAAACACCTTTGTCCTGAAATATTTTACAACATAAATAATAACTCACTTTAAGCATAACTTTAAGATCTTTTTATTAGTTTTCAGAGCTATAAACGCTCCTTATGGTGACAATCAAAAAGTTTCCACTTTAATATGCCATAGTAATAACTAAGTTTTATTTTTCAATATGCTTCACGCATGGGTTGATAATATAATGTATGTATTGTACATAAACAATAACAAACCATGTTTGCATCAAATGTTTGAATATTATAAACTCACTTCCAAAAATAACGAGGTAATTTCTGTTAATTGATTTATGTTATTATTTTAATTGTATTATATTAAATATGTATCTACTTATGTTTATACTGTTGAATTAAGCATTAAATTTTTATGTTATTTTTCCGTTAGAAACAGATTGCTTTTAAAACAAGTAAAAAATAACCCTTCATACGTATAATAATAAATTAAATAATCCACATTATAAATTAATATCGGAAAAGGTGCAGTCCATGTCAAATTAAATATTTTTTTGAAGATTCTCTCGTGTTAGTAACGAGGCTTTAATACCTTGTCGCAGTAAATGATATACCAAATTCCAACGACTCTCACTTTAATACGTTATTTTATTACGACAAGGTATTAAAATGTGCAGCTACTTATGAGTTCGACTATACATGCAGAGCTGAGATTATACACGGTAAAACCTTATTGTTTTGACGTTTTCCGTATTATCAATGTTTTGATAGCTCTTATTTACTTGGTAATGGCGGCCAAGTTAAAACGATATTACACTAACCGCCTGTTTCACAATCGACAAGTAAAGCATATTTTACACATAAATTTAGCCCTTTCTTTTTATTGCACTTGAAAATAGACAAGGAGAGAGCTAACTTTAAATGACAGATAAAACTTGTCGATTATGAAACAGGCCCTAAGAGGGGCTATTGCCTAACGCACTCGCAATCGCAATCGACTTCAAAGCGGAACAATTGTTTTCATTTTGTATGCAGACAAGCCCTCGATTTTCAAAATGAAAACGATTTGATTGCGAGTGCGTTAGACATATGGTTATATGGTTTTCAAAGTCTATGAAGTTGAGAAAAGAAATCAAAACGAGTTCAAGGCTGTGAACAGAACAGATAACTATGCCCTCCACACCAATGCTTAACGGTGCGTATATTACGGTACGTCAAAAACGGCGCCATGTTGTTACTATGACCCCGTCGTTTGTTTAAGCAACGACACCGTTTTTTAAGCAGCGGTGTGGGGAGCGTGCATCAAAAACGGTGCTGATACGACGCGTCACTGCGATTCCGTACCGTCACCGTTTTTTAAGCATTGGTGTGTGGAGCTTGCGTCAAAAACGGTGCTGATACGACGCGTCACTGCGATTCCGTACCGTCACCGTATTTTAAGCACCGGTGTGGGCGTAACTTTTACTGTGTTACAAAAACTACGAACCCTACTTATAACAGGGCCTCTGCTACCCATCCACACTATTATAGGAAATGAAGGCTCGATTCGTTGCCAGTCTTTAAGGAACGCGCTGCAAATATATACTTATTAATATTGGAATGATTATTTAAAAAAAAGTTTTTGTAGGAAATTACTCTTAAGTCTTTTAACATCAAGTGACTGCTAAAAGAGCACCAAAGGGCTGCAAATGACCGACATTACAAAACATTTCCCTGATACAAAATCCTTGCAAAAAAATAAATTTGATAACCGGAGAGCCTTCAGCTGGTGTTTCTTGAGTGTCTTTTTCATCTAAATTAATTCAGCGAGGGACTTTATACAAAACGCCGGCGTGGAAAGCTTCCTTGATGGGAAATTAATCTCTCCTTTTATTTCAACAGTCCTCCACGATATTTAATCTACGGGTTATAAATTTGTGACGAATTAAAGGAAAATATTCTGTCAAAAACCTGGCGCTGGTATCCTTTGAAACTTTTTAACTATAGCCATGTACAAAGTATACATTTTATCTAAACACATTTACAACCCCTTACTAATAAACGTTGAGTAACGGTGGTATAGCTATACAATGTTTTGTCCTTATCTGTCAAATCCAAATGTCACAATGACAGATAAGTACAAAACATTGTATAGCTATACCACCGTTACTCAACGTTTATTAGTAAGGGGGCCTGTGATTAAGTATTTTGCAACTTATTTATTGTGACTAATACCAGTACCAAACAATTTAAATAACAAACATTTTTTTATTTACAATAATAAAATAAGGTAAAAGGAACTTTATCAATTAGGGTTTGACGAAAGCTAAACTTAAAGTTGGCCTTTCAGTTCAATCACATGCTCACAACACATGCATGCACATGCACATGGTTTTTTAAACAGATACAAAAACATTTTAAAACATCGAGCTAGTTTTACGATTTTGTCTCGGTTGTTTATCTCATAAACTTATTTCACAGGTACCGACACTGACGCTACCTCCAAGATCCTAAACGACACTCAAAACAGTCTGCAGAGATCACAGCCAACAATCAACAAAGTTTACGAAATGCTGCACACGGTCGCAGTCACACAGAATCGGACAAATCTCAGAAACGAAGCCAATCTAAATGTCCAATATAGTATAAACTCTGAGGACGAAGCGAGTTCAAACATAACATATTTAAACTGTTGCGATGAAGACAAATATGAAGATGATATTAGTTTTAAAGAGGGTGCTCAAGTAATACATAAGGCGGTAGATAAAAAGAATAAAAAAAGGGCTGTGAGTGTGGTAAGAGGGGAAGATGATGATCAAGGAGTGACTACAGTGATAGCGATGCCGAGTCCGCCGTTGATGACAGAGAGGCGGCAGAGGAAGCCAGGAGAAACAGGATCAAGCGCGCCGCTGCTAAATTATATCTTCGACACATACTCGAACACGCACCACCACAAAAACGATAGGTGAGTGCCCCATCAATCAAATCTGACAGTGATGTATGCGAAAATTGATCTCGATTTCTATGACGTCGCAATACAGGCTGTAGTTAAATTAAATTTCAATTTCGTTTTCAAGGCTCTGTTTGCCAGCCCTTTGATTATTTAGCAAATAGTAACAGTATAATTTAATTAGGTAGTTGCTTGAGTTTCTCCCAATTAGAGCAGACGTTGATGTTAGCTTAATTGGATTGGATTTGAATGCAAAAAATTGCTGAGTAAAGCGGGATTGTTTGAGTTAATATTATCAATTCCGAAATTGAAGCTTTGTGGATTTTTTTACCATTAATAGGTACAAGAGCATTGACTCAAATTACACTTTGAATAAATCCTTTGTCAGAGTTTTATGAATTTTTAAGAGATTATTTGCTTTCGCAAAGAAAAAATGTTAATTATAAAACAATTAACCTACGACTCGCTATCTAATAAGCATTATAGTTGTTAGTTTTGTATCTAAAGTACCTCATAAAGACAACAGAATTATTTGATAATATTTATAAGTCCAAGAAAGATTATCTGTTTAATTTACATTCTTCTTAATTTGCATATTTCCTTGCTCGTATCGATATAGACACTTTTTTCAAATAATATGGTGATGAAAAACAAGACAAGCCTTAATCAATACTAGTCTCTTTAACAACATTTTTTTAATTGTTTTGCATTCTGGTCTTATTAATTTACACAGAGTGTCCCAAGAATAGAAGAAATCCCTCTGCCTTCGATCACTTTTTTTTCGCTGTTTTGCTGTATGTAATATTAACGCTGAGTTTTGTTACCCCCTTTATCCTGTCATTTTTTCTTGTAGACCTGGCAATGGGAACAGTATCTACGCAGCGGCAGCCCCTGAGATAGAGGCCTTGGTAGGATCCACAGCCCACCTGGACTGCAAAGTCGACGCGTTGCACGACAAATTGGTAAACTGATTGTTTTTTTAAACAAACACAAGCATAATAGTTGACAAAAACTTAAGTAAATAATTGGTGATATAGTTGGGATTTGCGAATAGCATGACATTTTTGAGTAACATTAATTAAAATTAAGTCGTAATCCCAAAAAAGATCTGACGCGATTGGGAATAATAAAATGTTAAAATGTAAATCTTTTTAAATTACAATAATTCTAGAATCGTAAATGATTGATGAATAAGTTTATTAGGAATTTAAACAGTAAACATTAACGCTTAGAATATAACTAACTCGCGGGCGTCCGCGACTTCGTACGCGTAGAATTAGTTTCCCGCTACTCCCCCCATTTCTTCCCGTTGGGGGTCGATTTTCGGAAAATCCTTTCTTAGTGCTCACTTACATCATAAAACAAACTCCTGTACCAAATTTCAAGTTTCTAGGTACAGTAGTTTCGGCTGTGCGTTGATATATAAGTCAGTCAGATTTGCCTTTTATATGTATAGATTTATAGTCCTGATTTCAATTTGTTGCTTTTGTAAAAAGTTTATCAATAATTTGTTATTCTTTGTGTTATTTGTAATCAAAGGCTACCCAACTGTGTAGCTACCAATCAATCAATCAACCTTTAATTCGTAATAATAGCAAACGAAGATAGTTTTTACACAAAAAGTACGTATACTTCATGTTTATTCATAAAACATTATTTTTTATCAGCCAAACTTTATCCCTCCAGATTCGCGAACAATGCGTCCCTGTAATTTGTATAAACTGTTCAACCTCGAAACTTGCGATCACCCTTGTTAGTGTGATAGAAACTAAGCGAAAATTATTCCGGGTAGTTATAGTGTGATAAAAGCTTTTTGTGTCGGTTGGAAACTGTACAACATAGAAACAATGACAGTTTAGATGTTTTGCCGCTGTGAAACTTTACGGAACCTTGTCATGTAAATGTAAAACAATAAGGTTTCAGCAGAAATTAGCTTTCAATGAAATGAAAATTCGATGAAATGACTGTCGGTGATTCAAGGGGCACCCCTTTGAGTCACGTGCGGGCCTATTATGGTCGTGTTTATCGACGTAGATAAGCGTAGATAAAACATCTGTCACTTTCTGTTCAGTAGTAAGTGCGAGAGTGACGGAAGCTTTAAGGACCGTACCAAAAAGAAAGTAGACAACTTCAAAATGTTATAACTTTTTTTCTGTGTGAAAACTGATAATGAAACAAAAAGAAACTGAAAAATAAGGTCTTTATAAACAGCTGTTTTGAATGAATTCACCGTATTATATCTATTTTGCCTGCAACCTAACTTTCTTTTTAATGTGTCTCATCTATTTATAGACGACCACTTTTGATACATTTTTAGATGCCCTGTTCCATTTTTTTTTAAAGTCGTTAACTGATGTGGCAGCTTTGACGTTTTTTAAGAGGTATCGATTCATGATAGCCCAATATCGCTCAAATGGGCGAACTTCTGGGCAATTAAGAGGACTCATATCCTTATTCACTACTTCTACCTTATAGGCTTTATACCCTTCCTTCGTTGTTTTAGAGTAATGACAAGAAGGCAAATCCGGCCTAAATAAAGTGCTAATCCTGTACTTCTTTATGAGTGGTAGTAATATTTTCGATAAGACGAGTGTCACGGTGTACCGCAGGCGGTCAAAGTCCCTGTATCGCAGAAGGATTGCGATCGCATAACGCTTTGACAAATCGCTTGCCACTCTAATACTATTTTGCCGAATTTCTCGATGATGATGGCCTTATCTTATCGAGTAACCTCCTTATTAGCCGGCACCGTAATAAGTTGAGGTCCTGGTAAGGCTTTAAAGTCCAATTTGCATAGGTCTCGTCATCCATTACAATGCCCTGATTTTTCTTGTTCAATATACGGTCGTATGATTTCCTTGTCCGTTTTCTGACAGTTATTGTTTGATTTTCATCTCGTTTTGGTTGTTTTTGTTTCTTATAGGTTTTTGGGTTGCATCTTAGTTTGATTCTTTGTACCATAGCCGAAGAAGTTTTGGCTCTTTTTGCCGCATCTCTTATTGAAAGGGACGGATTTTGTTTAAACATTCTTACAACTTTCTTTCTAGTGCCAAGTCGATTGTCACTGGTTTTCTTCCAGATTTAGGCAAATCTTCGAGAGTACAGAAATCACTTAATTTCTTTTTTATATTTTGTACGCCCGCGGGACTCAACTCGTACTTTTTAGCCAGTTTTCTTATCGTCATACCGTTTATTTTGCACCAATCGTCCAAATATTTTTTTCGAATGTGTTAGTTAATTTGCCCCATGTTGACGGTTTGACAAAAATAGCAATTATTTTTGGTTTCAATTTAAAGAAAAGGATGTAAGTTCGGTATTAAAAAAAAATATATGTCTATTTTATGTACGTGCTAGTTTTTAGAGATGCCGAAAGTTGTCTACTTTCTTTATGATACGGTCCTTATCCACTGTGATAAAGGCGACCATAATACGGGCCGTGTAATTGTTGAGCATTCCAAATGACGCAAGTATCCCTCATGGTGCTCATTCGCAGGTATCTTGGGTGCGTCGGAAAAGTGACGAAGCAGCCATGGAACTACTTACCACTGGAACGCAACAGTACACAGCCGATGACAGGTATTCAATAACAATAAATGAAAAATTAAAACATCCCTTACATAAAACTGAGAACCGTATTTGAGTTCTCTTCATGAGCCTATTCGATTGTGTTTTACGAGTACATGAAACTCAGCTAAGAACTCCAAAAATAAAGCCTCACAAATAAATTCTGCATTTAAATTTTTGATCATACTTAGGTGATAATAGACGGACGGAGGGAGACACAAACCTATCAACCTTTTTACAAGCTTTTTATGAACTTTAAATGTTTGTACGTCTGTCAGTTTCGGTGAAATAGACTCACAGTCAATTTTAATGGAATGGGCTGAAAGGACAACCTTAATTGATTTTTTTGAGTCGACTGATAAACCTTAAGTCCGCCATTTGTACCTACTTTGTGTATTGTGCAATAAAGTTTAAATAAATAGATAAATAATAACATTATAATATTATAACACACACAACACACATACACACACAAATTATATTTTTGGTTTGGTCATTTAGAAAGAAGAGTTACGAAAGAGATATGGCGAGCGAGAGTGAGCGGAGATGTTGGTAGGGGACGTCCTAGACGGACGTAGTTACGGTGATCAGATTCGCGATGTACTGAATAAGGGCCAAATCAAAAGCACCCGAAACCGACGTACGTGCATGAAGAGATTGATGAATGTAGAGGAAGCGAAAGTTGCATGTTTGGACCGGTGCACCAGGCGTTCCATAGTCTCTGCCTACCCCATTGGGAGACAGGCGTGAAGGTATGTATGTGTATGTATGTAATTTTAAATAAATCCGATAACAATGCATTATTATGGTATCTACAGCTAATCTGCGATGGAGTCGGAAGGTGGCGACATGATCTCTGCTATAGGTACTGAACGTAAACCCACCGTGTTGGGACTTATTTGTTTCGTCTTGACAGATAGTAACTTGGCAAAAAAAGTCAGTCGGCCACAAAAGCTTGTCCCATATATTATTTTTTGGACAGAAAATTATTTTGTTATCTAAGATTAAAAATCCAAACATAATAAGAATAACAAGAATACAACACAACACAAGAATACAAGTATATATTACAAGAATTGTATAAGTAGCTACTTGTACCTATAACTAAAACGGCCTGCTTTGATCTAAACAGTAACTTAATATTTTCGCGAAACGAGTGAGCTATTTGATATTTAAAAAGGAAGAGGGTCTTGAATAAAACCTTCAATGGATTTAAAACAGATTTTAATGGTTTACGATTTACATTACATTACATTACCTACATTACATTACACTTACCTAAAATTCAACGGGAAAACACATAATTCCCGCATTGAAAATCGGAAACTCTGAAAGGTAATCGCGGTCAGTACGATTTTTTTTCACTACACAGTGTCGCCTTTGCTGTCAAGTAAATAAAAGTTACCATATCAAAGGAAAATAATTTGAGATTTTGTTAGTAAACTTGATAAATAAATCACACATCAAAACTCATGCCTTATAGTCGAAAACAAAAAGCCTATTTATAATTATTAAAACTAAAATTTAGAGCCTTTGTCTATCTGTCATGTTCCAGGGTTCAACGGATAAAACTTCGTAAAATTAAAACGTCTTACAGTTCAAGGTCCGTCCACAGGTTCTCGGCCCGCTTCATCCCCCCCGACATCTGGCGGCTGCAGGTGAAAGACGTGCGCGCAACCGACGACGCGCACTATGACTGTCAGTTGTCTGCGCACCCGCCGCGCACGGCGCGCGTCACGCTGCGGGTACCAGGTAAACCTTAAAACGTGAATGACAAGCTTAAATCTAATCAATAGTAGATCAAAGGGAATGACACCAATTATAGCCCATGCCTTGAATCCAATAGGTTTTATAACTCGTTCGAAGAACCCGCAAATGGATGCTAGGTATAATATTGCCATTAACGGGTTGCACAAGGTTAATACTCATTATAATAAATGGTGGCACAATGAATGGCAGGACGCAAAAATCGGGTCGTCATCATTACAACAATTTGGACAGAAGATTTGATATTCACGAATATTTGGCAAAATATCGCGCCAACTGACGCGATGGTTTAACCGTTCATTACCAGTTTATGTAGCTGTCGGTTGACAAATTCGTGTGCAACCGTTCCGCGGATTAGTAGACGTTGGCGGAGACTAGTAGGCTGTGAAGCAGCAAAGGAACCAAGCTGTACAAGAGAATCAGGAAGAAATACGATGACGGAGGAAGCGAGGTGATTAGTATGCTTTCTTTCCTCGCTACACAGATTGCTGTAACACCCTGTTTACCTCGTTCGTTCGACACCCCAGAACACGGCCGTATTATAAGCTGTTAAAACCTGCCAATATTCAAACAAATACTAAAGGGGGCTATAGGGGGTCCTGGAGCGTTACTTGAGCAGACTGCTATAGGTTGCATATTACGTCCAAGGAGCATCATCGCCGTACTGAAATCACAGGGCCAATAAAGTTATTTTGGACTTATATCAGATACTCGTGCCATCAATAATGTATATTAAACTTCAAACAATCCATTAGGCAAAACCGCGGGCATGCCGAATCAGTCTAATTGCTCAAATTAATCCTAGAGACAAATTGCCCTAATCTTGTCAATCACGCTTCGCAAATCACGAATTTCACGTGTATTGGATGGATAGTCTGGGCAATTAGATTTAATATCCAGGGAATGGATTCTATTACGCCGCGGGCTTCTAATTTGTCAACCGAAATGACAAAGTGTCAAAGTACTCACGGCCTTTGAACTCACCCTTACCTTGATATTAATTTCATAGCTAACGATGCTAACGAAAACAGGATTTTTCCGGTAAATAAGTCGATTTGGGTATTTGTGGTTTTCTTATGGGGTGGTCTGTTTTCAAACCAATTCAGAACATCCTGTACCTATGCTGAGGTAATATTAGATGTTGATTGAAATAAGTAAATTGGAGTTTTAGGAAAGTACCTAGTTGCTGCGTGTAAATTTATAATTATTGACTTGTTTTTTTGCGTCGATAATGCAAAACTGGCTGAATCGCCCCTTTTTATGCATTTGTTTGTTATAAATATAACTTTTTCTAATAAGGTAATGTGAAGTTTACCATATATTATTGACAATATACATGAAAGACGCGTTTGTTCTTTCTAATAATGGCGGACAGTAAGCTGTAGAAGTCTAAGAAGGTCTTTTTTTGTATTTTTCTATTTATAAGCGCGCTGGTTTCCGCAACTCGACGTCTAGCGCCCATTTTGCGTGTAGTTGAGATTACCACATAATGTTCAGTCCAGCCATCCTAACTCCTTGAGGATACCCACCGAACCTTTAATGTCAGCGGATGCCTCGGAGAGACACCTCAGCAAAACGAGGTGTTTAGCCCTGTACTGCGCCACCTCGGTGCAATTCAGCACTACGTGGGCGGCTGTATTCTTCTGTCTCCATGCACGCACGGTACAGAGGGCTGAATTCATCATTATTATTCCACAGAGGTGTCAGTGCGCATCGTAGACGGCGCAGGCGCCAAGGTCTCCGAGCAAGTGTGCGAGGTTGGCAGCACTGTCGCGTTGCGGTGCGAGGTGAGGGGCCTCAAGATGGAAGGAGGGCCTACCCTCCTTTGGTTCAGGAGGGACACCCTCCTCAATGATGACACAACTAGGGGGGGAATCAGGTGCGTATTACAATGTTACTGACTTTTCAGTGAGCAAAGATATGATGCATTCAGCAAACGTTCTCGATATCGAAAATGTAAAGGATTGACGTAAGCTGCCGGAGGTTCGCGTCGAAAACTTAATTATGTCAATTATATCTTAATGCATCTTGCCAAGATCCCCCGTTCCTACGTTTCTTAAATTGTATCTTAATCTACCTGTATCTTAATGTTTATATGATGCAACCACATCGATAACCAATACTTTAATGACATGCAATACTTTAATGTTAACATTAAAATACAACCACAGAAACAGGTTTCTTAATATAGGCCATATGTACGAGGGGTGATCCATAAGTTTTGAGAATCAGTATGAACCATCCACTTAATGATATTCTTTTAATGTGGAATATACCACGGCACTAATCAAAATTAAATTAGAGATAATTTTTTTTTACATTATTCATTTGTTTTTCTGCGAAAGCTAAACAAAAAACATCTGTATGAACAATTTTACAAGACGGCAAAAATAAGAGTTCGTTTTGTAATACTTTGGAGCGGTGTGGAGAAAGTTCTTTTACACTAATAAAAAATATTGTTATTAAAAATGAAACCTTGATTTATCATTATGATTTAAAGGATTAATAAGTTATCATTGCAGTGGTATTTTTATCTCCAGCTCTGTAACCAAATTTTTTGGGTGGTTTTTTCGGCCTTATCCAGGACTATTGAGGCCTACAAATAAATAATGTGACATTAGTTTTTAGCCATTGAGTTCAAATAATCTCGGAGAGTTATATAACATTATTCTATCATAGTTATGGGAAAATATTAAAAATAAGATGAAGAAAAAAAAAACGAATTTGCGACAGGAATTGTGCTTCAGAGCCTTCTAATTGACAAGGGTGCTGCTCATCGACCAAAGATCAAAACTGATAACCGCTGTCCTCGTTATTTAGGCCTAACTTTCGACTACTACTTCTCATTCACCGATATTCAAAAAAAACTATATAATAATCACGAGCTGGTGATGACTTAGGGAAGGTACAAAATTTGACCATTTAGAACTCCAAAAGTAAAATTATTTTTATAGTGGCAAAATAAAACAATTGAATGAAGTTAATAAGTGTTTGGAAATATAGAAAGTGTGCTTATTCCAATTAAAATATAACGATTTATATATTTTCCATTTTTAATACCGATTATCAAAACTTATGGATCACCCCTCGTATATCGTTTCTAAACATATTTTAGGGAAGTTATGATAATGAATGTAGATAAAAATACTTACGATGTGTTCTTATTTTAAATTGCAGCGTTCGTACGGAATTCGGCCCGAACGGCGCCAATTCCGTGTTACGCGTAGCGCGCGTGCGCGGTGACGACGCCGGCCGGTACACTTGCAGCGTGGCGCGTGCGCCGCCCGCGACGCCGCCCGCGCAGGTCCTCTTACACGTTATTAAAGGTTGGCCATTTAATTACTTAAAGAAGAATTAGGGCCGGCTCAGACGGACAGCATTGAACTGCAAAATTGAAATTCGAGTGCAGTTGTGATGCAGTTGACGTAACTGCATCAAAACTACATTACAACCGTGTAACCGCTTCGAGTTGGCGTGCAGTCCTGTCGACCGCACACCGACTGCAAGCTAGTTGCATTGCTTTACTGCAGATTGCTTGTCTTTCGGTCATTCCCCCCATATTGGTCAGCTCAATATATATTTAATTGATCTTTAACTATGTTTTCAATTTAACTATAAACGTCTTCACTCGCTATTAGTTTAATAATTTGAGACTCGGCCTTTTGGAGTCAACCGTTACCGAGGAAATTGGGATAGAACAAAAAAATAACCCACTGTTTTTACATTCTAATTCGAAAGAATGGGTAATTTTAAGAGACCAAGTTCATTAATTTTGTATTTGACCCAATAGTTTTGAAAATCTTCATTTATTTAGCAGACATTTTATGGATGACATGTTTTTTTTAAAATTTGGGCTGGCATTTTCTAATAAATTACAACAATTCAATTATATATAATGATATAAAGTGATTCTAATAATGTATTAAAACATACTATTTCAAGCGGTTTTCTCCTAACCCGTAAGATACACCTAGGAGGGCTTCAAGCCAAAAACGAAAGTCAAACAAAGGTTAAATATACTTTTGTCGAAATATCCGAAATAGATAAACATTTCAAAAACCCATTCCTCGAAATGGTTTTCGAATTAGAGTTATTATAAAATTATGAACAATCCCAATAAAATTATTGTTAGAATATTCTCACTCCGCCATTATTGAAGTTAGTCTTCAGTACAATTGATCTGTGGCTCTATTCTGCTCGGCAAAATCATATTGATTTTGACGTATTACCTCGGCCGCCATTACTGTCATTTAAATAAGAGCTATCAAAACGTTGGAAATATAATAAAATGTCAAAAGCAATATGGTTTTATCGAGTAGAATAGGGCCACAGATTTATTGTACTGAAGACCAACTTCAGTAAATAAGCAGGATCAACGCATGTTGCCAAAACATATAGTCGCGATATGAAAAGGTTCGTCACTTTTCGACTCTATTTCAATGCCGTTAAGGTCCAAAAGTGACGAACCTTTTTATACCTCGACTAAACATAGAATTTGCATTCCAAAAACAGCCTGCTTAGGGTAGCTTTATGATAGAGCTTTAAAGCTTGATCCCGAACGTGAAAGCTCCAATAAAATATGTGCTTCGTAAGCGTCCTGCGAAGCTCGTAACGTCTGAATTCGTACAGAATTGCTGTAGGTACATATCATTTTTTATTCGGAATTGCTTTCCGTCGCGAAACGCAAACTCGCGACAGGATATGTGACTGAACGTTTACACTACGTCAGTGTGATTTATAAAATAAAACTCGACATGATCACAGTATAAACAGTAGTTCGTCTTCAAACAAAGTTATATTGCGCGGCTTGCATGTGTGCGTGCCTCCACTACAACCAGACTCAACAGGGGTGTTATTCTCTTATAAACGGCGTTCGGTCGGTTGAAAGAGTGAACTAGTGAACGCGGTGCAGCTTATATAAACCGGCTAGTTTAAGTAGTCCGGTCAGAGCGTACGAAACATATTTTAGCGCGTGCATTCTCTATTAGGCGTCTGTCGATAAGATCGAATGTATAAGACTGCCTAATTGAGAATTCACGCGCTAGCGTCCGAACGCCAATAGGTAACGGAAACTACTAAAGGGCTGCAGGTGAACTACTTTTCTATTTATACTATGACGCGATGAACGACGTGCTACTAAGTTAATCAAACAGACTGTTAAAATAAAAAAGGTTGCAGCGTGTATTCGATAGGTCATTTTATTTGTGCGCATGTAAATAAAATTTAACTATACATTTTATCGTGTGAGCTTTGTTTTAAAGTGAAATAGCTATACTTTATCTTTTGTACAATTCTAGCAAGTTTCGAAAAAACGGCGTTTTTGCTGTGCGATCAGAGGGCTTATTGTCTAACGCACTCGCAATCACGATCGTTTTCATTTTGAAAATCGAAGGCTTGTCTGCATACAAAATGAAAACAATTGCTCCACTTTGAAGGCGGTTGCGATTGCGATTACGTACGTACGATTTTGGCCATCTTTACACCGTTTTTGGCCACTCTAGTTTTTAGCTAATTTCTAAAGAATTATGAAATTACACAAATATTTATAAATATTATTATTCTAAATTTTACAGTATTTTCGATACTCATTTCTACCTAAAGTGGCCAAAAAGGGTACAGTGGCCACAAAGGGTACTTACACCCTGCCTTTTTTCCACAATCTTAGCCCATCTTGCGTCGATATCATTCTCATATTGTCGACGTTATGACAACGCTTAATTTTAAAGATCAGTTCGTTGTTGACGTTACGTCAACAGTGTCTTTACGATATCAAAGCGAGAGGATTAAACAAATGAATAAAGACCTGAGGCTTCTATTCTACGACGATAAACAATATTGCTTTTGACCAGGGGGGTTATTATGACAGCAATGCAGTTCAGTTTACGCTGAGAGAAAAGGACAGAGCTATACAACTGCAATAGCTCTGTCCTTTACTCTCGCCGTAAAATGAACTGCATAGCTATGTCATAATAACCCCCCTGTTATTGTATTGTCATCGTTTTGATAGCTCTTATTTAATTGACAGTAATGGCGGCCGAGTTAAAAACAATACTATAAAGAAGCTTCCCCGCTGAGAGAATTTGGCGCGAACATCGAGTGGGGTGTAACGTCCACACCACTCGAATATTCACGCGAATGCTCTCAGTGGGGACGCTCCTTAACACGTCAAAAAACAATACTGGGGGGTTACCATGACTTACAAAAGCAGTTCAGTTTAGGTTGAGAGAAAGGGACAGAGCTATAGCAGTTACATAGCTCTGTCCCTTTCTCTCAACCGAACTACTTTAGTATGTCATGGTAACCCCCCTGTTTAACGTCGAAGAATAGACGCCCGTTGAAAACGCCGTCTCTGAATACACAATGGCTGTCAACAGATGCCATTGCAATTATCTAGATCTGGCTATAGTATACTGTTAGTCCGGTTGTAACTAGGAAATGCAATTTAACCGGTTATTAACCGTTTTTGTATGAAAATAACCGGTTAATACTGGTTTTAACCGGTTATTTGCATTCCCTAGTTGTAACCAAAATCCGACCGTTGGAGTAATTACAACGTCGTGGGACAGCTTATCGAGTGACTTCCAAATGCAGAACCTAATTCTCTAGCAATGTGGTTCTGTTTCTAAATTTAACTATTGTAAATGCTTCTTTTTAAATAATCTCCCTTATTTTTAAACACACATGAGCTTTAAATGTTTGGTCTTAATAATAATAAACCTGTTATTACCGCAGTTTGAAATAATTTTACGAGTTCCCGATATTTCGACAATATCGCAAATTTGTTGGAATATTGCGAATTCGTAAAAACGGCGATAAATAACCGTTTATTATTATTAGTGCCATTAATAATAACCATGGTTGTTTAAAGGAAGTGTACGAGTATATTATGTTTTTTAACTATCGTTGTGACAGTTAATAAGGATTGTAATATTTATCAATACCTATGGCCTCTTTTCTCCTTTCATTTTAGCCCTAAAACAAAGGTATTGTTCATGACTCAGCCGCCTGCAGTCACGAGATGTCATAAGAGCTGTAATAACGTTAAAAATACCGGTAAAAACAACATAGAATCCTTATTAACCCCCTTACTAATAAACGTTGAGTAACGGTGGTGTGGCTAAACCATGCTTTGTCCTTATCTGTCAAATTCAAATGTCACAGTGACTGATAAGGACAAAGCATGGTTTAACTACACCACGGTTACTTAACGTTTATTAGTAAGGGGGTAAGTATTTAAATCGATGTCTAGTACCCATAGTACAAGCCTAGAGCTTAGTTTGGGTCTAGGTCAACTGCTGTGACATTGTCCCCTGATATTATGATATTATAATTATTACATTGGGCCCTTGCCTAGGGCCCGTAACATGGTCGCCTTTACCTCGATAGATAAAGCATCCGTCACTCCCGCACTGACATATTGGTCAGAAAGTGACAGATGTTTTATCCACGCTTATCCACATTGATAAGCACGACAATAGGCTCTCAGGACGGCGAGGATCATTTTTCCTTTTGACTTGTTTGTCGCTTGGGTTCTACTTAGTCTGTTACAATAGAGACGGAGACGCATTGAGTGACAAGAGGAAAAACACAGCCTATGCTAGCCATATAGCAGTTGCAACAAATAAATTTAACCCTTAAGGTCTCTACCCACTACACCGTATCACACTATGACCGTACTATGAACGTATCAGACCCAGAAGGTAATTAGTATTAAAATGTTGGTCGGTGACGGAACGGTCTTGTGGGCATAGTCTCATACTTACTTTTCAATACAAAGATATATTTTTTATCTGACACGTTACTATTACGGTCATGGTGTGATACGGTGTATTGGGCAGAGACCTTTAAAGTTATTAAAAATTATAACCTTTTAAGTTTTGCTTAGCGATTCCGTTCACAGTATAAAGTTTTTCGCTAATTCTCAAGGAACTGGTTAGTTTTCCAGCATAAAAATACTATGCTGGAGGACAACCCAGAGGGCTTATTGTCTAACGCACTCGCAATCGGAACCGGCTTCAAAGTGGAGAAATTGTTTTCATTTTGTATGCAGACAAACCTTCGATTTTCAAAATTAAAACGATCGTGATTGCGAGTGCGTTAGACAATAAGCCTTCAGGTTTATAACTCGCAATTTTTGCCGTCTCAAAATTCCAATGCTTTAAATACAATGGGACGTGTGTATAGGCGACCCAGTCAAGAAGCAGGTTACGTACTTACTTAATAAGTCAATACAATAATACTACCTACACTCAGGCTGCGGCTCCACTGAGACGGAGATGAGCGGAGTGGAGCGGTGCTGTGCCATTATTAACCAATAGAATCTAAACTAACGTGCGGAAGGACCACTTGACGTGACCGCATGCGCCTTCTATTGGTTGATATTGGCACAGCTCCGCTTGTCTCCGCCTCAGTGGAGCCGCACCCTCAGCCAGTGGTATCAAAAATACATAGACAACGATTATAACAACGGTACAATAAGGTCTTTGTTTCATTCCGCTTTATCTTTGCTTTTCGTGATACATTGCGTCGCTGAAAACTCTCGGCTCAAACATGTTAAAAATACCCGTCAATGGATTGCTACAAGCATACGGGCTATCAACCAATGAAACTGAGCCTTGACGTTCTACTGCCCTAAAAAGAAGTGTTTTGTTTTCAGAGTGAATGTATGTTTATGCTTACTTGTTACAGGCGAGAGCCTTGCGGAGCTTCACCAAGGAGGCGGGGCGTTGTATCACTCCGCCTGCGTTGCGGTGGTCACACTGGCATTGTGCGTCGGTTTTTACGTCTAGTCATAATTTGTTTATTAATAAAATGTTCAAGTATACTAAGCATTTTATTTACTTAACAACATTTATCGATACTATCCTACTAATATTATAAATGTAAATATAAATCTGTCCGTCTGTGTGTGTGCCTGTCTGTTACGCTTTTACGGCTAAACCGCTGAACCGTATTGATGAAATTTGGTACATTGATATCTTGAACCCCGAGGAAGGACATATCCCGGTTCTTGTCCCGAAAAAAAAAACCGTTCCCGATTGAAGAGCTATACCCGGCTTTAACACTAACGGAGACGCGGGCTAGTAGCTAATAAAACAAAGTGAAGTAGGTAATACACGATAAAACTGCAAAAGTGCAATCAAGAAAAACCGGTTCAGTGCGAGTCGGATTCGCGCGCCGAGGGTTCCGTACCGCACAATGGGTATTATTATATTCCAATTTTAATAGAATCAGCTCGAGGTCAGCTCGCACTTGACCATTATTTAGTGGTTTTTTTCAGGGTTTGTAATATAATCATATTAAATTTAACGCTTGTACGTTTTATCGTTTTTCGATACAATAAAAATTAAAAAACGTTTCTTGTATGGGGATTTTATTATTTCACTTTCTTTTTTTATTATTTGTTAGTAATAAATAACACATTCTGAATAAAAAAAACTACAAGCTCAAAAGATACAGCTATTTAAAGTTAGAACGGACGGAACGACGGACAGCGTATGCATATTTATTAATATACCCTATACCCTATTGGGTCCCGTTGGACGTCGTTCTAGTACGGAACTCTAAAAAAAAACACACAGCAAAATTAATAATTCTCACTCAGTTGTCATGTATTTTTGTCCCTAGCGTTTTATCCTATTCAAGACCGTCTGAAATAGATCGTTGTTCAGCGGTAGGTATCTGCCTCTAATTTGAAATTGTTTCTGTTTTTGGCAGTGTTAAAAAAAGATTATTTTGTTTTGTATCGTAAACTGACACAAAAACGAAGATTTTTGTTTTCAAAACATTCTAAATATACTAACAGCGTCCCGAGTTAAATATACTTACAAACAATGATGAATTTGTTTTGTATAATTTTCGCCCGGGGTCGACGATGTGAAAAGGGCTTATGAAAGTAACATGTTAATATTCTGCACGAGGGAATAGGTGACACCTGTTAAGCCCTGGTACGGGGAATGTGTTACGAATATATCAAATATTACAACAAGATTACAGAGCTTTGCCTATTACAAGCCTAGCAGTAAATATTAATTAATGATCGGTGACCGGTAGCAATTCTTCGACGAAAGTGTAACATAGATATGATTATATTTAAATTTCGTGCACAATTTATACATTAAAAATGTATGCAGTTTTATTATCGAGGTTTTAACATATCTTTAACGATGAAGTATCGGTTTACAACTACGCACCTCTCACATAAAGTTGAAAGGTATAAGGCTCTTTATATAAATGGATCCTCAATGATAAAATGAATCGATTGGCAATATCAAACATAGAAAAATGATAATTTACTATAACAAACTAAATTCAATGAGTTTTAACAAAATGTAAAATTATTGTTTTATTTTTAACAACACAGACTTATCCATATTAGTTATTACGTTATGACGTTAAAGTGACATAAAATGCTACCGGTCACTAATAATAATACAATCAACAGGGACGACATCACACAAATTTACTGAAAAAAAATCGTTTGCTTCTAACAAGTTTGTGATTGTTGTGCAAAAGCGTCTTGATTCCATACGAGCCTAACAAGAAGTTAGATAGGGCATAAGTACCGGTTTTGGCCATCTTTTCATCGTTTTTTGCCACTCTACATTTTAATAAATATGTAAAGATTTATGAAATTACTCAAACATTTTTGTATTTTATCTTTATACTAATCTTCAGTCTTAACTATTTATGAATATTAGGTATATTTAATTTTAAAGCATTTTTGATACTCATTTCGACCTAAAGTGGCCTCAAAGGGTACTTCTACCCTACGTCAACTAAGTTGTTAGTGGAATCACTGAAGAACTTGCTATTGTTACTATCATCTTTGGTTGTTATAAGTCACTAACATCATAACTATTGCATTCATTTTTTGTCAACTGAAAGAAAATATCTCTTCGTTGGCGACACTAAGAACCCCCGTCCGGCCGTTAAGAAGTCAATCCTGACAGCTGTCATCGCAGTACAATTTATAACCTATTCTTGGGTTTGAGGTTATAATTTGTACTGAAATGACAGGTGTCAGGATTTACTTCTTATCGGCCGGGCACTTTAAGCGCTATGCTTGACAAAGATAAACATACTTATATGAAGAAATGCATACTTAAATACATAGAAAACATGCTTAACTCGGAAAAAATACTTCAGCTCATAACACTTGTCCTTACCGGGAATCGAACCCGAGTTTCGTAGATGGGGTAACAGAACTAGTCTTATTATTTATTTTTTAAATGTTACTTATTAACTTGCTTATTTCACAAAACAACGTTGGCGGACTCAACGTCAAACCGCCGTACTCAGAGATATTTTCGAAACAATTCATTCGTTCCTTTTTCAAACTTATGTAAAAAAAACATCACTAGAGAACGATATGGTTATTAACTGACTCGTCTGTGAGGTTGTAAGACATAACACACATATCCATATGTATTTATGGACTTAATTTCATGAATACCTATACTGACAAAAACACTCAATTATTGACATCAAATATTTTTTTAAGCCGGTTTTCCTGCTATGATTCTATTTATGAAGCAAGTTACGTAAAAGAAATGATGTCAACACGAATGAATTGAATGAATTAATTCCCCCACACAGTTTGTAAAAACTTCTTCAAACGTTTCGTAACAAAAATACATTTCACTTACAAAGCAATTTATTTATACTTCGAGTACATTGACATGAATAAGTCTTTCTCAGCTTTTTATTTTCAATGCCAAATTGCTGAAAAGCTTTTTATAAGTTGCCAATATTAGTAACTTATTTTCTTCCATTCAAAGCTGAGCATTAATATGTAATGCGAAAAGTTTGAGTCATATGAATGAAGTAACGAGCGACTTTCCTAATGAATTATGACAGCCATGAAAGGTTAAAAAAGATTTCTTTGCTAGTTATAATACCAAAAGGCCTTTGTGCGAAAATAATAAGCGTTTCCCGACTAAGCGTTAAGCATTAGCATATTAGAAATTCAGAATATTTATTTCAAACAACGGCGTTATCTATGGACTACGCCCAAATTTACCTGAAAGGGTAATTCCAAATTTCATACAAGACCGACGTTAGGAATAATGGATTTCCATATTTATGAGAAGACTCTGTAACTGAGGTACTAAATGTTATTCGATAGTCGGCTAGCCCTATGAATATTGAAGTCTATTCACAAGTAAATTCGTTTAACTATTATGCAAAGTATACATTCAGCATAATTATCTCTATATTATCGTAAAGCTAACTAGACACATATTTTAGCCTCGCGGAAATTGACTTTGTGGTCCTAGAAATATTAACTAGAGTATAACAATGATTAAGTGTTAAAATTAATCGAAAAATGTATACAAAAAAATTAAACTCTAACGAATATGTTGTACAATATTAATGAAAGTAGCTAAAATCATAAAAAAATTACCCAACGTTAATTTGGCATCCTGGTCACGGCACCAGAATTTGATATTTCAAAACATAACGTTCAATGGCTTTGAAATTAATATCGCTGTTCATTCATACTGCTGCACATGAAAGCTTGAGTTCATTTGGTTCACTGTGACGTTCTTCCTATGCAACGGATATTCAGTTTACGTATACATGGCTTAATAATTCTAGCTGCATGTGTTGACTTTTCCACTGCAGCGTTGTAAACGTGAGAGTGGATACGTCCGGAAACCTACGTGCAGTGACGTCATTCAGTCGTGCTTGCTACAGGTAAAGTATGGACATTTGTAAATGTTAATGGATGTACAAAGTAACGACCAAACAAACATTAGCTTGCGCTGGAACTTCTGGCCACGTCTACACTACTACCAAGAGAGTTCGGATAAAATGTTGTGTTCAGGTATCTAACAGTTTGAATAAGGTTGGATTATTGAGCTACCTAGTTTACTTTGAAGGTATGTACATACCTAAGGGGACATTGCTAAGCGCCAAAAAATAAAAACAAAATGCTATATCTAAATAAACTAATCATTTTCTTTCTTTTATTGATAATGGGTTTGCTCCTGACTAAATTTTGCCCTTGGAAGACGAAGATTTTATCGACGACGAAGCGAGTTCACGCAGCAGATGCCTATTTACCCTAGCTACTCGTAGTAGAAGGTGAAAACCAGTGATAGATATTTTGCTACAACTCTTTTGCAAATGAAATCATTTCAAAATTAGGTTAGATAAGCAACATAGAAAACTTATCCAAATATCAAATCTATAGAACTGTTAAAATCAAATTAGTACTAATGAACTGGGTGTAAACGACCGATTAAACGGCATTCGCGGAATCCCATTCACAGCGGATGCAGTCCGCAAACTAATCTAACTTTAGTAAAGTTGCATCAGATAAAAGGAGTTCAATTAAATATATAGGAGCAAAGACTATCAAAGTTAAGTAATTATCGGAGTTGCAATTGAGGCATCACAAACAAAGTTTAAAACAGAATACTGCGGCTGGGAGGAGCCATCCAGCGAGTGGTCAGTTGAGCGTTCTGCGGACCACATTCACTGGCCATAGATATCTTGAATCTCTTAACGCACTCACGTGTGTGTTTTATTATTATACGGATAAGATGAACGATCGCACAGAGTACGTAAAAGTAAGTGGGATCAGAGGCCCATTAACAAAATCAAGATTGCAATGATAATCTAAAGACAGAAAATGCGTTGCGAAGCTTTATTTAGGAGAACTAAAATTGCCTTTACAGACCCTGCACAGCATCCAACAACCTCTAAATTGAGTTACCAAGCCAGTGTAACAATCTCGTATAGTAAAATCAGAACTCGAAAGTATAGAAAAGGTGCCAAACTAACATTTAAACTACATCGTTAACCTATTACGTTATTCATAAACGCACTAATTAACGTGTTAAAGTTAAAAGTATGTTTTGTTGCTTTCTGTCGGATGCAAATGGGAAAAGGAAAAATAGATCAAACCTTTTCCGCGTTTAGACTTGACAGAAGCGCGTGAAGATAACCCTATGCACTCCTATTAATTCTACGAGACTAAAACTCTTCAACCGAAAAGTTGTCCTCGCGTTTGATATCCATGGACTTATTTAAATAATAAGTTCACGGTGATTGTTTAAAACACGACGTTGGCGAAATACACTTTGTATAAAACAAGAAATAAAAGTCATTAATTAAGAAAAAAACACACTTTAGCTTTATAAATAAGAGGTTTTATGTACCTATATAGTTCTATGATATCCTACTACCCAACTTTCTTTTCTGCAAGCTGTCAAACGGTCGCGTCGAGCGCCTACGTCAATTCCATACATTTTATCAATTATCGAAAATCGTTTACTCTAGCGTTAAGAAACTCGTCTAGCCTCACTGATGTTCTAAAGTATTCTGCCCTCCTTCGGAAAAAAGCACATCTGTATGAATTGTACTGCACTTCCAACCTTATAACCTTTAAGAGTTTAATATGCTTCTATGAATTAATTGCACTTGTGCCTTTTCTCCGAAGGAGGGCAGTTTGCTCTGTGGTCTAATAGTGGAAAGACCTGGTTTCGACAGTTCGCAAGGTTCACTTAGTTTTGATGAAGGGTCGCCTGAGTGGACTAAAGCAGGGCGTTGACTAGCGGCGGGCGTATTGGAATTCTGTCAAATGATATTGAGTCCAAGAGGAATTTAATCGAAGGATTTACTAGGTAAATTACTGAAGGTATAGCCAACTCAATGCTAATATAAAACGAATCATTAAGAGAGGTTCTTCCACAAATTGACCCAAACCCAAACGAAGCTCTAGATTTGACGATAAACAAACTTCTATTGAGAAATAAATACTTATTACACTTTGAAAATATCCCAGTCTCAGAAAAAAATACTCGCGTTGCGCTTATTCAAAAATATTTCCACAGCTGGACATAAGGTCCTAAGAAATGCCACAGTCTTGCTATATGGGTTAATTTCAAAATTATTGTACGTTGTTATAAGGACTCAATTAAAAAGTCCTTCTGTTTGTACTTTTTTCGATTGTGTGACGAAAATCAACCATAATACCTATTTAATTGTGTGACTGATTTTCGTTACACAATCGAATACAGTTGTCTAAATTAAGACCTTATGCATTTACAATAATTTTTAAATTCACTTATTCTCATATGCTTTACTTGCTTTAAGAAGAATTTTGAACATTAATGAAGATTATTATTGTACGTAGTTGAGAACTTTCTTCCATTGTGTAAAGAAAATTATTGCTGACAACAGTAGGTATTTCTTTTTCCCTACAGCAATCATATGGTTAATTTTCGTTTCACAAAAAAAAAACATAACGTGTTTTCAAATTGAATCCTAGATAGGTACAATGTTTTTTAAGCCCGTACAGCATTTATTTAAGTAATTCGCTATCGAACATATTTTAACAAAATAAGGGATAAACTTTGCAGAGAAAATATATATAAGAATATATCGCGTCCCGCTTGCGGTGCTGTGATTCGGATTTCCCTCGGGACAGCGGAAATTCAAATAAAAAAATGGTGGAACTTTACGCCGTTGACTAAAAATCTGCGTGGGCGGAAACATATTTGGTACAGATTTAACGGATTTAAATGATAAATGTTTCTAGAAAAGCTTTTACAGTAAGTAACATTCATTTTTATTAGGACACACTTGTTTTACTGCTGACTTTAGTAAATATTTTACTACTATTATTGGTTTATACAAAATTCAAAGTCTTTAAAACACCAACTAGCAGCTTTAAACAATTACTGCGGTCTCATTGGAATTACATATTTGGTGTCTCACATTTCATTAACTCGCATACGTGAAACAAAATCATTTAGCAATCAAAACTTAGTTGAAATGTTTTAAGTATTAGATGTACATGAAATATGAAAGTATTTGATATACATAACTATAATTATCATTATTAATCCCGAGATTTATCCTAATTAATGGAATACAGATTATAAATAGACTAATGAGAAATTTTCGTGTTTTTATTGTTAGCTGAAACGTAGACCGAATTCTCGACTTTAAGTTACGTCGTTTAACTCAAATTATATTCAAAAACCAATAGCTCTTGCTCAAGAAATCCTTATCAACCATTATTTAATCCGCGACAATCCCATTAACTTCCCAGCCGTTTATTCGGAGTTAATGATATTCTCAATCTTAATGAGACAACTTGTCACTTCGCACTTTGTTTTACAAACAACTTGATAAAATCGATGTACTTCATTCAGAATTTGCTGAAGACTGATCAAATTATCATTCAAAATGGTTATTTGTCTTGGATTTGTTCGTGTGGAAATTAATAACTTTTTGCTTGAATTCGTTAGTAATAATAGGGATGATGCCAGACTTCTAACTATTCATTCATAAATACAAGGTGACACATAAGTCGTGAAAAAACTTATCACCAGGGTGTTCTACCCACAAATATGATCAACTTTCACTATGGGACCAACTCTGAAATAACAAAAAAAACAGCTGTTTCATACATTTTGTTCGCGGACGTATTGAACTTTTCTATGAAACAGATGAGCTTTTTATTCCAGGTTTCAGAGTTGGTCCCATAGTGAAAGTTGTTTATATTTGTGGGTAGAACACGATAAGTTTGTTTACGACTTATGTGTCACCTTGTAAATACAATAACCTATAAAAATAACACTATAGAGACTAAAACATATTCCATGACGGGTCTAGCCTAATATACATTTTATTGTATATTCTGCGCAACATCTTGTTTCAGCAAATGCTTACGAAGCATTCACTTGAAAGAAAGCTCCTAGCAAGCTTTCTTTCAACGCTTTAACTTTATTTGCATGGTTATCTAATAAATATGAATCTAAGACATTCGAAATAAATTTATTTGAATTTGAATTTGAATTTGTCCGTCTGTCCGTCGGTCCATCTGTTTTTCAAGGATCCTTTTGTCTAAAACAGCTGAAGCTAGGTATATCGGGCAGTAATTTGAAATACCTATAGTATTTAATGATAAATCACATACATACATACATTAAATAACGCCTGTTTCCCAGAGGGGTAGGCAGAGACCACTTCTTTCCACCTGCTACGATCTTGACAAATCTCTTTCGCTTCTTCGCCTTCGCTTCGCTTCATACATCGAGTCATTCACGCACGTCGGTTTCAGGTACTTAAAATTCGGCCCTTTTCCAGTATTTCTCCGATTTGATTCGAAAAAGTACGCCTAGGGCGGTCCCTTCCCAAATCAAATTATCTAAGAAAACTGTATAGGTATCCAAGATAAGGTCAGAAAGCAAACTAGATTTTTCAACACTTCTCTCTCAGCAAACTACTCGCTTTGCTCGTTCAGTGTGCTTTGGTCTCTAGCGCTTATATAACGCTGAAGCGGATTAAAGTGCTACGTAATAAGCAATTCGTTTTTTATTCTGGGAAATTCAGAATTGCAGAGAATTGCGAGAATTTCATCAGGCGACGCAATTACGGCACAGGTCGAGGACAAAAGAATAACACGAGTTGAGTTACGCGGCGCGTGGTGTTACGTGTGGAGACGACTTTTCACCAATACCTATACTCTAGCTACAACACTTCAGTTTATCGAGCAAAAACTTTATCTTTTTTAACCGACTTCAAAAACGGAGTTTTTTTATGCTCACCGATTTCTCCGTTAATTTTGTATTTTGAATTTTTTCTTTACTTAGGGTACATTTCCGAGATGGTCCCATTGTCACCGAATCAATATCTGATAAGGGATTAGGTACTTTCAAGTAAAACAAGAGCTATCGTAACATTGACAATACGATAGCATGCCCAAGGCAATATGGTTTCACCGTGAAGAATAGAGACCCTGGAAAGTTGAACGGTTTCAGAAAACAATGCATTTTGACCCGTGGTCCAACTGCTTTGTCCAACTGACCAAGATTAGTATCATAATTATGAGGTACGAGTAGGTCTAGGTTACGTTAGTTCTTGAGCTGGCCCTCCGGGCTTATCCACCTAGAAATAGGAGCTCGAGATTTAAATAGAAAATAGAAATAGAAATAAATTATTCAACGCATACACACATTTGAAAAATAACAGAAATTAAAGAAAAAAAAACATTTAACATGGCGTTGAAAAGGGCTCTTCTCAGCTTTGTGCCGCAGCAAGCCACGGCGTTGGTTTTAAAAACTAACTTAAATATCTAAAACAAAACAAACATAAAAAAAGGGATGACGACACAAACATCAGCGACAATCGATAGTAAGTGGTCATCCTTACTTGTAACCGTTTTTTTTTAGTGTGGCTGTTTGATACTAGAGTGGACTAGAGTGGATACGAGTTGGACAAAGATTTTTTTTTTCATTTTTGGGAGCGGAAAATTTGGACAAATGCGACATTTAAAAACGGAAATTCAATCTTGTGATATTATATAACATATAACACATACCGTATATGTATGATACATACATAAAATCACTCAAAAAACGTTATCTTTTTCATTTTGGGTAGTCAAGCAAAAATAGTTCTGAACTCAATTAATTTGAAATTAAATACAGCAGCGAAACAGGAAGGGATCTACTTTAAACCTTAGTTCATAGTTTTGTTCGTTTCATCCTTTTTCTCTTTATTTAGTCATGAGCGATGAGTGAGAGAAACGGGGTATTCAAAGTTTTAATCGTGGTAAACAGAACTCGAAGCCAGCGAAGCGTTTTTCACTAGTTCGTGTAAACGGGTCAGGCCTCAGTAGCCTTACCATGAGTTACAATTAACGTACTCGCTAGCGAGTCGAAGCTCTGCTGTCCCTCGCAGACCTTGCAGTATTTTTAAAGAGTGCGAGGGACAGAGCATTCGACTCGCTAGCGAGTACGGTTATTGTATCTCATGGTAAGGGTACTGTCCCTCGCAGACCTTGCAGTATTTTTAAAGAGTGCGAAGGACAGAGCATTCGACTCGGTAGCGAGTACGGTTATTGTAACTCATGGTAAGGGTACTGTCCCTCGCAGACCTTGCAGTATTTTTAAAGAGTGCGAAGGGCAGAGCATTCGACTCGCTAGCGAGTACGGTAATTGTAACTCATGGTAAGGGTACTGTCCCTCGCAGACCTTGCAGTATTTTTAAAGAGTGCGAGGGACAGAGCATCCGACTCGCTAGCGAGTACGGTAATTGTAACTCATGGTAAGGGTACATGTTTTGATTTACCATGTTAACGCTGTACACCAAGTTAACTAAAGTTTAATTAGTTTAGTGTAGTTTGTTAGCAAAGAGTTAAAGTTACGAAGGGAAACACTTACCATATATCATGGCTTGCTTAAGAAAGCACATATGCTAATGTGTTTGGCGATCTACATCTCAATTGATAACAATAATGGGTGCCGACTAATTTGCATAATGTTAAAAGCATAATATTATTTAACTAAGTTCATAAACAGAGCTCGGAATAGGTAGTGCCTATTTTTCTAATCTTCGCGGGAGGACGTAACTAAGAGTGGTTACAACCACCAAAAATAATTATTTCTTATTATTGAATGCGGGTTTTCTCGGGATTGACTGTATTAATCTAAAGGCTTAATACATTTAATCAGTCATCGCTCTGCGGTCGCATCCTTATATTAAAGAAGAACTTTTTAGACCTTTAAATTACCTTTAATAGAGTCTGCAAACGAAGATGGCCTGCCTCGCCAAAAGATAGGCGAGTGGTAAAAAACTAAAACCTATGTATTAAATAGTTGTGGCTGTCTTATTTGTTTAGTTTACGAAGCGTTCTTAATACGAGGAGTAGGTAAATAATTCTTGCGTAAATTAGTCGACTTACCTTTTTTTATTAGTCAATTTTAATCTGATTTTATTTTTGAATACTTATGCATGTATATTATGTAAATTAAACAATTTTTCTTAGAGTATTTGGACCATCCGTTTAGGAGAGGTGTTTGTCGCAGTTTCTGGTTACTAGCACTTTAAGATGAAATGCCTTTTCGTCATATATTTTTTTACTTTTGCCTGAACAACCTTTTTAATACTAAAATAAAGAGCATCTAGAAACTTGCGATTGGTGTATTGAGGTACAAAATAAATATAATATATTATTATGTATGAAATTTAAAACGTTTCTGCAGGTGCGTTTAAAATAATTTCAAACATAACTGCCATAAATAAATTCTAAAAATACGAACATGTATTATTTTAAGCGAATTGTTCTGTAACTTGAATAAACTACTTAAATAATTGCAAACTTGAAATTTAAATTTTATGTGTTTCAGAAAAGATTCAATACAACCCAATTTAAATAATAACAACGTTCGTCATTAAAACCCAGACAACAAAAGAATAGAATGCTCTACTCTATACAAATCACAGACATAAAAATGAAAATGCATACATCAAAAATATCTAGGGAGAAAAAAATATAATTGCATTATTTTAATACGGGTATTTTACAATGTACTGCGTTGCGATACGTTGTAAAATATCAAAATAATTTAGAATGTATTTTATCCCTGGACATTTATGCTAGTTTTAGGCCACTCGATTTTAATTCTAAGGCTGCGGCTCCACTGAGGCGGAGATGAGCGAAGAGGAGCGGAGCTGTGCCATTATACACCATTATTAACCAATAGAATCTAAACTAACGTGCAAAAGGCGCGCTCGACGTGACTGCATGTTCTATTGGTTAATATTGGCACAGCTCCGCTCCGCTCCGCTCGTCTCCGCCTCAGTGGAGCCGCACCCTAAATACCCAAAACTAAGCTACAAAAACCCTAATATCCCAGAAGTATCAGAACTGGAAATTATAATAGAAACTAATAAACTATGAAGTCTTTGGGTGAATACTCTAGCGATACCCCCCAATACATGTTGTTTTTTGTAACGGCTTCGAAACCCTACACTGAGCATGGTCCTACATGCTCTGTTGCTGCTGAACTACGCATGATTCATTCATAACAAGGGGCATTGGTGTTTTTAGCCGGAGCGAGCCCGGCAGTACCTGGGTCCTCCATTCCCAGGTCTCCGGAGGGGATTTTCAACTCTGCCCCTTTCAAATGTTATTATCAATATCCTACTAACAAAAGCAAGGACTTAAGCCTTTGTCCCTTCAGGAGACAACCCAAAAAAAAAAAACGACGCATGATGCATGATATTTATATTATTATTATTTAAGTTAGATTCATCGTTTTATATAATGCTAGGTTAAGTTTTATAATTGTGTAATATCATAATAAGCAATGTTTAAAAAAGGACTGACTGTTGAGTTTCTTGCGGCGTTTCTTCTCAGCAGTGGTCTCTTGCGAAGCGCTGGTAGATTATGGACGTGTCAAAGTGCCCGTGCGGCCTACTTACTGAATAAACATCTTTTACCTTTTTTTTATCTTGCCCGGTTTTTGGTATTCGGGTAGTAAAACAAATTAATGCTATACGCCGTATAACATTTCCTGTTATAATTAAGCTAAAAGTAAACGAGAGCCGGGCTCTGTTTTATGTAAAAGTTTATTATCTTCCATAATTTGGTGAATTCCATAAAAGTCCATTAGTCACCCTCACGGTAATGACCGCGTTATGGTTTCACTGTAACTTGCTCTTTATTAAACAGCGCTGTAAAATGTTTATCTGGTAGTAAAAAGATAACTTTCATTCTTTGTAAATATTATACTTGTCTAAGGACAGAAAGAAAAAGGTAGTAATGGGTCATAAAAACAAGTTTTTAAAACCCAACTGTATAACTTTGACATTTTTGGAATCATCGTTTGATGGATAATCGAGGTTTGATAATATTTTTTCATGGTCATAATTTATTTCCGTCTAAAGACTATAATTATTAGTTTAATTCATCATCATCATCATCATCATCATCATTTTGGTGGCCTTATGGCGATCCAATCTTGGATGTAGGCCTATTCCCTCTTCTTCCACTCTTGGCGATCTTGTGCCCATCTTGTGCATTTTGTGTTAATTTAATTAATAAGGCCTTATTTAATTAACGAATACCATAGAATATTTAATAGTTCCAAAACTAACGCATAGTTATCGGTAACCGTGAGTTTCCGAATCAAATGATCGCACGGGTCCTTTGAAAGAATGGATTTGAAAGAGCAACTTCTCAGTGCTTTGCAATAGAGGGCTTTAATCGGAAAAACTTTAGATGTTTTTGTTTCCAATAAATGATACAAATTGTAACAAATGCAATTAGACAAGAACTTGAGTTTTATTACAAAAAACTTACTACCTTCATTGTCATTTCATACTCGTAGTGTACAAGCTTTATTATAAGTACCCCAACTACCATGGGCAGATGACCTTCGAAACTTTCAGTTTGGCTCTAAACTTTCAGTTGTTGTTAAAACCTATTTGCATTAACACTGCTGTTCTAAACTAGCTGTCATCTCGAATTTTTTTTACAAGTCACTGGTAACGAGATTTAGTACCGATTTCACCATATGATGTTCAATTTAATCAATGTTAATCGACTGTTAGTTCATACATTTTGACAGCTGTTAACGCTCTAATCTGTTAAGTGGTTAAGGTCGTTTGGTGAAATTGGGGCTTATGCTATCAAAGTTTTCACTTTAGAAAAAACCTAAACCTAATGAGGAATATTTAGATGTAGTTTCCATATCAATTGACGCCAAGATGTTTTTATAGCCATGTTTTTAAAAGTTTATAAAAAAATAACCATGAGTTATTTTGAAATTCTGTTCCACAGAATCAAAGACGAATAGGTATATGGATAATTTTAACATATTTTTTCATAAATTTACATTCAGTTTTGACTGGGTTATAAGAACTTAAACTTCATCAAAAACGTCTGTTCTGGATATGGTAGCTTATGGATACGCTTGAAACGAATTTTAGTATTTTTCCTATTACTAAATTAAAAAACATATTTTTACTTACAAAGCATTTAATATTAATTTATTATTAATTAACAATTCTCATCGACGTAAACATTAAAATTACAAACACCACAACCATAAAATATCTTACAAATAAAATCTTATCGTAACGAAGAGACAATGCAATATTTGCATTGCTAATGAAAATCTTAAGTCTTATTTCCCGTTACCAACAGCGTCACGCCAAACGCCGCGTCAGAATACTTACAATAGAAATTTACTCCCAACCTCGACTACGTTAACACTAGCGATATGCTGACGTTAGAAGGCGCCGTGAAGAGCGTCAGTTGCCTAGCGGCTTCAGGTGTCGCCTCGTGATCTTAAGTCACCGATTTCGAAAGCTAGTGGTTGCTATGTACTGACGTCCTACTTGGAAAATCGAAGTTCGAAGTTTCATTAGCTTCACCTCTTTCCCTCGATTTAGTCTCGAATAACGAGTGACAGGAATGGAGCTAACGTACCTTCGAACTTCGATTTTCAAAGTAGGGCCTCTGTAGCTGCACACTTAAGTGCTTTGTCAATTTAACATCATGTTTGAACTGCTGCTCTGATCTGTCAAAGGCATTAAAGCGACAAGATACAAAACCGACTATCCGACGCTTTTATTGGGAAGAAAACATCGTGTGGTCCTACACGTTAGAACAGCTATGTAATGTTAAAACAAAAAGTCAAAATGCATCCAAAATGGCCCCTCTGACAAGACAAGAGTCGCGTATAACAATTAATAGACCCTTAAGTAGTCTTCACCTAAACATACCACTCCGAAAATCCCCCCTTATAGTAACCTAAGTCCCTCGAGGCGTCTGCCATCCCCAGCATCATCTGCGTGACCTCGTCTCCCTGCTGGTAAATCAACTGGGGGGGCCAGTGGAAGTAGTAGCCCCTGAGCTCATAGGTGTATACCAGGGGAGTGCCCAGGGCAAAGCGCACCCAGTCCATGCTACCTCCAGATGCTTTGTCTGCAATGAAATTGATAGGTCCATATTGGCTCATATAAAATTGGTCTTTAGATTTTTTATACAAATAACGATTTGTGTCTATACTCATCATTTCTTCGAAAAAACTGTTACTTTTTGAGGATTGTTATAAATCTAACCTAACCTAACCTAATTTTATCTACACGTAAGATATTTCAGAAATTCTGAAAAGTGTACGGTTCCATGAATATTGGCGTTATAAGTTCAGATGAGTATAAGTTCCGATCATTAGTATAAACATTTTTTATGAAGAGTATGAGGAGTGATCATTATGATGTAAAATGTTATGAGAAAAATTTTCGAAGTTCCAATAATCGGTTCGGAGTTGCAATTTTATATGAACTTTGGCGCACCCCATAATAGAAGTCCAAATGTGACATTAAGTCCAACAAATTACGTTTTAAAAATATAATCTCATATAGGTAATCATACTAAAAAAACGTGTCATTTTCAAAACATTTGGGTTTTAAAATGATTTAAAAATCGAAAAGCGATATTTTATGCGAGTTATTTCGCTACCTAATAAAAAACAGATATTCGTTTCCTTACAAAAATAGCCCTCGTTATCTTACCAGACCATTAAGAATAATGTTTCAAAATTATAAATTTAGAAAACACTACATACACAAAACTTCGGCAGCTGTGGCAGGCCCATCGTACTTAGCTCGGTTCACCTTGTAACCATATTCTAAGGACTTCTTCCCGATAGTAATCTGAAATCAAATAAATATTATTAAATAAATACAAAAACAAAAAACGCCAACTAAAAAAATATATGATAATAATGTTTTCTAATATTCAAAATTACTCTAACGTCCATCTATATTATTGCAGTACAAATTACCGTACTGGCTAGCGAGTAAAATGCTCTGTCCCTCACAGCATTGTTATAGAGTGCTATGAGTGCGAGTACGGTAATTGTAACTCATGGTAAGGGTAGAGAATGCAGATCTTGATGCTTTATATTAATTTCAACGTTAACTTTGATAATACTGACGCCAGTCTTGCGCGACATTTAATTAATGTTAAATTGTTGTTCATGTTTGACTTGTTCGCAACTTCAATTTGTTAATTTTGCTCAATCTTGGCACAAACAATCTCATGTACTGTATACATTTTATCCAAAGCTTATTGTTTTGACATTTGTTTATTCCAAAGAGAAGATAAACTAGCATGCAGGTCACCTGATGGTCATTGTAGAGTCTGAGACCGAATAGATATTTCCAACCTCAACTACAATAACAAGACTTCGTTGCCAACCCTGAAGACAGGTGGAATACCTCTATGCTACCGGTTGTATTCTCACAGCGGAATTGCAACTACTGCTGCTAGGTGGCAGGTTAAGAATTTCTAGGTTAAAAGCGCCTATATTGCCAATATACCCCTGCTAGTATGTTTTACGAGTATTATGGTAGACAAGTGGCAGTGGGCGGGGTACATTGCTCGCAGAAAGGCTCAGGGGCAGGAAGGCTCTGAAGTGAAAATGTGGAACGAGCTCCCTTCGGCTGTATTTCCCACCAGTTATTACATGGGTGCCTTCAAGAAAAGAGCTTACATTTCCCTAATTGGCCGGCAACGCACCGACAACTCTTCTTGAGCTGTTGGTGTTTATGGGCGGTGGCGATTACTTCCCATCAGGTAACCTACTTGCTCGTTTGCCTCCCACTCTTACATATATATTTAAAAAAAAAGTGGTCTAGAGTGGCGACGAAGTTTTAGCAGGCCTCCGACAAAGTGAATCGACGATACACTTGGGGAAGGCCTGTGTCCAACAGTGGACTTTTGGCTGATATCACGATGTTGATAATGATAGACTTACCAAGTCATCATAATTGTCACAGTGGTCAACAGAATCCGAATATGGTACAAGAAGCATCTGAGCATCGGCGTGGAAAGAGACGTATCCCAGCAGGTTCTCGATGTTGGAGATATATGACGATAGGGTTCTGGTCTCGATCTCAGAGAATGGTTTGGAGCCCCCGTACACTTGGAAGTCGCAGGAGTTGTTATTTGCTCCGTGTTCTGTAAATTATATTTTTTTGAGGAATAATTGTGATATGTTAAATAATATCCTTTAATCCCATCTGGTAGCCGGCTTCCAAATGGGACATTCGGTTCCCGTCCCGCAGCCAGTTATGGAGTTGAAAGCTGGTAACTAATTCTGGTTATGAGGTGGAACTACAGGATTCCCGTTGTGTAACCAGCTTCGAATTGGGATTATTTATCCCATTTGGAAACTAGCTACCAAATCCGACAACAAGATTGAATAAAGGAAAAACAAAAAATAATGGGTATTGATACTAAGATCTCGTTACTGTACACAAAAAGTATAAAATGATCTGGTTAGGTTGTCGAGAAAGGGCTAAGTGAGACAAAAGCAGGACTGAATACATTGGCGCAAGAAAGATAAAGATAATATTGGATTACTTACTGTAGATTGAATGACTGGATGGATGTAATTTACTCATTTTGCCTATGAAATAAGTAGCATTGGAACTTACTACTGTTACTTGAGAACCATTTGGGAACGATTCGAATTGTTTTGTTTTGTACTCTTTGGAAGTATTTCAACAAAATGGGGGATGATTTAGATCCTGTCCGGACGGTGAAACGCCGTCCGAAACGTAAAGAGAGAGGGGTTGAAACGTTTCCAACGTATTATCGTGGATTGTATTGTACCCGTTCATTTGAATTATGTTAGTATGAAAAGAAGTGGTCTCTGACTACTCCTCTGGGAAACAGGCGTGATTTAATGTATGTATGAGGTTTTAGCAAATTATAGGTATGATTACTTAGCCAATTGTAGTCCCAGTTACGATTCGGATCGGCTCCGTAGCATCCACTAGGTGATTTTGAGCGAGTTTTCCTCCACATTCGATCCTTCAAATGGAATAAATAATATAATATTATTAGTAATCATACATTTAATGAATAGAATCGATACACACCCACTCATTAAGAAATCATGTTTTTTGCAAAACAGTATTTTAGCAATTGCTCTAGTATCATGACCACTTGATAGTCCAGTAGGCTAAGATAAGATTCATTCTAAAATCGTAATTGTTGTCGAAATTGTATAACATCGATGTAAGCTGCCGGACGGTTGTGTCAAGTGTTTTTGTTTATTCCATTTGGTCAATTTTTAAAAACTTTGAACGTAAGCGTTTTGCATTTTGTCTGGGCTCATAGGAGAGCAGAAGTACCTACTTATATTGAATTTATTATATTAATCTCTGAACCTTACGAATACTTTCAATAAAACAATTTTACCTTCCGAATTACTATGAAATTGAATTGGATAATATGTTGGTAAGTCATAAAATTAAATAAAGGGCAGAGATATACGTGGTTATACTTACAACCGTGTAGCTATAGTGGTAGCCATCAGGATTGACGGAGGGGAAGATGTGCCAGTCAAACTGGTTTCTCATTCCTACGATATTCGGGTCTGTGCTGGTGAGGAGCTGGTTGATGAAGTAGGTCGTGGTAGCGGGAACGATCCATTCTCGGGCATGGATGCCTGGAGTGATAAATAACTTTTACACTAATGATGATGATGATGGTAAGTTACCAGTGTAACACTTTCAGAATATAACGGAATAAAGTTTATTTCAGGCAAAAAAGTTCATATTTACAAATACTTTACAGACTAACATGCGTAACAATATATACCTCACTTAAAGTTAACATAACTAAAACACTTTTGCGGTGTCAGATAGCCGGCGGCCACGAAATCGATGAAATATGACACTCCTCGGCTAGAATTCCTCCTTTAAAAAGGTCGACAGATCTTTGGTACTCTCAACACAAAGGACTTAAAATTAACCTTGTAGCGGGGCTCCAGCTACTCGGCTCTCACGGTAGCTCCGGTTTTAACCACCGATAATGTCCACTAATGAACAGATAACTCCTCATTTAAAGCACATTACTTTTTTAATTGATTGTTGCCAACTAACTTATCTTTAAAATAAGAATCAAGTGTTCAACATTCGTCCTTGCCCATTACTGGTGAAATAACCTGTTTTTTTATGAATAAATTAATTCATTTCATTCAAAATAATCTTTTTTTTATTGATTAGACTAAGAGCGATTCTATAAAATTTCGAAAGGTTAAATCGATTTGCACACCTAACTAACTTGCGCCTGTCAATGTCAATTATATTCGTTAGTTGGGCCACTCCTTTGAAGTTGAAGTCAAAACGGAATAGCAAAGTTTGTGGATTAGTTACACAGTCGCCTAGTCCGCGGTTTCAAAGGCTCTCTTATTTCCAGAAAATATAACCATTTCCTAGAGAATAGCTTTGTACATAGGTAGGTATAAGAGTTACTATAGAGTAAGTCTTAAGTGCTGAATATTACTAGTACGTCATATAAAAGCATGTTTGTATTGTTTTGTTCCAATGAGCCACCTCATTAATAACCGTTGAATTTGACAATAGTCTTGCTAGAGGGGGTGTTCTTTTTATAGTGGTGATTATTATTTACGTCTTTAATATTTGAGTAGCTTAGTTTTTATTTTAATTTAAATAAGTTTAGTTTTAACTTTTAATTGTATTATATTAAATATGTCTCTACTTATAGTCTTGACATTGCAAATGTATGGGTATATTTATTTTTAAATTATGTGTGGGTATCGAGACCGATCCAGCCCACATGTCAACAAGCTGACCAGTAACTGGTGACAAATGACAATTCAGAATAGGTATATTGCAAAGTCGACAAGTTTCTACATCACTGGGCTTCCTGCTACGCAATGTAAACCGGATTGTCAAGGTTGTTGATTTGCCTTCTCCGTACCGTAAAAAATAACCATGGATATGTAACTTGCCAGATTCTATGAAGATAGCTGGTTTGTATTCGTTTCTTCCTTCAGGGGTGTTAATCCTCAGACCCTCGATCTGACGACCCTCGTAGCTCTGTCCACCAACCACCAGCTCCGTCCATTGCGGGTAAGTCACACTCATGTTTCGAAGGTAGCCGTAGATCTGTCATTTTTACATGGAGGAAAAAAAATATATAACTGCAGAACTAATTAAAATTGGTTCTAACTTGCTAGTACTTTCAATGCAATGTTATAGAAAGCAGCAGCATTACACTGCAGTTTTAGAGTTACATACTAGTATGCCAGTGCAGCGTCTCTGAAAAGTTGCATCATCTGTGTGAAAGGACTTTTTCCAATAAAAACCCCACCTATTTTATAACTAAAATAGGTATTTAGTATTTTTTTGGGTCCTAATGAATATTATTGACACGCATCCCGTGTCTGTTGGAGGGTGGGGACGGGACTATACGAAATCCCACATCACCCTTCCTATTACTAATTATCATCATCATCATCATCACCGTCATCATCATCATCATCATCATCATGATCATTATCATCATCATCATCATCATCATCATCATCATCATCATCATCACCATCACCACCACCATCATCATCATCATCATCATCATCATCATCATCATCATCATCATCATCATCATCATCAAACCTCGAAGTCGCGGTGGCACGAATAAAATTTTGCTAGGGACTTCCACGCGATATTATTTCATCAATAAATTGGACTTTCTTATGACAATAGTTATGTTATGTTATGACTATGAGATGACGTATGTTATTAATGAAAATAATGTAATGATGTTAATGTACTTCTAGGTTTTAGTTTACTTTGCATGGAAATTGATGAAATAAAAATTTAGTTGTAAAGGTTGATTTTTATTTGAATTTTTAAATTCCTAAAAATGTCCTAAAAACTCCTATATAGGTAACATTGACGGGTAGTAATCATCACATTTTGGTTAATTTTCAATTATTCTGTAGGTAAACTTTACAGCTAATATGAAGTGTCACTTCCAATTATTTGCTTATGCATTCAGTTATCGATAAATTTTATATCGGAAGGAAGTCCCTAGTTAATTGACGTTATTGCCACCGCGACTTCGAGGTTTGATCATCATCATCATTGTCTATTTTCAAGTTTCAGAAAGAAAAAGCTAAGCTTATAACTCACGGCATCAATGTCGTAGTACGCGTTCCATGAAAATGATTTGCTTCGGTATGAAGCAACCTTTTCTAGGCGAATAACCCTAAAATTAAAAATAATGAAAGTTAAAGAAAACCTGTTAATAAATTTCTCATTATACGCAACGTTTAAACTTAGTTAACCTTGAGTAACATTTTTGTTGACTATTAAATAAAAAAAATATGCAGCGGCTAATAAAATTCAATCAATAGCTAGTCAATGATCCCAGTGGTGGTGGTGACATTATCTCTTTCTTTTTAATTTAATAATTCATCGTATAAAATAAATTTTGCTTTATCAAGCGCCAATCAACTTAAGGCGGCTTCACTGTTGGATCGCATATTTTTGCTAGGTATAATGTATCTTTACGCATAAAATCGTTTGACCGAATACGGTTTTGATATATACAAAATAGAAATTTATTAAATTCAAAAAAATTGCAATGTCAGTCTAAAAGGGTGTTATGCGAAAAAAAATATGCTAAAAGATAAATAAAGGGATTCCCTTAAAGGCATTCTACACACAAAACATATTTTAACCCAATTATCTATTCGTAGAAAATTACAAATGGCGGACTGAAATACAGAATAACCACAATCATTTCAGATTAAAACGCTCCAGAGACAAGTGTAAGTCTAGTTTCAACTTACTCAGAAACGTCGTTGAAAACAATTTCCGCTTGCAGTTCATGTAGTTTGAGGGTTTCCTTGAAAAAGGGCACCATTTCCGGCGCCACTAAAGCTTGTAGCGTCGAAACGCTGTTACGTTGGTACAGAAATGGCTCCTGGAATGTAATTAGATTTGCAGAGGTTTGAACATTGTCTCAAATAAAGGAAGGATTTGTTTGTTATTTCAACGGCGTTTTCATTTAAATAAGAATAGTTCTAAAATACAGTACGCACAGGTGGGTTCCGTATTAGTTTACATGTTACATCTCCGTCTTTAAGCAAGGTTTAGACTAGCAATTAAAATTGACTGATGTCTTAAGGGCCTTCTAGACGGTCGTCAACAAGCCTTTCTGCAGAGGTGACCTTTTCAATTTCTGCCGTGTAGACAGTTGTTGCCCGACTTGACCTTCTATGATCTTCATCGACGGGCGTGTGTTGCCAACCGCGGTCGGCGCGTGCGGTCGTCAACCGTGTAGACACTTGTATCCAACCAACACAAGGCAGATGCACTGCGGCAGCCGGCGAAGGCGGGAGTGCGTACGACGCTTAGCTTATATTATAAGCTATTTACTTCTAAAATTGTACAATTAAATAGACGCAATAAAAAGCAGTCTTAAAAATTATTTTAATTAATTAGTTAGTTAATAATTAGTAACTTTAATTGAAATAACTTTTATGTAGCTTAACCGGTAAAATTCATTATATTTAAATCTTATTTTTAGTCTAAATGTACATATATTATATGAAACAAAACAATCAATTATTAATTTTTTTTTTCTGTCTACACAAAAGTACTAAAGAAACTAAAACTTCTTCAAATTTTGAATGTGTGGGAGCCATTTTTGGTTTCGGCCCGCGCCGTCCTCAAGCTCAAATCACACTGAAATCGGGAGCTTGTTGCCAACCATGTAGTCGGCCCGCCGATGGCGTCACCAACCGATCCTCCGCCAAGGTCACCTCTGCAGAAAGGCTTGTTGACGACCGTCGTAGCATTAATAAAAGCCGTTCTACTGTAGCCACGGAATAGAAAAAACAGTGGAAGTGGCAAGAGCTTCGCTTAGTATCAGACCTGAGGGCTTATTGTCTAACGCACTCGCAATCACAATCGTTTTCATTTTGAAAATCGAAGGCTTGTCTGCATATAAAATGAAAACAATTGCTCCACTTTGAAGCCGGATGCGATTGCGAGTGCGTTAGACAATAGCCCCTCTGTTGTCGCCAATACTCAAACTATCATAAAAACAACACGGCACCATGGAAAATGTTTTTGGTGCGGCTATCGTTTTTACACTCCACGATAGCACAATAAGACATGCTTCTGGATTTATTTCCTGTTTTAGAAATATCGAAATATCGAAATAAGCGATCGCGGTAAAAGTATGCCATGGTAGGTTATGCGGAACTCCGCACTTGACACTTCTACTGCTTTTTCTGTTCTGTGACTCTAGCCGTGCTAATATTACTTAAAAGCATTTTAATGTGGTTATCAATAGAGTATAGAATGCTTTGACTACTACATAGCAATTAGCTGCTTTCTTTAATATTGCGCCAAAATTCTCGTCAGTAGGTAAGACGCCTTAATATCTTAATAATCACAGATGCGGTTAAGATTCTTGTATATTACTTATTATAAAAAAACGTGTGCGTCTCGGGACGACAGAAGTGATAACTTAAACTAATCTAAGTTGAAGTTTACCGCCCCGCCCCGCCCCGCTAACGTATGCGTAATAGGGAATGTAAATAACCGGTTATAACCGGTTTTAACCGGTTATTTTCATACAAAAACGTCTCATAACCGGTTAAATTGCATTCCCTAATGCGTAAGAGAAAGGGAAGCCAGACAGACTGGCGCCGTAACGCGTTACGTAACGAAGTGGTACACTCCCATAAGAAGTTATCACTTCAAAAAGTTTCCTCTTTTAAAAATACAATGGTATTTTAAGGTGCCCTGACACAGGTTCTGTTTTGAGAAATATTAGTAATAACAATTTACTTTCATTTAGGATGAAAGGAAAAACGTCCACTTGAAATATCCTTTCTGAAGTTGGATCAAAATTAATAGTATCCAAAGTGAATTTAGTCAAAATGTTATTGTGCTTAAATATAGTATAGCCAAATTTATTTTCGTTATATATTAATTAAGCTCGAATGGAATTTTGTCCATTATAAATACGGTGCAAAATGAAATAAGCACAAAGTAAATGAAGTCTAATTATGAATGTGTCAAAGCGCCTGATCGACGCAACCCGTATCCATAATGCTGGCCTGTACTTAGCACAAAGATTAAGCATTGCCATTCAACGTGGCAATGCTGCCAGCATTTTGGGAACTATGCCCACTGGTAGCGGTTTGTTAGATTAGAGTAGTTTTAAGTAAGCTTGTAAGTTCGTTCGTTTATAGTATGTGATTTGTATGATTAAGTTATTATTACTTCTTTTAAAGCTACACTATAATCAGTTTGTTGAGGAATTATGAATTAATTAATTCAGATTGAAATCATAATGTTTGCAGGTGCCATTTTTAAGATTGGGTAGGTTATATATTTCAGGTAGGACGTATTTACGATTAGTCATATTTCTGAGTGTAAATACAAATGGACATTCTTTCAACGTATATCATATTGGACAATTTTACCATGTGATATGTTCTATTTTAGACGTTAGGTAGGTAGGTAGGTCACTTTTCTTGTCTATGTATTTTAAATTGTAATTTTTCTGGTTTTACATATAATTTCGTGTCATCGATTTTCCTTTTAACCCAAATGACAGTAAATCATTACTACCCGTCAATGGTACGGACGTCTCAGTGTAATAAAAACCGGTCAAGTGCGAGTCGGACTCGCGCACCGAGGGTTCCGTATTGAAGATAATATGCTTGGTAACCGCAAAAGAAAATACTCATTTTGTTATAAGCTTTATTTTCTAGGCAATAAGGTCGATTTTGACTAGCCTAAATTTTAATACAGATTTCTTAGTTTTTTTGTTATTTCTCAAAAACTGTAAATAATGAACACTTTATTTTATTTTTCCCAGAAAATATAAGTAATTATCTATACGTCAGGATTTTTTTCAGAATTTTTGATTAATAAACTTCGGAGATAAGGGGGGGGGAACGGTCATTTTTTGTACATTTTTGGATATGAACCAAAAAGTACATCACAGAAAATTTTCGAAAAAATTGTTTTGAAATGTGCAGATTAAGACCTTTCATATGACACCCCATTTGCTAGAATCGAACCACTTTCATTTTTGAACCCCCCGTTCTAGACCCCTTTTCAATTATTAATAAAATTAATTTCATATTTTTTTTACTACAAATAGATGCGGGCAAGCAAGTTGTACAACTATGCCAAATTTCAAGTTGATAGCATTTGTAGTTGCTGAGAAAACCTGCTGTGACAGACAGACAGACAGACAACGAAGTCTCACCATAAGGGTTCCTTTTGTACCATTTTGGTACGGAACCCTAAAAACGATAGAGTAAGACAGCTGTTTTATTAGAATTTTACACGTTACGATAACATGTCGAGAGCAACATGGTTTTACAGAGTAGAATAGAGTCCGAGTACAAACGTAGGTACTTTTTTAAGCGGCATGTCAGATTCTTAAGGAATGTTGCATTTATACAGCCCGGTGTATTCTATTGAGGGCTGATTTTTCAATCCCCAGATAAAACTATCCGCAAGGTAAATTTTAGCTCTGTCCTTTTCTTTCATGTGACTTCAGAAAAGGATAGTAATACATTTAACTGACGGATAATTTTATCAGGGGATTGAAAAATCAGCCCGTAATATAGGTATAATATTAAGGGCAGTTAGTATGGGCCCCAACTTACATGTTTACAAACATACCTTCACGCCTATAATCCCTAGTGGGGTAGGCAGAGCTAGAATTTCCTACAACTCTAAAAGCTTGTTAAAAAACTTACACACTGTTACAAAATATTATTGTTGAGTGTCACAACCTCGCAAAAATATCCCACCTCATTGTTTTTGTCACATCAAAGGAATATAACCCGAATGATGAATAATATTATTCTGTAAGTGAGACGAAAATGGTGAATAGACGAAGTAGTGTATCGAGTAACTCGGGGTGCCAGGTCTCAACACTAATTGCGTACATAGCGGTATTTCGCCTCATTTGAGGTTGATCCTTAAATATTAAAAAAAGCGTGCGTCTCGGGACGCCCGACAGAAGTGATAACTTAAACCAATCACTTTCAAAAACGGTGATAGTTTTTGGTTATATGCTCACTGTCAACAGTATTTAAGCTTAGAAATGCACGGTGACGTCAGCATGTAAGATCAAATACCGTTAACCATTTTCGTCCATACCTTGGCACTTAAGATTTACCTAGCGGCTGAGAGGTAAGTCTATGACTCTAAGGTGCCGCGTTTCAAATCCGATTCTTGCATCATTTTGTATTTTGAAAATTGTTTAAAAATTAGTACTACCGCTGCCGTATGCGTGAGAGAAAGGGAAGCCAGACAGTCTGTCATTAATCGCGCGTTACGTAACGAAATAGTTTACCCTCCGTAAAGAAGTTATCAAACGTCTTCTTAGGCTCGGATGGAATCAAGACGCCTATGCACAATAATCACAATCTTTTTTGGAAACGACCAATACATTTCCAGTGATCCCATACATTTTAAGTGATAGAAAAGTAAAACGTTAGTAGCGTTTGCATTTTGGCTAGGGCCTCAAGTGCTCCGGTCTAAACACACACTTCAGATAATATCCAAGGAAATAAACAATCGAGTCTTATCGGACGAAATCGTGGCCAAAGCTAGTTGGGGTGACGGCACCAATGATGGAGACTTTAAGCTGACAGGCACCAGTAATGGTAACACTCTTAATTCAAATTTCATACGGTCCTAAATTGGTTTTTGCAAAACAAATGAATAGGTAACCCTTATTTTCTGCAAAATAAGAATCAAGCGTCAATTATCGGTGCCTTGTCCATTACTGGTGCCTTCACCCTAATAATTAAGCATGTGATAGGTAGAACAACTCGCTGGATCTGTCTTGCTTGCTTGGACGCCCTTCAGGGTAGTAATTCTTTCAAAAGCAAAGGTGAGCGGTAGAATGTGTTTTGCTCGCTCTGACGGGACTACTTAAACTCGCCGCTTGGACATCACTCCTGCATTCGCTCACCTTTGCTTTTGAGAGATTCACTACCCCGGTACGGAACGCTAAAAATACTCACGCGTAAAGCCTTAATAACCTCTTCAAACTTATTAAGGCCTGCCTTATCACCGGTAACCTTATACTCCTTATAACCTTTGTACGTTTTTACATCGTTGACACTGGCAGATGATACTGTACATAGGTAAAAAAGCAATCCGTAAAGGTAATTCATGACTACTGGCCGCTTAGCGATACGAATGGATACGCTATGCGGGTCCAGAATTCTACTTATAGTTCATATGCATCCGAAATGTATGTTAATGCTTGAAGCGCTTAAAATATGTGAAAGTGTTGAAATTCTTTCGCGTTTTTAGGGTTCCGTACCCAAAGGGTAAAAACGGGACCCTATTACTAAGACTCCTGTCACCAGGCTGTTCTCATAAACCGTGATAGCTAGGCAGTTGAAATTTACACAGAAGATGTATATCTGTTGCTGCTGTAACAACAAATAATAAAAACAGAATAAAATAAATATTTAAGTGGGGCTCCCATATAACAAACGTGTTTTTTGCCGTTTTTTGCTCGATAATGGTACGGAACCGTTCGTGCGCGAGTTCGACTCGTACTTGGCCGGTTTTTTTTTCATAGTGTTGATAGGTACCTTGTGATATAGGGTGTCCTTTTTAAAGGCGTAAATAGAAGTTATTAACAAAAAGACGTTACCCTACTCGTCGCCTTAATTGAACAGTTTTAACGGAAAATGTTTCATGAAACAGTGTAGAGATAATAATTTTCTACTTATTTTACCTTTAAAATAATAGTCGTCAAGTTATTGCTTTTTACAGACATCAAATAGGTACCTGTATTACTAGTAATTATTGTATTTGATTTTATGTTTTTGTACAATAAAGTGTTTACATACATACATACATACTAGTTATAGCTATAATTAATTTATGTAGCCTCTCACTCTAACTGACTCTGATATAATAGGGCCAATTTGTATAATCATCCTCTTCACCATCAGCCGCAAGACGACCACTGCTGGACAAAGGCCTTCCCTAAGGATCAGTGTTCTCTAATAATAAATATCTGTAAACCTAACCGTATCATTCCGCAGCCGACCGCAGACGGCAACGGCAGACGTCACTACTGGTTGCTATGTATTTTTTTGAATTACCTTCCGTAGCCGGCCGCAGACGGCAGCAGCAGACGGCAACGGCAGGCGTCGCTGACTTCCGACCGCAGACCCAGTAGTGACGCCGACATCCGACGCCTGCTGTTGTCGTCTACTGCTTGCGGTCGGTTGCGGAATCACGACCGCAGACTGCAACGGCAGACGGCAGCCAGAAGGAGTTTGATGCCTGCCGTTGCCGTCTGCCGTTGCCGTCTGAGATCAGCTGCGGAATGACGACTTAAATCTATAAACGTCCAACTCGATTCTAGTCTAACATAAATAGTGTTTGATGTTTCTACATTTAAGTTTACAAATATTTTAAATTACAGAACACAGACCCGAAGCATAAGTTATACCAGAATATCGCTTAACTTTAGACCGAGATAAAGAGAAACGTACTGTACAACTAATTTGATGTATAATCAGATGCGGGTTAAATTCCGTTTATTTAGAACATTATTTTGTTTGCAAGTGTAGAAATAATTTGTGTTTTTAGTGTTTCATTTCAACGTAAGTATGTAAATTTTAAAACTTTATTGTACAAAAGAAAATCAAAATATAGTGAAGACAAAAAATGTACAAATGCGAACTTATTCCTTAGATCTCTTCCAAATAACCCTTAAGAGATTGATAAAAGTAAAAGTTTGTGCATCGAGTAATAAGTGTGCAAATTTATTTTGGAAAATAGCATAAAAGTTAAACTTACCAATAAAACTAAACTATAAAAGATACATTCAAGCGAACCAGGACAGACGTAATGCATACAATGTTCATAACAAAATTATAAATGTGAACGTACTATCAGCCCAATATTGGAGCCCTATCCCACCAGAACTGTGTCTCAGTGACATCAGGATTCACATCGTAAGAAGTGTCAAACAAATTGTTTTATAATGTCACGGTGACACCGTTCTATGGTGGGTCATGGTTTCATTGGGCTGAAGTACGCATTCACCGTTAAACTTCTAAGCCGATTTTCATAAAATTTTGTTATGGAGATAGCTTAAACCTCGACGAAGATCAAAGCTTATTTTTTTTAAAGATTTCTACTCAGACGGAGTCTCGTGCCGCAACTAGTAATAATATAAACCAAGCGTGGCGTGTTGCGAATTCCAACAACAATAATTTAATACTTGCTTAGAAATTCTCAATAATCTAAAACTTGTATTAAAGTTTAATGAGATAAAGTTTTCGAACGCGGAGTTACAGATAACGATTCTGTAATGGCGTTGAGATAAAATAATATGAGCGAGACTTAACTGGATAAAGACAACTATTTCTAACTGATTACAATATAACATTAGCGAGATATTCTAAATTAAGGCTTTAACATAGCAATTGTACTCGTAGTTAATTTAAGTACGCTACGAGTATATCTAGACTGCAATCTTAGGCTCACAATCTCAAGACTAAAATTACAATGCCAACCCTCAGGACTAGGTTATGTAAAAAAAAGGTAAATGTCTCTATACTAGTATTTCACTGATAATGGTGACATACCTAATAATATCATACATGATCTGAGCCCTAAACAAGATGCATTACGCCAACTAGCGTTTCTATTCGTTTCGTTTTTAAACCAATCGCGTCACGATACGTGACGTGATACGAAAAGTCACGTGATCTAGCAGTGACGCGATTGGTTTAAAAACGAAACGAATAGAAACGCTAGTTGTCGTAATGCATCTTGTTTAGGGGCTCTAAGGTCAATTCGTGTGAGATTGTCCCGTTTTTTTTTAAATCATATTTACCTTTAGGCCCAGCTTAGTATGCAGTGATAGATTCTGATGATACCTGATTATAGAACTCGTATTCATGACCAAAAATGGTCATCCAAAAAGTTTACTATTCGCAGTAGTTCCTTTAGCAGTACCTTTTAGTATGAAAATAGTAGTCAAAATCCGTTAAAAACTCATCATACTAGAGAGTTACGAACGTCAACACTACGTGACTTAATAAAACAGAAAAGAAGTCTTTCCACGTCTATTCCTTAAAACAAAAATATTAGGTATTTAAATAAATATCCGAAAAAATCTCACAAATTCACCTGGCTAACTAAGCTCTGCTTGTACAGTCAACAGCAAAAATTAATAAGTGATCATTTATGTACCTTGTCGCTTTCAATCGTTTCACAATTTTGTATAACATTTCAAACACGACGTTAAAGTGACAAGGTGCGTAAATGATCACTTATTTATGCTGTTGACTGTACTATGAGTACTAAACAACGGTTAATATACTTATGTAGAGAAATAAATACTTAAATATATATACGGTTAAACAAAAAAAGTTATTCTATTCTATTCTATTCTATTCTATAAAACAACCAAGATTCACATTTTTGCAAGACAATCCCACTAACTTTAATATTATATATGTTCTCGAAACGCATATGTGCGTAAAAACTCATCAATTTCCCGAAACCTCATTCCCAGGGAGCCGCAACCGTTGATAACCAAGTAATGGATGACGCACATGACGCACAGCGTTAAAAAATTGTGCGGATACACCATAATGGGCTGCTTATCGCCCGGCTTTCCACTGAGATAAAGACCTTTTTTCATGCAAAGCCGTTAACATACCCTGATTAGGCATTTATAAAAGGGGGTGTGATTTGTTTCTTACTTCCCTTCTTTTTAACCACCGAAATAAAATTCATATGTATATATGTAGGAGTGAGCGGGTTAGACTAATGACTGATAATTGAGATGATTGAGATGTACAGAAAATGAATACTGAAAAGAAAGGAGAATAGGCAAATTTGTATGGAACGTGGTCTATGAGCGGCCAGGGATAATTTTATAATCTGACGATGTAGTAGTCCTACTGTTATTTGGTGAAAGTTTCACTACCGTGACTTAATTGTAACCAGAGGGCTTATTGTCTAACGCACTCGCAATCACGATCGTTTTCATTTTGAAAATCGAAGGCTTGTCTGCATACAAAATGAAAACAATTGCTCCTCTTTGAAGCCGGTTGCGATTGCGAGTGCGTTAGACAATAAGCCCTCAGAATAAAAGATGTTATTATTTTAGAATACTTTGCGTAGTCTTCCCAATTAGATGTTAGATCATCAATATATCGAATGTTTAGGAAAGAAGGAAGATCTCAACATATATAGATGATCTAACATCTCAGAGTGAAGTATCTAGCTACTATCAATATGTTATTTATTTACTATTAAGCAATAAATATGCAATAATAATGACGATAGCCTCTCGACCGTTAATTTGGTCGTCAATCACAAGGTATGAACAATAAATTCTAGATCTACATGTCTTGATCGAATTCAGACTTAAGTTTAAGTAATTCCTTTTTTGAAAGAGATGCAAATAAAAGTTCTTTACAAAAAGTATTCCTTAATATCAGAACCTTCATATGACACTAATTTCATCAGTGGCCGCCGATGGGCAATATTGAACTTAAGTAAATTAAGTATAATAATGATAATTAAATGGTTAGTAGCCCTCTTATGTTGCAGTGCCCTTGCAGGGCGTCACATGTATACCTGTAGTTGTAGTTCCACCTGTTGTAGTACGCAATAAATAATTTGAATTTGAATTTAGGCCAATTTGCCCATTCTCCTTACCGATTTTTTTCCAGGAAATACTAGGAAATTACTAGCGCCAACGAATAAAGCAGCGGTCAAAGCATTAATAGCTACAGTTATTAAAGATTGAAATCGCTGACCATGTTTCATTTTGCCATCTCAATAATAAAATTGCTCGTTAGGACTTTTACTGCGCAGATTTATAACATGGCTAGTTATTGACGATGATCGTGCATAATATTCCTCGTTATTAAACGCACTATAAAACAATTTTAGTAAAGTATGCTTTGTCACTTTCTGTCAGATGCAAATGTCACAATTACAGATAAGGGTAAATCATATTTTAAGCATCTTTGATATTAAAGTCGTAGTCAATAATAGATAGACGTCCCCAAGACGTAATTAATATCTATAGGCCTGTATCACTGACATTAAAGTAAGTGAAAACATGTATGTGACGCAATGCAATGGCAGTATAAAATAGATATTGATGAATTAAAACATGCGTTGTAAATCGGATAATTCGTTGACGAAACAATATGGCCGTTACCAAAAGTACTTATCGATTTTTGCGGGAAATACTAGGAAACTAGTTACAAGCGCTAAGGTATAAACAGCGGTCAAAGCATTAATAACTATAGTTATTAAAGATAAAAAACGCTGACCATTATTTCATTTTACCAGCTCAATAATAAATTACTTTTTTGTAAAGTCATTATCTGCTTATCAAGATCGTACTAATGAGTCCCAACACGGTTGGCGTACGTTAAGTATAACGGAGATCCTGTCGCCACTTTCCGACTTCATTATCAGAATCAACTCTTTGATACCATAATATTGCATTGTGGTTTACAAATGTGCTTTACTTACAAACATAAAAAACAGTGTAAATAAGTTAAATAAAAGCTTCTACTTATACGTCCCCAAGAGTATCCCCTTAGTTACTATAAAATCCACGGAATCGAAAAAACAGTGGAAGTGGCATGAGCAAACTATCATAAAAACAACACTCCACCATCGAAAATGTTTTTGGTGCGGCTATCGTTTTTACATTCCAAAAAAGCACAATAAGGCATGCTTCTGGATTTATTTCCTATTTTAGAAATATCGAAATATTGAAATATCGAAATAAGCGATCGCGGCAAAAGTATGGTAGGTTATGCGGAACTCCGCATAACCGTGCCACACGTTACACGCCCACTTGACACTTCTATTGTTTTTTCTGTTTTGGGATAAAAGCAATGGCTACAATTACACTTTTTAGCAAATTCAGTTGCTATACTATCAGTCACATGCAAATCATTCAAATGCTATAACAGCTCGTTTCTATAATGTTCATTTACTATAAGTTTTAGATGCTCTGTAATTATTTGCGATACTTTTAAATTCTATAGCATTAATATTCAGATAATGTAACGAGCAAGACGAATTAGGGAAGAACCGACTCTGATAGGTTAGGTTAGAAGGCCAAGGCTAGAGCAAAGCACTTTGAGGTAAATAAAAAAAAAAGCCCTTTATATGTATAGATTTTAAATGTAATGCATGATGAACATTAGACATTTTAAAATTATAGTAACTAAACGTTATAGAAAATGACTATTACAGCAAATGAATGGCAGTAGCAATTGATTTTATAGGAAATTAATTTATAGCATCAAATTTTATGACACTTGATTTTATAGGAAGTATGGTAGACCTGTTCCTAAGACCTGTGTACCTATAGGATCTGTGTAATAATGTAGGTATTAGAATAGGTAAATTAATTAATTCGACTGCGCTGCGCTAAATGGGCTGCGAGTCACCAGTACGGTTCACATCAAATATATTGAAGCATACAAGGTGCTCCGTCTAACAATGAACTGCATTGTGAACATTCCTTTGCTTAGTTTCCGTAACTAACTGCGTTGAAGCTTAGAAGCGCATTCTCCATTCATATTACGTTCAACTGACCTGCTCTTATTGCAAGCAACCATGAATGCATCAGAGGGCCCTGTCAAGATGCACTACGCTACCTAGCGTTTCTATTCGTTTCGTGTTTAGACCAATCGCGTCAATGGTAGATGACGTGATACGAAAACTCACGTGATCTACCAGTGACGCGATTGGTTAAAAACGAAACGAATAGAAACGCTAGTTAGCGTAGTGCATATTGGCAGGGACCTCAGGTCTACGAGTAATAAGCATACTTGAATAAAATAACGCTTGTGTGCACGGAATAGAAAAAAACAGTGGAAGTGGCATGAGCTTCGCTTAGTACCAGACCTGGTGGCGCCAATACTCAAACTATCATAAAAACAACACGCCACCATGGATAATGTTTTTGGTGCGGCTATCATTTTTACATTCCAAAATAGCACAATAAGGCATGCTTTTGAATTAGGTTGCGCGGAACTCCGCATAACTATGCCACACGTTACACGCCCACTTGACACTTCTACTGTTTTTTCTGTCCTGTGCTTGTGTCTCTTTAGTTGCAAACATTAAACAAGATAGGCAAGCCGCTCATGCCTCAGGTTCAGAGCAAAACAAATGAAAAATATCTCACTTGTTTTCCTATGTTTTTTTGGATGATAAGTCGGATCGTGAAATGTCCAGCGTTTATTCGCCGCGGGGGACTTGGTGCAAAAAAATTGCGCAACCAAATTTTATACCGAGGTAGCACTATGCTTTTTGTAGTTCTCCCCGATTGACAGTATCGAATTTATCTGCAAAACTAGTTTTTTTACCAAAAAAGACCGCTGAAAGCGCTCAATGACGGAATTTATACGTTAGTTTGTGGCAGAGTGTAAAATATTATACTTTTTACTATTGGATTTATACCTAGCTTTGTTACCATTTATTGGATACGGGATTCACGTAGTGAATTTAAAAGTTAAAAGCAAAAAGCTATTTTTTGTCCTTACTGTAGAGTAAAATTCTATTTAAAATCATCAAATTATTTGCCTAACATCTTAGTTGACTAATCTAACCCTTACCTAACATATAGAATCAAGACGAAGATAAGATTCTCTTTTGTTAGTATTAAGGCTTGATTTCCTCCTTTTCTGATGTCAGTAGCTGACGTCAGTCGAGCGTACGAATATACGCTATGTTCTATGAGACACCGAACAGCAATGCTGACGTCCGCGGCAGATTTATCATACGTCAGTCGAGCGTACGAATATACACCATGTTCTATGGGACCCCGCACAGCGATTTATCAGGTCACACTAGCCACAGCTGTTATCGCTAGTCAATTTTTTTTTTTTTTTTACTGGCCACCTTATGACCTGATGATGGTGGGGGTTCTCTGTCGTTTGCCCGAAAGTCATTTGCCATAATTGTATAACTTGTCATAATATTCATTTGGCATAAAGGCTTTTTCTCTGAAACCATAAACTATTCAGAATTGTTATAAAAGTAACCTAACCTAACCTATTAGGCTCTATACGATGGCATGTAAAAAATACCTGAAAGGCTAACAGTTTCAGAAAAAATGCCTTTATGGCAAATGAAAATTATGGCAAATGACTTTCGGGTAAACGACATGCCCCCGATGGTGGGATCTGTGAGCCAAAAACATTTTCATTCCGAAGCAATAAACTGAAGATTGCAATCCTAAGACCGTCAAATGTAGCCCATTCTAATAAAAAGATCAATCGCTACAGTTGACGTTAAAACTCTTATTTAATTGTATTAAGAGCTGTCATAGTGTCAGCAGTGTATGTATGTGTGTGTGTGTGTAAACTCTTTATTGCACAAACAGAAAATAACAAACTAAAAAAAAGAAACAGAAACACAAAAGGTATGTACAAAGGCGAACTTATCCCTTTACGATTACGATTTTTTGTGTGATTACGATATCGAAGCAAGAATGCTTTTACCAAAGTAAAATAAGGCCCGGGACCAGTATTATGGTCGCCTTTATCAAGGTGGATAAAGCATCGGTCATTCTCGCACATACGTATTAGTTAAAAAGTGACAGATGTTTTATCCACATCGATAAACACGACCATAATAGGCCCGCTGGTTCAAAAAACACTTGCAAGGGTTGAATTAAACATGGCGCAAACAAACGTAAAGTTTATAATGAAGTCTATGGTCGTTAATACCTACTATTAAGTTTTAAAAACTTATCGCAAGAGCCTCGCGGCCTCATTACCTAAAATTAAAGGGGTTTAACGATCTCCCTCCGCATAACTTAACCGCAAACTGCGCTTTGGGAACAGAAATATTACGACCAAGCTCATTTAGTTTTGATTTATGATAAACTAGCTTTTGCGACTTCGTTCGCGTAAACCTCGTTTGTCGCTATTCTCTCGGGAACTGACAATTTTTCCGGGATAAAAAGTAGCCTATGTACTATTTCAGAGTATCATCTATCTCTGTGCCAAATTTAATCCAGATCCGTTCAGCCGTTTTGGCGTGACTGAGTAGTAAACATCCATCCACCCAAATGTTCGCATTTATAATATTAGTATGATTCGTACGATCACAGGGTTAAATGGTTGACCCGCTGTGGAACCTTGTCGCTTGCTCTAATAATACAAATGTGATAAACCGGTCAAGTGCGAGTCGGACTCGCGCACCGAGGGTTCCACACAGTAGGTATTATTTATCATATCTGTTTTTGTGTAGAGGGTTGAATAAAAAAAGGTAAAATGATAAATATATTCCCAATAGAGCAACGTTTTTTTTTTCAATTTAAAATGTCGTAAATATTTATAATACAGCGTTCAATTTGGTATAATTGCAGTGCAAACGCTAAGCAAAAACATCAAATAATAAATAACCGGTCAAGTGCGAGTCAGGCACGAGAACGCTCTCGCACTCACCACTGCACCGTGCGCTGACACTCCTTAACGACATTATGGACAGCAGTCTAGATTCCTTGCTTTAGCCAGCCGTCTAAACCTTGAGTCTACTGTGACATCAAGCTCAGTTTGTATGTAGTGTTTGTATTTATATAAAATTAAATAAATAAAATAAAAAACATTTATTCCAGACCAAGAGGTCCATTTTATATTATTAACAACTGTTAGTAGTATTTACTTATAACCTAGTTTTTGGTAAATATTGTTTCTCCATGATTTGATTAACATGTCTGGCTTGAGCATTAGTGTTAATCATACGATCAAATAAAAACCCTCGGTGCGCGATTCCGGCTCGCACTTGACCGGTTTTGAAATATGTTACGAAAATGTAACATTGCCCAGCATTGCGCACCTGGGCAATGGCAACTTTTTGCATAATTCGTCCAATCGAATGTTCCCCGTGGGAAAAACGAAGTTTTCTTGTTTCCCGCGCACCGCTAAATAAATGTTTATGTCTTTAACTTCATTCTAAATTATTCTTTTTCTTTTCTTATTGTTAATTTATAATTCTAGCGGGAGCTCGGCGGGCTTGTTGGAAATTTATCGCGTTGTAATGTTTTGTTAACAATGAGGGAGTTCGTTAAGTAATTTTCGTAGTCAATTAGCGTTTCTATTTTTCTAAAATTAGTTTAAAATGCTTGTGTCATTCGTATTTCTAGGCCGATTTTAATTTTAATTTCACTTTTGTTGATCTCTTTTACGGTATTTTCATATTTTGTTGAGAAATGCGATTTACCAAATCCATGCATATTCTCTATTATGTAGGTATTATAAAATACACACCTATAACTGCATTAAGTAATAAATCATGCCAAGTAAATCATACCGTGTTAAAAGCCATAACTAGTGTAACAAACTATATATTTTATTTAACGTGTTTTATTCGAAGCAAGAATTCACGTGTTTTAACAGACTGCGTCAGAAGGGGGGTTGTGTTTTTCGAGTGTATGTATGTTTATTTCTGTGGCACGTTCTGCAGCCTAAACGGCTTGATGGATTTTTATATGTAAGTGCAACTCCATATGTATCTTCTTTACATAGTTTAAAAGTAGCTTCCCGCGGCCTGACCCTCTGTATGTAGGTACGGTTAGATCTTTCAAACTACGTAACAAATAATGCGGTTTTCATCAATAGATAGAGTATTTAAAGAGGAAGGTTTTAATGTATAATAAATTCTGAAATATGTACGGGTGTTACAGAAATCTCACATAAACCGAAGCGAAGCGAGGGTCGCTAATGATTTTATAAAATGTTTTCAGGTTCTCTGTAGACTTGAAAATGTTTATTTACGATTAAATGCTCGTTTTTTATTGAAATCTTACGCTCTAAAATGTTTTAATAAACATGCATTATTAGAGGGAAATATTGAAGAAAGGAGAGGCTAAGAAAAACCAAGAAGAAGCAACATGGACCAAATTAAGGAGCCTGATGCATGTCGTGCTCGTGTCGTATAGAGAGGTGAAGGAGCTGGCAGAGAGTCGAGAAGATTGGAAAATACTCCACCGATAAAAGCTGAGCTCTTAAACAAAGAGATGCATAAACAAAGTGAGGTAATAAACAGGCATTTAGGTACCCTCATAACGCTCATGTCGACGTCACGCCCCAGTGACGCATATAAGCGTTCTCCTAACTTCCACCCAATGCCTTGAACACGTATACTCGTTTTAACATATCGTCGTTTAAAATAAAAGATGTAAAAAAATCTTTTTTCTCATTTATAACGCTAGCAAGGATGGTGTTGAGATCATAACAATACTATTAAAATATATCGCTTTACGCTTTAACACGCGTTCAAATGAATAATTCAATAATCCAAGCGGCAGCTCCATTCTCTCTGCAAAGTCAATCATAACAACATGGATTACTTAGTTCTAATAATTTATGTACAATTGATTTTGAGTGCTATGGCGGCCGCGGGTATAAAAAAAGTTAAGACTTATCGTGGTTACAAAGGGTACAAGGTTTATGGTAACAAGACAGCCCTTGATAAGTTAGAAGGGCTGTTGAGAACAGACGTAAGTGTAAGTAAAAAAGTAAAACATTTATTCACAACAATAACACACTTAAATAAAACATAAAAAATAAGGAAAAGAAACGACAGATAGTGTAAGTAAGTAATTGTTGCGAAACGGTTACAACTCAGCATGTGCTGGCTGTGACGCCAACGCTGGTCTTCCGTTGGGACCGCTCGGTGAAAACACGGAAGTACATACATTAATTATAAGTAATTTAAAACAAACAAAACAAAAGCAAAAAATAAATAAATTAAAACCACCACCACTACCTTTCATTAAATATTTCAAGCATCTACATTCCTGGATCCACGTCACTGTTAATCGGCGTCATGACACTTCTCGGTGGCTTAACACAATATGCTGAGTGCGTATCATTTTCGCTCTTCATGCAAATATTTGGACATCAAGAATCGAACACGGAACCTCTAGCTTCGTAGGCAAGGTCACATGCAATATTAGGGATTGTGGAGTTTCTTCAATTTTGAACTATACAATACCACTATCTACCAACAATAATTTGGTAGTGTACGAATGCCACACTTACATTATCATAGATTTAAAAGAAAATCGTTTCAGAATCGCTTAATCTCAGAACGTCACCGAGGTTCATGGCTCCACACGTATGTACCACGCGACCTGGCTCCCTTATTCGAAGAAACCGTCACCGATCACAATTTACGGACTAAACTTGTCTACAACGATATTGCTGAGTAAGTTCTTTGTACAAACATAAAGTGCTGAGAGTGCAGAATCGAGTGACCTGTTTTTTACACGTGTAACAATATTCCTGTCTCTTTAAGTAAGGGCTTATTTGCACTGTGTCCTATTTAATTTTAAGAGAATAAAGTCGTGATTCCACTGCGGTACATGGTATGCATGCACACGCTAAGAAGAATTGATACACGTGGCTCAAGTGTGCAATGTACTGACACATTAGCCGTAGTAACTATATGGGTACCTACTATGATTACTGCTCATATTACTCCTTGTCCATTTAAGTAATACCTACCATAGACATTTAGTCAGATTAATCTTACAATTAAACTTAACTCCTAGGGCTTATTGTCTAACGCACTCGCAATCACGATCGTTTTCATTTTGAAAATCGAAGGCTTGTCTGCATACAAAGTGAAAACAATTGCTCCACTTTGAAGCCGGTGGCGATTGCGAGTGCGTTAGACAATAAGCCCTCAGGTTTCCAATTTCAAGTATCATAATGTTATCAAACCTTATTAGAAAATAAAATTACGGTTAACAACTGTTAATTTACATTTCAGAGTAATACGCAGAGAAAAAGCGCGTCCAGGGGATTCATACAGTTGGACTAAATACCACGATGTAGACAGAGTGAGTTTTTTCCAAGTGATTGACCTCTGGAAATGCCGATTTTCTTTTTAGGGTATCTAGTGGTAGCTCATAATAACACACGGATAGTTAGTAAATGTCAATACTGGTACACGTCCGGGAGACGACTGGGGAACGACGCGTTGCATCCTAACGTTACAGAGAGACGCGGGACGCGCTAAGTACTGACAACAGTGTTCCATTGTTAAATTCTTGATTTTTTAAAGTCATGGAAATCCGCTGGACAAGCCTGGACGCAAATGCACCGAAAGCGGAGGCGGGGCGCGTTGTAACGAGTTCGCATAATAAAAACGTGGCAGTGGTGTTTTTAGTATAGGAACGTACATCAACGCGCCCCCTCTAATCTCAATGCGTTTGCGCCTTTGTTGTCTCTTCTCTTTTAAACTCTCATGAGCCAGTCTGGCTGATAATATGATGATGTATTCCTATAACAGATATACGGCTACCTTCGAAACATGAGTTTGGCCTACCCACGATGGGCGGAACTCGTTTTGGGCGGCGAGAGCTATGAAGGCCGCCAAATCCAGGGACTAAGGATCAATACCCCTGAAGGAAGATACCGGCACAAACCAGCCATCTTCATCGAATCTGGTAAGTAAACTACTAATAAACGAAAGTTTTTATGTGTGTACAATAAATTTAGAGACGTAATATTTATACCATTCCTGAAAAGTGTAATTTATGTACTAAATGTAGATTTGCAATGGTATGAAAACCACGGAAACCAGTGATGCAATCAAGATTTAACCGATAAACCGTTTTTTACACATTTCGCATCTACTATTCAAAAATACTTTTTTCTCTTGATTTATCACTTTTATCTACACTCATATCATAAGTTATCTATAATGCGTTCAGAATCCGTAGACAATGACCAGCAGCAGAATTACTTGATACAATTTTACTATGATATGTTTTCTTATCTGTAGCTTTAATGAAAAGTTAAAATTACGATACAACTTTTGATAAAGTAATGTTGTTCAAATTTGGAACATCTTCCAAAACCAACAAAATTCAAACAGGGGGCCAATTCTTGTATCAATTGAACGTCGACTCGGTATATTTGAAGTAAAGTGTCGTACGCCATTTTGATTTCGAATGACATTAGAATAGGGACTTTTTTAGTTTGTCTATGATTTAAAAAAATCATTCATATTCGTGACACAGGTTAGCTTTGCCGCCATGTTTGTTCTGCCGCCTACTGAACGCATCTTAGAGTACTTATAATATGTGTGTAGATAAAGTAATGTATGTAACTGTACATAATTAGGCCTTAAAACACTCGTGTGATCTTTTTATGAAACTCGCCTTCAGCTCGTACACTCGTATTTTAAGGACCCTCTTTATGTATCAATTACATAAAATACTATTATACAATGCTAATTACCTTTCCAGGCATCCACGCCCGTGAATGGGTCACCTCTGCCAGTACCGCCTACTTCATCAATGAACTCCTGACCAGTAACAACTCTGATATCGAAGACCTGAGAAACCTCTTCGACTGGCACATCTTCCCCTTGGTCAACCCTGATGGCTATGACTACAGTCACAAAATTGTAAGTAGATGTGGTATCATCTCGACCACTTGGTCAACTTTACAGTTCGGTATACTTTGCGTAGTCGCCGAGGTCCAATATGGCTGGGTTTCATAGAAACTACGCAATGTACACTGAATTGTCTCCTGTCACCATGTCATTATCAGAAGTGTAAAATAGGAGCCAATATTTTCAGTCGTGTGGTAAAAGCATCAAAGTTGATAGATAACAACAACTCAATTATTAACATTCAGTATAATATCATAACAAGTCTTCGACCATCATATTGGGTCCTTACCTATGAAATTGGCGTTATTTTTACGTGTTTTATTTCGTACGGAATTTATTCATTTAAGTTTTATTTTATTAATTTATTCAGGTAAGGACCTAATATTATAACGGCCTCTATTCTACTGGGTAAAACAATTTCTTTGACATGTTATAGTATTGTTTTTAATGAAATTTTAATTTTAAATTTTATTGTCATGTAAATAAGAGCTATCGTAGCGTTGACAGTACAATTACAAATCAAGAACAATATGGCTTTACCGAGTTCAATAGAGCCCCATTTATTATCATGTGGTGACAATTGGTTTGACTTGATACGGTCAATCTTTAGGCACTTGTCCCACTGCTTGCGGGAAAGCGATTAGCTATTGAATTTTTCTCACTCAAGAAACAAGATATAGATCCCATGTCATTAAGAGAGAGTGTTATATACATATATATTAATAGTTAATGTCTGACTTATAACTCTGCTGACGAGACCTCGTCGTAAACGTAACGTGTCAATAAAAGAGACACATATTATATTAATCGTTGATGACTGGCCTCTAGTGGCTTTCCGCTGACCGTCGGCGGTGGGAAGCCTTAAAGCATTTGCCTCTGCAGCGCTGCTGCCGAGCGACTAAAGCGCCTAATGTAAAATCCCACTAATACTTGTGAATCTGTCGCAGGACCGCATGTGGAGGAAAACACGCACAAAATATCCCGGCGGCTGCTACGGCGCCGATCCGAACCGCAACTGGGACTACGATTGGCTAAGTAAAAAAAGTTGTTATTCTTGGAACCCTGCCTTATTTGCCAAAAACGGCATAACTTAATTTCTTAGTACGTGGAAGACAGAGCGTCGCTCGGATTTAAACGAATTTTCTTGAAGATGACATATTGCAAATTTCATCGAAATCGTTAGAGCGGTTTTCGAGAATGTTGTTGCAAATATAAGGATGTAGATTAATTTATGTGAATGAAAGTATGATAGTATACGAATGTAGTTTGCGCCGCTCGCCCATTTATTTTGTTTATCTTTTGACTTATTTTCTTCAAAAGATTGTCTGAAAGAGATCGCTATTAAGCAATAAGACCTGTTAACTCACTTTGGATTAATTTTTTTGTTTTTACTTTCCGTGCTGATATCTATATATGTAAAAGGCAAACCTGACTGACTTATATATCAAGGCACAGTCGAAACTACTGTACCTAGAAACTTGAAATTTGGTACATGGGTTCCTTTCATGATGTAAGTGAGCACTAAGAAAGATTTTCCGAAAATCGACCCCCAACGGGAAGAAGTAGGAGGGAGTAGCGGGAAACTAATTCTACGCGTACGAAGTCGCGGGCGTCCTCTAGTATATAATAAAAGGCAAACCTGACTGACTTATATATCAAGGCACAGCCGAAACTACTGTACCTAGAAACTTGAAATTTGGTACAGCGGGTCCTTTCATGATGTACGTGAGCACTAAGAAAGGATTTTCCGGAAATCGACCCCCAACGGGAAGAAATGGGGGGAGCAGCGGGAAACTAATTCTACGCGGACGAAGTCGCGGGCGTCCTCTAGTTGTATATAAAAATTTATGTACGTAAAAAATAATTCTGCATTACAGTGCCAGGTGCCAGCAACTCCTGCAAATCTGCACAATACGCAGGCCCTCAACCCTTCTCGGAAAAGGAAACCAACACCCTGTCATCATACATCTGTAATGTGGAGGATCTTCTCGGCTTCATCAGCATACACTCCTGCGCACAGGCGCTTCTGTTCCCGTACTCAGACTCTGACCAGCAAGCGAATAACTACAAGGACTTGGTATGAAAAGCTTTATTAAATTGAAATATTTTTAAACATGGGTGTCTTTCGGAATCTATAATAACGTTTGTCCTAACGCTTCGTGTGTCCGAATTATTATTTGTTCTAAACTGTTTTCAGCTGAGTTTTATGCTTTTCAAACATAACTCAACTCAACCGGCAAAAACGGCATTAGGATAAATTAAATTCGGACAAACGACGCATTAAAACAAATGACGATTCAAAAAAAGGCCCAAGAAATACATGTATGTAGAAAAAAATACCCTTTTTTACAATATGTTTAAAAAAGAAATACAAAAGCGAACTTGTCCCTAAGGGAATATAGTTAATTTTTTAAAAATCAATGAACTGACTCTATGTTAACTTTCCTGTTTCGCTGACTTTCCATGGATCCCATGACCAGATCTTTGACCACGGAAGTATAATGACCTAGTCCTCAAAAAAATCATTGAAATCGGTTACAATTGGCAGAGATACAAAATACAAACACACATATTACACGTCAAACATTAGGGGTTAAAAAATCTGCTCATTCACAAAATACAAGCATTTCCAAATACCAAACTAATCTTTTCAACTGATTAGAAATATTGGGTACAGATAATGTGTGTATGTAATCAAACATACACAACACAACAACATAGTGACACTATGCAAAAAAAATATCATAAAAAGTTAATTCCTTTTAACTGCAATAATGTCACCATTCAACCCTAATTTAGAGTCACTGTTGGATTAAACTTGTGGTATGAAGATATAAGAAAGAATATACAAAGACGAAATAATCTTTAAGGGATCTCTTCCAGCCAACCCTTAAGAGATAGGGAAAAGTGAAAAGTAAGTGTATCGAGATAATAAACAATCCTTAATGTTAATGTTTAGTACCCTAATGTTAATATTTAGATATGGCATTCCAGTATATTGAGCATCTTGTAATTTAATATTCTATTTCGGGAATAACCAAAAAAAATCCTTTCACATAATTCGTTTGAATAAATAAATGTTTTGCCTAAGCCGTAGTCCGCAGTCAAAATATGATATTCCGTCGGCAACAGTAAAATTAATTGTAAAGAAAATAATTGGTTTCAGATTGCCATTGGGCGGAAATCCTTGGAGTACGGGTACAAAGTAAGCGGAGTCAGGTATCGCGGACCTGGGACAGCTTCCGACGCTTTATCAAGTAAGTATTTACACTTACCCACTAAAATAATAATATTCTATACATGTAAATCTCTTTTATGATTGACTGACAAACAATACGAGTAGTTTTGGCTAAAGAAAGCCTAAACCGCTGAACCTAGGGAGCTGAAATTTCCATAGAGGAGCGCTGAGAAAGGATTTTTCGAAAATTGATGCTCAACGGGAAGAAATGAGAAGAGTAGCGGGAAACTTATTCTACGCGTAGTATTAGTATTAATGTTATACAGTAGCTGTATCTGTTTATTACGATTTCACAATTAAACCGCTTAACCGATTCGATTAAATTTGGCGTTAAAAACCGATCTCTCTCTGGTGGTAATTTTCTGTAAAGTGATAGCACTTTACAGAAAATCGATTCATCGAATATCTGTTCCCAGAACACTATTCGCAGAATGTCGTTATGACTTAGGAATCATTCATCGAACTTCAGTTGATCGCTGTTAGATTTCTTCGAACTACCTGTTACACCGGAATCGAATCATCGAATTTTACTTCACTATTTTATTTGTTTATCACAATAGTTGTTCATCGAATCACGTTTGCTATAATTTTGATTTAACGTAAGTTTCAGTTCCCAAATTTCATATTACACAGAAAATCATTTCATCAGTGTTACTATACATTGTAATCACAACGCGCTGACGTAGTCCGAGGTAGGTTAGGGTTATTTTTTTTTTATGTCCTGGAAGCCCGACACGCTCACGGAGTCCGAGGTAGGTTAGGGTTATTTTTTTTTATGACCTGGAAGCCCGACACGCTCACGGAGTCCGAGGTAGGTTAGGGTATTTTTTTTTTATGTCCTGGAAGCCCGACACGCTCACGGAGTCCGAGGTAGGTTAGGTAGGTTAGGGAAGTAAGTAAGATTTCCCATAAACGCTTGAATAAAAAATAAATAAAAGAAATACAAGTATATTTTTTTATTAAAGTACATTCAACAAATGCATCGTTCGATGAAACGTTACTACGATCGAGGATCGAGGTCATTAGTTGTTGATCTACACTTGCGGAGTATGATCTGCCTCCAGCGATTCCTGTCCATTGCGTCTCTAACAACCGAGCAAAACTTGGAGGAAGATAAATCCTTTAGTTGATCAGTCCTTCTGGTAGGAGATCGGCCTCGTGCTCATTTGCCCTCTGTGTTCCCAACTACGATCAACTTTTCCAGGCTCTCATCTCCCCTTCTCACTATATGGCTGAAGTAAGATAAAATTCGCTAGTGAAAACCGATAGTGATGCGGTAACGCGTATCTAGACAAATAGCCTAGCAAAGCCTATTGAGCAGTGCAGACTTGCATCTTACGAACGTGAAAGGTTAGGTAAACAGGAAAATATAACGCGAGACAGAAAAAAGGCCTCAAAAATTTAAGACTATCAACGCCTTTAAAAGTAAACCATTTCAGTTACAGCGTCCGGAGTCAGCATGGACTGGGTACGCTGTGCTCTAAACACTCCTCTTGTGTACACGTACGAGCTTCCCGCGATGCACTCGTTCTTCTGGCCGCCGGAACGGGTCCCCCAGCAAGGGGAAGAACTCACGCAGATGGTGCTAGGCCTCGCGCGGGGGGCCGAGGCCTTAGGCTACTTGGACAAGAGGCCACGCTTCCGAGGGAAGAAAAATAAATGTATATGCGAATTATAATAAATTGTATTCGTATTTTTAAATATTTGATATTGTTTTTTGAACAGTAATTATTTAGAAATAAGAAGTGACATGCATCATCCTAATTTGAACACTAGTAAGTAACGATATGTCTGGTGTCGGCATAGATTGTTATTCCCTAAACAGCCCGCCCCTTCCATAAAACCCAATGCATTTCTTCTTCTGGCCACCGGTGCAGTTCTCTCAGTAAGGGGAAGAACTCAAGGAAGAAGAAAAATAAATGTAAATGCTTAAAATAATAAATAATAAATTTATTACGATTTAAGTCGACTTGTACCCTTTTTCACTAGGTCCTCAGTATTGCGCTAGTCTACATGTGACAGCGCGCGCGCATTTTTAGCTTTAGCTTCATGCGCACGAACCTCTGCCATTTCTTGCGCTGACATAGGAATAGGGTTGTCCAAAGGTTCATCCAAAATCATTATGTCGTCCTGAAAACAAAATAAAAGTTTTCAAAATAATAATCTGATTCGATATTATTCAGGAGTTCCATTGACTTTCTATGGGCCCATGACCAGATCTTGATTTTTTTTTATTGGGACCCGAGATATTGATCATGAAAAATATTTAAAACCCGTTGACAATTGACGGAGGAATCAAGGTGTACGTATGTTACACATAAAAACCAACCAGAACAATTCAGTAAATCATCCTGTTTTAAAATCGGTTAAAAATCGGTTTTTGCAGGTTATGCACATTGAAACTAAATGTTGATTTTTTTAGTATCAGAATTTCTATTCGCGTTTTTTTTTCCTTGAGTTATCACAGTCTTGTTTTTCCCCATTACTTGTTTCATCTAAAAATACCGATAAAAGGGGGGAGTTTGACATGCTTTAAAGAAAGAAAGAAAAATCATTTATTTGCTTACATCTAACACAAGTACATATAAGTAAATTAAAAAACAAAAATACAAAACATCTGAACCAGTGCTAAACGGAGCAAAATGGTTCCTGCTCAGCATGTTACTGGTTTTTAGGCCAGAGCTGGTCTTCCACAGGAACCATTTGGTGACACCACGACAGGTCACACCGCCAGCAAAACAAAAAACTAAAAACCAAAACTTAAATTAAACACCAACCTAATAATGTTAACGTTTTAACGGTCGTCAACTTAAACCTACCTACCTCGAAATAATTTATACCAAATAAAATATGCGTAGTAATACGAACCATATTACTGGTGGGACGAGAAGCCCGAGTTTGACTATTGCTGCAACTGGGTCTGTGACGCTGAAATTGAAAGAATTACAAATGAATACTCGTATTCATGATGTGAATAATTATTTCCCCTAACTTGACCTGACTTGTTGGTAGTGCCCTGCCCCGAATTCGATTCCGGATAAGGGTACCTAGTTGTATGATGAGCGCTGGATGGTATTTAAGTCTAGGATGTTTCTTATTATTTAAGTATTTATTTATCTATATTATATTTGTTTATCATTGTCACATACATACATACACTCACGCCTTCATTCCCAGAGTGAAGTAGGCAGTATTACAGAATTACCAACAACTCTAAAAACTTGTTGTTAATTCTGTAACCACATCAGGCTAAGATGTTTACCATGTGTAGTAGTGATAGGTTGCAAGCCCATCGCCTAACAATACTACAAGCCTTTATTCCCTTAGTCGCCTCTTACGATTTCCACAGGAAGACATGGAGTAAAACTATTCTAACCCGGCAACCACACGGCACCATTGTCTATTACTCACAATATACCGTCTTTAAAATGCACATTTTCAATATTTAAATTCCTCGAAATAGCAAAGAGCTTAGTTTACGACTACGTCCATTTCTGTGGGATTATCCCTGATAATTATTTTTAAAAGATAAAAGATAGAAAAGATAAAACACATTTATTCAGTAAGTTGGCCGCATGGGCACTTTAACACGTCAACAATGCGGGGGGCCGACGGAATCTGTCATTAGGGTCCATAGTGGTCGCCTTTTATCGCGGTAGATAAAACATCTGCCATTATCGCACTTACATACTTGTATGAGATAGACAGCTGATGTTTGATCCACGTTTTTCAACATCGATATCATCGATAAAAACGACCATATATCTAATATGCCCGCGGCTTCAATCCTATACATTTCGTCGGTTTTCGAAAATCAGTACATTAATTATGTATTTTGACTAATAATAAAATATCAGGGGGACAATCTCACACCAACTGACCTAGTCCCAAACTAAGCTAGAGGCTTGTACTATGGACACTAGACAACAATGTAAATACTTACTATATAGAGAAATAAATACTTCAATACGTAGGTATAATGTTTTCTTCTAAGACTTAGGAACAAATACTCCTGTGTGATGACCACACAAATGTTTACCCAAATCGGAAATCAAACCTAGGACCGCTAGACTTAACAATCAGTCAGTTAAAGAAAGAAACAAAGATTAAACTAAACTAAATTGGAAATAATTATTGTACCACATTAGGTCAATTGGTGGCATCCTTTATATGCTGACTATGAAATGAAATAAACTCGTCGGTAATATAGAGCGAATCTACCAGCGCTTTTGACAATACTATCATTGCAAAAAGCAGCGCGCAAGAAACTCTGGCAGAAGGTAATTTTTTTTAAGCAATAAAAACAATCCAACTTAAAAGTAAGTACCTACAGTTAGTAGTTAATATTTTTAGTCTGTGTAATAGAACAAAATTTAAAAGGTCAGTTGAAACATCAACAAATATTTATATTGGAGCATTATTTCAACTCACCTGACTACGCCTTCGTATTTCATGTTTCAGTTCTTGCAATTCTTCTTTGGTTTTCCTTTTGAAGAAGTTCAGCTGAAAGGCATTTAATTTTAATGATAAAGTAATTCAATATTTTGCACGAGTAGAATTAGTAGTAGCTTTTCCCTCTACTTCTTCCGGTTAGGGGAAGTTCAAAAAAAAATTTTATTTTAGTATTCTCAAAGAATATACTCTCAATATTTCAAGTGTCTATAGGTTTAGGTAAGGTTAGGTTATTCATAATGTGTTTCAGGTCATAGGGTGACGGAATCAGTAATTGACAAGGCACCAATAATGGACACTTGATTCTTATTTTACAGAAGATAAGGGCTATTAAATAATTTGTTTTGCAACAATTAATTTAGGGCCGTATGAAATTTGAATTAAGAGTGAAGTGTCCATTACTGGTGCCTGTCAGCTAAAAGTGTCCATCATTGGTGCCGTCACCCTTTTTACTACAAGTAATAACGAATTTTTTTCAACCTTATTATTTCAAAAATTGGACTGTTTTACGGGCCGGTTTTATATTTTCTATGGTGTCTCCTTTTTATACCGACTCACTTCATTTCATGTATCATTTCACCGAATTTCACTTCGTCGAAAGCTATTCTTTGCTAAAGCCTTGTCGGTTTCAGGATATCTTTATTAATAATAAGGTTAAGTTAGGCTTGAGACGATTACAAAATGGGCCCTTCGGCTAGAAATGCCCGGCGATGAAATGAAAATTCTGCGAAGTCATACGTTCTATGAAATAAGTGTCCACAAAACAAGAGTATACCGTTTCTATAAACATACTAACCTTGTAAAGAATAATTATTATAATCAGCAATACGATTAAGGCGACTACCACGGCAATGCCTATGACCAGCGGTTTGTTGTGTCCCACCGTCTGCTCTTTTTGCAGCTCCATGATTGTTGTCAATCTGGAAACGAGGAGGAAACCCTCAGGGTTGTGGTGTTTGGTTTGTCTTGAACACTTGAGTTTTTTAAGGGACGGAGAAGGTAAACGAGCTCACAGGCCACCATGGTAATAGGACTGAGGAGCCTATAGACATTTGCAATCTCAGGATTGCAATCTCAAGACTGGAAAAGATGAGGACGAAGATGGAACGCTTCTATGCTAATTTCACCGGTTGTATTGTCTTATCCCTACACCGGAACACAATGCGAACACTGCTGCTTGGCAGTGAATAAAATGAAAACGGGAAGCACCAGCTTTCAAATAAAAAAAAAATCTTCAAAATCGGTTCACCCAATCGAAAGTTCTGAGGTAAAAAACATTTAAAAAAAAATAGGTAGTGTTAGCCGGACGGACCATTCTACTAAGGTTGCTTCTGCCAAGGTCCTACCGTAAACAAATGACTGTTTTGCTATCGTAATATGATAATGATATCCTTTTATTTTTAGTGGTGGTACGTGACGGCACCAGTAATGGACACTTCACTCTTAATTCAAATTTCATACGGTCCTAAATTTGATTCTTGCAAAACAAATGAATAACCCTTATCTTCTGTAAAATAAGAATCAAGTGTCAATCATTGGTGCCTTGTCCATTACTGGTTCCATCACTGTAAGACCCTGAGCAAGGTCCGTCCGGATCGCTAATAACATCTTACCCCCGCCGCCAAGCAGCAGTGTTTGCATTATTGTGTTCTGGTAAGAGGATAAACCAACCGCCGTTTTAATGAGAATCTGTGTACAACATTCTCCAACACAGCACTTATGCATAAAAGTGTATTCTGTCTAGCAAGTAAGATATATAATAAGTTACCCTTGAAATTAAGAAACCTACCAGCAATTGGAATGAAAACTAAATTGTTTAACTTGCTTGTACAAAAATGTTTTTATTCGGTCTCGGATTTCCTGCTGGAAAATTTAGATGCATAATACCTATTTATATTTAATTTATTTTAAATTTTTAATAATTTAATATCGTATCTTAGCGTAATAATGTTTGAGAAATTCTCACTATGTTTTTGTACGCCACATGGCAAAACATAGTGTTCCACCATATATTTTTTCCACCACTATTTTAGTTTTACCTATGTTTACAAATAAACACTTTGACTTTGACTTTGACTTTGACGGTGAAATTACTAGCATAGAGGCATTCCATCTTAGACCTACGGTTTAGCAACGCATTTGCGGTCTTAGGAACGCAGGCTGAAGATTGTAGTCATCAATCAATCATAAACTCACGCCTTCATTCCCAGAGTGGGGTAGGCAGAGCCACACTCACCAACAACTCCAAAAACTTGTTGATAATTCTGTGACCACATTTTGCACAACCAGGCTAAGATGTTATCCAGTGTATTAGTGACAGGTTGCAAGCCCATCGCCTAACAGCACTGCACAGCCTTTAGTCCCTTAGTCGTCTCTTACGACATCCACGGGAAGACATGGAGTGGCAACATTCTAAACCCGGCACCACACGGCAGTATTGAGAATATAAATGTCTATGGACGGCAGATCCCACTTACTATCAGGGACCTGTTTTATAAAGCTACAAATTACAATTTACAGGTTACAAGTTACCATTTGCTCCAACTCCAAGCTGAACTCTCTTTCTAGCCAAAGGAGTTAGATAGAGACTTCCGCTTGTAATTTGTAACTTGTAGCTTCGTGAAACGGGCCTCTGGTGGCCGTGTGCTCGTTCGCCTTAACCTTGCATTAAAAATAATAGAAATATTCAAAAATAACAAGGAATTGTATTCTTATTATGGCAACTTACGTTTTATTTTTGGTATTGTTCGGCGATAATTGCAATACTAATTCTGATTCTATAGTAATTCGCTTATCTACAAAATACTGAGCTAAAAATAAAAAACATCGATTAACTTTTAATAATACTTAATAAAAAAAATGGCGCATGATTCAGGTAGAGTTAAAATTCAGATCACGAAATTATAGCACATTTTTTAGGATTCCGTGCATATGTTGTGGGTTGGGTCTAAAACGGTTTGGTTTCTAGCTTGTTGAATATTCTATAGTAGATGGTCAAATCCAAATCATATTTGACATGGTACTTATGGTATTGTAAAGGCCCTGGGCCTCTATTCAACACGGTAGAAACCAAATAGTTTATGACCAGAGGGCTTATTGTCTAACGCACTCGCAATCGCAAACCGCTTCAAAGTGAAGCAATTGTTTTCATTTTGTATGCAGACAAGCCTTCGATTTTCAAAATGAAAACGATCGTGATAGTGAGTGCGTTAGACAATAAGCCCTCTGTTATCTATCGTATTGTCAACGTTTTGATAGCTGTTATTTACTTGACATGACAATAATGGCGGCCGAGTTAAAAACAATACCATAAAGGGGCTATTGTCTAACGCACACGCAATCACAACCGGCTTCAAAGTGGAGCAATTGTTTTCAGTTTGTATGCAGACAAGCCTTCGATTTTCAAAATGAAAACGATCGTGATAGCGAGTACGTTAGACATTAAGCCCTCAGAGGGCTTATTCTTTAACGCACTCGCAATTCGCAATCACAACCGGCTTTAAAGTGGAGCAATTGTTTTCACTTTGTATGCAGACAAGCCTTCGATTTTCAAAATGAAAACGATCGTGATTGCGAGTGCGTTAGACAATAAGCCCTCGGTCAAATATGATTTAGATTTTACCGCCAAGAATAGAGTCGCAGCTGCGTAACAATGGAAGGTCAACTTACAGATTTCCTTTTTGTTAATAGTGGCTATCAGAATCAGCTTGGTGGTAGAAAACGGTCGAAGAGTGAGTGAACAGTCGGCGGTGAACCTCTCCGTGTCGATGTTACCGGAACAATCCTCGGGCTGCTTCATCTAACAGAAACCAAGATATTAGAAACATACAACATCATCCTTATCTTTAGCACACAAGCCACACGTTGTTAACCCATTAATTGCCAATGACGCCTACTGGCGTCTTTCTTTGCCATAACAGAATGCCAAGGACGCCGATGGGCGTCATATTTTCACTAACGATTCCATGGAACATGTTTCGTAAATACACAACTTATATTGAAATTGTATCTTTATTTTGCCTTTAAAACTACAGGTTGTAGTTGGTTTAACAGAAAAGATACCTACATATTTTGTCATAGCTAAAATTCGATCTCGCGTGCGGCGTATAAGCTGGATGTCACATACGCCGACGGGCGTTACATTTGGCTTTAGCTGGGTGCCTCTGTCACATTAAGCATACTATGGATGCCACATATCGGCGTCATGCTTAAGGAAGAGGCGGCATCGCGACATAGCACATTTGAAGACGCTTGGCAATGACAGGATTAACATGAATGCATGTGCATAATCTTGTATAATCAGTATCAATTTAAATTGGCAAATATGTAAACCACAATATGTACTGATTGACATAGAACCTCAAGTATTTAATCGAGCGTGTTTTTATTTAAAATAACATATAATGAATAGTTATTTAATCTTAAACTTAATATGAAAGTAATAACCAAGAGTATAAATCATTTCAAGGGCCTCACTTGATCTTTAAAAGTATGTGATCATAACTTCATTTCACACTTTATCGCCGTACTTACCATAAAATTCAGAATGTAAGGTTTGTTGACCGCAGTTACTTGAGCCAATACATTTTTCCAGGTTACTGATCGATTGTTTGTAATCTATAACATAACATCACAGTTTGAATTCGTTAAGGAATTTATGTTCACCAGTTCCAAGTCGCTTAGCGCGCTATGGAAAGGGCTATGCTTGGAGTCTCACTGAAGGGTCGCGTTAGAAATGATGTGATCCGACTATAGTCTTTTATGTAACTGATACATAAAGAGGGTCCTTAAATACGAGTGTGGTTTTATGAAACGAGCCTAAGGTGAGTTTCATAATAAAATCACACGAGTGTTTTAATGCCTAATTATGTACAGTTGCATACATTACTTTATCTACACACATATTATAAGTACTCTAAGATGCGTTCAGTAGGCGGCAGAAAAAACAAAGGGCGGCAAAGCTAACCTGTGTCACGAATATGAATGTTTTTTTTAAATCATAAACAAACTAACAAAGTCCCTATTCTAATGTCATTCGAAATCAAAATGGCGTAAGAAACTTTACGTAAAATATACCAAGTCGACGTTTAATTGGTACTAGAATTGGCCCCCCAGTTTGAATTGTGTTGGTTTTGGAAGATGTTCCAAATTTGAACAATATTACTTTATCAAAAGTTGTATCGTAATTTTAACATTTCAATACAGCTACAGATAAGAAAAAATATCATGGTAAAATTGTATCTTGTAATGCTGGTCATTGTCTACGGATTCTGAACGCATTATAGAGGACTTATGATATGAGTGTAGATAAAGAACCAAAGTAACCGATATAGCCCGCCGTAATAGCAAGCTGAAGTGGCAGTGGGCCGGTCATGTTTGCCGCAGAACCGACGACCGAATCACGACGGGTGTTTTTGAGTGGAGACCCCGTCTCGGGAAACGTCGTATAGGACGCCCTGGGGCAAGGTGGAGCGATGATATGCGCAGATGGTGTAGGTTGGATGAGAGAAGCTGAAGATCAGGAGCCGTGGCGTGCATTGGGAGAGGCCTTTGTCCAGCAGTGGACTAAGGGCTGATAATGATGATGATGAGGGAATTTATTAAACAAATTGTGGGTAAGACCAATTACAATGTAAGTCTGCTCGTCAGATATGACTTCGTCATCGTCAACCAGTAGTTCTGTATCCGAGATGGCACGATTCGTGGAGGACCTGTCGAGAAAACAAAAAGTTCATTGTTAAACTGTTAAAAAAGTCTAAGCATATAAAAGTACTCCCATCCCGTGATCCCAGTATATAATAAAATTACAATTCAAGCAGAAAAATAAGACCAAATAATCTGTGAAACCTTTCACATCTACCAACCTTAACTATACCAAAAAGCAATAATTAATACGGCTGTGGTGTGGGGACGAATTTTGCCTAGTATCTTAAACAGATTTCTATATAGGAACTAGTAGGTAAAATTGATAATAAAACAAGTAACAGTAACCTAACAAAGAACATTGTAAAGACATAAATATGTATTATGTTTAAAAAACTACCAGCTAACTAATTTAATTTAAGTGGTGGCATTTGTAATATTTATAGGAATGTTAAAGATTATAATTTTTTTAAAAAGAACGCAATATTAATGTAACGTTAACTCACTAAAATATTTATTAACTAAGATTAAATACGTCAACTGACAATATACTTGTAACTCATATTTCAAAGAAACACGCAGATCGCCAATGGCTATTGAGAAACTTATTTTCTTTAAGTTAGTATATTTTTACATACCCATCAAGAAAAACTAAATCCGGGTTGAAATCGTAAGCCACAGTAAATGTTGAGCGAGGGACATCTTCACTTCTATCGCAGGTTTTGTAAACCTCTACACCGATTTGGAGGTTTTCATCTTCTGTACTGATTTCATCCATTTTCAGTATAACATCAATTGTTTGCTAGAAGAAGAATACGTTACACATAAGTATAGTAGGCCTAGCCAAGATGCAAACCACGGAATAGAAAAAACAGTGGAAGTGACATGAGCTTCGCTTAGTATCAGACCTGTTGTCGCCAATACTCACACTATCATGAAAACAACACGCCACCATGGAAAATGTTTTTGGTACGGCTATCGTTTGTACATTCCAAAATAGCACTATAAGGCATGCTTCTGGATTGATTTCCTATTTTAGAAATATTATTCGAACAACGTTTACGCACAAGCGATCGCGGCAAAACTAAGCTAAGTTGCGCTGAACTCCGCATAACCATGCCGCACGTGACACGCTCACTTCACACTTCTACTGATTTTTCTGTTCTGTGATGCAAACGGTGTAGGGAAGAGTTGAGCACAAGTTGCCCGCGACTTGGTTGTCGCTGGGATCTCCCTTTCTATCTAGTCGTAACGATAGAGACGCACTGAGCGACTAGCAAGAAAATATCACTTGTGCTACCGCACAGCGCTGCCGTGCCGCACGTGCTGAGCAATTACTAAGCGCATCTCCTGCACGGGCAGTGCGTCTCTATCGTCACTGACTAGATAGAAAGGGAGATCCGAGCGACAAACCAGTCGCGGGCAAATTGTGCTAGCCGTGCTGGGATTGGGTTCGTTATGCCGTGAGACGGGTGACTGTGGCTCGTTTCTTCTCTGTGCCAAATAAAGATTCTTGCAGTTTAGTTGAATGTAAAATTTCAAATTTAAATAAGCCGAAATCTTTTAAATAGATAAAATCCCCCGATATGATGGCGACCGCTTCTTTCAGAGCCGATAATCTAAACGACCCAACCGAGTTTCATTAAATCTAAATCTGACAATTTCTATACGAAATGCGATGACGCTTCTCACCCCCTAAATCAAGTCAGATTTTAACCATTTTTAAATATGTTATAGACGTTATGAAATCTAGGTTCTTAATTTTTCCCTTTCAAGAAAATATTTCTTGACACAAAGGAAAAAAAAACAAAACGAAAACACAACCCTAGTTTTTCAAAGTTACCTGCTATTAAATATACAAAAATCAGACTTGATTTAGGGAGTGAGAAAATAGTATATTACTTAACAAGGGCTGTAGAAGAAAGAAAGCCCGAAATCGCAGGTATTTGAGACCCGAGCCGTAGGCGAGGGTTGTAAATATGCGATAGAGGGCTTTCTTTTTTACTGCCCGTGATGAGTACACAATTTTACGTCTTCACTTGGCCACAATGCGAGTTTTACCGTGCGCGCAGCGTGCGATAAAACTCACATTACGGCCAGGTGTTACGTAAAATCCTTTTTTTGACAGCTACTCTATTTAAGCGTCGTTTCACAGTTTTCTCAATACACTTAATAAACTACGTACATTGCTATTTGGTCCAAAGGGGCTGGGCAACACACACTCGTACTCCCCCCTGTCGTCCTGGCACTGCAGCGTGTCGACGCGCGCGCCACTCACGCGCAGCACGGCGCAACTGTTGCAGCCTGTGGACCCCGTGTTGCGCACGAGCACTCTAACGGTCTCCAACAGGGACACACCCACTTCGTAGTGTGTCGTACTTCTGTAAGTTTAAAACATCGTTGAATTCTTGCAATCCTATACTATTAACGAGCAATATTTTTATATATCTTATATATGTATGTATAGGCAAATTTTCCATATAAAATTGTTTGCGAAATCGAAAAAAAATACTACAAAATCTTACTGAGTAAAAAGAATAGTACCTAATAAGGAATCTAATTTTACTTTTGAATAAGCGAAAAACGTTGTACGTTATGCTGCCTGCAACTAGGTATGCTTTAAAGAAATCCATGTAAATTGACACCCATTTAGATCTCAATTCTTTTACAGTTCTGTACAGTTCTGTATTCTGTATTTACACTTCTGTACAGTTCTGTATTGTTATTGTTATTATTTTTATCCTGACTTCTTATTTCTAATTTTGATTATATTAAAATTTGTGTATATTTTTGACGATTCCAATGTAATTTCTTGTACTTTGACATTCAAAACATGCAATGTATACTGTGACTTACTTTGGAAAATAAATATCATTCATTCATTCATTATTCACTTGAATCGAGCTTGGTTCCTTTATTACATTCATGTTTTCGTGGGATTATTTTTACAGGATATGAGTTATAATATAATGGCAGATTACCATACAAATACTAAAAACATCAAATAGAGAATAAGGGTCCATCGCAAGCAAAAAACCTTTTTCTTACTATTTTTGTTTTTGTACTATCACAAAAAAAAAACCATTTGACAAGCGTTAAATTCGACGTAATTATTGTACGAAGTGTAGAATATAATAATATTTAATTATATTAGCAACCCTAGTTGTATACAATACAACGTCGTCGCCTCACCTTGAAAAACGGCCCCTATGGAATTATTTAAATTGGATTTAATGATTCAAATCGTAAGAGACTTCTTAGAATTGTATAAAAAAGTCACTTTGACATAGTTCCATGGTGGCCGATAAATTAAATGGGGCTCTATTCCCGGCGGTAAAAACGATATCGTATTTGACCTGTTACGGTATTGTTTTGACGTCCGCCGACATTACTGTCAAGGAAATAAGAGCTATCAAAACGTTGACAATACGATAACAGATTAAAGACGATATGGTTTTTAGCGCCTAGAATACCGGCTCTGAAGGCTTTTTGTCTAACGCACTCGCAATCACGGTGTTTTAATTTTGAAAATCGAAGGCTTATCAGAGGGGCTATTGTCTAACGCACTCGCAATCGCAACCGGCTTCAAAGTGGAGCAATTGTTTTCATTTTGTATGCAGACAAGCCTTCGATTTTCAAAATGAAAACGATCGTGATTGCGAGTGCGTTAGACAATAGCCCTCTGCTTTCAAAATGAAAACAATTGCTCCACTTTGAAGCTGGGTGCGGTTGCGAGTGCGTTAGACAATAAGCCCACGGGTTGAAAAAAAACTGTAAAAAAAACACAAACTCGTACCCAGCAGACCACTGAAACTCCACAGTAAGGTTCGGTGAGCAGTTTCCTCCCTCGCAGTTGCAAGGCTGAAACGGCACTGGTAACCTTAAGTTGCTTTGACCGCTGAACGAAACCCACTTGTTGCTAAACTCTAAAATCACACGTAATTGAAAACAGTTAGAAGCAAAGAAATCACACTTTTCCATCTGAACTTTGGTTGGCTGAAACCACAAAAACGCTGTTTTTTATTTACAACAATAATCACGCTATCACACTAGTCACACACACACACACACACACACACTTCACCCAAGAGTATTGTGAAGCAACGTATTATCGCGTTTGCTATCAAAAAAATCCATACGAATTTTGCTCCAGGCGTTAACGTTTCTCGCCCCCTAATCAATTTATAATTAGGGCCGAGTTCACCAACCAATTTAACAGACGGTTAAGTCTTAATCAGCTGTTAGTCCATACATTTGACAACCGTTAAACTGCTAACCGTCCGTTTAATTGTTGGTGAACTCGGCCCTTACAACGTAATTATTATGCAAAAGGGTGATTCCACGGGCGTGTCAACCGCTGTCAATCCCTAATATTAGTATATTAAAGAAATCTGCCATAACATGGTTAAAATCCGATCAATTGTGACAAGATATACGGTTACAGTACATCTTAGTATGAAAGTCTGCTGCTTGGTGTAGGTCGTTATTTCAATATTTATGACTAGGGACTGACGACGGTTGGAATGTCCGTGGAATCACCCAAAAATCGTAAAAATAGGAGTCGGTTTAAGGGGGATAAAACGGTATCACATTTTGTATGGAATTTTTTAGCTTCGTCCGTTAACACTACGAGTATCACACTAATGTCTTTGTTACGATCGCTTTTTTAAGTGGATATTGAAAAATAAACTTATACAGTGTGTTACCAGCACCCTGGCTTTTTTTAAAGGAGGTTAAAATAACGTATATTTGTAAAGTAACTATGACATTGATTTAATTAATTAACAATTTTTTAGGCTTCTAACAAAATTTTGCCAGAAATGTAAAGCACAGCACAGTTTTTTGCACCCGTACTACCACGACATGCCTTGTACTAAGCAACAGCGATACAGATAACGATGAACACGCAGCACATGCACTACATTAAAAATGTACAGTAGTTAAGAAAATTAATTGTGAAGTTATTTTAATATTTTTTTAATTAATAATACTTGCAAACAATTGCTATAGCATGCCGGTAACACACTGTATATACCTAAGCTAGTATTAAATACCTTCAATAGTAGAAATGTTTTTGACCATTGATACTTCTGATATCACATTACCAATCGAAGGTATGATCTGAAAGGAAACATGCATAAAAATACAATGTCTAGTAATATTTAAATCGTTTACATAGGGGTCAAATTTAATAACAAACCGTTGTTTTTTTATCAAGTTAAAAAAAGTAACTTTGGAATGAAAAAATACACAATTTTTTGAATCACCGACACTCATTTTACGAATGCGTTGTTTCATCGAATTTTCATTTCATCGAAAGCTAATTTCTGCGGAAACCTTATTGTTTTTAGGTTATCTTAAGCATGGTTTACGTAGGTTAGGTTAGGTTAGACCTGTGACCACCAGAAAATTATAACTCCTGCACGTGGAAATGCCTGTTCGATGAAATGAAAATGCGATGAAATGAAAATTCGGCGAAATTAGTGTTGGCGATTCAAGGGTAAACCGAAAAAATTAAAGCGGCAGCGCCATCTTGGACTTCAACCATTGAACTAGCTTTAACAGTCCGTATCTTCTTGTAAGGGGTGCATGAGGGATGTAAAAGCCCAATAGTTTCGTAATGTCGCGCTAGATGTCACTAAAGTTAAAGTAGTAGCTTATTGAAATATAAAATAGATGGTGCTGTTATAAACATTATTTAGGAAATTCACCGGGATTATCCCTAAAACTAATAGGGTTCGCGCTATCGAATTAGGGCCGATTTCACCAATGAAATTAAACGTCAGATTCATACGAAAACTGTCATTTTAGCATCTTAAACCGTGTTTGAAAATTTGATCGCGTTTAATTTCATTGGTGAAATCGGCCTTTACACTCCTGCTTTAGGTCTTTTATGGTCGCGATTATCATCTTGAATAAAACTACCGTCGGCACTTTCTAACTCGGTGAGTGCGAGAGTGACGTATGCTTTATACACAGCGATAAAAGCGACCATAACAAGCCCGTTGGATTCACAAGCACTGGTGGTTGGTCGACCTTATTATTCGTTACTTACAATTGTGTAGTTTCTGCAATATTCTGTTTTGTTGTCTTTAGTCTTTTTGCCCACGTCAGTGCCCAAGTTTATTCTATACGAAACAGACTTTGTGCCCCCATGCCCAGGCCGCACGATTGAAGCGTTCCTGCCACGTACAGTATCTCGCACTAACAATTCTGAAAAATAAACAAAACACCCCGTAAGGCCCCCACGTACTTCAAAAATGAGCGATGCCCATAATTTCCGAAAATCAAATTTTATTGCTTGTAGAATTTCCATTCCAATTTTTTCCTGATCTTATTTTTTCCCAATCGCATATTTTCCTATCCGGATTTCTCCCAATTGCAAGTTTTTCAACTGATAATTAGGTCGAAAAAGGAAGGTACGTTTAGCTTATATTAGTTTTGTAGCATTGATAGTAATATGTTCATATTCTATTGGCAAGCATAGTGAAAAAATCTAGAACTTTCGCGATATTCACATTATTAAAACATCCCTTACCATGAGTTAGTCCCTTGCACTCTATAAGAATACTGCGAGGTCTGCGAAGGAGAGAGCATTCGACTCGCTAGCAAGTACGTTTATTTTAACTCATAGTAAGGGTGCGGCTGTGCGGCTCCACTGAGGCGGAGACGAGCGGAGCGGAGAGGAGCTGTGACAATATTAACCAATAGAAGGCGCATGCGGTCACGTCAAACGGCCCTTACGCACGTTAGTTTAGATTCTATTGGTTAATATTGGCACGACTCCGCTCCGCTCCGCTCATCTCCGCCTCAGTGGAGCCGCAGCCAAAGGGTACTGTGGCCATGGTAGACGCTTTGCGACATCGTTATCGCTATCAAAAATGTATAGGATTGACGTAAGCTGTCGGATGGTCACGTCAAGCGCTTATGTCAATTCCAGATCAGCCCCCTGTTTCACCATCCTGACAATGACAGATGACAGGTGACATTTCAGTGTACATGACGCTTATATGAAACCCAGTGACGTATCAGCGTGTTAACTTTGCAATTATTTCCGAATTGTCACCTGTCACGTGTCAAGATGGTGAAATAGGAGGTAGGTGGGGCAAGATCACCAACGAGATAAGTACGACAAATCATATATTTTTTAGGAGATATTGTTGGTTTGACGCACTTGCCCCGTAGACGGACTTACCCCAAGGTGGTGCAAGAGCGACCATATATTTTTTAACCCCCGACGCAAAAAAGATACCTTTTATTTATAAAAAAAATACTTTACCAGTGTTTGTAGCCTTTGGTTTTGGCGGCAAATCCACTGCGATACACGAAGAATAGGTGTATTCATGGTCAGCATCCGGCTGAAAAATAAAAATAATTACGACATAGACATTTAAGAATAAAAAAATAACTACGAGTATGAAATAGAAATTTACTCGATTTTCATAAAATCTAGCAAAGAATCGAAATATATAAAATCTATAAAAGAAATTAGTTAAACAGTAACTATGAGTAGCGGAATACCGCGGTGGACCACCATTAACAAAAAAAAGAAGAAGAACAGAAGCCCAGCAGGCTTATTGCCTATCGCACTCGCACTCGCAATCATTTTCATTTGACAGTCCGAAGGCGAGTCTGCTTTCAAAATGAAAACAATTGTTCCACTTTGAAGTCAATTCAAGTTTGTAAACCCTGAAATCCTATTATTCATAAATGCACAATAAACCTATTTTAGTTTAAGTATTTTTTGTCCCTTTCTATCAAATTCAAATCTCATAATGACAATAAGGACAGAGCATATTTCAAGCACACTAGCTATTTCTCCTCTAAGAATAAGAAGTTTAAACTGTGGTGCACTTAAGTAGGCAAGAACTAAAGATGGGCCGACTGGCCAGTCGGCCGACTAATCGGTTTTCAACTTGCCGATTAATCGGCCGATTAGTCGGCAATGCCGATCGTTTGATTTTGCTATTTTCGGGAGAACTCGGAAACGTTCGTTTCCGAACCGGCGTGTTGCACGACAAAAAAAAACAATAAAAATCCTAATTATAGTATTAAAACGAACTACATAGTGCTTTTTATAGTTAGATTTGAGTTCCTATTATGTTAATTTTTTCATAAGAATATTAAATTTCATAAATTAAAAAATGGTTTAATTTCTATTTCCTATAAGCAATAAAATACCGAATATTTGGCATTTTTTGCCGACTAGTCGCCGACTAATCACCGACTAGAAATGATGCCGAATAGTCGGCTTTCCCGACTAATCGTCGACTAGTCGGCCCATCTCTAGTAAGAACTGAAGGAACGTGTCTCACCTTCATATCCTGGGGAAACTTCGAAGTCACATTGACGGTAACGGCCCGGACACCTTTGTACACCGTTACTGTTGAATTGTCCGGAGCTCCCACGCTAAGCTCTATAACAAATACAAAATAAATGAATACGGCGGACAATCTCATACAAATTGACCTAGTTTCATACTAAGTCCTTCTTTTATCGGCATTTGGTCACAGTAATATTAGCTAAAGACTGTAAAAACTGCTTTGGTTATTGAATTTGGGATACTGCTTGCGCAGACGCAGTATTTCAGATAAAAACTCGTACCAATGTCAACCTCATTACTAACATGATAGAATTAAAACTGCTTTGGTTATTGAATTCGACATACTGCTTACTCGCTTAGAAGGGCATAATACTCATCTAGAGTGAACCAAATATTTATCATTATTTAAGTATACCATCGCTCCCATTGTCGTTGAAATCCGGAACCGGTTGCATGCTAAAGCCGAATGATTTCAAGCTCGTCTTTTCGATTCGCTGCGTTCTCTTCAGGCTAGAAACGGAGACTGTTTGGCTGCTAACCCGCTCGCTCGCCCGCTAGAGACAGTAACATATTTATGATATGATTATCATATCATGCCTTATCGTTTATTAAGATCTCATAAATATTTTGTCCATCGTAAAATGCTAAAATTACTGAAACATTTAATTTTCAAAAAAATCTTGCGAATTTTTGAAGCATTAATTTTGTACTTAAATACCATCCTGATCATATGTCAAAACGCACCACGTAGTCCGCGCGCCATATTAACTTTCTTTTTGTAACCTGAGGGCTTATTGTCTAACGCACTGGCAATCACGATCGTTTTCATTTTGAAAATCGAAGGCTTGTCTACATACAAAATGAAAACAATTGCTCCACTTTGAAGCCGGTTGCGATTGCGAGTGCGTTAGACAATAGCCCCTCTGCTGCCTACGTACCCCCAGTTGCATGGTCTCATACAGTTCGAAGCCACAGAAAATGTACAATGCGCCCACTCCAGAGTTCTCGTATGGAGCGCTGACAATTATTTCTGAAACAGGTTTTATGGTTACTTCTTCTATTTCTTTCTTCTTATGGTGCCTCTCCATCTAGCGAAGGTTGTCAATCTTCTCCACACTTTCTTTTCTCTTATTTCTCGCGAGGTATAAGACACCATTCAGTTTCATTAACTACAGTTTTACACAAAAAACTGCCATCAAAAATGCAAAAAGTAACTTTTAAAATGGTAGGTAATAGGTTAGTCCAACTGAAGTCGGCTTTTGGTTGAAAATATTGTGAGTCGTTCACTTCAGTTGGACTAACCTATTACCTAAAATTTTAAAAGTAATTTTTCGCGTCTTTTTATTTTATTTTATACTTTTTAGTGATCATAATAAGCTTATGTAGTCCCACATAGTTGTAATGAAACTTTAAGACATGTCAAGCTCGCCGCAAGCAACGCCGCGGGAAATTCATAGTCATATTTTAACAATGAAATGTTCTTCGTTGTTGTCGCTCAACTAATTTAATCGAGATATCTTATCGCCACCCTTGGAACAGGTACCGTTGAGGAGTTCCCGTGGCCATCTGTGGTCTTCATCATCAGTTCCACTTAACCAAATGATACTTTCTGAATCCAAATGCTAGACTTGTTACTAAAAATACTAATATCGCCTATACATGTTTGCCTACAACATTTGAGGAGTTTCCTCAATTCCTCACAGATCCCCTATTCAGATTCAGATTTCGTGACAATGGGACAACAGGGAAAAGTATACTCTATCAAACAATAAAAGATTTTTTAAAGTCGGTCCACAATTGACAGAAAATATCAGTGAACATACAAAAAAAAAACATACAGTGGAAAGTATAACCTCCTCCTTTTTAGAATTCGGTTAAAAATGCAAGCACGATGGGTGTTTCCGTTAGTGAAGAATGGTGCAGAGCAAACAACAGTGGCCCATTGTGCCATAAAACATTTTTTTTTTAATTTGCCCGTTTTTAACAATTTTTAAGGTTTTCCGTAGCTTGTGGCCGATGTGACTGTATAGTATAGCACTATTATTACTGTTTAAGAGATAAAATCCCCGATACAATTTCTATAAGTGTTGCCAGTATATCGGGTCTTAGACAATTGAATAGTTATTTAATATGAGTGTTACCAGGGTAAGAATCGCCGTCCACGTCGTTAGAAGACAGTGTAGTGCCGAACCTGGCGCCGTCTTTTTCGCCAAGTATTGTGAATCTCAAGCTCATTTTCGTTTCTGCACCTGGCTGAAAAAACAGTAACTTTGCAACTTAAAGATCTGACTATAATCGTTACGACTAGGGAATGCAATTTAACCGGTTATTAACCGTTTTTGAATGAAAATAACCGGTTAAAGCAGCTTATAACCGGTTATTTGCATTCCCTAATTACGACGTAATACCGGGGAAGAGCATGTCGGACCGTACTCAGTGTAGGGTTCCGAAGCCATACTACAAACAAAACTCAACAACAACAAGTATGTAAGAATGAACTAATTTTCTACTTAAAGTTATTTCATCATAAACTCACGCCTTCATTCCCAGAGTGGGGTAGGCAGAGCCACAGACTCACCAACAACTCCAAAAACTTGTTGATAATTCTGTTACCACAGTTTGCACAACCAGGCTAATATGTTATCCAGTGTATTAGTGTCAGGTTGCAAACCCATCGCCTAACAGCACTACACAGCCTTTAGTCCCTTAGTCGTCTCTTACGACATCCACGGGAAGACATGGAGTGGCAACATTCTAAACCCGGCACCACACGGCATAAAGTTATTTGTTGCTCACTTATATGATTTTTGTTCGGTATAAAATCTTTAGCAAGTCTTTTACTCGTAATTGTTTGCCTTTCATATTCGTTATAGGTATGTGCTTTCATTTATGATATTTTTCAGATTTTTGTACTTGTAGTTTTGACATTAATATTCAATCGAAATATTCAGTAGTTAAACTTCGGGAATTCGATCAATGCGGAATTATGTATCTTCAAAATTATGAAGTATATTTTTTTCTAGTTGAAAATAAGGCAGCAGTGCACTTAGAGCTGACTATAATCTTACCTCAGTCTTAGAGTAGACGTGTATGGCGCCCCTGTCGTAGCTGAGTACGTCAGAGACGTGTGCAGGCGCACCCACGACCAGCTCCGCGAGGCCGTCGCGCGTGACGTCAGCGCTGCACAGCGCCTCGCCGAACATGCTGCCCACCGACGAAAACCCAGTTTCCAACTTCCAGTAAATCCTCAAATTACTGTTGAGGAATACCACCTGTAATATGAGCAAGTGTCAACGCACTATAGGGACCGCCTGAATATATGCATGGATTTTTTATATTTTTAAATCGCATTTGGCAAAATAATATGAAAATACCGTTAAAGAGATCACCAAAAGTGAAATTAAAATTAAAATCAGCTAAGAAATACGGACGATACAAGCATTTAAAAAGCTAATTAGACAGCGATTAGACGGAGAGATCCGATACGCCGTGTGACGTCATGTAACACGTCGGCCATTATTATAAACTCCATGTTAAATTCTTTCCATCAGGTCACCTACATGCTAGATTGCCTCCAACTCTTATAAAAAATCAAATGTTTTGCTAGAAAGAGATAGGGACAAATCTTTATTGTCTTATATCTTGGTTAGATTTTTTTTATTAAAAAATGCATTTGAGATTCGGACAAACAATGCATTAGGACAAATGACGATAGGGATTCCAATATAGACCCAGGCCCTAACATGGCTGCGTTTATCGCGTGACAAAGTTTGGATAAGGCATCTGTCACCATCTGACACGGAAATAGTACGAGAGTGACGGATGCTTTATCCATATTTGACACGCGACATAAACGCAACCATACTAAGCCCGCCCTAACATGGCTGCGTTTATCGCGTGACAAAGTTTGGATAAGGCATCCGTCACCTTCTGACACGTAAATAAGTACGAGAGTGACAGATGCTTTATTCACATTTGACACGCGATATTAGACACAGCCATACTAGGACCGCTGATGCGATAACTGGGTGGTACGGTTTAAGAAGTGCGCTGATAAAAGAAGTGCAAGCATTTAAATGATTGAAGAATTGCCAACTATCCTTCTTCTTCTTCTTCTTCTTCTTTAAATTAATGGCGGTCCACCACGAGTGATTTCGCTAGTGTCAGTGAGAGAGTATAATCAGTAAATAGAACAGTAAATCAAAATTAACAAAAGTAAAAGCGGGGCATTTTTTAATCGGCCATCTTCCCTCCCCGAAGATTACAGGAACTGTTCCCCAACTATCCTTCTTTGTGTAAAGAGTTCAAAGTACTTACACCACCAGTGGTATCGGTATCCCTGACACCCAAGGCGTAGTATGTGACATTCTTAAAATAATTTCCCAACGTCATGGCTTGCGCTAAAAAAACACAATAGATTTATAAGAAACAAATAGAACGTGTGCAGTAATTCAATCAAGCAGTCAATCAATTATTTATTTGTGATACATAGGTAACAATAATAGTACAATCGTAAAAGTGTTTAATAAGTATCATTACATTCTGTTTGGCCATTACATTAGGCATACAAAATTATGACAGTAAGCAGCATGCATTACTTAAAATAGTTTTACATGCATTCAAATTCATTTACGGCTGATCTTTCAATCCCCAGATAAAGCTATCCGGAAGGTAAATTTTAGTTCTGTCCTTTTCTTTCATATGACTTCAGAAAAGGATAGTAATACATTTAACTGACGGATAGTTTTATCTGGGGATTGAAAAATCAGCCCTTAATTGACAAAAATGTTCTAGGTTTTTGATACGAAATGGTTAGGAGGGGGATCAAAGGTTATGATTTAGGGAATGCAATTTAACCGGTCATTAACCGTTTTTGGATGAAAATAACCGGTTAAAACCGGTTATAACCGGTTATTTGCATTCTCTATTATGATTACGAAAGGTGATATAACGTATGGAGTCCAAAAATGAAACACCAACATAAATTTAAAATGAATCATAAAGCGCTCTCGTTTGCGTGTCAAAGAACAAAACGATTTTTTTATTTTAATGATTATATTTGTTAATAAATCCACCGTAATAACTCGGACGGATGGACGGATGGACGGACGGAAAGGCGAATGGACGGACAGTGGAGGCATGTTAATAGGGTCCCGTTGGGCTGCCTTCGGGCACGGAACCCTAATAAGGATAAAATGTAAACAATGATTTACAGACAAACATTTCATTGACACTATCACTTCACAGAATTTTCATTTCATAGAAAACTATTTTCTGCTGAACCCGTGTTGATTTCAAGTTATCTTAAATATGATTCACGTAGGTTATGTTAGGTTAGACTTGTAACCATCACAAGATGAACTGAAATCAACACGGGTTCAGCAGAAAATAGTTTTCTATGAAATGAAAATTCTGTGAAGTAAAAGCTATGAAATTAGTGTCTATAAAACAAGGGTAAACCGTGTCATAGTACTCACCCTTAACATCCCTAAAGTACTGTAATCGCTTCGTGTTCTTGAAGTCGCCGCCAGGATTCGAGATGGATCCGAAGATAAGGCTGCCCCCTTGGAAAGACTGGGCTATAATAAACCTATCGTGCTCCTCGTCTACTAAGGTGCTCCAACCCAATCCACCGTAAATTTCAGCTGTGAAAAAGATACGGATTTAAAACTTTATTTTGTCGTAAATAATAGTCATGATTGCGCTGTCGCATGTTTCAAGTGTCCACAGACTTTTTGCATAATTTATCATTATTTGTCGTGTCCCTCGAAAACCTTAATAAACGTTTGTCCTAATTAGAAAATGCAATTTAACCGGTTATTAACCGTTTTTGTAAGAAAATAACCGGTTATAACCGGTTATTTGCATTCCCTAGTCCTAATGCATCGTTTGTCCGAGTTATCATATGTCCTAAACGAATTTAAGGTGAGTCAGACCACTTTTTAAATTTTTAACTTTCTAACAACACTAAAAAGTCTTGAAATTAAGGCGGAAATGGCGGACAAACAGCCTGTATAATACATACACCTTATATGTATTATACAGGGTGAAAAAAACGAACGCCACATGTACGGCAACTACCTTAAATATTGGAAATAGAAAATCCTACGCAAAGGAGACTTACCTTTATTACCCTTTATACAATAAATAAATAAATATAAAATAAATAAAATTAAATAAATTACCTGTAAGTTCTCTATGATCTATTCTGTCACGCTCTAGCCCGAATCCCTGGTACTGCTTAAAGTGCTGTCCACTGCCTGATTCGTAATAGAAGCATGTTCCATATGCCCCAAAAAAAATTGTCGTTACTTGGTAATGATAATCAGTCCGCAAAGGCGCACAAGTCTGCCAGAAAAAAAAACACTGCTTTATTACCCTGTTACTCTGGTACAGTTGTATGTATGTATGTATGTATGTATGTATGTAAACACTTTATTGCACAAAAATACAAATATTACAATGTTATTATTAAACTAATGTACAAAGCTTTCCAGCTAACCCAGAAGTAAATGAGTAAGGACAATGCATGGGGTTGGGACACATACAAGCTCTAGCGAGTCGAATGCTCTGTCCCTCGCGCCACAAGTCAATCTACATACAAAGTTCGCTCGAGCAACGCACACATAGACACTGCTCACGGACACGATATCTCGGACCGGTTAGGACCAGTGCGAGCGCGAGTGCCATCCGCTCGAGACACGCGTCTGTGAACTTTTTTGTGCAATAATGGACCAACAAAAAAAAAGTTATTATAACTGTTCAGTGGACGGTTGTTTAAATTCGACATTAAACGGTGTAAGATCGATTTATATAATAGTTTCCTATTTTGAATCAGTATAAACAAAGTAACAACATTTTTGTAAGGTAAATTCACACCACATTACGTAAGTTGAAAACATGTTTTTTTGTTTGTGTACATATTGTGTTGTTTTTAGTATCATTTGACAGGTTTAGGTCTAAAATGGATAGGGCAATAGAAATTGTGTAACTAGGTTAATCCGTTTAGAAGTTATTAGGAATTTGCGATAGTCAAATTTGTAATAACATAACAATGACATTAAAATTAAAATATTTTAGTTATTATTCATTTATATTTCCATTCTTCTCGTTTAATTCTCAACAATAAATCAAACAACTAGATAGGTACCTACGAGTGCCACTACCACGATAGTTTTTTGTGCATAAGCCATAGTTGACAACCATAGAGCGAACGCCGAGCGTAGGTATGAAAAGTGAAGTAGATACATGTGATTGACTTCTGTACCTATCTATTTTGTGCTCGCGCTCTATAAGAAAATAATACGAGAGAAAGAGCTCGCTAGCGAGTACGTTAACTGCAGCTCATGGTAAGGGTACTGGACCTACAAGGAAGTTAGAACTTAATTGTCTACTTAGGTTACCACTAGACCGAATATCATAAAAGCAAATTTCATTAGGCATACCAACGTTTGATATAATTTTCATTAGCCCTAATGTCATGACAATTAAACTTGTCTGTCCTAATTGATTACTAGACCTAAAGTTATATATGTACCCTAATATTTACTCGTACTAAACATTAATGCTCTAATATTGCTAAAACTAATAATTATTATTCCTAATGATTAATAGACCTAATGGTCATAAGTTCTAATGACTACCAGAACTAATAATTGTTTGAACAAAATATGAATAAAAAATTAATACTCAATTAGGTCAATTTTACCCACTTAGGTTAGGTTAGGTTAGAGTTACAACAAGGCGCGAAGCATTTTTAAACGTTAGGGTACTTATACGAGGGCGACACTGAAAGTTTTTAGATCTGGCCACTTGTAAACAATATAATAAAAAAATAAGATTAAATTTTGAAAATGGAACTCTTTGCCAATATTATTGAGTATGTATTTTATTCATTTGTCATTTGTTTTACGATTCGGCGGCAAATTGAAAGTTGTCTGTGTCACGTCAGCATGAATTTAACGCGAGAAAATTTTCGTGCAATGATTTTGTATGACTTTCGATGTCATTTAAGTCAACAAGAAAGTTATGATAGACTACGATTGGCCTTTCACGATGAAGCCCCATCTCGTGCCACTGTTTACAATTGGTTTAATGAGTTTAAACGTGGTCGCAAAATCTCACCGATGATCTGCGTGAGGGCCGGCCTTCTACGGCAATGACTGAAGATAACATCAGTGTTGTGCGGCGTATGATAGAGACTGATAAAAGAGTGACCTATCAGCAGATTCGTACAAGCTTGGGCATCGGTATGAGTCAAGTGCACAAAATCCTCCATGAACATTTAGCGGTCAGGAAGCTTTGTGCCCGGTGGATACCTCATAATTTGACCGAGGCCCAAAAACTCCGTCGTGTTGATTGGTGCCGTGAAATGGTTTTAAGATTTAACGGAGGTGACTCAAATGCTGTGTTTGACATACTTACGGGTGACGAAAGCTGGATTTACTGTTATGATCCCGAAACCAAAAGACAGTCTGCTCAGTGGGTGTTTCCTTCCGAGGAGTTGCCAACTAAAGTGAAGAGAGGTCGAAGCGTGGGAAAAAAGATGGTAGCCTCGTTCTTCGGAAGGACAGGTCACTACGCGACAACTGTTTTAGAGGATCGAAAAACAGTTACTGCAGAGTGGTACACTAACAATTGTTTGCCACTTGTCTTGGAAAAAGTTCGGGAGAAACGACCTCGCAGTAGGATCCTCCTTCACCACGACAACGCCTCGTCACACACCGCCAGGCGAACGATCGACTATTTGGCGACGTCAGACGTGGAATTACTGGGTCACCCGCCGTATAGCCCGGACCTCGCACCTTGCGATTTTTATTTATTCCCGAAAATAAAAGAAAAACTTCGAGGAAAACGTTTTATGGACGCCGAGGAAGCTGTGGCTGCGTTTCAAAAGGCCCTCGAAGAGACCCCTAAGGACGAGTGGGCAAAGTGCTTTTGTCAGTGGTTCCATCGGATGCAGCGATGTATTGACGTCAATGGACACTATTTTGAAAAAATGTAATAAAGCTAATAACTTGCTAGTTTAATCAGTTTTTGATTTTCTAAGAACTTTCAGTTTGACCATCGTAGTAAATAATCGGTGTAGAGAGGAATCGGATAAGTAAAAATAGGGCTAATAAAAATCGGGCATAAAAAATAGGTATAACGTAAATTCGGGATGTTCAAATTAGGGCTAATGAATAATTAAGAAAAATAAAAAATCGGGTTTTTGATTTTAGGGCTAATGAAAATAGTGTTAGTAAAATTAGGTTTAAAAAAATTCGGGCCACAATATGAGAACCGTCTACTTACCAGAAAAACTCGTTCCGTTGCAGCTATAGAAGCGCCAAGGTAAAAATGTTGATTTTTACTTGAGGCTGAAAAATTATAAATTTAATTAAAATCTAAAAATTATCACATTTTGCATGGAAATCTTTAGTTTCACGAACCTCATTAACAGCGAACCTAACATTCAGAGTATATTCATCAAGTTATTATCATCGAGTTAAAAACAAAACGATAAAGTAAAATAAGGCCCCAATAGTTTAATAGTTTAGTTTGAGTTTTAAAATTATTAATAAATTAATTAATTAATTAATTTATATGAATAAATTGTATGTATCTAGGTACTACTTACATAGCTTATTCCAAAACTTGAACTAATTTATTATTTACTAGAGGACGCCCGCGACTTCGTACGCGTAGAATTAGTTTCCCGCTACTCCCCCCATTTCTTCCCATTGGGGGTCGATTTTCGGAAAATCCTTTCTTAGTGCTCACTTACGTCATGAAAGGAACCCCTGTACCAAATTTCAAGTTTCTAGGTACAGTAGTCTCGGCTGTGCGTTGATACATCAGTCAGTCAGTTTAGCCTTTTATATATATAGATAATCAAGTATAATCTTCAAAGCATTACAGTTAACACTAATGCGCTGAATGTTAAAGGATAAAAGCCCCTTGTACAGCTCTCCAGAATATAAGTTTTTTTTCAGCCTACCTATTCGCTACATATTACTTAACATAGGTATTTAATTTGATATAAAATACTTTTTATCGAATAAACAGCCCGATAAGGTCGTCTCCTATTCGGATCCTCTACTACAGTAACAAGGGCGTCACTGGACGCTTAGAGCAGTCTTAATTTTATTTGACATCTTATACACTTACTTCGATTATAGACGACATTCATTTCATCCAAGTCGATCGGGATTTCATAGCAAGTCCTGCTATCCTCCTTTATCGGACACTGGAACACCCGCCCCGTCAGGTCATATAGGGGGGCGCCAACCACTGCAAGAAAGTACGTACAGTAGAACACAATTTATATGGCGTGTCGTGAATCTTCGTTCGCGCAGACACGAACAACGATCCGATGATTTCCGAAAGCACGATTAAAACCCACGATCAGGACCATTATTCTCGTGACTTCGAGATGATTTTTCATGCGATATGCACTGTCAACTGCGTACATTTTTTTGAAATATCTCGCATGAAAAATCGTCTCGAACTCACGAGAATTGGGTCCCAGACTAGTACCTACGTAATAGTTATAAGGTGCAAATTAAATTGCATAATTTTTTTTGGTTCAAGAAATACAGCGATTATTAAGGTAGAGAAAAAAACCACGTTTCTTCTATGGGGGCTTCTTTAAATATATTTTTTATTTTTTGCTGTTGCAACGAATAGTAAGTAGATTCATACAGTTATACTTTAGTTAGAAAAGAGCTTTAAGTCACCGGCGAAGCTTTATGTAGTTAAAAAAAAGGCATTGGTTGTATTTTTATAAACAAATACAAGGATTATACACACTGTTTAAAATTAAATTGTGTGCCAATTACGGTTCATAAGTTACAGCCCGCCGGCGGACAGACAGACAGATGGATAGCGGAGGCTTAATAGTAGGGTCTAGTTAGCACCGTAAAAAAAGGAAATAAAGAAAAAAACTTAAAATTAAACAAGAAATAAGTTATGGCATGACTAAAAGAAGCAGTAGGTAAAACATGGGTGTCGTTTGTTAATAAACAACGATAGATGGCGTCAGCATACCCTCCGAGTATGAAAAAGTAAGCGATCAATAATTTCGTGGATCTTAAGTAATGGTCTTGGTGGCAAATTTGGTAATGCGCCTGCATTGGCCCGGATTGCCAGATGAGTTGTAGGTTCGAATCCTGCCTAAGACCGACGAAAATTTTTCGCTTTAAATAATATAGTAGGTAAATGGTTATTAAAATGTTGAGTTGTGAGGAAAAAGTAACGCTAAATTTTAAGGATAAACCGGTTTTTCGGTACGAGGGAATGGACGGAATATAATAATAATACCTATGCAACTGGTATTGTCCTCAATTATAAAAGTCCGAAATTAAGGGGCTTCTAAACGGGCCATATTTTCACTGCATTATGTGGCCGGCAACTATTGGTGTCCCTCTCTTATTCGTATGTTAGAAAAAGACACCAATAGTTGCCGGCCACATATTGCAGTGAAAATATGGCCCGTTTAGAAGCCCCTTTAGAACTTATTAATTTTCTCATGAAATAAAAAGTAGGCCATTTGCTGGGTATAATAATCTATCTCTATTGTATTGCATTCAAATCCGTCCATTCGTTGCAACATAACAATACCTAATATTAGCGAGATTACTTACAAAGTCTTGAATTGTCCCCCTTCTGATAACTTATGCTGTGTCCGAAGTCATAGTCCCTTGAAGAGCCATTTGGGACCAACTCGAAGGCTGACTTCTCGTGGAAGAATACTGCAGGCTCCGTCAGGTGTAGACTCTCCGCCAGGTGAACGGTCAGCACAACCAACCACACCCACTTCAGCATGACGGCTGAGAAATAATTATAGTAATTAAGTTCCCATTACGTTCTTGTTTATGATAGGTGTAAGGCATTTTTATTCACTCGTGTATAAAGTAGACAGTTGGATCCTACAGCTACAAAGTTACAAAATGCCCTTATGAAAAGGCAGCTATAATCTCCCACCGCAGTAGAAACTTTATTTTTACTAAAAGTTTAAAAAAATACAGTAGCGGTAAAGCGGAGCTTGTTTTGCCTTGACAATATTTTTATTGTTTGTCTCAAAAACAAAAGCTTATTCTAAAACTCGGTTATAAAAGATAAGGTTGTGTTTCATATTATTATGCACGTTGTGAAACAAAAAAATCCACCAATAGGATTACTTAATTTTCCTAGCTTTGCTCAACGCAGCTGTCCTATTCGTGGTTTTTTTCTTATGACACCGCTCCGCTACCGCTCTCAGCTCTGGTGAATTCTCACCCTTAGATTGCTAAGCGATCGATCGACTTTAACGATAATTTTATTTCAGAAAATTGAGTCAAAATTGGAATACCACTTATTTGACGGACTGTGTCTAAAATTTACGACATGTATTTTTAAAATATTTCTTCATAGTTTGGAGCTTCTCCATAATGACGTATTTGAATTAAAGCCGGAATAACTCAGCGGCGGCGAACACTGAGCACGCACAAGTGGGTATACTCGTAAGTTCGCTTTAGATCAAAATGTATGTAGTTCCGTCATCAATAGGAACACCCTAAAATCTCGAATTATTAAATTCCGAATTTGAAAATACCGAATTTTATAATTCCGAATTTTTACAATACCGAAAAAATTTATAAGGCCGAATATCAAAATCGCAAATTTTAAATTACCGAATATTAAAAACTCGAAAACGTTTTTCCGAATATTATATTTACGAATGTTGATATTTCCGAAATTTCACAAACCAGATCGGTAATGTAAATTTTGGAATTATGAAACTAACCACTTGAATTGAATTGAAGTATTCTACATGAAACAAAAGTAATGAACGCCCAAAAATTGTCTTTTAACAATAAAATAATGATAAATAAATATTATCGGACATACTTATAAGTATGTGTTTTTAAACATCCAACACTCAGGAAGAAACACTCACGCTCATCAAACAATTATTAACCTAATAACGCCTGAAATAATAGCCAGCTTTCTTTCATAGCTGATAGCTCTTATGGCTGAACCCTATATTCAAACCGCGGATAGATAAGCTCACTTCGGATTAAAATTTGACACATTTCGTATGGGCAAATGTCAAGTTTTAACCCGAAGTAAACTAACAACTCAACTGATTTTCATTAACCCTAGCTAAAAACCACGCTAGTTAAACCAGCTTTTTATTACAAAAAAAAACAATTGAATCGATCAATCCTACGAAGCCACAGACAGACGTACATAAACACACGTTTAACTTAATTATATAACGTGTTACAAAAATACCCAAAAAATAAATCAAAATAATGTTAACCCTAAGTAAACTGTCATCACAGTCGTAGAAGTTGTATGATTGAGATGACAGCTTAGTTTGAGTTTTTTTTTCGGTATTTTTGTAACACGTGGCATAACACCACCCTTTTCACTCGGTAAAGAGCGTAACAATTCAAGTAAAAAGGTCGCTTACCTTCTATTTAATTTATGCCGCCGTTAATACACGTCTTCACTGTGTCCTGTGAAAATGAAGTACGTGAAGCATATAGGGAAGGAAAACTAATGGCCGGTCTAAAAAACAACATTGAGGAAGAATATTTTAATTATTATTTAGCTGAACTTGGTAATGTTATTTAAAACTATTTAACTTATCGATGAGCTCTGTGACTTTATAGTAGATTGGATTAGATTAGATTCTTTATTGCTCATTATAAAATTACGTTACAAATTGCACATGTCAAGTTATAAGATTTTACATTATGGTCGTCATAAATGAAAATACAATGAAGAAAAACAATATAGGGAGATTAACCAAAATACAAAACAAAACATAAGAACAAAGACGTCAAAAATATAGAAATAAAATCATAATAATCATAATACGTAAATTAAGCACAAACAATAAAGTACAAAATTAAATTAAATTAAAACTAGGTCCGTGTACCTACTCTTTAACTGAGTACAACCAACGGTACAAGTTTAGCCAACAAAAGGTTCTCAAGTTTGCGCCTAAACGTTTCGTCAAATGTTTCGTCTTTGAGTGCGGCGGGGAGGTGCTCATAATATGTAGGGCCAATGACACGTGATTCTTTCCTGCAAGTATCAACCAAATTGCTCTGAAACGGTCGTTTCCCATTTGATGGTTTCGTTTTTAGCAACCTAGCGACATCTAGCGACGACTCGTTACTCGTAGGAGATATAATATAACAGCTACGGCAGCGCCTCCTATGTCCATGAGCGGAACTAGGTACATCGGACGTGCTCACGCAATAAAAAAAACAGTGGAAGTGGCATGAGCTTCGCTTAGTATCAGACCGGTTATCGCCAATACTCAAACTATCATAAAAACAACACGCCACCATGGAAAATGTTTTTGGTGCGGCTATCGTTTTTACACTCCAAAATAGCGCAATAAGGCATGCTTTTGGATTTATTTCCTATTTTAGAAATATAGAAATATTGAAATAAGCGATCGTGGCAAATGTATGGTAGGTTATGCAGAACTCCGCATAACTATATGCCACACGTTACACGCCCACTTGACACTTCTACTGTTTTTTCTGTTCTGTGGGATATATATAGATAAGTACATACTTAAATACATATAAAACGTCCAAGACTCAGGAATAAATACTCGCGCTTATCACACAAATATTTGCCCATATCGGGAATAGAACCCGGGATTGCCAGCTTCGTAGGGTTGCTGCCATCTAGGCTAATCGCATTAGAGCAACGACATATACGATTTCGTGATTTACAGATCACGCTGATATTACACTACCCTTAGTAAATACCCAGTTTTCGAGTAGTACTTAATCATGCTCGTATTAGTAAGAGGAAAAAATGAGTCATTCGCGTTGGTTTTTATTTATTTCCTTATTCACGATGACTGGATAACCACAGTAAAACAATATCATCAACACAGTAGCGCAACTCCTTTAATGGCGCGCAACGCACAACAAATAATCATTTAATAATCATTAAATGGAATAAAAATCCCTCCAATTCTCTCATTGATATCTCTTAAACAGTCCAACCGATTTTAAACCTTACTATGAACCGTTACGATTAAACTTACTTTCTTTTAAAAAACCGGACTAGGCGAGTCGGACTCGCCCACCGAGGGTTCCGACATGACACGGTTAACTCAATCGCCGCCCCCTTTCCTTGCATAAAGACTAGGGAATGCAAATAACCGGTTAAAACCAGTATTAACCGGTTATTTTCATACAAAAACGGTTAATAACCGGTTAAATTGCATTCCCTAATAAAGACCCTGTTTTTTTGTGACTTAATGAAATATGTTAGGTTTTTCGATTTTTCCTCATATTTATAGTATAAGCGGTATTACTTGCTAAATTTCATAGATCTAAGTAAACGGAAGATACCCTATAAATTTTTATTCCCTTGAGAGTGTCGAAATATATGTTTTTTGCGGCAAAAACGGCCGTATCTCTTTTTACGTTAACTTAGAAGTTTGATTTTTTTCACTGTAGACTAGAGTATATGGTTCTAATTTCAACTCGATACCTCTACGCCAGGGGTTCCCAAAGTGGTCCAGGTGGACCCCCAGGGGTCCACAAGAGACTCGACGGGGGTCTACGTAATCTTCACATTTTTTGCCGAGTTTTGGGAATATGGTAGAAATGTGGTGTAGGGGGCTACCAGAACTAGTTAACTTTTGAAAGTGGTCTATGAGAAAAAAAAAGTTTGGGGACGCCTGCTCTACGCCTTCCCAAGATAAAGGGTCTTGACAGACAAACAGACAGATGGACAGACAGACAGACAGACGGACAACAAAGTAATCCTATAAGGGTTCCGTTTTTTCCTTTTGAGGTACTGGCCGCTTTTTTACTTTACAACATTATTTGATACACTATGTATGTAGGTATGTTGTACTATAACAATAACATATTAAATTTTTAAATGGCTATTTAAAACCATGATGTGTATGTCATTATCAATTTCTAGTTTTGGGGGACCATCAAAGATATATTCAACTCTAAAAGTGTAATTTTCGCTAGAGTTACGTGTTCCCAACCCCTACAGCCGAAACTACAAAAATCTGAAAAACGAATTTAAAAAGAAATACTAGGTATAGTGCACGTGTGTATCACGACTATAGTGCCCGGCCAATAAGAAGTTAACCCTGACACCTATCATTTCAGTACAAATTTTAACCTCAAACCGAAGAATAGGTTATAAAATGTACTGCGATGACAGCTGTCAGGATTTACTTCTTATTGGCTCGGCACTATAAGTAGACTTGATTGGTTATAGAGATACAGGTGACGAAAGTCTTTATACATACTAAAAATCATCTAATAACCGCACTAAATAACTTTTGGAGACAGTTTTTTGTGCTTGCAGTACCGGCTTCTAAACCATACACTGAGCATGGTGCGACATGCTCGTGCCCGGCTCCTTTTACTATTTTTGGTAACGAAACATTTGGTACAGGATTACAAATTGGCTACGATTTTTAACTATTAGTATGGTTAACTACTGAACGCAAAATTCAGTTAACTACTGATCAAAAATTCGGCCCTAAATAGAGTTATGGAATAAGGAAAAGTAACGTACAGGTTTGAACCTGAGGGCTTATTGTCTAACGCACTCGCAATCACGATCGTTTTCATTTTGAAAATCGAAGGCTTGTCTGCATACAAAATGAAAACAATTGCTCCACTTTGAAGCCAGTTGTGATTGCGAGTGCGTTAGACAATAAGCCCTCTGGTTATCTGTATAATAAGCATAGGCATTTAATGACTCAAGTTTTAGAAACATCGACTTTTTTAAAACATATTAAAATGGGTGTGTAAAATGTATAAACAAACCTATTTTTTTATATGGCTTTCTCTCCTTGCTATTTTGGCAAGGTGTACGAGTATTATGCCAATGTTGAATTGTGGACATAACGCACATGAAAAGAATAACTATTAGTTTATTACATCGCATTACTAAAAATACAAATGTCAAATACAGATAATTTCATTCGAAGGAAATTCTTTTGATTTTGAAAGCTAGCCCGTCACACAAGTATGTCATAAAAAGTGGATTATAGTCGTGTTATTATTATTATTATTTATTTATTTATTTACTTAGTCTCATTGAATATTTATAATCTTAATTAAGGTTCTATACTAATGTGGATGTATTATTATTAATTATTCTAAATAGGTTTGAATATTTTAAGTGAGTAAATTCTAGGATTTTATATACCTACTCTATGTAAAAACACGAACCTTTACGATTAAAACAGAGATGTCCCGAGTGACAAAGTAGAAGTAATCGTACTGCTTCCGTGTTCCGTGTCGATATTAAATGTTTTCATAAACAATGAATAACCTTCAAAAAGGCAAAACATTACTTCTTTTTAAATTATGAAGGCTGAATGACTGGTGCAGTATACAGATACAGATACTGACTCGGATAATGTGACCATTTTGCGAATTAGTATACCTTTTTAAACAACCGAATTTCGAAAATCGGTCTTCAATTGACGTTTAAATCGGTGAACATACGTAAAAAAAATACAGCCGAACATAGAACCTCTTCCTATTTTGAAATAGGCTAAAAACAAGGGTAAACCAATTTTAGTACCTATTAGGTACTCATATTGTTTCATCGATATCGACATAATAAAATAAATTAACGTATTTGCCCATGCACTATTAAAACGTAAATATATCCCTCTTCAAACCGCGCTTTGCGCATATAAGGTGTTACACGTAATAGAATTATTATATTTTTAAGTATGACACTCGTAGTCAACCTGTGTGTCATGGGCTCATACGGTTGGATTTAAAACAGTCGGTCAAGTGAATCCGTTGGGAATACACAATGCAGTGTAAGTGTTAATTATATATAATAATGTAAGAAATTATAGGTATAATTAATAATTATCAATTTAAAAAGGCTGTCAAGTTTAACGTTACTTTATTGAAGAGCTATTTTAATTATACATTTCTCACCTTAATTTCCCGTGGTGTATGTTGATTATTATTATAATTATTTTAAATTAAATTAAAACAGTACTGTGGAAAAGTGTGAGAGCAATGTGGAATACAGACTTCTCTTTTTCCACACATTTTTATTATGTTCCAATTAGCATTTTTTTCTCTTCCTCAAAAAATTTAGTGGTTTACTTATATTATGGTTTAGCCTTATTCCAAACATTAAAAGCTATTCGTCTAAGGGCCTGTTTCACAATCGACGAGTAAACTTATCTGCCATTTAAAGTTAGCTCTCTCCTTCTCTATTTTTAAGTGTAAGAAAGAGAAAGGGCTAAATTTAACTGTCAAAATATGCTTTACTTGTCAATTGTGAAACAGGCGGTAAATAACGTCGTTTGGATTTTTTTTGATATGCTTCTGTTAGCCTTTGATGCGCGTTATTGTGAAACTAATGAAAGTATCACAAAACTGTGCGGGCAAAAATGTTACAAAATGGCAAGAATACTATTAGTACCTACCTAATGTGTCAGTGTTATTAGTGGCATTAATTGGGATTTAATTTAATACGTTTGTAAATGTTTTGGGTTATGATTACAAAGCCTAAAAATAATACTGTGTACATTAAAAAAAACGAAAATGAGTAATGATCAGGTGGTAAATGTGAAAATATGTGGGGATGTTTTTGAATGTCTGTCATTCAATTTCGCTTAAACGGGCGAAATTGTTGAAATTTAGCACTACCGCTTTCCGAACACAAATAGACAGGTTTTTTGTAACTTTAATAGCTTCTAAAAAAGTATGTGTGCCATACAGGCAGACAGACAGACAGGTGGACACGGAAATTATGTCGATTATAACTGTCTAGTTTGAAACCTTTTTAATGTATATATATTTATAGACGTGACTGTACGTAAATTCCATAATTACCAGATCCGTTTAAATATAATTTACGTACATACATACCAGATATAAATAGGTTTTAATATACTGTTTTCCTATAATTGTTAGTCAAATAAAACAGTTTATAACAATTTGTTTCGAATGAAGAACGATTTAGTGGCCATATTTCCTGCTAGGGCCATATTCTTATTTTTATTTATACCTATTATCGTATAGTCAACGTTATGATAGCGCTTATTTACTTGACAGTAATGACGACTGAGCTAAAACAATACGATGGCAGTAGGTCGAAAGACAAAGTTTTATAAGGCCCCATACATACATAAACACATGCCTTCATTCCCAGAGTAGGGTAGGCAGAGCTACATAATTAATTAGGTACCAACAACTCCAAAAATAAGGCCCAATGGGCGATATTCATTTAATGACGTTTACTAACTAATAGTGACGTATACAATATAACAAATCTACGTTGGCTACAATTATTAGGAATAGGGATTTTTCTTTATTTTTAAATATTTTTACTTGAGATTCTATACATTCCAAAGAAACGATGGATGGACTGCGTGAAAGACGATATGGCCAGAAAGGGAGTTACTACTAGGGAATGCAAATAACCGGTTATAACCCGTTTTAACCGGTTATTTTCATACAAAAACGGTTAATAACCGGTTAAATTGCATTCCCTAGTAACTACCGAGATGACGTCTAATAGAGAAGTATAGAAGAAAAATACATGTTGCGCCGACCCCAAATAAGTTGGCATAAGGGCAGGAGAATAATGATGATGATTCATTTTCTAAAAACTGTCATTGAATTTGCTGCCGCAAGATACCTAAAACTCAGGTTTTTCATATTGATCAAGACACCTAGGTAGGAACATTATATTTTTTGATACTTAAAAATATCTTTCCATGGATAGATCTTTCTTAAACAAATAAGCAAACAAACCAACTTTAGCATGTATATTTATTAGTAGCAAGAAAAGGATTGTTAAATTAAAATCTTCCATCATACGGTCATCCTCATCCATAACGTAGGTCTACAACGAAAAACAAAAAAAAATCGGTTTTAGTTATAAAAACCGTTTTCGACTAAACAATAGGTACATAAGGACAAACAATAAGTAAGTATGCCAATACTTAATAACCTAACCTAACCTAACCTAGTTAGAAGAAATTGACTTAAAATGCATAATAACAAGAAAATAACAGTTATGCTAAATGAGTGTTATGTTATTCGATCGTATGCCAGTTAAAATTATACAATTGGTTTTTATGCTAAACGTTTATTATGCTTTTCGTGGTTAGTTAAAAGAAATTATGCAAAATGTTTTTATACTGATTGAAGCGCACCCCATTGCAACATCTAGGGATCTAGGGATGCTTCTGATCCTTAGACGTTTTAATCGCATCGCAGTACATTGTCAGATATCAAAATAATCTAGGGATATTTTTAATCCCTAGACATTTTTATCGCAACGAAGTACATTGCAAGATATCAAAATAATCTAGGGATGCTTTTGATCCTTAAACGTTTTTATCGCATCGCAGTACATTGCAAGATATCAAAATAATCTAAGGATAGTTTTTGACACTTAGACATTTTTTATACTTTTCAGGGTACTATGGCTTATTTTAGACCCTAGTTATACAATCTACTATTAAGCACCTGTTGTTTTAGCCCTACATAACATTACTGAAATGGTTTCCGTCTCTTCCAGTGCTAGCATGGTGCGTGCTGGTACCAGTGCTGGCGTCCAGTGCCGCATACGAGTACTACCAGAAGCTGACGTCCGAGGAGTTCAGGCCACCCCTCGCTCTTACCGAGGACTCCTTCTTTGGTTACAGCATCACTTATGACCAAGTCAACAAAAGGTAACCGGGGTAGATAATTCTGTCGCAGAACGACGAAACGTACGGGTTTATACAGGGTGTCCCATAATTGACACGTAACTCTGACACCGGAGATAGCCCACCCCTAGACCTACCAAACCAGCCTAATAATATTTATTTTTATTTTTTATTTTTTATTTTGGTAATAATTTTCATACGAAACTAATTATCTTTATTGGCAATATCTCAAAAACCGTGCAACTTTTACTGAGGTCATGTTAGGCTGGTTTGGTAGGTCTAGGGGTGGGCTATCTCCGGTGTCAGGGTTACGTGTCAATTATGGGACACCCTGTATATAGGTCAGTGCGCGCATATTATACTAGAAAAACATCGCACCGATTTTAAAATTGTGATTTGTTACATTTTGCCACAACTCCTCGCGACGCTATTGTCGCAAAATTAATTTGCAGTTGCAGCATACGGAGGTGTATGGCTCCGCGCGCACAGCAATAATAAAATCGCATCACAGGCCCTGTGCGGCGCTCAGTCGTCGTTCCGCTCTCCAATCGTAAAAATGTTTTCTTCCTACTCCTCTAAAGGAGTGCAAGACAAGCAAATTGTAGCGCTTGTACGAATCCATGTTAAGAATGAACAATCAGTCGACTTTTTTTTCGCAGTGCGCGCTGTGAACTATCTGTAACATTTTACAGCGCGATTTTACGATCGTGTCGAAGAACTAAAATGGCTGCCTATCCGCTGAGGCGGAGACGGCGGAGCGGAGAGACGTGGGGGATTCAATACCATTAGTTAAAACCCTTTTTTGTCTCCGCTCCGCTTATAGGAAACCCAGCCGCGTTGAAGAGCATAGCTCGTCTCTGCCTCAGTAGAAAGCTAGCCTTGAAAAAGCCCCTTATTCGTAAACGCACCATAAATAAACCAATCAATCAATCTTTTTAGTTTATGGCAACACCACAAACCTATATTTGTTAAAATATTCTTTGTCACTCTCTGTCAAATTCAAATGTCATAATGAAGATAATGACAAAGCGTATTTTAAGCATACTTTTGCTATTGCGCGTTTATAGATACGATGGAAAGACTTTCTGGCTAAAACAGGGCTATTTTAATACTCCAACATACAAAGTAAGAATGAAATAGCAATTCTTGCCAGTCACAAATTACCGAGAATAGTACATTATTGCCTAGGCAGGGAAGTAGGCAATTGCGGGCCGTGTATTGGTTTAAACGGACGAGCTTGAGAGAAATAATGGCGGCCCTAAGTTACCAATTTTCATAAAACTTGGCTAAGAACTAACCAAACTATAGCTTTCTTAAAATGAAACCGCTTCCAAATAGGTCTATCCGTTTACGAGCTACAATGCCACATACAAATACACACATCAAAATTATAACATCCTTCTTTTTGCATCGGGGGGAAAAAATATAAACAAATCACCAGCACTTGTCACCATATTAAAGCATTATTAAATTAGTACCTACCTACAAATGTACGATATTTGTTTAAAATTATCTGAAGTGAGGAAGGAAAACGCATCAAAAATCACTACCTTGTGCATAAACTCACAGTTATTAAATATTGTATGTAATGAACTGATATGTACCTAAATACACTTTACATGGACAAAATAATATTTGAGCGTGTAAACTGATCACAATATGTCCGAAGGGACTAGACAGAAGCGCGCTGAGCTAACCCCATGTGCTTCTGTTTAGTCCATTAGAGAAATACTCTTTTACCGAACAATTTGTCCTCGCGCGTGATATCCATGGACTTATTTCTCTAATAAGTCCATGGGAGTGTCTATAAATAAATTGACATTGGCGAAATACACCTTAACAGGAGTGAAAGCCATAAATTAATAATTAAAATTAGAATAAGATATGTCCAAAGGTCAAAATGATCTCTACATTATTTTGATATTTTGTAATTTAGTTACATCTAAAAACATACTTACATAGAGAAATACATACTAACACACATAGAAAACAACCGCTCATCACACAAATATTTGCCTATACCGGGAATCGAACTAGGGACCGCTAGCTTTGTAAGCAGTTGTCTAGTAGGTACCCATGTTTGGTTTACAACTTGAGCTTGGTTTACAACTAGGCCGCTAGGTACAGTCGATTTCATATATGTGTACACTTTAATACCTTGTCTATTTAATGACATGTTTAAACTGCCATACCGTAAAACGGGGTAAATAGGAATCAAGGGGTAAATAGGGACACAACCTAAAATAGGTAAGACATAACTTGTTACAAATAAGAACATGTATTAAATGGACAATAACGTTACGTCTATTGAAATAATTTCAGTCTTATAACTAGTAACATATGCTTATTTTAGGTTGTGTCCCTATTTACCCCTTGATTCCTAATTACCCCGTTTTACGGTATATTAATTGTCACAACGGTTAAAGTGACACGGTACTAAAGTGTACACCGTATTTTTTTAACTCGACTGTAAATGTCAGAATTGTCGTTTGAGCCTCTATTCAACTAGATAAAACCGAATTGTCTTTGATACGTTATTGTATTGCCAACGTTACGATAGCTCTTATTTACTTAAAAACAATACGTCAAAAGCAATATGGTTTTACTGAGTAGAATAGACAGGATATTATTATGTAATTATGTTCTATGTATCTTATTTGGGTCGTTTTATATTTTCAGTATAATCGCGAGCGCGCCGCGGGCTGATAAAGACGGTCAGATCTTCACTTGCGACTTGGGGACCAAAGCCTGCATCAAAATGGTCCTCAACCAGCCGTCTAAGTTTCGATGTAAGTTATTTTTGTATAGTAAAAGTGACGTTTACCACTTAATAGACCAGTGGCCCTAACCAAGATGCATTACGCTAACTAGCGTTTCTATTCGTTACGTCTAAAACTAATCGCTTCACTTGTAGATGACGTGATACGAAAAGTCACGTGATCAAGGGCAAAACGTCCTGTGATGCATGTTGTCTCCTAGGTTCAATGTCTGTTTACTAAGAAGGACCAAAGTGAAGACAGGCTAGGGAGCAAATCGTCCGCAATTATGCCCTTGAAGAAAATTATCATCAATGAAAAATGACAAAAAAACAAAACGACCCTAACGCATAATACCCTATTTTTAGCCGACTTCAAAAAAGAGGAGGTTCCACTGTATGTAATTTTTTTTAATGTCTGTTCACCGATTTCTCCGTTAATTGTGGACCGACTTTAAAAAATATTTTATGGTTTGATAGAGTATACTTTCGAAGTTGTCCCGTTGTCACCAAATCTGAATCACTCACATTTTGCACAATTAGGCTAAGAAGAACTATTTTATAATTATTGTTTTTTCGTTAAAGCGGTAACGTCAAATCATCATTTCTGGTCGGGAGCAACGGTGAAAGCGGATTCACAAAATTTGCTGGTAAGTGAAATAGTTATACTAGGTATTGAAAAATAACTGTAATAGATTCCATTCGCCCTATGATTATGCACTACATCTGGGCCTCTATTTTAATGCGTAAAACCATATTTCTTTTGACATGTTATCGTTTTTTTTTTACTCGGCCACACTTTCAAGCTCTTTCTAGTTGTTCTAGCTAAAATGATGATGCTGATGCTGTTTGCTCTCATACATTTTTTATTTTTGAACTTTAGTGCTTACCTCATTCTTCCTGCTCCTTTAAGATACTTTGTGGGACTTACAAGGTTAAAATATCGACTAAAACTTAAACACGGCTTTTGTCGTTTTTAGTTCGCATCAATAAGTACTAGGGAATGCTATTTAACCGGTTATTGGACGTTTCTGTATGAAAATAACCGGTTAAAACCTGTTATAACCGGTTATAACCGGTTATTTGTATTCCCTAATAAGTACCTACTCAAACAAAAAAGATGCACTAGTTCTAATAAAATAAATTTAATAAATATCCGAAAAATTAAAATCGAAATAGTTCATTCCATTTATAAAATGTTGTTAGAGTAATTTGGGGTTAGAAAAAAGCTCAAAATGTACATAATTCGAACTAATGTATGTATGTAATGTGATGTGTACACAATAACAATATAATTAATGGATGTTGCCTTTTTTAGGCTTGCGCCCCGAGATATACCGACCGAATCCCAAAGAAAGATGGTAAGTCTAGTTACCTACATAGTTTACAAAAAAGAAACCTGGACCCTTTTGACGCTACGGTTGGTCTAGTGGGTAGTGCTAGTGATACTACCTACGAAGCTAGCGGTCCTGGGTTCGATTCCCCAGTATGGGCAAATATTTGCGTGATGAGCGCGAGTACTTGTTTCAGAGTCTTGGATATTTTCTATGTGTATTTATTTATCTATATAATTATGTTAAACGTTGTCTAGTACCCATAGACTAGCCTATTAGTTTGAGGCTAGGTCAACTGTCCTATAATATTTATTTATGTTATTCATATGTATGTTTCAGGCTCACTGCACGATGGAACTTGTGGACGTTGTTATATGAAACCACTAAGGTCTCCCAACAACAATCTTGATTATCTTCAACAAATCAAACTTGCGGACCGCCAGACCGGATCCAATCATGACGGTAAACTATACTTGTCTAAATAAGGGAACTAAGTACCAGAGGCCCTAGCCAAGATGAATTAATTACGCTATAACTAGCTTATAACTAGCGTTTCTATGCGTTTCGTTTTTAAACCAATCGCGTCACTGGTAGATCACGTGACTCTTTGTATCACGTCAGCGGGCTTAGCATGCGAGGTGAGGATTATACGTCAAAATTCGTCAAACGAGATTTAGTGTCAAATATGTCTATTCCATATTCTAACGTAAGAGTAAACGTTTAAGGTTTTAAATAAAAGTGTAATTTGTGTGACTTGAGTCCTTTTATTACTAAGCATCTTGAAGTGGGATTTAATGTCATGTGTCATTTTCGATATTGCTAATTGACACTAATTCATGGGAAACGTCAAATCTGACAGTAAATCTCGCCTCGCGTGCTAAGCCCGCAGCTACCAGAGTGACGTTAATAAAGTGTTGAATATTATTGACTTGTTTAACTCACATGAGGCATTTTTCTAATTGTATCACTTGCCCCATTTCACAGGGAGAGTGCGTCCGAGTGTTTAGTGTTCTAATAGCATAATGCCTAATTATGTGTACAGTCACATACATAACTTTATCTACATGCATATATCATAAGTTTTCTACAATATGGGGGAACCGTGCATCTTTTGTTGCCCTGTATCTTAATGTACCTGAATGTTAACATTAAAATATCGGTCATCGATTCTTTAATGTTAACATTAAAATGCAACCATACCGATAACCGATACTTTAATAATGTGCAATACCTTTAATGTTAACATTAAAATACAACCACAGATACCACAGATATTTACCATGCAATCACTCAGATTAGACACGCTGACACACAGACGCACAGACACACAGATACACAGATACATATTGTCGTTATGTCTGTGTATCAGCTTGTCTACCATATCAACGTAAGTTGAATCACGATACCACAACTGCTCCATAAAAGTATTTTTTTTACTGTTACTTATAGAAAATTTGACGGACTCATTTGGGTGGAGTATAGACATCGCAGAGGACCACTCGGTTCGCGTTGGCAGTCCTGCTTTGGCTTCTGGTAAGCAATTTTATTGTTCCTACTTCTATTTCGCGACTATGACCATAGACTATTATATTACTTCATCATCATCATGTCAGCCGAAAGACGTCCACTGCTGGACATAGGCCGCCCCCAAGGCTCTCCACTCAGACCGGTCTTGTGCTTTTTGCATCCACCGCGTTCCCGCGATTTTTACAAGGTCGTCACTCCATCTTGTTGGAGGCCTACCTACAGCTCGTCTCCCGATCTGCGGACGCCATATTACTTCGTATGTTCTTTATTCTTCTTCCTTCTGGTATATGAGTCACCAGTACTTCTACAAATTGTATACCGGCATATACCTTTCTTCGTTTGATATTAGCTTGGGAGATAACCAGTTTTAGAGACGTTACCTTTTCGACAAATGATCCAATTGGTTGTTCAGTTAACGTTAAGTAAAGGTTCGGCTACACTGACTCTTAAAATAAGCTGCGCAACGTTTGCGAAATAACGTTACGCGTCTGCTCACCACCTCCTTCGGCTTGGTCTTCTATCTCTTACTCATCCTACAGCCACTTGGAGCGATGCCATGCGAGCGTTGCCGGCGCGTTGCGTTACATTATAAGTAGAACAACGCAGTGGCGACGACGTAACGCACAAGGAACGCTCGTGTGGCACCCTCTTAAATCATGTCCCTGTGCAATGAATATAATATAAATATTATTTTTGCAGGCCGGGTCATGACGTACAAGAAACCTTCCGCGGTTAAGGCTCCAGACCTAATCAACGGGTACAAAAGTCAAGAAAAAGTCAGTTTTAACTTCGGTAAGGCTGATAATGATTCCCTAGTGTCACCATAGCATCACTAAATGCCTCATCAGATAATTATAAGCCGTTTTGAAGAGAAGAGTCAAAAGTATCATTTGGTGAAGTAGAACTGATGATGAAGACCATAGATGGCCACCGGAACACCCCAACGGTACCTATTTCACGGGAGGCGAGGCTTAAAATTTCATATCAACTACGGAGTACATAACAGCTTATTAGTTATGACCACTAAGTATAAAGTAGAATAAATGTTTTAAAAAACAAAAAACACCCTTCAAAATCGCAAAAAATAACTTCTTTTGGTTAGTACCTAGGTAAAAAGGAGGTCAGTCCAACTGAAGACGGCGACTTACAATATTTTTAACCAAAAGCCGACTTCAGTTGGACTGACCTATTAAAAATGTTAGGACATTTAAGAAAAAAGTTTTTTTTTACGTTTTTGAAGGTGGTTTTTGTTTCTTAAAACGTTTATTATCTATTTAAGCTTCTAAAATGTACGTAAACTAATCATGGGAGAGCGGGGTCTCCTGACACTGCTATTCTCATACTTAAAAAGAGACCTCAACGTTGTCTGTCGCTATACGTAAGAAAGAAAATAATTAAACATTTTTATCTTTATCTTTAAAAAAAATACTAATTTATATTCGTGTTCATTCCAGGATACAGTATAGCATCCGGTTATTTCTTTACTGACAAAATGCACTTTGCTATAAGCACACCCTACGGTGAAGAAGGCGCCGGAAAGGTGAGGAGATGAAGGTTTATTGAAGCGTAATAACACACGCTCATTTCTTGGTTTTTCCTGTAAATAGGGAATACACACATACATTATTCAACTTCGTGCAAAAGAATGAAAAAAAATCTTGCCCCTTAGTAACTTAGCATAGGCATCTGTCTATATAGATAGACGAATCAATAGTGAATCAATGAAAAATTGTTAAATAAAATATGCCTTTATCGTTTCAGGTGTTATTTTTCCGATCCGACATTAAAATCAATGCACATAAGCCGTTCAATGTCCACTGGTCTATTAAAGATACCGATGCGAACTCATTTGGCACCTTGTTCGGTGCATCGCTGTGCTCTGCGAAGCTGACGGCCTCGAAGAGTGCAATCCTCATCGGTGCGCCGGCGTTCTTCGCCGACGAGCATCGGTACCACACGGGCAGAGTCCATATCTACTTCCCTTCCAGTACAAGCAGTGCTGAAGTAAGTGCGCAACCCTAACTGGTGTTTACAATAGCTTCGCACCATTAATCAAATAGTTAACTTTGTTAATCATCACTTAAAAGCGTTACATTTCGGAAGATTTAACGGGAGTTAACGTTAATCTTTAATCGTTAACTCGTGATGGAAATTACATTTTACATGTCGTTGCGTTAGGAATTTACTTACTATTTTTTTTGTACGGGCTATGGAAATTTGAAAAAAATATAAAATAAGGGTGCATCTTTAGAACTTGTTATTAGTTAATCATAGTTATTAGACTTATTAGGCACGCGCTGCACTTGTTTCAGTACTTACGTATTTTTTTGCGGTGTGGCGCAATCCACTTTTGGTTTGGGAGGACTATGGGGACAAACAAAAATCCGAATCGGGGAAGAATGGAGCTTCGCTCCAATAAATAAATTTACTGGGTTGACGTAACTTACCGGACGATCGCATCGAGCGCCAATGTCAATTCCATACATTATGTCAGTTTATGAAGATTGTTTACGTAAGCGTTGTGTATCTTGTCTATGATCCCTGACTAAACAATCGATTCATTACAGATGACGTTCAAAAATAAAATCGATGGGCCAAAGGATGGTGGGTTTTTTGGCTACGCTATTGCAAACATCGGCGACATGGATCAAGATGGACTCGATGGTAAATATAATCGTTAAAAAAATATCAAACAACCCGACTGCTTTTATAGAATTCGGGTATACATCTCTGCAGCATCAGGACTGAACATTGAACTCGGAGTTACGTTTTAATACAGTTAGGCAATACACAGGATCACACACACTTCATAGTTAGAGACCAATTCAACAATACCCCTTATGAAATATCCATAAGGCCAATTAACTATGTTTATCGTTGCCTAGTACCCATAGTACAAGCCTAGAGCTTAGTTTGGGACTATCAATGTGAGATTGTATTTAATAACGCTGAGTTGGAACCATTTCGTGACGACAGGCCTTTTGTCTATGTCAGTATTTTGTTCCTTTCGTATGTCTTTTTTTCACGAATAAATTTCTTTCTTTTCTTTTAATTTAAACAAACTACTTACCAATATAATGTAGGGATAGTTTTGAACCTTAACTATACATTTTTGATGGATTACCCTTGAATCACTGACACTCATTTCATACAATGTTTTTCTTCGCCGATTTTTCATTTTATCGAGAGGCAGCAGGAGTTACGTGACGCAGTTATTACATAATCACGCCTGTTTACCAGAGGGGTAGGCAGACACCACTTCTTCCCTCCTGCTACGTGTGGCTGATGCGTGTATGTTAAATCTTCTTTGCTGGTTTTAGAAATAGTAATTGCTGCTCCATACGAAGACGACGGTAGAGGCGCGGTGTACCTGTATCCGGGATCTGAGCTCGCCAGCGACAAGTTGTCAGTTTCTGCGATGCAGAGGTTCCAGCCGGAACACGTCCAGAGCTTCGGCCTCAGTCTCTCCCCTTTGAAGAACCCCGCCAAGACCTGCAATGGCAAGTCATCTTTTTCTTCAAAACGTATCGGCAAAAAGGTTGATTCAGCTAGCAACTGTACACATCAAATATATTTTCAAGAATCAAAGTTATGTAGATATTTTTGATCCTTACAATTTTTTGATATGTTTTAACCAACTTTCTGGACTAAGTACATGATTCTTTGATTTAGACAGTTATAATATCAACAAGGTTGGGTTTACTCATGTACCTATGATTCGAGTCGAACTGTTTACCCTAAGCTCGAAGGTCTTTTAAGGACTTGTTGCATTTCTGTTAACGTACGTTTTTATTTTCAGATCTAGCTGTTGGCGCACCTGGCAACGATACAGTAGTCATGTACCATTGTATTCCATCTATAACCGTATACGCCAGGCTTGAATCGAGACTAGAGGTAAGCGTTAAACTGGACCTCATACTTTGTTACCCAGAATACCTTTTCCCTTCGTTTATGACGGAATAAACAAGGTCTGAAGGAAGGACCAGTTTAAGTTCAGCTACAATTCCATCATCACCTGGGGCTTTGCCGTTCTTGAGCTGTTTGAGAGGCATAGTCCGGGATGTCTTCAGTATAGTGCCGGTCCAATCTAGCTCTCGGGTCCTACTAGGGGGTAGCTTCATTCAACTTAGAACTTCTGGACCTCTCTCAATAACTCCGGTTTGGATGATACGACCCAGCCGTCCTCGGACTTCAGTTTTGCTAGCTGGTTTTGCCCTATAGACAGATTCCCCATTAGCTTGAGAGTTGAATTCGAGAGCATTTGGTTCTGTTTGTATGGCAGGTCTTTAAAATTCAGGCATGGACAGTTTCCACAAACCCGTCGGTACAATCGTCCACGTCACTCCCTAGACATTCGAAATGGAAACCGCAGCCCTCGTCATCATGGAATGCCCTGAGGTGGCAAAATACCTGGTACTTCACCTCGGAAAACCGAGGTCGCTACCAGAAGCCATCGGCAACGTCAAGGGTCTGCTAGGCTTCCTGATAGAACTGGGTTAGCAATTGTAGTGCCAGCAACCCAGCACGCAAAAAAGGCGCATACATTAAGTCGTCGAGTTGCGGAAAACTAGCCCGGTCTAACCTATAAACTATAACCAATAAACGGTTCTGGATTTCGGGGTTTTGTAGTTGAATCGGTGCTGGCTCGAAGACTTCATCAGTCGAGCCCTTTCCTTTACCGCTCCAGGTTTTCACCGCGTTTATCACGTAGGCATCATTTTATACTTGCCTATTTCGTCTCCTAATCTCATTCCTCAACACCGTTAGGGTTCAGCCAGGTCCACTACCTATGCTCACGCTTCCTGAAGAACGAGTTCATCATATAGAGTCCCTCCTTCTCCATGAAGCCAGTCAGTAGTTGGCCCCGGTGATTCCGACAGCCTACTCCAAATTGCCCCACTCTCAGCTCTTCATCGTCTAGTTTGATTTTTTGATGGTCTAATATTAATGCGATACTGGGGAACCAAGTCAACTTAACTACCCGCTATGTTGATATAGTCCTAAATAATTATCATAAAAGATAGACATAAACAACACAAACATTATTGTTTCAGGAACGTACTGACAAAAAGAGTTTTATAATTGAATCCTGCCTAAAATCGAATTTTTCTGATCCTAAACTTGATGCCGTAACTGCCAGTAAGTAAAACTGAATGTAAAAATAAACAAGTAATATCCAATATGCTGCAATTATATTATATTATTTATACTTTTAGACGTACAAGTAACTGTGCAGATAAAGCATCCTGACGCTACTTTCCTCGCAACGAATCGCAAAAACGTTTACGACGCCTTGCTGACGAGTGGTGGAAGTGACCTTTGCCGTAACATTACAGTATTGACGCCAGAGGTAATAATAGTACATTATTGTAGAGGCTAGCAAGCAAGCAATTACTGGACGAGCAAGAGTCGAACCAAAGGCTAGGGTGCGCTCATAAAATGAGTCTAGTAACCACTTCTTTCAGCCAAGGTTTATATAATATTGTTTTTCTCAAACATGCATTTAAGGCAGCAAAAAGCGGCTTGAAATGGATACTACCTACACACTTAGCTTGCCGGCCTAGGCCGGTAAGACATCGTGGAGGCAGTGGAAACTGGTGTGTAAATATGAACCTTAGTGACCTTGAAAATAATACGAATATTATCAAGAATGTTTGAAAAAATTATATTATGATGAAAATTCACTATTGTAAATCTGTTAACATATGCTTCGTGTTTCCTAAAAAGGATTAATAATGCAATTCATCCAGGCAGCATAACACATCCGCATCTTCAACGTCACTGTCATTTGATATTACAATTTCAGGAAGGTGATTACGATCAAGATATTCTATTAAGTCTGAATGTGACGTTGTTGAATGATCCCGCAAAGGCCACAAGGTTCGAGCCGTCTGCTGGGACTCTTAGCTGCCATAGCGTGCTGACAGACTCACTGTCACTGCGCGCGGCGGAATGCAAGGGCACGACCTGCATACCACAGCTCAGCGTCGCAGTCGGCACCTCCGCCGGGTGAGTTGCCATTCTAGAAGGAGGCATTCCATTCTAGCCCTCAGGGTTGCCAACGCATTGGCTGTCTTAGGATTGCAGTCTTACCTCCTTACTAATAAACGTTGTATAACGGTGATATAGCTATACAATGTTTTGTCCTTATCTGTCATTGTGACATTTGGATTTGACAGATAAGGACAAAACATTGTATAGCTATACCACCATTACTCATCGTTTATTAGTAAGGGGGTTAATATTGTAGTCTTAAGAATACAATCAAATGTCTATGGCATCGATCCTACTGAGGGCCTGTGCGCATACAGCATGATAGAAATTAATTCACACCACAAACAATATGTGATGTTCGTTAATTTCGATTTTATTTCAACACGTCCAAAGACGATGCTGCTTTGGCAGTGAAACATTTTCTACGCTGCGCTTCAACTGCGATGTATGTGCACCGGCCCTTAAAATCAGGTGGCCTGCGTGACCGGTCAGCAAAAAAAATCTTATCAGATTCAGTTAGAAAAGCACATTGGTACTACCAATGACGATTAGCCACCCTTAACTAACTATGTACCTACTCGAGCACCTAAGCTCTTCTATCTAACGTTGTTTGTATGAATAGGTCACCCTACGAGACGGGTTCATCTACATCAGAGACGTTGCAAGTGGTGGTGTCGAACGGGCAAGGGGATGCCGCGTACCGGCCGTGCGCAAGAGTGGTCGTCGAGGGCGACGTCTCGCTGAATCGCGCGCCAGCGTTGTGCCCTGGCACGGAGAACAAGCACGTACGCACGTGCAAGTTGCCGCGAGCGCTCGCAAGCAACATGTCCTGGGTATGAGCACTACATGTCCCAAATATCATGCCAATAGAGTTACAGTTCATTTATATCACGAAAGCGTTTGCCACACTTGTATTTGTAACGTGTATTGACACCCACACTATCACTTACCATCAGGGTCACGTTTTATAAAGGTACAAGTTACAATTTTACAGTCTAAAGTGGCAACACTGCTCAAATGGCTGGTCGTCATTGATCGAGGTTGTGTCAAATGGAAACTTGTAACCTGTAAATTGCAATTTATAGCTTTATAAAACAGGCCACAGGTGACTCGCTTGCTCATCTGCCTCATTTTTCACATTAATAAAAAAAACTTTTTATAAAACTGGCCTGTTTATTTTTCTTAGGACATCGGCAGCGAAACCGCCATTACCCTCGACATGACGGAACTAACAAGCAAAAGCAGACCAGTGGTTGTAAATGTGGATGTGTTCAACCGATGCGAAATGAACGAGGTTCCGGCCAATAGCACGTCTATTGAGATACCACTTAAACATACTAGCAGAGGAGTCAAGATCGATGGGTAAGGGTAAACAATCGAGTGCCTTATAACGATCCAGTGGCCATATCCAGTTAACGTTATCGAAAATGAATTATAGGCTTGACGTAAGCTGCCAGATGGTCGTGTCAAACGCTTATGTCAGTTCCATACACTTTGACAGTTTTCGAAAATCTTTTTCGATAGCGTTAAGCATCTTGTTTAGGGCCTCTGGTGACTTTTTATTAAGTCTGTTGAGTTGATAAGTAGTTATTCATATTTAAATAATGATAAGTAATCATTAGCTTAACCTTCCGGTACGCGGATGCCACGCGAGAAGTCTTGGACCCCATCGGTCATCTGTTATACGAGCGATCAAAACGGATCAATCTCAAAGCTGTAGGTATTGAACGCAGTGCGTTTACTCAGTAAAGGATCCCTTAAGAATTGTTTGTGAATACGGGTGACTACGGGTGAATACCTTTGTTTTAGGCAACAAGGCCCACATTTACAAATAGGTGCCTTACGGACTAACATACCTATGTACATAACAACATGAAACTTCTATAGTTTAATTTCCATGTCTTGTACTTATTTTTAACCCTCTACGCAAAAAGAGAGATGATATAAGTTCCACCGCTATGTGTGTGTGTGCGTATGTGTGTGTCTGTATGTGGCACCGTAGCTCTTAAAAGAGTGAACCGATTCGGATGCAGTTTTTAATTGAAAGCAGGTTTGCTAGCGGTGGTTCTTAGCTAGGTTTTATGAAAATCGGTTGGGCCGTTTAAGAGATATCAGCTCTGAAAGAACGGGTCACCATTAGTCATATTTCGGGGGTTTTTATCTATCTAATACACTCAGGGGCAAAAAAACGGGTCAGAGTGCGTTTTTCATACTAAAGAGGCTATTTCGAAGTCTTGGTTTCTCGCCAGGGGATGCTTTTAGTGAAATCTGCTGATAGATACCCCGAGCATCGATACAGGACTTCCAGAGTGCCTAGGATGCCCGACTGATTGAATCTGCGGTTAACGCCGGAATTGTGCATGTTCAGAAAAACATCTAAAATGGTAATAAAATGTAAGGAAATCCAAATGCTGACCCGAACGCTCTTGCTGTGGTGTTAACTGATTGTGCGATAAGCGATAAGTTAGGTATCTTAAGAACTTTTGACCTCCTCTATTGAACCTCGGAGTATCCACCATTAAACCTCACTTAAAACAACCCCTGGCAAGGAACCAAGGCTTTGAAATAGCCTCGTTTGTATGAAAAACGCACTCTGACCCAGTTAGACCGCAGATTCAATCAGTTATTTTACCCTCACTCCTGGGTCACTCAAAACGTCGATAGGCGTGGAGTTGATTTTATTAACTTGTACCATTTTTTATAGAAAAACTGACCAAGGAGAAATAATGAGTATCACAAAAGTAGTCATTCGCGATATTGGAGTCAAAATACAACATAAATACACAGTAAGTACTCTTTTTATAAGCGACCACGTAGATTTATTTTATATTTGGACAACTGAGATCGGAAGGCGGCTAATTGCAATGTAGTGGTCGAAGCATTCTATACTCTATTAGTTACCGGGTAAGGTCCAAAAAGTTGGGCATGCTAAGGGTCTCCTCAGACCTATCGATGCGGAATCAGCTTGAGCCGGTAAGAAAAAGTTTTATGTCCATGCAATAAGAGCGAGAACGACGTCGTTCCGTTCGCAACGCCGAAGCGAGCCGAGCCGAGCCGATTGACGTTTGTTTCGCTCTAATTGCGTAGACATAGGGAGTTTTTTGATCAGCTAACGCCGATTCCGCGTCGATAGGTGTGGGGAGACCCTTAATATTTGCAACGCCGAATCGAGCCGAGCCGAGCCGAGCGACGGCGACGAGTGAAGCAGACGCAGAAACATCCTAAGCGTATTAAGACCTATGCAACGATTGAGTCGATTGAACAAAACATACTGACACACAAATAAATATGTGAAATTCAATAAAACCTTTAAAAATAGGAATATAATATTTTCCGCAATGAAATTCAGTGACCATTACCACATACTTGAATAATATGTTGTTATTTATCGGCTTTTTTAGGAGAAAATGGTAACCAACCAAATGAGTTACTCTCTGAACACTTATTAATGCCTGAAAACAGGATCATCCTAGTTCAGGCGCATGTGTAATAGTATTAGTTCTGTTTAGACATAATAAAGTTTTTATTATATTATGTTATTTAAAATGCTTTCAAAAATATTACAACAGCCTACTAAATGCTAATTCGCGAAAGTCAATTATTCTACTATACTCAAAAAAATATTTAATATATGTAATCACTACATAGTATAAAACAAAGTCGCTTCCCGCTGTATGTCTGTCCCTATGTATGCTTAGATCTTTAAAACTACGCAACGGATTTCGATGCGGTTTTTTTTAATAAATAGAGTGATGATTCAAGAGAAAGGTTTTTATGTATAAAATATTTTGGATTATGTACGGGTATCACAGAAAACTCACACAAACCGAAGCTAAGCGAGGGCCGGTCACTAGTATGTAATATTACTCAATTTTAAAATGAGAGTGATACAATTTCAGATAACGAACACCCATGGAACCAACTGGGTAGGTCCCCATTGTCGAATCTGGTTGAAAAAGGAGCCTTACGCCAAATACGAGTTTCCGATACAAGTAAGTATTATAATATCGTTAACTAAAGTGATTAAAGCTTCACCCCATAAATAATTATAAACTATTACATAGATATAAACGCCCCATATAATGGGCCCCTTCTTTCAAAAATGGGGGGTTACCATGACATACTAAAGCGGTTCCGTTTAGGTTGAGAGAAAGGGACAGAGCTGCATGAATGCTATAGCTGTCCCTTTCTCTAAACCCCAGATATCTCTTACACGGCCCAACCTATTTTCATAAAAGCCAGCTGTGTGTTTGTGTGCGTCTGTCTGTGGCATCGTACCTCCTAAACGGTTGGACCGATTTGGATGCGGTTTCTTTTAAAGAACGGTAGGTTTCATTAAAATTGGTTGAGCCTTTTAAGTGATAACAGCTCTAAAAGAAGGGATTGCATTTTAATATGGGAGTTTTTATCTATTATTTTTTTATTAAAACTGATAGTTAGGTATTCGACTTTATTTATTTATTTTATTACTAGCTGTCCGCGCCCGGCACCGCCCGGGTGTATTTTTTTTTCCATACAAACCTTATGAAATATACTTTACGCCCTATTCTCAGACCTACTGAATATACGCAAAAAAAATCATAAGAATCGGTCAAGCCGTTTCGGAAGAGTTTTGTTACAAACACATGTGACACGAGAATTTTATACCTATATTAGATTTGTGTTATTTCATCCTTTATCAAAGCGTCCTTCTTTTGAACTCTGTAATGTAGACAGATACTTTGTGTTCTCTTAAAGATATACCGAAAAGAATCTTCACAAGTCATACCGTGCGACCTCGGCCCTCACTCCGAGACCAAAGATAACTTCACGCTTGATTGCGATTTCGGAAATTTGTTCAACAAGGACCAGATCACAGTCATTATCCAGATCTATTCACAACCAGGTGACTTGGGTACGTACCAGCATATATGTAGATCGAAACAGGAGGATTTAAATATTACCGTTATTAAGCCATTATCAAGGATAGGAAAAACGCCCGTCATTTTGAAAACATAACCCTGTTCCGTACAGCAGAGACTTCCTTGATATTAATTAAAAATATTATTAGGTATTTTGTAAATTTATTATACAATAATTTATATGTATTTAGCTACAATTTTATTAATGAATGACGCCGGAATGGTAATGGGAAAACACAAACACACACAAACAGTAAACCAATGTCAACAATTAAAATATATCCCAATCCCAACGAACTTTTTCGACTTATAAATAGGTCCTAAATTCATGTCGTTATGGAATAACTGGCAGAGAATTAAAAAAAAGAAGGCATTCTTTTTGATTGGCGAAAGTTGTTTTTTCCCATAACCATTACGGTTTTATTCATTAATAATATTGTCGCTGAATACATATAAATAGTGGTATAATAAATGTAAAATACCTAATAATATTTTTAATTAACATCATAAGGAAGTCTCTGCTGTACGGAACAGGGTTATGTTTTCAAAATGACGGGCGTTTTTCCTATCCTTGGCCATTACTACGAAATATTTTCCTGGAAAGGAAAACGTATAAACCTAGTTTTTCATAATAACTAAAACATATTCAAAAATTGTAAAAATCAGACTTGGTAGACTTACCTACCTAAGTACTTAGACTTAAACGCTACCGCATTTTTAAGAAAATTTTCAGCCTCGCAATCCTCATTTAGGGTCGCTTGCTAATAGATCTACATTATGAATAGGAATCAAGGTTGAGAAAATGTTTTTGTTCGGCAAATGCTGAAAATGTTACCTGGGTTCCTTAGGGTTCGATCCCAGGCCCACTTCTCTTCTTCATTTTTACAATCGATATTAATAATGTTTTGAAATAATAATAATTTAAAAGTGCATGACTCGATGTATGAATGTGGAAGAAGCGAAAGAGATTTGTCAAGATCGTAGCAGGTGGAAAGAAGTGGTCTACCCCTCTGGGAAACAGGCGTGATTTAATGTATGTCTCAAAAACAATAGGCGATATGTCAATAGGCTGAAAGACTGTACAACTGTATTTACTGCGTATATTTAAGAGCTAACTTTAACCCAAATATTAATAGAGAATTTTTATTTTTAGAGAATTTCCTTCTTGATGAGCAGTCGAATGCAACGGTCCAAACAAGTGTTGATCTACATTTTGATACTAAAACTCCTATCATGACAAAAAGGTAAGTTTATTTCATTTAAACATTTCGGTAGAAGATTAACTACTTATGGTAGGTAACCATTTATATGTAGAACTCGAACACATGTAGTAAATAAACAAACGCCATCGTTTTTGTCGAGAAACTTTGTATATATCTTGCTCTTTCAGTCAGCTTTACTACTCATCTATAAACTAAATAAAAACTCAAGACGAATACGAACTTTTAGATCTGTAATTCGTTCGATTGTATTGAGAAAGCTGTATCAATTAATCTAAATGTATAAAACAGTACAGTGACTGAGTGACAACGCACAGCCTAAACCGTTGGAATTAGGACTTGAAATTTAGAGTACCTATTTCTTGGGTACCCTATGGGTGCACTAAGCAAGGATTTCCCAGGCGTTTTTCTATGAGAATATACGAACTTAGACGGTTAAGGCCGAAAAGTGCCATGTGTTATCGTATTGTAAACAAACGTTTTAATAGCTCTTATTTACTTGACAGTAATGGCGGCCGAATTAAAAACAATACGATAGCAAGTTAAAAGCAATATGGTTTTACCCAGTAGAATAGAGGTCCAGGTCCACAGAAGATTCTGCCTCTAGTAATAACTGAAAGCTTAATTAGGTTAGATGGCTGTCTTTGTTTAATCAAGTAATGGAACATTCCAATTATCTTTTTGCAGTGTGACAACTACTATGACTCTACAAGAGGCCTCAGTTCCTCTGTGGATCATCATCGCCGCGGCCCTGGTGGGCCTCCTCATCGTGATTCTGATTACGTTAGCCCTGCGCGAGGTATTTTATGACCAGACCTAGGAATATACGGGGCAAAATTAAATGACAGCTAGGGATTGCTTATATCGATAAACTTAACTATCGATGCTTTTCCCGTATACTAGTAATCGCTCCAATTTTTTTTTGTAAAAATGAAATTTTATTGAAAGTAGGCATGCAAATGAAACAAAATTGTAACGTAATTCTGGTTAGTCTTTATTTTAAAAGCATTTTTTATACTTTACTCATCATCATCATATTTTTTCCTTCTTGTGTATTTCAGAATGACTGTCCCATTTACTATTGTTAAAATAAACGATCAGAATTAGTTAGGAGTAAAAAAAATATAATGATGTTGAGTGAAGGTTAAAAAATCCTTTGAATTTAAATAATAACCAGAATTATGTTGCTATTTTGTTTCATTTGCATACTTTCAATACAATTTTATTTTTACAAACAAAACTTGGAAAGATCACTAGTGTATGGGAAAAGCATCGATAATTGAATTTATCGATATACGCAATCACTAGCTGTCATTTAATTTTGCCCCGTATATTCCTAGGTCTGTTTATTACTATCGTCAGTACAAAGAAAAAAGTTTGAAAAATGTTCTGTGGACTTACTATGGTCAAGTTTATGGATGTGGATAAGGGTCAAACAAAAAAACAAAAGTCGTCTCTCCTGTGGTCAGTAGTTAGGCTTTGTACGGTATGTTTTTATTTGTTAGGACTAAAGTAGACCTGACGCCGTTTACGCGGATGTGGATTCAGCCAGAAAATTAGGCCTTGAAAACGTTAACTTCGGGGTATGTCCACAGGAAAGACGGTAACCTATATCTGTGTATGGCCCTTAAACGTGGATAAAATAACGGTCACCTTCTGACCAATATGTAAGTGTGAGGGTGACGGATGCTTTATCCACCGCGATAAAGGCGACAATACGGGACCTGAAATATATGAGTGACAGGGTTAGGGCGTACCCGCATATAGCGCTCCTGTGGAAAGTGGACTAAAAACAAAGGAGTGAATATTGAGATGACGGCTGATAGTGATGTTTGGAAGACAAAGGCAAGCATTCTCATGAATGAGATGATCATGAAAATGATCTCAAAAGCTACTGAACGTTTCATGCGGTTTTCAAGATCAGTTAGTAAACTTTTCACGCAAGGTTTTTATGAATAATATGTTCTGGTTTATGTACTACAGCCCAATGGAACTCTGACCAACCATAGAACGGTGTCACAGTGACATTATAAAATAATTTGTTTGACACTTCTTACGACTCCAATCCTAACGGGTCAGGGTTTCATTGGACTGATAGTACGGGTGTTACAGAAAACTCACATAAACCGAAGCGTAGCGAGGGCAGGGTCACTAGTGTAGTACTAAGTTGACGACGCATTTATATGGTAGTCGGTAGTGACCCTGCCTACGAAACTACCGGTCCCGGGCAAATGTTTGTGTGATGAGCGCGAGTATTGCTCCTGAGTCGCGCGTGTTGGATGTTTGCTATGAATATATGTATGGATTTCCAGACATAGTATGTTTATATTTGTCTAGTACCCGTGGTTCAACCCTAGAGGTTGTTAGGTTGGGGCTAGTTCAATTTGTGTAAAATTGACCTTCTGATATTTATTTATTTTATTTTATTAGCTTAATAAGTGTCATTTTTTTTATTCTATAGTGTGGACTTCTACGCCGTAAAAATAATGAAAAACTACAAGAACTGAAAACCGAAGTCAAGAGGAAGAGCATGGTAAGATTTTATTCTACATTCAAGAAAAACATCTAAAATATACTTTTAAGAATAGTTTAATTAGTTATTTTCGCATTGTTGTTTTACTTTAAACAACCTCATTAATTCAAAAGATCATTCTCGAGTAGCCAATTCGTGGCTAAATAACTAGCATCCTAGCGAAAAACCTATATCCACATTAGAAAGAGACAAATACTACGCGGGTTATTTTAAAAACAGTCACTTTTCCTGTTCACAGTATAAAGTCATATTTTTTTATCAATTTAGGTAAACTGACTTAACGAGTTGTTATTTAATTTTGTGATAATTTAACAGAATATAGTAAACAAAAGGTGTTAAATAACCAAGTTCGGTGGAGTTCAAAAAGTTGAACCTAATTAGCTAGCGTTTATTTTTAAGCTTTCGTGTTTATACACTCATATTTAAAGTAAAGTAAATGTTTCCCTTTTTTTTGTGTTTAACAGTCTATGTATATATTGTATGTTTTCTTTTGTGGCGCTCTAGAAACTAAACGCATGGACCGATTTTGATGATTCTTATGGTAATCGATTTGGCTTAATCTTGTGAGTGTGACTAAAGATATGACAATAATTAAAATTCAAAATGGCGGCAGCTAGACGCCATATTGTAAGAAAGAAAAAAAATAAAGTCGACGAACTATGACAAATGGGGTATCATTCAATAGGTATTTAAAAATCATCTTAAGGTTTTTTTAATCATTTTTAATTTAGAACGATCATTTAGGATTTAAAATGATTTAAAGTTGGTTAGCAACAACAGTCTGGGATTTTAAAGCTGGTTTTTTGTTGTTATTTTAATATTACTTATCCCCTATTCTAGGCCACACACTGTATATTACCGTGATTATAAAACCCAAAACTTTAAAATATTAACTAGTAGTTATGACGTGACGTGAAGTTACGAAAAGTCACGTGATCTACCAGTGACGCGATTGGTTAAACACGAAACAAATAGAAACGCTAGTTAGCGTAGTGCATCTTGGCAGGGCCCTCAGGTCCGCTCGCGGCATGGACCATATGACACTGGCTGCGTTACCTCTCTGGATGGTTAATTGAAAATTTCGCGTATTATCCGACTACTAGTCCAACTTTTCAATTCCACCCAGTAATTAAAATGCATTCTTTTTCACAGGCATTACAAAGACAGTCCGTAAGGATGCCACATGGCTTGACGGTCGATGTGGTGCGGAACAAGACCTACCGGCAGTTGTTGGACGCGGCGGAGGCCGAGGAGGCCGAGGAGGCCATGGAGTCCACGGGGGCCCGCAGGCGAGGCAGCGCGGGAAGCCGCAACCTCCTCATATAAACTGATACTGAAGCAACAAATGGCGTGACCACCGTGACACGTGACACGAACGTGACGCGACACATTGAAGCAGAATCACCAAGGCTCGTTAATTAAAAGAATAGGAAGAAGAATAGAATAGACAGAAGAAGAATTTAATATAAAGAATAACAATAAAATATAATACGACGCCCACAAAATACAATTACAAATAAATTGTTCTACGTTTTTAGAGAAACCCTGACTTAAAATTAGGACGAAAAAGAATGATAAAGGCTTTATTTAGATATTACGTTCTGTTTTCAAGGATCCGTACGTCCGAATAAAAAAACGGAACTTGCAGGATTACTCGCGTGTCTGTTTGTCTGTCTGCCCGTCTGTCACAGCCAATGTGCTCCGATGATAGAGCTTGTTGTGAGACTAGAATAAAAATACTTATAATATATTTATTATTTTGAAATAAATAGTTTTAAAGGAAGTTATTTAAGAAAATGTATCCTCTCCCTACGCGAGTTCAAATCGTATTTATCCGATTTTTTTATTCATTAAAAGTTAAATTAGTGAATCTATATTAAGTAATCTATGTCTTTTTTTAACAACTGTAAAATAAATAAATTTATTCGATTATTCCAAAACTAGAATTGGTTTTTGTAATAAGGTGAAATCGTGTAAATTATATTTTCCATTTATTCTCTAGTAAAATTATCAAAAGGTAAATGTCTTGTTTGGATTAAGATGTTAACATTATTTATACTTAACTTAATTGTACAAATGACCGTTAAATTAAAATAGTAGGTACATTACTTAAGAGACCGGGAAGCAAGCGGTTGCAGGACGAGTCGAGCTGCCGAGACGCAGTCTATGAAGCACTCAAGCCCGTGGTACATATCGAGTCCAGCAACCACCCTCGCCAGTCGAGGCTTGTATATTGTTTTTCTTTTATAATGCGAGAAAACAATATTGTTGATATAATTTAAGCTCTAATGTTACAAAATTGTATTTTTTTTTAAAGTTATATTGCCTTAATTCACACATCACTCATACATCAACTGTAATTAATAGGTATGACACAGTAAAGAACCGAATCCCTATATAAATACCTACTTAACTGTAATTTTAATTTGTAACTCAACCCGTAAGTTGGCACCTTCAAATGTCTGGGTATCAGCGCTTCCCGAGAAAAGACCACTATTGAAAAAAGCAACGCAAGAAATTCGAGTCTTTTATTCCACTTATTTAAAAATATAATAAAGTACAACTAGTGACCTGGTGATATTTACACTTATTATACACATAAACCTTCCGGAAGACATTATCTAAATGATGGTCTCATATTATTAAGGCGTTGTTAAAAATCGTAATTTATAAATGTTAAAATGATAATACATGCAAATTGGAATTGTTATAACATTTGGTATTTTAAAATTAGGAATTAAATAATAAATGGTATGTGTTATTGAATATAATTTTATACTCATAAGAACTAATATTAAATCCACCCCGATTTCAAAGTTTCAAGTCCATGGGTCCAGCGATTTAGGCTGTGCGTTGTCTGATAGAATGAGAACGCTAGGTATATACGTCTCTCATTCTTAAAGATAGCTGCGTCCCTCTCGGCCTGTCAGTCCGCCTGATAGTCTGTGGTGGCCATTAGTCATGCACACTACAACCTACAACGCCCCGGCACCAGATCAGCGCCGCCTTAGCTCAAAGTGGAAGCATTGACAATTGGGCTTTGGTCTTTGTTAATACTGTAGAAAGAGAGGACAATAGAGAGATCTCTCTCCAGGCGGGTGTTATGCCTGGGGACCGAAGTCCATTGGGTTGGGATGAAGTTGGAAGTTGTATATATGTCAACTGACCGGAGAAACTTCGTTAGCGCGATGTAGAACTTTTAGTTGCGCTGTCTGACGCTGGTGGCGCTAGCGAGTTAGCGAGTTGGTTGATACAAGTGTGCGCTAGATGTCGCTAGGTCGCCACAATACCATACATTTTTCAGTGGACGACGCGAAGCCCGTCCCGAAAATCGTTTATACTTTCACCCATATTCACAAAACTCACTATGAGGTCACTGACGCACGAACGCACAGGGTGGTTCAAATCGACTCATAAACAAAAGGTCGGTCAAAAAGGACCAATCACAAAGCTGTATCAAACGCAGTGCGTTTACTCACTGAAGGGTCCCTTAGTTTGTGAATACGGGTGTTATACTTGAAAAATGTGTCGTACTAACACAAGTCAAAGCTCACTTTTCAACATTTCACTTTGAGCTGAGGCGGTGATGATCTGAGGGCCCTGCCAAGGTGCAATACGCTAACTAGCGTTTCTATTCGTTTCGTTTTTAAACCAATCGCGTCACTGGTAGGCCACGTGACTTTTCGTATCACGTCATCTACCAGTGACGCGATTGGTTTAAAAACGAAACGAATAGAAACGCTAGTTAGCGTAGTGCACCTTGGCAGGGCCCTCTGGTGCCGGAGCGTTGAAGTGTGTAGTGACCATAAAGCGGCAATTACACTACTGCGTTCACCTAAGGGTGGGTTTAGACCAAACGAGCGAATGCTCTAGAACGTGTTTTGTCTTTATTTTTACAAAGTAAACGTAAGAGATAAAGCCATAGCATTCTTGTTCGTTCGCTTGTTCTAAACCCACCCTAATGCGGTCGCTGAACTTGTTCAAAACTACTTCGGCTAACGAAGGTCGTCTTCACATTTATGTATGTGTCCGCCTACTTCGGTCACCTAATAGGGCGGTTGCAGCTGGCGTTCGCCGAATGCGGCCACTACCGCGTTGTTTACACTGTTGCGGTCGCCGTATGCAACATGCGGCGTACGACTAAACGTAATTGCCACTTAAGAGAAAATGATTTTCTGCGAAACCCGTGGAAACCGACGAACTTTTTGAGATAAGAAGAATTAAGTAAGGGAACATAGCCCTTCTTAGCAACGCGCAATAACTACAGTGTGCATGAAATTATGTTCTGTCCTTATCTGTCATTATGACATATAAGTGTGACAGAAAGGGACAAAGCATACTTTTACTAAAATATGTTTATAATGAGGTTATGAATAAGGGGCGTCAATTTTCTATACATTATAAAACTCTTCCGTGACTGACTGACTGACACTCATAGTCTGTGGAGGCCATTAGTCGCCAATGAAAACAACTCGTAGTGAATAAAAATCTGTCTTGAATTCAAAGACGCCGCTTCTTCTCGCAAATGTACGCGTATCGGTTCTGGCACACCGTGTCGTTGTACTTCCCCGTCCGCTTGAGTATGGACACGCAGAACTCCACGCCGTACTCGTTGTTGGGCTCATTGTTGTCCCAGGGAGCGTACCCTACTTGCTCCAGGGTTTGGTCTGAAAGGTAAGAGGTATAGATAAAGGGTCGATAGGGTGAGGTTAGACAAGTTGCTTAATTCTAACGTGAACGATTTACGAAAACTGACAAAATGTATAGAATGGACGTAGGCGCGCGACGCGACCGTCTGACAGACGTCAATTCTATTTATTTTGGATAGTGATAAGTTGATAACGAACACCGAATGCGTGGTGCAAAGATACCTCTCCGACCTTGAGAAGGAGGACTCAAGGTTGGAATGGTATTGTTACTCCTTGCCCAGCGAGCGCAGCCACAAGGTGGCGATCAGGGGCCTTCCGGTCGACACCTCACCCACTGACATCCTTGACGACTTGACGGCCCAGGGTTTTGCCGTCGAGTACGTCAGACCCATCAAGGCCCGCAGCGGCAGACCTGGGTGCATCTTTTATGCTCAGGTCACGAAGGACGCGGCGCTATACCGAATAAAGGAGATCCTCTGCATGCCGGGGATCACCATCGAGCCCTGGAGGGGCAAGAGGGGCATCGCGCAATGCCACCGCTGCCAAACCTTCGCACACTCCTCTCACCACTGCCACCGCCCCATAGCCTGCGTGCGCTGTGGAGGCCCTCACGCAGCCAGCGACTGCCCACGGCCCCGAGAGGAGCCACCAACATGCGCGAATTGCAGCGGTGCGCACACCGCCAATAGCGTAGAATGTCCAGTCCTGCTTAGGGAGAACCGGAGGCACAAAAAATCACTTCACCCTCCGAAGCCCAGGCAGGGCCCCGAGCCTACCACCACCCGGACAGTCGAGGCGGCGCAACACAGCGCCACCCTGATGGCCCCCGGCAATGACCCCATGCAGCCTACCACCCGCGGAAAGAGGCGCGGAGCCCGAAACCGTGGCCCGCAGCCCTCCGCGCAAGGCGCAACAACTGCCGCACCCGCACCAACAACTTCGTTGCCGGCGAGCACGACCCCGGCCAAATTATCTGCAACCAACACCTCAAGCGATAGAACCGAGGCGGTGAGGGTAGTCCTGGCTATCCTACAGGAGGTCCTGATGGCCCTGCTGACCGACGAGGACGTCGCCACCATAGTCCGCAGAGGGATGGCTAAACTAGCCGGACTAGCATAGCAACCCCCTGCGGCCCCCACTTTGAAACGCCATGGGTATCAGACCAAGAACCCGCCCCTCACCGTCGTCGTTAAGGCGACAAGGTTCTACGCCTACCACCTTTTACCGCGCAGCCCGCGCCTTCGGCGCCGGCTGCGCTCCAAGGACCCGACCGTTTCTACGGTCGGCGCAGAAAACCCCGGTCGGGGGTCTACAGACCCGATACCGGATCCTCTTCCCCCTTTTTGGAATAAAAAGGGTGGAAAGAGACGACCATCGAGAGGACCGAATGCGTGTTGTATAGGGCCTCTGACCCCTTAGTGTAAGTTGCTAATGCAAAAAACGTCTCGAACGCTTTTGTGTTTCTTGTATGACTTGGACACAAATGCGTTCGAGAAGGTTCAAGACGGTTTGCCTGGGCGGATTCAGGCGGGGTCATGATAAATCTTTAGTTTGACGTGATTTCGTTTCGCCTGCCATGATATAAAGAGGTTTTAAAAGTTTATATTTTTTTTAACATATAAAAGCTGACTTTTGAGGATTTTTTAGAAAAATTGTACCTATTTAAGGAATAAAATTAAGAAATGTTAACTTTTCCGCTGAGTTACGAAATTGAGTCATACATTTATATACTACCCTCAACGCCATTTAGCAGCATCTCAAATTCAATAAGGCCCGATTTTATAAAGGTCCGTTAGTAAATATGTCAGATCAAATTTTAGTAACGTCATACAAGTTTTGACATTCCTGACCGAAATTTAATCTAACGGATCTTTATAAACCCAGCCTAAATGAAGCAGAATCAATCCTCATCCGTTAGTAATATGCTTGCACTTGCTACAGCAGTTTTGTCTGAGATATCACCATTTGTCTTATAACAATATAGCTAATCTTCGTAACTCAGCGGAATGATAACGTTTCTTAATTTTAGTCCTTAACTAGATACAATCTTTCTAAGAACGCCCTTTTACTCTACAGCAAGTTTCTCATCTTGCAAATGATTATTAGCTCATAGATCATAAGACAAATACCTACAAGAAAACTTATTAATGGAATTATAATAAATCAAACAAATATAAATTGTAACAGACTAGAAAGCCTTGATCCATGCATCTTTGGAAGGAAATAATGCCTTTTCCTAAATAAAGAGGCTCGCGGTTAAATTATTAAAGGCTAGCCGATCCTTATATCAGTTTATCGTAACGTTTAGTTACTTACTTCGTAACTAAAATTGCAAGGGAAACTGAAAAATTTCAAAGTTAAAGATCTGAGTCTCTCTCAGATTCTCTCATTCCCTGACCAAATGAAATAAAATAGTACCTAACTCAATTATGCTCCCAATTATGCTCCAAACAACTATTACGACATGTCTATGATGTGGCTCTAAAAATCAAAGAATAATCTCTGGGATTCCTTCGCTTGGCTTCGAATAAAAGTGGTCTCTAGGTATATGCAGAACGACCTATTTCATGCAAATGATTTATATTTACTACTAGCTGTGCCCGCGACTCCGTCCGCGTGGGAATCGCAACCACATTGTGTCTAAAGCGTCTCAGGGTTTCTTTGACTACCCCTCGGTGTATCATCAGAGGGCCCTGCCAAGATGCACTACGCTAACTATCGTTTCTATTCGTTTCGTGTTTAAACCAATCGCGTCACTGGTAGACGACGTGATACGAAAATTCACGTGATCTACCAGTGACGCGATTGGTTAAAAACGAAGCGAATAGAAACGCTAGTTAGCGTAGTGCATCTTGGCAGGTCCCTCAGAGCTTAGCTTAGCTATATTCTATATAATTACTTACTATGGACGGTCAAGAACTCTCTCCCGTACGGTCTCGTCTCTGCTCTGACGCCAACAAAGAACTGCCAGTCCTCCACTAACCGCGGTGTCCCTTGGATCAGGTCCTTCACTACTTGTAATTCTTCATCGTTGTTCACGACGACCAGGTCAGCGCCCTCCGCCTGGCAGTTGGCGTATGCCTCATTCCAGTTGGCTTTTTTAGTCGATATGCTGTAGCAACTACCCGTGACGGAAACTTTGGAGACGTAATCTGAAATGTTTTTTTTTACAATTAATTAGGTATCACCGACGCACTGGGGTCCGTACTATATTGTTGATACGACAACTCGAGTCCGAGTGGACGACTCGCTTTTCCTCTTTTGCTATCTGCGCTAGGAGTTAAACTGTCTTCTTATTGGTCTTATCCACGAACATGAAAAATTGGGTAATGTAATGAATCGACTTTTCAAGTCAAGATTATTACAGACACACTTATCATAATAGGTTGATTCAATTATAGCTGAAAAACATCCACCGCCTGACGTAGGTCGCCAAATTACCCTAGGCCTAGGCCAAGGTTCTGGCCTAGGGGCCCAGCTAGCCTAGGGACCCGAGGGGCGAAACCATCTTATACTTAATTCCAAGAGCCTGTCGCGCAAAAATAGCTTAGTGGTGTTAGAGCCCAAAATGCCAAGTGCTTAGGGGCTCTGGGTCTCTATGTACGTCCGGGCCTGTTTAGGAGAACTTTTCATGCTGCGCCTTTCAGTAAGTGGTTGCCATTTTTTTTATGGCATAGAGAACACAATTTTCCTCATGGTAAGTGGACTCATAAGTCCATAGACATTTTTAATCTCAAGATTGCAATCTTACGATGGCCAAATTTGCCAACCCTACAGACTTTCGCTACGCTAGTCGATGCGAACACTACTATTTGGGGTAGGTTAAAGGGACAAGATCCTTCAACCACTGAAATTTCAGTGGCCATTCCAGAAGTCTATACCTAGCTATCTGTTTTCGTTCTACAACCGAAACTCACTCACTCTTGGAATAGACATCGCATTCTTCGTTGTAAGGCGCGTCCTTAGCGTCCACCTTGCACGCGAATGGCAAGGGTCTGAAGCACGAGTAAGCCACGACCTCACCCTCGCGGTTCACGACGTCACACTCAAAATTTGGCCTGGGGTATGACTGAATTGAACTTGAATCGTAGTCCTCTCCCACTAAAAAAGAACAATTCATATACACTGAAAATTAAAGACGTATAATGAAAAAATATTAGAGCACAGAGCTGAAACTATAAAGTAAGTAGACAATTCTCTATATTTTGCTAAGTATCCCTATTACCTGATTTGGTAGATGAATGAAACTTCCTGGATTTATCTGAAAACGATACTTAATTTGACCTAGCGGGCCAAATACCTATATTCTCTGGATCCTTAAAATATCGAAACTCATTTAATACAACGTTTCACTTCGCCGAATTTTAATTTCGTCGACAGGCATTTCCACGTGCAGGAGCTTAATTTTTTTATGGTCACAAGTCTAACCTAACCTAATCTTCGTAACGAATGCTTAAGATAACCTGAAAACTATATATGGTTTCAGCAGAAAATCGGTGAAATGACACATTCAATGAATTATTTGTCGATATTTCACAGGGATCCGAGAAAACGGACTATTTAGTGTGACCACAACAATAGCGAAGTATAGTGACAATGTGACATTTAAGGTGTCATTCATCAGCACGACACTATAAGTCATTCTAGTCATATACTACCTAGTGACTTCCGATAACCTTCGGAGAGGGAAGATGGCCGATTTAACGAGGATTTACTTTTGATTTATTATGTTTATGATTTACTCTACTCACTTAACATTGGCGAAATCAATGCGGAATACCGCGGTGGACCGCCATTAATAAAAAAGAAGAAGTATGTAGTTTATACTGTGCCATTAATGGCCAGCAAAAAAGCATGCCAGTAGAAGTACATTGCGTCGTTACAATAGCTCTCACCTCCAACGTGAAAACCATCTCTTCAATGTACTTCTACTGGCATGCTTACTAAACCAATGTAAATCAGCCATAATACTCACAGTTGATCATCGGCGGGTCCTCCGTCGTCTCGTGATGTGTACCATCCGAAGCGACGATCACGTGCTCCCCTAAGTCCGGAAACTTCTTAACCATGTGTAACGTGACATTAATTAAGGCTAGCAACCCCGTACACAGACTTCCGTTAAGAATAACACGGTTCATGACTACGTCACTTCCGGTCGGTCACCGGTTGGATTTTGACTTACTCTGGAACGGGACGTCTTCGAGTAAGGTTAGTAATATTTTGATCATAAGTTGAACTTCGGTGTTAATAAATAATCATGGCATATTTTAATGTTTTAATTTCCATTCCCTTCTGAGATATCGTAACATCTCAGAAGTGGGATCATCGCGAAATGAAAAAGTTTTGCATTCCACGCCACTAGCTCGACCGTCATTATAATAAGGTTAAACTGTGATTGTACACAAATAATGATTAAAATATGCATGAAGATCGAAAGAACTGTGCTATCTATACCAATTAAGTACCTGTTATTACCAAAATAAGCACCTGATTAGCAGATGAATCCCGATTTCAAATTCAAAATGGTAGCCATTACATTCGTAAATTGTGTACGATATGGCTAAAATATCCATAAATGCTGTTTAACCGTATGTGGCGAAGTAAATATACAGTAGTAAAATAAAATAAAAGTGCTAATTATCTACTAAAGGTAATATTTTATGTTTGTTGTTCTTGTCTATTTTTGTTTGTTTTATTAAATGATACGTAATAAATGTATCAGCAGGTGCATCTTATTAAGTATTATTACGCTTTTACCTAAACAACTTACTTAAGGTTCTGACTAAATAGCTGGAAGAGATCCCTTAAAGGGATAAGTTCGCTTTCGTACATATTTTTGTATTAATTGTCTTGCTCGAGTTTTTCTTTTGTACAATAAAGTTTTTACATACATACATACATAAATCGGTCTGAGTTTCAGAGAATGAGCGATAGAAATACGGATGGGAATCTGCGAAGAGGCTCGCGACGCAGTCGCAGCCGTAGTCGCCGTGATGATCGTGCTCCGCGGACGCGACGTAGCCGCAGTTGCAGTCGTCGTGATCCTCGTGCTTCGCGGACACGGCCCAGTCGAAGCCGCAGTCGACGTCGAAGTCGGAGCCCCAGCAGTGCTGGATCACTTCGGGAGCGAGAACGTGAGCTTACCCGGAGACGGGAACGGCTGAGGACCCTTGAAAAGGAGGTACGTAGGGAACGTTTACGAATTCATGACGATGAGCTTGACATGCGATCTTTAACGTCTAAATCTGGTCCTAACTATCAGATAAATAAAACTGTGCAGCAAAGCGACCGTCATATTCGTGAGCGTCACCTGACAACCCCAACAAAAGAACGTATATCCCCTGATCGAAATAAGAATAGAGATAATAAAAAGCGTAGATCAACATCGGATTTATTTGAAGAGTTTTTAAGTGTATTGAAATCAAGGTCAGGAGATCGTGAATCATTCTCTGGTGCAAGTTTAAATAATGTCGTACCTGAGTTTGACCCGATTTTAAAGGAACAAACAATTAACATTTGGCTTGACAAAGTTGACGAGTGTTCAGATATTTATAATTGGAGCGACAAACAAACAATACATTATGCCTTGCCTAAACTAACCGGACTCGCAAAGGTCTGGTACCAGGGCTTACCCTCAATTAAGCATACTTGGATTGAATGGAAAGACATGCTGAGAGAATCATTTCCAGCTACTGAGAACTATGCTGAGCTACTAACAGATATGCTTAATAGACGGGTGCGCCCTGGAGAATCGTTTGAAATGTATTATTTTGCAAAGATTAATCTTTTAAACAGATGTAGAATATTTGGAAAGCAAGCTGTGGACTGTTTACTTTATGCTATTGATGACAGAGGAGTACGCGTAGGCGCTCAGGCAGCTAAATTCGATAAGCCCGAAGAAGTACTAGAATTTTTTTAAAACCATAAAGTCAAACAATCGAAACCAGTTAGATTTGCGTCACGATAAACGTTTTAGCAACATGCCTACAAGTAATAATTACCCAAGATCCTCCGACATCGTCAGTAGCACGTCTAAAAACAATAGTCTGAGGGGACCTATTAGATGTTTTAATTGTCAAGGTGTAGGTCATCCCAGCTTTAAATGCCCGAAACCGGTAGTAAAGTGCACCAATTGTAATTTTCTCGGTCATGACTCGTTACATTGCCCAAAATTAAAAGAAAACCCGCCTAAGGATAAAAGCGTTCTTGAGGTTATAGTTTCTGAGAACGCGAACGATAAATACAAAATCTTGATAAACATGAACGGTAATTCTATTGTATGTCAGGTAGACTTGGGTAGTGAGGCTACTCTGGTACGTAAAAATGCCGCTCTGAGTATGGGTTTGGTTTGGAAAGAAGTGGCTGGACCGTACTTAAGGGGATTAGGAAATGTGCCGTACTTACCATTAGGTTGTACATTAACCGATATAGAAGTTCAGGGCATCCTAGAAAAGAATGTTGAAGTATTCGTAGTGGACGATCATTTAATTAACTGTAACGTCTTACTTGGACATAGTTTTACAGAGAGACCTTCTTTGACGATTGTTAAAACGCCAACAAATCTCAAATTTCAACGAACGGAATCAGAGCACGATTTCAAGTTACATTTATATACAACCAGTGACTTTGCCATAAATGTAGGTGAAATGATATCCGTGCCAGTTAAATCAGATACTACTTGCAATGGCAGTATTTACGTTAGCGGGTCAGTCAGAGGTTGCGTAGGTCAGGAATACTACCTTCTGCCAGGTGAATATCAAGTTAGGGGTGTCGATTGCAACTTGCTTATTCAAAATGTTGGCGCAGTACCCGTACAGTTTAAGCAAAACACACTCATTACTCGAGCAAAATACATAGGTTATACGAAAAGTGTCCTACGGATTTCAGATGAATTGCTTTCTCAGGAACCTGTGAATCCGAAGTGTGGTAATCAATTATTAGATGACCAAAAACGTCAGTGTACAGAGTTACTTAATAAATATAAAAACTGTTTTTCTACCGGAATGCACGACTTGGGATTCACTAATGTAACTGAGATGGAAATTCACCTGAAAGACTCCTCCCCGGTTGTTTACAGGCCGTATCGTTTAGCTCATTCTGAGCGAAAGCTAGTCCAGGATATGGTAGAGGATATGATGGATCATGGAATCGTGCGGGAATCCGAATCCCCTTACGCTAGCCCGATCGTACTGGTTAAAAAGAAATCTGGGGAGAGGCGTCTCTGCGTAGACTATCGCGCTCTTAATAGCCGCACAAAAAGAGATCATTACCCCTTACCCCGCGTAGACGATTTGTTGGATCAGCTTTCTGGTCAGTCGCTGTTTACGTCATTAGACTTAGCTTCGGGCTACCATCAAATCCCGATAGCTGAGCAATCACGCGAAAAGACTGCGTTCGTTACACCTGATGGTCTTTTCGAATATAATCGGGTACCTTTTGGGCTAGCGAATGCGCCCGCAGTCTTTCAAAGAGCGATTCATAAAGTACTAAGGAAATCTAAAGTCAATTATATCGTAATTTACATGGACGATATTTTAATACCGTCCAAGTCATTCGAGGAAGGTCTTGAGCGTCTCGAAGAGGTGCTTGGTTTGTTGAGAGAGGCAGGGTTTACCCTTAAAATGGAAAAATGCAATTTCTTCCAAGAACGAATTGATTTTCTTGGGTTCGAGATAGATAAGGACGGAATAAGGCCTGGACTCTCTAAGACTGAGGCTGTTGCAAAATTTCCAACCCCAACAAATCAGCATGAAGTGAGAAGATTCCTCGGACTTGCAAGTTTTTTCAGAAGGTTCGTTAAAGGATTTGCCATGATAGCGAGACCCTTGACGAACCTTTTGAAGAAAAACACACCTTGGACATGGAGTGATCTAGAGACCCAGTCAGTTCAGACCATTAAACAACTACTAACAGATAGGCCAGTTCTCGCATTATATGATCATACCGCGGAGACACAATTGCACACTGACGCTAGCAAATTCGGAATAGCGGGTATATTGCTACAGAGGAAGGGGTCTGACCCTTGGCGGCCAGTCGCGTATTATAGCCGTCAAACTCAACCTGACGAAATGAAACTCCACTCATTTGAACTCGAGACTCTCGCTGTTGTTAGCTCTCTCAGTAAATTCCGTTCATATCTTATTGGCCTACCGTTCACTATAGTCACCGACTGTAATGCCCTGCGATCCACGTTTACTAAAAGAGACCTCATTCCGCGCATATCCCGATGGTGGATACAGTTTTTGGAGTTTGACTGCAGTATTGAATACCGCCCCGGAGAAAAAATGTCTCACGTTGATGCCCTCAGCAGAGGACCTGTATCAGTGGAAGCTGAACCAATACATACGTTAGACATTTTGTCAGTCAGTACCGAAGACTGGATTTCCACTGTGCAATCCTCTGATGATGAAATCAAACAAATCAAGGACATTTTAGAAAACTCAGAAACGCCTAAAATTGTAGGTATCCATAAAGATTATACGGTCAAAAATGGACGAGTATTTCGTGTGTTAAAAGACGGAGGAACTAGATGGGTCGTGCCCAAAGGAGTACGTTGGCAACTCTTAAAAGCTAACCACGATAGCGTAGGTCACTTTGGTTTTGAAAAGACCCTCGAGCGCATACGGTCTTTGTTCTGGTTTGCAAAAATGCGTAAGTTTATAAAGAAATACGTATCTGCATGTCTCGAGTGCGCTCATCATAAGTTGCCCGCGGGTTCACAAGAGGGACTACTACACCCTATCCAAAAAGTTGAAATTCCTTTCCACACGCTGCACGCCGACCATCTTGGTCCTTTTCCGAGAAGTAGACGTGGTTTTACGTATATTTTAGTCACAGTAGACGCGTTTACAAAGTATGTCTGCTTATTTCCGGTTCGTAGCACTAAAACAAAAGAAAGTATAAGAGCATTTAAAATTCTTTTTAGTTATTTTGGGTCCCCCGCCCGTTTAATAACAGATAGAGGTACAAGTTTCACGAGTAAGAAATTTAAATTGTTCATACAGTCGATCGGTACAAAACACGTTCTGAACGCCGTTGCTACACCACGAGCCAACGGGCAGGTGGAACGTTACAACAGGACGATTCTGGCTGCCCTTGGCTCAATGGTACATGGTAAAAATAAAAACACTTGGGAGGATATGCTTCCTGATGTACAGTTAGGATTAAATACCTCGGTTCATGACGTCACAAAGAAAACGCCTACAGAACTATTACTTGGTAGAACGGTCACTAATCCATCTCAAGGTATATTAAATGAAATAGCGAGTGACATTGAAGGAACTGAGGAAGATAATAAAACAATAGAAGATATTCGATCTGAAGCCTCTGAAAGGATAACACAAAATCAGAAAAAAAATAAACAGCGATATGATAGAAATAAAAAGAGTAGTACTAATTATAATGAAGGTGATTTGGTTAGGATTGCGAGAGCAATAGTGACGGCACCAGGGCAATCAAAAAAACTGGAAGCAAAATGTAAAGGGCCATATAGAATTAAAAAACTTTTACCAAACGATCGTTTCCTTGTGGAGGATACTCCTCTTACTAAAAAGGGGGCTAGATATGAGACAGTTGTAGCAGTGGACAAAATATTTCCATGGCTCAGTTTCAATGCCGCGGCTTGCTCTTCAAGTGAAGATAATGATGAAGATGAAAGTAGTGACAAATAATAACAGTAATAAAAAAAAAAAACCTATGTGTATAAATAAAATTACTTTCAACTTTCATCATTGTCGGTAAAATAATAATTATATCTAGTTGTTTACAAATAATATGAATCAAATGATTTAATAATTTTGTGCTTATATAGTGTGTAGTGTAGTGTGTATTGTTAAATTATTTTTTGTTCTTAAAACGAGAGATAGTGGATTCGGACCGGGCACGATTGGCGTATGAACTCGCCGCCCAGGATTGTTTCAAATTCCAAAATCGCACGTTGTCTGCTTTCGCACTAATTTTTGTGATAACTTAGTGAGGGTGCTCTGGAACCGGGCATGATTGGCGTAGGAACTCGCCGCCCAGGAGTGGTTCCAAGCATCGCAGCCATGATAGCGGGACGGGATAAGAGGCAATCACCGTCACGCTTCATAGCTATATTTATGATTATATTAGATTTAACAGAGTAGTGAAAGGCTCCTGAGGTGGGCATGACGTATGAACTCGTCGCTATATTGACTAAAATACAGTATGTGATTGTTGAATTTAACGTGATGTATAATTGTTTACGTGTAAGTAATCTAAACTTAGAACGAAGAGACTCGTTCCTAGAGGATGGCCGACTGTAACGTGACATTAATTAAGGCTAGCAACCCCGTACACAGACTTCCGTTAAGAATAACACGGTTCATGACTACGTCACTTCCGGTCGGTCACCGGTTGGATTTTGACTTACTCTGGAACGGGACGTCTTCGAGTAAGGTTAGTAATATTTTGATCATAAGTTGAACTTCGGTGTTAATAAATAATCATGGCATATTTTAATGTTTTAATTTCCATTCCCTTCTGAGATATCGTAACACATGGCATGGACTTGGATCAGGTCTTGTGGACTCAAGGGTACCAGGTGGGCTCCTTCCGCGACGCATTTCTCGTTCGCAACCACTGCTGCGGACTCTTCGATGTGAAGCTTGTAAAATGCGTCAGTGTCCGCTTTGTACACATAATCTTTGCGGTAGAGTTTGGAACTGGATGGTGATGGTGACGCTGACCATATAAATAATAATAATGCAATTTATAATAATGAACTAATTTAGAAGCGAATTATTTAATCGATTGAATTAGGGTTGTGCGCGCTCGTTCACTGAGCGGATCGCTCCAAACTAGTACAATCGCTATTTTAGTTCTTTTAGTACACTAGTACCTACACTGAATGAAACTGAGGGTCTAACACACTCGCAATCACGATCGTTTTTATTTTGAAAATCGAAGGCTTATCTGCATACAAAATGAAAACAATTGCTCCACTTTGCAGCCGGTTGCGATTGCGAGTGCGTTAGACAATAAGCCCTCTGGTCTGTTCATGCTCCTTTGACCGAATGAATGGCCGGCTTTGCTGTCAGTGTCACTCACTGCTCTGCCTGCTTTGTTCGGTTCTTGCTCCTCGTATACTAAATGAACTAAGAGCAGAACCTTTACGGAATAGTTCGTTCTAGTACAGTGACGGGAATTCATTCTTTTTGGCTCTTAGTACATGTACTACGCATCCCTAGATTGAATGAGAGAATGAGAATGAGAGACTAGGAGTCTTATCTTATCTTATATGAATATTTCTTTCTAATGACACTGAAGAAAGTTTCATTACTAGTCGTCTCATTTTTTATCAAATTGACGTCATCGGCACCAAACGGTGGACCCCTAATAATGACATGCTTTACTAGTCAATTTATTTGTAATCCATCGTTTACGCTTTGCAATGGAATTGGGGTTTTTAGAAACAGCTCTTATTTCCTTAAAATTCAAGGAATGAACATACAATAAGAAGGTACCTACTTCTTAAATTTAATATAATAGAAAAAAGGTTAAAACGGAAATGGCCTTACGTTACGGACTCATTAAGAGTCCATCATCACGCTCTCATCCTCTTATGATGTACTATCCTAATGACTCCTCAACTTATTGAACCGTTCCTTAATTTAATAGTTAGTTAGTTTGAAGTGCTTGGTATTTAATACGCTAGATTTTACCAACAAAAACCCTCATGTTTTAGACACGTTGGACTTCCTTTACCAGCGAGTGACAAATGGAAATAAATCGAACTAAAACGACAAATTAAGGTCTTCATACAGATTTGATAATGGATCGGTGTTATAATAATTTATAAAACACTTACAGAGCGTCAATACAGCCAGCAGGACCCGGCGTAACATTTTAATAAAATCAAGTAACCGTTGTCTAATAGCACTGATTATGCATTAACGTGTTCTCAGACATTGTTGTGGTACGTATATACCTACTCAAGTGATATGTATATATGAACAAATATGTTTACTGCACATACTACATACAGGGTGTTTATATAGTTCGGAGCTTTAAGAGAAATATAACGATTTTAATGTAAGTAATATTATTACCTAATAAAAAAGTTAACATATAGTTGACTAGCTGTTCCCCGCGACTCCATCCGCGTAGAAGTCGTTTATAGCGACTCGCGGCTAAACAGTCCTTTTAGTTTTTTGTTTGGCTGGCTGTGTGACCTGTCGTGGTGTCACCAAATGGTTCCTGTGGAAGACCAGCTCTGGCCTAAAAACCAGTTACATGCTGAGCAGGAACCATTTTGCTCCGTCTGGGACTGGTTCAGATGTTTTGTATTTTTGTTTTTGTTTGTTAATTTACTTATCTGTAGGTACCTACTTATGTTAGATGTAAGCAAATAAATGTTTTTTCTTTCTTTCTTTCTTATGATTCGATTGCTATCTTCATACCAAATTTACTTTCACTTTTACTATGAATTACCCTGGTCACCTTCGGCACTAATTTTCAGTGAACATCGCTGGGAAAGTCAGGGCTTCGATTCTACATGATAAAACCTTATTGTTTTTGACTTGTTTCTGTATTGTCAACGTTTTGATAGCTCCTATTTACTAATAGTAATGGCGGAAGAGTTAACAAGACCTGAGGGCTTATTGTCTTATCGCACTCACGATTACGACCGTTTTCATTTTGAAAATCGAAGGCTTGTCTGCATACTAAATGAAAACAATTGCTCCACTTTGAAGCCGGTTGCGATTGCGAGTGCGTTAGACAACAAAGCCTCAGAACACGTCAAAGACAATTATGGTTTTTCAATAAAAAGGAATTCCCAGAGGACCTCAAAAACGTGGTTTCATTGGAAACAATTATAGCTGAGTTCTACTCGGACAACGACGCGGGCAAAACGTAGTTTATTTCTTATTAATTAACGCAGATTGTTTATTTTCTAGATACGAGTATCGAATCGACCTTTGACATGAGAATTGATAGAAGACGACTTTACACAGAAAACACATATCTGCATAAACAAGACAACTTTATAGAGAAAAGACATGTCTACATAAACAAGATAATTCACAAAACAAATAATGCATGTCATGATATCACTATTTACGTATAAGAGAATTTCACCAAAAAAAAAAACACTTGCTGTTATTAATTATCTAGAGCAAGCGAAGGTCCACAGATTATATATTAGTTACTTCGTAACAGATACGATACTTGGCGCCGCCTACCGTTATAGGTTTTCCTACCGGCCGGTGTATCCCGGGGATACAAATATCAGTTGAGTGTCAAAATTTGCATGTAGCGTACATACGTCTAATATCTTTAATGTCAAATTTCTTTACTAATCAATTTATTATTTAGTTGCCAACCCTGGACGAAGTTAATGACGTCATGCGGCGGACAAAAAATAAGTATGTACTTTACGCGCGCGTGAAGAGGCACATTTTGGCGCGTAGCATGCGGGTAAAGCTGGGCATTCACGACCGCTCCAACAAGCCGAATAGAGCGGCGCCGCGCTATCTATCCGTGAATGTCAAAACTGTAACGTTTAAGGGCCGAACCCTATATTCAAACCGCGGACAGATAAGGCTTACTTCGGGTTAAAATTGACATTTGCTCGTACAAAATGTGTCAAATTTTAATCCGAAGTATCTATCCGCGGTTTTAATATAGGGTTCGGCCGTAAAAGTACTTGGCGTGGTCCGATGGATTTCCAAATGGACAGAAAGCCAGCGCGACGCGATCGGGCAATCCGAATGGAACTATCGTGAATGTCGAAATTCAATGCTGGAACACACCACGCCTCCGCGCCAAGCCAAATGGCGTCTTCGTGAATGAGTTCTCTGGCTGCCATTTTCTAATCAGTCTGCTCCGTAATGTCGCAACGTTGAGGCGTGGCGTGGCGCAAGCGTGAATGTAGTCAAAATATTACGCCCATCCAGTTGTATATACTCCATCTGTCGCCAAGTGGAACGCAACATCAAAAAAATTATTATGTCCCAATGCACCATAATGGGACATATTTTTGTGATGTTGCGTTCTTCCATATTTTTACACTTGACCGTACCTATGAGGATAAAATGAGATAAACAGAGTCAATGTATGTTAGATATTTATGTAAAATATACAATATGATAAACATGTTAACTGATATACTACAAACACAAACTTATAATAAATAATTATGAATTATGAATTATCACGATCTCTTCCAGCTCGAGATTTTAAAAAATCATTCTTTGGTTGGCGTAGTAGCATAATTAAGTTGGAATAATGAAAATCCGCGATTGGCATGATTTGTAATTATATCTAAAACAAGCCGTTATTGTAGTTTGTGCTGTAGATTTATTGTTTCAATTAAATAAAAAATGTGGCCTTCACTTGGTCTCGAAAGTAGGTAGTGATTATAGACTGATAATAGTAAATTGAGTCCTTTGTTTTTGTTACATCTTTGCCCATTTCAATTGACACTGGCTTTATGTAGGTACCTATATACAAAATCTTATATTTACAAAAATCTTATTATGCGATAGAAAGTAAATGGCACGTTTTACCTACCTAAACGCTATTTTATTAAGGCGAGCGCCATCTGTGTGCTGTTATACATTATGTGGCAAAGATCACGCTAAAGTATAGTTCCCGTAGTCACGTAAAAAGGCCGCTGGCGATGTACAGCCGACAGCATAAATAAGTGATCATTTATGAACCTTGTCACTTTAACGTCGTGTTTGAATTGTTATACAAAATTGTGCAACGATTGAAAGCGACAAGGTACAGAAATGATCACTGATTTATGCTGTTGACTGTACCTGCGCAGTCGCGCATTTATTGACGAAATTGGTGGTATAAAGGGGGGCGGGGAACACTCCGCCGGTATGCTTATGCGCGCACGCGATTGGTTGGCGGCTGTATTATTTGGCACAAACGGTACAATAAACTTACAAATCAAACACTTTGAATAAACATTAACCAACAAAGTTGCAAACAGTGACCTGTATAGTAATAGTATGTATGTATGGATCGCCCGATTTCGACAAGCGAGGTGTCGGTAGATTCGTCTTAGCGTCGCAGGCGTTACTGCGTACTTTTTTTTAATTGATGAAATAAAAATTATTTTAAGTCTGTTCCTATTCAGACTGCAAATGACAATAACAAGTATACCTGACTGTCTTTGGATAGAGGATGAAATAGTGATGAGAATAACGTTACCTCTAATTAGTTTATAAAAAAAGGTTGAAAATTATATTCATCATCATCGTATTATGCTGGGTGCGACACAGACGAAAACCTCTCTTATCAATCAAATCTATGAAAGCATCACAACATTTACAATGTCAAAACTAGCTCGAAAATAAATCTTTATGACAAGAATCTGTCAGTCTATATTTTTTTTTTACCGAAAGTGCTTTTTATCAAAAAAAACGATATTAAATGGAGATTACTACCTCAAAATGGACATGAAGACAATGATTAAGTGTATAAATAAATAATATGACCATGCTCAAACTTCAAAAGTACTTGATTATGGAGTAACAATGGTAAATTTATTAGTTTATATGAGTGACGGAATGAAAACGTCCCGGGCTATACATGATAACCACGGAATAGAAAAAACAGTGGAAGTGGCATGAGCTCCGCTTAGTATCAGACCTGTTGTCGCCAATACTCAAACTATCATAAAAACAACACGCCACCATGGAAAATGTTTTTGGTGCGGCTATCGTTTTTACATTCCAAAATAGCACAATAAGGCTTCTGGATTTATTTCCTAGTTTAGAAATATCATAATATCGAAATATTGAAATAAGTGATCGCGGCAAAAGTATGGTAGGTTGCGCGGAACTCCGCATAACCATGCCACACATTACACGCCCACTTGACACTTCTACTGTTTTTTCTGTTCTGTGATGATAACTAAACTAACATTATATTGATGACATTATCCAAACAACAGCTGGGTGTATAAATATTGCCTTTGTTATTACGTGACAGGATATGTAATCTAGTTTGTAGAGACAGAAAATAAGTATTAAGTATTTGTTTAGTGGTTCACAATGCGTATTTCCTTCTCGCACATATAGGCGTACTCGAAGTAGCAGCCCAGGTCGTTGTATAGCCCGTCGTTTTTGAACAACGACCCGCAGTATTCAGAGTCCAAGTAGTTGTTTGGCTCATTCGCTGACCATTGGATGTACCCAGCTTCTTCCAGCGTTTGGTCTGAAAAAGAGATAAGCGTTAGATCAACGCAATGTTACTAACTGCATTTAGAAATTGATCAAGTGCAAATCGGACTCACACACCGAGGGTTCCGTACCGTAGGTATTATTATATTCCGATTTAAATTCGATTTTAAATCGAATCACCGCGAGCCCAACTCACACTTGACCATTTTTTAGTATTTGTTGTTTTTCTACAGGATTTATACCCACTATTATTTCACTTCATTAAAAAACAATGTCAGTAAATCCGCCGCCAACACATGTTCTGAACAAAAATTTACCTGCTACGTATCAAAAGACACAGCTCTTTAAAGTAAGTACAGACAGATAGACAAACGAACGGACGGACAGACGGACAGCGTAGGCTTAGTAATAGGTCCCGTTAGACGCCATTCGGGTACGGAACCCTAAAAAGACGAATCCAAAATCAACAGATCTACTATTAGCCATTGAGGAGTTTCTATGGTCACCCTCCATCTCCATCATCATACCAGCTTAATACATACATACAATATACATACATACATACCTTCACCCCTGTAACCCCAAAGTGGGGTAGGCAGAGCTACAGAACTACCTACAGCTTTAACAAACTTTTGCTGATAATTCAGTAACCACATTTTGCACAAACCAACTTGATAGTACCATCATATTATTGTATTGACATTAAAATCGCATAAACATGCAAAAAATTAAGTCAATCTGGGGCCTGTTTATCAAAAGCTTGTAACTTGTAATATAACTGCAAGTCTCTTTTTAATACATATTGTTGAAAAGAGATTTCCGCTTGTATTACAAGTTACAAGCTTTTATCAAATTCTACAAAAAGTTGCTCTTAATATCTTTTTTGTTACCAAAACCCAATACAATTCTCGGTAAAAAACATTCAGTTCCATACATTTTTGGGCGCATATCAGAAAACCATTGTGTTACTGTCCCGAACATTCATTGAGTTACTGACTAGGTAGATATTTAGGTATTCATTTTTTGAGATATTGTATTAAAAACAAAGGTTTTAACACTTACTTCGCACAGTTCTGAACACGCGGGGTTTGCCGTCGGTCCGCCGGTCGGCCCTGATGCCGGCGAAGAAGAAGTAACTCGACCTGGCGCCCGCTACCGACATCGGCGCCTGGATCAACCTCCTCACCTCCTGGACACCAACAAGTAAAATTACTGTGGAAGTTACGTATGTATTTAAGACGGGATCCCCTTCCCTTGAAATACCGACAAACATTTCATCAAATGTGTCATTTCACCGAATTTCATTTCACACATAACATAAACTCACGCCTTCATTCCCAGAGTGGGGTAGGCAGAGCCACAGACTCACCAACAACTCCAAAAACTTGTTGATTATTCTGTGACCACATTCTGCACAACCAGGCTAAGATGTTATCCAGTGTATTAGTGACAGGTTGCAAACCCATCGCCTAACAGCACTACACAGCCTTTAGTCCTTTAGTCGTCTCTTACGACATCCACGGGAAGACATGGAGTGGCAACATTCTATTTTCTCTTTTCTGTTGAAACCTTATAGTTTTCAGGTTATCTTAAGCATTCGTTAAGTAGGTTAGGTTAAACTTGTGACTACGAAAAAAATAAAGCTCCTGCACGTGGAAATGCCTGTCAATGAAATGAAAATTCGGCGAAGTAAACCTATGAAATGAGTTTCGATATTTCAAGGGTTAAACCATTTCAGACTTTTGGGGTCGAAACTTAAGGACCAGGACCACCGTATTTTTAAAGATGTTTAAAAGCGCCTGGTCGTAGCTACCCGTGACCAAAAAGCTGGTCTGGAAAAACGTTAGAAACCTTTGCATCTTGGCTAGGGCCTTAGATCAGAGAAATAGTTATTTATGTGACTGGTGCATAATGAGAGGCATTAAACACGAGTGTGGTTTTATGAAACGAGCCGTAAGGCGAGTTTCATAATAAGATCACACGAGTGTTTTAATGCCTAATTATGCGTACAGTCGCATACATAACTTTATCTACATACATATCATAAGTTTTCTACAATATGTGAGAAACCTGTATCCGTCGTTACCCTGCATCTTAATGTACCTGCATCTTAAAGTTCACATTAAAGTGCAGGTCACTTGTACTGTAAAGTGAACATTATGATTCAACTACAGCGATAACCGTTACTTCATTGACATGTTATACTTTAATGTTAACATTACAGTGCAACCACAGATACAGGTAACATAATGTAGGGCATTTGCTTATCGCTTCTGAACATATTATATTGAAATTATGATATGGATGTAGATAATAGTACATTACTTAACAAGGGCTGTAAAAGAAAGAAAGCCCGAAATCGCAGGTATTTGAGACCCGAGCCGTAGGCGAGGGTTGTAAATATGCGATAGAGGGCTTTCTTTTTTACTGCCCGTGATGAGTACACAATTTTACGTCTTCACCTGGCCAGAATGCGAGTTTTACCGTGCGCGCAGCGTGCGATAAAACTCACATTATGGCCAGGTGTTACGTAAAGGTAGATTACCTCTCGCTCGGCTTCCGAGTTGAGGATGACGAGGTGCGCCCCCTCCGCCTCGCACTCCGCATACCCCTCGTTCCAGGTGCCCGCGACGGGGGGGATACTGTAGCAACTGCCCGTTAACGATATCTTTGATACGTAATCTAGAACAAAAGTATTATTGTTATAACCAGGGGTCGGATTTTTCATCGCATGGTGAGATGAAAGAAAACTGCGGAGTCGATATTAAAGCTAAATTTTAATTCATATTCATACTCATTCATTTAATTAAGAACGAAATTAAATTATAAATAAAATAAGTCATATGAGTAGAAATAAATTATATCGTATATAAAAATAAAATAAAATATTACTTTTTTTTACCGCAACAAAGTAGTCTGAACCAAACAAAAGATTAACTAATTTGATATAGTTACAGGGTAAATGTAACCCTTTACCAAGCAAAAGGCTTAACACTTCCCAAATCATACTACACAAATAATTTTAATTACATTCAGTAAGATTAATTTTCGATTAACATTTTCGATCTGTCAACCTGCACAAGGGACAAAAGTATTACGGGACTAAGAAAATTGGTGAGTATGAGTATGAATATGAATTAAAATTTAGCTTTAATATCGACTCCACAGTTTTCTTTCATCTCACCATGCGATGAAAAATCCGACCCCTGGTTATAACCTTTAAATTGTTTTTTGACCGTTTAATTTAAAAGGACGTGATATAAAGACGAGGTGTATGATCTTGAATCATATAGAAACGACCATTCGGCATTCCTGTAAGGATAAACCATATTTTTGCCATGTACGGTCATTAAAAAACGGGAGCGCATGTACGACTGAGATGACAGCTTACTAGGGTTGACATTATTTAAATAAGTTTTTTTTTTTGGGTCTTTTTGTAACACGTTGTTACTTGTCACCTTTTACGCCTACCTACACTGAAAAAAATATTTTCCTACTAGGTATACCCAGTACCTATAGCAAAAAATTCGAGTCGTAGTCTGTGTAAGTATCATGTATCAAAAGTATCATGAAGTGCTCGATAGCAAGTAAACCACAAAACATTCACGTCTACTGATTGAACATTACTATTTAATTAATTACAATATTCAACATTTCAATATGCATACTGTCAACATAGTAAAATATGGCCGCAAGCTTGAACTGTTTTTGGACCAGTAACAATTACCGTTTCGATCTTTAGGCTCATATTAGTATGGTAAAAAGCGGTGAATGTTCATATTTTTTCGGTTAAAAATATTGCTTTTTTTCTGTGGCTATCGAGGATAAAGACATGCCTGACAATTCTCACTTCAATTTCTGGAGTAAAAAGGCAAAAACGCATCAATTCTTTTAAATTGGTGTTACATTTAATTTTCCAAGAACACTATTAATCTTAGTCACGTGCTCGGTATGGTAGACATTAACTTTTGCAAATTTTACGCTGAGCAAGGTGGCCGGCAAAAGGCGAGTGGAGAAAGATGTCGTGGCTCTGCAATATTTGAGAGTGGATTGCAAATGCATCTGTAGTCTTTCGCCTTTCACAGCCCAGACAATTTATAGTATTAAATGGCACCGAGAGACTCGGGCTAAACCCGACCGAGACGAGAGAAGAGCGAGCGAGACAAAGAGTCAGAGAGACAAGATGAGAGCAGTATGTACACATTCGCTCTTGGCCTGTCTCAGGTAGTCTCGGTAAGTCTGTACAGCCGACATAAAGAAAAACCAGTTGAATTAAAGAGCTTCGAAACTTGACTCACTCCGGCTATAGACTTGGCACTCCTCGTTGTAGACCGCATCCTTAGCGGCCAGTTTGCACACGAACGGGAGCCGTCGCCAGCACGGATCAGTCTCCACGTCGCCGTCCCGGGTCACCACGTCGCATCGGGTCGCCGTCGAATCTTCGTCTGGCATCACTGAGGAAAAAAGGCAAGTGTAGGAGTTATCAGAGGACAACAAAACATGATCGTTCCTTGTCTAATCTCTAGGCTTCATTCATTATCATCACCATCATTTCAGCCGAAAGACGTCCACTGCCTGGACATAGGCCTCCGCCAAGGTTTGCCACAAGGACCGGTTCTGCGCCGCTTGAATCCAACGGTTTCCAGCAACCTTAACCACGTCGTCGGTCCACCTTGCTGGAGGCCTACCCACGCTACGTCTTCTGTAACGCTGTAGTCTCTAGGCTTGCATTAAGGGAAATTTGTTCGATATTTTAGCGAGAGTATTTATTCCAATGGATGTTACTCGTACCTATGGTCATGTTACCATCCTTGTGTCCTTCGTCAGGTATCGCATCTTTCAAGGCTCTGGGTAAAAGTCAGTTCAGTTTAGGTCCGGGATAAGTGTTAAGTTTCTTATTGATTGGGCCACAAAAATCAATACTGAACGTCAGGACGCGGGAGTAAACAAATGTGTCATACAGCTGATAACAACCGATATTTTCATCATAAACTTATTTATTTCACGTATAATAAAATTTAATTTTCTTAAAACTAAAACTATGGCAAATTAAAAGATAAATTAAACCAAAAATTATAACTAAGCTAAATAGAACAATGAAATTAAAACTAAATAAAAACTAAAAAAGAGAGCCCCATGGCAAAGTACCACAGATGCTGGCAGAATTTCCTCGTTGTATAGCAATGCTAATTCGTTGCCCGAGGATGCTGCCAGCTCTGTGGTCTCCGGTTGTTTCTAGTTCGTAATTTTTAAACTTGTAAAGTGAGAAATTTTACCTACTTGTAAATTTTCTTAATACCTATATACATGGAAGTTAAAGCAAATGTCAGAAAACAAAGAAATAAATATACTTAATCTGTCGAGACACTTACAGTTGATTTGGGCCGGTTCCTCCACAGAATCGTGTGACTGTCCATCAGCCTCAACCCGCACGTAGTTCCCAAGGTCAGGAAAGTTCTTGAACATGGAATGTAACTGCTGAATGTCTTCCGTGTTCTCTGGAACCATCAGGGAGGCGCCTTCGACCTGGCACTTGCGCTTCGCCTCTCGGTAGACAAGCTCGGTGGTGTGGAGTTTGTAGAAGGCATCAGTGTATTTGTTGTATACGTAGTCGGATCTGTATTGCTTAGTGGGCGGTGTGGCCAAAGTTGAGGCTGGAATCAGTTGACAGAACAATAGTTGCCCCTATTTCAGAAAGCTGGTAATGACTGGTGATAATCGATGCCATTGAGTAGTTTAGATGAAGCTTGGTTGTTCGTCTTTGTGAAATAGGGGTCACAAATTCATACATATTAAGTATATCAATCGGTCGATGTATAAGTGTATTGGAAATGAGGTATCTGTCGGTCTCTACCATTCTAATTATAATTATATTACTTTATTTAAATTTTAAAAGGGAGGCTCAAGATCGGATAGAGTGGAAGACGGGGAGAGAGGCCTTTGCCCAGCAGTGGGATATTATGGACTCATAATAATAATAATAATAATAATAATTTAAAAGGGAAACATATCTTTACTTTCGTTTGTAGTTATAAGGGAAAAATAAATAACTAAACACAACGGCTTTGAGATTGAATTCTGTCAGTTTGTTATGGCATCAAGCAAAAACTACTTACTAAACGAATTTTGCGGTAATTTCAAAATATGGTAGCTCTGAGGCTAACTCAAGATCTTAGCATTTTTATCTGAAATCGGTTAGTGAAACTAATGTATATTGGTTTGAGCGACCTGTGGCCCGTTTCACGAAGCTACAAGTTACAAATTACAAGCGGAACTCTCTTTCTACCAAAAGGAGTTACAAAGAGATTTCCGCTTGTATTTTGTAACTTGTAGCTTCGTGAAATGGGCCACTGATTATATTATTATGCATAGCTCGAAGTCGCGGGCAAAAAGAGATAATAAATAAATTCAGTAAAAATATTGTATGATGAGGCCTGAGAGAGGGTTTCGCCCAGCAGTGGGACAGAAATAGATAAGGTAGTTGCATCGGGAAATTTTAAATAGGAATATGTTTTTTGCCAGACTACGTATCTATATGATAATAATCGTATTTACTTACCGCAAATAAGCGCAACAAAAATAACGTAACGCTCCATATCAGAGCAATACTTCTACTGTCTTGAGCTTGATAAGTAAAACGTGTAGCATATATATATAGGTATATTTAAATATAAACTGATACGTACCTACTTATATGTAAGTATATTTGTTATAATCACCCCAGAATGAGAGGTCAAGAAATAACGGAAATATACAGGGTGATTCATACGTAGAGGATGTAACACTTGAGTAAGAAGAAATGGTAGCGTTAAACATACTTTTAAATTCGTATGGAATTGCTTTTAGGACGATAAATCTGGACGACAAAATGGTGTAAAATCTATAGCTGTGACTCCAAGACGTCATAGTTACATCTTACTGCCGCACTCAGAGACGTCAATTGACGTTAAGTTCTTTCTTAATACTAAGGTATGTAAGACAAAATTTCATACTGACATTCATACTTTCATTTCATACTGACAAAATTCCTCATCATAAAACGCATCCGTACCTTGCAAAAAATTACCCATCTGAAGATGAAGTCTATTTTTATTACATTACACCACCATGACACCATGATCGAGTTGCTTGGAGCTCGTTTTCGTCTAGTTCCCACTTTTCTAATACCTACGTTGTCAACATGAATGCTCTTTACCAATCCCATAAAAGACCGGAAATTAGATTCTAAAGCCCGCTTGCACGTAAATTTAACCCTAGGTTACATTATTAAAGAATGCTAGATTCATATAAGAACAACACTTAACCACCACCACCACTTAACACTTAGGGTCTCCCCAAACCTATCGACGCGGAATCGGCTTGAGCCGGTAAGAAAAACTTTTATGTCCAAGCAATAGGAGCGAAAACGACATCGTTCCGTTCGCAACGCCGAAGCGAGCCGAGCCGAGCCGAGCGACGTCGTTTTCGCTCTTATTGCATGGGGATAACACTTTTTCTTACCGGCTCAAGCCGATTCCGCGTCGATAGATCTGGGAAGACCCTTATAGTTACAAATTAACCTGTTAACCAGGCGTTAACATTTACGTGCCGCTTGCACGGTCTTAAGAGTAAATGTAAAAGTATATTTCTTTATTAGTTATCAAGTCTTGGATGGTTTGTATGTATTTAAGTATTTTTTTTTTATGTAGGCTATTCCCGCTTGTCCGCACCTCTTTGTTCGCACTGTGAACTAGGTAGTACCTAGGTTTTTGTCCGGTTAAGTGCGAACTGGTTTATCGTTCTCTAGGACCCATAGTCTAGCGTTGACCTCATATCGGGACTAGGTAGATCGATTTGTGTAAGATTGTCATATATATCACATACCTAATTATATAAAAAAGGGAATTATGTCAACACATTTTTTTTTATACTGACTATTACAACAGTAATAGTTACAAGTATTACAAGTACTAACTATTCCAATAATTAAAAAATTGCGATGGAACATGTCAATTACCTACGTACTATAGTTAATTATTAAGTATAACATTGATGAGTTTTCATTTATTAATATTAATTGTTAACACCTTATCGTATAAAGTGTTTGCTGACAATTAATCTTGACTCTAAATTGACCTTTAATTATTAGTAATACAAAACATTTGTCGCTATATTATGACAATCATTATCAATTTCTGTAGGACATTTTCCTCAAATATATATATTACTTTTTATTCCTGGTAAACCATTATTTTTAATAAATGTTGTACCTTAAAGTAAACATCATTTATTTGAGTTTGACGCTGCCATCAACGGCGTTGTAAACTAAACTACTCACGTTCTTCGCGCGGAAGCGCATAAAGCCATCCCTTTTCATTCTTCGAGCGTTTCAACCACCTCATTTTTCTGGAAACATTTTTTTAGAAGTGGCTGCAGATTCTGATTTCGTTTCTGGTGAGGTATCTAAGTTTACCGGACATCTAACAAATATGCAAAAACGGCCTCAAAATATACGCCCACTTCTTCAAAAATATGTCCAGATAAATGAGGCTGTTGAAACTTTCAAAAAATCACCCGGCAGCACTTGTGGCGTTAAGAGGTATCATATATTTCTTCACATGATATTGGACAGTCGGGCGAACTTATGACAGACTCTGGGCTGCTGTTAGTCGTTTACGATAGTCAATCCATAGGCCTAGGCTATACGGGGTCAAATCTGGGGAGTGAAGTAAAACCCAAGAGAATTATGCAGTAGTTTTATTGTTACAGTATCGCGAGCCGATGTTACAGCTGCGATTAGCTCGCGCGATCTACGTCTGCCGGCCACGCCGTTACAAACTGCACTTTAACCTGACACCATAGAGCAATGGCAATAAGAGGATTGTGAAGCCTTGATCGCGTAAATGTCAAAAAAAACATACAAATTTAGCTCCGGGCGATGTTTGTCAGCCCCTAAATCAAGTTCGATTTCCACGATTTTTGAACATGTTGCAGTTAATATGAAAAATTAGGCCCTTTTCCTTCCAAGAAATATTATTACAGACCTTGATTTTCATATCTAAAACATATTCATAAATCGAAAAAATTGGACCAGGGTTACGTTATATTATTTTGTAGGATAATTTCAGGTTCACAATCCTCTTAAGATTTCACTCAATTTGTTCGAATTGCTCAATCTGAATTGTCGTTCCCGCTCCGCTCGCCTTGAGCGCAAACAATGACAGTTGTAACGAAAATGGCCGCGCACACAAAACGCTACAAAAATTATTACAATAGTTTTGGCAGGTCGCAACAATGGTAAAATGCAACTAATTCCGTACACGACAGAAACACGTATCATAATATTTACATTACACTTGCACTCTGTCATTATCAGAACTAAATACTACAGAGTTCATCATACAAAATTAACTAAAACCAAACTATACATAGGAGATGTTGACAGAGGCGACGCTATCGCGAGCATACATTCCAACTACTAAGTCTTATAAGTGAACATTTGTCTTGGGCATCTGAACGAGAATTAATACAGCCATTTGATATTAACCTACAGTTAGAGTAACTTAAAACAGACTATCAGTGCACGAAATACCTACTATGTACATTACGACTGGTAAATAAGAGGAAACAATCACGAACGACATCGTTAATTAATGGTTTTTTGTATTTTTTTATTTTTAAGTATAAATCAGGATTACATAATAAATTGTGGTGGTATTGAGTAAAAACTAAGAGTTACTGAAAGAACTTAAACATTGTATTTATTTACATACCTAAGTCAAATAATGAATGAGGACAGCTTCCCCGCAAGTGACTTAATAAGTAATTCGAGTAAATTATTATAATAATAGAAAAGCCGTTGACTGACCGTACTACGAGAGGAAAGTAAACGTGGTGCCCTACAACTAAAGATCACTTGTGTATGTTAAGACAGTCGTGTACGCGAAACTTAAAATATACGAGATCTCTGAAAGTCTGGAAACGCGATACGTACATTACATAAAGCCCGCCGCACACTTGGACATGCGCAGTACCTACCTACAAGATTATGGAGGATCGAGACAAGTTTTTTTTTCATTGGTTTCAACTAAAGAACCGGTCCGCAGTCGTCTTTTCTTTGAATGTAGATGCGGATATTCCCTTCGCGACTAAATGTTTTAATTCATGTATATATTATTTATTACATGTAGCAATAAAGGCCCATCCCATGCCCAAGAGTGTTCGGGACATAAAATAAGAAGCGTGTCGACCGGCGCGGCCGCGTGCGCGAGCGCACCTAACTCAAACGCCGATTGTCCCTAAACGTCTAGGTACATATTTTATTCTTATTTACATACATCCAATCGAACGTTACAAAGTTACGAATATAAAGCACATTCCAGTCTAGCACTAATAAGTTATAAGTAGACGTCTCAGTTGCCATCAAATGTGATGTTATGTAGTGGACCGAATATCGTTTAACTAAATATAATAGTATCTAGACTGGAATACGCTTAGCTTACAAAAGGGCTTATCCGCAGTAGTTCCTCTAGTACCTTTTATCTGAAAATAGTAGTCATATTTCCTTCAAAAGGTACTGAAAAAGGAACTACTGCCAATAATCCTACTAAGTCGACCAGAAAGCAATTTCTAAAAAAAAACAATAATACATGGAAAAATCACTTGCCTATATGTACAGGAACTCACATAAAGTGAATGTATACGGGTGTGTATTGAGGCTAGCCACAAGCTCTTGGTGCGTGTTAAAATATTAGATAAATATCTTATCTCAGTACGAGGATGGACTTCCCAATTATGATATTACTTTTTACATTCGGGTTGTCTGAGTTGCCTATACTAAATGAATGGAAACAAAGGTTTGTCAGAAACTTGCGTCATACACAACTCGACAAAAGTAGATAAATACACCAAGAGCCTGCGACGCAGCCTCCGGTTCGAATTACTACGCCTAACGGATCACAGTGACAGTTAACGGAGTAAGGCAAGGCTTGTGTCGCGGCCGTTGCTGCCACACAAATAGATAGAAGCCAACAAGTTTTTAATATGTACACTTAATGTTATCCACCCTACTTTAAAAATCGAAGATCGAAGTTACGTTCGCTCGTAAATCGAGAGAAAGGGATGAAACTAACGTAACTTCGAACTTAGATTTTTAAAGTAGGGCCTTAGTTGTGAAGTAGATAGATGAGGAACACTCGCTGGCTTTCATTTATTTGGTGAACTGGCAAAGCGGCCTCTTATTTGTACCATTGACACCTTTTCGTTGCAACCATTGTAATAGGTCTTTTGGAGTCTTTAATCACTCTTGAACAAGTCAAATATCAGCCTGACTACTGATGTATAATTTTTCTAAGGATAGAAACGGAGCTTTCCTAAATACGTCTAATTGATTCTATGGCGAAAAGCTATAGCGTATTTTAATGAAGGTAATGTGAGAGTATTTTTCTTCCGATAAGATTTTGTCACACTTAAGCAACCTATCGGGTTCACTCCACTAGTTTGATTTAAAATGAATACCCATAGCGCACTTTGCTTAGCTTCCTTTAGGGTATTATTCAAGTCAAGTTTATTGTATGTAAGTCCAACAGTTGCATCGAGAAGGCCAACCTCAAAACGTGTGGGCTGACTACGGCGTACCTCCCAAACCATACTAGTCTAATTAACACTAACGTTTCATCTATTTACATGTTTTCTTGTTATCGTTTATATAGTTTTGAACTAGTTTTAAGGCTACGTCTCTTGACACTCACACCGAGTCCCTAGACTAAATGTTAGCGGCGTGAACTACTAACGCAATAGAAACATCAATTTTGAACTAATTATAGTACGAATATTCATACGATTATGCCAATAAAGAATTAACTACGTCACCACGCGCACTAACACACTCCAATATACTTATTACATTACAAACCTCTAAATCTATAAATGCTTGAAATACACAGGTATCCATTACATTTACATTCCTATAGATCTCACTACTGCGATGATAGTACTGAGAACGCGTACTTTTTCTATCAATATACTTGTTGTATTGAATAGGTTAGTAGTTTTAATACTTCTAATTGTATCTATCCTAACTACGTAAAAATGTTCAGTCGATGTTACATACAATGGTGTTTAGGAGTAAGCTTAAGATACACATATGTTACAATTAAAGTAAAGTCGCGTACAGACTGCCGGCTGAGAGATTCACGAGTTGGCATACAACTGAAATCTACATTAAGTACGACGCCGTTGTCTGTACGCGCCCTTAGTTGTAGATTAAAAATAGAGAACACAAAGAAATCATCCAATAATTCGGTCATATAAATTGAAAATCAAAACGATTATTACACATTAATAATTATTTATATTGCAACGTTTATTGCTAGCATGTCCATACAAAAACCAACGAGGCACACAATGAACCCTACACGTTAATTACATACAAGTGTACAATTACACTGAGTCACTAAATTAATGAACATAACTAGACTAAGGGCTAGCTGTTACAGTTGCAAGACCTCTTCGAACTTGTTCCTTTCAAAAGATCTACTTAAGCGCGTTCAGAAACGCTCCAAGTCCATTCAAATCCGCATTTACTGCGTAACACTTCACTTATAAACTCTTCTCGAATCCTTTTAGTGTCCTTTTCACTTTAACCGATGACTTATTCGTAGAGCCACATGAGCGATGTTTCGTTGTATACAATTTAAGTCTCGCTCGACTCGACTGCGCTCTATATTCCAACGAACCGATTTACGCTAAACTACCCACACAACGCTATACACTATTTAAATAGGATAAATGATATTTGGTAGTGACGTCACAGGAAGCCTCAACTGATTCTGGTTTTGCTTACGATGTTGCACGAGCGTTTTAGACAGGTACATATATTATTGCTATCGGTATCGGCAGTATTTCAGCCACATATTTTGATTAATTTATTTGATTAAAGTCTCGCTACGACTCTCTGACTTTTGGCGTATTTTACCAAATAATCGGCTCGTGCAAGCATTTACAGATGATAAGGGTATACAATTACATCTAACACGAAAGCGCTCCTATATTATTATCGCGATGAGGTATGGTGCGGTTTCCACATTATCAGTTTTAGTCAGCTATATCTATTAGTCTTATTAGAAAGCAAATCAATGAACCACTAGCTAACGGACTAGTACGTGTTGGTTTAATTTATTTCTTGATCGTTTTCTTGTAAATGAAAAATGATAATGTAGCAAACGGTTTACATAATTAAAAGCCGTGTTAACAAACTATTCTTGACTGTGGTAACCGTATCAAGAAACGTCGAAAATGAGAATTGTCTATGGATTGACGTTTACTATGACGTATCTTGTGACGGACATCTCAACCGAGATTAGTGTTCTAATACGCCTTCTTGTGTTCAGAGAAAATCAAATCTATCAACACATGAACCAATACCATAAACTTAGAATATATTAGCGTATAGACGAACAAATAGCTCGTTGACGCGTGACAATTTTCAACTTGTCAATTTACATATTTTTTTAAGTAAGTAGTACTTAATAACCAGAGTATTATTAGTACTCGACTTAGCTGTGTATCGCTGTCACGTTTCTTCTGGTATCTGTCAGTATATTTTTTTTATGTCAGATTGAGGGGAAAGCGATAATATCCGAGTACTATTTATTCTCTGGTTTTACTGTACAATAAGGGAAACTGAATGACGTACCTTTTTATATCTTATTTACATTGTGACAAGAGCGAAAAAAGTAAGTCTCTCAATTTCCCTTACTGTAAGTACTAAACTAGAAGACATGTGACGTCCTGTCATTTGCACAGATTACAAAGCGCTGTTGTTCGTTTCCTGTTTCTTAGTTGGTCTTATGATGACAGTTACATTTTCAACATGCACACATTGTTCGTCTATACGCTACCAACTCCATGGTCAAAACACACCATATACATACTAGAAAACGTTCTAAATACTAACATAATCGAGAGCTCACCGGAGAAGGTTCTCGGTGTAACAGAATATTTATCTCCATAAGGCTTCTGAAGTGGTAAGGTTATCGCGTGTCGGTGTAGAGCGCGCGTCGCTTGTCGCAGCCGCGCTTGGACTCGCGTCATTCCCACTGGTGCGGCGACGGCGGCAGCTCCGACGGGTGCGCCACTGTGGAGCTGAGCGGGCGTCAGTCGCGGCGCGCGGGGGACCACACCCACGCCACAAGACAGGTTCTTGGATTCGGTACGTGATCAGTAACTATTCAAACAGCAACATGCTGCTTTCGGTGTTACGGGCTGTGACGATACACACTATAGCCGTGCAGTTTTAAGAGGCCCGATTTGACAGCTGTCAACGCAGCACAAAATATAACCTCAAACACATATTTTGTATTGAGTTGACAGCTGTCAAATCGGGCATCTAAGAACTGCGCGACTATAATCGGCATGTTTTGCTAATGAACTGTGATTTACGGGCCAAATTAGAAGCATTCCCTTTTCTATTTCTAACTAACTTTCGAAATGGCATCTAGCAAACAATTTAAATGTTAACTACATAACAATTAACAAGGTCTCAAAACTCCCAAACAAATGAATGCTCACTATTTGTTTGATAACTTTAAACTAATTACGAAAGTTTCGTTCCAAAGGAATGCCTGGTCACTTTACATAACCTAAGACGTCTGTCCGTCCGTCGGTCCGTTTATCGTCTTTTTTAACACAAAAATACGGCGAATATACACCAAAGAAAAATACAAAATAAAAGTTGAAATATTCTCAAGGACCCCATAGAAACCGCATGTTTTATTCCATTTTGGTTCGGTCTGTACCTATTCCTCTTTAAGGGCTTCTTTTACACACAGCGTATAAGTAAGTACAGATAATGCCGTAATAATGTGTCTATTTTTAACCCATAACACACGAAAGCGCTACAATTTTACGAGCACTTTATATAAACACGGCAGATTCAGTGAATTCTGCTATTAATATGAATATATCGTTAAAACTATACCCCGAATCCAAAAACCTTAGAAAAATTTAGCATGCATTTCCATTTTTTAAGATTTTCATCACAAAACTATGATAATAAAAGAGAATTCAAATAGCAAAACTGCATCACAAACCAATACTACTGGTCCAATAAGAAAAAATGCTACTGAATAATAAATATCTCAATCTTCACCACAACCAAGTGCATGGCACTGTGCTCTCTGTTCTACTCATGCACTACGACACCATCTAAAGCACCGATTTTGCTTAAAACAGTAAATTCAAAATGTGTACAGTCTGTGAGCACCAGGGATCGGAAATTCGGATCGATATTTACCTAAACTGCGGCGTTGTTGTTCAGTTGTATGGAGGCGGACTCAATCATATTACTCATTAATAAAACACCCTGGATTTCTAAATAAATAAATTACGCCAGCATAAGTTAACAATTAAGTATTTATATTAACTATTTGAAGTTTTTTTCCACGTATAGATTTACCAAATGTTGTTTACTCATTTGCCTAACGAACTTATAGGAGCAAAACGGAACGTTTTATCCTTTATGTAAAACAATTATTATAAACGTTTTGTAGAATCCCGGAATCCCGGAACTTATATTATTAAAATTATATTTTTAAGAAGCCAACGCCATGTTCGCCTATCTTTTTCCGGGATTTTTCCAACTTTAGGTAAATATCGATCCGAATTTCCGTTCCCTGGTGAGCACTTAGAAGATGCTTCGGGTTTGTACTTCTCTCTCACTCGCTCTTAATAAGAGCGTATGAGAGCGAGTGAGAGACAAGTACAAACCCGAAGCATCTTCTAAGTGCTATCGCACTGTATCATAATTTTGAATTAAGGTTTTAATGCAAAAACGGGAACTCAAGATGCCACAATGGCCCACTGTTATGCGTACCTACAACAAACTTATCCCAGAAACTCCTCCATATCTAATGAGAACCTTTGATTCACTGATTAACGGCCGCACTCAGAGACGTCAATTAAATTTAATGCTTGATTAAAGCAGCTGCTGTCACTTTCTTTGCTATAGCAATAGAACAAGACAGTATGTCACTAAACAAGCGTTAAATTTAATTGACGTCTCTGAGTGCGGCAGTTAAAGAACCAAATGATCGAATCAAATTAGAGGGTGACAGTTCCGTGCTTGAGTTTTTAGTGTATTTTAATGTCATCATTTCTATAAGCCCATATGTAAATAATTTAAACACGAACCCACTTATTCATAAACGCGTTATAACTAAAGAGTGCTTCAAATATGATTTGTCCTTATCTATCATTGTGACATTTGAATTTGACAGAAGGTTTACTTATTGTGCGTTTATGAATAAGGGAGAAAATCTATAATTCAAAAGTGCCAAATTTATAAAAATAAAGTGCCCCTCTATTTTCAAGTTTGATTTTTAAAATGCCATGCAGATAATATGACAATTCGATTTCAGTTCTCTTCCATTCTTTTACTATGTAAAACAAGAATGAAGCCGAAAATTCCCAATTACATAATGTATCAAAAATACACCTTTTAATCACAAACAACATTAACCAAAAAGTGCACTACACATTTTTGTAATTATCAACTCAGCTTTAGGAGGTACGTGTGACACCATTAAAATAAGACACTAATCACAAAAGCATGAAAATGTGGGAGTCAGCATGCAACCACACCGGGCAACGACGGAGCGAGTATTGGTAACAATCAACCCTTTTGAAATTACCGAAACGACATCCGTACGGTGAGGCAAAGCTTTGAAATATTTCCGTGATTTCAACCTACAGTTGAACACAACGTTAAGAAGCAACGCTCATTATCTAGTGAAACTTGATTTAATTTTGAACTACCTAAAGGGTAATATTTTAAATTTTAAAGGTCGAAAGCATTGCCTTACCGCGTTGTCGCGATAACAAGCTGCCAAAATACACCCGGCGAGAGCGAATGTGCTTGTCAACAAAATGTTGGGGGCAGAAGTTTAGATCTTGGGTTTTTATTCATTATCCAAACAAGAACAATCGTTGAGCCGAGTCGAGTATTAGTGACGCCCGATAATGGATGGACAACACAAGGCGATAGCGTGCGGAAGCGCTTACTGGGTCGCGAGGCTACGCGGCGCACAGAAATATCACGGGCGATAGCAGTAGTATTTTTGCCGCCGTCTTGAAAGGGGAACAAACTTTTGCTTTCGAACCCGCTCTAGAGCTGTCGCAGGAACACAGAAAAAAAAGCAGAACGTTATTAAACTACTCAACAATGCTATGGTACAGAAAGCGCGGGAGGCACCACCATTTCAAGAGGGTTGATTCGGCTTGAAAACAGCGGATCGGTGCGGCGTTGTTTCAACGAAGCGTTGAAAAAATGATATATAAACAGAATAAAATAAACCCATGCAAAAGTCGGGGTTTGGCGAAAATGTTCTTTGCGCAGGTGGAATATTGTACAATCGCACAAACCTACACTCACAATGCTACGAGGCGGGAGGGACGGGAGCAGGCGGGAGTCGACATAGGCGCTTCTGCGACCGCCGGCCGGCCGGCGGGCTCTAACAGACTCGCACCGCGCCACGCATACAGTTGTGATGACCATTTGCTTTCTCTGATTTATTATCTTCGTTACTTTAAAGCGGGCGCATAGACAACACTGAAGTGCTTTACGGTGGATTACGGACAAAAGCTGTTCTACTGTTAATAGCAATTCTCAAAACACTTACAAATGAACGAAACGGTAATCGATCATACCAAAAACATTATAGCTAATAGAAGCTTCAAAATTAAGAGATGTTACATACTAATGTGTGTGGTATAACCGATCGTATTGTTGTTACTCGAAAACTACACATAAAAACTGTGCTTCGCAAGTAACACTATGAAATTGAAGCAGTGTTGTCTGCACGTCACCGCATGGGACCTATCGAGCCAAGTCAAAAGAGCCATCTCTACAAGAGTTGGTTACCGTAAAGAATATTCCGATTGGTTAACTTAATAGGAAAGTGGAATATTATGTACGCAAGTCCCTTTTGAATTGGGGGTAATCTATCGTGGCACAAACGGGTGCGGGTGGTCGCTAAATAGCAGAGCGTGTTAGGTTATGTATCGCAAAGAAATCACCTAGTGTCGGTTGGTGGCGGTTGGCGGTTGGTTGTTGGTTGCGGTTGCGGCGCCTTACCTTGCGAAGCTCTTGAACGCCGCGGACTGCGGGTTGATGCACAACGGCACGCGAGACGTTTGCAGCTGCTCCGCTATGAACTTGTGGATCTCCTCTGCATAAATAAGTTAGTATAAATAACAGAACATCAAATGTTAAATATAGATTGAAAATGTTTAAGGACTTCCGACCGATTTTCATGTAATTTAGCTAAAAGCCTAGTATGGCTGTGTCTATATCGCGTGTCAAATGTGGATAAAGCATCCGTCACTTTCGTACTTATTTACGTGTCAGAAAGTGTCCGAACTAGTTAAGAGGTGATAAGTGTGACACCAGAGGCCCGTTTCACGAAGCTACAAGTTACAAATTACAAGCGGAAGCCTCTTTCTAACACCTATTACTAGAAAGAGAGTTCCGCTTGTAATTTGTTACCTGTAGCTTCGTGAAACAGGCCACAGACAGACTAACAAAAACTCACAATGGTATAGGTAGACTTGAACTACCTGTTTTGGGTTTGGGGTTTCCTTACTTGCAATAGGTGCTTTAAAAAGACAATCTTTATTTAAAAAATAACGTACATATCAGAATCGGCGCTGTCCGTCCCACGTCATTCAATTATATTAAAATGCAAACTGAAACCCCGTCCAAACAAATCATTGTTCTCAGTCATCAGGTCATTTGACATTTTAAACACTAAAGGAAAATTTACGAAATACTTTACTGGTGAGTGCTCGTTTAACTAAACAAAGGAAAAATATTTTACCATAACTTCGAGAATTCCGTCTTCTCTAAAAATCAAAAGTAAGCGTCTTAAGATTCCTCCTCAATATACAGAGAATCTCCAAACCAAATAAAATCCAAAACGCATGAGCTACATTAAGGCATGTACATTACTTCGTTTTTTTGATGACACGAGCAAAGAACGGAGCATCCTTGTCCCTAAACCGTAAGTTGACTCTGAGGTCCATGTTTTTTAATGCTTGTAATTTTCGGCTTTCCATCATACCGGAACACAACAATGCGAATACTAGGCGACAGCTCAGAAGGCTCGAGATTCTAGGCAGTAAAACTCCATATCGTCTTTGACATGTTATCGTATTATCAACGTTTTGATGGCTCTTATTTAGGTTACAGTAATGGCGGCCGAGTTAAAAACAATACCATAACAGGTCAAATACGATTTGAATTTTACCGCCTAGAATAGAGGCGCAGGTCAAAAAAGATATGGTTTTTACCGCGTAGAATAGAGGCCCAGGTAGACTGTACGTACAAGGTCCGACCCACATTGCGACTAGGCTATAAATGCCTCCTTGACTTACCTTTGACCTGATGCACGGAGGTGAGCTTGCGCTCCCAGTTGTCATGGAAGGGGTGCTGCGCGGAGGGCTCCAGGTCGGGCGAGTAGTGGCGCGCGGCGGGCGGCGCGCTGTAGCAGCACTTGCACATGCAGGAGTGGTAGCGCAGCCTTCCCTCCTCCAGGTACGGGTGCGCCAGGGCGTCGACCACCGAGATGCGCTTCGCCGGGTCGAACACTAGCATCTGGAATACGGCGAAGTAGTATGTTAGTCATCTATGCCCTTATTAAATAACGAGGAGTAACCGTGGCTAAGCCATGCTTTGTTCTTATCTGTCATTTTGACATTTGAATTCGACAGATAAGGACGAAGCATGGCTTAGCTACTCCACGGTTACTAACTAATGGCATAGTCGGGTAATATCATGACAGCAAATCCAACCCTGCCAATGCGTCGCCAGCCTTAAGGAATAAGGTGGAATGCCTCTATACTCATTTCACCGGTTGATTTATCCCCACACCGTAACAACAATGCGAACACGGTTTGGCAGCAGGTTAAAGGGTATGTTGGGCTTCGGACCCTGCACTAGGTTTGACTATTAAACGACGAAGTCCTAAGGTCATAGCACACTACAACGTCCTGGCTCCGGATCAGCACCGCCTCAGCACAAAGTGAAACATTGAAAAATGAGGCTTGATTTGTGTTAGTACGATATATTTAAAATAAAAACAATTGCGGAGGCGTGGGCCTCGCTTCGTCCACGGAATAATGTTTGACTGTTTCACTTTGCAAATGTTTCACTTTGAATTGAGGCGGTGCTGATCTGATGTGCGATGTCCTCTATAGTGCAGCACACAGAGCGTGTATGTTACCTGCGCAAGCAAGTGAACAGCTTCATGCGTCGCCTGCACCGAGAGCGTGTAGAGCGCGGCGAGCGCGGGCGGGCGCGGCGCGCGTCGCAGCATGTGCGCGCGCGCACCGGCGCACGCGTGCCGCATGTCCTCCAGCGACGGCGTGCCCAGCAGCTCCGTTATCAACTCCAACTGGAAACATGTATGGAATATACTTTATTATATTTCGCTCCGTCCGAAAAGATTAGTAACCTGAAAATAAGACCTTATTCACATTGTAGTAACGCTTAAGTTGCCACCACTCATTGCACTTCGTTGAGATAAAAAAAAAACTGGGTAGAATGAAAGCAATTCATATTTTTATGTAGGGTAGTTCCCTCGTCTCCCTGTTACCGTCCAGCGCTCCTCTCGTCATTCGCAATTTAGTGCCTCGCCACTCAACACTAAATTTATAAGACAATATATAATTTATTCCGCGTCAGTAGGAAAGTTTCGTACTTTGCTTTTTACAATGCCTAAACGTAAGAAAGTGGATTCCGCGGAACTGGATCGTCTTAACAAGAAAATAAAACGTATACAGGCCGAACTTAAAACGAAAACGCGCAATTATCGACGAATAAGAATTATGTCGTCGTCATCGTCGTCGTCGGCAACGTCGCGGATTGCGTCGCCTGTTCCGGATCAAACGCAAGGTAGGTTTATTATATACCTGTTAGTGTAATCGCTAGTGCTTGACCTTGACCTACATTCCATATGCACTCTGAGCAGTCTTTGGGGCTGTCTCGACGCATCTTGATACAGTCGGTTACCGTTCTGTTCTGTGGGAACTTAACACTACCAACTAAACACAATGGTCAAATTAACTACGCATTACAGTGAAAAACTAAAAAATACACTGCCACGTGCTTTTCTTACACTCTTACGTGTAGATTTTAATGATCGATGACGGCTTTCGTCATGCAAAACCGGTTTGCGTAAAATTCTTTGGGAGTTTTATCTTACCTGCGTTATGATGTAATAATTATTAAGACCCTTACGTCTTTCAGACGGACCGTCCTCGCATCCTATGGACGTAGAAATGAACACGACTCCTGAAGAGCAGGCTACATTTATTGAAGAGGACCCTTGCCCTTCAAACACGGAAATGGAACATGTTCCACTGCTGGAACTTGAAGGTATAAATGATGCCCGTGAATCAACATTGTTAACAGAGACCGCAGATAATGCCTTAGACAGCATTGTCTTAGATATTTTGGGAGAAGATCCTACCGTCATTACGGACTATGGCAAAGAGATTAATAAAGACTTAGCCAACCGCCTAGAATACTTTGCAACAAATGGACTAACCAAAGAGTCTCGGAAAGAACTCAATGATAAGTATCTCATACCATCTAACTGTGTACGTATCGGAGCCCCCATTCTGAATGCCGAGATCAAGGCAGCTCTTCCTGAATCTCTCTTAAAAAGAGACAAAGCCATAGAGGCAAGGCAGAAATCACTGGCTAAAGCCATATCTTGCGTATCATCTGCAATTACGGACCTATTAGTTAATGCGGATAAAAACCAAGACTTACTTAAAAAACTCATGGACAGCGAAAGGTTCTTATGTGATATTCAACACGCTGAATCTAAGACACGAAAAAACTTCGCATTATATGCACTGAAACCAGACCTTAAGGAACATTTGTCTAACACAAAAATAGACAAACATCTTTTCGGAGAAGACCTAACGGAAACGTTAAAAAGCGCTAAAGCTGTCAATAGGTCAGGAATAGATCTTAATGCAGATGATCGAATTTTGAAAAAACATCCTATGCAGGCACCCTTCGCGCAACCTCAGAAGAACTTCCCTGGGAAGAATTTAAACTGGAGATCTGTGGCCCTAGCTCGCAGGCAGCAGGGACCGCAGAGGAGCCGACAGCCTGCACCTCCCGGCACCAACTACAGGGACTACCGGCGGCCCGCGCCCGCGCAGTCGTCGAAGCCGTCGCCGCGTCAGCCGGCTCAGCCGCGGCACACCCGCCGCCAGTAGACGAGGTAAATCTCACTGGACAACTAGCACATCACTATGAACAATGGTCTCTCATTACATCGGACCTAACCATTTTAAAATGGATTAGAGGTTATAAGTTATTTTTCTCTCGTCCTGTTATTCAGCATCATGTCCCAAGGACACCTAAATTTAATCACTCTGAGACAGTACTTGTAGAAGAGGCCATTAAAAATCTCATAAACGACGGGGCTGTATCTGAATGTCAACCGTGCGAATATCAATTTATATCGAGTTTTTTCTTACGACCTAAGCCGAATGGAAATATGCGTTTTATACTTAATTTGAAAGAACTGAACAAATTTATAGACACTAACCATTTTAAATTAGAGGATTTTCGCACAGCTATCAAACTCGTTACGGTTAACTGCCACATGGCCACAATTGATTTAAAAGATGCATATTTTTCTTTAAAAATTCACCCATCGTCTAGGAATTACTTACGTTTTCTATGGAATAACAAAACTTATCAATTTAACGTACTTCCATTCGGTTTAAATACAGCCCCATATGTATTTACAAAGTTAATGAAGCCAGTCGTAAAGCTACTGAGATTAGGAGGGTTCTTGTCCACAATATATCTGGACGATTTGTTTTTAATTGGACAAACTAAACATGAATGTAATGAAAACATACTTATAACCCAAAAATTGCTCCGCTCTTTAGGCTTTGTTATTAACATGAAGAAGAGTAATCTTGAACCCACAATGTTATGTAAATTTCTTGGGTTCGTTATTAATTCTCACACTATGCAAGTGAATTTACCTGATCAAAAGAAAACATACATCAAAACGGAATTAAGTAAATTTATGAAATTAAAACGATGTAGAATTAGACATTTTGCGCAATTAGTAGGCCTTCTAGTTTCAATTTGCCCTTCAGTAGAATATGGGCTACTATATACAAAACAACTGGAACGTTGTAAATATCTAAATTTAAACTGTAATGGTAACGATTATGACAAATACATGAATATACCTAGTTCAGTATTACCAGACTTACAGTGGTGGTTGGGAACAATTGATAATTGCAGTAAATTGATTAGAAACGACAATTACGCAACAGAAATATTCTCGGACTCCTCAACTACTGGGTGGGGGTGTTCCTGTGGTCAGCAGACTGCCAGTGGCGCGTGGTCCGCAACTGAACGGGAAAAACATATCAACTATCTAGAGTTGCTAGCTGCTTTTATAGCCCTTAAAATATTTGCAAAATCACTTTCTGATTGCCAAATTTTACTCAGACTAGACAACTCCACGGCTGTTTCTTACGTTAACCGCATGGGCGGAATCCAATACCCTCACTTGACACAGGTAGCTAAAGACATTTGGCAATGGTGCGAGGCACGAAATATCTTTGTTTTCGCCTCGTACATTAAATCCGCCGATAACATCGACGCTGATACAGAATCGCGACGAATCCATCCTGATATTGAATGGGAGCTATCAAATGGGTGTTTTCAAAAATTAGTTAACAAATTCGGACAGCCTGATATAGATTTATTCGCAAGCCGCATTAATAAAAAATGTCCCAAATATATATCGTGGCACAAGGACCCTGATTCTTTTACCGTTAATGCCTTTACCATCAGATGGACTAACTATTATTTTTACGCTTTCCCTCCCTTTTCAATAATTCACAAAACCTTAAGAAAAATTATTGAGGATAAAGCGACAGGGTTCTTAATTGTTCCAGTATGGCCTACTCAGCCCTGGTACCCAGTCTTTACTAGGCTACTCGTTTCAGAAACCGTATTACTCAAAATCAATGACGACACAATAATTACTCATTCCAGAGACAACCGGATGTTCCAGTCGAATCTTACCCTGGCGGCAGGGATTTTATCGGGACAGCGCTATTGCGACGAGGTGTACCCCAGTCTTCCATAGAGATTATGCTCGCTTCAATATCTGTAAACTCTGTAAAGCAGTACAATGTATATCTAAAAAATTGGTTCAACTTCTGTATTGAAAAAAATATTAATCATTATGAAGCGACTGTCCCTAATATCTTAGAATTTCTAACTGAAGCTTATAATAACGGCAGCCAATACGGTTCGCTAAATAGCGGTAAAGCAGCCTTAGCCTTAATACTGGGACCGGAAATAATGTCAGACAATAGAATACAAAGGTTTTTACATGGTACATATCGGCTTCGACCCCCGAAACCAAAATATAATATAACGTGGGACACAAGCCGCGTCTTAGACTTCCTTGAAACCCTTTACCCAAATGAACAAATAAGTCTAGAACAACTGTCCAAAAAATGCTCGACTTTACTGGCTTTAGTCACTGCACACAGGGTCCAGACATTATCAAAGATTAATTTGGATAATGTGGAAACGTATGAAACACGATTAGTCATTAAAATACCCGATCTTATTAAGACTTCGCGGCCAGGTTCTAAACAACCAATGTTGTTATTGCCATTTTTTAGAGAAAATCGTAAATTGTGCCCTGCTATTACCCTTTTAGATTATATAGAAAAGACTGCGCTTGTACGTAAATCTAAGTCACTTTTCCTAAGTTTCAAAAAACCTCACAGCCCAGTAACTTCTCAATCATTGAGTCGCTGGATTAAAAGTACTCTAAAAGACAGCGGCATCGATGTGTCGATGTTCTCGGCGCACAGCACGCGGCACGCGGCGGCGTCGCGCGCGCGCGCCGGCGGCGCCAGCCTCGACCTCATCCGCAGCACCGCGGGCTGGGGCGGGACCTCCAACACCTTTGGCAAGTTCTATCATAGAACGATACTAAATAACGATGAAGCTTCACTAGCTAGTATAATATTGAATCGAAATATTATTAGGGATTAGGTACCTAGGTACTTAACGTTCTGATATAACATTACCCGATCCCTCTATTACATACATAGTATTTAATGTAATAAATCATCATAAATGGTTATGTTTTGTTATAATTATAAGTTGGTTTTTGTTTAATAATAAACTGATTATATATAAATACATATTTTTATTTTTGTGTTTGAACAATGAGATAAAACCTCACAACCTCTCTCAAAGTCTACAATGTGAATAAGGTCTTATTTTCAGGTTACTAATCTTTTCGGACGGAGCGAAATATAATTAGTGATTAAACGAACTTACCAAGTGAAGTTCTAGCATAATTATATGAGCTCCGTCCGAAAAGATTAGTAACCCCCGCCCACCCTGTTAGGCCCAAGGTTGCCGGTTGTGGCTTTCATCATTGCTCCAGAGGCACCAAGCATCTCCAAACCAATGACGAGAGGAGCGCTGGACGGTAACAGGGAGACGAGGGAACTACCCTACATAAAAATATGAATTGCTTTCATTCTACCCAGTTTTTTTTTTATCTCAACGAAGTGCAATGAGTGGTGGCAACTTAAGCGTTACTACAATGTGAATAAGGTCTTATTTTCAGGTTACTAATCTTTTCGGACGGAGCTCATATAATTATGCTAGAACTTCACTTGGTAAGTTCGTTTAATCACTAATTATAAGGAACTATTACTGTTTACAAACTAGCCTACATTTATTCAGATCAGTCATTTGTTTAGAAATAAATGCTTTAATTATAGAGGTAAATTAAATCTATATTGTCTGTATTTTTATTCATAATCATCGCCAGTCATGTCGTATTTTTTTAAGAATCTATTAGCCTGATCTACACGTTAGATAATAAGGAGTGTTTGAAAAGTTTTCGGTTCCAGCGATATAAAAATTATGAAAATTATGACGATATAAAAATCATAATTATAAAAATTATGAATTATGATTAGTACCGGTCTACTATAGCAACTTCTAAAACACTATTAACCTACGAGTATTTAAGTGAATAACGTGATCGTCTTAACCTGTTGCACTGGACTCTGCGCCTGGAAGAGGATCCTCCTGCCGAGCAGCTCTCCGAATATGCAGCCCACCGACCACACGTCCACCGCCGCCGTGTAGTGGTTCGCCCCCATTAGGATCTCCGGTGCCCTGGAAATGGAAATGAATCAAAGTTAATTCCTAATTTACTTATATAGAAACTACTACATGTAGCGTAAGGTTAAATGCTGCATCATATGATAGTTTCAGCTTTCTTTCTGTTGGTGGACCAAATTAAAAACAATTTTATAGAAACTACTACATGTAGCGTAAGGTTAAATGCTGCATCATATGATAGTTTCAGCTTTCTTTCTGTTGGTGGACCAAATTAAAAACAATTTTTAGATGATTTTTTATATTTATCCCGAACCAGCGCATATAGGGTTCATACATAAAGGTGATAAAACACGGGCTATCAAAGTGTCTGTTTTCCGTCATCGTCTAGAACCCGTACCAGACTAAATTCAATCCGGTATTTGAATGTAAAAGTTTCTATTTATTTCTGCAGTGGTTCTTAGGTTCATAAAATTCGGTTGGTGCAATCAAAATGTTATACTATCTTTAGGCTTAACACTACTTGCCAGTTTACAATATTTAGGCAAATACCTAAAACATCGTCGCAGCAACACACGTTTATATTAGGTATTGTGGCCGTGAAACCTCGCAGAAGCAATTAAGTCTTTTGGCGAACTTTATTCGGTACTGAACGAGATGAGTGGGCCGTGTCCCACTTTCAACAGCGCGGTCAACAAAGCAAAGGTCGCCCATTCAGCCGCTCCCCCCGTTTGGCTGGCTTCGTCTGTTGGCGTTACATTTACGCCAATTCTCAGTAGGAAGAAATGTGATGAGAGCGCTTGAGAAACAATGGTGACGGCAATCGACAATCGAACGGGACCGAGTGATGCTTTCCATACAGCTCGTGACACGTGTTTTGGTTATTTTTCTAAGAAAGATGTTTAAGTTAACCTACAATTTTACAGACGAAGGTTTCTAGCATTTCATGTGAATACCCAGAGTTCGATTATTGTGTAAAATAATCTTCATGCAGCTTACATCTACCCATTGTTGAGTGTACTCTTAGTACAGTTTACTGTACCGTTTGAGTACAGTAACGGCGCATTCAAAGACACATGTTGCAACAAAACTCCTAAGTAAGTTTCGCAGTGCAGTATTGCGTTCAACTTGTTGTCCCACTTTTATTAAGATCATATTCATTTCATTTAATAAGAAAGTTGACGATTATACCTTTTAAGCTTAAAACTTGAAATGACTTGAAATGACTTTAGCCGGGTTGCTTTAAAAATAGATAGCCGAGGACCCGCGTGGTCTCCCAGAGCTAAACGAATTTTGGGGCACGACAAGATGAATTTTGCGAATTTGAAAACCCATCGAAATCAAACAAAATGTATACATAGGACTGACGTAAGCTGCTGTAGGTACGGTCGCGTCCGTCGCTTAGGTCAAAACCATACATTTTGAAAGTTATAGCTATCGTAAAATACAAATTTATTTAAGCCCCCAGATCCGAATAAAAAAAGAGTATTTTGAAGTAACTTAGTTACTTTAGCGATTTCTCTCATAATCAACAACAATGATCCGTGTTATATACGACCCTTTTAGGCTTTTACTGTTACAAAAATTTAAAGCGGCAACCCTAAGGCTCAAATGGAGCGTGCAAAAATGTTAAAAATATGTCTAGTTGATTTAGCTATAAACCAACTGCTATAGAACTATCCTTAACGTAATTTAAACACAATAATATACGTAATTTAAACACAATAATATAAATTTGATTTTCTATTAAAGTCGTAAACCATATGTACTCGTACCTATACCCGTAATAATTTAAATCACTGTTCACAGAATACGGTCCCTTTTCGGCAACGAGCAAGTGAACTAAACCGGGCTGATGAATATTAAACGAATTTTGTTGAAACACCTCACGTGGACATGTTTTCCCCTCATCGCTCTATCTACATTTTCTGTACAAGTCTACAAACCTCATATAACGTTATAAATTCAATATACAATTCTCCATATGCACCTGAACTAATAACTGTTCAGTTTGACGAGGAGAAAAGTAATATTACCTACTTAGTAGTACTTAGTAACGCAAGGTAAAGATGCATTTCTACTTTTCCAGTGGTTGATTCTCTTGGGTATGAAAAGACTTGAGAATACCTACAACTTCTTATAAGTAGTTCTTGGCTCTTCCCTCACTTATTTTCGTTTACTTCCCTTAGTTGAGGCTGTGGCGTGCGTTGTCTGTCTGGGGCTTTGTAAATCTAAGTTAAATAAGTTTCATTAGATCCATCTCTTTCTTCTTATTTAGTCACGAGAAACAAGTGAAAGGGATGAGGCATCAAATATTTTGAACTTGTATTTCCATTATATCCATAATAGTAGACAACCAAAGCCAAACAAGCAGGATCAGGGCAGTTTAAAACGTACGTGCCTATAGAATATTTTAAGAAGACGTCACTGTTACTGTAGGCGCTGTTAAATTAGTAAAAAAATGAGGCATTTTATTCCTATCTATCTGCTATACATATAAGAAAAAATAATATAATATAATATTATGCATCACGGAGCATCACTTGAAAACGGCTGTACCGATTTGGTTGTTCTTTTTGTGGTGTTTTAACTGTCACAACAAGGTTTGCATGAAAGAATACATTAAGTAGAGTGACACCTGAACGAACAGTTTGTAACAATATAAAGAAATAAATAGACGACGCGCTAGCCTAGTTGGTAGTGACCCTGCCTACAAAGCTAAAGGTCCAAATCCCGGTAAGGGCAGATATTTATGTGATGAGCACGAGTATTAGGTTCTGAGTCTCGCATGTTTTCTATGTATTTAAGTACTTATTTCTCTATATAAGTATTTATATCGTTGTCCCATAGTACAAGCCTAGAGCTTAGTTTGGGACTAGGTCAATTTGTGTTAGATCGTTCCGTACCGCAGAGGTATTATTGTATTTTGAATGCTACATATGTCTTAAAAACAACTCGCTTTTTACCGGCTTTAGGTATTTGTTGTTGTTAGGGTTTGTATTACTATAATCATAACAATGTTGACGTTCGCATGTTTTACCGATTTTACGACACAACCACACGAAATATACGTTGAAATGAAACATTTCTTGTATGGGGACGAAACAATCCACTATCGCTTACGGTTCAAGAAATAAAGGGCCGAGATCCTAGGATATAAAAACCCTATCGTCTTTGATCTGTTATCGTATTGTCAACGTTTTGATAGCTAGTCTTATTTACTCAACAGTAATGGCGGCCGAGTTAAAAACAATACCATATAACAGGTCAAAGACGACATGGTTTTTACCGCCTAGAATAGAATAGAGGCCCAGATCTTTAAAGTTAGGTCAGACCGATGGACGGACGGATGATCAGTAGGTACAGTACGTGTATAGTCTTAGTAATAGGATCCCCTAAAATACTCTAAAAAATCACTACCAACTCTGAGTGTCGCTTACTCATTTTATTCGTCGTTAAGACTTTTATAAACATTAAGTAATATTACATTCAAGCCGACAATTACGACTACGAAGATCCATTACTTTTTACATACATTTCCGTATTCTTGCAACGTCAAAAGAACTGGTGGAGCGCATCTTCGTGAATTAAAAACATTATAAACTACAATAGTTGCCCGCTTAAACTGCGGTGAAAAGTCACCCACCACGTTGACCTTGTAACAGTGTTGTGTATCGCTCACCTGTAATATTGCGTGACCACCTCCTGCGTCATGTTCTTGCTGACGTCTGGCTCCTCGACCCTCGCAAGCCCGAAGTCGCATATCTTGAGCACACAGTTGCTGTTCACCAGAAGGTTCCCGGGCTTTATATCGCGATGCAGAATGCGAGCTGAGTGCAGGTACTTTAAGCCTGAAGGAGAAAAGATTTTGGTTAGAAATTTCTTTAACGAATTAAGAGGATTAATTTAAATGCGAAAAGAGACGCAGGTCATTGAACCAGTAAACAAAGTTAGAAAACTCATTACCATTTGACAGTAACGTTCAGCTTGCAAAGGACTGCGCAAATGTAATAAGAAATTCTTTAACGTTGAACCTTATAGATACCACCAAAAAAAAACACTGTAGTTATTTTGCTTTGGATTCTTTGATATCCAAGGTTCGTAAAATAGTTTTTCAGATAATTAATTCGTAGGTGTAAGGTGTGATAAGCATTTTATATAACATGAATCTCCTAATGAACCATAAAACAATCTGCTAGATATTCCGTCTCTAATAAAATTTACTAGCATTCTAAAAACATTTCGAACCGTAATAAAGAACATAACGTTCCATATAGAAGTAAATTCGATCCGTTTTAAATCGAATATCTGTTTAATTAGCAACAACATAATAAAGCGATAAAATTAAAAGCTGTGTCACATTACATTTAAGAATCGAGTGGAATTTATGCGGTGCTTAGGTTAATTTTGGTGGTACAGAGATGCCGCGCCAAAATGGGGGCAACATTGAAAATTGATATGTTGCTAATGGCCCAATCAATTTAATGTAGTGTACAAACTACTAGCGTTATCATTTGTCAAGGTGAGCCGCGGGCGCAACTCCCGGTAACCACTTTTGGGCAGCAGCGAGCTAGATACGGGGAGCATTCTATTTAGTCGCGCGCTAATCCAGTTCCATCTACCTCGGTACAGTCAATACTGGAAGTCTTAGGTCCCCCCCCGGAAGGAAAACAATACGATTTTAATTAAACGGCTGTTTACCTTGATAGTCTTATCGTAATAAATTGTATTATGATACGAGTAGCGAACGCAAGTTTAACGTGGATTATTTCCTCGTGTTTATTTACCGTCCGCTTAGTCCTGTCCTGTTTCCTTTGATATCTAGATGAGCGATTCATAATGACGTTTCCCTCCGTAAAATCGTCGTAAATCATAATTGTTTACAAAGGCTGGCATTACGATTCGCTGGCGGAGTAGAGCATTAGGAACTCGGGACATTACAGTCCAGGTTACTAGCTAACGAGGCAACGGCCATTCTTTGAACAAGAACAATAAATAACCAGTCGTGTTGCGCTCCAAATGTAAATTGCTTTTGTAAGAGAGTGCCAGATTGTAGCCGTACTCTTTACATAATAAATGTGTAGGGAGCAAGTATAGCTCATTAGACATGACGTGTCTCTCGCCCCAGCCCTTTGCTTTAACGAAGCTTGAATAATGACGCCGAGCGCTGGGGTGCGCCAGGGGATTCAGCCGAACTGAAAGGAATGTACGTGAATGTTTTTACATTCGAGTCACCGCGAGCGTAAGGTTTTGCTCGGAGATTAAATTTGTGGTTTCGGCAGCATACCAACAACAATGCTTATATTCGATTGGGATAGGCGATAAATTTTCTATTTGAAGGTCATTACACCGAAGGCGTTGTCACGTTGAAGGGGCAGCCACGGTCGAAGGTTCAACGCATGGACGTAGAGATAAATTACGATCTGAGAGGAAGCCAAGACACTCTGGCACTGTTCTCGGAGGCAGTCCGTCGCTTGGGCATTACACAAAGTAACCTGTCGGCGCCCGTCGCCGTCCATGATGCGCCATAACAAATTAACACTCGCGTCGTACAGTTTAATTTCCCAACGGGACGCAGTTTTCGCCAGCTTATTTCACTTTAAAACAGAAAGGACTGTCCAGCGTGGTAAATGAACTGTATTTTAAGTGTACCTACTGGATATAATATATATTGCAATTTGAAAACCGACCAGTTTTTTGTGTTGGAATCCATCATAAAGTACCAACATGCTCTCATTATGTGAACAGTTTGAGCGTATATTACAGGTCCGAGGCGGGTCGTCGGCCGCGGCGCGGTGCGCGCGCGCCAGACCGCGACGCTAGTCCTGCGCCTGCCCAACGAGGACAATGCACCGACTCACCCATTAGCGCTTTAATTGCGCCTGGACATTTGACAACCGCTTTCCGGTGAGAGTACAGTGCTGTCACCAATTATTTCTAAATAATAAATAGGTTAAGACTACGCTGACGTCAGGTGCCTCAGAGCTGTCAGAGGTTTTTTTATTACGAACGCCAAGCGAACCGGCGGCAGACGGGCCACCCGATGGAAAGCGGTTACCGTCGCCAATAGGCATTAGCCATCACAGGCGCTACTCGCGTTGCCGGTCTCACAGTATCGAAAAGGTTTTCGTGTTATTATTAAAAGTTTCACAAGATTCCTTATCGAATTATAGTTAAACAAAACGTCATCGCTGTCACCGGCACAATGGCGCAAATGGCGTTTTGGTTCAACATTCTGTATTGAAGCAGGTGTTGTGTTCCAGTGGAATGCGTTTGGAATCGTTCGGATACGTGTTGAAAACACACGGATATCGCATTCCCAGAGTAGGCACAATGGAGAGCAACAGTTAATCGTTTCACACCGTGATGTTTGCTCACGCGCAGCCGCCGTGCTGCTTGCTGCGCCGGCGCCGTCGATCAGGGTCAGATTAGGCTCTTACTTTGATTCCATTTATTTTTTATTTTTTAACCCCCGGCTCTTAAAGGGGTGTTATAAGTTTGACGTATGTATCTGTGGCATCATAGCTCCTAAACGGATGGACCGATTTGGATGCGGTTTTTTAAAGCATTTGAAAGCAGGTTATCTAGCGGTGGTTCTTAGCTAGGTTTCATGAAAATCGGTTGGGCCGTTTAAGAGACATCAGCTCTGAAAGAAGGGAACAGCATTATATCGGGGTATTTTTTTTTATTTCACTAGAATAGACGCATATACCTAGACCCGGCGGGCCACGGTAACGCTTCCTTGGCCTCTACTCTATTCCTCATTGTCTTTACCCCTACAGTAAACGGCCGAGACATGAACAATACGATGGCAATAGGGGTAAAGAGTACCAGAAGAGTATAATCACTGAACAAAGCAATCGAGTACCAGCAGAACATAATTACTGTGGGGTGAAAGACAAAAAAGTTACTCTTGGAAAATGTTGTCCGTCTAGGCTGCGTAAAATCATGAAAGAAGTATTTTTGTACAGAATCCAAAATATGTAAGACTACATACGATTAAACTCGTAAAATAAGGTTAGAAAAACGTAGTGCTCTCGCGCCCAGACACTGCTCTTTTTCCTATTGTTTGCACTTCCACCCGGTATGGTGCACCAGGTGCATCGACTATCGACCCGGCGCAGTCAAACACCGGCGCACGCGGCTCTCACGCTCGCTGGCAGATGGAGCTTTCACAATTAACGGGCTGACGCCTCGCCCCGTTAGAGGATACATCGCGTTAATAACAACGGCCTATACTTGGAAACCTTCCAAGAAATAAACAAGTACAGAAGCCCTTGGGATCGCCTGCGCTTCATCCGATTCCGAGATAGATTAAGGCGGCGACAGAAACATCGGGATATTTAAGTTTTTGTTCCAGGAAGATCTGATCTCGTAATCAAATACTTGCATATGATTTACGTATGTTGAGAACACTTTTAACGACTAAGGTTCAAAAAGGATGGGTTATGTATGTCTTAAGCAGCCTATCCATTTACACACGTTACATTAAGTTGAGACATGATTCATTATGCCTTATTAAAAGCAGCGTTTAAATCTCACTCAAGTCCCTGTTAAAATTTATGCATGTATGTGGATACAGTTGTAGCATCGCAGCGACTAAAGTTATTAAACAACTGGACTAATTTTAATAAATGAAATGTCGTTAAATTCTTTATAGTCTGGAGTATTATAGGCTAAATAAACGTAGTAATAGTAACTGCTTTTAGTTATTTTTCTTGCTAAAACTTTAAGAGCACGTCAGGCGAAGACAAAGTGTAACAAATCAAAAACTATTAAGTACCAAGTTACTCTACGACTGGGATTATCATTTCTAGTTAAACATATTTAAAAAATCGTTCATAATTAAAAAAATATATAATAGAAAATATATAAAACATGTTTAATCATATTAATCAAGACGACAAAAATATTTTAGCACATCTATTTCTGTTATCCAATGAGACATAGAGCTCAAATGTAAGATAAGATCGTCTATGAAGAAAACGTTAATCGCTAATCAAATAAATCTGTACTGTGAGACGGCAGTCTTAGGGCCTGTTTCACAATCGTCAAGTAAAGCATATCTGACACATAAATTTAGCGCTTTCCTTTTCTTGCACTTGAACATAGACAAGGAGAGAGCTAACTTTAACTGGCACATAAATTTACTTGTCGATTGTGAAACAGGCCCTTAGTAATACTAATGAAAATTGATAAAAACGATTGCGCAGCGACGCTTGGATCGCGTAGCTGTCAAAAAACCATACAAGTTTTGCTTCAGGCGATAACGTTTCTCATCCCCTAAATCTAATAAAAGTTGCTGTGAAAAGCTATGTTTTTTTTTTGTTGCTATCCAAGTAATATTTTCTTGGAAAGGAAAACGTACAGACGTAGTCTTTCAAAATATATACAACATATTCAAAAATCGTAAATATCGACTAGGTTTAAGGGGAGAGAAACGTCATCGCATTATGTATGGAAGTTTTCAGCTTCACGATCCTCTTAACCATGTTTTCCAAAGGTGATGTATCCAAGAAATGCTAAATCTTCATTTACAGGAGAATAAACATTGACAGTCGCGAATCTAAACACAAATCCAGGATGTTCGTAACTACATGCTAAACTGCTTCAGCGAATCCAAATATTCCTAGTTCGATAAACAAAACTGATCTACATCCGTCCCGGCATAGATCAAGTGTTACATAATACAATACGCCACCGAGAAGACATTAGGTATAGCTTTTCCACATATAGCTGGCTAAATCCGATTAAGAATTTGTGACTAACAAGGGAATATCAAGTATTATAGAAGCACAAAGCTAACAAGAGGGATATTTATTCATATAAGATTTTGTCCATTTTTATAATAAGGATTTGTACTAGATGTTGAAATTTCTACATTTGTTTACAGTTACGCAGGGCCCTTGCGGGGAGGCGACATGTCTCGAAGCAAATTCCATTAGCGAGAAGGATAGACGCACGGCGCGGCGGCAGGACGCCGCTTTCCACTTAGCGGTTTTTCCGCCGGCTAACGTCTCCACCCTAGCCCTTCTCACCAGTCTGTCGTGTCAATTATGCTTCTTTTTTAAAGCCGATCATAGCTGTGCAAGTATATCAATGGGCTACGCTTCTTTCAGGTTTAAAGTGGATCGAAGTTAAAGGCACCGGTTCGAAGGTAGGCGAAGGGATTGACATTAATCAGAGTAAATCCCTGGTAGCTCACATTACGGGGCATGCTCGAAGTCAAGGCGATTTCCTGAATAAAAAGCTCGCACATAAATTGTCGGCGGCCGCGGCACGGAGCCGCCAGAGGACCGCGGCTGCATTTCCATAATTCCACTCGTTACCGCTTAGACGACGTCCGTGCTCGCGAGCTGGCGATGTAATCTGTTCGCTTCCTCGCTTCACTAACAATAATTGAATTATTTCCTAATGACCAATGTCACATTTACATTCGTCGGTGTAGCCTTATAAATTAAACGCGTGTTTCAATCCCATTATAAAATTTGAATAAGGTATATAGTCACATGGGGGTATTTGTGTTTGAAAATATGCATTCGCATGTCAAAAGCGCGGTGACTGTAGTCACGCTCGCCTGCAGAGCATACATTATTAATTGGCAGTGGACGGGCGGACGATGCAGGCGTCACGTTTTTGCAGCGAAAACCCGCGTTCACCTTACGCAATACTGCAGCGAAATCCAGGAAACTGTTCTATCACTAAAGTACCGTTTGTGTATCGCCCAAATGAAGAGGGCAAAAATAAAAAAGGAATTTCAGAAAAATGGGATCAAATTTGATACTTACAAAGAAAAGATATTTTCCTTAGTCACGTTTGTGTCATGCATGTGATTTAGCTTTCTTTGTACTATTCGAAAATTCCTAATTAGGTTCTTTGTACATAAGCAACACAAAGTAACGATTCTTTGCGCTGAATTGGCACAGAACAAAGAAACTCATTTCGTGTTACAATAAAGGAATTTCGACTTAGTTATCCTTCTGTGTAGGTATGTCATCGTGTCTCGAAATGAAAAATTCTGTGATGTCCATGGACTGCGGGCTATCTACGTGACAAGTTAGGGCTGGGGCCGTCAAGGCGCTGCAACTATAAAGTTTTTAATTAAACGCGGCAGGCAGCGGAGGCTTAACGATCGCATATATCTACATTCTCTTAGCGCTTCACTCGGTGGAAATCTCTTTGGACTGCACGAATAATTGCGCAAATTTATAATACAGCATCGAGGGAGGGGCAGTCGCGGGATTCTTTTCATTCTGCAAATGGCTACACTTTGCTTATGGGGTAATCGTCTAAAGTTAGAGTGTGCTTAATGTTAGGGTGGAATTAGTTTTCATGAAGTCGACTGCGATGATGAGCTTTGTTGAACAGAGAAACGTACTCTCTAATGCACTAGTTTGTTGTTCGGGTTGGGTGTTGTGTGATATAAGTTTTTTTTAAATTCGCTAACACACTTTATTATTGACAAGTCAAATGAGTTTAAACTCGACGAATCTACTATGAGCCTTTGAGGAGCCACTTTTTGTCTCTATCGTGGTACCAGCATGATGGTATAACTAGTTGACTACAAAGAGATGTAACCACTTTTCAAATGAATCATAGGTAATACATTATTACTTATTAGGCATATTGTCATCGGATTTAAGGAAATAAGTAAGCCAAATTTCAAGTCAACACGACTCTTAGAAGTAGGTCAATTGACTCAAATATTTGATTAGGTACATTGTTAGTTTTTAGTTAAAAGTAAAACTGAAGTGTGGTAAAACCCTAGCTGTTTTGATTGATAAAGTGGCGTAAGTAAGTGCAGAGAATCGCGTGTCGAATTCGTCTCGGGTCTACGTACGCGAACGTGAGATTCGCAAAACTTGAATTTATCGGCGGACGGTGAGCCCAGCGCGCTGCCAAACTCGCCCGTTGTTTACAGAGCCGCCGGGCAAAATGGCCCAAGTTTTACGGTTAGACCCTCCTGCATACTCTTTGCTTAATAAATGTAATCTCAACATCCAGTACGTTTTTATTTAAAATAACTCTTTATTATTAATGCAAAGCTCGATAACAATACGGTGCTAAGCGTACACAAGAGGATTGCATCGCGTCTAATGAGAAAAGTTTCCTGCTGTACATTTAACCGCTCAAGAAACTCGACTATAGTTTAGCATCAAGCAAATACGCTTTTGTTGTTATTTTTTAAATAAATTGCGGATCCAATGACAATTTATTTTTACACATTGTCCAGTTTATCAAAACACGAGACCTATCCCAATTAATTATTTCCCGAGCACGTATTGGGTGGAGTCCAAATCCAAATCGTCAATTTAATTATGACATCTGTTTGTTTTGCGAATGTGCTCGTGTTAAAAACAAATAAAGTATAACACAAATAGCAGATAGCATAGGATATTTCTGGGATCCTAGTGAAAAAGGTTATAAGACTTATAAGTCACCTAAAGATCAAGTGAAAAAAGGTATAAGTCTAGTACACTTTGTTTATGTATGTATCCTTTTTTATTAAGCGTTAAGTGGACTTAAACCCTTTTTCACTAGGTCCCCAGATTTATCTTTAAAGTTATTAGAATACCTACTGGTTTCAAGGGCGCCGTACGTATAATATTACCGTACTCTGATCTCTGCAGGGCCCGTATTATGGTCGCCTTTATCGCGGTGGATAAAACATCCGTCACTCTCACACTTGTATACTGGTCGGAAATTGACAGATGCTTTATCCACGTTTATCTATATCGATAAACACGACCATAATAGGGCCCGCAGGCGTCTGCAATAGTAATTATGTAAAGTTAGCACTTACCTCTGAGTATTTGGTAGAGGAAGACTTTGATGTGGTCGGCGGAGAGGTGTTGCGGCGAGACGATGATTTTGTGAAGGTCGCTCTGTAGCAGCTCCGTGATCACGTAACTGAATGCTTTGGTTAAGGTTTATTGAGAAGAGATGGGTTAACTTATAGTGGTTGGGAAATTGAAACCCAAGTTAAAAAGGTTTATTCATTTACTGTCGTAAACAATGTTGTCTTGATACAAATTGAAGTTTCGAAACGAGTTTTGACTCAACCAATATGATATGATAGTCTTTAATGCAAATTATATTAAACGAGAATACGCCCGCGATTTCGCACGCGTAGAATTATTTTCCCGCTACTCCCCTTTTTTAACACCTTAGGGGATGAATTTCCAAAAATCCCTTCATAGGAATATTCTCCCAAAAGTCCCTAGGTCCAGTACAGCGGTTTCGGATGTGCGATGATCAGTCCGTCAGTCAGTTCTTCTGCATATATATAGATAAAAATTACTTTAGTAGACGTTCTAGACCGGTTGCTACCATTTCTTGGTGCGAGCTGATGCAATTTGTAGGTAAATTACCTATATTACCCTGAACGCGACAGATTACTGATTCGCCTCAGCCGCTACCACTCGCGGTTATTGACACAAATTGACTCTTTGAATAATAAATACGCAGCTCTTAAACATTGAGTACATAAGCATTATAAAAAGGTAAATAAAAACAGCAAATCTAACAAAGGCAATAAGGCATTTCATATTTTTCCTGGCCCTCGTGAACGCAAGTCACGGTCGCTGGTTTGTAATAAAGCCCAAGCACAATATGGAGCCTAAATAAAGATTTAGACACGTCGCTTCACCTTTAACGGTACTGGGAGACAATACCGTACTAAATCAAGTATTGAACGTTACGATCCGTGACAAACATAAAGCGCAATTTAAACACCCACGCAGGGAAGGGTGGGCCTGCGGGCCTGGGCGCCGGGAATGTCCCCCCACCAGGCAGGCCGAAGGGCCCGGGCGAGCCCCGTCTCGACTGTGTTATCTCCCTTATCTACACCCCCCCCCCGTGACCATTATCAAAATTACACCACGGGCTACTTTTCTATATATTGCCTAAAAACGAAAAGTTCAGTCACGTTAGGTTTTAAACGTATCAATTTAAGTAAGTGGCTGTGATATAGTAATTAAAGCGGGCACGAGAGCATCTCGCATGCGAATCTGGCGCTTCGTTCATTAAGGCTTTAAATAATGAAATGCGGCCCAGCGACTGGCAACGGCACTGTGCATGCGCTACTGCTATTGCACAACTGATTTTATGCGTTTTCGAAAACATTTAAGCTTAGATAAAGAAGTCAAATACATAAGCAGACTTTTGCTGACATAAAACTTGAAACTAATACACCAAAAAAAATCGCTGATGTTTTATACATTGACGACACAATTTCCCGTAAGTTCCTTTTTACATTGCAAGGCCCAACCATAAAATTCGTGCTCATTTAACATCGCAACGAATAAGAACAAGCGACACAAATTGCAGAGTAACTCCGATCGAAGTTTGATGCGATCTCATTCAACGGTTCGTGACGTGGGTTGGAAAATAAGTTATTGAGTTATATCGGGTAAGGAGTCAATAAGCAGTTGAAGGGATCAGATGTCGAGTTGGAGCTGGAACGGCACATTACACGGAGCACACGAGTCTTCTAAATAACAGCCATAAAGGGGCAAAACCAACGCATTAGCGCGCGTTGTGGAAACTACCGCTGCACCAAATATAATTGGCGCTCGCTTATTCATAACTACACTGGGTTGCGGACGTACTTAAACTAAGTTACGGGTAACGAGTGGCCATATCAAGATAATATTGTGATGTCAGAAGAAATTGCAGCTTGGGAGATCGTATAATACGAGATGATTGTATGAGTGTAGTTACGCGGACGCTGCGGAGATATAGCGCAAATGAGTCATGCGGCTGATGATAGTTACGAAACGTTTTGCTAGTACAATATGGAACGTACACATTTATGAACTTGAGGTTGTTTAATGTACCAAATTCTTTGGGTAAACCGTGCGACGGTAGGTTTATTCCTTATCAACGAAGCCGCAATTAATGTTGACAACACACACGCCATTCTAAGCTAGTAGCGATACCTACACTACGTTTTCTTGCGCTATTGTAAATTACTTCCACGGGACCTCGATTCCACTTTTTCGACCACCTTGATTCTTGTTGATGTTTTAACAAGGGCTACAATAACCTCTACAGTATGATTACAACGTTTATTTCGACGTTTGAATAATCATTGCCAGGATACGATATCACACCGACTACTTACCTAGTTTCCGCAAAAAGATATCATGCAAATTGTACTGATATTAGCGTGCAATATCTTAGTTCAGTTTTACTTTTAGCTATAGTCCTTAGTTAGTTTGTTGCCTACTCCTTAACATTCCAACGGCTGGACAGATTTGGATGAAAAATGATATGGAGATAGTATACCCTGGATTAACACATAGCCTACTTTTCATTCCGGAAAATTTCAAAAGTTCCCGAGTGAATAACGATAAAAAATGTACGCGGTCGAATTCGCGGGCAGAAGCTAGTAGGGTATAAGTTGCATGTGGTAATTGCCTTGACGTTGTGCATTTAGATTTAAAAAAACACCTGAAAGATAAGAGAGAATTAAGTGTGATTTTATTTTACAGCTGTTGGCGATCCTTATTAAATAAATAATTTACAATATAGAAGCAACATATGCCAAAATATATTGGAATAGAGCCCCTGGGGTGTGGTGGTTACATAAGTCTGACGATGACAGTAAAGTCTTTATGCGCCACATGTTTTACAAACATCCACACCAATAAGAGACTGCTAATTTACATTCACATGTAGCATTCTTTCTCCGAGCTCAAAGTTCAAAGGCACTTAAATACCAATTGTTTACCTACAGAAGCAATAAACAAGTTTCCTAGTAAGTAAAGGCGGCGTTGTGTAGAGTTTACGTAAGAATAAGTCCAAGTTCGCGCTGACCTCGGCGTTGAATCGGCTCGTCACTTCATTACTTGTTACTTGTGATTGTGTCGATAGATGTAACTTCAGTTTAGTTAACTCAGCTAGCATAACTAACGAAGCTTTCAAGAGTCAGCCCGCGGAATTAATGCGTAATGTTGTGAGATCAAGGCCGTTGAGTAATTGGATACGATAAGATAATGGTCTCGTGTCAAATGCATTATCATCGTAAGTGCTCAGAGTCACGCTATTTTTTAGCTGACCGGTTCATTAATTTCTCTAAGCGAAAGGAAACTATTATGTAGAACGTTTTTAGTGTCATCTAAAAAACACTATTGTGTATACCTACTTGTTAAACGTTTAAACGTTTTGATCAAAAAACGTAACAACTATCTGGCAAGTTACGCAGCGGGAGATAATAAAATGAGAGAAAAACATAATTTGTTGAAAATAAGTCACAGAGAAGCTGAGAACAGGGACAACGCAGTCATCAACCCAAAAAGAAAAAATCTGAGCTCAATAAAAAGAGAAAAACTCAATGCGGGCTCGGTCACGTAGTTCAGTGCGGTCGCGTTTAATGTGTCTCAACTATAGAATAGAAAAATAAGTATAATGCGATGCCACTGCTCATCGAGACCGCGAGATCTCTTCTTACACCGCGCGAGGCCATTTCGTGCGGGCAGTTATGACATTTCGTCGACCGCCGCATTATCCGAAGACGTGTCACTAATAAAAGGATAGTTGAGTGCGTGAAAATATTTCAATAACTTCTATAAAATCCATTAACTGACTATGCGAATTCCTGTTTATATTTTAAAGGCTTAAATATAAACGTAACTATCAATTAGAATCATTTTTGCAAGAAGTAATGAATACAGATTTAAAGTTATGTTTTTTGTTGAAAAAACATCAAGCTAAACCACCATCACTAGTCAGGAGGAAGGTTAAGCATCAATGTGTTGTAATGTAACACAAAAAGGTTTGGGATCCGACATTTATAATACTTGACGAAAGGTCAAGAGCGCTTTTTCCAAGAACCATCCGGCATAAACTATGACTAGCGGTTATCGGGAAGAATATTTCGGCACATTTCTTTTTATTGGTATAGATAAAGCAAACACAGATAAGTTCGGAGACCGTCGGGATGGCAACGGAGTCGTCGCCGGCCGTGGGGCGCACCCCGACGACGCGGTAATTATTTACGGAGGGGCCGAGATTCCGCCCGCTAGGGCTGCTGGGACGGAGCCCTATGCTCAAAATTAAGCAGATTATTACGAACGCGGATAATATTATCACATTGATCAGCAGTGAAGTTAACCAAGAAGAAATAAAGTGGATTGTTGGCCAACAAACAACATAGGTACTCCAGTTATTTCATGTTACAAGAGGCATAATATATTGTTATTTCGTTTATGAAAAAAATAGCTCCACAATTGAAATAAACGTTCACTCTTTAAGCCGAAATTAGGGAGGAACATCGCACGAAAGCGCTAATAAAACATGTTTCGTTTCATCTCTGTGGAATTTGTTGTAACTCTCCCGTCAACCGTGTTCCGACAGGGTTTACGTCTGTTCGTCGAGCGTGACAAGCTCGCGTGGATCCGAACATCTTATAAATGAATCCGCAACGCGCGGCTGACAGCCCTGCTCTCTCGCTACGCATTTGGCTCCAAATTTGATTTGTTGCGTTTCCTTCTTTAAATTACAACGAAGCGAAGCTTTACTCGCTTTACCAACGCACTTCGCAAGTTAATCAGCTACTAAAATTTCTTTGAACAATAACATCCTCTTGTTATTTCTACAAGTTTGAAACTTCGACATCTCTTTAAGCGAGGGTAAACAACAAGTAAACAAAATTAAATTTCATGCCTCAGTTATAAAGCACTTATTAAACTAAGGTTATGGATAAAATTAAACTTGGGACTTGATAGCTCTTTTGCTTCGGTAAAATTAAGAACCGAGAACGCGAGCACGTAAAACTCAGGCACGTTTGCTAGTTTTATAGACCGGATGCTCTGCAGCTGTGCACCCGTCGACCCACAAACGCTAACAAAAAACTAGGGGGCTCTATGCGCTAATAGTTTAAATTTTACTAAAAACTTTGACATGTTAACGTGACCGAATTGGGTTTATGGCGGTATGGTTGCAATAAAGCCGATAGGTTATCCTTATCTTTGTTTTTGACCGATAAACCATTTGCGCGAAGGCCCGTTTTGCGTCCTGCCCGACAGTTGGTTGTTAGTAATTTGAGTTGAATCATGCTTTGTAGAATGGTGTTTGTGCGTAGTGTCTTTGGTTTTACTTTGTCGCGGTGCGGCGCTTTTGAGTTGCCGTTTGCGAAATCACCAGCTACTGGTGGTGCAGTTCGGTTCGAGTGTCTTAGAGGCTATTGTTCGTTCGTGCAGTAGCAAGACGCCCTGAACAATGCGCACTTAGCTGTAATACATGGTTATGAATATTCTGTGCCTCATGATTATGCATATTATATTGAATAAGCAGACTCCAAACTAAGCAATTTTAGAATGCGCATGCATGTTTATCATTCCGTATGCATTGAGGTTGAGAATGTCCTTCATGCGTGGAAGGTTTTGACGACTTTGATGGATCATAGACATTGGTTTATGTCACCGACTACAGAACTGGTTGGCATTCAAATTTGCTGCCTCATTGTTTTTTTACAAGCAGGCCAGATTTTAAAATAACTTTGTCGAAGTCACATAGTCTATTTAGCGGCATATACCTACATCAATATCTAAGTTAGAATAACAATAATAACATATAAGAAATAAGAAACTATGTAACCCATAACTCATGTAAGAAATAATTTGTAAAAAGTGTAACAACAAAGGCGATAAGTCTGAGAGCACCCAGTATTCGCCTACAAACTGACTGTGCAGTTTGGCGAAGAATTACAATGTCCCATGGCTGTTTTCTTTGAATAAATGATTTATTATTATTATAATATAATCATTATTCTTAGATTAGCGACAACTTTAATACATTCGTTGAATCTACAAACATTCTTGAAATAAACTAATTTACTTATTAGGCCTTACTAGTTTAACAGGCAATTCTGAGTATGTGCTAAGCATGAAACCGGCCACGTGCACAATGCGGTTGTCATAAATATTTGTGTTGGAAAAAATAGTTTGCAAATGCAAGGCAGAATTCCGTAGTTTTTTGCCATAGATGTTTGTTAGTCAACATTTACACTACTAGCATTATCTAAAACGTTAGTATTTGTGCATAAACCGGGTGTTATCATTGAATAGGCGTCCGGTTCATCCCGGCGGTAATCCCGGGACACGCGCTCGTTCTTCCCCGCGATCCATCAACGTCCACGCAGCCCCGGGTACACTAATTACATGTGCTATTGATGCGCGTTGACCTGATACCGAGTTAGAATGAGATCCAGAGACAAAGGGATACGAGGAAGAGGCTATTTTAATGCAAAATGTCGTGTATGGGACAGTCGCCAGAAATAACAAATAAATAAATAACATTTTAGCGAACATTGGGGGCTTCGAAGTATCGACTAACGACTCTTGTAAAAGAGGCGGGTCAGATATTGAGGTTAAAGACAATAATATTACATTTAATTTGATGACAGTGTTTAAAGCCAAAATGTAATCGTTGGCGACTGCAATGGATGGCTAACGAGCACACACGCCACCTAGGCACGTGTACTCTGAAGCCCTTAGACATATTCAATCTTAAGATTGCAATTGCCATGCAATCTTAAGGCAATGGCATCTCAAGACTTCTAATGTGTTGCCAACCTTGAGGTCAGATGGAATGCCTCTATGCTAGTCATTTCATCGGTTATCTTACCCGATGGACTAATAGGAAGATTAGATAGTGTTTCATAGCCGTCATGATAATGGTGTTAGTTTGTTTGTCCTTCTTTCGTATTACCAGAATAGAAGGAATAGAAGATTCTTAAGGAACAGCAAACAATTCAAAACAGCAAACAATGATAGCCAATGTTATCGCTATAAACGTAGAATAAATTATTACACAGCTATTAGTAATGCAAAGCAAAGCTGAGAGTCTGACACTTAGACAAGACAGCTAAATTAATTCGCAGAGGATACAACAGGCACACCGAGCCTTGTTTTTATCAATGCAAAAAGATAAAGCCAGGCTTACGCCCGGGATTACAGTGACTGGAATAGTAGTGGCTGTATTATTCCTGAGGGAAAAAAAGAAAAGCAATTGTAATAAGGATGAGGGAAAATTGTCCACAAATATTTTATGCTGTTCTATGTTTGGTTGTTTGTAGTCAACTGAGAACCGTATACAGCGACATCTCATCGGATTACTGGCAGCCGGTAAGTTATTTTCGGTATCGTTATCGGACCACTGTTTTACGTAAACGATTTTAATCTAGCTAGAAGGTTTTAGGTTATGGGCCCAAAGGAACGCTTGAAAGTGTTTGCCCGCTTTTCTCGTACTTGCGGAAGTCGTGAAGCAAAAGTAATTTCTTTAGGCGGCGGCCTAATTTAACGAATATTAAAGTACGTCAAGACTGAGGCAAACACGCCAAGTAAACGTAAGGGGCGAACAGCGGTCGGACGTTGATGAATGGCGATTTACAGCCGGTTGGGTGGAACCGCGCGGGCCGGAATTTCTCAGTTTTCTCACTGCACTACCGCAATCCTGGGACTGCAAGAACGATCCGGGAAGGTAACGCGACACGTTACAAACAAGAAATCGATCCTGGAATAAATTAAACCCGCAATGTAAATACGCTCAGGTTAATGTGGGGCCTTCTTTACACACGGAATTCAAAGACATCACCAGCGAAATGTAGGAATGTTTAAGGCTCCCATTTGACGGGCAGTGTAATTACGGTCTTATGTACATTCTAGCGTTTTGCGTTGATGTGATTTAGGGGAGCGCACGGAACTCTACAAATTGCAAGAGGTAACTCCAATAAAAACAATAGTTTTCTATCTTTTGCAACGTGCGATCTGTTTTAACTTACAAGGTACGATCCTTTATAAGTAGCTGCGCTCTAAAGTGCTTTGTCATTTTAACGTCATGTTTGAACACTTTGAACTGCTGCACTAATCTGTCAAAGGCTTTCGAGTCGACAGTACGTGTCTCCTGTCTCCTGTTAGTATAATAAAACGTGATTCTAATTTTATCTTAGCTGAATGAAGCTTTAAAATAATCTATCCAAAACTCGAAATAGCTTCCACTCCGATATTCGAGCAGCATCCAGTATTTAATATCCACATAGAGTCTCAGCTATTAGCGCGGCGGGCGGCGGCGCCGGGCAAGGGAACAAATTTCCGTCAGCGTCTGTCTAGTCCCGCAGCTTTATCTACAGGATGCTAACGTAATCAACAAGGGTACGAAGGAAAAAACAATGAGCTAAACACGTCACAACTATAAGAGAAAACTTTCTCGTAAATAGAGACAGATAAAATGAGGAATGCGACGTTGAAACCGGGATGTGGAAAATATTTGAGTTGGCCACTTGAAAAACACAAGTCGACCATCTCACGGTTTTTGATCGTGCGAGATTACTCGGAACCTCTGAAATTTTAGTCGTCCGATTAAATTACTGATTTGGAACTACTCTCGTACGTGTAATGAGAAAAATGCTGAGACTGTCAACTTTAGGCAGCATTTTATAAGAGCAAACACTTTCTTTTACCCAGGTAGCATTAGACCATTATTACCGGTTTGAACCGGATATAACCCCCGGGTAATTAATTAACCAAGCACTTTATTACTTCCTACGTTTCACGTTGTCAACCAATCCTGCTCAAAATATGTTTGCAATATTTGTTGGAGAACAAAAAGCATACCGAGTCGGTTTAATTACGCTGGCGAATTAACCAAATTATGACCCTTATAAAATATGCGTGCATATGAGAGCTCTGTCATCCGTTTCTTTTTGAGTTGTGTAGTCTTTGTCGTGTGAATAATGTTGAATGGTCCATAATATTTATTAAGAGAGCCTAAATGGTGATACCATATGAGCAACCAATCAAATCATTAAAACACGTAAGTACAGCGTGTAAAATAAAAATGGGTCAGTGGGAAGTCTAATTACTACAAAACATTTGGTTCTATTCGATCGATCGTTTAAATAGTATAAAACTATCCTTGCCAAATAAAAAGCAGAGGTATATAACCATTTCGATTGATTCTCTTTACAACTTAAAGACTGGCTTGTTATAATTTTTTTTTTTTTATGAACAGGGCCAGAGCCGCAATACCGTGACGTTTATCTAAAGTGTACTGCGGGCACCCTTCCAAGATGTCATCGAGACAGCGCTCGCGCCGCGCCAGCACTGATCTCTCGAGCCCGCCGCGCCAACGAGCCTCTCGGGCTCCCCGTGCCAAGTGCCTTGCCGTGCCCCGTCTAAACCCGGCTTACGGCATCTCAAATTATGGAATATTCAAATACTATTTATATTTGGAAGGTGCTTATGCTCATGTTAAGCTCGTTACACGTTTGCACTGAAACATATTTAGATAAAATATGCTTCTGGTTAAGGTGTGCAGAAATCGCGCTTGTGAACTGGGCGTAAATAAGAATGCCCTTAGGAAAAACCTTGGCACAAAGTAACTCTTTCGTGTCTGTTGGCGAGAAGCAGTCACGGATTATACGGTTTGTAATCTAAACAATTGCAAGAGGCTCGACCTTAGCCTGATTAAGTATGTACTTTAATAACAATAACAGCCAAGCAAGACGAATTTAACGAGTTCACCTTTGTTAAAAGAATAATATCCTACTGATAATACATACTAAGAAATTAGTTAACGCTTATGGTAGGTGCCTATAAACCACCGACAGCCAACGATGTCTGCGTGGATATCTGGTTTTAATATAACAACGAATAAGTATTTTGCCCTTTGTTATGGCTCAAGCAATCCCAAGTCAAAAATGTGTTCATTGATAAAGCCCTATAAACGTAACTTACAGTAACTTAATTTATAATATTAGGTTGGATTCAATAAGGGCAAAGGGAGAATATTTCGTTTACAATATATCGACTAAAGCATAAAAATCTTCGTGCTTAACGACCGTTAAAAACGCGGGCTTATACGTTACATCTGTTGTGACGCCAGTGGCGTGGGTATAGGGCGCTTTATAGATGCAGGGGTCGAGACGGGCAAGCTATTACATCTCTGCAACTGCAACTGCATGGGTAGCTAGGGCCTATGATCCCCCCGCTGGGAACGAGAGCTCACACGGAAGTGGGCGCATTAAGTTCGATTATAAATGTCCCCCGCGCGTTTTTAATTTGCCAACGTATACGCCATTGTGGATTTTATTGTTAGGGCTCCATATAGAGTTTATAGTTGAATTTTCCGCATTAAAACTTAGTTTTATTCATTAAAAAGTTTCGATATAAGCGTTTTTAAGGTTGCGTAAGCAATTAGGTGCTTTAAAGGGGGGAAATATATTGGACAAGCGATAGGGGAAGTGAGGTGAAACTTTTTTTGGCATCCGTAGTGAGTTGGTTGGATGAGTAACCAAAAAAAAGTAATGATAAACAGAAGGGTACAAATTTAATCTAGGGTTTAGCCAGGGCTCAAGTCCCCGGGAGGCAGCGCGGGCGCGCGTTAGCGAAATTGCCGGAATACATTAACGGAAAGGGTCGCCGGCGCCCCTCGGCGCCCTATCTCAACAACTTGCAGCGTAAGCTACGACCAAAGCTCTCACTGAATCGCAAATTAGTCACATAATTTTTTTTCCAACTGAGTTCACAATTTGATAGTCAATTTAATTTATGTTTTTTATGAAAGTCATATACGTCATATACCTCTATAATAAGTTAGTAAGTTAATATTAATAAAAATGATAGCCATAACTCACAAAGTTAACCAATGAAAGGACTTAATGAAGTCGTAGAGTAACGTGAAGGGGCCTATTTACGACGTGATTCTTTTACCTTAAACGGCGACGTGGAAAATAAAAACCAAGGTTTAATGTTTCGCAACGACAATACCATTACGTTAAGAACATAATATAATGTCATTTTTAACATCCTGTGTTTGCTATTTGCATTGTTAGTAGAATTAAGGTAGTTTAAGTCATCGTTTTAGCTTAGAAGTATTTAATTCATAAATCTAGTTTTACTGCTGCATTTAGAGACGTCAATTTAATTTAATGCTTGATTAAAGTTGCTGCTGTCACTTACTTTGCTACAGCAATAGAATAAGACAACACGTCACTAAACAAGCATTAAATTTAATTGACGTTTCTGAGTGCGGCAGTTAGTGTTAAATCTTTCAAGACTGACGGTTCCATACATTTTAACAGAACTTGACCGAAGACTAAAAGTAGATTTATCTTTTTTTTATGTAGTTATGTATATATTTGGTGTTAAAATAATAAAGACCGCGCTTCAAAACTATAAAGGTGAATACTGTTTAATACAATACTCATATATATAACAAACGTATCTAAGATATTTTTTTGTAATAGTCGCACTGCAGAAACAGTTTATTCATGATGTTGTTTCATTTTATTGCTGACTTTTACAACCTATTTAACATCTCGCGCGACATCATTTAAACAATTTTATCCAATGGGGGTTCGTGTTTTGAAAGTATTTTTGACCTGCATTATTCAGAGATGTTATAGAAGCATAATAAAAAGAGGCTGAGTTACATGAACGACGATACGGCGATGGATCATAAACATAAAACGTCCCTTTTACGAGTTGACCTGGAGTTACTTTACTTTCGTTCGCCTGTTAAAATAAAAACTAACCATATATTACAGTTATATGAAACGCAATTTTCTGATGATGATGCCTGCGAAATTCTTTGGGAATAACTCTGCCCTCCTCAGCTAATAAGCAGTATCCCAAATTCAATAACCAAAGCAATTTTAATTCTTTTGTGTTAGTCACAAGGTTGATATTACTACAGGGGTTTTATCTGAGACTAGAGGACGCCCGCGACTTCGTATGCGTAGAATTAGTTTCCCGCTACTCGAGAAACAGCTAGTAGAGCAGCAAGAGCGGGGTCGAGTAGTTTAGTACTTTCGGCTGTGCGTTGATATATATGTCAGTCAGGTTTGCCTTTTATATATATATACATACTGCTCTTTGGCTTAGGAGGGCAGAATTATTCTGCCCTGCTTAGAAAAAAGGGCGTATGTCTCATAGAACCGCGTATTTATTAGTGACCTTATTTCTTAAGGGGGTTTAATTTGCTTTGACAATCAAATTGCGCATACGTCCTTTTTATTTAGAAAGACAGTATTAAATAGATAAAAACCCACGAAATAATGGCGACCTCTTCTTTCAGAGGTGATATCTCTTAAACGGACCAACCGATTTTCATGAAACTTAGCTGAGAACTATCCCGATTAAAATAGCTTTATTAACAAAAAACTGTGTGGGAATCGGCCTATCCATTTGTGAGATACGATGCAGGACACACAGATACACAAATACACACGTTAAAGTCATAACACCCCGTGTTGTTGGAGTTAAAATATAAAAACTAACCATATATTTCGGTAAAGTAAAGTCGAGTTCATAAATATGTATACACTTTAGTACCTTGTCACTTTAATCGTTGTGACAAACCACATATGGCAGTTAAAACATGACATTTAATAGACAAGGTACTAAAGCGTATAAATATTTATGAACTCGACTATACATGAACGCAAATTTTGAAGCGCAATTGTCTTCAAATTTAGAGAAGAACACTATTCCATTGGTAATGCATAAAATTTGTGACCAGCACAAACATTTGCTAGCCAAGTATTCTGGTTAGAAGTCCCCGTACAAGTTTGGGTTGTGAGATAGAAACTTGAAGACGAAACTTCTAGAAGTTACATATCCACACTGAATGCGATTGTCAGCAAATAAAATGCAAGTTTAACAGCCACTGAAAAGCGAACGTGTTGTCCTCGTCATACCATTTGCGTAAGAAGTATGGCACGTAAAGTATTGTGAATAGATGCCACAGAACCAGTAAATTCCATACGTGTGGATCAAGACTAATGACAGATAAAACAGGTGATTGACAACGCGCAAAGAATGTCATTTAATGACAAATCGTTAAATGATCAAACAAAGAAACTCGCCGCGCAACTCGGAATAAGAGGCACCGTAAAAGGCTTTATGTTGGCTATTGAAAACTTCTTAGATGAGAATGAGGTAGTTATAGATTTAATTAAAGTTTAAGGCGTATATAACACTATTTAAGCTTAACGTAACGGGAGAATCTGTGAAATTAGTTTCAAGTTTTAAAAATACTTCATCACTGCGCAAAGGCGTTGATAAAATATCGATAGTTCAAAAAGATAATTATTGATTTACCATCTTAATTACTCGTTCCACTGTAAACAATTTAAATTATAACCTAAAAATATCATCTTTGTAAATTTGTAAAAAATATTAACAAAGTATTTAAAATAAAAATACTAATCGCTAGTAAATACTGAACACACCAATAATGCTGTAATGTTTCTCAGGTGGCGATACCAGTCGGTACTAAAACCGATATTTAAAAAAAACAAGGGGCATTACTTGAAGTTTACTATCGTAATAAAAGGAATGTGCAAGCCTTTGACGAGTGACTTATGACCTTCCTTCTCCAGCATAATATCAGCTTGATGGTACAGCCAGCAATAGAATACTTTATGTCCTCGATTTGATATTTTTAAGCAAATTCTGACGATCGGAAGAAGTGGACTATCTGGATTTATTTTCAACCTCCTCTAATCTAAAATGACGCGTCTCTCGACCGAAAACTTTACAGGCTTTTATGTAAATTGCGGTGGAGGGGCGCGTCACTTCAACTTGGACGAGCGGTACTTAGTTAATTAGATATATACAAGTGACGCTAATCAATAAAAGCGTGTATAAATATTAAATATATTAAAACTCCCGTTATAATAGCAAGTATAGCAACCTCTACTTCCAGAGTTAATAACTTCTAAACGGCCCAACCTATTTTCATGAAATTTAGCTAAGCACCATCGTGACTAATCTATCTTGCTTAGTATAACAATAGCGTCAGAATCGGTCTGTACCCGTTTTTTTAAAGATTAGAACATGTGTCCATTGTTGTGCACACGTTATATATAGCCTTTAACGACGTCAAAATTAGATATTAACAACAATTGAGTCTTCTATAAGTTATTAATAATAACAAGAATTATAATACTTGCACAAATATTTTTCAGTAATATCCACGTTATTAAAAGAAACGGGTGCGAAATTAATCGGTATGATTCTAATGTCAAAATTTTCATTGTTGCGACAAGCTTTTGTTGCTGATTGTACTTTTTTTTGCAAAGTCATTATCTGCTTATCAAGACCAAACGAAACGAGTCCCAACACGGTGGGTCTAGTTCAGTAGAGCGGAGATCCTGTCGCCACCTTCTGACTCCATCATCAGAATTAGAATTAACTAGCAAATTTTTAAGCGGACAACTTACATACCAACAGTGCAAGTAAAGTAAAAGCTTGTTAAAAGTAAATAATATCCGTTTGGGATGTACGATGCCACAGACAGACACACAAACACACCGATACGCACGTTACATTTACGTTTGTCCTAACGCTTCGTTTGTCCGAATTATTGATTGTCCTAAACTGGTTTTCAGCTGAGTCAGACAACTTTTTAAGCTTTCCAAAAATACAGGGCGAACGATATGAAGTGTTACCAAATCGTTTTTATCGAACCTTGTATCAAATTAAATGCGACTTACTATCGGGAAATTGTTTAGGAAGCTGCATTGGAGCCTTGGGCACGCAAACATTTCGGTAGTAGACCGTGCACATTTCAACAAGACTCGGCCCTGGCTCGTAAAGCTCGTGTGAACCAAGAATGGCTGAAAAACCGCGTTCCATATTTCATTTCGTCCACACAATGGCTTTCGAATTCCCCAGACGCGAATCCGATGGACTGTTCTATCTGGTCCATTTTGGAGAGCAAGGTGAGGAGAAGAAAACATGCCAGTATGGATGCACTGAAGAAAGTGATCGGTAATTGGCATAACATACCGCAGGACCACATTCGTGCAGCGTGCTTTCAATTTTCTACCGTCTGAAGGCCATAGTCAAGGCAAAAGGTGGTCAATATCGAGTTAAAAAAAACTATTTTTTAAATTTTGATATTTTTTTCTTAATAAAAAATTATTGCTTACAACAGAAAAAAATCGTAGCCTTTTGAATTTGGTAACGCTTCATATCATTCGCCCTGTACCTGCTGCGGTTAGATTAGCTGTAACAACACTAAAAAGTTATAAAATTCAAGCCGAAATGGCTTCAGGATAAGCGAAAATTCGGACATACGATGCCTTAGGACAAATGACGATTAGTGATTCCAATATAGACCTGTATACTTCAGGGGTTAAAAAAACGTGTGCCCGGTATAAATTTATACTGGGCATTAATTAGAGTACCGGGCGTACTTAATGGCAGGTCGGGGTCGCTGGCATCGCGCAAACGGATCTCATGCGAGCAATAAATACACCTAGGTAGTCGATATTTGCAAACTGCACCATATTTTGTGAATCTGCTGTAAGTTTTGGATCGATGGTTTTAATCTATTCGTGGAAATGCTCTTACTTGCAAAGGTTTAAAAGTGCTTTCAATTCACGATGGCTCGCCTCACTAGTTTTTTATGGTTCCGTACCGTACCCGAAGGGAGCCCGACGGGACCCTATTAACATGCCTACGCTGTCCATCCGTCCGTCCGTCCGTCCGTGCCAACTTTCAAGAGGTGTATGTTTTGAACCGTAATATATTTATACTGGTTTTTATTTTTCAGAATATGTCTTTTAACGGTAGATTTAGGTACTAACAAAAAATAACTGGAATAATAAAGGGGTCACCATACAAGAAATCTTTTTCAGAGTATTTTTATTTTAGTTGTTGCAAAAACGATAAAACATTTATAAGCGTCAAAATTCGTATGATTATACTCGTAACACAAACACTGAAGAAAAACAACAAATATCGAAGTAGTGTGAGTTGTGCTCGCGTTGATTTCATTCGAAATTGAATGTGAATATAATAATACCTAGGGCAACGTTGTATAAAGCTACAAGTTACAATTTTACAGGTCTAAACTGGCTACACTGCTCAAATGGCTGGTCGTCATTGGTCGAGGTTGTGTCAAATGGAAACTTGTAACCTGTTAAGTTTATAGCTTCGTGAAACAGTTACAAATTACAAGCGGAACTCTCTTTCGAGCAAAAGAGTTAGAAAGAGACTTCCGCTTGTAATTTGTAACTTGTAGCTTCGTGAAACTGTTGTGATAATGTTCATATGTCGATAGTATCACAAAATCATATACGCATTGTATTTGATAACAACGTTTAAAAGTGACGTTTAGCACACTGCGCCTGAATAAAATCGCACGATCTCGCTAACAAAATAAAAGTTAATCGTTATCTATGCCCCGCTAACCGCGTTCAGAGTATTTTTTGCGGTTGTACACAGAAAAATGCGGCGCCCAAATAAAACAAGATGGGTTTTCAGTGAATACAGGGCGATTTTAAGCTGTTTAGTTAAGCGATCTTGCTTTTCCATGCTGAAATTCGAAGTATTTGTCTGACTGTGACGATAATGCCGATATGCCAATGAAACAATGGGATTAGCAATTAACCAATGTGCGATAAGAACTCTGATCTACCATAGAACTGCGTCAGATTGATGTTATCACGACAGAAAGATGGCGCTGTGACACTACCAATTGTACCTACTTGAAACATTGCTAATATAAACAGAAGTATACTTAATCGAATGTAAAAATCCTTTCAATTCGATTAAGCTTGGACTTGATGAAATTCGATTTATCCTCGAACAAAGCGCTATGAACACTGGTCGTAATTTGTATCTGTAAACACTTTACTCCGACGTCATACGACGTCCATCATAAAGACATTGTGGAATCGACGGTGATTCACGCCCAGGGCCGTTTAATGTTTTCGGTGAGAGGGGACATTCCGCTGCGACAAATTACAGTTTGGAGATGACAAGCCCGAGCTGTGTGTCACAAAGGAATAGTTGTAGCGCGTTCGCTTGAAGGGCGGATAGGGGAAAATTATTTCGTTTTAGACTAAAGTGACATCTTGGGTGCGTTACAAATATCAAATGAGGCTAGGTTTAAACGTATTAAAATTCTCTTTGAGAGTACTGTGAAGGTCGTAGTACCGTCACGTTTCCTCTATGGGTTAACATTCAAAGTAGGAATACGGAGTTTCCTGATGTTTAACTAAATGGCTGTCAAAGACAGACCTACAAAAGACTTAACTAAAAAAGCAAACATTGTAGGTATTATTGTTTGTAAAGTTCTCAGTAAAATCGTTGTTCCTACTTTTACACACATCATTAATGTCCAAGGTGTAAAAATATCCGTATATTATTTTGTCACTTTGCAATGTACTGCGTTGGGATAGATACATTACAAAAGTAAAACTACAAACATCAAGTATGACTATTTTTACCACATTTGTGTAAACAACGACGGTGGTTTTAATTATGATGTCCTGCATTAAATCTTTCATGTCCGAAACAAATATTGCTTCATTTACTTACACAGCTTTTTATAAACAAACTAGCTGTCCGCGCCCGGCGTCGCTCGGGTGTATTTTTTTTTTATACAAACCTTGTGAAAAATAGTTTACGACCTATTCTCAGACCTACTGAATATACACACAAAATTTCATATGAATCGGTCGAGCCGTTTCGGAGGAGTTTGGTTACAAACACTGTGACACGAGAATTTTATATAAACAAATAAACATCAAGGAACTATCTTACACAGATTGGCCTAGTCCCAAACTTTAAGCTTGCACTATAACTAGACAAAAAAGTGCAGATGGAAAATCCTTAATTAGCATTTCCCCCGACCGAAGCGAATTACTTGTGACTATCACTTGAATCCGTATCGGTCACAACAATGTCGCTCCCCGACTCTCCTTAAAGTTCTCTACTCGAATATATTGTGAAGTAATCAGGACCCAAGTATGACAGTAACTTAACTTAATAAGCTAACAGTGTTGAAACGCCGCCGTTACGAGTAAACATTAAGCAATGCAGTGTTTCGCAGGCAGGCTAAACTTGTACAATTAGGAACGATAGGTGAGTTAAGTACAATCGAATCAAGTGGTTAGTGCATCGGTGCGGTGGTCGCTAGCGGCCGGTCGGGCGGCGTGACGCGTCGAGGTTAAATCGGGGCAAGCGGCCCACGCCGGACGCTAATTAGGAAGCGCACGCGCAAGGGCGCTGCACCGCGCGCACGACGCGCACAGCCCCGCTGGAACAAAGACACGTCACGCGCGAAACAAAAGAAACCCGCAATGAAACAAAAGAAAAGACCAGGGAACAAAAGCAGAAACGCGAGCAGTAAGGCGTCGTTTAGATAGACAATGGAGTGTTGTGTAAAATTATGTTTTGTTACGCAGGCTGACGTGGAAAACAAACGAATGCCAAGGATTACTCTGCCCGCGCTGTGGAAGTGCGTTAGTAAGCTTGCAGGAATACGGCGGAAATGTTTGCTACAACAACGATCTCTGCACAGTAATGCTGAGCTGCAGACAAAGAAAGGTCAAGATAAGAAAGAGGGATGATACAATGTTCCTTGAGAGACGCAATACTCGCTAGAAGTGCTTAGTCGATTTCGCGTCATTGCGTCGGTGTATATTCCGCTGCCAAATTTACTTTTCTTTCCTTTATTCGCCGTTTGTCCATTATTACAGAAACCCGAGAAACTTCATTACTAAATCTAATCCCTTCCTTCAACTTGTCACTTTGCCACTGACGTTGAATTTACACATACGTCATCACATTGAGCATGCCATATGTATGTATCTGTATTACGTTGCTATTTACAATAGCGCATTATGTAAGGCTTCTGTCTCACTATATACCAGGCTTAGGGGAGGTGAGTCACATAAGTTCACTTTAATTTATCCCTGACCAATCCCAGTACGGTTATATACGGGTATACTTCAATAGTTATGAGATCCAGTTCATACATTGTAAATTCATGATTTATTAAAGAAGTTTGACTTATAATGCGTGTGCACATATAAAGGAGCAGGATATCAATAACCTGTCATACTTATTTTATATTAATGCGTCTTAGTTTTCATGTCGTGATATATAATAAGAATAATAACATAAATAAGTTAATAACGCACGTTTAAATCAATCAGTATTATTTTCCGTTCATGTACGAATACGGACCATAAATAAAGGAAAAATATATATCATTTGAACCTCCAATATATTAACATAAGTGCTTCAAGTCTGAACATGGTAGTCTTTAATTTAACAATAATTGAAAATGTTAAAACATAAAAGTAATCTATTATTTATACACGTCCTATAGTTTCCGATATTACTTATTATTTATGCCATTTAATGCGAAATTAAGTCTGAAAGCAAATGACAAAGCACGCGACTTGTTTTATAAATATTACAGTAGAACGCACTGTGAATCATTGGCAGCGTCAAGCAGAATGTTGTACAAAGGGGGGAATGCCGCTGCATTTTATTTAGCGGAAGCACTTAGTTCTATTTCGGTTAACGGCGGATGGGAAGCGCACAACGCGAATATAAACAAATCATAAGGCCAGTAAAGCGGTTTATTACTATCTTACGATGATGTTACGCTGATTATTATTGGTTTTAATTAGCTTTAACCTCTAGAATCGCGGTGTACTTCGTCGGCGATGGCATGATGAGTTGGGATTCCATTTTGAAGGACTTGATGGAGTCTGCTCAGAACAGGGTAACATGGAAAAAGTGAGCAGTGGGACACAACGGGCTCTATATAAACCCTACCTTTTTCTCAAACATGCAATGAAATGTTGGCGTTATTTTAGTTTTTTTGATGATGATGATGATGATGATGATGATCCGTGATGATGAAGATTTTGCAGAGTTTATACCTACCTCTAGAAGCAACTTCGCTTAATAGTACATTACTACAGAGGCCGTGAAAAGGGGTTGCCAGCCTCGTAACTATCCGGCCTCGCTCATCACTCGGCGAAGTTGCTTCTAGAGGTATACATTCTGCATAAACCAACACAGTATTGTTATACCGTTTCCTTAACAATGGCCTATATTGGCACACGCATCGATCAAGGTGGAGAAGAGGCATAAAGAAGCGTGAATCAATCATTCTACATATTTAACCAACGTTTTCAGCACAAATTATATATTTATTTGCGTATTCACCTAACCTTTTCGACCAATGTTCCTATCTCTATAGGAAGGCATTAGATATAAGTATTAACGAGGTTCGTTATATTATAATATCATATTTCTTGGAGCATATATTTTGTGATGATGTCTGTTGAACTATGTTCTTCGTCTCTTCAGTCCAATATTTTATTTAACTTTCTTGCCACGCACACGGTTTAACATTCAAAGCTATTAACTGATATTTTTTTAAGGTATTACATATGCATACTAATATTTAAAATACTTAGTTTATTTCATTGTTTTTTGTTTGTAACGCTTTCACGGTTAAACCGCTGCACGAATTTAAATCAAATTGCTACGGATATCTCCGTATTTTTGCAAATTTGCTTCAACCCGGGGAAGGTTAAATGGTATTTTTATCCCGGAAAATTAAACAGTTTTCGAGGGAATAGCGATAAAAACCTCGTACGCGAATGGAGTCGCGGGCAACAGGTAGTCTTATCATAATTAAGATTGTAAGCCGCCGGCATATACGGTGGGGAAAATGGAAAATTATTTATTTTTTGTACAAAGATCGAGATAGCAAAAGAATGGAACACGCTCTCATTATTTTTTGTGCTCAACTACATGCGCTCCAAGTGGCCCCGCGACTTTATTACCTATAACATTCGTTTATAAACGAATTTTTTTTCAAAACCTCGTCGTATATTTTTTAGACTTACCTATCTATGATAAAAAAGACTAAGATTATATTAGATTTGTAGTCTTAAGTAAGACACAAGACTTGTTAGAATCGCAAGTAGACGCGTGATGCGAGAAATACCTAATTGGCGTTGCGATTAAGAATCGTATATACTATAATCTTAATCGTATATATTTAGAAAGGTACGTTAAAACTTTAGACATAACTGTGTGACTACGATTTTTGTGACTTACTTATTAATAAATATCTTATCTTTATCTCTAAATAATGAAACATGACCTTTGAGATTGCCAAAGAAACTTTCAACTTGAGTATCCCCTTCATACATCACATCGTCAACGTATAGTACGTAGGTATTTGAATGCAAACTCGAACGAAATACACGTCCACTGTGAAACCAACCAAGAATACTTTACCAAAAGCTCCGCCGTTACTCATAAAGGTCTCTCAATAAATATTCAATTCGATGAATTTCTCAGGATCCCAGTCTCGAGATCCTTTGTCGTCGGTCTCGTTTCGCGTCGCGAACCGAATAGGAGTGGAGAGAGTGCCGTTCGAATTTCAATAAAAGTAGCTGAGGAATAAATTGTCGGCCGAGGGGCAGAGATATTGTGCCCCGGTACCAGCTGACGCCACGGCGCAGACCAAATAATTACCGATATTAATTGAAGTACCTTTAGATTTATCGGGCGTGCTTTATAGGTATTTTTTACCACTGACGCAAAAATATGGGCGATATAAGTTTAACGCGTAAAAAAGTGTGTATATATGTATCTAGGTATGTATTTGTGGGGTGTTCCTCGGAATCAATAATAACGTTTGTCGTAACGCTTCGGTGGTCCGAATAATTGATTGTCCTTAACTGGTTTGCTGAGTCAGACTACTTTTTAAGCGTTCCAAAAATACCTGAGGTTAGGTTAGGTTAGGGTTGTGTTATAACATCACTTGCACTTAAGGGTCCTGAGCTGGAAGGCCTCCGAGTGTTCCGGAGCGCCTTTAATGGAAAAGGGGGAAAAAACCCTGTTAAAGACGGGCCCGCAAGGTCAAACGCTGATAGACGAGTTAGCGGATGGACCACTCCGGCGACCTCGTCCAAGGTGGGAGAAGGAACACCTCATGGGTTTTAGTCGGTGTGAGTCCGACATAACCACTCGGCCCCCCCAGGTCGATTGATAACCATAATGGATTTCCCCTGAGAGAAAAAAAAGGGTTTTATTTGTGTTATATACGTAGCAACACTGAAAAGATTTAAAATCCAGGCGGAATTGACTTTAGGATAAACGAAAATTCGGACAAACGATGCATTAAGACAAATTACGTTTAGGGATTCCTATACAGACCCTTAATTGTGTAACCTTGAGTGTGTGTTTATAGAAAGCTAGTCTAGTAGTTAATCAGGATACAACAATAGAAATAAGCTTTATTGAACATCACACAAAGAAAATAAGGATAAGCTTGGTTTCATAAAAATCGGTGTGGCGGTTTACGAGATATCAGCCCTGAAAATAGTGGTCTCCATTATTTCGGGTTTTTTTTTAGCTGTTTAATAGTTAATATAGTAATTGCAAGCGCACTTTAAAGATAATTAAATGATAACAAGCATATAAAAATATCTGGGAGGCAATTTAAGCAGACAACCGATGCCACTCGCCGCGTGATAAATCGCAGTGGTATCGGAGTATGACGGAATTGGTCGAAACTCGAGATCAGGTGAAAATCGACGTCAGAAACTTGAGCACGTCTAACCGTTATAGCCATTTGACTTGACACCGTGAAATAGGACTTGGATGTTCTCGCCGTGGTCTAAATTAATCTCAGCTATTTCATGATGCCCGCGGATCATAAATTTGACGTTAAAAGAATATTGTGATACTGTTCAAGTTTGCCGATCGAAAAGTTATACCTACACATGACTTGACAAAAGACTTTCAAAATAACAACGAATTCCACTTGCATTCGAGAGACTCAACAGTACGACACGTCGAACAACTTTCAACAACAAATATACGTGAGGACGAAGACAAAACGTTAGTTCGTAATTAGTTTCCGCCATTTAGAAACCATATAATGCTAAGCGTGAGTGAAAACGTAGCGAAGACGTGTGCCGATGTACTCAACCTAGTGTAAAAGTTTTAATTAGGTATTTCATGGTACAAGAATCCGCAGAGTATGATACTCGAGAACTTTCCCGGGTCTCTTGAGCCGCGGATTCAATAAATTCGGCCTGACAACAAGCTGACCGAACTTGTTTTCATCAAAAATAAGGGGCTCTGTTCTTCTCGGTGAAACTATATTGCTTTTGACGTGACGTATTGTCTACGTTACGATAGGTCTTATTTACTTGACAGTGATGGTGGTCGAGTTAAAAACAATATCATAACATGTCAAAGGTGATTTAACGCACAGAATAAAGACCAAGTCATCTAATTCAGTATTGTCATTTTGATTACAATCTAATAGTACGAGTCTTATTTAATTATTCTGTACGCGAAAGTTTTGAATTATGTGACAGTTCAATTTATTACTTCAGATAGCTAATCAAACATAACAATAATCTTACTAAAACCCTAATCATATAATTCCTTTTAAACATATACCGACGTACAAGACATTTAGGAGACAATTAACTCGTTTCTTTTTCTAACTTGTATCATTTTCCAACTCAGTGCGTCCGATATCATTGATTGAATTTTACAGGCAACTTGCCGGTCGATTCAACAGTGGCAAGGCCTTGGAAAATTTACCTATCAATTTTGCTAAGGTCATCCAAGGTCAAAATGCCTTGTACATGATTATCTAAACCAACTAGCTTTACAATTTCACGGACGAATTATTACCGTCGAGTTAAAGATGTCCCGTCAGAGCGTACCAACAACATTTTAGGGCGTGCTACGTGGATTCTTACCCCCTTACTAATAAACGTTGAGTAACGGTGGTATAGCTATACAATGTTTTGTCCTTATCTGTCATTGTGACATTTGGATTTGACAGATAAGGTCAAAACATTGTATAGCTATACCACCGTTACTCAACGTTTATTAGTAAGGGGGTTAATTTGGTTGCGGAAAACTAGCTTGTTTGAAGAAGAATTTTAAAGAGAATAAGACCTCTGTTAAATATTTTTATAATGGATTATTATATTAAGGGTAGAAGAATTTGGACTCACGTGCCGTCATCTGTCTTGCGGTGTCAGTATCGCGGACACCTCATCGAGAACCCACTTTACCTGAGTTTGACAGATTCGTTATAGAATAAGTGAAAAGGATACATTTCTTGGAAGAAGTCTAGAGTTGGCGGCTGAAGGATGTCTAACGCCGATAATACCTGCAAACAAAAAACTAAGTTCAGAGAAAAAAAAGTTACTTAAATTTAATACACAGTTTTGAGCTCTGCGCTGCGGGGCCTGCGGGTCTATTTTAGTAGTCGTATTTAATCGATGTGGATAAACGTGGATAAAACATCTGTCACTTTGAGACCAAATTGTAAGTGCGAGAGTGACAGATGCTTTATCCACCGCGACAAAGGCAACCATAATACAGGCTACTCTAATATCAATTGCATATTTCAGGTCGCATTCTGTCACTAAATTTCCTCTCTTTCTTTCCTTGCCCGTGGAATTCGCAACCGATAAAGTTCTATCCTACTCTGTAAACCATATTGCTTTTTACATTTTATCGTTTTTTAAACGTTAAGATAGCTCTTATATACTTGACAGTAATGGCGGCCGAGTTAAAAACAATACGATGACATATCAAAAGCAATATGGTTTTACCGAGTAGAATATAATGCCCGTGGGCCAAATGCAGGGTTCCGTAAATTTTAAAGGCCAGTAGAAATACCGGGACACTAATGAATTCGCTCAACTCCGTTCACTCTACACTAGGGAATGCAATTTAACCGGTTATTAACCGTTTTTGTATGAAAATAACCGGTTAAAAGCGGTTATAACCGGTTATTTGCATTCCCTACTCTACACCCAGTATAGTTCAACAACATGAACCTCTTTCAGGTTTGATTGGATTACGGCACATTATTTAATTAAACTAATTGTGCGTCGTAGTGAAACATATGAAACCGAAAGCCGACATAAATTATAAAATTACGCAATTCGAAAACGCGTGTTTACGCACGTCTGCCATCAGCCGTATTATTATCAAGTTAGCATTAAATAATGCATATTTTTTGCAATCTAATACAGCATAATATTTTTTAACGACACGCTAGCCTAGTTGTTAACCCCAACCTAACCTTGGTTAACCTTGGTTGGTTTGTTGGTCTGCCTGCCTACAAACCTAGCGGTCCCGGGTTCAAATCCCGGTAAGGGCAGATATTTGTGTGATAAGCGCGAGTATTTGTTCCTGAGTCTTGGATGTTTTCTATGTACCTATTTAAGTATGTATTTCTCTATACACCGTGCCCGGGACGGACCCGAAGGATTTTAACCATCGATTCTAGACCCTATTTGGAGTATATAATCTGGTATAACATGTAGTCCAATAACGCGTAATTACCGAGATTTCCATTATTTTAAAAACAATTCAATAGTTACTTTAATTTGAACTTTGTCACCTTAACCTAAAGCATTATTTACTAAGGAAGATTCATGTTGTAAGTAGCAATATCATCAACGTACAACATAAATTTATTTAATTAACTATGGAATTGTTTTTTATATAATAAAAATCTCGGAAATTATGCGATATTGGACTACATGTTACACCACATTATATACTCCACGGATACGTTCCGGGCACGGTGTATAAGTAAGGTTATCATTGTCTAGTACATGCCTAGAGCTTAGTTTGGGACTAAGTCAATTTGTGTGATTCTCGTATTGTCCCCTGGGGGCCTAATATGGCTGCGTTTATCGCGTGACAAAATGTGGATAAAGCATCCGTCACTCTCGTAAACTTACGAGAGTGACGGATGTTTTATCCACATTAATACACATACTAGGCCCGCTGATGTTTATTATTATATAATTAATCATAAAATTGCAAAAATGTGATCAAAAATATATGATGAAATGTCAAAATGTGTTATGATTAACGTAAATCCGGTTTGTGTATGTGTATACGCTAAGCCGGCGGGCGACGCATGGCGCGACACGTTATTAACGTACGTCACTCGCGTTATGGACATAATGCTTGCTATCGGATCCAATTCCCCCCATTTGAATGCAAATCCTGTGTTTATACGCGGCGACAAATGCATACGGCGCAAACAAAGCAACGTTCGATAAAACTCAATTGAAAATGATAAAATTGATAAAAGGATTTTTTTGAAGGTGTTCCGATAAAAATCCTGCGTAAGTATAGAGGTTTCGAAAGCATACAATTTTTTGTGAATTATTTACAGATAAAATCAGTAAAAAAATTGCTGCCAATCGCTAAAGAGCTTAAACGCTAGATGTTCTTTTGTAAGTCACAGCTAAATAGTGCTACGTAACGCGGTTACAAACAAAATGACGTCATGCCTGCCCGCCTGTCTAAAGCAAATACTGATTATACCAATAAAATAATAATAATAAAATAGATTGTTTTTAGATACACCTCTATAAGCATTTTTTTAGGGTTCCGTACCTTAAAAGAAAAAAAAAGGAACCCTTATAAGATCACTTCGTTGTCCATCTGTCCGTGTCTGTCTGTATGTCAAGACCCTTTAACTCGGGAAACCGACAAGGTATCAAGATTAAATTCAAACCATATACTCCGGTCTACAGTCCCTTGAAGTTGTGAAATCAAACTTCTACATTTACGTAAAAAAAGATACGGCCCTTTATGTCGCCAAAAACGTGTATTTCGACACTCTCGAGGGAATCAAAATGTAAAGGGCATTTCCCATTGACCTAGAACTATGAAATTAGGCAAGTAACACCGTCTTTTACTACGAGTATAGGAAAAAAATCTGAAATCTGTAAATTTTTTGTTAAATCACAAAAAAAACAGGGTCTTTATGCAAGGAAAGGCGGTACAAATTTTGAATCGAGTAAACCATGTCATGTGCGGAACCCTCGGTGGGCGATTCCGACTCGCGCTTGTCCGGTTTTTTTTTCAGAGCACCTTTTAGTTCCTGTTGTCATTTGAATGCAAATCCTGTGTTTGTACCCGGCGACAAATGCATACGCCGCAAACAAAGCAACGTTCGATAAAACTCGTGGAAAATGAATAAATTACACGATGCAACGTAATTGCACTGTTAGTGGTATTTATTGAATTTCTTTAATCGCTTTTCGTGAATAAATAATGCGTAATTTTAATTGAAAACCGGAACGAACCTCGGCACTGTGTGATTTGATTGTCTGGTCAATATCCAAATAATATCCAAATTATGTTGTGGGACGTACCCACGAGTACAACGTGGACCAGTAAATAATATGTATGTACAGTCAAAAGCACTAATCTATACGGTCATCGCGCTAAATATATGTAAACATAGACCTTATTATAGTGGCATAGGGGCGTTGAATATACCTCAGTGTTTATTTTATTAAATTGTCAAAAATAATTATAAACAGCAGCCAATTCCGTAACTGCTGTTTGGTGGTGGGTTAAGGATAACATGGTGGTATCGATCCGGCGGGACCCTGCATAAGGCCACTAAATTATACTGCAAATTGTTGCAACTGTCGCATATACATATATGATCATGATTATTTTTCACAGCTTGTAACATGTGACAGATGAGAAAAATCATTTTTTGAATAGCTATACAAATAAGAAAGATTGGTCCTGTTTCTAGCAAACATCATATAACATGGAGTTTATATGGCCGAATGGCACAGTGCATATCGGATCTCTCTGCCTAATTTGAAGGTTAAAATGCTTGTATCATCCGTATTTCTTGGCCGATTTTAATTTTAATTTCATTTTTGGTACTTTTTTTACGGTATTTTCGTATTTTGTTGAGAAATGCTATTTTACGTAACACCTGGCCATAATGTGAGTTTTATCGCACGCTGCGCTCACGGTAAAACTCGCATTGTGGCCAGGTGAAGACGTAAAATTGTGTACTCATCACGGGCAGTAAAAAAGAAAGCCCTCTATCGCATATTTACAACCCTCGCCTACGGCTCGGGTCTCAAATACCTGCGATTTCGGGCTTTCTTTCTTTTACAGCCCTTGTTAAGTAATGTACTATTAAAAAATACATCCATATTCCCTATTGTTCTCTCCATAATGTCATTATACTCACGTTTTCATGTTTGAAGAAGCACAGCATTTTGAGTTCGCGGAAGACACGCTTGGAGGAGACGAGCGACTGGAAAACGTTCGGCAGCTTTTTGAGCGCCACGCGCCGGCCGTCGCGCGGGTCCGTCACCGCCCTGTCGACAACACGACATGTTAGTTACGACAATCTTTAGACCAGGTTACAGGTAAGGTTATAGGTTAGAGTGGGTTAATTTTCTGCAGCTCGACGAGTTAATGTTTGCGCCTTTTCTGCGTGCTGGGTATTGATTCTCTCAAAAGCAAAGGTGAGCGAATGCAGGAATGAAGTCCAAGCGGCGAGTTTAAGTAGTCCCGTCAGAGCGAGCAAAACACATATTAGCGCGTTCATCAATTAGGCAGCCTTATACGTTCGAGAAGCCATGCTGCCAAATTGAATACACGCGCTGAAATGTGTTTTGTTCGCTTTGACGGGACTACTTAAACTCGCCGCTTGGACATCACTCCTGCGTTCGCTCACCTTTGCTTTTGAGAGAATCAATACCCTGAAACCAGCACTGGCACTGGCAATAGCACTACTCTTGCCAACCCTGTTCTACCAGGAAGCCTAGCAGACCCTTGATGTTGCCGACGGCTTCTAGTAGCGACCTCGGTGCCAACTTATTCACTTTAAAGTAATGGCGGCCGATTAAAAAAAAACATTAACACGTCAAAACATGGTTTTACCGTGTTGAAAAGAGGCCCAGGGCAATGTTTCTAAAGCAGCTTAAATTATAATCGAATTACCTATAGGAGTGGATAGTGGATTACCATACGACATCGTATTCGGTCGGAAAAGTTCGCATTTATTTAAAATTCTCTGTCAGCTTCAGCACCAGTACAGTCGGAATTATAAGTAGCTGCACACTTTTGTACCTTGTCGCTTTAACGCCTTTGACGTATTGGTAGAGTAGTTCAAACATGATGAACATTAAAGTTGTTAATTTGTTCAGATGCTAAGAGCTTATAATTATTTAAACATATTTAAATAAAATCAATTCGCAAGTCTTATAGAAAATACGAGACATAATTTTACAACTAAAGCGAGTCTTCTATCTACTCGCAAGGCTCACTTACAACAAAATTAACAGTTTATATTCGAAGTAAATATTTCGTTTAGTTAAGTCCAATATAAATCTATATAGGACCAAAAATGAGATTAAACAATGTAGACGAAGTAGGTAGCTATGGTAAAAACAAATTTAAAGTACATTGATGTCATTTAAAATAAATAAATACCCATCAGGGGACAATCTCACACAAATTGACATAGTCCAAAACTAAGCTCTAAGCTTGTACTATCGGTACTAGGCAACGGGAAACTTAGGTACTTATATAGAGAAACAAATACTTATATACATAGACAACACCCAAGACTCACAAACAAATACTCAAGCCCAAGAGATTCAAATTATTAAGCAAGCACATTGTATTATTGTTTTTTCAGACCCCTACGGTGCGCCCCACTACTTAATTTACGTATATTGACGCATCCGCGCAATGTCAATGAGTGGTGTGGCGTACCGTCGTGGATTGAAAAAACTACTGCCCTCAAAAACCAATAAGCAGTATGTCAAATTCAATTGCCAAAACAAATTCAATCCTCTCCGGTTAGCAATGAGGTTGCACTTGCTACAGCAGTTAGGTCTGACATACCGCCATTTGTCTTAACAGGGCAGTATAGGTAATATTAATAGAGCAACTTCGTTACAAAGCAACATTTGCGTGGGTCAGCGATGTTTTAGAAAACATTTTCCAACCGGAGCTTATTTTAGATTTCCTTAAAACTTTGCATTGGAGGTTCTTTGCTATCGCTCCGGACCGGACGCCGGCAGAAACTTGGGAATTGTATTCAAAAACATTACCATAATTTTACCGTTAGCAAAACGTAAAGAACGCCAGTTATATTCGCAATTGGATAAAGGATGTTTTGTAACTTACCTACTTGGTTTTTACGGCAAAAACCTACGTGTATTTAATACAATAGTATAAATTTCCGTCGACTCTGTAAATAGAAAACCCAAGAAAAAACCCTACCTTGATGTTAAACTCGATAACGGTAAACACGCAAACATATCCCGCGACGTCAAGAAATAGATATAGCAACGTCTACCGCGCAATCACAACGATCTGAGCATCTATTCAATTCTATATTGTATTCGCCCATCTTGCTTCAATATTATCGTAATTGTTGAAATCAAGAGCCGCCATAATGTCAACAATATACAGGGTGTCCTATAATTGACACGTAACCCTGACACCGGAGATAGCCCACCGCTAGACCTACCAAACCAGCCTAACATGACCTCAGTAAAAGTTCCACGGTTTTCGAGATATTGCCAATAATGATAATTAGTTTCGTATGAAAATTATTACCAAAACAAAAAATAATTAGAAATAAAAAATATTATTAGGCTGGTTTGGTAGGTCTAGGGTTGGGCTATCTCCGGTGTCAGGGTTACGTGTCAATTATGGGACACCCTGTATACTTAATTGGTACCTACTATCCAGATAGGCTTAAACAAAACGGAATAAAGGCCCCATTTGACAATCAACACGTGAATCCGATAGCCCTAACCTAAAACAACAATGACAGGTCACTGTTGAAAATATAGCCTTGTGTGTATATCGTGTACCATCCAGGAATTTAAATGTTTAGCAGTTTAACATAATACGTAAATTAGCCGTGCTATGCATTTCCCGACGTGACAAGACTAATGACACGTGGAAAATATACAACCCGGCAAAATTACACTAGAACAGTATTTTTCAATTTATTATTCTCCCGTATCGGGATCTGATTTTACGACGGGGAGGTGAAGTTTGCCAAGCAATCCTGTGCGAACTACCTACTTCAAGAATATCAAGTGCATGTCAGAATATCAGTGGAAAAAGAAGGTACCTATAGTTTGAAGTCAGTTTAGTGCTAAGGCCCTACTTTGAAAATCAAAGTTCGAAGTAACGTTACACAGATACTGACGCTAAATTTATAAAACTCCTATTATTGTGTCGGGGATTAAATAGTTGGAAACGTTTCTCGAAACTTTTGTGACTCATTTCTCTATGAAACTTATGTTTAAAGTAGCGACATAAAAAAAAGACAGTAACACCGCTGGCATGTGAAACAGTATGGGGTCCAGCACTCTAATGATATTAAAATTCCCCTTAATGAATCCCTGAAAGCCTGATAAAAATAAAAATAGAGTTAAAAGCCTCTAGAATGACCTGCTACCAACACGACGTGAATAACTCAAAGCACAAAAGAGACGAGTTCCAATATATTTTATTTAAGATAGCTGGTGCCCGCGACTCCGTCAATAGAATTTGCGAACTATGTAATCAAAACCAAACGAACCAATTCACCACGATTACTCGATAATCACGTACCTACTTTTAAAGATCAAGTGATGTCTATGGATCGATTTATACACTAAATCATTATTTTCATATTAAGTTTAAGATGAAATAAGTATTCATTATACGTTATTTTTAATAAAAACACGCTTGGTGAATATTTGAGGTTATGTGTCAAGCAGTCCTAATTTGTTTACATAGTTAGCAAATTCTATTGACGGCGACTTTATGTATGTCCTTACTCGGTGTTTAAACGATCTTCATACCAAATTTTATCGAAATTAGTTCAGTGGTTTAGCCGTGAAAGTGTATCAGACGGAACAACCGATAGAGTTGCTTTCTCATTTATAATATTAGTATGGATTACAGTTAAGAAAGTAATAGTCAGACACAAGATTTGTAGTTAAAATATTTTGTTATTATTATTTAATTTAGGAGTAGTTGTTAGAATTTACATAGAAGTTTATAAAAATCAGTGTAATATTCAAAGCTCTATCGTGTCAGTACAGTTGTAGTATTGAGTACGTAACAGCGTGTCATTAATTTAAAATAAAAAAGGAATCATTGAACAAACCGACTGGATAATGGATGAAACACGTTAACCTTTATGAAACCAAAAGGAACGATTACTTTATCATAAGCTCTGTTACGATAAGCAAAATATATTAAATAACTTTATAACGTACTTATAAAGCAAAACACTTTTAAAAGTATTTAAATAAAATTTTACGCACCTATTAGGTACCTACACAAACGAATTTCTAATGCAAAAAGAGAGCGGAAGAGAGAGAACTTTTTTTTTATGACTCAATACTAAGAAGTATTTATATAACTAACCGTTGCCCGCGACTCTTGCCCGCGTAGAAGTCGTTTATCGCTATTCCCTCGGAAACGGACTTTTTGGGATAAAAAGTATCTTATGCCCTTCCACGGGACTAAAGCTAAATCCATACCAAATTTCATCGAAATCGGTTGAGCGGTTTAGCCGTGAAAGCGTAAAAAAACAGACAGACAAAGTTACGTTGACATTTTATGATACTAGTATAGGTTGAAATTATTAAAGTAGGTGGTAATGTAAAAAAAAAAAGTGTGAAATTCAAAACATTCGCTCTATAAGATTGATGACTACTACTATACTACTACTACTACTTATAACGTTATTATAAATACATAAGTATATGCTGAACAGCACAATAACTGCATTATATTAATAACAAAAAATGTGTTTGTATGAAAAACATGTCAGAAAAGACCAGTTTTAACTAGTTAGCGCATTGAGATACTACTTATATACTTTTTGAAGTCAGTTAATAAGTAAAATAAAAAAAAAACAGGAGACAATCTCATGCACGAGTTGACCTAGTTCTAACTTAAGTTCTAGGCTAGCATTATGGGCATAAGATAGCGATTAACATACTTATAAAGAGACATGGATATTTAAATACATCCAAGACTCACTAACAAATACTAATTCCATAAGGAGCCTTTTGTCTTTGGAGTGTATGTTTGTATATTTCTTTGGCGCGCTCAGCAGCCTAAACAGTTCAATGGATTTTAACATTTGAGGTGTCGTTAGAGTCGCGTTGATTGTAGGAGTGACATAGAATCATAATATTGCAATCAGAGTAATGAAACGAATTTAAAAAAAAAGAAATATTAGGGTGTTTATTTTTTCAAACTTTGCAATTTTTAATGAATTTGCTCGCATCTTGCTCCTATTTATCTAAAAGACTATTAATCAAAATTGTAATAAAATTTGTTGGTATTCTGACTATGTTTTGAATATTTTTTATGACTATGCAATTCTCCAAAGCTGCAACCGGCAGAATTAGTGTTTGACATAAGTTGACGGAAAGTTAGTTATTGTTTGTTGTTTTTGGAAAAATAATAAACATTGAAAATCTGTTATAGCATAAGCGGTAATTCGTGCAACCTCTGTTGACTTTCAGCTTGACACTAGACATTTTTAATTTTTACATTTTAAATTACATCATTTTTGAAACACCTTAACATAGATACACCTAGGCGGCAATATCAAAAAGTCTGGTTTATACAGCTAACTTTTTAATATTAACTCAGCCCTACTAGAATGTAGTTATGTTCCTCGAAACCGTAAACTCGCAGAGCAGTTATTCGGAATGTCTCCATACAAGAATCACCTGCACGCGAACATGTGGATCGACGTGTTCGATTCGGCATGTCCATGTATTGCAAACAATAGCAGGAAACAGTTAAAATCGCATGCAATAAGCTAACGGTGAATTTAACAACTTTATCATATTAAGAGTCAAATAATATCTTTATGTTAAAACAATAGTGTTTTCTCACAATGGACAATATCGTTGCATGTTCATGTCTCGATTTGTGGGAATATTAAAAAAAAAACCGGACAAGTGCAAATCGGACTCGCCCACCGAGGGTTCCGCACGTGACACGGTTAACTCAATTCAAATTTTGCACCGCCTTTCTTTGCATAAAGACCCTGTTTTTTTTTGTGATTTAATTAAAAATGTACATTTCAGATTCAGATTTTTCCCTATACTTGTAGTAAAAGACAGTGTTACTTGTCAAATTTCATAGTTCTAAGTCAACGGGAAGTACCCTATACATTTTGATTCCCTCCCACGGAACGGAACTCCGCATAACCATGGCACACGTTACACGCCCACTTGGCACTTCTACTGTTTTTTCTGTTCTGTGGATTATACCAACTGTCTGTCAATATTACTCGTATTATGATATTTTAAAACGTGTAATGTGATTATTGTGATTATGACTTTTTCTTAATAAGCACAGCCTGTGCGCTTGTTCTAAATAAATTATACAGTGTAACATCATTCTCATGTAAGTGAATTTTGTAAAATTCTTTACGAGAATAAAGTTCTTAAACCATAAAACACAAAACTTGAAAACGTTAAAATTTGAATAACAAAAACCACGGGGCGCCATAATTACCAATCATTAACAGTAAACATACAGATAATTTAAAGAGATGGTTATAAAGCGGTTAATTGACCAGCTCCGATATTATGGGAGACACAAGTATAATTACCGGTAGGTAGTTGTGGCCGATTGTGTGTGTTTAACGTGCCCTTAGCCACGCGATGTTAGTGGACCGTGACGGTGTGCAGTTCACATTGCCCACACCCTCGCATGGCTGCCTGTTCTACACTTCAGAAGAAAAAGGCAGTATAACACTGCCCTTCTAAATAAAAAGGACGCATGCGCAATTTGATAGTCAAAGCAAATTTAATCCCCTATCTTCAGAAATAAGGTCACTTATACAAACGAGGTTTATGAGACATACGCCCTTTTTTCTAAGGAGGGCAGAACAGTAAGTCCTAATGTATATACGGCCTTTTAGCTTTGGACGATAGTATTGCGCTCTCGTGTGTAACTATTCAACGAAACTACTAAAGTAGCCACTTTACTAGTGATTTTAGGCATTGCAATTGGAGATTGAACAGGCTCGGTGGTTAAAGTTTTGGCAGCGATACGTTCAGTAAATAAACTCGTTTGTTTTTAGGAAATAATGCCGCCCTGCGGTATAGCGTGACTAGAGGCTATGGTATCCGGTTCTCGACATGTGTACTGCATTCGTAGGAGTTCATACAATAGGCAAGTTATAAGTAAAAGTAGAATAGAAATTGTAATAAGTAATATCTGTAGGTATCAGCTGTGCGAACTATTATGACGCAACTGTGGCAGCCTTATTAATTCCACTTGAGAAATTCGTGTCTGTTTCTGAAACAAAATGGGTTCGCATTATCTTGAACCTCAACTTGAAAAGGTAATCGAATTTTTGCATAAAAGTAATATGTTTTAAAGGTTATCTATCTTTAAATGTAACTATTTAATAGATAACAACCGTCTTATATCTCGCAACCGGCTCAACCGATTTTTATGAAGCCCAATAACCATCATCCCGATTAAATTACTTTCTTTACAAAAACGCGTCCAGCTACAACGCCACAGACAGATACACAGACACACATACAAAAATATACATATAAGTACACAGATTTTTATCCCACTTTTTTGTCGTCGGTTAAAAGCTCATTTCATCATAAATTCCTCGCTATCAGGTACGCAGTCGCGCTTCAATCGAGAACTTGGACCGCGTAAGTTAACCGTGTCAAGATACGGCAGCACAGTATGAGATTATGCCTTAGTTGCGGACATGTGTTTTTATGATTTCATTTGATGAATATGATTAAATAATACAACTTTGGGGAAGAAACTATATTTCTATTTCGCTTGATTATGAAGTTAATAAGAATCTTTGGAAATCTCTATGGAAACCATAGAACCTCGATATCTCATTTCCAATTCCCTTGTTAGCTATGAGCTTAATAAATTATGTTAACATTTAAAATTGATTATGACCTGTTTTTAAAATAAATAAAAAATATAGATTACAGGCCGCAAAAAATGCAAATTTTTCAAAATCCTCATTTTTAATTTTTTTAGCCAACTGTACCATATTGGAGCAATATTTTGAAAGTCTAATAATATTATTGTAATGTCAAGTCTTCTCAAAAAAAAAATCGTGCAAAAATAGTGCAGGACTTTTGAGTTACAGATTGGTCAAATTCCCTTGTCTAGGGTTATCACATAAATACCTAGTTAATATTTTTCGAACTTTAGATTTTTTACAGCTAAATAGTATGAGATCTTAAAATGTTGGCAGTCATAAATAAATCACAATAAGCTGATTTGATATTAAAATAAAGCTATTTTTTACCGACTTCAAAAAAAAGAAGCTTGCTTTGTCCATACAATTTTTTTAACGCTGAAGCCGCTGAATTGATTTAAATGAAATTTAGTGTGGAAAATCCATCCAATAGATCCCTGGGAAGGACTACGTCTCAGAAGGAGGTCAAGTCTCCTTAATGTTAAGTCTCCTTAATAATACTTACTAAATGTATAGAAGGTCGAGCGCCATTCAACATTTTTATGTTGTATCTTCGATGAAGGAAATCACGGGATATTGGGAAGGAGTCCGCCCTCGTCAAGCTAAAGCTAAAACCCAATATCTATACGTGATTTCTGGAGAAGCGGGGGTGAGGCGTCATGGAACCGGCAAAGACCCATGGCGCTACTTTGCCTCAGCAGGAACTGACCCAATCTGCTGGGGGATGTCCTTCCGGGCCTCGACTCGGGGACTTAATGCTAGGGGGGCATGAGGGCGCCAACCCTCATGCTGGTCAGCGAGTGGCAAATGCTGGTACGCTTCAACCTCCGGGCGTATCAATTAAATCGGAAAACTACTATAACAGATCTGTTCCACCGCGCATTGGAGTCTTCCGATCCATACATTTCGCTCAAAACTCCCAAAAAAAAAATAAGGCTTTGATTCTTCCCGAAAAAGTCACGTCTCTGTTAAAACCGTCAATTGTATACATACTTACATACACATAAATACATACTTGAATACATCAGGACTGTTATGCACTTAACCAACTAACCGGCCGTCAAATTAAGTATTAGGTCCTTACCTATGAAATTGGCGTTTTATATGGAGAATTTTATGAAAACGGTGGTTTTCATACATTTAGTTTTGCAGATTATTTAGTAACGTCAAATGCGAACCAAACAAAATTTTGTCAGGAGTATTGGACACTTCTAAGCTATACTATACATATCTTAATTACTTAAAAATAGTTAGCTTCATAAAACTCTGCGTAATTGAAACACTTGAACTCACAGCACATGAAAAGAGTTGAGTTCACACTTTAATTTTAAACACTAAGTAAGAAATTGAACCATATTATTTGTATCTAAAACCTTTGTAACATACTGTATTAATGAAATTTAAAAATAATTTGGAAGTTAAAATTGAAATGAATAAATTTCGTACGAAATAAAACACGTAAAAATAACGCCAATTTCATAGGTATATACGAATACGTTCAAAATTTGAACCTTCCTCTTTATAGAGTTTGTTAATATTTATAATAATAAAGTTACAATTAAAAGACACTAATAGCACAGGAAAAAATATCGAAAATCTGGCTATAATGTTTAACTCTGATGTGACAACCCTATTCCCATAGAAATTTAGTAAATCCTTAGAAATGAAATATCTCCGAAGTCCTGCTATTTGAGCATGTGATTTTTTTTTGTATTGTTAATCACCACAGTGTGCATTTACCTAAAGCTAAAAACATTGCTCCAACATAAAGACAAAGTAGAAAAAAATGATTTTCTAAAAAAACATAAATAACTAAATTACACGTTCTTTCTTTTGCATATAGTTAGATGGTACTATGGCACATTTTGTTGTAAATATTTCACATGGACTTAATGTTTGTTTTAGGAGCGAAAGTTAAAAATCAGTTTTCCACTAAAATCACAAAAACTTAAATTACTCAAAAACTAAGCGAAATAGAAATGTAGTTTCTTCCCCTAAGTTGTATTATTTAATCATATTCATCGAATGAAATCATAAAAACACTTGTCCGCAACTAAGGCATAATCTCATACTGTGGGCAGTTCTCGAGTAGGTAAGAACTAAGAAGTTAAGGAGCGTGTTTACGGCGGCGACGTTGCCCGTAACGTGTCCTCAAATAAAGGGCCAAATGTAGAAGTTTATATTCACAGCCACGGAACACCTGCCCGGGCAAACATGAGTAAATGGATGGCCATACTGAGATAACGCGGGACACCATGCGCCGGAAAACAGTACCGGGGACAATGGGAATAAATTAGTGTAAAACAGAGTATATTTACACATAGTAGCTGAAACTACATGTTTGACAGACAGAGTTTGCTTTTCGGATATTAAAAAGCAAAACAATACACTGTCTTTACTAACTCTGACACGTACACCCGTATTCACAAACGTCACTATGAGGTCTCACATTGCTCACGAACGCACAGAGTGGTTAAAATCGTCTCATAAACAAAAGGTCGGTCAAAAAGGACCAATCACAAAGCTGTATTAAACGCAGTGCGTTTACTCAGTAAAGGATTCCTTAAGTATTTTTCGTGAATACGAGTGTAAGTCTCTTGCAGAGCTAGACTTAATGTTTACTACATTATTCTAAAATAAAAGCAGAGCACCTTGTGTTTAGTAATGGTATGGATGTAATGAATAGTAAGTATAGAAAATGATATAATAGCACGATGTATAGGATGTTTCGTTTCAGCGAGGGTTCATCGGCGGGCGAGCGGCGCCGAAACTTTCGTTTCCGCCCCGTAATCACGTCGCCGCGGGGCACAAAACACACCCTGCCTCATCGGCACTTATTCATCGGTTTTATTCTACACTCGAGCATTTTTTCACCACCACTGTCAATTTACGGTGGAACCGCAGTTGTATCAATCAATCAGACTTATGTTACGACAATATGTCAAACTAAAAACATATAGTAGATGCTATAGGTTATTTTGAACGTAAATCTAAAAGTTTGATGAAAAATGCATTTTCATGAAACTCTAGCCAGTTGATGCAAAAAAAATATGTAACTATTAAGTATAAAACCAGTCGGTTTCGTTTCATATATCAAACGAGACGGGCGCCGGGCGACCGGAGCGCCCAAGGTAAATCCAGAGGGATTTGCTCCCCCCTTGCTAAGCTTGCTATAGAAAGTTTTTTTGCGAATGTACCTATTACAGATACAAAATTTAGTAAGCTAACAGATATCAGATAACAATGTACATTATTATGATGATATAAGAGCTAAGGAATAACTCGCAAATAAGTTTCTCGAAAATCGTAATTCTGAGGCTGGGCAATTCCATGGCAGAGATATGCGAGTAACGCAAGTTACCATTTTCTAGCCTTCGGCTTGTTTTTTTGGTTATATTGCTAAATAGAAGAATTCTTTAGTCTCTATATACGTGTTTAAATTCATATCTAGAAAAATATTAGTATTAAAAGTTTAAAAAAACACGCATTGAAATGGTAACTTTTGTTACATTATCGTGGAATTACCCGGCTAGGTGTTAAGTTAAGCCGAGATTAAGTAAGTATTTAATGCATAGCGGCCTCATGGAGTCGGATTTGTTGTTGGTACAAAATGGAAATGTCAAAGACAGAGGGTAATCTGCTGTTCTACGACACAATGTAGTCATTTCCTCTAAGTGTTCTTGACTAATGCGATTATGAACAATCGCAAACAATCGCATTGAGTGAGAGGGAACTCCGCGTTGACGAGATTTACTTCGTTGAGCCTGTAGTGTGAGATACTTTACGTTATCATCTATTTAGTTTTGATTAAACGTTTATTGCAGTATAAATATAGGTACAACAAGCAATAAAACCACTAGTATAACAAGGTAAGGTTAAATTACCTACAGAAAGAAGATCAGGTAAATTGAACTGCTAATGGGTTAACTTCTGTAGACATTAACCAATGCGGAAGTTTTCGTAACCATAAAGGGAATAGATTGTGAATCCGCCATAAGAAGTTACGGTGAGTCTTTTATCTCAGCGTATCAGGGAGGTATAAATAAGGGGCAGCCTTAGGAGGAACTTCCACGAGAAGGATATACCCGAACAATGGGATCAAGGAACATAAAACAGTAGATGTATTACTTCAGCCCGCATGATCCCAACGTAAATAAAAGTTGTGCGTATTTATTCATATTAAGTTAAGTTTGCGCGAGTTGGATTGTTTTGATAATTTAGACACGTTTTACCAGAGAATTTTAAAAGTGCTCCTCCGGATTTACATAATCTGATCGTTCCTCCGCCTGACACGATTTTGTAACTTCCAGACGCGATTAGCGGGGATCGAAAATTGCATTCGACCGCTAATGTGTCGCGTAGATGGATATCGGATTTTTTATTAGATAGCTTCTTAACCCCCACTTGTCTCCGCCTTAGCTACTTTATAATTATCAGTAACTCGAGTGTTATAAACAAGTCACATCGAACAAACACGGCAATCCTCAAATCAATTCCTATAAAAAACTGAACGCTCCCAACAGCGGAAGGAAATATGAAGCGATGAAAAGCAAAATAACAAATAAATATCGAGTGCTGTTGAATGCGAGTGAAAATTCCGCAAAGAACAATTGAAATCTGTTGGAAAGTGAACCGGAGTAGATAACTAAAACAAATGGAGAAGCAGAGGCCGATGGGAGCCCGCACGGACAAGTGTGTCAATGTCAGCGGTTCGGGCACTTTTTACACGGCATTTTTTGTGAATTACTCGCCGTTCCACCGCCAGATTCACAAACGCTAGGATATGGAAATGCGAAAAGTCGCGCTAGCGTGTATGCCGGGGAATAAACGGCCGTTTTGACTGCTGCAAACGATTGAGACATGTTGTTTTTAGATATCGGACTGATTTCAGTAGCATTGGATAATTTATACCTTAATCGAATATTTATGTTATTCTGAAAACGTTTGAAACAAGTTATTATTGCCTACTATTCTCGGTATAGCTGATAACAGGCTAGGGAAAAAAAAGTTAGTCCCGTCCTTAGGGATGGCGAATGTCGAAAAGGTTACAAAGCGAAGAAAGAATAGAATACAGCTACACGAGAAATGTCACAGTGCGGCCCTTTGCGACGTGCTGGGCCGGTGTCTATTTTAGTTGTTGGTATAGTGTACGGGTATGACTAACACAATTTTATATTTAGACGCACTCAAACCTGGTTGCGCCAGGAAGTCGTTAGATCACCAGTGCTTGACCCAATAAAAGTGAATATGTAGGTTGCTTGAAAGTAATTGAGCTACCCATAAATAATTTCGCTTGGCTCATGGAATATGTAGAGGCGGATATGAGATACCATACCAGCTATGCCGCATGCAGATTGAGTCTTTGCATGCGGCCATCGATATTCCTTTACATAGTTATGACTATTTTGAAAACTTAACAAAATCACACCAATCGATGGTCGGAATAAGCTGTTTATTTAACTAAATTTGCGTCCAAATCGATTCTTTTTCTTACTCTATTTTTATCTGACTCGTGGATTTAACTGGGCTATATTTACACTAATTATTTTTCCGTATACTGATAAATGTCCTGCAATTTTCCGCATACTTATTGCGTTTGTCATATTAACTACATCTAGGGTTTAATTTCATAAACCTGACATGTATAGGTGAGAAGTGAAAATTCGGCATACTTTGCAAAATCCAGTTTCTACATTACATGAGAATTGCCATTTATCACTTTTAGGTTTGTAATATAAGGGCTAGGCAGATCTTAATTTGCTAAATAAACGCCAAGTCTTCGACGCCCGTCCTCATTTCTCGGGGCTTCGTTTTCCAACGAGCCGCCCTATACATACCTAAAGCGATGTTGTACATTGTTACAGCACACATGTTTCGCTACGCTTGTAATGCATTAGAACGAGACATGCGAAACCAAGGTTGACAAGGGGTATTCAGTTACACCGGCCAACAGAACTGTAACAAGTAATGGTGTAAGACAGAAACCAATAGTAAATGCGATAATGTCATACTAATGTAATAAGTGATGTTTTACATATCTGGTCGTTTTCATAATTAGATATTGATGTATTTATTTAATATATACTGTATTTTATATGTATACGTAATTATATTTTTATTTAAGCATATTTATTTTATTTGTGTAGCTACATATATGATGTTTACTTATTATAAGTATTATTTATGGTTATTTAAGTTTAGATTTTTTGATTTATTTACTTTTTGTGCACTTCTTGTTATTTTGCCTATCCTCGTACAGTTTCCTCAATCACAGTCAGGTTAACTGGAAGAGATCCCTTAAAGGGATAAGTTCGCCATTGTACACGTTATCTTGAATTTAAGTAAGTACTTACTTGTTATTGGTTTTATGTGCAATAAAGAGTTTACATACATACATACATAATGCTGAAACTACGACTAGCTCTAAAACAAATTACCGAGTTTGGGATAGCAATTAAAACGGTCGTGAGGCGAAATTACGGCAACTTCGTTTAGTGGCGTATTCTGAAATACAGTGGGCGCTGGTGACTTCAACTGTAACTCGATGAAAAGTTGGATGGCCGCAACAAAATGTTACGTCCGTTACGTCTACTAAATACTGTTTCTGCAGGATATAACTGCATTCAATAACAAACACATCAATGACACTCTTGAAGACGGTTTATTCGTAATTAGTTCCTTTAGCAGTGCCTTTAGTATGAAAATAACGTCATATTTCCTTTAAAAGGTACTGCAAAAAGGAACTATCGCGAATAATCCTTGAAGACCACTTACAAATGGAAAGTCTGCGAAAGACCAGAATTCTCAGAATAAGGGAGCTAAAATTTTATAGGAAATTCTACCCCTATGCAAACCAGTTTAAAATGTGTAAGTATATCTCTGTCTGAGGCATCGTAGCTCTTAAAGTGATGAACCAATTCAGATGTTTTTTTTGTGTTTCGGAAGTTGGTTTAATCGAGCTTGTCCTTAGCTGCATTTCATGAAAATCGGTTGAGTCGTTTATGAGTTATCAGTTCTAGTAGGGTTCGCCATTATATCAGGGTTTTTTTTCTATGTAATAATTACTATAATCATCTGTAAGCTTATTAAGACTCTTACTACTGACGACACGTTAGCCTAGTTGGTAGTGATCCTGCCTACGAAGCTAGTGGTCCCGAGTGCGATGCCCTCGAAATTATCAGGAGTCACCATCAATAGAACTTGTAAATCATGTAAACAGCCTTTTAGGCAACATTTCTTCGTATTTTTTTACACTAGCTCCATCACTACTAATTCCATATGCTATTTCACCACTTGTTATTCTAAGCCTAAACCAGCTGACACATCAACTGTTTGCCTTTACTATAAGTAATTAAACTGATTTTTGCTTGTTTCTTCTACAATTTTTAAACTAATATGTCGGGACTTGAGAATAGTGCAATGTAGTACAGCTAATAACTCCGCCTGTTACCTTTTAAGTGTCAATTATTGATATCTATTTGCTGTGCGTCTAGCAAAAATTTTTAGTTTCGAAATGGGCCCTTCGTTAACTGCACATTTTTTTAGAAATAATCAGTATTCAACATCTGACAAATCTTCCCTGGCCGCTCCTTGGTCACCTTTTTGTCTTTGACAAATACCCGCCCATCTCTACTTCGAATTGAATACAGTAATCCAGTGACTTTGATACTGTGCCTTATTTGGAACGTGATCTGGAAGTAAGATCCTAACATAGCTCGGTCCACGACTTCTGGGCGACTTTTCTTTTAATGCATATGTATGAGTCTTATTTGTATGTTGAAATTGAAGTAAATAACTCTTATTATGCATAACGATTAAGTATGGTATATTATTAGCAATAACAATAATTTCATTGTAAGACTTAAACACCGATTAATTGAGGTGGTGGACCACAAAATCATCAATAAACCAGATGTAACCGAATCCTGATGGTCAGTAAAGGGCCTCGAGACCCTGTCAATTAGAATTGACCCTAATTATGAGGCGAAAATAAAAGTCAAGGAGAATGACGGAACGAGAATACGACAGAGGCCGCGACCTACAACTGTGACGGCATAGTTATTTTTGCGGAATAAGAGACTCATTCGCATATGTAACTAAGTGATTGGATTAAGTATTTAATGTCTCTTTAACTGTGAGTCATAAACACATACTAATGTAGATAATGGGCGCTGAACAACGTAACAGAACGTATAGAGTTAAGTCTTAAATATGTACAAACACTTCTCGGCTGCAGTATACTGATAATCAAGTGAATAAGAAACAGATAACCAATTATTAGTTTAGAATATTCTGAATCACATACTTATGTCATGGTTAGAAGCCTGTCGCAATGACAGACCTGTATCGTAGATGACCACAAGATTACTCTATAGGGTCTTACCCTATCATGAAAGAATCGCTTTACAGCCGTCCTAGCCAAGATGCAAACGCTGTTATCGTTTCTGTTTTCTATCGACTCGAAATGTATGGAGTTGACATACGCGAGCGACGCGATCTGTCATCAGCATGTCAATCCAATACATTAGACGATTACATCGCTAACTTAGCATTATGGCCTGGAGTTTACATTCTAACACAGTTCGCTCGACGTGCAATCTTAACTTGACGCGTTCTGCTGTAAGAATTATCGTCGGTAGGTGCCTCGGATGATCAAGGTCGAAAACATGCAAAGTTACGTAATTACTCGCTAACTGGTCTAGGTAAGCTTGTAATGCGTTCGAGTACAGCTTAGCTTAAAGGAACGGAAAAAAGAGGACGGTATTCATAATGAAATTGGCAACTCGGTCCAATTTTACCGAAAATATGATGCTTTACAATAAGAATAGTGTTATTCCACCTGTCACGCGCGCGCATGTGATAATATCACATATCTTAGTTAACAGAGCAATGATACTATTATTCTGTTGATCCCGCGTTTCTCTAATCGCGACCAGCGACGGTCGTCACCGGCGTGGGCGCACGCGTCACTGTGACGCCGCGCACGCCCATCGCGTCACCGCCAGCTGATCGCGCGGCCACGTGTAAACAAATCATAGTACACTCCCACGCGTGCGCAGCTCTGGATCGCTATTAGTTTGCTTTGTTACGTGTTATAGACATAAGAATAATTATTTAAAAACAACATCACAATACACGGCATTTCTTTTACTTTGGATAAGCCCATCTTGCTTCAAATTGTTAACGTTATTACAGCTTTAACTGTCAAGTGAAAAATAACAGAACATGATTACGGTATCGAAGCATTCCAATTATAAACTTCTACCGGTTAAATGATTGATGGCAGAAATATTACCGTAACATGCAACTTTGTTTAGAGCTGATACATTGAGTTTTTGTATAAGCAAGTTTTTACTACTATAAAAACTTAGCGCTACTACCATGAGAGGTCCTCCCTAGAGACTTTATAGTCTATTTTACTTCCTACTAAAGCCGGCAGTAAACGATATTACCATTAAATATTATTACTAAAGTGGTAGTTACAGTTTAAAACCGGCTAATGTCGGTTTAATTGGCTCCGGGCAAAAATGGCATCATTATAGTTATTTAAGCAGGTCAACTATCGGAGCGGGCGCCGGTGGATATCGGCTGCTTTGACACACTTCGACAGCTGTGGGGTTATTCTCTTACGGTCTGGCCAAGCACGACTTTCACGACCGGTCTTTAAATGTTGGACCATTATAGATCCCTCTAGTATACAGCCAATGTTTAATGTCGACGTAATTTCTTTCTTGTGACTTGACGATGTCATTACGTTACGAGTCAGGGTTGGTATGTAATGCCACCCTGTGCAACGAACCACGGAAAATCCAACACGTGGCCGAGGCCGTCATGCGAAAAAAGCGAGCAAGCTCGATCAAACCAAAGCGTTTCATTTCAAATGAAGCATCATTTTGAGTGACATGAGAACTGGTGACTAGAACTGGCTAAACAACGTAGATGCGAATCTAGTTAGACTACCTACTCTATATTTCAAATATATGTATTATTGAGGAAGGCTAACGACCATGCGGGTTACCTGATTACCACCGCCCATAAACACCAGCAACTAAAGAAGAGTTGTCGGTCCGTGTTGCCGGCCTATTAGGGAAATGAAAGCTCTTTTCTTGAAGGCATCCATGTCATAACTGGTTGGAAATAACGCCGTAGGGAGTTCATTCCAGTTTCACAGGACGAGGCAAAAAGTGCCTAGTGAAACACACGGTAGAAGAACGCCATTCATCAAGGTAATTTTGTTGGAACCTGGCTTTACGACGGATTGACTAAACTCGCTCCCGAATCCCGATATGCGCTAGAGTCGGTCGCCGCGCAATGGGGACTCATGGGCGATAGATCGGGGACCTATCGCTGGCGCTTTGTATTCCCTAAGTAGTGGTCAAAGTGGAGAATCCCGAAAGCTTTCCAGGGGGCTGGGTGCCTTTGATGGAGAATGGCTAAGCGTCTGCTGGACACAGGCCCAATTAGGATTTAAGTTGGAGCGAGTCCAACATTCACTAGCCTCCCCTGGGCTGATAACCTGTTTCACATAATATGGGGGAGTCTGGGTTCGATTGATTTTCATGAGAAAGAGAATAACACCATGCTTACACGTGTGTGTGGTTCTCTAGTTTTATTGGAATATGTAGATATATCCTGTTAGTAAGACGCGCATTCCCACGCCCTAGCTAAACAGGCGAGGAAATCTGTGTTTGATTGACCCATTAGCGTCGAGATTAACGTAATTAGGATCAGAACCGGTGTTGAAACTTGAACGAAACTTATTGCCTCTATAGCTGCTACTAACATGGCCGTTCGCGAACGAAATTCTATTCAGTCTGATGGGGTTCAATATATAAAATATAAAATAAGTCATCAAACTCAGTGTTTTTACAAACTTTTGTCAAATCTTGCAAGTTAAATTTGACCCACTACCCGTCAACGGAAAGGGCTGAAATTTGGACCACGTATGTAAACCCGATGACAATGCAATATTAGGGTATCTAAGAGCTGATATGATGATGGAGTCGAAAGGTGGCGACAAGATCTCCGCTATACTTGACGTAGACCCACCGTGTAACTCACCGTGTGACTCATTGGCTCGGTCTTATTAAGCAGATAAAGATTTTGCAAAAAAAAAAGTACAGTCGGCAACAAAAGCTTGTCCCAAAATTAAATTTTTGACAGAAACTCATTATTATCTTGAATCGAATCTGCAAGATAAAGAAAAGGATGAGTCGAAACGTTAATTAAACCATATTAACCCGACTCGACAGAGCGGAAATGTTTATAGGTAGTTCGCAGGTATTATAGATACAATTAAATCACCCCAGCCTTGCGTTTCATATGTATAATGTAGGTATCTACTCGTAAGCACGTGAAAATGGATGACAATCTATACAACATTTGATCTCTCGGAAGCACACGTCAGTTTATTAATGCGTTCTTGTGTTAACATTACCTGCACTACATCCAAAGACCGTAATTGTCAAGTGTTGAATACTAGACTCAAGTGGTCCCGAACAAGTGCGTTGCTCTGTGATTGCTCCTTGGCTAAGTGCTGTAGAATTTCCAGCAATGCCAACGGAGCCAGCAGCGCCGATGTTGGCAGCCGCCGGCACTACTGGCACGCCATAGCGCAGTATCGGCAAAATTGTCTATTAACGGGGGCACAGACCGCGGGCATCACATTTGCATACAACCGACACGCTATTACCAACTATTACGTGCCATATGTGGATTGCATGTATTAAGTTCGTATTTTAGCGTGTTTTTTGTGCGAGGTTTTGACGTATTAGTGTCAATACCTGAATCATAAACCGATCGAATGGTTCCATACATTTACAGTTACAAACACGTTTATAGCTTAATTGGTTGTTGGAACCACAAATTAAGTCTCGACCGTTTAAGTCACAGTTGACAAACGAGTTGACGAGAGAGAGTAGGTAACAGAATTGATGTTGAATTATTCGTAATTAATTAATCAAATTTGGATTTGTTGTGACAAAATAGCAACGTCATTGACCGATGTGGCGATTGAAATGTGTAAAGTAAATGGAGCAAGTAACGCAAGAAGGACGGCGCACCTGCCCGGCGCGGCGGCCGCCTCGCCTCGGCTCATCCGACACACCTGCGCCTCGCCCGATAATTCACGAGAAAAAAACATTCCATTAGCACAACTATGAGCAATCCGCTGAGCGATGTCAGGTACGTGTAAATGGAAGAAATATCGCGATGCTAGAAATATCACCCCGTCGCAGAATAGCAACACAATTTCATGCCACATTTTAGGCAAAGCGGGTGAATAAATTGTGCGAACGCCTATCCAGAGAATTTCCCGGACGTATTTCATAATCAAAATCATATTTCAGAGGCGGAAGGCGGCTGTGGCGTCCGGGAGAGGCGAGGAGACACGCCTAGAGGAAGAAATATGGCAGCGCGAAGGTACGGCGGCGAGCTACGCAACCGAGATATCAGGCATCTTCAGGCGCCGGGCCTTCGCGGGTTATCTCGCCCCACCCGGCCGGCGCGAGCGGCGCTCTTTGGGAAATTACGTACATGGCAAACAAAGAAATTGCACGTCGAGATAAGCAGCGCGACCGAATCGAGCATACAGACGCCCCTCAGTACCCAGCAACGAACGCGAACGTCACCTACATCAATACACTTATCATGCCATGCAATCCATAACATTATCTTAGATAGAAATCCGCAGTCACGACCGCAAACAACCATACAATTAAAGTTAAGAAGCATAAAGCGATGAAGCAAGTGATTTTATTCTGCAACCCGGAAGAACCAGGAACGGTACACAACATCGTTACAAAGATAGGCGGTTGATTTGACCCGCCTGTGCCCCCTTCAAGGTAACAGGGGTTGTTCCGAAGTTAAAACTTTACTCCGCTCTCCATTGTAATAAAGATCGCAGTCTCTTGACGTAAAACTGTAAGTCGACGCACAATTACTTCATTAAATATGAATTGATTTTGGAAATCTTTATAGCGCAGATTTCTGTGATAAATAATTATAAGAACAGAGGTACCGTGACAAAGTTACGCCTCTTTCTTTGAGTAATTTTAACGTCGAGTAGCGAAGCTTATGTTTTTAGATAAATGGGGGAGGTATTTGATTTCAGTTTGATAATCCGCAAACCGCCGGGGCTTGGAGATAGGGCCGGACGAGGGTTTGTGAGAGGGCGGACAGGACTCGCATTAAGATATTCTATGGCTGAAAAACCGCTTATACTTTGAAAGGTTGTTTTTTTGCAAGTGAAAAAACGTGTATGGATGAATGGTATTAAGGCGAACAGGCCCACAGCCGGGTGCAGGGTAGCTGCCGCCCGCTCGATACAAATATATCATCGTTTGAACACGCAAACTTGCTCGCACTGGTATTGTGTGTAAATACGGGTACGCACAGGTCGACGCACCATTATATCCGAAACGTGCCGGCAAATCGATACTTGCGCCAATACGCATTTTAATTTCATAATAAATAAATTCACCCCTTCCGGCAGCCAGCAGTATTTCCCAGGGGCGGGAATTCTTCACAGAAGGACCTTTAGTGAATGTGACGGACGCGTTACACGTCGCTGCCTATTTCGGGATACATTCGAGTTTGGAAGGACATCGTCTTGCCCGGCCTGGATGTCGAGTCGAGTAAACTTTTACGACACACATTAGTTTGAGTTTAAGTACCTATATGGCTTTTCTTTATGTAATAAAAAATGATTTTATGAAATTGCCTGTAGTGAAGTCAATGACTATTATCTTATCATTTACATGAATTTCGCGAGTAGTAGTAAACAAATCTAAAATAAGAGGCTTTCTACGCTTTACAACATGAACAAAAATGGCGTTAATACGGCACAAAGCCTATCAAAGCAAGCAGCGTTTCAGTTTTAACGACCCCATACGCAGCACCATTCTGAAAAATTTACGACAGCGCCTCCAATAGCGACGTGAGGGAAACTGGAAACTATAAGAGTTTAGTGCACCACGCGGGGCTATAGCGGTTATAGGTACCTACAGCGTCTGAGAGCCGGAGCGGAGTAACCATCGGAACACGTAGCTCCGAGGGGAGGCCGAGGGGATACGAGACGTGATATTTCACTAAACAACTATCAACTGTAACGAGCGAGGAAGCCGTTTTAAAATTGCGAGTTGCTCAAATATATGCTTGTTCATAAAGGCCTGGTGGACGGTATTGCTATTACTGCTTGTCCATATAATAACGGGAAAGTTAAGATTACTTTTGTATAGAAAACTTACTTGCATTTCGCAATGCCTGGTTTCAACACAGTTTTCGGCCTTATTAAGCAACAAAAGCACAATGGAGAGCCAACAGCACCATGAAAATTGCAATCAGGGCGCCACGTGCCTGCCTAGCCTATCTCGACGCGCGCTCTAATAGATTTCAATAAACAAATTCACCCAAGCCTCGCACTGTCTATGTAATGATAGCGCACCTATAGATTAAAACAAAAACAACTGCATAAGTGCATACTAATCAACGTCATGTCCGCCGAAAGATGTCCACGTGTGCGTTACTATGTATATATTTCCCAGGTAACAAACAAGGCTATAATAAAAATGAGTTGTTACCGTAATAAATCGTTAGTGCAGACAAGGACGGCCAATTTACTTGCTAAATTAATTGTGGCCACCTTAATTAAGAAAAAGTTCAGAGGATGACCTCTGTTTGTCATGCATGCCCTTAATTTTCTCCCTCCGCGCAAAAAATAAAAACGCGAGAAACTTTGCTCCTAGAATGTTTGAGCTCCAAGAATAATTTTACCAACACACGTAGGTATTAACTTAGTAAGTAAGCTGTAACAACATTAAGGATGTAGCCTCGCATTTCTCCAAGAAAAATAGTAAGCGATTAGTCTCTTTATAAAATTGTTACGTGAAAATAGCGCCCTGGAATTAATATACCATAAAAGGAAGGAATCAAGATATAATGAGGTGCACAATCTACACATTATTATGATAATATCAGCGCTTATCCGTTTTGTCCGTAGAACACGATGACCATTATTGCAGAATATAACTTAAGTTTAACAGTAAAATGACAGCCACCTGACCTCTGTACCGTAAGGTTCACATACCTATATCACGATCAATCGGCAAGTTATGTACCTAAATTCTTAAAGCCGCATTTAATCAGAAATGACGTCATCACAAAGCGGACCCACTTGAAATATCTTTGGCTTCACTTAACGTTACAGTTATTGATAGAGAAGTTTAGCGCGATGAAGTGGGTTTACAACTTGGTTAAGCCTGATTTGAGTTTTTAAGTGAAGTTTAAGGATGTATGCTAAATAAGTAAATAACAGAAGAGTATGCATGTTTTTGAAAGGTATGACTAGACAGGGTTTATCTTGATGGGCATTAGTCGGTGCACGCCGAAGTTTCGGTGTTAGAGTTCTGTATGAGTCACCAGGCAGACACTATCGGAATGGCGATGTCGGTGCCGCGGGCGACGTGGCACCGACCGTAGATTGCATTGCATTTCATGATACGATACCCACTTCGAATAAAATCGATCAAACGCCTGCCAAAACTAACAATCTCGGTTTATTCTTCCGAAAAATGTAATACCGAATCCAGATAGGGTGAAAACGTTAAATTGGAAGCCATCGTCAGCCGAGAGATTTCGCAGAATATCCCCTCGACACGCCATACCGTAGTTATCATAATTTTTCGCCAATGAAAGTTATCCGATAGCTTTTACGATAGCATAATCTTGTAGTAGCACCTACGCACGCAATTTCAGTCGTGAGACGGTTGAAATATGTGCTGAGATAATTTAGGAAAGGAGTTGGTCTCGGTAGGGACAAATCCGATGAGCGTGTCATAATCTAAAGCTTACACGCCAATAATCCCGATTGGCGCGTGGGCGGACACGAGCGAGACGCCGTGAGAACCTGGCAAGACTGATACTCGAGGCTTCAGTTACGGAGCGTTGCGAAATTACCGTTTCAAAATCCGCGCAACGACCGCTTGAGAAACAGCGTGCCCGATAGCCCAGCCAATTGTTAACATTGATATTGAAACGCAACTTGTGGGAACACAGAGGTGAGGAATTAAAGAAATATTATTGCTATCGGAGTGGATCTGAGGAGGCGTGCACGGGAAACGGCTGCCGTTAGGTAGAATAACGTTAGTGCTCAGGAGCCGAACCGGCTGCGGAGGAAATGCAATATTACACTCCAGAGCCCGCGGACGTGTGACATCCGCAGTAAAATCATACACTAGTACAAACAACATGTATTTTATGATACACTTAGATTTCTTATTTTATGGGTCAGTAGAATGTAGGTATGTTATAATCTGATAAACGGTATATTCTATGGAACCATTCATAATTGAATAAAACGACATTAATTTTCCCGAAACAACTTTAACCTGGCAAGTTCGTTAATATACGTACAATGAACTCAAAACTGATTACTTTTTTAACTTAGTTAACATGCACGTGAGAATTTACAAGCAAACGTATGATAATTTCATACACTAACGAGAATTATTAATTTTATGCTGTGTACAGACGAATGTTACATCGCAATGGGTTGAAAAATTGCCCCGTCAGTTTAATAGCTTGGAATGCATTAGCAATAAGATGCTGCTGTTCAGTGCGGATACGCGCGTGCGTTTTTTACGAGAAGCTATAAAGGCCACACTCGATTGGCCGTCGTTTTGCCGTGGAAGCTAGTTGTGTGTGCGCAGGAAGTCAATATCCAGGGTCGACGGCAGATGGGCAGGTGTGCCGCGTGCCAGCTGTCACGGTGTTTTCTCCTCCCACAAACACCTGTGCCTTTTATCCGATCTCTTGAAGCGTAGCAATGTTGCTATAGGTATACAAATCTTGAAATTGCATCAAAATGTAAATAAAACTACAGTGTTTTAAGTTTTTTAGCATTTACTTTTAGGTACTGTCTAATTGGAAAGAACAGATAATTTTAAGTAAAACGTATGTTGTTAATTCAATGAAAACTACTATTTCCAAAGCATAAACTCATTTAGGTTTACGAATCTAAAAGGGTGTTTTATAAGGTCATCTAGCCAAAACATTGTCAACACAAATCTATGTTACAAAACTTACGCCAACTTTTGGTTTATTTTGTTTGTTTGTAAAGGTGTTTCACGTAATGATTTTCGATTAACGGTTAATTGAAAATATACAGTATTCTCAATTAAAGCAAGGTGTTTTGACACTTATCTACACCTAGACATGCTAGACTGCCAGTAGTTAATAGTTAACTGAATTATGTCAAAATCCTTATAGAATCACCTAGCCTCTAGTTAGCGGTAACTTCTTCCAAGTACCCAAATCATTCAATGTCTACCAGTTCAATCACATCAAGTTACAAGTTGTGCATATTGCCGGTGTGCGACTTACGTCATGGCCTAAACATTCGAGACCCAATTGAGCGGGAACAAATGCACTTAGGCGTTATAAAAACATCTCGAATTTACAGTAAACGACGTGTTATCAGCGAATCGCATGTTTGAGGCCATTAATTGAGTATGAGGTGTAATAATGGGGCTGGTCCGAGCGAGCGGGTCAACGCACCGCGGTGGAAACTGAATGGGGGCAAAATGAACACTGAGCCCTTTTACTGAAAACAAGAACATCCTCGAAAATTGATCGTCTATTATTTCGACGGACGCGGACGTCCTGTCTTTGAACAAGAACAAGTGACCTAGAAACGAGGGTGATTGAAATGTATTCATTTACAAATGGGTACCGACGTGTTTGCCATTTGTTTTACGACGAAGAAAGACGTATACCTTTATGCTTCCTGATTTCGTCTCTCTTTTTGAAATGTGTCGGCTTCACGCTTTGCCATTTAATAGAAATGGGACAGGTATTTTTTTAACCTACTCTCCCCTCAATCCGCCGACGAAGAATTCATCGGCTTCATTCATAAAAGTAAAAAACACCAAGGTACTAAAATGTTATAAATACGCTAGACTATGCCAGAGCAACTTATGAGAGGAGAGTTGAACCTAAATATGTTATCACGCGATCTAATGATATTACGCTAGTCTAAACCACACTTCACACTTTGGATTTCTGAATCTTACTGCCGCACTCAGAAACGTCAATTAAATTTAATGCTTGTTTAGTGACGTGTTGTCCTATTCTATTGCTGTAGCAAAGAAAGTGACAGCAGCAACTTTAATCAAGCATTAAATTAAATTGACGTCTCTAAGTGCGGCAGTTAGACCAAGTTCCATATCACAGGTGGTGGCTTTAAGATAGTCGACAACACTTACATGTACCCCTCAGGTCAACAAAAAATTCTAAGCCTATAATATAATTCAAAACGAATATTTTTTAAATTGACGTGTAGGAAGTAGTTGTTTGTCAAGAGGCTGCTGGAGTGGAGACCTTGGTTGGGTCGCAGGAACCGGGGCAGACCAGCAACCCGTTGGAGCGACGACATTACCAAAGTAGTAGGTCTGATGTGGAGGCGGACTGCACAAGACCGAGGAAATTGGAATGCATTGGAGGATGTCCTGTAGTGGACGAATTATCCTCCTGAAGAAGAATTGTTCATAAAGTTACAACACTACAATAAAAAAATTCAACGCCTAGTAGACTGTCAATTTACAGCGTGCGAAGACATTTCATAAGAGGCTCATGAATACCGACCACAATCGAAACCGCAGCATAATACAAGTATTATAACATTGAATAACCGATGAACAGTTCATGTCTCACGACTAGCGTTTAATATTCATTCATTGCAAAGCATTAATTGCCAGGAGCGCAGGCGCAGCCCATAAAGATATGCTACCGATACCGCAACATTATGACAGTAATAATTACGCTTGTGAATAATTACTAATTCTTTAATGTATAGATTGTGCCGGAGCCTCAATTCGACATTGAAATTTGAAAGTAAATTTCAAAAATATTGTGCGTAATTAGGAATAAAGAGTTTTGAATTCTTTATTTTTGTACTTTTGTGCGACGAAAAGTAACCCACACAATGTTACACAATGGAAGAAAGTTAACGTTGGCTCAATTGTAGTCCTTAACTACGTACTTCAAACCATATCCAACGATATCGCAAACTATTTAGCTATAAAAAATTATAGTTAAGCTGTAGATAGATTTGCAAACTATTAACTTCAGGAAGGGCGGCCGTAACAATAATAATAATAAAAAAATGGTTACAGAAAGTTGAATGAGACTAGACGCATTCGCTGCCGTCCATTCCAGGTCTCGCATCAGGAGCCGCTTTTCTTCTTTAATACGAAGCTGGCATACAGAAAACAAGCACATACGCATTAAAGGCACTGGGTGAAAGTAAGAAAACGCTTGCGTTGCCAGCGGTAAACATTCAATATAAGAAATGTCACAAAGTCAAACGCTTACGTATCATCTCATTGTTTTCAAAATACTGGAATACAATCGTAAGGATTCGGATCAAGTCGGTCCGTATTTATTTAAATAAACAAAAGCAAGGTCTAGGATGAAACAAAACTCTCTCGCCACGACGGTTTTATGCAAACAACCGCAACTGAAGCCAGTTTCTCGCAAGCAACATTGCCGCCGACGGACTTTGCAACTATGATCCGGGTTCGAAAACTATGCAAAACATTTACGTAGCGTCCGAACACAGATTGCATCTTTAGTAAATAATCAACAACTGAGTTTACTTATAGTTTCTAGCTTATCGCGATACGTCATACTAGTCACGCTCTCACTCGGTCAGTTTTACATCTCGCTTTAAGAGGATTGTGAAGCTGAAAATTTCCATACAAAATGCGATAAGGTTTCTCCCCCCTTAAACCTAGTCCGATCATAACGAATTCTGAATATGTTGTAGATATTATGAGATACTAGGTTTGTACGTTTTATTTCCAAGAAAAAAATTCTTAGAGAGATACAATATTTGAAAAAAAAAACAACGCACTAACGTAGTTTTTCGCAATAACTATAGCACTCATACATCGTGGAAATCAGACTTGATTGAGGGGGTGAAAAATGTTATCTATCGCCAGGAGCTAAATTTGCATGCAAAAAAAATTACAGCTACGTGATTCAAGCCTCGCCTCACAATCCTCTAAATAAAATAACTTGAGTTTTGAACTACTATTCGAAAACAAGCAACAAATCAAAGTAGAAAGGTCCAACATTGTCCATCTACGCATGACGTTGACTACTTTCCAAAACCTACAAATGGTAAAAAGTCAATCAAATACTAATAGTACTTAAGTACTTTTCAAATATACAGAGCGTGTAACGTTTTTTTTCACAAAGCATTTAAAAAAAGCCCAGAAACAAATGAAATAAAGAAACTCAGACACATACATTGTACACTGACATGCTTAACTGAAGAGTAACACCAAACAAAACACACGAACAATACCCAATGATGAGTTATATAAAGAAGCACAGCAATGCGGCAGGCGCGAAGTATCATTATCATTAATGGCCATGATGATGAGTCCGGGCGATTCAACGTCAACGGTTCCATAGATAATATTCTTTGTCCCAAACCAGCGTCGAACGAAATGCGGGCGAAATCTTTCGTCAGGTTTTATCTGTGTCCCCGACGGCGACGCGGTCTTTTGTGGATGAAGGCAACATCAACTTGATTTCAGCTGTCATGTTGCACAGTAGAATACATTTTATAAATCGGTATTTTACTGTTTTAGATAATAATGAATGCAACGTTTATATTTCGCAACACTGGTTTTGATAACATCTACAAGGGAAAAAATAACGAGAATAAAATACAGCATGTTCTAAGTAAGAGGATAAAGTGACATGTTTTATTTTTATTCAAATTGGCATTGCTTTATATGTACAAAATCCCAAAACCACTTCAATTTATACATCAGAGGGAAAGAACTACGTACAATGTTTAACTTTGAAGTCATTTTGGATACTTTAATTCGAATTGATATAGCTGTAACAACAGCTTATCTATCATTAGATAAGATACCCCTAGGCGAGCGACCGGGTATTATTTTCTCTAGGCCCCATTCAGTTGAAGATTGTATGTTATTGTTAGGGCTACGTCACAAGCAGATGTTTACATGTTTAATCCGGGTAGATCTGTACCCTGGCTACACCCCTTTTAAACATCCCATTCGTCACTCTAACTCCGCCATTCGTCTGCTGACAGTGAAGTTTAGGGTAGTTTATAGGGAACTATGAGGTATTCTATTACAATCGGAGTTTGGCGTTGTCCACGAGGCTTTTGGATTTATTAAACGATTATTTTCCTAGACAGTTCATACTCAACTTTTGGTTCTGAAGGTCTTAGCTGCGCTTGGCAAATTCAAAGTAGGTAGTTGTTTAGTTGTTTGTTAGAAACGCAAATGAAACGGAATAACCGATCAAAGGGATACACATATTTATTTTTGACCGGTTGCATGCGAGTTAGTATTTTAATCCAGAAATAACTACAGTTATCAATATGTTAGCAGACTAAGTCACCAAGCCTTTACTAAAAATCGAACAAAAATAATCAACATAAGTGTAGTAAAAACCCTTTAAATTTTACATTAAAATAATCAGCCTGTAATCTTATCATACGTAAACATTTTTTTAAATATTTTGTAACGGCTGATCATTAACCTAGAGACCTTTAAGGTAATGCCGATCAGCTGAGCGGTAGTTCTGGCGACCACGGCGTGGCAAGTTGGCACCAATGCTACGGCGGCCCACTAAACGGACGTCTTAAAGCTAGCGTTGTAATTGAACTTTTATTGCGCGGTTCGCGTGTGGTAGCAATGGAAGTTACACGACCCAAATTTTAGTAGGCCGAGTTGTACACGTGCGGGCTTAGGTTAAGGGTCACATTAAAAGGAAATTGTAACGCTCGGTAAAGGGTGTCATTTTTAAGGCTTTCGTTTATTTTAAATTCACGTGTTTGTGTTTGGGTCAAATCTTGCAAGTCAATTTTCCTGTTAAGGGAGTGGGTTGAAATTTGGAATACAATATGTAAACCCGATGATAGTACAATATCGTCGGTGAAACCGCAAAACCGCGTAAGTAACATTTTTAATAGGGAGCAAAATGCACCTTACTTATTAATTCAGTAAGTTGCATCTTGCTCCTTAGTAAATTTGTTAGTTAGGTACACGGGTTAGCAGTACCTATCACCGATGATAATGGTATCTTAGAGCTGGTCTGATAATGGAGTCGGAAGATAGGCAGGATCTCCACTATACTTAAAGTATACTAGCAAGTCAGGAGACTGTCGTTTGGTTTTAATAAGCAGATAATGACTATTCGAAGACAAGCACAGTCGGCAACAAAAGGTTGTTCTAAAAATGTTTTTTTTACAGAAATTCATTTTTATTATATTAAAAGCTTTCATTCATTGAGTAAAGCTAAGTTGGAGTCCATATCAAATCTTCTCTGCCTACATGTTTGTCATTCACTCAGAAAAATACTGACATCCTATTCTATCTACGAAATTAAATTCATGCACCAATTTAAAGGAAACAAATCGTGAAAATGTCCAGAGCAATCGTATTACAGTAGATATATTCAGATAACGTGTCATTACATTTCGATGTGACCGAGCTAAGTGGAATGGAATGAGCTGGAAAATCAGTGTTCGGTCGAAATAAAACGTTTCTCGCTTAAACGTTTTTCATTTGAACTATTCCAACAAGCCGAACAACCTAGCGTTGGCGGAGAAAAAAGAAATATCGAGTCTTAAAAGACGCTAGCTATTTACGCAGGAATATCTTACTTTATACCTTATTCTTACCTTAGTATTATAAACGAGAAAGTTTGGATGTTTGTTACTATTTAAATCACGGTTCAACGACTGAACCGATCGGGATGAAACTTGGCACACATATAGGTTAGGTCCTGGAATAGGACACAGGATTCCTACGGTATCCTGGTAAGATCAAATTCTAAAGTCCTTGCAGACGAAGTCGCGGACAGAATCTAGTTGCTATATATGGGAAGGCTTCCGAAGTTATAGGGGTATTATAATTACTGCAGAATATGAACTTTGAGCTATAATCGTAAACTGTGAGTGTGAAACCCTTTAATTAATTAAGCGGGTTCACACAATTTACTAGCGAGTTATACTTACAATTTAGCGCCGATCATCCTAATTTGTAAGTATTTACGACGCACATGTGCGTCATGGGCGGTAAATGAAATTAATACTTACGTGTGGGACCAAATATTAAGATGACAGCGTAAGATGAGGTGTTTTAAATTATTTTTAATTAGCTCGTGCCTACCGGCTTATCCTTTGGGGTAATATCATATTCAGGCTTGTAGAGGACTCCCCGGAGAACACTTCATTTTCGGGGTAAGCTTTAACATTACTTAAATTTAAAACTACGTTCGCCATTATTATAACAAAAGCCAGATAACGTAGAATTCTTGTTTCAAAAAAATCACCAGTTAAAAGAACATGGCACGATAAATTCCTAAAGTCGCCGTCAATATACAATTTGCTAACTATGTAAACAAAACCAAACGAACCAATTCACCATGATTACTCGATAATCATGTACTTTTAAAGATCTTCATAGTAAGTTTAAGATGAAATAACTATTAATTATACGTTATTTTAATAAAAACACGCTTGGTGAATATTTGAGGTTACGTTATGTGTCAAACAGTACTAATTTGTTTACATAGTTATCAAATTCTATTGACGGCTACTTTACTTAAAATATGCTTAGCTTTTGTAACCATAACTGACAAAATTAAATCAGAAAAACCGAACCTTCATAAAAAAAAACCCCAATTTTTGATCCGTGACAAATAAACAAAATAAACTGAACCTAAGCTTGCTGCGGCGTGACTCATGAGCGGTACAATCTCACGCACCCTGTAGAGCAACAAAATCAAACAAGTGTATGTAGGCATGTTTATAGCGTGGACGCGGAGATGTGTTGCCAGCACAATAAAAAACGACAAAGTAAGCCGCACCGTAGGTACGATCGTAAACACAAGCCTATTTACATAACTGAAATTAATATCCCCGGTTGGCGGCGTACAGTTTAATAACGCTTTTAAAATCATTCGTCTTAGGGTTTTACGAAAGACTTAAATTATTATTTATAAAAAAGGTCAAGGCAACTTGGCTGTGCCCCTGGCATTGCTATCTGCTCGTTTGCCTTTTATGGCTATAAAAAAAACATTGGTAGCGTATATATGCCCTTCGCATCCCTTAGCGTCTTAGCCGTGTAATACATATTTTGAAGACCGTGGCCGCTACCATATTTTCGTTTCAGGCTGCACATAAATCAGGGCAAGACAAATGTATAAGTTTTATGCGACTGTTAGTTTCCTAAATAGAAAAACTGACATAAAACAACGCTTTAGGACAGTCTTCTACATCATCTTAACGTTTAATGTAATTCAATGTAAGGTCTGTAATTGTGAATTCTAGCAAAAATGGATTTTTAATGACATTTGTAGAAAAGAACAGTAACTACAGGTGCAACAAGCATATTTATGTGGCAGCATACATACATACAAAATGTCCAAGGGTCGAACATATCAGTAAATTATTTTGACATTTTGCAATGTATCAATTATATGTAGCTATACACGTTCCCAAGAAGCCAATAATATCTAAACGCCCCTATGCCACTAATAATGAGGTCCATGTATACATATATTTGACGCAGTTTACTAATGTTTTTCCAAATCATCATTTGACAAACTATATGCGCAGATACTTCCCGCCGCATTATTTAACAATTATTCGTGGTCAAAAGTCTAACCTAACCTAACTTATTTAACAAGCCCATGTAACCTATGTAATGTAATGGTTTGAACACAAACACATTTTTGCGAAATGAAAGTTTGTACAATGATGAGTATAGTTTGCTAAATGATGATTTGGTAAAAAGTCAGGATACCATTTTGACGCGATGGCTGTGTAGATATTAATGTTGACTGTACTTTGGGAAATACGGAAATAGTTTAGAGATATTTTTTTAGTCTTAGACATTATTGATGTGTGTATTTCTGGTTGTATGTAATATATTGAATCATTCATGCATTAACGATAAATAACAGAACATGTCGACAAGCTCACAGCAAACTATCGCGTGTTTACGCGCTAACTATCGCTCGATTTTACTAATCAATCTGGTCTCAATCGATACCGCCGTAATCTCACGATATACGCCGGACCCGGCTGTGGCCAATCGATTATGAACCCCAATAGCTTAGATTCCTCACCAACTCTCCACACAGTTTAAGAATTTAATGTGCATATTAGATAATATTCATTAATCTTAAGGTATGATACCGTTGGCAACCGCGAACAATTGACAATAGGAACTTTTTAAATGGAATTCTAGAAAAAAATATGCTTGTAGAGTCTTGTCTCAAAAGCACAGTTTTTTATATTGTTATTGTTAAAACGGGACTTTATCGCGTTAAGGGATATATAATTAATTGTATTAATTAATTATTACCTCGACGTTTCGGACGTGACGCTAACGCCCATGGTCTCGAGAGGACTTAACGCGATAAAGTCCCGTTTTAACAATAACAATGTGTAAAAATCGTGTGAGTTTAAATCAATACACAGTTTTTTATGATGTTCACAGCAAAAAAAAAATTGTGGTCGGAATAGCGTAATTTTACTTGCAACCACTTTCCGTTTTGCAAGTCTAGCACTAGCTGTGACGTAAAATAAACCATGTGGCGTTTAAGCTGTTTAGCCATTAGCCAAAATTTGTTTATTTATTTTCTCAGTAGCTAAATAGAGAACAAAAATAAAAATGATTTTTTTTTTGAGACAAACCTCGATATATGTATGCATGTTTTTTTTCAGAACACGTTTTAAAAAAATCCTTGCTGTCAATTCAAGCGACTTGGTCTGCGACCTCGCGCGACCGGGTCGTCTGCGTTTGACAGTGCTCCATATAAATTCATAGGCACTGAACAGTAGGTTGCGCGACCTTTTTTCACCAACCTGACAATGATAGGTGACAGATGACAAGTTTGGTGTACATTGCAGAGTAAACAAGTTCCTACATCAATGGGATTCATATCAGCTGAGCAATGTACATTAAAAAATCACCTGTCACTTGTCATAAAGTGGTGAAATAGGGGCTTGGTCGCGGTCGCCAACATCGAGATTCCCTTAGTTTTTATTCGTGATCTTTCTACAAACAAAACAAATTCCTTAATACCCGATCGTGTATGTAAGATTCAATAAAACTGTACCGAATTTTCAACTAAGTAGCAAACAAACTTCAAGTCGCCGGAACAAGTTTCTCGTTTTACTTTTCCGTTGAAGTGAATGAATCACGCGTGTTTGACGTTACCATCCAGGGGCATTGTTTTAGGGTGAAAGATCCAAACATGATAAAGGAAAGTGCATCACGTTATATTCCGTGAGAATGACACGTATCTTCGTGAGGCTTCGTGACCCGACTACAGTGAAATAATAAAAGCCGACGTTATTCCAAACAACGGCACGTTAATCCGGGTGTAATGCATTTAAAAACGTTGACTAAGCTATAAAATTAATTATTTTCAACAAGCAAATTTCTAATGAACGTATGCAACATGGAACCACATGTTGTACACATTCGATAAACATGTGGGGTTCATTCTCAAGTCGCGTGTAGAGAGACACACTACTCCGACCACATTATAACGAAAGAGGGAAACGTACAGCGAAAAATAAGTAGTACCTAGCTATTCAGGTAAAGTAAAGGTCGCAGCGCACGAACTGCAAAGGGTAGTTGCCAATGAATAAGGCGAGCCCGGCCGAGGGGGGAGGGGTTCTAGGGGCCGCCTCCCCGTTTCTCAGATCAACTACCCCAAACCTTAATCAAGATATGCTTGTCCAATCATTTTTTCACAACTTTTCAATATTAAATGTTCAAACTGATGACAAAGTTATTAAAAATGGTCACTGTTAATCAATTTACTTAGTACAACCCATTATTTCATAGTTCTTGGTAACCAAACCGGACGCTTTGGCGTGTCATCGGCGTCAACGCTTTGGGATAATTTATTCTGATGGGGCTTATTCCGCGAAACTAGGACCATTGGCCGTAATCGGTCGTGTCCGATCACGGACCCCAGGGAGACTTTTTAAACTTTTGAAACATTGGTCTAAAACTCTAATGATAACGAGCCTATAAAGCGAGGTTTAGACTAGCAATCAAAATTTCAGAAGTTGATTCTTGTCTTACTCTAACTTTAAAGTGAGAAAAAGACAGCAAAATTATGTTTCTTGCCCTAGAACTGAAGTTAAAGTAAGACAGCGATGAACTCCTGCAATTTTTATTACCAGTCTAAACCTCGCTTAACAAAAAGCAACTTTGGAAAAAGAGCCTGAATAAGAAAAAGACAAACTACAAATATGACCAAAGATGACAAAGACTACTAACGAAAGTCACGAATGAAGAATGGATGACGAAAGCAGAATGAGACGAGTTAAGAACTTGACAAAAAACGAAAGGGACGACCCAAGATGATACCCTTTGGAAATCCCGACTACCACTGCAGCATCAGGACTGAGGAAGTTCTAACATAGCCTTTGACAATCCTTGGTCGAATACCAATTCAACAATACCCCACCCTTTCAAATTCGTCAAGGCGTATAGTCTACAAGTCACAAAGAAACATGGATACCCAAAAAACATTATCCTTTATGATTAGGGTATAAAGTAATAATATCAATACGATCGTACGCTTAGCTTCAGCACTTTATCCTTAACAAGGCCGCTTATCATAAACAAGGTCGTTCAACTCTTTTACGCCAGTTAAGGTCTTTTTTTTTTCATTTCTTGAGGAAGACAAACAATCACATCAAAGAAGTATACTAAGGTTTTTAACAATAATAGGTTAGTAAATGTGTGCGATTAACATCGTTTACCACAGATTAAACCATTTTAAGAAGCCTGTAGAAACCTGTCTTGCCTGTTATAATTATAAGACAAACCCCCTTTATTAATAACACACATTGTTGTTTTAGTTAAGGTATAATTCGTGACTTTCTATCAAATTCAAATGTCACAATAACTTACCTAAACGAATAAACAACACGATAAATCCATCAACTCTATCTCGAATGTCAAACGTTAGATCGCGATATTTTTGCTCGCGAGTAGGTGTACATTATAACTTTACCCCGTAAAGGCAACCTCCACCACGCCCCGTGAACTATCCCAGGCACGGACCCAGCTCTACCTGACGGTTTCCGGCCGACATTCCGCCCGCTCCCAGAGGACCGAGCCTCACACCACACGACAAGAATTAACCCCTAAACACACGAAGGACATGTACATGAACTATAAAATAAAAGCAGTGTTTGTTGATGTTTTACTATTTCGAGTCAAACAAAGAAAGAGATCGTCAATAGACTATCATGAGTAAAAGAATGGCACGATAATCGAAGGGTTAAAAGTCAATAATCTCTAAAATAAACACGGCCTTCATTCTAATAATGGAGAACAGAATCTTGAGATAATGATCGAAAATAACCCACCCAGTATATTTAATTTGCTATAGCAACGCAGGCGTTCGTTACACCGGAGCTAATGAACTCGCGTAAAGGCAACCGCCTTAGTAAAACTTATAACTCGTATCTACCTAGTGATCGGCGTTTACTGGTGTAAGGGCAGTTAAAATCGACACGAACGATCCCTGAGAAGCAATTTACGAACCAACATGAAAGGTTGTTGTAGAAGTCTTTGAAGAAGCGATAGACAAGTTTTATGGTAAAAGCGTTCCTAAATAAAATGTAGCAGCGACTTGGGCTATGGATAATAAACAGTTAACTTAAGTCGGTCAATATTAGTCATCGTGTTGGACTTTAGCTATTTTTGGCCTCACTCCCGAGCGAGTACAAGCTTCTCTTTGTTAGTGTTTGGTAAATGAATTAGGAACAAAGAAATTTTCATCAGGGGCTAAGTATAAAAAGAAAATTTAAAAGGTAAGCTTATTTTCTAAAAGAATAGAGCGAGTCAGCGAAGCGTGGCCCTTGGGACTGGATGGAAGCGATATCGATTCCCAATAGTAGCTGAGGGGAATGGTCATCGGCATTATAAGTGGCTACCTATTATGTGTAAATCGCTTGTCGAATACTGAGCGTCGCGCTGTCCGGGATGCCGGCGAAATAAATGAAGATAATCTGACAAATGCGATGGGCATAAATAAGCAGTCATAGTAACTCCCAAGACGAGATGCTAATCATCAAGATAAATAAAGCCATAAAGGTATCCCCGAAGTTCTCGCAGGAGTTTTGCGTTAATATCTCGTCGTAAACCAACAGTGTAGGGTGGGTACAATAGGATACACTTCAATATTTCGGCCGGATACCTTTGTTGAGGCGATACGCGATCGGAATGCGTCTTTGTCAAAGACCCGGCCCGGCCTACGGCGCGGTGCCGAAATTCGTGTTCGCCTGGGACCGTCCGTTTTGTCTACGTATAATTTTAGCCGCGTACCTGCAGCAAACCAGTTTTGAGGCTGCGGTTCGTTCGTAGAAGCTCTTAGCAGTCATCCTTTTATCTCGGTATGTCCGTCCGTGATGACGCTGGCTGTGATAAACAAAAACCGATCACATGCAAGCGGCTTAATTGAGCACTTAGTTTTTAAATCGCCAAAGATTTAGTAGGTGTGTAATCAAAAATATTTAACCATGTTTAATAAATAGACGATGCAGTTGGTAAAAATGCAAATTCCGGTGCTAAAGCAGCCTTTTAGTGGATCTCAAGTCGAAAATAGGCCAATCCCACTAAATTAATACACGGATTTGTTGAAGACTCCGCCCCAGCGATCAGGTATCGGGAGCGTTTCGATGAGTAAGCGTGTTTCGGCGTCAGTTGCCGCATGCAACGTGTTATGAAGAAATTGTAATTATTTAATAAGTTCAAGGCATGATGGAAAGCCTGCAAGACGTCGACGGCAAGCTGTTGCGTTTTGATCGAGAGTTATGGATGCGAACATGGATACTGTAGGAATGTGTTAAGTGAAACTGAATCTCCACATGCCAGTTGAAAAGCTGTAGAATTATTATGCACTTATGAATGTTTAGGTTTGGAACGGCGCGTTCGATAGGGTCGCATAACAAGAGGGTAAGTGCACCGTCACGATCAGAACAGAAGGCACCCCTGTGTTGCGTTGAATGATTAAATGAAAACAAGTCGTTGGTAGGTGGGTCTTCATATTTGGCCTGGGGCCGGCATCGATCGCGTGCGGTGAACGCGCCCCAAACTCCGGCAGGCGATGGGCGCGAGGTACCCTCGCGGAGCCCCTCTCAAAATCTAATGATAAAGTATCTGCCTCAGCAATAAAGGCTACAGACTCACTTGAGACTTTATTTTGTATTTAATTTTATTCAAAATGGATATTACTTTAATACATTCTTTCATTATATGCACCATCGCCAAAGGCTAAGTTTTGTTTATGAATGCGATTAACTTAATAAAGCTGAACCAGCACGTGGTTCAAACATTTATGTTATTGTAAATGAAATTTAGCATGAACTTTTAGCATAAATATTATGATTGTTAGAACTTTATGACCGATAGAAATCTCTTGATAACATCAAGTCAGTGTTAGAATCATTTGGACCCCTTGACAGATCTGCATGAATAGGTTCGGGTTTTCATTTTTGTTTATTTACAGGGTGTCGAGGCGCATCCAATTCTCATTCTATTCAGAGTATACCTTCTGTAAGTAATAAAGGAGAAGTTTTGGAGCCATTTGAAGCGAGCAGGTATGCGTGTAGAACTGTAGAGTTAATGGTCGTGCGACAGACGAGTCCTGTCCCCGTGGAACTAATGACCACTCGAAATGAGAAAATTACGCCACGCCAGCGCCACCGACCGAATGGATGGGCCAAGTCACGAAGTTGTTGCGGGGACAGATAAAACTAAGAACGATTACGTATAGAGTGTAAAGTGCTGGCATTATGTTACGATATGACCCGCCGAACAAAAAACGAATCAAAAAATCTTTAGGCAGTTTCAGACAATGAAATCCGTGAAACTGGACACCCAAATTTGGCAACATCAAACGAGGCGAGTCGAAAATTGACGGACGTCCATAACAAAGCCCTGACAGCGGTTGTGGAAATTGAAAATTCGACTCTGCGTCATGATTTACGAGTGAATCAATCATAGGGCCGATCGCGTTACGTTATTGCGGTGCAATGGTTAAAATTTCTTGTTCCCGGGAGTCGAGCTTGGGTACAAAAAGCGTCCCGGGTAGGGCTCAGCTGCGAGCGAGTGCGGTGACCCCCGCCACAGCCGCATCTGCCGCCGCCCGGCCGGGCGACAATGGCCCTTACAGCCTCAACTCCACCTATTTATACTAGTTGTTAGCTCAGTTGGAAACTGAAATTTTCGTAGTTATTTACTTCATGTCGAAACTTGAAAGTCTGTATTTTTCGATAACGATAAGCAAACGTAGCTACAACCGAATTAGCATAAGCAAATATGAAAACACGATTGCGATTCCGGTCATAAACAAACAAAATGAAATTTATGAAGACATGGATACGGGAATATCAACACAACATTTTATTTGGCAAAACGAGCGCGCTGTACGTTTGATGCATGACGGGCAGAGTTCGACGAAAGTAAAACCGGAATCCTGCTAATCCCGTGAATGGAAATAGGTGGGTGTAACAAATATTGGGAAAAGCGAAGGTGTAACGTGCCGCTAACTGAAGCCGGCTGCTCCCGCGAGTGGAGCAGTAGGTATTTCGTCAAACGGGCCCGTCGGCTGCTGCATGATTTTCATTTTTCAGTGAATAATAAACAATATTGCACGGCCGCGGCTTGCTAGGTGGACGGTGTTGGGAATTCATGCCCGACGAGGGATTACCGTGTAATAGTACAGTAACTATTTTTGACATCAGAATATTATAAGTTTGATTGATTGCTCAAAATAAATAAAATGTAGTGTTTTAGGATACATTATTTACCTACGACTTGTTTCTGTTTCTCCTCGTAGCACAACATGAAATCAAAAAATATACCAAAAAAACAGAACCAGCTGAGCGTGCGCTATGCGCATATATCTAGATAAATGCGCGTCTTACACATTTACTTTAAAGTAAATACGTTACGCTTCGCTTTTAAATTTTGATTTTACTCTTCAGAAATGTGTGTGGCTTTACGCATGCAAAATAGAGTTACGAGTTAGATAAGCTTAACAGTCCTGCATCTTAAAGCATCCTAAGGTCAAGACTGGGCATAAGCAAGGGTCTAGGCCTCCGAGGCAGGCCGCTGCACCGATCAATCACGGCGGCTGCGGTCGCGGCCCGGGTCACTCTATTATTAATGACCATCGGTTCTCACGACGCACACTACACAGTTTCATAAACTTGCATTTAGGTGATTAGGCGTTATAACCGCAGTCATTGTCGTCTTCGTATATTATAACTTTGTTTTCCTTTTGAATGAAATAACAATAATAATAATAATAAATGTCAGGGGACAATCTCACTAATTAAATGAGAACTACCCTCGGTTCTGCTATTTACATCAGAAGTTGCTGGTCGTGGTAGTTATCACTATTTTCGTCAATAAATCGAGGACAGCAATGTCGACGGATTAAACACGCAAGTACCTATTCGCCCACTAACTGTAAATTAACTTGTCTGTGCAACTGTTCGAAGATTATTGGAGGTATGTAAAGTTTCAATAGACGGATAGGTTAGTGTAGTTAGTGCGGAATTTAACATGACTGTAGTTTAGTCATGTTAAATTCCGCAATCTATATCAACCGTAAAGCTTAAAGCTGACTGTTTATTAAGGCTCTAAAGGCTATCTTCGGTCAACATAGGCTGGTAAAGATACTTTTCTACTAAGTTGAACACATACGATCTTTAGTCCAGAGGGCTTATTGTCTAACGCACTCGCAATCGTAACCGGCTTCAAAGTGGACCAATTGTTTTCATTTTGTATCCAGACAAGCTTTCGATTTTCAAAATGAAAACGATCGTGATTGCGAGTGCGTTAGACAATAAGCCCTCTGGTTAGGTGAATCTCTTAACCAACTCACTTTTTAATTATGGACGGATGAATGATTAACCGGCCTTAGAGCGTACAAACTATCTTAACACTCGCTTGTATGAACTCGCAAGCTCTATCGACCGTTCGTTTTAAGAGAATAACACCTCAAAGTTAACGTACTGTTCACAATCAATGTACTGTGCGCTAACCGCACTAATTCCGTGACGGGCCAGCCATGCAGGATCCTTTATTAGCGCGAGCATAAAAAAGGAACAATAGCCGGCGGTTATTATAATTTTTACTTTTTAATGTTCCGCGGCCGTAGGAAACTGGGCGCTAATGGGTTTGGATCGGTGACGCGGCGTCGGGCAAGTTCGAAATACGGGTAATGGGACGGACGGATCGATAAATAAATCGCTCAACTTAAGTGGGTACTATTCGAATAAACGCAATAACAAATATGTGTATCGAATGTTAGCAGATGGTTCATAAACTTTGATCATATAATTTCATTTTAACAAGTTTGAAAAAGCCATGCGAGATAATATTAGAGTTTAGAAACAATCGTACAATAAAGACTTTTATGAATTATGATGCCACATTAGCTGAAATACGAGCGCCAAACCTTGTTCAAGCCTCCATTAGGACTGAGCTGTGTTACCGTTATAATCAGCACTGTTATTAAACTCTGTTTCTAAATGAAACATTAAAGTTCGCCTTTTAGTTGAAAGGCACGAATGGCGTCGACAAACAAGACCGCGCGGTGAATTTTCCGAGTACACATTAAGTATTCATTACAACTAGTGGAACCAGATTGCGAGTCGGCAGGAGCGCGCGAGGCCATCCGAGACGGACCGTGTTTGTATTGTGTGGGCCTTCAGCGACGCGGCGTCGCCGAAACCTTACACCCTCGTAAGCGGACACCTAGAGTACATTAGACCAGGAACTGATGTGAAGCCGGTTCCCTATCCTCAGGGCACGATCCCGACTGGACGCGTAATAACAGGGCGCCGACTAGCGTCGGAGGTGGAAACAATTAATTAAACACCTGCTCGGCCTGTTATTATCGTTTAAATATAATTAGCGTTTAAAGATATACAATTTCCGAGACTACATTAACAACCTTCTCCATTAGATAACTTACTCATCATCGCTCAGCGTTAGTGAACTGCGATCGCTTACCTGAAACAAAGTGAAAATCGTTGTAGCAAAATTAGGTACATGATAATTCATTGATAATGTAATAAATATTTAAATCTGACAAGCAATTATAATTAGACTCGTGATAATGGTCGTGCGCAAGTCGGTAACTCCGCTTATAATTAATGGTTATTATTCTTTCACACTTTCTCGCGCATAACCAAATAACCTTCTACCTATTGAGCAAGGCAGGATTATGCAAGGTGTCCAAGCGCCTACGCGGGCGATGTATGGCTCTGCCTGACCCAGAGCATCATTACAATTAGTATGTAGCCTGTCTAGACACTCTAGACTAGATATTGCGATTCGCGAGTCATAAGTATGGAGGGAGACGTAAGGCGTGACATTAATTTGAAGGCACGGAGCGGCGCGAACGCAATCACAGGCGGGAAGCTCATTCCGGTTGCATCTCCGGGAGAGGGCATCGGGACTCGGGTTAAATTAAGGATTCCGAACGTACCTACGTGACTATGCACTGCTCTTTGCGCGCATGAACATTTTAACAAGCGCGGACTGGTTAGCATCCTCCGGTTTAACTATAAATTCCTGCGCATAGTTGGCTTTTATTGCAGGTGTTTAATATAAATTATCCGTATGTGTTGTAAGGTGGACTATTCAGCCAGACACAAGACACATCTCGGACACGCTTTAAGAAGACATTAAAGATTTATACATCGGCAGATAATGGTATCTATCAGTATACTTTAGCTATAAGCTTTTCTTTCATTTGATTTAGAAAAGGAGAGTGATAACTTTAACAGACAGATATATTTTGTCTAGGGATTGGATAAGTTCAGCCTAATGTAAGCCTGCCAAGTTTACTAATCAGAATAAATCATAAATACAAATTAAATACATCAGTGTTTGACAGCTTGGTAATCCGAGGATAAATTATTTTTCTCCAAAATAAATGCCTTGATTACTTGGTGCGAAGCATTACGAAGTTTATGTTATTTCTATGCTAATTTTCATAAGTCATTAAGTCGGAAATAACCACATTATTATCATTGTTCAGGTGCTCCTGGTTTATTATGCTACGCTGCCCGTCCCTAACTTCCAACATTCTGTGAAGGATGAAATGGAAAATGCAAAACCATAGCCACTGAACTCCAAGCTATCAGAACCGATAAAACCAAGTATTGCACAGAGCAAAAAAAGGCGTTAGACCATAAAGTTCCAGATAAAGGAGGACTTTTATAGTTGGAAGAGGAAAGAGAGCAGTGTCGCGCTAGGAATATTCAATCAGTGCAAAGCTCGGCTCTCAAGAGTTCTAGAGGGGTCGGGTCCCGTTGGCCTTACTTGCATTTAGCCTTGGCGAGCAGAGCACCTTAGTTGTATTTTGTCCGGGTAGCAAAATGCCTTGGTCTGTAAAACGCCCTCATTGCTATAAGGCATAGCATAGACGGAATGACTTGGCTGTAAAACGACTTAATGTCATAATGTTCTAATAGGCAAATGGTCTCGATAATCTTCACATATCAAGATAATACAATCAAGTCCTAACACAATTGAGTCATTCTGCTTACTGGGGCATTTCACGACCTAGACGTTTTGCTAAGTAAGTCTTCTTGAAACTAAGACAATTTCGTAACCATGGAATTATATAACCAAGTCATTTTGCATACTTGGTCAGTGTACTACTGAGCCGTTTTGCTCGCTAAGGCTAAATGCAAGTAAGGCCAACGGGACCCGACCCTTCTAGAGAGTTAGCCGTATAAGTCGAAACGACGACTCGCACCCATTTCACACCGGCCGCTCTCGTTTCGATAATGCTATCCTATTCTAACTTACAAGCTAAGTTTAAATCCGCCCGTTTGTCATCGAAATTTGCAGAATCTGGTCATCATATCGTTAATCTCTATGGCATAGTCATTAGGCATCTTAAGAACCTATCATTCAAGAGGCCATGCATGCTAGCGTATATTCAAATCTAGTATGATTTGTCGTGTAATTCGTATTCAAGTAGGTAGGATCATACGAACTAAAGATACCTCTATTATTTTGAAAGGCCTCACGTCCATTATTATTATTTCCCGTTACAAAGGAGCTAAGTAATAAAATATTTTGGAAACACTATCCTCAAACTTCACCCTCGTGGGATTACGGCCCTGCGGTTTGGTACCGTATAGCTGTGTATGTGGCCGTGTGGTCTGCAATGTGGGTCGATGCCCTAATGACTATAATTGGATGAAATGTCCGTGATGTCATTCCACGTTCGAGCTGAGCGATGACCAAGAGGTTCCGGTCCGTTCGCCAGTTATGAATAGTAACTAAGTTAAGTTTATTACTGTAATAAAGGTGCTGCTTGACAATTATATAAAAAAACCGGACAAAGCATGTCGGTTCAAGCTCAGTGTAGGGTTCCGAAGCCGCTACACAAAAACTATCTCAAAAAACAACAAGTATGAACTTATTCTCTATTTAAAGTTATTTGGTGCGGCGTCTTAAATGATTCTTAGTACTTTAGAGTCGCAGTATCCAGGAACCAATCAAGTCCACTTAGTCGTGATAGTTTTCCTTTTAAGTTCGTTATAGGGATGTGCTTTAATCTACACTAATATTATAAAGAGGAAATATTTGATTGTTTGTTTGTTTGCATTGAATAGGCTCCGAAACTACTGGACCGATTTGAAAAATTCTTTCACCATTAGATTTTTTATCGCTGATGAACATAGGCGGTTTTATTTTTCTGCGCGGACCGAGTCGCGGGCAACAGCTAGTTAAATATTTTTAGATTTTTATTACGCGTAGTAGCGTGATTTATAATTTATAATGTCACTGTGACACCGTTCTATGGTGGGTCAAGGTTCCTTTGGGCTTATAGTACTTACATGTTGACTACACAACCCTTAAATTATTTTTTTGCAACGTAAAACTCTTGTTTCTTAACTTTTTTCACTTCGCAAGCCAAGCACTTCGCATAAGGACCGCCTTACAAGTGTTTGCTTTAAAAATGCTAGATGCTGATAAGCGACCACTATCGGGGTTCAGGCACGGAACTCCAACGAGATTTAATACAGTTATTCGTGTGTAGCCCCACCAACAATGACCAGGCAGGCAGGAGGCAGGAAGGCCGTATTTTGCAATGGCAGGTAGGCAATTTGACATTGTGTAAACGTTTTCACATGGACCCGAAAACGGAAACGTGGGTCGCGCCGCTTGCATACAAAACACTAATCGTTAACCAACGAATTTTAAATGTTACCGGCTCTGTTTGTATAATTAGCGTTTAAAAAACATTTTAACATATAAAACCTGTCTAAATCGCGCGCCAAATTTAAAAATAAAATTGTGAAAATTTATACACTTATAGAAAGAACACATTTTGTAATTTATAAGTATATTGTCAGCTTGGCCTGCCTTACACCAGTATTCACAAACCTCACTATGAGTTCTCACAGTGCTCATGAACGGACAGGGTGGTTCAAATCGTCTCATAAACAAAAGGTCCGTCAAAAAGGACCAATCGTAAAGCTGTATTGAACGCAGTTGTATAAACTTAGTGGAAATTACCCCAGTATATGGGCTATAGGTACTTATTTAATCTTATGATCTATTTTGTATATTCTGTTTCTGTTTCATGGTCTTTGGGTTTGGGTTTTTTTCCCAATAAAGAAAATAAATAAATACATAGTTGCAGCTTACAATTTACTTGATTACTCAAAGACCTCATACGTATCAAAGATTAAATTCTAAAGATAATCATGGCACTTTTGTGCAATATAAATTCCATACACTAACCAGAGAATATAGATAGCACAAGGCCCACATGAACGCTGTTAAATCAAAGATTCAATTATCGTAGCACGCGATTCTTTGTTTGGATTTTCCCAGTAGCAGCAAAGCAATTAATGTCTTAGAAATGTATAAGCATATATTGTTATAAACTAACAAATTCGTTAGTAAAAATAATAATTTTAAGTGGATAATCATTATAAAGTAAGAGCAGAGTCAATGGTTACGCTTCGCGATCACAAAACAGGCGAATTGGGAAACCAGCGCGATCATGGTCCGCATTTCCTGTTCACTTTCTACAGTGATAATAATCTTAGCGCATCAAACAATGTAACTGTAGCACGCATAATAAAAATACTATTTTAAAGGTTACTTTTGAAGCAGATGAGATGCGAACTATTTTAAGCCTAAGCAATTGCCGTTACCAATGTTCAATCTTAGGAACCTCAGAGGCAGAGATTCATGTCAAGAGAGAGAGAGAGAGAGAGAGAGAGAGAGAGAGAGAGAGAGAGAGAGAGAGAGAGAGAGAAACTTAAGAGCTAACCTAGTCAGTTAGAGGGAGGTTGCACACTCAGTATTCCATTAGTTCAGTCCATCAGTTTGGTAAGAATGACCGGATAATAACCGTTTAACCCACGGACTGACCGACTGATGGTTCAGACTGATGAAAAGTTACTATTTTAAATAATTTAATTTCCTTCAATCCATTGTAAATGATGAAATACTGGTGGTAAACTGATCGTGTAACCCAGTCGTATCATTCTCGCGTTAATCACCATCCACGATGAAATGGAGCTAGACGTATCACATGACACAAACTATTTATTTTTCATCAGTTCGGAGCATCAGTTTGTCAGTCCGTGGGTTAGACGATCATTCACCGGTCATTCTGACCAAGCGTAGTGTAACCTCCTGTATAACCTCTGTCTCAACGTACGTGGCGTACGTTTTATCAGTTTGATATCAGTCTTGGATTGATTGTTCAAACCATCCATAATTCTGGCGTCAGTCAAAGTTTGACCAGACTAACGGACTAAACTGATGAAATATGTGAGTGTGTATTTCATCAGCTCTTAGATATCGTAAAAAACATCAGTATGGACCCAAAAATAGGTATGACTTCGCGCGGCCGCGTTGCAGCGCCGGCGCACAATTTGAGCATATAATTTAGTGTTTCCCCAATAACTGTTTCCCTGAAATACGACTGTCATTTAGATAGCATAACGAGCAGTGGTGATCCGGCATTCATAAATTCGATCAGGAAGTGATTGATGATCACAATCGAAGGACGGGAGGGCATTGGGAACGCACGCGGTGTGCGGTCCCAGGCTTTGACGTCAGTGACGCACTCGCCTCGGGGGAGCTCGAAAACGCGCGGGTCGCGTCCACGTGATCGATACAACACTCGCAGCTGTATACAGACAACGGCGCGGAAAATTGTATGGAAACTAAGCGTATTTTTATTGACGCGATAAAATGTACCGGCGCTCTCTACACCTCATTTCTGGCCGGAGAAATTGTTCGAGAATTCTTGGCGTAAAAGCAAAAATGTTTTATCTACCGTGTTGGATGTTGCGGTTTGATTTACCGTTTTAGAAGGTAACCAAGAACGGCGGGTAAAAACCAAGATTTAAACTCAGTAGGGTTCTATACGAAACACATGAAAACAAGTGTCAATAATACGCCCTGGATCTCCTTGACACCTTGCAATGCAGTGCCAAGGTCGGCTCGCGTTGAATAATATTTACATCTTACCTTCTTATTCATTTAGTATTTCATAAATATCAGCAGGCATTGTCAACGTTTTCATACTACGTAGAATTTAGACCTGTGGTTAACGCACCTTATTACTGAGTAACACAAAATGCGTCTGGCGTGCCAACCAGATACCTAATCAATCGAATAGAATCGGTTGTTTCTAATTTATTTTAACTTTCAAGCGTTAGAAATTACCTACAAAGCACGTCAGTTAAGTAGGTATGTACTATGTGCGCAAAACCGATAACACGATCGCATTACAAAATTTAGGTTAAGTATTGTGATGTAGGCCAAGAACGTACACAGACACTACTTACATTTTAACAAAATTTCGTTCAACCTAGGCTCGCATTGAAGATAACTAAGGTTAAGCAGGGCTCTAAAGAGCAGGAGCCTGGGACTAACGCCCCCGAATGTGACTGGAAGCAAAAATTATGGCTGCGACCCCCCTCGGCATGGGACCGAGCCACCCACCCAGACCTACCCCGACGCAGAAGGTAATTTAGGATTGCCGGTGAGCAAATGAAACGAATTTTAATTGTATTTCCTTAAATTTAAACCGCCTTGTACCGAGGTAATGTCAGGGTCTTAATTTGAAGGAACTTCTTATTTCACGTCAGCCTTTAAATGAGCATATTAGGTCATTAAGCGGGTAATTATAATTACAATAAACCAATGTAGAATTCGTCAATAGTTAAAATTCTCCCGGTGTAGTTGAGATTTTTGGAACATGTTTTATAGAATAAATAACAGGGTTAGCGCGTTAATGACGGTCCGTAAACGAAGATAAGTTTGGTTCTGTTACTTAATCGAGAATTGTGATAACGATAACAATATTTCTAAGGTAATCTGGGAAGATACGGAAAACAAAATGTTGCCTTTCCCAAACATTACGCTCGAGTTCCCATTTGCTAAGGTAATTTTGACTTGCGATCGATCGTGTGGAGAAGAAAGTCTCGTTTACGTGACAAATTGTTTGTCACTGTCAGTAAGTTGTCAGTTTATTGGTGAATAATATACCAGAACCTTTCACGATGATATTCATGTCATCAACCACACGCTTCCTACATTTCCTACATAAGAAGACACCATGCAGATTGAATAGGTATGAATGCGTTTAACGTTAACGTAACAAAGCATTTTATCTAACAAACATTAAATTTCTGTACAATGCCGGATCGATATTTCTGAGCAGAAATCACAATACTTATTCAAATTTTCTACCTTTTACAAATACCGGTGATTGTAAACTACGCTGAATTGGCACAATGAAATGCAGCTTAGAATGCAGGAGGGCAAAAAGATCACACAATCTTGATATAAGATGGCGTAGTAAACATTTAAATTCGCAATGCCAAATGTAACCAGCACACCGAAACGAGGTTAACGCCGCCTGGTTCAACGCGAAGCCAATAACCTATGGGATAGGTAAACGCATAAAGCGATTTTTAGCGCGTTCTATTTTGAACTCTCGCCTTGAATATGCCAATGTCAATGGCTCGCGAACGACCGGCGATAAACGTAAAATATAATATATTAATAACTATAAAGTGGGACGATAAACAAAATCGGGAGGTTTCAGGTTGGTTGAACTTAATACGAGCGCGGCGTGTGAGAAACTGGCTGTTGCTAAAGCAAACTTACGGCCGAGACATTATTCAATCTACTATTAGAGATATGTTATCCTCGGTCGTAAGTAACCAACCACTGATAGGATTCTATCTCCAATAGGGCTTAACAGCAGATACATTTGACATTGGGAACGTCCTTTTGTCTACCTAGGAAGGCTGTGACGTATTCGTTTACGCAAAAAAGGCTAACTTGTTCTTTCTGTTATTGTGACACGTAGGAAGCGAACGAGCGCATAGGTTACCTGATTTTAAGTGAGCGTTGAAAACCAAAGACAGTTGCAATTTCTAAATTGCAAATGCGTTGCCTATAATATTTTTTTAGCAATATTTGCCGTTTAACATTACGGACATCTCATTCTATTACACAAGATTATAGTAAGACAGCTATTGCTTCTGCCTATAAATTGCCGGCAAAAGTGCACCTGAAGATGGAACGTTTCTATATGTTCAATCGAGGGTTGGCAACGCAATCACAAGATTGCATTACATGTCCAGTTCAGCACCTATTTACCATTGTGTGAACTGTGTGTTTTTTTGCCCTTAATAAATAGCTATCAACGACCCGAGCGCTGTGATTTATATCTAGAACCTAAGCAAGCAAAACTTTACAAAAATTTGGATGAAAAAAGGTCAAAATAAGTATAGTTCGTCGTAAGATGGTTCGTCCTCGATAACTACACTTGTAAGAATTTCTTGCGTGCAAAGCTATTCCATATACTTATATCTGGGTACTTACTTTTGATCCACAGTATCTACCGATAAACGACTTCTACGCGGACGGAGCAGCAGGCAACAGAAGAACACTTATAGAAATTAATAGAATACAGAATGTCCGGGATATACCTAGTGGACAACCTTACAATTTACGTCAATGTGATACAACAGTAACAAATTTCTGCCATAACGATTGTAATCCTAAATTCCATTTCCATAATCGTTTGTTCTTTATTGATGATGTGACGTAATTTTTATCGACCTAATAGGCTATTGTGGTAATAGGCAGGTATTACCTTTTATAGTAGTGATGTAGGATTTCCAATTCTTTTAAAACTGTCTTACAAAACATTTAAAACCAAGACTTCATTTTAAAAGTACCTAAGGAAAAGTAGTTTTTTAAATTCGATAGTCTGATAGAATTCAGTTTTTGTTGGACAAACTTGGTAATAACTTCGCTGCTATAATAAATAATCTCAATTGTGATATCATTTTAAAATCTCCACTACAGGTTCTGATACTTTTTTTTTACACTGTGCGATGTCAAACTTGCCGAAAGAAAAACTCATGAAGTCATGATCCTTAAACTTTAAATTTGACTTGGAAAATAAAAATAAACTTCTAATTATGTACTAATTTCGTGAGAAGTTTCTTGAAGCAAATTTAATCAGCTTTCTTTCACAGCAAACGAAACTGTTTTTTTTAAATAACTGTGGTCGTGGTCGTGGCATCGAAAATAGTGAACCAGGGTAAAAAGTTGAGATATCTCGTTTTGCGTGCGACTTTTACTAAACATAATTATCATAAATTTTCAATTTTCTGAGCTGAACTATCCAGCCCTGTAAGGTTGTCCACTATATCCCGGACACACTGTATAAATAAATTTCTGATACACATATACATTAAACCATAAATGCATCGTTTTAATTCATTGCATTATAGGAAGTACACGCGCAAGGGAAATGATACTAAATGGCTTAAGCTTTTACGCGAGTTTATTTATACCATTACTAATCTAACGTTTCAAGTTGTCAAGTAATCTAAACTAAGTATGTCTACCTAAATTGGGTTTTCTCGAGACTCCGGTTGGTTTAGGTTTAAATTAAGCGAAGAGAACTCGAGACGCAATGTGGTTTAGCGAAACGCCTGCGTTAAAAGCGATCAGCCTTGGGTTTTAAGGAAACAAGCATTCTAAATTAAAGGGAGCGCTTTTGTTAGTGTTATCTAAATTATAAAGGGGATATTTTATTTTATACTAGAGGACGCCCGCGACTTCGTACGCGTAGAATTAGTTTCCCGCTACTCCCCCCATTTCTTCCCGTTGGGGGTCGATTTTCGGAAAATCCTTTCTTAGTGCTCACTTACATCATGAAAGGAACCCCTATACCAAATTTTAAGTTTCTAGGTTCAGTAGTTTCGGCTGTGCAGATATATAAGTCAGTCAGGTTTGCCTTTTATTAGATATATAGGTAGATATGCACACTTAAATACATAGAAAACATCCAGGACTCAGAAACAAATACTAATACTTACTCAACTGCGTCAGAAGCACGCTCTGCAGCCTACTTGATGGATTTTACCATAATTGAAACACGATTGTATCACAATCGTGAGCTAACAAAACACATCTAGCACATGATAAGTAAGTTACAATAAAAACATTATAAATAAGGTAAAAATTGTAGAAAACAAACATAGTTACGACGGGATAACAATTTTCTGATGAAATATCGAAAATCTGCGGACAAAGTTGCCGAGCTGATAGCGTTTACATGACTTTAGCACGTGGTTGCTGAACGTACGGTTGCTTAAATGCAAGGCAAGGCTCCTACCCCGCCAAGATTGCTTTCCCGAGACGATATAATAACGAATTTCCATTTTATTCGCTCAGTGAGCTTTAGAACACGCGAGGAAGCGGGATGCATTTTTAAATAATGTTTATTTAATATTCAGAACGTTAATTATAAAATGAAACAATTCCAACACGGAATTATTTTTGGCAGCCAGATAAACATAGACCAATGTTGAACGACAACGCATATCCGTAGGGATTAAACAGTTCGTTTATTTATAATAGCTGTTGTCCGCGACTCCGTAGAAAAATAAAACATAGTATCCATGAGGGATAATGTAGGATTCTAATGGTGAAAGAATTTTTCAAAATGGGTCCAGTAGTTCAGGAGTAGGGAATGCAAATAACCGATTATAACCGGTTTTAACCGGTTATTTTCATACAAAAACGGCTAATAACCGGTTAAATTGCATTCCCTATTCAGGAGCCTATTTAATGCAAACAAACAAACAATCAAATCTTTCCTCTTTATAATATTAGTGTAGATTAGCTGCAGCAGTGACGAGACAGTGGTAACATTGGATACAATAGTTACACACGCTATCTATCCATGTATGTATGTTGGTATAAGTCACATAGACTTGCCGTGCTGGTCTCAAAACGTTTCGAGAATTCTACAGACCGTCACATCTCTGTTTTATTTGATAATTTTAGCTCCCATACTGCTACAAGCCCAAGAGTCGCGTATAAAATGATACTTGCTGGGGCCTATTTTATAAAGTTATAAATTACAATTTACAGGTTACAAGTTACAAGTTTCCATTTGACACAACCTCGACCAATGACGACCAGCCATTGAGCAGTGTTGCCAGTTTAGACCTGTGAAATTGTTACTTGTAGCTTTATAAAACGTGCCATTGGTTGAGTAATCTCGCCGTCGAGTTTTATAACTGTATGATATCGGGTTGAAGGATAACACCGATACATTAAATAATAACGCGCTGTGGTACCAGACGGAAGTGTGTCACTCATCCTATGCACTGAACAGCAATGAAATACGTGCAAATTTGTCCTTACAGTTTTCATTAGCTCTTGAGTATAGTGAGCATTTCTAAGATACGATTAACGCGGTATTTAAGCGTCATTTCGTGACAGAAAGTGTATGGCTTTGGCACTAATCTTTAGCTTCGTGACTTTCACAAATTTTCTCCAAGCTTTTTTGAGAAATACTCAATATGCGAGAACACTTTCCTACAAAACGAGATGGATAATTAACGGGACGACTTTCAAACCGAAGTGGCTGAAACTCAATCATGTTTAATTAAACAGCGTAGCTATCACACGTGGTTTTAATCGCATGGTTTTTTAATAGTGCTGTCCTAAATCTGACGACGGCTGTTATCGGACTACAAATGGCTACCGGTGGCGGAGCGCAGATTACTAAAACAAATGTAAACACGACATCCAAACACGCACTGGCCTTCTGTCAACGCTGGTTACCAGTTAGGCGTTTTGACGATATGTAATTTATATCTACAGTAAATATAGTTCAATTTGAACGGCTGTAAGGAAAACGCGGAGTGAAAAGCAAGCGAAACTGACTATTTGAGGATAACATTTATATATTTCAGACTACTTCGCTTAGTTCCCAATTTTAGACGAATTCGACCTAAGAAATAAAATAAAGAAGAGCTGTTATACTAATAACAATACTTTATGTACTAGGTGTTATAAGACATACCAAATCTATAGTAAGTACGTTAAATTTCCAAAAAAAAATTGCCTTTTTTCCATCCTTCAGAATTGGCTCTAAATCCCGAGCGAAGCCAGTCGAATTACAGACAAGTAAAACTCGTTTCCAGCAGCGCTGACTAAACCAGTATGTTACATTACAGAAACTTATAAATGCACAGGCATCTAGGCCATTAACATTAATCTAATCTCGAAGATAACCTAACAGCAGGCCGTTTCCCACGCCACCGATAGTTAAGAGTAATCGCTAACAATACGCGAACGTGTTAAACGCGTGACAGGCTCAGCCTAGTGGTTAAGCACTATGTAAAATTTTATTTAGTGCCAAAGATGCCATATTGGGTCAATATTGTATGAATACCATGGCCCCAAACTATATAGTAATGGGAGTACAACTATTGAGAGCCGGGGTATGCTAGAGGTGCGGAGAGAGGGCAATGTCAGTCAGATCATATCGGATTTCGCAACGTGCGTCATTAAACGGTGATGCGATATGTCAAAAAAATAAAAGTCCTCAGTCAAGTCTTCAGTATCAGTAGCCGAATAAAATGATGAAAAAAACTTTTTACCTAAATAGTAAAATCGATCCTACACCGATTCAGTCATTATAATATGGAATTTAGTTTATTTATACGTGAAAGTTTGAACCAAGAATAACTAAATCAATTACTACAAAGCTAGTCTTCGACACAAAAACCAGCTTTGATACAATACACTGCCTAATTTCCAACAAGAATCTTTGAAACTAGACCATCTAATTACTGAATTCGAGACTTAATTGGTTACCGTTTAGGATAATGCGGCCCAAAAGCGTCCGATTCACCTTGTTAATACTATAGTTGACGACTCGTAGATGACGCCGAAGCACTAAATACGAGACTTTAGAAACTCTATCTCTTTTGCTCTTCAGTTATACTACCATACTATCTACTACGTAACTTCAAAGATCGATTTTGAGGGTACACCAAGCTCCGTTCATGAATGACACAGTATCGACTATGGCACATCTTTGGCGCCGGATATAGAAATTATTTCCCTGTTTTAATGCATTCAACGTCCGTAATATCCGTGTTAGAAGTCAGAATACGTAAAATAAAGATTTTGGAACAGGTTATTTAACGTAGTAATAGTAATCTATAAAACACTTTGTTTACATCGCTGAAAGTCGTACCACGTGTAATAGCTAAGAATAAAACTGATATAGGTAGGTATACTCATATAATACTGGTTTTCTAAATTCACTACATTCCTCTTGTACCTACGGTATTAGAGCAAACGGGTCAATACTCCACTAAATTATTAAGCTACTACCCGCCATTGTTCATTATAGTCCTTGTTTTGGATCATTTAACATGTGCAGAAAACGTTTACTAGACGCATTAGTTCTGTTGCTGAAGCGCACCTAGCAGGGATCATTAGATAGGCTTCATAATAAGTAATGACTATGATTAAGGACTATTAAGAAATGCCTTCTTATAATGACGATAATGTGTAGTGGATAATGAGGAAACGGTCATGGCATTACGAACGTTTTTTCCTGTCTTGCACGGAACAATCCCTCTTTCGCCTTGAACCGTATGAAGTTGCACAAATTTAAATAAGAACTCATCGATTCGAATCGTCGATAATAAGATGGGACTGTCAATAGATTAGTGTCACTCCATTCTAAACTTGCACGTGAATAACTCGTGATCTCAATCGTCAAGTGAAACGCAACGCAAGCGTCGCAAAAAACAACAAAATGTCACCGTAGCCAATTTTGCGTACAAATTTCACGACCTAGGCAATGTGAACGTACGAGTTATCGATAGACTCTACGTCATAAGAGCTCTTAAATCCAATTGTATTAAATCTACACTGAATACGTAGACTAGACGATGTTACTCGTGGACGAATAACGAGATTATGTTAAAGCTACGGAGGCAGGTAGTAAGGAAGGGACATATTTTTACCTGTTACATTTATCGTTAAGGTAGGGCGAACAGGTAAGGAAGGGCTGTCCTTAAGTCACTAGCCGACTGTACATACATATATAAACAGGAATAATTCTTTTATACACCGAAACACAGTAAAGCCCGTTTTCTTTATACTGTCCCTTGATTTGCTGATACGAAAAGAAGCAAACGAGAATAGAAAACGAAAAACAAATTGCGAAATGATATAGTATTATAACATTTATAACACAATATTCGATACAGTTTAGATTTCTGTACTTACTTTAGGGTAGGGTGATGTCCGCATGAGAGGGTATCGATTCGTAAAGATTAGTGATAATTTGCCGGAATCATATTTCTACCTTAAATGATATGCGCACATACTATCTCCAACGCTACGTGCGTCACTATTTTTCTGCCAGAAAATTACTGACATTGTGTGGCCGGCCTCAAAGTGAGATGGAGGTCAAACGCTGTACAATCCTTTGTGAAAAAAAACCCAGTTTTTACGTCAATATAGGTCAATCGCTGTTCATTCAGCTTCTAAATAGATATAGGTTCCAGGGTGCCTAGTAAGATTTTCGAAAATCGACAAAAATTGGTTGTAAGTACCTACTGATGACAGACCGCGTCGACCGCTTACGTATGTCAACTCCATACATTTCGAGTGTATAGAAAACAGAATCGTTAGCAGCGTTTGCATTTTGACTAGGTCTATAGGTACAGACAAAGGCGGGGTCATGACCAGCCAATCAATCAACCCTATTGGTAATTAATTAACCGGATACCTATCTATAACGTCATTGCTTTGAAATCTCGTATCTCATATTTCGTGACGTACGATTTTAAACTTAAACGTGAAGAGAGTTAAGTTCAAACTACATTTCAAAATATCGGATAAGAGTTTTTTCTAAAGTAGTAACGATATGTATTATTCGAGCGTGACAACTGTGTCTGATCAAAGGAAACCGCACGAGAGCCACATGAGATGGTGTGGTCGCTAATAAAGGGTGAACACTATTAAATTGTCGCAGGTCGAACATGCTACAGAAGAGAAAATAAAAATTCAAAACGCTTAAAACACTTTATATGACAAATTTTATGTAACATAGAATCAATAAAAAAAAATATGGCTATTTTAACGAACGACGAGAAAATTCCCGGACTTTACTTTTGATGCGATTCATCGAACTTTGCACGGAGTCATCGGTTAACAATTTTGTGCATTTAACCCATTTTCGTTGAAAATCTGGCAATGAAGAGGCTGGTTGGCAAGTTTTTCGCAGTTTACTTTTTATATTAGCCCAATATTTTTCGATGGGGCGAAGTTCGGGACAGTTTGGTGGGTTACTCTCCTTAGGCACTACCTCGACTGAATTCGCCTTATACCATTCCAAAGTTCGAGACGAATAATGGCAACTTGCTAAATCTGGCCAAAATAATGTTGAGGAAGTGTGCTTCTTCATGAATGGTAACAGTCTCTTTTTCAAGCATTCTGATACATAAATATCGGTGTTAATTGTCCCGGTAGTGATAAATGGTGAGCTCCTCATGCCGCACTGGCATATAGCTTGCCAAACAAGGTATTTCTTAGCAAATTTTTCTACTGGGATAACCTTTTCCGATTCGTCGAGGTTCGAAATGTCACGAGAGGAATAGTACTGGTTACCTGGTAAAGACTTGAAGTCTGCCTTGACGTAGGTTTCATCGTCAATAATTAGGCAACATTTTTTCTCAATCAACAAACTATATAATAACCTGGAACGTCTAACAGCACGATTATATTGATCCACAGTTCTCTTCGGAGCCTTTTGCTTCTTATACGTTGTAATACCGCATTTTTTTTTTGCCAGATCTAAAGTAGATAAATGAGGATTTTTACTAAATTCTTGCAAAATTAATTCGCGAACATTTTTTTCGTGTAACGCCATTTTCATAGTTAAAAAACAAATGAACGTTTTATGGTTGTCTAATATTTCACGAGCCATCTAAATTTAAAATTTCAAAAGAATAATAAAAAAAGGTTTGATGCAACACGCTAGGGAAGTAAAAATGTAGGCGACAATTTAATAGTGTTCACCCTTTAAGATTAGCGAATGCCACTTCAGGGGTAGTATGGACTGTTAAATCTTGCCAAGTTCCAGGCAGCGAGGGGGACAGAACTATAAGTCTGATCCTTTCACTTCAAGGAACCTTCAAGATGTATAACGATAAGTTAGCGATTTTCGAAAAATGTACAAAACGTAGGTTTATGTTATGTCAACCGACCGTTTGAGTCAACTCCATACATTTTTCGAGTCTATAGAAAATAGAAACGTCAGCCGCGATTGCATTTTAGCTAGGGATGGCTATAGGGCTACAGGACAGTGAAAGTTACAGAAGTTTTGACTACATTAGTTAGTCAAGTTTAGTTCGATTTATTGATCGCTTCTCTAACGTTTTCGGTCTAATTTAAAGCGTTTGTTTGTGCTGTACTTTTCAATCGTTAGAGGCACTAGAGCGTACCTATAAAGATGTATTGAAGCTCCTAATACATTGAATGACAACTATACATATAGATGTCTATACAAACTTCATTCAATAGAACACAGATGCGATCCTAGATGTAAACAAATACACTATACCCGGTATCCATATAGCCACCGTCTAAAATGGAAACAATCGAGATGTCGACTCAGATTTGGATTAAATTGTTTATCTGGTTCACGAGGACAGGGAAAGCTTGTTATTGAAGCCGATGGTGATTGTCGCGAATTTCGATTGGCGGTTTTTGGCATGTACAAATAATGTACCGACGTAGGTACGAAGCGGTTAACCTACTTTATAGAGATCCTGCTTACAGAACTAGCGGTTCCGGGTTCGATTCCCGGTAAGGGCAAATAGGTATTTGTTAGATGAACGCGAGTAGTCTTGGTTGTTTTCTGTGTTTTCATCTACATAAGTATCTCTATATCTCTATAGGTATATATATGAATATGTACCTATGAACCTACCTACCTATGTCAAGCGTCAAAAGTAGCAGTTTTTTTTTAACTTTATCGCATTAACACATTTTACAATCTTGTTTTACATTACTTACGTAACTGTAAAGCGACAAGGTACGAAAGTTAGTATCTACTTTTGATATGACTATGTAGCTACAAGACTAGGTCAATTTGTAGATTTATGGCTGCCTGATATTTATTTACTTACTTGCATTTTTACGCAAACCGTGCGATGCGATCTATAAACAATAGAATTAGTTTACGAAAACCAGGGTCTTTTCAATCAACTACGTATTCAAGAGCCTTGGCATACATGTTTGTATATTTATCCTACGGGAAAATCAGCTTTAGTTCCATCAATAGCGCCTACGCATCCCGGGATGATCGTTTTCCTTTTAAGCCTGTCACGACAAAGAATGATTACCTAGCTAATTTACTTTTCAACTGCCAAGGTCTTAACTTAAAGGAAAACAAGTAACTGTAGGTAATTAACGTTGGCAACAAGAGAAAAACCTAATATAACTATCACATTGGCAACATATCATTGCATAAGTTATAGCATAGCAACCCGACTACTGGCGGCCGTCACACGAACTACAGTGACGGTCACTAGCAAACGATGACGAAACCAAGTCATTACAAGCGAAGATACACACAGGGATGAGCAACCATATTGTTCGCGACCTAAATGATCTTCCATTCTTTCTGGGGCCTACTTTACACAAAGGCTCGAAACGCAAAGAAGCAGAGTTCGAATTATTCAAAATAGTAGGTAGTCGGAATAGTATAACCGAAAATGTTAACGTTATAAGAAGCCCTAATTTACATTCAACGAACTAGTGGCGGAGAGTTGGGGCGCGGGTAGAGCTCGGGTCTGGTTTTAGGGCCCTCGACCGGCGATCGGCGCGGCCGCGGTACAAGCAGGCGCGCCTCCCCTCGCCGCGGTCGTTCACACACAATCGACGCGCCGAGCGCCTTCGGAGCCCTACCTACGCACGACGACTCGACAAAGCATCCACCCATACCCACTAACAACCCCCGCTGCACTGCTCTAGCGAACGCGGCTCGAACAACTTCAACAAACCTTACCTACCGACCACAAAGTTGAAAATCACAAGACCACAACGCAGGCATTGCATTAATCTCGATAACATTACTTACAGCGTATAAAATACAAACTTAATGGAGAGGAATAGAGCGTAGAATCTATTGAGGAGAGACGCGGTCGCTAGGTACGCGCAATGTGCATTCGATTGGTGGAAACATGAATATTGAAAACAGCTCTTATGTCGTTCACGCTAGATCAAATACACGTCAACGGCCGATCCGAACACCACGTGTTTACGGAGAGCACTGCAGATTACAGCCAGTGAACTATGTTACTATCGCCGGGAAAGTTAGTTTTGCGCACGTGTTGTTAACTTCAAACAACCTTGGCTGTTTATTTACGAAATACCGAAGCTAGGTAATAGCTTGGAAATGAGAAACAAATAAAAACCTGATCGCTCATTGTTCTAGTTTTATGCGTAAAAGAGATGTAAATGTATCCAGTATTTCATACTATTTAACGAGCACAGACCGTGTTCATGATATTGTAAAACTTAAACTACGAACGGCTTGCGGGCTAACAACAGGCACGATTCTTTAACGAATAGTATAATTGAAATAATTGGCTCTAATATAATCTAGATCCAACTGGGTAGCTGAATTTATCGCGACTCTTTGTTTCTGTTTAAAGTAGAAAACTGGCGTAGATATGTGTTCTAGAACACCTGCTTTTATCGGTAGTTAGGGATCGTGTAGCAGCCGGCAATCATGCGCTAAAACAAGTTCATTTTAGAAAAAGGTTTTAATTCTAAGTTATGCTGGACAACAATAATGATCGCCTTTGTGCAGAGAGAGCTTAACGTCTTTAAACCTTTCTCTTCCACAAATGCAACTCACAAAGTGTCTTCCTCTTTATTTCTTTTCGCATAATCCTATCTATTCAAGCGTGTAGATCGACATGACATGCCTTTGTGACGCCCCTTGCTAATGCAAAAAAAGAACTTTGGTCCCACGGTGTGTATTTAACAGGTACCTACATCGCAAAATCTGTACTGTATAGAGCGAAAACAATTGCCGTACCTACCTACTGCAATTTTCATTCCTACACACCATGAACAAAGGGGGGGAATCTTTGAGGATGGCAAAGAGAGGACAGTAAGTACGGAGCACAAAATGCGAAACTTCGAGTGCTCCATCTTTCTCAGTCGTCTTTCGAGATTAAATCGGGAGAAGGGGATGGAGATAACGTAACTTAGGGCCAGCCCCAGGGCCTATATTCGGAAAAGTAACATTACATTCCCTCGTTCCCATATAGATCTACACATAGGGTCGCCAGGCGTCCCGGATAAAGCCGGATTTGATCGCTTGACCAGCCAAATTATATCTAAATCTATATGTGTCCTTCCTGTCCAATTTTTAACAAATGTATCTTTGCGTAATTTCGCGTTTATCGCGCGGAGAGTAGATTTCAATCAACATTTTCATTCAGTGTGTGCTCTAGTTACAATTTACCTACCTACACACCTATTTTTCGCGTCAGTGACATTACTAGAGCTCCGGCTGTAAATCACTTTGTCCCTTTTATTACATTCTGTCAAATAAACATCCGAACTTAGGTATCTGAACTTAGAGCCTATTTAGAAAAAATGAGCGATTGATCTTTTTCAAACAAAGATTATAATCATAAATACCTAGTTAATTGATTAATCGAGTGAATTGTGCAGTAGGTATGCGCTTTCGTATTGTGAATATTACAATGGCCAGTGCAAGGCTCGGAGGCGCTTTATAAATGGCCTGCATTTCGTTGTGCATTGTCAATGCAACCGATTCTGATGTACTTGCCCTGAATCGACATAATTTACATGAATTCAGTTTTTAATAGCAATGCGGCAAAAACTTTGTGCACCATACCATACTCGTAACCTAAGGGCCGCCACAGACAATCAGTCGAACTGACAGGCCGAGAGGGACGCGGCTATTTGATAGAATGAGAAAGTTAAATACGTATCTCATTCTAACAAATAGCTGCGTCCCTTTCGGCCTGTCAGTCCGACTGATAGTCAGTGGCAGACCTAAGATTATTGATTATGTATGTACTTACCAACCTACCTTTTTTTGGTGGAAAAAAACAAGCTACACATAGGTAATTAGTAACAGAACAATTGACTATTGTAAGAGCAAAAACCTACCTATCTGTAACCAATATTAAACTCAAACAAGCACGCCCTACCTTTATTTTCTTTAACAGGTATCAAAGTAGGAAAACATGTTAATAAATAGGTAGGGTTGGCACATATAACAAAAACATTGACAACAAAGTGAAAGGGTTCAAAGGGTCGCCCCTAATTATAAGATATAATTATTAACATGGAGATTGGAGATTATTAAACATTGTTACATTTTGCACCAAAGGAAGGGTAGGTGGATAGGTGGATTCATAATAAAATACAACTGAATTGAAAACCTATTTTTTTGAAGTCAGTGGAAAAACGGGATGAAACTTTGACTTAAAACACCTGACAAACAGAATGTCTAATCACAAGGTGTAGGAACTCAGCAACTTTGTAATGTTTTCCGACCTGTCACTGTCAGGTTTAACAAATTGGTGCCAAATGGGGGCTATTATTGAGGTTCCCTCTTTATGAAGGTGTATTAAAAATAATGTTAGTCTTATTAAATCTATTTATATAAAAATGAACCCCTATTTCTTCTGGTCACGCTATTACTTGAGAAAGGCTTACCAATTTCATTCATCTTTTTTCAATACTTTGTAATACTTCGTAGAAGGTTCTTACTTACATTGAAATTTAAAATAATCAGCATTTATATTTAATATTTATTTTTTAGTAGGTAGTTAGTTAATTGTAATTGTGATGACATGTTTAAATTTAATTGGTTAATAACGTAGTTTTATTGATTTGATTGCAGCGCCCTTACAGGGTTTATGTTTGGACTAAATATATCGTAATGCAATAAATAAATGAGTATGAGTATGAGTATGAGAAAAAAATTAAGAAAATTGCACAGAAAAAAAACCACTGGGAAAGTCGGAAATTTGCAGCGGGGTGAAGCTGCTGGCAGGGTATTGAAAAATTTTTCTTTGGAAAATAGGTACTATCTACTCTTTGTTGAGTCTAGAAACTTTTTAGAGGAAATTATGTATTTTTAAAATTTATTATTCAATATTAGAACCAGAGTTCCATGCACACATTAACAAAAGTCAATATCCACTACCTATCATAGAAATGACCAAAATAATTCTGTATTTTTTTTTATCTGACTCTAATAATCTGAGTTATGAAAGGCACCTACCTATTGTTTCTCACAATAAAATTTCATATTTTTTTACATTCAAGGGCTTTGTAGGAAATTGCCAATACTGCCGTTTCTAACACCATCTGACATTGTTGTTCTTTAAACACTTAAAAACTGAATATTTTTATCAAAACAGGTATTCATATTATTATGCTCTCCAAAAAGTGGTTTTATGCCTATTTCAGTCACTGCAGCACAATGTTAAGCATAATATGATTTAAAGACATATTTGATCCATATCATAGAGAAACAATGACAAATTTAATTTAATGCAGTGTGTAAAAATAGGCTAGTATAATACTAACTTAAATTGTGTAAATAAATATGATAAAAACCAAATTAGGTCAGTACATGGCATCAAAGTCATGTCATACTGAGCCAAGGGAGTCTTGTATTTGCAACAAGAAAGGGTTGATATAGGTTTTTTAGCTTTGAACTTTCAGGTAGTTTAAGGTTTTAACTTAGTACCTATTATAAGTTTGCAATTTAAATTATAAATTGCAAAAAAAATTGATTTTGTACACCAATGGATTTTTTGAAAATAATGCTTTTCAAGGATAATTTGTCACTACATTAATTTCAATTATTTGTGTTTATAAAATCAAAGAAAACTTAAATTATTGTGTTCATTTTAAAAACCGATACAGAATTACTTCTAAATAAATTAGAACTAATTTCTGTGGGAAACAAAAACATGACCTTCAAAATCACCACGTTAAACTTTTCAAGGGCAAACCAAATGCAGCACCTATTAAAGACTTCTAGCACAGTCGTTTCGTTTACAGAATTAACTAAGGCTTTAGATAAAAAGTAACGAAGTATAAAAAGTTAGTTTCCTAGTTTAAAAGTTCTTTTTCCAGAAAAAAAATGCACCCAACGAGCATTGACTGAGATTACATAGATACCTACGTTACTAGGGAAGGAAATTACATAGTTTTTGGTTTATTATTGTTAAGAACAGTTTATAAATTGGGGTAGACATGACTCACCATACGACACCGAAGGCGCCGTAGCCGATCGGCCGGTCGGGCTGCACGTCCGTAGGTATAGCCGGCGTCTGGTAGTAGGGCGCCGCCGCCGCCAGGATGGCGCCCTGGGACGCCGTCGGCGTTCCCTGCATCAGCGACATTGACACACTCATTGACACGCGAGAGTGCCGCGCGGGGCCGGTCACTGCCGCCATCCAACCGCTCCGCGGCGAGCCGTCACCGCAGACTCATCACAGATCCGCGACACCCGCTCTCGTCACCAGCTCGCACCCGAGATCCACACGAGACCGGCAGCCTCTTTATTATTCATGCTCGAACGACTATGCGGGAATCACTGAACGCACACACGAAAGATTTCACTAGATGTTTACACGCACAAAGTAAGTTTTCGAACGAATGCAAGCGACCGTTTATCCCCTCGAATCCAGAGCTTAATTTCTGGACAAAGAGGGACACCGTGATGTTTCTCTCGGCGCAACACAAACGTCCACGCGCCACGAGAATCGAGCGAGACTGGAAGGGAGCGCGAGAACGAGAGAGCAAACAACAATGGCGACGACGCGATAAACAGCTGCTTCGCTTGGCTTGGATTCGTCCGCTGAATGAAATAGAGCACTGCGCCGGAACCAGCCGTTTTACAAAAAATGCTATTGCAACCTCATTGCCTCAGCTTGAATAATTATATTTTTGTTTTTTATGTTGACGAAGCAAAAGCAAATATTGAATAAACAAAAAGTGTCATAGGAAAAACCAATACACTTAAAAAAAATGGCATTAATAAACGACAAACCACTCTTGATTAAAGTGGCTTTCCCTAGTTAAAAATAAATAAAACTATATTGTGTGTCACTGATACAGCCTTTTCTCATTGTAATTATATCACAAATTAATGATTTGACATTACAAAGACCCAAACGTCACATTACAAGTATTTTTAACCGACTTAAAAATAAGGAGTAGGTTCTATGTAGTACTTAGAATCGGTGTAGCATGGTGTGGTTCCATTTCTTTATCTTAGACGGAAAACCATGTGAAATCTATAATCACTTAATATAATAAATTTAGAAACAAAAAAGTTTTTGTACGAGATAGTAGCCACGACTATATGGGTTCCCTCTGACGGATAATACTGGCTATCAAAAGAAAAAGGTAGTATGCAATTCGACACATGCGGAAAAACATTGTATCTCAATTTACTGTGTCTTCTAATTTCAAACGTATTTGAGCATGAACAAAATTGTATCTCAAGCTAACATTAAAATTTGAGATAAGTACAATGTTGTTCCTTGCATGTGTCGAATTATAATGATCATGGTACCCTTTTCGTTTTGGAGGGCATACCTACGTCTTTTTTTATTGCCGTACGTAGATTTAACCTCCGTTCTGCCGGCAAAACAGACTAGCTAGCCCATGAAGTATAATAATATATTATAATAATTCTCTAGCCGAAAATATTATAGCATGATTTAACCACTAGTTCTTTACTTGCAGACGTGTTTTCATTATAAAGCGATTATTTGAATGTGACTGAAATAGTCTGAATTTATGATTATGTTCGAATAGCATTTCTCCACCTATATAAAATCAAATAAAACAAGTAGGCATCATATAATATTTAGCTGGCCTGTATTAAATCTCAAAAATAATTTTACGGCGCACAGCTCTGACGAACTTTGAGTAGAGCGCCACCTACTGGAAAATTAAAAACTAATTTTGCTAGTAACGTTGCCATAGTAACCAACTTTAGCATTCCGCGCTATATTTGAATAAAAATATGATTTGTTACAACTTGCGAAGTGCTTAATATGTTTTATTTAATGCGAGAGTATTTATTTTCGAATCTCTGTCTTAGATGATGTCTAAGTATTTTTAGGGTTCTGTACCTCAAAAGAAAAAACGGAACCCTTATAATTATGATGACTTTGTTGTCCGTCCGTCCGTCAGTCTGTCAAGTCAAGACCCTTTATTTCGGGAACGCGTGGAGGTATCGACCTTGCTCATAGCATAAGCCTAAGGCAGTTTGGGTCTTAGGTCAATTTGTGATAGATTGTTCCCATTTATTATTTTAGTAGGTATAGCTACTTAGGTAAGTTCTTGAGTAGGTCAAGAACTTTGATAACTTTTTAAAATAAATAAATATTGGAGGATACATTATATGTACATACATACATGCATTAAATCACGCCTGTTTCCCAGAGGGGTAGGCAGAGACCACTTATTTCCTTTCTTCTTTCTTTCTTTCTTCTTTCTTGGAGGATAATTTCACACAAATTGACCTAGTCAAAAACTAAGCTCTAGGCTTGTACTGAGGGTACCTAACATACTAGACAACGATAGATATACCTATATAGAGAAATTTAAATACATAGAAAACTGCCAAGACTCAGGAACAAATACTCGCGCTCATCACAGAAATATCTGCCCTTACCGGGATTTGAACCCGGGACCGGTTATTTCGTAGGCAGGCTCACTACCTAGGCTACGCTAACGTGTCGCCTAAAACTTTTAACTTTTTCTAGTACCTAAGGCCGCAGTTCACCAAACTGGAATAAGGTGTTATACCTAGATTAAACGCCGAATTTGTATAGACTAAGCATCTCGGAGTAAGTCTTATTCCAAGTTTGGTGAAATGCGGCTTAGTAAATTTAAGGAGTTTCGACTCTTCTCTTCCTCTTTGGGCATACGCCTCTCCAATTTTCGAATGCACAGTTAAAAATATAAAAAGAAGAAACAAATATTGTTTCAATTTTAAATCCTAATCGAAACCATGCACTTTCATACGAAATATTTAAAAAAACGAGTGGTGTTAGAAATAATCCCATGAAAAACATTAACGTAAAAAATAGGCCAAGTTATCACGTCATGTGCCACCAAAAGTAGTAGGTAAGACCTATCATGGTACCACCAAGTTTGGCACTAAATTGTTTACAGTCAGACCAATGTATTGTAACTAACTAAATGTGCATTTTAGCCCTAAATTGACAGTTTCCTATATATAGAATTATAGACTTGTGGCTCCATTGGCCCGTTTCACGAAGCTACACGTTACAAATTACAAGCGGAACCCTCCTTATAGCAAAAGGAGTTAGAAAAAGACTTCCGCTTGTACCTAATTTGTAACTTGTAGCTTCATGAAACGGGCCCCATGACGTCACAGTGACGTATTCACGATGGTTACCACGAAACACTGAACTCGAAACTTCAAGTCCCGGTCACTCATCACTCGAAATTAAATTGGGAGAAAGGGATGGAGCTAACGTAACTTTGAACATCGATTTTCAAAGTAGGGCCTCACTCTCGCGCCGAATCCGAAGTTCCGAACCCTCGAGATTGTTATTTATTTAAAATGCAAAATCTTGAATAATGTTGTTTCGAAACTAGTGAGACAGGACTATTTAGTACGACCATATACGACGTAGTTTGTAAGAATTCTGAAACACGGAGCTATTCTATTGTTGCTTGGTCAAACATATCTGTCGTTTTTGGTCGCACGAGTCGCATGACCCTATTGTTGTATACGGTACGAAATACTACTGAAAACCAGCCACCCTTCTTGGAAAATTGAGAACGTCTGGCTCAACCAATGGACAGTCGCCATCAGATATATTGGAGCGGCCGAGGTACTCAAATATTTCTGAGCAGCAATAAATTTCAATAAATTCTTTACGGTAAATAAGGTCAATAACATCTGAACATACAATTCGCCACAAATATATGAGCAGTGGTTTTTCAATTAAATCTGAACACACAACGAGACAATAATATCTGAAAGCACAACTCGTCAAAGTTATCTGCACAGACAGGGTGATCATAAATATCTGAACATTTAAGGAAAATATACCTTAAAGCAATAGGCATACAGTTTAAAGGTAATCGTACAGATGTAATGAATTTTCCTTTTACAAAATAAGTAATATAACAATTGCTAGATAGTTGTCAACTTCGATGGAATCAAAAAAGTACGAGTATTATCTAGTATTTGTTTGAAGTATGAAACTCTTCTAAAGAGTTTGCACGTGTGTAATGAAGTGTTTATTACTTGCTATGAACTATGATCATTACAATTTTACCCCTTAAAGTAGCAATGTATGGCCTTTTATACAAAATCAAAGACCATCTTTTTGTAAAAAAAAAATATTCGGAATTATCAAGAAAATTGAGCGGTACGGAGGCTTGAACTCACTATGTTTTGTTTTTTTTGTAGTTTTGAAAACTAACGAGTAACCCCCTTACTAATAAACATTGAGTAACGGCTGTATAGCTATACAATGTTTTGTCCTTATCTGTCAAATCCAAATATCACAATGACAGATAAGGACAAAACATTGTATAGCTATACCACCGTTACTCAACGTTTATTAGTAAGGGGGTTAATGTTGATGTTAAGTTTGTTTACAGTTTTCATTAAATAAAAATAATAAATTAGAAAAAAAAAGAACATTAATTCTTAATAAAATACAAAAAAAAAGGCACAATTGTGGATTTGAACCCTGACGCAACGGTATTATAATTATGATTTCTATATGTATACTAAACCGCTAGGCCATGGCGACTGACACGATTGTGGATGAAATATTGCAAAGGATTCGTACCTATTTTCATTTGGCAGCTTCAATATTACAAACATTTGATAAAGACACGCAGTGAATTATATGCAATGACAGTTATGTTACGGTTTTTGTGAATTGCCAAATATTTTATTCAAATGTGTCTTTTGTAACAAGACCGTGAAGTTGCTTTTCGCAGATTTACGTTTTGTATACCTACTTATTTTGTAAAAGGAAAATTCATTACATCTGTACGATTACCTCTAAACTGTATGCCTATTGCTTTAAGGTATATTTTCCTTAATTGTTCAGATATTTATGATCACCCTGTCTGTGCAGATAACTTTGACGAGTTGTGCTTTCAGATATTATTGTCTCGTTGTGTTCAGATTTAATTGAAAAATCACTGCTCATATATTTGTGTCGAATTGGATGTTCAGATGTTATTGACCTTATTTACCGTAAAGAATTTATTGAAATTTATTGATGCTCAGAAATATTTGAGTACCTCGGCCGCTCCAATATATCTGATGGTGACTGGACATCCAACAAGCTGGCCCTGAGGCCCTACTTTGAAAATCAATGTTCGAAGTTACGTTAGCTCCATCCCTGTTACTCACGTTAGTCGTCATTCGAGATTAAATCGAGATAAAGGGAGCTAACGTAACTTCGAACTTAGATTTTCAAAGCCTCTGACTTGGCCTGAGCAGCACTGAATTTGGTGCTTGCTGAGCTTCAGAACCGATATAACCGATGTGTACACATGAAATACTCACCATATTGTACTCGAATGCTCCTACATTAAGGACTTTCTTTCCTTTCTCTTAAGGTCTACGAATGTCGCCAGAAAAATGTCACTTAGTGGGAGGTAAAACTGTTCTTGCCTACCTCGTACGAATACTCGTATTGCCGGCAGGCATGAATCATTTTTAATGTATAATGGCCCAACCACACCGCTTGCGTGACGTGCACTTGCACGTGCGCGTTCGCTTTCCACTGCGTTGTATAGTGACATGTCGTAATGAGAATTCATACTACACAACGCAGTGGAAAGCGAACGCGCACGTGCACGTGCACGTCACGCAATCGGTGTGGCTGGACCTTAAACTTTATTTATGCACGGCAGCCTGCCTGATCGGTTCAAGACTCGTGGACCCACTGCTTGTTGTCCTATTGCTATTCGACGTAGCCCTCGAAGCTATTTCCGAGCAGTTTGCACTTCAGATATCTAAGGATACCTAACGATAGGTACTAACCATATTTTAGCCGGGTTTCGGACTGGTGCAAATTATTTCTGACCAAAACGATCAGCAGTGGATCAAAAAGTAATCGGACGACTAAGCCTAACCGGCCTGCGTGATCAGACTTCGGACCGCAAATAAACTCTAAATAAAGCTAGTTTTAGACTATACTCCGTTTGTTTAGATACTTAAAATAGTGTAAACACACACAAACGTGGCATTGTTAGATAGTGTTCTGCTTTTATTGGCTGACGAACTATATCACGTGGTTGTTTTGTTTACATTTTTTTAAATACCTAAACAAACGGAGTATACCAATAAAACTTGTAGAAAATGACTGCTGTCTTCCTTCAACTTTTAAGTTAGAAAAAGACAGCAAAATTGTGCTTCTTCCTCTAGAACTGATGTTAAAGTGAGACAGCAATCAAATTCTGTATTTTTTATTGCTAGTTTAACTCACAGTCGGGAGGTCTCTTCAGCATAATTATCATGGTGAATTTGAAGCTTTAATTACAGCGCTTACAGTGTAGCAACATTTATTGTGCATTGATGGCGCCAAACAAGAGTATAAACTGGCTGCTGGCTTTAGTAGAAGTAAGATACTCGTACAAGGACAGAGGTCCAGGTAAAAAGGTCAGGATCATTAAAAAGTAAAAAATAAAAGCCCATTGTAATAAATATCAATTATATTATCACAGAGAATCACATTGTGTTATACAACATATTTACGTGGCTAATACAAAATTTTACTTATGATTCACGTTAAGTTCATGTATAGTTAGTAAATACGTAAAAGTTAAAAATCAAAATGGAAACACGACTACAAAATATGATCTTTGTTCAGAGCTAGATTACATCTAAAAAATACTGGGGCATTAGCAATTAAATGGAGTTCAGTTCACGGCAAGTAAAAAAGCTCTGCGCCTTTTATTCATCGTAAACTGAACTACTTTTAACGTTTTGGTAAGTCCCTTTGAGATGCCGTGGCTCATCAACTTCGTACGCGGCACTCCTTAAATTCTATAGGGGCGGGGTACGGTTTAAGAAGGGTAGGGGCGCGAGCGAGGTAGCTGTGGAAGTAGTATGTATAACCAGTTAAATAATAATGCGAAACTGGATAAAAACCAATCCAACTTATCAAACACAATAGTTTTTTCACCTACAAATTTAATAATAAGTTATTATGCAATTGTATCAGATACACTATTATGATTATTATGAATCATCGTTATCCGCAATTGTGATTTTAAACACAAGCTTTTGGCAGCCCTGGTCGGGCACGCTTAGCGTAGGCATATTTTCATTCTTGAACTAAGAAGTGGAACTACTCTGTCATTATCCCGTCGCGCCCTTCTGGTATCCTTAGTTCACTGCTTACGAAGTTGACGGGCTTTGCAATGCATGTTTCGCACGTCGCTTCTTTCTCTCACAGATTTAGTTATACACGGACGAATCATTTGTGAAGTCTGCTCTAAACAGCATCTTAGCACCTCTGATGCTGTGTACAGGGATCTATTCTGCCGTCCTAAGCTAATAGGCAGTAACTAAGATAAACCTCCAGTAGTAATACGAACCTTATTTGTAACAGAATAGAATAGAATCTGCTTTGGTGATTGAATTGAAGATACTGCTCATTGGCTTAGGAGGGCAGTATTATGCATTACCAAGTTCGAAACATTTGACAGTCGTACCTTCCTCTTGAAGCCCACAATACAACGAAAGTTGTTAATGGAATATGAGCCTATTGTGAATTATCATAGAGTCAATTTCTAATTCGATGGTCAGTCATAAAAACAAAGGAAAATCAATTTTAATTCCTTTCAATGGATCTTTATTATAATGGCTGTATTATGTGCATTTTTTTGTACGCAGGGCCTTACGAGGATAAAGACGACACTTTAACGGCTGAACCCTGTATTCAAACCGCGGATAGATAAGGCTTACTTCGTGTTAAAATTTGACATTTTCCCATACAAAATGTGTCAAATATTAATCCGAGGTAAGCGTATCTATCCGCGGTTTGAATATAGGGTTTGGCCATAAAGGGACTTCTAAACGGGCCATATTTAAACTGCAATATGTGGCCGGCAACTATTGGTGTCTTTCTCTAACATACGAGTAAGAGGGGGACACCAATAGTTGCAGGCCACATATTGCAGTGAAAATATGGCCCGTTTAGAAGTTCCTTAACAGTTTAAACTCGAGTCCGACGAGTCGACACTGATTGCCGTGGTGTATATTGTATCGCAAGATGGAATCCTGACTTACCATAGAACTGTCAGTGACGTTATAAATAAAATCGTAAGAACTGTCAAACAAAACGTCACTGTGACAGTTCTATGGTGGGTCAGAGGCCCTACTTTGAAAATCGAAGCTCGAAGTTACGTTAGCTCCATCCCTGTCACTTTTCATTCGAGAGCAAATTGAGAGAAAGTGATGGAGCTAAGGTAACTTCGAACTTCGATTTTCAAAGTAGGGCGCCTCTGAGTATTGACCAAAAGAAGTTTGTGAATGACTCTGATATCAAAACTTGCGTCCAATGTGCCTGTGCCGCCATCTATACTATAAGGTCCAAAAAAGTCCGGTATTGCAAGTCGCAGTGTGTTATAGCCTCGTGAAGTAGGATCTCGATTGTGAAAAGCAGGAAAATTCGAACTTGGATTTACAGTATAGGCCCCGAATATTAAAATGATGCATAAAAAGAAAATGCACTCGCGACATGTAACTTCAATTTTGTGAAGGTACAGTGTACAGTCAAGGGTAAAAATAAACATCCGCACAAAGTTGCGAAAATATGTACAAATAAACCTTATTGCCATTGTAATAAGTTCTATGTACATATTCTTGAGACTTTGTGGTGTGTACAGTCACGAGATTTAATTTGGTACCCACCTTAGGTCATAAGTAAATCTGTCATTCTACAACAATAAGGTTGAGTTTCCTAAAGGTTACAAATGACTTGACATCTCTAATGACATTGACGACTTCAAGCATTTCTTGAAATGGGTCCCAAATTAACGCTCGTGACCGTACATATTGGAGCCCTTGTCTAGGAATAAAATAATTCGTTTTATGACTGCTGCCAGTCTATTAAATCTCAACAGGAACCATTTACATTACGCAACATTGGAATTTGTAGGGACAATACATTATTACCATACACCGGATTGACGGGGGCAAAAATGTACCAGTGCTAGTGATTCATTAAATATCGACTAAGTTTATCGACAACTTTTCTCATGACATATTATGGATCTTACATGTCTTGCAAAAGTAAGTCGTACCTTTATCTTCTATATGTGAATGATCAGCAGATCTTTTTTCTTTCGGGGCATTTTTAATCGACTAAAAAAACAAAAAGATTCTCAATTCTTCAGAATGCTAAAGAATATTGTTGTAGGTACTGAATGAATTTGTTATTCAATGTAATTTCAATGGTGTTCAAAAGTTTGTTTATATTTGCGATAAGTATAAATAAAAGAGGTTTGCACATAATTAAAAAGTAAGTATTCAAACTTGGCCATTACTTATGATTGAAAAATTGCTATTTATCGATGTCGACAATTAGTCGACATTTAATTAATCACTAGCGCTGGTACATTTTTGCCCCCGTCAACCTGGTGTATGATTATTACTTCATGAAATTAAGGATATTTTATCATTTCAAAGGGACAGAAAATGCATTAAAATGTAACTCCTCTTGAGTAAGTGCTTTAGGCTGTATGGTGGCGTTCAAAAATTGCATTCCTATCACAAGAATCGAAAGATGAAACCTATTGTGTAATAAAATCTAACCCGCAAGTGCTCACAAATATAATCAGAATATTTAAACTTACTTTACACTTGTAATTTCGTTACCTTATAACTTATAACAGATATGAATTAACATAATTTTTAAAACACACCATTAAAATGTATACATACCACATAGAAACAGTAACATAAATTATTTCACCAAGTTGCTAAAATGACATTATTGTCTATGTACACAAGTTTGTCCATACCGCGAAAAGAACTACAATACAAGACACACCGCACATCGAAATACATGTACAAAAGTGTATGAAAGGGGTTTTAATTATTTTGGCAATGGCAATTATAAAAAAAAGGAAAACAACCATACAACCAATTATTACATATTAAAAAAATACCATGTTGTTTCTGTTAAATATTTAACATTATGGGATTCATATTCAAGTTAACTTTTCGCGAGTATGGGTTATACCTATACAGTTTAGTTAGTTTTTGGATCATACATTAATTTTAACACGCACACACATGAATACAATAAACAACTAATCCATTAACGTGCCTTATCATTAATTAATTTCTAACATCCCTAATAAATACGTTTATAAATAATTCGTATCAGAATAGCTTTAGGTTTCAAAGAAAAATTGAACAATTGAAGACAAAAATATGGCAGCGTACAAAGTTATCAAAAATATGTACTGACTATGACCACTTAGAAGGCTTCTGGTTTGTATTTCTCTCTCACTGGCTCTTAAGAAGAGCGTATGAGAGCGAGTGAAAGACAGTTACAAATCCGAATCACCTTTTAAGAGCTATAGCATATTGTATACTCGATTTAAAGCTCTTGACAAAAGAGTTTTCTGGACATTGACTTATACTTCCGACGCTACCATATACATGTATTTGTCCTAACTATACATTTCAACAACAATTTTACATTTAAAATGCGTGTGTATGCGCCATTGCATTGTCTTGACAAACAATCCTCGGTAGTGTATAAATGTAAAATGTGTACAAGTGAGAAAGCTATATCATGGCAGTCACAGGTAAGAAAGCGAAAACGAACACAACGAAATTGTAACCTGTACTTTAACAATGACAGGATTGCAAATTTTCGATTTATATACGTGAAAGTTCACCGCAAGTCAAGATGCAACAAGGGGTTTTACGCTTGTCCATATAAATAAAGTTAAGTAAAAGTATAAAATAATAGTGATCTTCCAACCATAAAAAAAAATAGGTTTCATAAGAGGATTTATGTTGGCACAATTGGTAAAGCGAATGCATTTGTCCATGTGATTTAAAATCTCTGATTTTATGTTCAAGTTTTCGCTTTATTAGCATAGTAGGAGACACAGAACAGAAAAAAACAGTAGAAGTGTCAAGTGGGCGTGTAACGTGTGGCACGGTTATGCGGAATTCCGCATAACCTACCATACTTTTGCCGCGATCGCTTATTTCGATATTTCGATATTTCTAAATTAGGAAATAAATCCAGAAGCATGCCTTATTGTGCTATTTTGGAATGTAAAAACGATAGCGGCAGCAAAAACATTTTCCATGGTGGCGTGTTGTTTTTATGATAGTTTGAGTATTGGCGACAACAGGTCTGATACTGCGAAGCGAAGTTCGTGCCACTTCCACTGTTTTTTCTATTCCGTGGTAGGAGAGTTAAGCATATTTGAGTAGGTGTTTCAGGCACCGTGGTTTGTACAGTACTTCTTAAATGATATTTAAATACAACGAAGCAAACCTGGCTGAAAAAATTTTTAATTACCAACATTGCTCTGTTAAAATTTCAACGTGCCCCAAATACATTATTTCGATTTTTTTTCTAGTTTAGGATCGACTAAATGACCTAGCGCTTTGATATTTTAACTTTATCATAATTTAATTCAACGTTTTTGAATGTTTAAAAATGCCTCGAGTACTTTTTTTGCAACAAAAAAACACTAGTTACTTAAAAACATCATAACTCGATTTAGCCCCAATACCCTTCAAGCCAGGTCGGCCTCTTAGTATTTAAATATCATTAAAGAAGTACTGTACAAGCTTCTAAGGTGCCTCAAACACCTACTCAAACATTCGTAAATCATAATCACAACATTTCTATTGAGTTTAGAAATCGTTCATTGCATTTGGACCTTACAGTTTTGACCATATATAAAACACAAAATTTTATTAAATTTTATTTTATACGTGATAAATTATTAGAAAGTAATTATGGGAAGAACTCATTTGCTTTGGTACTTTCATGTTATACATACTATTTCCCTTTCTAGTTTCGTCTTTACACTCTATGCATATCTGTCAAAGCCCTCGTCATGTTTGTCGCTTAGTATTTCTCTTTCGTTGTGAATTAGTTAGAGAAAGATGTGTATACTGCACGACATATAGGAGCGAAACACGTTGTGCTAATTCTCCATAAGTGATAATTATTTAATCAGTTTTTAGCATAAGGGTGCGGCTCCACTGAGGCGGAGATGAACGGAGTGGAGCGGAGCTGTGCCAATATTAACCAATAGAATCTAAACTAACGTGCACAAGGCGCGCTTGACGTGACCAAATGCGTCTTCTATTGGTTAATATTGGCACAGCTCCGGGTGCGGACCCTTACAGTTAGAGTTAGTGTATCTAAAATAATACCAAAATAAGTAGCCATTTTTGCATTGTGTATGCAATATAATCCTCTAACTAACTTATCAAACGTTATTGCACCATATAATTACTGTAAAACAAATGTCGAATGATTTCCTAATTGAACAATTAATTAAAGCGCAATTCACACAGCGGGCGGGAGCGGGTCGGGCGCGGGACAAGTCGTTTTGATCGCGGGACCCGCGCGGGTCGTCGCGTTCACTCATAGCGCCGGACCGCGGCGGGCCCACGTGCTGCTAGCGGCGGGTGGCGGGCGCGGCGGCTCCGTCGGCGCCCGACCCGTCCCGCCGCGTGTGTGGATGCTTCCATATAACTCCATGTTAAAACACCCGCCGAACTACCGACCCGCCCGGCGCATGACCCGCTCCCGCCCGCTGTGTGAATTGTCCTTAACATAAACTTAAATATTTTAGGGAGAAAGTTTTCGTTTTTTGTTGTTGTAACTTTTGGTTATCCCTGTTGTAGTTCGGGGTTAACATAAGCCTTTGTGATATGTCAATAGAATTAAATCAGTTTTTTTCTCAAAGTTACGTCATCTAACAGGTCAGCTGTTCAAGTGTCAAAATGTATGTGAAGTGCACAAGTCTCTATTGTTAAATACAACACTACGGTTTTCACAATTAAAATAACCAAATAAACACCAAAATAAGTACAATTATCCAAATTGTACTTATTTTTGTGTTTATTGGGTTATTTTAATTTTCTTGTATTCGGGAGGTTTTATTTGGTGGGCAGTGTAGAATAAAAAAAACAGTACTAAGCAAAAATTTGTGATCAACAAAAATTTCGAGTACTAAACTATGAACCATTAAAAAAAACCTTAGTTTGAAAGTATACATCAATTATTTGAATTTGACGCTACAATCAAGGCGCACAACTTCTCCATCTCACGTTCTTCGCGCGGAAGCACATAAAGCCATCCTTTTTGATTCTTGTATGGGCTGCATGTGGCCTTTTAACCTGTCAGTGTTATACAAAATACCGTTATCTACCTTTCCATAAAGCCAGGCCATTCACGACAATTCAAACCCTGTGTTGCTGTTGACCGCGTACCGCAGTTTGTCTCGCAAGGTACTCCGCTTCTGGTAGTTGGGCAGCTTGAGCAGATTGAAGCAAGTGGACGAAGTGGGCAGACGGTTCAGAGGGTCTTTCTTGCGGATCGTGAAGAAGCCGCGAATTACGCTGCCTGAGAAGACACAAGCAATTGAGAATGTAAATCTTATATGTATATAAAATTGTCGTGTCACAGTGTCTGTAAAAAAAATCCTCCGAAACGGCTCCACCGATTCTTGTGAAATTTTGTCTGTTTATTCAGTAGGTCTGAGAATAGGACGTAAAGTACATTTTATAAGGTTTGTATGAAAAAAAAAAACACCCGAGCGACGCCGGGCGCGGACAGCTAGTAATATATAAAATTCTCGTGTCACAGTGTTTGTAATAAAACTCCTCCGAAATGGCTTGACCGATTCTTATGAAATTTTGTGTGTATATTCAGTAAGTCTGAGAATACGACGTACAAACTATATTTCATGAGGTTTGTATGGAAAAAGAACCCGGGCAGCACCGGGCGGTACAGCTAGTTAATTCATAAAAAAATCATTACCTTGCATTTCTAAACATAAAACTTAGTTTAAACATCACTATCAACCTCCCTAAGGACCTGGCAACATCACCACGGCACGGCGTCGTTAATATGGAACGGCGCGGCGCCGTGGAAAGGCACGTTGCTCGTCGTGCAAATACACAGTGCCATCATCATACAAGGCTTACACAGAAAAATGTAATGCGTCGTCTAGATTCGTGGAAGCAAAGATGACTATATTGCAGAAGCCAGAATCTTGAGTTTATTATATCAATATTACCTATGGTTCAAATTATATTAAAGCGAAAAAATGGGTATCGTTTGTTAATAAACAACGATAGATGGCGTCAGCATACCCTCCGAGTATGAAAAGTAAGCGATCACTAATTTCGTGGATCTTAAGTAGGGTCTTGATGGCATAATTTTACATGCGCCTGCATTGGCCCGGATTGCCAGAGGAGATGTAGGTTCAAATCCTGCCTAAGACCGACGATTTTTTTTTCGTTTTTTTAATTTGAATTACGTACAGACGTTTCTGTTAAAATTAAAAAATGATTACCTATAGTGTCTCCTGTATCTTCGTCGTCTCCCACCTCGACGCAGCGGATGGAGAAGGGCGGCTTGAGGTGCGCGAAGCCCAGCACTGGTGGCTTGGAGCACGACGTCACGAACTGGAAGTAGAACGGCTAGTTGTTATTGCAGGCCCGATTCTCGGTGATGTGATATTAGTAGGTATGTGCGATGAGCAGTGTTGGACGTTTTCTACTTATTTCAGTGTTATTTTTTCGTTGCTGTACCTACATCGTTATTTAAAGAACGAAAAATATTTTTATTCGTGTCAAGTAACAATAACGGACAAAGAAATACGCACAAAAATAATGCTGCCACGAAATGACCCCAACTCAGAGTAATGCTGACATAGTCAGCGCTTGGTCTTCCATGTTCTTCTGGTTTTAGTACTCATGCTACAAGCCTAGAGCTTAGTTTTTATTGAATTAAATTAAACAAGCCAGCGGGTTGCCTGATATAAAGTGACCACCACCGTTTACAGAAGTGAAATCGCAGCCAGTCTTTAAAATAAATGCTTATCTCCTGAAGGTCTCTTATTCGAAGCGGTCCGGAAATACCGCCGTAGTTCATTTAAGACATCTGTTCCAGCCTGCCGCCAACAAGCCTGTGCCAGGTAGAGCATGCAATTCCAGTATTAGCTCCGGTACTACATACAAACCTGTACTGCATGCTTGTACCGCTCATGGTGGTGATCTGTGGGAAAGACCGACGTCCAGCTGTTGCCCATGTATTTCTATGACCTGCAGGTCTAGCGGCTCGTTGTCGATGGTACCTTCAGGAACATGGCGCGCTCGTGCTCGGAGAAGTCCCGCTGCAGCACGTCCCACAGCCAGCACACGACGCGGTGCGAGTCGTGGAAGCCGCCGTAGTACTGCGTGTGCCGCCGCAGGTCGCGCAGGTCTAGCGGCACGTTGTCGATGGTACCTTCAGGAACATGGCGCGCTCGTGCTCGGAGAAGTCCCGCTGCAGCACGTCCCACAGCCAGCACACGACGCGGTGCGAGTCGTGGAAGCCGCCGTAGTACTGCGTGTGCCGCCGCAGGTCGCGCAGGTCTAGCGGCACGTTGTCGATGGTACCTTCAGGAACATGGCGCGCTCGTGCTCGGAGAAGTCCCGCTGCAGCACGTCCCACAGCCAGCACACGACGCGGTGCGAGTCGTGGAAGCCGCCGTAGTACTGCGTGTGCCGCCGCAGGTCGCGCAGGTCTAGCGGGACGTTGTCCCCGCTTATGAGGCGTTGTAACTGCGTTAGAAATGATAGAAAAGTTTTTATTGTCGATGCGTTATTTTATTTTCCTAAAGAAGTAAGTCGCCGATAGGAATGGGACGGCTGTTCATCGTGCTACAGCTCAACCAGATATCCGAGAGTCGTCCTTCGGTCAAATGGCCAAAAGTTCTTAGAACTAATGTTATATTACGTCCTAGCGAGAACTTTACGTCAATTCGTAAAATACTGGAAAAAACTAATGTTTTTTCCTTGAACTTTTTTCGGGTTTTTTTGTAAAAATAACAAATGAATACACAATTTATTCATATTCAATCCGTCACTTTCGCCACCTATTTCAATTGCTTCTGCCTTCATGTCATCGCCCTATTGTAGGTGCAATAAGACCGAATATAGATTAAAATAACAGCAAAAAATTCTATAAAAATCCGAAAAAAACGAGTTGTTTGGAATAAAACGGGTTTTTTTCCGAACTTTTTCAACGCTAACTGCCTAAAACATAATATCGTAAAGAAAAAGATATGATTTTGGATTTTGTGAACTGCTGCGAACTGAGCTGGTGAATACAAAGAGTATTTTTATTATGTTTAGTCATAAATTAAGCGAACTACGTAACAAGGCACAATGTCAACGCATGGAATAGAAACATACCTCTGGTGTAGAAAACAGCGACAGCCATTCAGGATTAATGATCGTCCTAAAACCCTTAATAAAGGCGTTGGTTTGGTCCTTGATCTGCGTGTGCATCCGGAAATGGGCCATGAGATGTATGTAGTTTATCCTGTAATCATACAACACATTCATACTGTGTCACTTATAGCCAGAGATGGTGATCTTCACATTCAGATTATCGCAACACCTGAATAACAGGGTACAAAACGAATGCGTCTTGCCTATTCTCGCATACGGTGCAAAGACAAGCTTACAGGGTACAACATGCACAAAGTTAAGTCGCAAAAAGAGACATGGAGTGTGCCATCTTAGGTGGAAATTCGCCGTCCGTGGAAAGTTGAAGACGCTGGCCGGCGGGTCACAAGGGTTAAAGTGGAAATGGGCAGAACATTTGGCTAGGCAGGAAGACAGACGGGGCACGATAGACTAGGGAAGCGGTCAGTTCTGATGATTAGGTAGGGATATCGAGAACAATCGCAGGACCGGTCAGCTTGGCGCAAGAGAGAGGACTATGTCCCGGGCCCGTATTACGGTCGCCTTTATCGCAGTTGATGCATCTGTCACTCTCGCACTTAGGTAATGGTCAGAAAGAAACAGATGCTTTATCCACAATGACAAACACTACTAAAATAGTGAGTTAATGAAGGCTAAAAGGATAGATTGATTCAAGCCTGGTTTATTGTGTCACCAACTTACTTGTTTTCATTGGTGACCGGCAAAGCTTTTCCGCCCGCAACTAGCTCGTGGGTGACTATCTCCCCTAACCGCTCCTCGTCCACAGAAAACGTCAGTTCTAACGTTGAAATATCTCCCTGAAACAAACGTTATTGGTATAGGAGATGCTTGGTGAATATTATAAAAATGAAATGAATTAATGACACTATATGCTATCTATTCAATAGCCATCTGTCTATTGCTATTGTTAATACACTATTTTTTGCATTTGACAGAATATTGGTCATTCCCGTTTCTTAACACGAAAATGTCAATGAATTTTGAACAGTGCTACCATTACGAGCAACGACGAAAAGGTAAAGAATCCCACTGTCGGCACTCCAAATTCAATCTTATTGCAAGATGAGGTAACAAACCAGCGACAATTAGGTACCAATGGCTACTTTGGAAGTTAATAAACGAGTTGTTTATTAACCACCCCACCATTCAAAACGGTTGCCTACCTGGAAATGTTTGATGTAGGTGAGACTGCGATACAAGTCGCGGTCCAGAGATGGCAGCTCGTCGATCCAGCTGTATAGCGCTTGTTGCGTCTGTCCTAGCACCTGGCTGAGGAAGAACGAGGCGAACGGCACGTCCACTACGATACCCTAGAAATAATATAACTTATTAATTATAGCCTGTGTCAATTGAAATTGCCAAAGATGTAATCAAATTAGTACTGTATGACACATAACCTCAAATATTCATCAAGCGTGTCTTTATTTAAAATATCGTATAATTAATAATTATTTAATGTTAAACTTAATGTGTATAAATCATTGCTAATGCCTCACTTGATCTTTAAAAGCACGTGATTATCGAGTTATAATGGTAAATTGGTTGTTTGGATGTGTTTACATCTTTGCCAATTTCAATTGGCACAGACTATAGCCAATAACCAATTGGGTTCCTAGGTCACTATGGACGCGAGCGATCTGAGTGCAGTCGGAACCTGTGGTGAAGGGCGCCACGCCTCTCCTCTCTTAAGTGTGCACTACACTGTATAGCGCCGTCCCGTACTAGCACATACCTAAGCTCGGTATTCAATTCGCGCGCGGACTGTAGGTATGTCAACGTGACGTTCATAATTTTACGAAGTATCTTAAGTTTCTGTTGACAACGTCACTTTAACATAGTCTATGGGCCCCAACATGGCTGCGTTTATCGCGTGACAAAGTTTGGATAAGGCATCCGTCACCTTCTGACACGTAAATAAGTACGAGAGTGACGGATGCTTTATCCACATTTGACACGCGATATAAACGCAACCATACTAGGCTAGTGGCTAGGAATTAAATTGGTACATTGAATATCGGCTGATTTTAAAAGACAACAGAATGAAAGGGCAGCAGACTGAGTCAACTTATGGCACTGGGTTTTAAACGCCGACAAATCGCCCATGGTTTTCCATCTTCTCACATTATTCTAGATAAAATTGTACTTCGGAAACCCTAATAACCAGTGATCGGGGAAAACGGTGCAAAACTCCAACAAAACGTGTAAAGCTGACCATAAAGGAGAACTTGTAACCAAGAAAAATTGAATATTATTGAAAAATTATAATTTTATTGGCAGATTAGTGTTCAATTTAACTTTATATCAGAGTCTCGGATTTGGTATAAGGATATTGATAGTTTCATGGCTGTAATGTAAGTTTTGTTAAGTTTTGTTAAAGTTTTGCATCGTTTTCCCCGATCACTGCTAATAACGCTCGTCCGAATTATTGATTATCCTATAGGTACTGGTTTTTGGGACGGACCTTGAAACTTTCGCAACGTGAATGGTGCCCGTTAACCTCTAGCAATATTATAATTTTCTATGAATATTTACTGGTTTATGCTGTCAAAGGGACCCACCTCGTAGACTGCCTTGCCGAGCATGCGGCCGATGAACTCGAACAGCTGCAGGTGGTTCTCCTGCAGGCACGACGTGGGCGCAGGGTACAGACGCTCTTCGCTCGTGACCCGGAACAGGTTGAGAGACGGATCGAATACGCGTTTTATCGTCTCTTCTAAAAATTCTGTAAGATTTACAATACGTATTATAAATTGGCCATCAATTTGAAATTATAGGTTTGGGTAAGATGAATCTAACGAGAAAGGCTTATTTACGTCTTGATTGGCGCAGTCGGTAGGATAGACTATTATAAGTTGATTAATCTTAATACTGAATGTCAAATGCATCATGTATCCATAACTAAGATGAAGCAATCTTATATTTAACATATCAAATAGTGTCAGTAACATATCAATTAGTGTCAGTCAGATTTTACTTATTCTTCTTTCACGTTCAAAAATATTAATTGCATACTGCACATGACATACTCTAAAAATCTAAATTTCCGGTTATTTTAGCTTCATGATATTGGTCTACATAATACAAACAAAAAGATTTTAGTGAGTGGGAATTGGACCTAAAACACATTATGACTAAAAATTATTATGGTAGACGATATAGACCCAGGCGTGATACATTGGCCAGGGGGGGTGGAATTACACGTACCAATGATGCTTATGGCTGTCTTCAAGGTCGTGGGGACTAACTGCCGCACTCAGAGACGTCAATTAAATTTAATGCTTGTTTAGTGACGTGTTGTCTTATTCTATTGCTGTAGCAAAGAAAGTGACAACAGCAACTTTAATCAAGCATTAAATTAAATTGACGTCTCTGAGTGCGGCAGTAAGAGATTTATCCTCGTGAGACCCGATGTGCCATAGAAGGTACATAATTAATTCAATTTACTTTAAACTATATTTTAATGAGCATAAAGATTTTTTATTTGTATCAAACGTGAAAACAGCAATTAATTTGGAGGGTCTTTATCGTCTACCATAATAACAATAGGTTATAATTATCGCAAGTCATAACGTATTTTTTAATAAACTGTTTGTTATTCAGGATTTTTATAAACAAACCTAACCTAGCCTTGTCTACGCTACGAGTTACATATTTAAGAAATATTTAAAAGTTAACGGTTACAAGCGATATAAAATTTATAACTATCAATAATTATGTCAAAAGTTACATTATGACCAAAAAAATTATGGGAAACAACGGGCTCCCATCACAATATTAGGCCTCACCCTTAAACACGCCGTCCTGGTCGATCCCCGCCTCGTCGAGCCCCTGCTCGTTGATGAAGCGCACGCGCACGCAGCCCTTGAGCGCGCGGCTCGGCAGCGCCGCCAGCTGCCGGTACCCGTCCTCCACGAGCCGGGCGCGCCGCACTGTCACCAGTGTGGAGCGACCGCCGCAGGCGCGCTCGGTGAGCCCGAGCACCACCTGGGAATAATAGCTGAGACTGGAGGTCACCGCGTACAGGGTGAATTGCAAATAGTATTTTTCACAATCGTGTTATAATAGAGAGCTTTTTAGTCGAGTACCGTGTTTAGACCACGAAGCTTGCTGAGTGGCCTAAGTAAGGTACGAGATTAAAAAGCTTGATTATGACACTATTGTGATCAATACTTTTTGTACGAGTTCATCAAAATTAATACTTTAAGTCATTAATACGAGTATTTAAGAAAATTAAATATCGTAAGTACTATCACACCACCGGAGTCCGTAATGTTGCAGTACTGTGCTGTGATTGGCTAAATACTAGCCAATCACAAAGCGTATTTTTTTTTGTTCTGGATACAGCAGCAAGTTTAAGTAGATTTTTGACAGATGACGCGACGCTGCTACGTTCCGAAACGCCATAGATTGGCAATTTTGTATCATTTCGAGTCTACTTAAACAAGGACACATAAAGGTTGAACACGCCAAAACATGGGCATGTAATAGTATTTACTGCTACGTTAAAATTAAAGATATGGATACTTTTTTGATGCCATATAAATCGCAAAAAAGTAAACTATATGACAATGATAGTTATTTTTATCAAAAGTTTATATCTATCAAGATGTCGATCCGGCAACTCCAACAACGCGAACTTATTTTGCTCGAACTCACACAAAACCCAATGCTCAGCTACAGGGATGTGGCAAAAAGGTTGAAATGTCCACAATCTACTGTTTGTTCCGTATTGAAGAGGTTTCGGGAACGCTTAACTATAGAAAGAAAACGAGGAAGTGGTGGATTGCAGGGTGTTAAGGATAAAAAAAAGGAGGAACGCATCTTAAAGATATTTGCCTCAAATTGTAAGTTATCATCTCGCGATGTGGCTAAAAAAGTGAAAATGTCCCAATCCTATGTACAAAAAGTGAAACGTAGAGCAGGTTTAAGAAGTTTTAAAGCTCAGACAGCACCAGATCGGAACGCGAGACAGAATTTATTAGCAAAAACACGATCAAGAAAACTGTATGATGGTTTTTTAACGAAATTTGACTGCGTTGTGATGGACGACGAAACTTACATCAAAGCCGATTTCAAACAAATTCCTGGACAAGAGTTTTATACCAGCAAAAACCGCACAGACGCTCCTGAGGACTGTAAAACAAAAAAACGATCCAAGTTTCCAAAAAAATATCTCCTTTGGCAGGCAATTTGTAGTTGCGGGAAAAGAAGTAGCTCGTTTATAACTACCGGAACAATAAATGGCAGTATCTATCAAAAGGAGTGCTTACAAAAGCGGTTACTTCCATTTATTAAGAAGCACGACTCTCCACCTTCGTTTTGGCCAGATCTGGCCAGTTGCCATTACGCTAAACCCGTGATGGAGTGGTACGAATCACACGGGGTGGCCGTGGTACCGAAAGTCAGCAATCCACCCAACTGCCCAGAACTCCGGCCCGTCGAGGAGTATTGGAGTATAATGAAGGGACTTCTTAAAAAGAGAGGCGGAGAGGTAAAATCCGTGGTTGAGCTGCGAAAAATGTGGACTTGGGCGACCAAGAGGTATCCCGACGTGAAGGTGCAGTCCCTTATGAGTCGTGTTCGAGGAAAAGTACGATCGATGGCTTACTCGTCAAGAAATCTTGGACAAACGTAATTATTATTTAAAATACATTAAATTTACTTATATTTAAAGTAAACTCCTTTTAATTATTTATTGAATATTTTCTATGATTTAATTAATAGTGTGCCCAAGTTTTGGCGTGTTCAACCTTTATTATTAAAATACGAAGATCTATTTTCAAATTTTTTTCGGTTGTCTAGAGCGTATCGAAATGGTTATTTCGGTTGTTTCGGAAATAACATAGACTATGCAACGATGAAAAGAGTGACGTTGCAGTATTCTCTATGAAATCTTAATACACAGATTATAATCGACGAGTACAAAAAATATTTTACATAGTTAAGGGCTCAATTAAAAAAGGGTTGTTAAGCCCTTAACTTTTTCCTTTGTGTAACGAAGATTAGTCATATAATCATATGGATAATTTTCGTTACACAAAGGAAAAACAATTGAAGAAAGTTAACGTTATCTCAATTAACTCCTTAACTATGTACAATATTTTTGCAAGTCACCCTACAATTAGCGTTCCACTACTAGCTATTAAGAAATATTCTTTCTTAGGGTACCAAAGGAATATTCCCTCCGATTTTTTTATAACTAGGTTCAGCGGGTTAGGCTGTGCGTTTTCGGCACAGATCACCCCCAATAGATACCGCTTAGAAGGCAGCCGATGTTCACCAGTCATATGCGAAATTTAGTATAATGTACGGTATAGCACCGATGACCGCTGTCAGTGTCAACCATGTATTAGACCTATGCGTTTGGAGGTTATTTGCGTTTGAAACATGTCATAAAAATATACAGAAATGTAATAAATTGCTCAAAATGCCCTCATGTTCCGTAAAATGGTGTGGAAAATCATCAACAACATCAAACTTTAAAAAAGATGGAATAACATTTCACACGTTTCGCACATTTTTTACTTTTTATATTTGACGAACGGTCAAGGTTATAATGGCCATTTTCGTAACGTCTCTTTTACTCATTAGGTCAGTCCCAATATATTTTCCCTTTCTGATTTCGTAGTGATGTCCGGCGTTGGTTCTAAATACAATATTTATTGGTCGATATTTTTTCCGATTTCGAAGATATTTGTGAAGTATATATAGCAGTATTGATAGCAATATTTTATTGGTAACTTTAGTTACGTTTAAACAACAGTCGCCATGGTGATATTTTAGGTAAGAAGTTTAACTGTTTTGCCGCGATGAAACTTTTTAGTTCTGTTAGCGATTGCTGAATGAGGAAAAATAGCCGCTATCATTGGGCTGTTCTTTCAAAATAGACTGGGGTGTTTAGTGGTTTCCGACAGCGAATACAGAAACAGAAACTGGAAATCACACAGATCCCCAGATATCGATATTTAAAGCAATAATGCGACGTAAATAAATTGCACTGAATAACATGTAACTAGTATTTTTATTTGTATGAAGCCTTTTCAGATAATTACCTAATAGTTATACAATTTAACTACCAAATCCCTATCGGAGACTATAATATTTAATGTATCAATGTGATATTTCAATGGATAATGATACTTATAATAGGATACTGATGGTGATATTACGCTTATTTATTAAAATTGCGCCTTTAAATTACACTTAGGTACCTACATGATACTTTCCTGTAGGTGATGATTGAAAAGTATAATGTAAGTGTAATTGAATGGGCCAATTTTAATAAATAAGTGTATTGTGATTCTTTAAAAGTTTTTAATGATTCCGGGTTCGTTACATAAGACTTATAACTTATAACTAACGATATTGGTCGTGATTATCTTTTTTTTACATTCCGATCCAGATGTTTCACAAAGCCAAAATATACCATGACTGATATATACCGCACTAGCAAACCGCTTTCGTTTCGTTTCGGTTTGTGTGAGCTTTCTGTGACACCCGTACATAATCCAGAATTTATTATCATATATAAATCTTTCTCTTGAATCACTCTATCTATTGCTGAAAACTGCTTTAAAATCCGTTGAGTAGTTTAAAAGATCTAAAGCGTGAGCGCCTTTGTTTCATACTATGTAAGTATAGGATAATAAAAAGAGGGTGAATCTTTATCGATAAGAAATATCATTACAATAAGTATGTCCCATCCCTACTCGGTCAGTGAAAGATCGGACGGCCTTAAAATAGCCAATCACGTCATCGCTGTTTCTGTCCCCGCATCCCGCGCGTACCTCCATGTTTGGTGATTTAGAAGTTTAACAAAATTAGCAATATGCGGTATCTATTGGGGTGATCTGTGGTTTTCGGTCAGTCAGTCAGTCACGGGAGATTTGTAAACGTTAAGACCTTTTCTTAATAGCCTCATCTTTTATGATGGGTCATTATGTAGATATACATAATGACCCATCATAAAAGATGAGGCTTATAAATATAAATATGCACAGCTAGAGAGATATAAAGTAAAGTAAAGTAATGATTTATTAACAAAAAGGTACATTGTTCTTAAAAGTAATATCCGGCGGACCCCAAACTAGGCTGCCTCTTGGGCATCCAGCGAGTGAAGTTAAGCACATATTGACATTTGGATGAACGAAACATAGTAACTATACTTTTTTACACATAGAAACAAACTTAACTCATTGTATCAACGCTACGTACAGCATGAGTACCAAAACAAGTAAAAATAAAAATACAATAAAAGGAGGCGTGCAAGATGTGGCATACAAGTCGCAAGACGACATCTCTATACCAAATTGTCCGTTTCTTCATAAGATAACGTTTTGATCCACAGTTTAAGTACGGATTTAAGCTTGAAGATAGTTAAATTTTGAATATCATAGACTTTATTCACAGCATTATACATAATATGTTACGATAGTACTTTATTTTATTTATTGGTATTATCGTCCATAAAGATGATATCTTACCTTTTCGTCGGCAACAGCGCGCCGGAAGAGCCTCACCCTCTCACCGTGCGCTATCATATGCGGAGTCTTTTGCACCAGCACCTGTTCAAAACAGAACTCTTTAGAGCTTTGTAGTACTAAGAGTCAAGTTAAACCACGAACAAACAGACATGGCGAAACTATAAGAGTGCCTTGTTAACTACAATCTTCCTTGTTGATATACGAATCGAATAGATATGGCTATAAAATGAAATACCTGTTGCGGTTTCTTCCCCTTCTCCAAGTCGGCCATGAACTGCCCTTCGCGTATCTCCTTGACCAGCCAGTGGTTGGCGGGCGTGTACGCGCGGCGGCAGTCGCGCCGGTACAGCACCAGCAGCAGCTGGTGGAGCGACGCGAACAGCTCGTTGCTTTGGATATTCTTGAGATCTGAACAAACAAATATATTAAACTATATTAAAGCGAAAAAAATTCGTTGGTCTTAGGCAGGATTTGAACCTACATCTCTGGCTCTCCGGGCCGATGCAGGCGCATTACCAATTTAGCTTTAATATAGTTTAGAATTTCGTAAACAGACGTTTCTGTTAAATTATTTTTTTTTATCTTAGAATGAAGTGGCCCATTGTATTCATGCTAATTTCAATGTAACTTGAAACATGAGTGTCGTTTGTTTATAAAACAAAGATAGATGGCGTCACCATACCCTCCGAGTATGAAAAGCAAGCGATTACTAATTTCGTGGATCTTAAGTAGGGTCTTGGTGGCATAATTGGTAATGCGCCTGCATCGGCCCGGAGAGCCAGAGGAGATGTAGGTTCGAATCCTGCCTAAGACCGACGAATTTTTTTCGCTTTAATATAGTTTAGTTAGAATTTCGTAAACAGACGTGTCTGTTAAATTAAAAAAAAACAAATATAGTATTTATAGCTGTTGCCCGCAAATCTGTCTGCGTAGAAGTCGTTTATCGCTCCTCCATCGGGACCTGTCAAGTTTTCCGGGATAAAAACTATCCGATGTCATATTTCAGGACCTAACCTATATGTGTGCCAAGGCCAAGTTTCATCCCGATCCATTCAGTGGTTGAAGCGTGATTGAGTGACAAACATCCAAACATCTAAACTTTCTCAGTTATAATATTAAGTAAGATAGCTGTTACCCGTGAATCCAGTTGTTATTTGCTTTTTTAACTGTCTATTTTCCGGAATAAAACGTATCCTATGCCCCTTGCCGGAGTTTAGGATGTCTCCATGCCAAATTTCATTAAAATCGGTTCAGCGGTTTAGCTTAACAAACGAACAATTATTTTCGCATTTATAATATTGGTATGGATTCATTACAATATTGACATAATGGGTAGTATAGTAAATATAACTTATTGACATAATAATGGGTAGTAAGGTAAATATAAAGGGCAATCGGATAATAAGGGTGAGGGACGATCACCTGCTGCCAGTAGCAATCGTACATATAGTATTGTACACCATTTTATCACCCATTATAGTCACCTGAGCCGAAGGCGAGCGTAGATTTTTCATTGTAGATGAACAAATAATGGAAATTTAAAAATAAATAAACTAACTGTAATTATAAATCCTTGTACCACCATTCCTGTACAGTCACCGGCAATAATTATATTAACGAACATTGCGTTTAAAAATATCTAACACGCTCTTATGCCTCTAGTAATAGAGATATGTAACATATTTTTGAGCCCAATATTTGATAGTATATTATTGCTTGTGACTGTAGGTACAAATAATACATTTATTTCATGAACTATATTTGTACTCACCAAATAATTGGTTCATTATAGACTTATACACAAACATATTGAGGAACAGTGACATATTCACAAAGTCAGTCAGCTTGAAAGGTTCCTGTTGTTCATACATTTCCATGTCATCTAAAATTCTGAAACGAAAAACCATCATAAAAAACCGGGCAAGCGCATATGTCGGACCATACTCAGTGTAGGGTTCCGAAGCCCTTACTAAAAACACAAAAACTATCTCAAAAAACTACAAGTACCAACAAATTTTCCGTTTAAAACTGATATTTCTGGTCTTTATTAGTAATCAGTACATACATTAAATACATTAAATCACGCCTGTTTCCCAGAGGGGTAGGCAGAGACCACTTCTTTCCTCCTGCTACGATCTTGACAAATCTCTTTCGCTTCTTCCACATTCATACATCGAGTTATGCACGCACGTCGGTTTCGGTTACTTAAAATTCGGCCCTTTTCCAGTATTTCTCGGATTTGATCAGTATTCGATGTAATCAGTACATTACATAAGTTATTGCAAGATCATAATGTTACAAAGGTCTTGGTTAAGCACCGAGCCGATTTCCGATATTCCTGGGAATATTCCCCAATGTTCCGGAAATATTCCCATAGTGTAACAAAAACACGTTACAAGTTACATGGGACGATAAAAAGCAATTACTTACGTGACATAATGCGTCATACAATCCGCGAACAGTATCAACATCTGGAACTCAGGCGCAGAAGTCTTCGTATTAACAGCTAGGAGATCAAGAAATGATTTAAGTCCACAATTTGGTCCCAACGAGCAGAGGAACTGCCACAGTGAGTATAATATTTCGTCTTGGTTGCATAGACCTGGGAAAATATAAATGATTCAAGTATATTTTAGGGAATAACAGAAAAATACATCTATTTGAACTAAAAAGCCGGCCAAGTGCAAGTCGGATTCGCATTAGAAGGGTTCCGTGCCATTCTTGAATGGGTTATTTTTTTATTATTTGTTTCTATAGGCAATAGAAATACACACACTGTAAAAAAACAACTGTCTACCTATTAGGGGTCATGAGATACAGCCCGTTGACAGACAGACAGACGGGAGGACATTAGATTGGTAATTACCCTAAAAAATGGCTTATTACACCTTCCTTAATTCACTAACAAAAGGGATGCCGCAATACGTTAGATAAGTATGGAGATATCTCCATCTCGTTCCAACGTATTGCTGCGTCCCTCTTGCTAGTGACTAATTTAGTAAGGTGTAATAAGCCTATATAAGTACGTTTATCGTTGCCTAGTACCCATAGTGCAAACCTAGAGCTGAGTTTGGGACTAGGTCAATTTGTGTGACATTTTCCCTCGATATTAATTTATTTGTAAACTGTTTGAAGATATCAGTGCTTACCTGTCAAAATATCTAGTCTAACTTGCGACATCGTGTGTAGCGCCGTGTGGTACATGGAGCATATTAAAGCAGCTTTGGTACAGTCAGGAGAACCTAATTTTCTATAATTTTTGTTTGCATTAGCTCTGCAAATAAAAAAAGTGTTAAAGTTGAAAAACGTGATAATTAATCTCATGCTTCATTCACACATACGTGGGTCATACTGAAAGTTTCTGGATTTTGAAAAATAATACCAAATATTATATTTATGATACATTTATTGTTTTTCGAAGTATATGCCTTCACTATTTACACATTTTTGCATTCGCTGGAACCATTGTGTGAAGCAGTGGGTCCAGTCTTCAGTAGGGACCTCTTCAATGGCTTCGTGGAACGCATTCACCGCCGCTTCCGGGCTTGTAAATCGTAAGCCTCTAAGTTTATCTTTTATTTTTGGAAATAAAAAGAAGTCGCAAGGTGCGAGGTCCGGGCTGTAAGGCGGATGGGTCATCAGTTCCACGTTTGAGGCCTTCAAATATGCATTCGTTAACTTAGCGGAATGTGCGGACGCGTTGTCGTGGTGGAGGATGACTTTGCTACGAGGACGCTTTTCCCAAACTTTTTCCAATACTCTGGGCAAACAATTGTTAACGTACCAATCTGCAGTCACTGTTCTTTGGTTTTCAAGTGGCACTGTATCGTAATGTCCAGTTTTTCCGAAAAAAGAAGCAACCATTTTCTTGCCGGTGCTCCGACTTTTCTTAACTTTCGTCGGCAAGTCTTCAAAAGGAAAGACCCATTCCGCTGACTGGCTATTTCTTTCCGGTTCAAAACAATACACCCAGGTTTCCTCACCTGTCACGATATTATAGACAGCCAATGACTGTCCTCCATTAAACTTTTTAATCATTTTACGGCACCACTCGACACGCAGTCGTTTCTGGTCTTCCGTTAAATCATGCGGTATCCAACGAGTGCAAAGCTTCCGAACCTTCAGATGTAGATGCAAAATGTTTTGCACTTGGCTCATTCCAATGCCTAATATATTACGAATTTGCTGGCAAGTAATTTTTTTGTCGGATTCAATCAGTTGTCTTACGGTATCAATGTTCGATTCTGTAACCGCAGTCGCCGGCCGTCCTTCACGTACATCGTCGTGGAGATGATCTCGTCCACGTCTAAATTCTCTAAACCACGAATACACAGAGCTGCGACATGGGGCTTCATCACCAAATGCCAATTGAAGTCTCTGGCAGCTTTCTTGTTGACTTAAGCCACAGCGAAAATCGTAAAATATCATTGAGCGAAAATTTTCACGTGTTAAATTCATTTTGTTAGCGTAACACAATTCTTTAAATCCCGCCAAAATAAAAAAAAGAAATGACAGTCTCGCAAATTAAAAAGTAACATGTTCCCAGAGAGTTCCATTTTCGAATTTCGTAATTGCTTTTTTATTTTTTTTATTGTAAGTGGCCAGTTCCAGAAACTTACAGTATGCCCTAAGTACTTGAAAAGAGTACTTCAGATAGTTTTTTTATAGGTTATTTTTCAGCGTTGATTTAACCAACATTTATTATTTGACGATACAGTTTGACATTCCAATAAGCACAAATGTATGTTTAAAAAGTTTAGTTTTTATATGGCAACATTTGATCAGTCAAACTAGTCCGCCGAATTGAGCATTTCGGAGAAGTATCCACACTGTCTCCTATCTAAAGATAAGTTAAAACCTTTGGTATGCTGAAGCACTGATGTCCAGTTACGAATCATTTTTTTGTGTATATTTTTTACCACTTTTCGTATAGAATGTAATCTAAAGAGACTGGAACTTGGTACATTTTACATTTTAGAAAACAACAACCACTCACCTATTGGTTCTAGCTTCAAACGCCCTCCTTATAATAGCAGCGGGATTGTTACTCTGTACAGGAGTCGAAGGCTGCGAGGGCCCCGCGCCCTCCTCCCCGCTCACGCCCGCGTCCACCATCTCCTTGAGGGGGGAGGCCAACATCTTCTTCAGTAGCGGCGCCCCCCATAGCAGTGAGAGCTGCGCGCGCACGTTGCCCATCGCCGGGGGGAGGTAAGCATCCAAGTTCTGGGTGAACCAGCCGAGGATCGGGTGCCAGTTGCTGAGGTTGCCCTTCTTGCAGACCACGTATTGTTGGCAAGAGTCGAGGAAGCGTGTGACCACTAGCTGTTGAATAGATGTTAGTTAGGAATCGTGTCGAATCATGCTAAGCGTAGACAGAGCATTACCTAGACGGGACACGAAAAAATAATAAGAGTAAAAGAAAAATATTTAAACGGAAAGACATATAAATAAAGAAGACTACTTTCTATGTCACTCCGCGTATACGTTTTTTCAACGCCGATTTTGTGTGTCACCAGAACTGGTGCCAAACAATGAAATGAAATTTTGCTTTTTAACTATTTTACTTTGTATTGTTTATGTTTATGTGTTTTTTGTAGGTTTCTTACACCTGTGATCTGAATTCTTGTATTTTAGGCTGCAAAAGCCAGTGTTCGAAAAGGGGGAAACAAAACCTTTCACCAGGTTGGCGAGCAAGCAGAGCGCGTAGTTGGCCTCCAGAGTGTTGAACACGTGCACATGTTCTGGTCTGTGCTCAGTTGCAGGCACGCGTGGATGCGTGAGCTATAAATGGACTCACCACGAACGTGGGATAGTAGGTGTCCGGCAGGGCGTGGTCGCGCTCAGCGTGCGCTAGCTGCACCAGGTTGGCGAGCAAGCAGAGCGCGTAATTGGCCTCCAGAGTGTTGAACACGATGCGCATGTTCTGGTCTGTGCTCAGGAACTCGAGGCACTTGTCGAACATCGCGTGCGTGCGGAACACGATTACGGACTGTTGGAAAACGTAAGTAAATTTGATATTAGACAGCTTGCGTATAGTTTCAACCAAAAGTAGACGTAAATATCAAGAATATTCATAAAAAATATAACCAGCAAAACCAAATCTACGGGGTACAGTATAAACAGCAGTTCACCTTTAAACAAAGGTATATCGCGTGGCTTGCATTTGTTCGTGCCTCGACCATACGCGCCGCGAACCAGGACGAACCAAGCCGGTATAGTCGGGGCCGCGCCGTTGCCGCGTTTACCCTAGCACCCGAGCGTCGGGCCCGCAGATGATCAACTTTTCTATTTATACTTCGTCAGTGGACGGAGCGAGGCACACCTCGCTAGAGTGTGACAGCTAGTGTATGTAAACTTACTTCAGGCGATATCTGATGCATGTGGCACACCAGGGTGGGTACGGAAAGTATCTGTATGATGTACATAGTGAGCAGCTTCTCGGAGAACTGTGCTGACACCAGGGGACGGAGGGACAGCGTCACGACGGCCGTCAGCGCGACGTTCTTCAAGCATACCTTGTCGCGACATAAGCCTCGGAGGAGGAGGGACTGGAAATAAATTAGATCATTACTAGCTTCTGTCTGTGTTGACAATTCCATGGAAACAATACAACACAATACAAATGTTCTTTATTGAACACTGCAAAAAAAACACGGTACATTGCATTCCTTTACCGGTATACAACAGGCGGTTTTACCGCTAAATAGTATGTACGTAAGTATGTACCTATGTATGTTAACTCACACAGAAAATAAAAAACAAAAAGAAACCGAAACACAAATTGTGTGTAAAATGGCGAGTATACCTACTGAACGTAAAAGTTAAAAAAAAATGGGTATTGGATTTCCTTATTCACTCAATTTGAAGAAAAAATTAATCTGAATTTGTGCACACGCACAAATAAAAATAAAACTTTAGCCAAATAAAACAAAAGATCCAAGTTAATTTCAAAGTAGTTATTATAATAATATTATGCTAGATGACTGTCAGGTCAAATCAGTTACTTTTTACGAAGTGTCAGAACGATAGCTACTAAGTGCAGTGTTCACCAACAATTAAACGGACGGTTAGCGGTTTAACGGTTGTCAAATGTATGGACTAACAGCTGATTAAGACTTAACAGTCTGTTAAATTGGTTGGTGAACTCGACCCTAAATAGTTTTGTATGAAATACTTAACCGTGACGTCACGCCTAGGTACCTACCTGTTAACTCTCATTCTCGTTATAGTTTTTGTTGATTTAAAAATCATAACAATGCCTACAATTGAGCCATGATCTTAGGTAGGTATTTAATTCATTTATAAGAACTTTACTTCGTGGCTTGTGCAGAGTAATTTATCTTGACTCATCATAATTCCGATATACTAAATAAGGACCAAATCCAAAGCCCCCGAAACCGACGTACGTGCATGAAGAGATTGATGAATGCAGAGTAAGCAAAAGTGCACCTGGCGTTCCATAGTCTCTGCCTACCCCATTGGGAGACAGGCGTGAAGGTATGTATGTATGTATATCATCATAATTCCTACTACAATTTATTTAAATTAAATAACAATAAACTACGCATGATGATTACACAGCTGTTCAGGTCAGTGGCATGACCTCATAATTGTTCCTGCTTATTATCTAACCCGATGTGTAATGTTTTGCAACTAAACTAGTTATGTCCGCAGTATCGTACAGTCAAAGGCAAAAATATCTACACGCCCATATCCCTATACAGTCAGCATCATAAACATCTTACCAGACCAGCTCATGATGATCTACACCAGTCACCAGGGGTTCGCAAAGAGGTTTTTCTACGTAATCGTCACATTTTTTGCCGAGTTTTGGGAATATGGTAGAAATGTGGTGTAGGGGGTCTACCAGAACTAGTTAACTTTTGAAAGTGGTCTATGAGAAATAAAATTTTGGGAACCCCGGATCTACACGTAGTTGAACATCAACAAGTAACACCATCCAGCTATTATATTGGAGGGTTAAACGCTCCCTAAGGGCTAGTGGAAGACTGTGGAGTGTATTACAACTTATTTGTACATAACTGTTAATCATTTAAAACGACACTAGCATTAAATAAATGCACCAGCATTGGTAAATGGGATCTTAGGATTATAATCCTGAGATTGCAGTCTTGAGAATTTAAATGTCTATGGGTCATAGAAATTTAAAATATCAAGACTGCAATCTCAGGATTACAATCCTAAGACCTCAAATGCTTTGTCAACCCTGAGAACTAAGATGGAATGCCTCTATGCTAATGATTTCACCAGTTGTTTTATCCCCACACCGGAACACAATACTGCGAATACTACTGCTTGGCGGGGGGTTATTTGATAAGATGGTGGTAGCGATCCGGTCACCCACTCCAGATTTTCATGACACACTATAGTTGTTTTTCAACTTTTTCATATCACAACACATTCCATTTATTTTCGGTTTTTCCCTTCCACATTCATATTTAAAATTCTTCTCATTACATAGGTACACAAGGTAAAAAATCTGTTTAAAAAATACTAACCTTAAGCGTCAAATAATATCCTTTATGGAACAATGATCCCATGATATTGGCACATAACTGCATTATTCCCCCTCGAAGCTTCTCAAAGTTCTTCAACCTGGTTATAGCCCAAGTATTAGTCGCAGTGAACGCGACCAGGGTGTGGAGGAATACGAGTATGCTCTGCATGTCCAAAGGAGACTCTGGCTTTAACTCTTCTAAGTACATACAGCATTTGAACAGGAGATCCTTGATGTGAGCTATCCAGCGAAGACTGCGGAAAGTAAGAATATGAATGGTGTACTTCGTTTTTTCTGGATGATTGAAATAAATTGACCTGGTTAATCCGTTAATCTATGCTCTAGGCTCGTACAGCGGTATGGAGAGAAAAGTAACCCCCTGTGAATAGACATTACCTAGCGCGAGGGATTATTTTTTTCTCTAGCTGACTGTACTATGGGAAATAAACAACCAAATACTTACTTATATAAATAAATAATCTCTCAAAACATTTAGGACCCCCTAACTACTCATGTATGTATGTAAACCCTTTGTTGTACAAAAAAGAAATTCAAAACAATATTTAGAGCTAATCACACAATTATTTTGTGAGCAGGAATTGAACCCACAGGATATCTAGCTTCATAAACAGCACTCAACAATCCATCATTCTAATTAGATAAAAAGAAATTACCTGTATTCCTTATTCAAAAACACTCCAACATACGAAAATTTCACTGATTCCGAATGTAAACTCTGCACTATGTATTTACAGAGTTTCTCAAATCTTTTCCGGTCTCTTTCTTTTTTAAATACTAGGAACAGCTGACTGGTTGCTTTGTAGATGTCCAGGGCCAGAATGAGATTAGGGGGTTGTGGTGTTTCATCTTGGGAGTCCGTAGGATCTGGTAGGAGTTGATCAAACTCATTTCTGATAAAAAGAAAATAATTTCAATCAGCTGTTTGTATTTATTCCTACCCATGCTATTTTACTGCCTTGTGACCATACCTTCCAGACGGACATACAATTTCGTGGCAATGTCACATTGTTAGGCCCAAAATAAAAAGTAAATAGTATGTTACAATAGATCAGAAACCTTACAATTATATTTTATGGATGCTTAGTGCTTGGTGACTTTGTTTTTTGGGTTTTAAGTTTACCTTACACATTGTGTGAAAAAAAAACGTATTTTTAAGCACTTTCTCGTTATAATATAACCACACTAGAGACCCACACTCACATTGCTCCGGTATATGTGAGGTTTTGTAACTCCCATACATAAATCGGAATTTATTATTTATTTATAATATGTAGTGATAGGAATTACATTTCAAGATTCAAAAAAATACAGTGAATAATGAAAGTAGTAGTAGTAGTAAAAAATACACAAAGAAGAGGCTGATTGCGCCATTGCATAAATTGCCACGGAACAGAATACATCAAAGAGAATAAAAAAAATTAAAGTAGTGTGCATTTTCGAACAAGTTGAAATTAATCACATTTCGCATTGGCATTACCACTCAATCATGTGCTATGACTTAGTTCATATTTTTGTTTTTTAAACTTTTATTAACTACTTACCCAAAACTGCCATCCTAACAACAACTGCAGCAATTCATACTTACATATATTTCACTTCTAAATTTGGTATGAAAAATTAGATGTGCCGCTTAAATAAAATAGGTCCACCCCAACTCAAATATAATATACAACAGACATTTATCAATATTTTTGTTTCAAGTAGAATTGGATTGAATACCATAACAAAGCCTAATATTACCTTGAGTAGACAAGTAAGTAAATTAAAAATTTATGTAACATAGTGGCTAAGTATACCTAACAATTGGAGTGTACTTTTCCTCTTATAAGAACTAGGTATACTAATAATCTTTTTAACTGAAAATGAAAACACCAATGCAAGTTCCGTAACTACTAATAAAGTATTAACAGGTCCTTACAATATCAGACTTAAGAATCTCCTCCTAGCAAGCCAGCCCCTCACAAATGATTGTATTTCAATAGCAGATTGTTCCCTCTTCTTCTCCAATGCGCGCTCCTCTCGGGCTGCCTTCGTCTGCTCCAGAAACGAGTCCTTACTCGTCATCGATTTGGAATACATCTTTAACCGCTTTGTCCCAGTAAACACAGTAATCTGCTTTGTTATTATTGTACTACCCTGGCCCAGTCAGTTGTCAGGGCATGGCGCCCCGACTCGATTTACGGCGTCTTATCCCGGTAAAACAATCATTTCTACGAAACGCGCACTTCAGATTTGAGATATTCGAACTCGCCTAGCGCATCATTACTTCTAAAAGCTTTGATTTTATAATAAAAATTATATTATAGCAGCGATAAAAGGCCCTTGCAACCGGAGAGAAAAATTTATTTTGACGTTTTGTTTGATAATGTTGCCGTGACAATGAAATTGTTTTTGATGATAATTAATTACTTTATGATTAAATTGTGTTTAGATTTCGGGTTTTTTAATATTAATTTAATACGAAGAATTCGAGTTGAATTAAGATAAATACATCATGAATTATTTAAATATTCACGTTTATTACTGGTAACTCCATAATTTAGAAACAGGTTGCTTACAGCGACATCTTGTAGACGGTGCTTGCAGTTTTGGAACCACGCATCGTTGGTAAACGTCTAATCGATTCGAACTTTTTTCACTAGATGGCCAATTGTCAAATTAACTTTTTTTATATTCGGTCTAGTGGGGGTGACCCGGGGTGTTTATTTTGGAACTTTTAGACGGAGAGTGATAAAAACTCAACTGTAAATCCTCCACGTCTTAAAAGTTACCGGCGAGTGTAGCGAATGCAACTGCAACGTCGCGTGACTGCGGTAGCCAACGTCAGAATTGTAGGCACCTTTATAGGTAGTACTGTTACACATACTCTAGAATAGCATGATAAAAAGCGTGCTATGAGTATGCTTAATATGGGCTTACACTACTCTACTTGACACTGAGGCGGCAGGGTCTCGGGCTTGTTCGCGCATTCTACTATGACAACGATGCGGCAGTCTTTACATAGTAAGTACTTAGGTATAAAACAAAGTCGCTTCCCGCCGTCTGTCCGTCTGTATGTACGCTTAGATCTTTCAAACTTCGTCACGCATTTCAATGCAGTTTTCATGAATAGATAGAGTGATTCAAAAGGAAGAGTTTTATGTATAAAAAAATCTGGATTATTTACAAGTTTTACAGAAAACTCACCTTAATCAAAGCGAAGCGAGGTCGGGTTGCTAGTTGATTACCTATATATGTATACAGATGCTGCGCTACTTGCAGATTACCTTGCGTCTAGCCGCCGACAAAGTTTGGATGAACCGATGAAATGATTCGATGAAATGATGAAATGATGGTGATGAGGGAATAGCGATAAACTATACTTCTACGCCGGCGGAGAGGCGGACAAAAGCTAGTAATTTTATAAAAGTCTTCATGACTGCCAACTTCTACCACAAAGGCTCCATTCCTGATATAAGTGGTACATTCCACGTTCCAGGATATCTCAGCGTCTAGTGCAATAAATTCCTAAGCAATATAAGTACCTAAGCGCCTACTTAAGTAGCTCTTTGTTCGTTATTCATTAAGTTATAGAGAGTAATCACTTATCACCCGGGTGCAGATAATTAGCCCATTAGCCTTCGTTGGAAATAGCTTTGCAATAGGTACTTTGGCGGCATTTGAACTTTGATACGTTTAAATTTGCGACTTTTGTGAACCTTAGGATAAAGTTTTTACGATACAACAAAAATAAAAATACGTTGAAAAAATACGTTGAAAAAATACGTTTAATAACACTTATTGTGAAAAAAAAAACAACCCGCTATCTAATACGGTTCAAAAGATACAGCTCTTAATAGTTAGGACGGACGGACGGACGGAAGGACATCGTGTGCATATTAATAGGGTCCCGTTGGCCCCCTTCGGGTACGGAACCATTAAAAATGGCCAATATGGCGGATTTAAAAGCACATTTATGTTTGTTTTATACCTACTTACTATGTAGGTAATGGCTGCCTCATCGTTGTCACAGTAGAATGCGCGAACGAGCCCGAGACCCTGCCGCCTCACCGTCAAGTAGTGTACGCCCATATTAAGCATACTCATAGCACGCTTTTTATAGCATGCTATTTTAGAGCATGTGTAACAGTACTACCTATAAAGGTGCCTACAATTCTGACGTTGGCTACCACAGTCAAGCGACGACGTTGCAGTTGCAATCGCTATAGTCGCCGGTAACGATTAAGACGTGGAGGATTTACCGTTGAGTTTTTATCACTCTCGGTCGAAAAGTTCCAAAATAAACACCCCGGAGGGCCCTGCCAAGATGCATTGCGCTAACTAGCGTTTCTATACGAATGGAAATAGGTAGTTAGCGCAATGCATCTTGGCAGGGCCCTCAGGTCACTAGACCGAATATAAAAAAGTTAATTTCATTTGGCTACCGACGCATCTATGTGATACAATTTTCATTAGCCCTAGATAGGTAGGTACTTAATGCCCCTAAGTCATGACTGCTAGACTTTTATTTCCTAATAAATTGCAAGACTTAAAGTTATGTACCCTAATGTTTACTTGTAGGTACTAAACATTAAATCCCCTACTATAACTAAAACGAATAATTATTCTTCCTAATGAGTAATAGACCTAATTAGTCATAAATAAGTTCTAATGACTTTTTTGAACTAATCATAGTTTAAACGAAGCATAAATAAAAAACCAATAGTGAATTAGGTCAATTTTACCCAAATTAGGTTAGGTTAGGTTAGAGTTGCGACAAGGCACGAAGCGTCTCACCTACGCGGAATAAGTATAATAAAAAATCGGGTTTTTTATTTTAAGGCTCATGAAGTTAGTGGTAGTGAAAATAGGGAAAAAGTTTTCGGGCAACAATAGGAGAACCATGCGTAAGCTTTCTTCCAGCGTTAAATACCATTTACCCTGTCTTCGTATAACACCACGAAATCGAGTATTAACCCAGCGTAACCCACATTCCGCTTCGCTAATGACAGTGACACACCAGTCGCCTATAACCTCCTGCAATCACTGCTATCGTGACTAAGCGATAATCGCGCACCGCACAATGCGCAAGCGCATTACTCAGAGCTTATCACAGGAAGTGTCGCGATTATGCAGTTTTAGGGCTAATGACGTCGACATTCACACGTTGCGATAAGTCATGTTTTGGATATGTTGGTATTTATGGTTATTTTTTGGGATTGTGGTATGTACTTACGGTAGGTACGGCCCAGTTAATAGATAGGTACTTATGTGTATAGTTTTGCACCTTATATTAAAGGTTGCCTTAGGGTGCAAAAGCTCCATTGTCTTTGTACTCGATTGTATCTAAACTTTTACTATAATTAAACATAACAAATAAATACTAAATATCAGGAAGATTCTCACACAAATTGACCTAGTCCCAATCTAAGCAATAATATATTATCCAACATTGGGCTCAAAATTATCTAACACGTCTTTATTGCTAGAGGTATAAGAGCGTGATATTTTTGAGCGCAATGTACCTATGATGATAATATATTATTGCTGGTGACTGTAGATACTATGAGTACTAGATAACGATACACATACCTACTTACTTATACTATAGAACTTTTTTTTTTAGTAATTTTGTGTGTTCGTACGTTCGTGTTCGTGTTTCATTTAATAATACGTATGTAGTATTAAATGAAAGTCTCGAAAGGTCAGTTATACTCGTAGACATTAATAGCAATGAACGATGTATTTAACGATAAAATAAAGGGTCTTACTACCGCACTCAGAGACGTCAATTAAATTTAACGCTTGTTTAGTGACGTGTTGTTTTATTCTATTGCTATAGCTAAGAAAGTGACAGCAGCTACTTTAATCAAGCATTAAATTTAATTGACGTCTCTGAGTGCGGCAGTATATCGTCTGCTATAATTATTTTAAGTCATACTTATCGCAAGTCATAACGTATTTTTTTAAGAAACTGGTTCTTTTTCAGGACTTTTATAAATCAAACCTAACGTAACCTAGACTTGTCTACCTACACGTTAGATATTTATCAAATTCTGAAAAGTTTACGGTTCCAGCGATATAAAAATTATGACTGTCAATAATTTTGTCAACGATAACATTATGACCAAAAAAAGGAAAAAAACGGGGTCCCTAAAATAACACACGCGTCAGTTCTTAAAGCCAGCTATTTAATAAGTTAAATTATAGAACAGGGGGCCAAATATCGCTGCGTTTATCGTTAACAAAATGTGGATAAAACATCCGTCACTTTTTGACACGTATATATAAGTACGAGAGTGACGGATGCTTTTGTCGCGAGATAAACGCAACCAAACCTACTAGGCCCGCAGGTGTCAGGTAGGCAAACGTTAGGGTAACTCATTATAATATTTTGAACCTTTTGACAGTGTTTACTAGGTTATATAGCTTCTGAAACTTATGGTAAATATTTGAGATATTGACCATTTTATTTTAAATTTTGGAAATTTTTCGTTATAGGCCAATTTTTGTTAAATGTATTTTCACTGATATCCTGTTCTACGTATAAGAACCTCTAAGATTACTTAAACTGCTTACTGATTAGTGATTACTGAAACTGCTTACAACTACAAGTCATCCTGTACCTATAATCGTAGTCATGATGTCATAATGTTGACGCTATAGTAAATTTTACTGTAAAGTGAATAAAAGCAACTAAATTACGAGTCCCGTGTGGTTGCCGGATTAGAATAGTGCCAATACATGTTTTCCGTGGATGTCGTAACTAAGAGGCGACTATGGGAATAAAGGCTTGTAGTACTGTTAGGCGATGGGCTTGCACCCTGTCATTAATACACTGGTATTAAACATCTTAGCCTAATTGTGCAAAATGTGGTTACAGAATAATTATCAACAAATTTTTAGAGTTGTTGGTAATTTTGTAGCTCTGCCTACCCTACTCTGGGAATATACAGAATCAAGATGGGCTGAAAGAAAGTGGATATAAGGCCCTGATGAGTGCGATTATTGGTGGTATATGGATGTTTTGTTGGCTTAGAGGCCAGGCCCCTAGAGACCATGAGCTCTATAAGCTGCTTCTGGCTTTATGGCTTAATACATCATGTTAAAAACTTTAGCTTGCCCTATGGTATACCTACTTTAAAAAAATATACCTACATTAAATTTAATTTATGATAAGTATTAATTTTCAGGAGATAAAGCAACGATTTTAAGGCAATTATAAATATTTAGTAGAATTAATGGGTTAAGTATTATAGATAGGTACTGAATGATATACACAACATAAAGGTAATTACCTTCTCGAATTTGATGTACATGAACATGTACAAATTTTCTAAATCAAACCAATGGTAAATACCATTGAAATTGCCATTGGGCATAAGTTCGCGTTTTGTACTTCATTGTATTTTGTGCAAATAAGTTTAAATAAATGAATAAATATTACCCTATTCCTACAAAAAATGCACATTTCAAAAACATGTATTTATATACGCTTTCTAAATACCCAATTTTATTAACACAACCAATCCATAACAAAAGCCGACCGGCGCCCACGCATCGAAACTAGTGTCAATCACGATCACCTGTCAAACGAAGGCGGGCGGAAAGCTTCGGGAAAGCGCTCCAATGCTGCGAAGGCTCTATGCACCGCCGCCATTAGTCAGCTGCCAACCAATTAGAGCGAAGGGGCGGGGCGATGCGCCCGCGCCGCCCGTGCTCGCACAACAACTTAGTACAAACGCAACCGCCGTTCTGCAAAGACGTATCTGTGAGTTTGTGATTTCGTATCAAAACAAAGTTAATCATCTGAGACTAGATTGAGTTATGGTATTGTGAAGTGGGTAGACTGAAGTGTATCATGATGATGGATCAGGCTCATTTGGGAGAGTATTTGTTGAGGCAGCAGATGCTGCATGCTGCGTCACTCAGCGGACTACGTAAGTGATACTGTGTAGTTTATAATTGTTGCAATTATATGATGCATTGTAACATCGTCATCAATGATATCATTCTATGATCTGTCGTTAGAGTACGATATGTTAGAATAAGCAGATTATCTATATTGTTAAAGTAAGACTGCATACATATTAAGTAGGTAATTAGGTAAATCCAAATTGAAAAAAAAATGGAGTTTGTAAAGACATTTTAACACGCTTCATTTTTAAACCCCCACAATCTTTACTTTAAAAATCTATTTTTAAACTAATGTTACCTAATTTCAGTGACTCGTTATTTGTTTTTATTTTTTGATATACCTACCTACCGACTCAGTTGGTTTGTTGTCTTTCTGCGTATATTAATATGTAGGTATGTGTAATACTGCGTATGCGCATATGTAGAGAATACAAACTTGTAACTGTAGGTAAAAACAACCAAATAAAAAACAACAAAATACACAGAAACACAAAAAAAAGATGATTAATTGATTTCATAAAGAATTATCTTATGAATTACGGACATCTTCAAATAAACTATAGATACCTAGTTATGTAAAATGTAGGCACGCATGAACAATAATTAGGTTTTTTTTATTGCAATTGCCTTAAAGTATCAGTTTATGAGAATGCGTTTAGATATTAATGAGTTTTGCATACCTATAAATAAAATATGAGGATATTTATATAGGTACATACCCACCTACCTACTAAGTTATAAACAAATATTATTTCTGTTCCCAGCTATATACTTAATTTACCAAACATAGTAGGTGTATGTCAAGTAAAGGGTTAAAGTTTATTGTAACTATAAAAGAAATTTTATTTGTCTATTTATATTAAACATTTTAAATAAACTAACAGCTGAAGTAATATTGCAGTTATATTTATAAATGGGTATACAATAAGTACTATAATTTATTCATTTAATTACTTAAATTTTTATATAAACACTAAAAAAAAGTCCGTAATTGGATAGCCCACAGATAATGCCATTTGCCTTAAATCCCTCCTTCTTCTTTGCTGCTTATGTATTCATTTATTATTTACTTTTTATTTATGTATTATTAGAATATTGGTTTTTATTGAGAGTCATTGTTTTAGTTATTTTATTACTGGTTTTTAGGGTTCCCAAAGGGTCAAAACGGGACCCTATTACTAAGACTCCTCTGTCCGTCTGTCTGTCTGTCACCAGGCTGTATCTCATAAACCGTGATGGCTAGACAGTTGAAATTTTCACAAATCATGTATTTCTGTCACCGCTATAACAACAAATACTAAAAACAGAATAAAACAAATATTTAATTGGGGCTCCCATACAAGAAACGTGATTTTGAAGTGAATCGCACATTGGCCGGTTTTTTTTGTTAATGACTTAGGGACTGTAGGGTTTGTCATTAGGGTACTTCATTACCATTATTTTAAGGGTTAGTTGGAAGAAATCCCTTAAAAGGATAAGTTCACCTTTGTACTTGTTTTTTTTATTGAATGTGTTTTGAATTTATTTTTACGCTTGTACTATATAGAGTATACATACATACATAACCGACGTATGTATGTAATTTTAATTAAAATATTTTTGAGGTTGCAAAACATGCCCATAGAAAAGACATCAACGCACCGCCAACCGAAACCACTGAGCATTTTAAATAAACTGTCGTTTTCCCACTTCGTGACGTATCTGAAATGAATTCAATAGCATTTTAGTATACCTATTAGGTTATACATTGTTAAAGTATTATTAAAATACTATTATCTTACCTATTAAGATTTGTAGATTGTAGACACTTGGTGAAAAATAAATGTGGAAAATAAAATCTAAAAACTCTGGTTTTACGAATTCTTCAAAAAAAAAGGAAACGAAAGAGATACTTTAAAGTAATAAGTTTTCCTTTGCACATAATTAATTTTCATACAAGTATTTTTTGTGCAATAAAAAGTTTAGTTACCTACTTACAAAAGTGTAATGTTTAAACAATCATAAAAAACAATACAAACGTAATATAATAAGTAATCGTGACAAATATAAATGACAGATGTTATGAAGGCAAACCCAACCATTTGAAGGTTAGGTCAGTCGAGTTTAGTACCTTATCACTTTAATCGCTGTGATAATTCGTATATGGCAGTTTGAACATGACATTAAATAGACAAGGTACTAAAGTGTATAAATATTTATGAACTCGACTGTTCCTATACCTACGTGGTTTTCTATTTTATTTCTTAATTAACAAACGTGTACATCATTAATACTAACCAACTATCGTACTCATAGAGAAAAAAAAACTTAATGAGCTACACGAAGAATTTTTGTGCCAATGGCGGAAACACTACAAGATCGACGATCTTGTCACGATTTTAATTTGAACATTTTATATTAATTTACAATATGCTTGTTTTATGTGTAAAGTATAGACACACATATATTTTTCATGTATATTGTCTATGACAATGTATTATTGCGTCAAGATGACATGCTCTTTCGCTGACTCATCACAAAATACCCCCTTACTCATAAACGCACTATAAACCTATTATAGTTGATGTACCTATGCTTAGTCACTTTGTCGTTGCAAATGTCACAATGACAGATTAAGTTAAAGCATATTTTAAGCATATTTTATGGATTATACAAATTGGTGCGAAAATACAGTTTATTGACTTTAGGTAGATGGCTCGTCATAAATTTTCTCTATTGACAGACAGTTGGGATATTTTATACAATATTTATAAACTGGCTAACTCGTTTTATTCCGGGCAAGTTTACTTAACTTTTTTCAGACGAACATTAAAATACAAATATATAAATCTGCCTTGCCATTCTCGAGTGATGCGGTAACCATATCACACCGAACACCATTTCATTTTAATTTATATATGTGTATGGCTTTTTGATGACGATGGGGTTAGCCTACTTGGAACCTTGCCTACGAAGCTACAGCGATTGATCAATTTCTACGTTGCATATTTGCTTATAACTTAATTTAATGTCTCATTATTTATAAATAGTTTTTTTTTATTGTCTTTTTCCGCAATCGTTAATTTTATAAGCAGCATTTTTTCCCATTCCCAAAATCTACTTTGACAGATTCGACAAAGCTCCGCTTAGCGGAGCTCTTATTTCTGGGTTGTTTTAGCCCTCCAGGCCTGATATAAAAAACGAATCTAACCTAAACTACCTACGACTCTGTCACCGTCAAATTGAACCCTATTAAAATCGTATTGGCGATTATGTTACATAAAATTTGAATTTCATTCCCATCATTGCCAATAACAAACGGTATGATAAACTGAATTTATTTGGCTATTTAAGTATTAATATATTATTTAAGAGCCGTCGGCTTCTTTGATGCTGAACGAAACGTCGCGTGGCATCGTAGGAAGTCGTAAATAGCTAAAATTATGATACCTTGTCAAATATAACGTTACAACATACCATGATAATGCTATTCTAATTAAAACTATAAAATTATACAATCAAAGTTCAAAATGCGACAGTGTTATGTTAACTGTAACGTTCCTGGTAAGTAACATAATTTGCTATTTACATTGATGACATGTTTAACGGTACTAACTTACTGATTTCATAAAGTTGATCTATTTAGAATCTTTGGCACTGAAAAAGATAAGGTTATTTGCTTTGGAAATATCTATCAGACTTTTTATATCAATACAGTACAATACAAAAACTCTTTATGGAACATCAAAAAACAAAACACGGACACATTTTAATTACAGGGATAAAACAGGGGAGTTATTATGACATAGCTATGCAGTACAGTTTACGCTGAGAGAAAAGGACAGCGCTATATAACTGCTATAGCTCTGTCCTTTAGGCTCGCCTTAGAATGAAACTGCATAGCCGTTTTATAAAGCTACAAATTACAATTTACAGGTTACAAGTTTCCATTTGACATAACCTCGGCCAATGACGACCAGCCATTAGAGCAGTGTTGCCAGTTTAGACCTGTAAAATTGTAACTTGTAGCTTTATAAAACGTGGCCCAGGCCATCGTAACTGAACTGTCAATTATCATACGAAATTAGTAAGACGAGTTCGTTTGCCATCAAAGAAGCCGATAATAATACTTTAATAGTCAAATACATTATGTTTTATCATGCCATTTGTTTTTGGCCGACGTTACTGTCCAACAGACATTTTAGTATTAACTATATTACCCATTAAGTAATAAAAAAAATATATCATTTATATATTTTTTTAAGCAGTTAAATACATTTAGATGCTTTAATCCTTTCATTTTAACATCGAAGTCAATATTATGAAGTGTCAAAATTTGCCAAGTGGAGTGAGAGGGACAGAGTTATACTGCCATAATACCAGAGAAGGCGGCGTATTGAAATGTATGTAGTAGTAGTTGAAGCATTCTAAACTCTATTACTAAAGATATTAAGTTTAAAATGCTTATACTTTTACTATGCAATTAGTAGCCTTCTAGTATCACGGCAGTTGTTATAGCTCTGTCGCTATTGTTGCCTGGAATTTGACAGGCTCTAAGAGTTTACAATACGGCCTCAGTGGTTCTAAAAGCCTCAAACAGGTTAGTTTTTGTTTGTTTAAGATAATTGTATATGTTCAACCACCACGACTATTAGTCAATTATGCAATACTCGTTGGCTATTTATAAAACATGACGTCACGACATTTAGTTCTACGGCTATGTTAAAAATAATTACTATAAGAACAAATAAAAAAGACAAGGATCTAGTATTTTTTACCAGTTCTATCTTAACTTGTCTTTTATAAGAAATATGTTTTGTTGTCCAAACACTTTTGACCAACAGCCATGTGACTTTTTACAATGTAATTAATTCATCCCACGATGAGAGACGTCGCGTTTGAATTTGACAGCTGCAACTCGATCTTTTTGAAATCAAGTTGTGAGCAATAGAAAATAAATCGCATGCGTTAAATAGGTACGTTACATAACCGTACTTGTTCCATTTTCGAAAGAAAATACGCTCCATTTTCAAAGTTCTGCCTGTGAGGCTAGACAAATTGCTTAAGGCCGGCATTACAACTAGTCTGTAAGTTATTACTGTAAGGGCTAATCTTTCAATCCCCAGATAAAGCTATCTGGAAGGTAAATATTAGCTCCGTCCTTTTCTTTCATATGACTTCAGAAAAGGATAGTAATACATTTAACAGACGGATAGTTTTATCTGAAGATTGAAAAATCAGCCCTAAGTGTTGAAATAAAGCAAGAAAGAGATGCAGATATTTGCCACTCACTGTTATCCATAGTTGCGTCTCAAAACTTACAGCAATTACTTATAGGGGTAATACCGGCCTTACTTTAACGTAACCGATTTTCGAAAACGTACAAAATGTATGGAATTGTCGTAGGCGCTGGACGCGACCGTCAGACAGCTTACGTCAGTCCTATACATTTTCTATAACGATAACGATCTCGCAATGCATCTTGTATAAGGCGTCGCTATACGTACACTTATCATAATTAATTTGATTGTTTACGCAGAGCATAGACTGGGCGCGGAGGCCGAGCCGCCGGCGTGCGAGGCGCGCCTGCTCAACGGCGACCTCTGGCGGCGCTTCCACGACATCGGCACGGAGATGATTATCACCAAGGGCGGCCGGTAAGTACCTATTTATTTAAAAAATAGAACATTTGACACACTAAAAAGATGTGTAACCGTTTTTTGGTAAAAGCCGTCGCAAAAGAACAATATCTCTCGCACTGTGTCCATTTCCGTAAAAAGTAGCCATAGGACTAGAACAGAAATCAAGGGCTGATTTTTTTAGAATAGATCATACGTAGCCTACTAGCCTAAGCCTAACTAGTATATTTTTCAGATGGATCTAATCTGCGAACGTTATAGGTAAATGTAATAATGATTTAGGCCGGCCGCATACATTCGTTTTCCGTATACGGTTTCCGCATTCGGACATCCGCGGCCGGCCGCATACATACGTTTTCCGTATACGTTTTCCGAATGTGGAAACCGTATTCGGAAAACCAACTGTAACAGCAGCAGAGCAGAGCATGCAAAGTTGGTCTAGATACCTTTGCGCATACAGCACAAGGAAACAGGTTTTCACAGTAAGCGTTTCAATAGGTATATAAAATACTGTTATATAGGTTTACCATTTTATAGGTTTAAAGTGAAATTTAAATAGGTGTTCGAATTGTAAGTCATCAATACTTCCCGACATTGTAATACAACGCTCCTCTAAAGATTCCGCATTCAATTTACTAGGAAATTTGACCATTAATTAGTAATCCAACGGCAATTAATGCGGCTATTACTGCCCGGCGAGTTATACCGACCATGTCGAATATTCCCTAACTGGTGTAATTATCGTCAGATTTCAATCTAAACGCCTAATTAGTTATGACTAAATCTACATGTTTTGACGTCAACTGAAGTCAATAGTGAGTTTGCTAAAACGATTGGTCCTTATTTGTTGAAATAAACAGCTTACAAATAGCATACCTAATTAAACATTAGGTAGTAAACAAATCTTGGAACGTTAAAGTTATGCAACTAGAGCAAAGCCAATTTAGCTCAAGACTGCCCGCAATGTAAGTAGAACCCACTACGTTAATGGGAAAGTGAGTTTTCTTATAACTAAATTCTACGAATTAACCAGCCGTTATTCGGTAACGAGCCAGGAACGCGAACCTATTAAATATCCAACAACCATCTAGTCAATTAAGCGATGCAGCTGTCGCAATTCCAATATCAAACATAAGAAAACATATTACTCGTCATAAATTTTGAAACAACAGCAAAAACTTAACGAAAACCCATTAAGGCTGCCGAATCTGACGCGGGGCTTGTTAACGGATAATTTGGAGACCTCCGTCATAGACAAAACAAACAGCTGCCCGGCAATTTGTGCATTTCTCTAAATGGAGCACAAATTACAGCTTATTATAAGCTTGTTTGCTTTGTGCCCCTCAATTATGTTTCGGGATCGATAATGTGGCCGCGGAGGAATTACAGGTCCGGGGTAGCTTCACTCCTGTTAGTTCTCGATTCTCATTAGCAGTCGCGCGGCCGCGCTCGCGCAGAAGAAAGCTCGATCGATAACGAACGTCGCCGGAACAAAAATAAGTATCTTTGTAATTAATGGCGTGTAATTAGGTACTGTTCGAGCTAAGACACGTCGCGTCGCCGGCGTCGCTGCTATTAAGTATCATCGCAAAAACGGTGGGTATTTGTGCGCGAGCGCTGCCGGTGCGCGCCTGCGCCGTGTCGCGGCGGTTTTTGCGCCTCGGATAATTAGCCCGCTCAGCCGTGCTCTTGTCATCTCCTTAACACATTTTTTCCTCCGACCACCGCGTAAGCATTCCAATAATTTACCGCTTTATCCGGCCGTTTGGTGAATCTCGTTAGCGGCCGTCTAGAGGTCAGTCTTGTTTGTTTTGTATAATGGTGCGCGTGAGAGCGCCGGGGGCGCGCCGGCGCCCGCGCTGGCGCCACGCTCCCGAAATGCCAACATATTTCATTTATTCCTCGTATTGAGCTGGATAATTAAGTTATAGGAGTCGCCCGTAAAGCAGTGCAGTAGATTCAAGTTAGTGGTCGTACAAACAGACGCTTTCCTCGCAGGTTGATTAGGTGTTCGCGACCCGCCGGTGAATTAATAACGCAAACACGGGGTTTGGGCGGTTCGTTTGTGCAGCCGCACATAGCAGAGTTAACACCTGCCCGGCCATCTTGGCTGCTCTATGTGTTTAAATTTGGAATTTTCGGAGCCATCTTTCTACCTGTGAAAGCGACGAATGAAATTGCGTTAGGCGTTGCGTCCGCAGATCCTCTGCGCAGTAGGTAATTAGGAAATGTTTGTTTTCCTAAAACGAGAAGGTTGCAGTAAGGGACATGTCATTTTAAGGTTTTGGAAAGAAACGATGTTAGTAAATTGTACAAAGTGGTGACACGGCGCATCTGTCCGCGTGCAGAGATAATGCCGACCCTCAATAACCATAGTACAAACAAACACTGGTTAGAATAGACTAAACTCATTTTATTTGTGTTTTCTCCAAACCGAAATATGACAAATGGGCGCGCCGTGCGCCGGCGCGGCTCGCTCGCGTGTCGTCGCGCGGACCTCCCGCCATTTTAAAAACAAACACACAACACAAAAACTCGTTATTTATTCTTGGGTTATTCGAGGGGAAGGGCGCGCCCGAATTCGCTTGAAAAAATCATAAGTTATAATTAAAAATCGTCGGAGGCACTGTTCCCGCGCGCGGCCAGGCCCGGTGCGCCTGCGCAGCTCTCACGTTAAGCGTTGTCGCGCGTTCCTAAATCATACCGAACTTTAATAGCATTCTATAAAATGTTTATGAGTGAAAGACGTAATCGCGCCGGATCTCGTCTCCACAATTTCATATCATGCGCGGCTATGCTCATTCCGGCGCTTGTTTTAACAGAAATACCGATTAATTGATTCGATCTGTGTCGTAATTAAAATGGGTGATTAGGGCGCGGGGCCGGCGCCGGCGCCTCAAAGCGTCGCCGCCGACATTCCTTTTGTTTTACCACGGGTCGTTTGTCGCCTGCGCCGCGTGGGCCTGCGCGCTCTCTGTCGCGCCTGCGCGCCGCGCCGCGCGTGCGAGCGGGAGGCGCGCGGGCGCCGACCTCCTGCCGCGCCGCCGGCCGCCCGCCGCGCGCCCCGCCCAGCGCACGCAGCACTAATAATCAGATTATGACAGCCTCCGTCGAGCGTCCTGCCGGCAGACCAGCTAGACCTGCCAACGGCAGATCAAAGATCGATATCTCTCTCCTATCGGCGGCTCGCTTAGCACTGCACTCGAATACTGAACTGACATAATGCCTCATAATTTTTGACTACGAGAACATTATCTGATTCGTAACGTGATTGAAAACTAACGCAACCACTCGTGCAAGCGACGTCGATTACGTAGCAAGCACGCCTTAAGTGCAAAGTCCTTCTAAACTGTAAATTACTTTAAACACTATCTACAAGTTGTTTGTACACTTTTAAAATTGATTGAAAACGTTTACTATAATAAAGGCTTAGATGAAATCACGGGACATTTTGTCATTGGACAAAACCGTAACGTCATTGGATGTAATGGGTAAATCCAAAAGGAGGCTGCGCGGCCGGCCCGGCATCCGAAGCACGCGCCGCGCGATCATATCGCGGGCTGTCATGTCTCCAGGGAACTCCGGCGCGGGCGTCATTTGTCACGGGTGGACGCTTTCCATCGCGGCCCTCACACGCGCTGACTCGGCGGATTCCCAGGCGCGCCGCAATGCACAGAGCGCGCGACGAGAGATCCATCATCACGACCTCTCCCGAGTCATCGCCGGCTCCCGCGCCTTTTTGCCCCGCCACGGTCTAAAACAATCAACGATCACAAAAAAAAACAAATACGAAAACCATAATTCGAATGTAGAACGTAAAAAAATACGCGCCCAGCCAGCATGATTTGTTTTTTGCCGGACGACAGCGGGCTGATGATAATTTCTCATTAGTTTATAACATTTTTGTCGGTCGAAACGTCGTAAATTCCTCGAATAATTTAGGGAAGAAAGTGGTCGTGGTGATGTTTTGTTTTTATGGCGCCAACGAGGAGCTCGGGTTAGATCGGTATCGGTCGATACAAGCATTTAACCCATGTTACGTGGAACTCGGGGGATATTCTCACGGGCCAAACGTTCGCTAACAAATAATGTGAGGTATTCGAGGTGGTGAATTCTGGTAATCAAGTACTTTTAATCTGCTGTCTTTTAAGGCTGTGATCTTGAGCAGTGCATCTGGTTTGTTGGTAGGGCACTTGAAGGCACTAATCTTGGGTGAATCGCCCACTCCCTCGGCATCTTGAGTAGTTGGTCCTCGATGTGACGTGGAGTGCCCGGCCTGCTACCGCGTCGCTCGTCGCACAGTAGGGACTCCAGATAACGTTGCACCCCACTCGTACGAGTTTTCACGTACAAAACGTGCTTATGGGACTTCACGTGCTCATAACGAGGTTTATTCTTTTTAGAGCTAGGAACTTTGTACCCGTTTCAAAATTTTTGAACTAATTTTTCAATTTTGAATAAAGAGAGAATACTAGTAATCCTATTAAATAAGTGTAATTTTTTTTTTAACGTCAATGTGTAGAATTTATGACGCTGAGATGACTAGTTGTAAGGTCAATAGTGACAGGCATTTTCCTTTTGGAAATTGGTTAATTTCTCAAGGGGCAGATACAGACAAAAAATTATGGACATACGAAGATAAGCCTTTTTAACAATAAAAAAACCTTTTTGGCACTTAAATTTTACCCTTCATTTTCCTTCTTTTATTTTGTTAGCTTTGTTAAATAATTTTTGAAAAATCGTATCAATTAATTAATTTATTTACCTATATTTCAATCTTTTCGCCAATGACAAAAAAATTGAACTATAATAATCATTTAGACATCAATAAAATAACTAATCAGATTCACATTTTTAAGCACCTTTACTTCCTCTACCCGTAACTAGGTATATTTAAAAGAACCCTCACAGTACGATGAGGCTGATATCCATCTCCAAGAAGTGGTTATGATTCCAGGGCAGGGTGCGCCGTCCATCATAACAGCCGTTAAAACTCGTCACGTACCGGATCGTATCAGCCTGGCCATCCAAAAGAAAAACGCAGTATAAGACTATGAAGTCCATATGCACATACTGCCTTTTTGCTTTGATCAGTAGCTCTATCCTTGGATCTGTGAATTTGTTACATTTCACGCAGGATCATTAAGTCCCCGACCTAATGTGATGTGACTCAATGTTACTCACGAGTCTAATGTTTAATAGCCATAAAACATTATTTAGTTAGACAATCGTAAGCGTAAAGATTGTTTTTGACCCGTTACTATTTTTGTTTATAATTCAAGTAACTTTTGCCCTTATTGGTTTATCTATTTAACACTGTTATTTCCGTAACTGTTCGATTTTTTCTTAAATCATGGCTCTTTCGTAAAGTTCAGTCGTGTGCCAAGCAGCAGCCATTATTACTGTAACTGAGATAGGTTAAAGGGTCCGAATTCGAAACCACTCGATGCAAAATAAAACTTTTACAAATCTAAAACGGGAAGTTTTGTTATTTCTCAATCGTTTACTTCTACAAAAACATAAAAGCGATTAGGTACGAGGCGTTTTTTGTATATGGGGTCGAAAACAACCCCATGGAGTCGCTAATGCCACCCTATTTATCGAATGTAGTTCCACTGGTTCCAGGTTCCGGGTTATAATTGGTTCTTTATTCAATATATTTTACCAATACATAATCATTATGTTAAAGAACCTTGAAATACTTTTATACTCTTAGCACAAATGCCTCCTGAGGCCTACCATACAACGAAATTTGTTAATTGAATATGAATCTATTATGAATGCGATAAAGTTAATTTTCTAATTTGATCATTAGTCATTAAAACGAAAAAAAACCACTTTACTTCCTTCACACTATATCTTCATTTCAATAGCCGTATTATGTAACATTTTTAGCTATCAGGAGGTTAAAAAAGTGGTATTTCGCGACCAGAGGGCTTATTGTCTAACGCACTCGAATCACGATCGTTTTCATTTTTAACCGACTTCATGAAAATAGAAGGCTTGTCTGCATACAAAATGAAAACAATTGCTCCACTTTGAAGCCGGTTGCGATTGCGAATGCGTTAGACAATAAGCCCTCTGCCTGTAACAAAAACACCGACCATCCCGAAAATCATTATAAGTATGTTATTGAATTAAATATTTAAAAGGCTGACTCCGTCAGTTGACGATTGAGCGTATTGTTGATCTAACCCCGGCTCCCTGAGGACTCGATACGATCGGCGCGGGCGCGGCTGTCTCGATGCGCGCACGCATGTAAATGTGACGCTGGCGCCATGCTTATGTGCTTTAAATTGAAGCTTGTAAGGTATGTCAAACGTCTGCGCTTCGTGAAATATGTATGTCAGATCCATGACTTATTGATTTTTAATCACGATTCTAAACATTGATATAGAGGGGTAGATACCTTAATAATTATTTATTTTACTGGTAAAATTTAATAGTTTAGATAGAGTATAGGGTAACTATCGTTTATTTACTAGCCATAATTTTTTCGTATTGACGCCGCCGTTCATAAAGATACTTCTACTTTGAGTAGGTAATCATTCTAGATCTTAGTTTCTAGTTTAATTGCAGAAATAGTAGCTTTACACATATTATAAAATGGCCAGCAAATCAAAGTATTCAAACCTTAAAATAGACAAATGTATAAGTTAGTCAAGTGCCTTTAAAAAAATACATACAGATGTATTTCTTTACTTTATATATAATGGTATTTTAGTGACTGAAAACAAAAGTTGTAATTGAAATTTGTTGTCATTAAAAGTTGACACTAAATCGTTTTCTTTTCTTATCAAGATGGCCCGGACGCATTTCGACCCTGTAAAATATTTTGTGCAATTAGTTTTCTGACATAGGTATAAGGAGAATGTGCAGGTTTCCTCCCGATGTTTTATATTTACTGTATGAGATTTATTTAATTATTGCCAATATAAAATTCGGCGTATTTCTTTTTCATAACATAATTTAGTGCTGCCAGGCAAACTTTATCCAACTATGACTAACTCTTCAATGGCTACAATTATATAATTTCTTCGAAATGTTCTTTTACATGGCTTATGTTATCCAAGCATAATGCGCGCGCGCCACCCGCGCGTCGTGCCCCGGATAGGATCGCCTGCGCATCGCGATGGTATCGCGCAGCTACCGGCGGCCGATAACCGAATGGGTGGGACACACGATTCCCGCATAAAAGTGTCGTGAACCGCACCGCCGCCCGTCTGATGGGACCTTTTGATGAATACGAACTCTCAGTTCTGGGTAGACGTGGGAGAGAAGGGAGATAAGTTCGGGGAATTAGTTTAAATATATAATGTCACGGCAATGTCTAAGCTAGTACTTATATGTTTATGATAGAAATTTAGAAGTTAAAAACAAATGCCTATCCAGTTCAAAAAGGCGCTCGAGCAGTTTCTTTCGTTTCGAGCAAATTAATTTTCTTGGGAATAGATTGAGTAGGTAAGTATACGTCACTTTGACATAGTTCCATATAGTGGCCTAGAAATCCATTTGTATGGCTGTACGGGGGTTACAAGAAACCATTTACAGAGTTACAGATTTCTGCCAAACATCTGTCGCTCTACAGACAACCAAATTTGCACAGGCACTTCTTCTAAACATCGTAATTTCAGCCCACATCCACCCACTGTATGGCAAAGACCTCTTCATTGCGCTCTCAGCCCAGTCTAAAGCTAACTTCATACATCTTTATTCCAGCATTTACAAAATCTCATCAGACCTATGATTACTAATATTTAACCTCATCTCGGCCACCGACGTCTTTGACCATAATTACCATAATTATGTGTCTCCCCATTTCTACTTCAATTGTTAATCAATTGAAAACAATAAAAAATCGCTGTTTTAAATCTGAAACGCGACTTAATCGTAAAAACATTTTATATATCTCAACCTTTCGATCGTATTGCATCGTGGTCACGAGCAGCCTCACAACCGACGACCGTTGCAACACGATCGAAAAGTCGAGGTATATATAATGTTTTTACGCGAGTAAGTGCCGTTTTAGATTTGTAACAGTATGTGTGAACGTCGCGAAAGTTTAAAACAAACAATAAATAATTAAATGACCATGTCAAACAACAGTTTTTATACTATAAACATTTACCATCAACAAACTAAAATAAAAGTCTAACATCTCAGAGCCAACAAATGTTAACAAAACTACCGAGCGCAAGAAACTTTAGAATGTAACAAATTAGCTGAGACACTCGTTTCCGAGAAATGTGTAACAACTGTAACAAGTGTTCAATGTCAATAGCACGAAGTGGGATGTCGCAATCCATCCACTAATTGCGGCGTCCGCGGCGCGTTTGAACTGCGCCCGCGCAGCCTTGGCGCGATTCGCGGTACTGACGCCACGAGGGAGAAGCGGACTAGATAAATTAAAGGGCTATGTTAAGTGCTAAAGTTTACTATGTTAGTCGGAATCAAAAATGATGTAATGATAGCAAATATTACGAAGTAAAGAAAAAGTAGATTGTTAATCAAGGGATGAAAGGCACCTATTTCACACGATATATTTTTACAATATTTCGAGTGTTAAATAAATGGTGACTTTCACTCAAGTTAAACAATCATTTCATGTCTACTATGAGGAACCTGGATAGTGAAACTTATAAAAGTAAGACTCAGTATAAGTAGTTTTACCAAAGACTGGCTGTATAAGATTGTAGCACGGCATGGCTCAGTACAGGTTTAGTTTTTTTTTTAATAATCTTACCACAGAGAAGCTGTACATATAGGTTTCTGCTACAGCACAGGTCCATTGACATACTTAGTTTGTTTTTCAAATTACTTTTCTTGTCTAGGGTTGTTATGCATCACTTTCAACCCGCTTCTAAGATAAACAATGGCCTACTGACAAAGTGGGTATGAGACACGAAAAGACTATAGGTAAAATGTATGGTACTTATCTGGTAAATTTGATAGGCCCCGGCCTAGAATTGAGGCATAAAGCAAACGTTAGAAAATTCAGAAACTTGACGAAATGTTGATAGATGCAAGCTGAGGGTCTATCGCGTCGGTTGCTTATGTCAATTCCATACATTTCGTTAGTTTACGAAAATCGCTAACGTAACCGTAATATGCAGAGGCCGGAATTTTCATGGCAAAAATCAAACGTCAATAGAGTCGGAAGGCTGAATTTTATCGACTATCGATAAGTTATATTTACGAAGCGTATCTTTATTTATTTATTAACAAAAATAGACTTCAAATCCACATTTAAGCAAAAAATTAATAATAATACCATATACTGTAAGAAAACCAAATTTGGAAATAAAATAAAATGATTTGTTTTGTAAACCATTTTTCACGTAGGTACGTGAACTAGTTGCAAAAAGACTAGTGGCAGAAATAACAGTTAACTGCCATGCGATTTAATTTTAATGGCCATGCAATTCGCTAATCAAAGGGGTAACCTTTAAATTTATTTTTTTCTGTCCCTGTAAAGTTTCGTTGCTTGTAAAAGTGTACTGTGTCTGGGTAATATTTTTTGGTTTTTTGTTTCGTATGATGCATCCTACATCATGCAAAAAGTCAGTAAGTCGGTCAGGTTAAAAGTCAGTACCTAATACAGAAGGAAATTAAACTTATTGATAGCTGGAATAAATATTTATTTTCTATGCGCTTGATAAATAGTAGTAAAGGGCCTTTGGGAGCGAAGGTTCGAATCCTACCGGCTGCGCCAGTTATATACAGGAATGTGTACAATGAAACCACCATGCAGATGATTCAAGACTGATTAACATTTCCCAAGCTCGTTGCACATGCTTATTCGACCTACCTGTAATTACATGACAGTAAATGACCAACTTTCACGGCAATTTGTGGCCCATAGTGGCCGGCTACATGTCACCTTTAAAATTTTGCGTGTTAAGAACCTGCTTTAAGTTAATGTAGAGTCATCTTAAGATTATCGTAGGCTTGCTAAAAGTCATCAAGTCATTATCAAGGAGGTATAAAATTAGTAATAGTTTCGTTTTTTTACGTGATATACTGTTTAGGTAACGGATCTATGATTTAGATTTGACTTTACATCAAGTCTGACATTTTTACTAATCAATTCATCGCATTACGTTGACGAACCAAGATATTTTAGCAAGTTTTGTTCACACACTAAGTATACCACCTGATGATCAAAGTGCGAACTTACGTGATTTTTAAAGTTACTTCGTTAATATCGGTTCCTAAGGTATCAATCTCACTGATAAGGAGTTAAACTTCTAAACTAGTGCAGTAAAAGAAAATAATATTTAATTTTATCAACACAACGTCACTCGGTTGCGCTTACGCTTCAGCGAAATGGCATGTCACGTCCGTACCTTCCTAGGTATTGCGTTTGAGAATGATTAATGAGATCCATGTCATAGGTCTTGAAGCTACTGCACATATGATTAATGGTTCTGGTCATCTTGAAGTGAATGATTTACGCAAACGTTAGTCGACGGTACGGAACCGTGGACTTCGTGTGTGTTCTTACGCGAGCTAAAACACAAATTTTAGTGTTTGCTGATGCTTTGCTTACTGGTAATTAGTGGGGCTGCGTCAATGTTTACTTTCGATAAGTTAGTTCGATGTTTTGTACATACAGGTGCATTGAGCTATCGATTTGAGTCTAAAAAAACAGTTGCTACGTCGCAAATTCGAAAAATAAATAGGATTTCTTTATCTTCTTTGCATTTAGGAATAAACCACGCCTCAAATACTCCTACTATTTAGTAGTTATCTTTTGTTTTCTTAATAAAAAAGTCCGCTAAATTGTAGATGTTCCTTACAGTAAAGACTCTCTTTATGCGTATACGTAACAAGTGTTACATCAGAACATATCCTAGATGTAAATAGTAGCTCTACCACTTTAATATACGATGCAAATATTGTGCAAATGTACATTTCTTCAAGTTATTGGGGAAAGTCTTCGGGAATTAAAAACGATATTAAGCTATGTTGTAAGTGAACCACAATGGCCACAATTAGGCCAAACCATAGTAAGAAAAGGTCGATTACAAGATAAAGTCAACGTTAATAGACCCAGGACTTCCACGCTAGATATCCTTACTTACGCCACACACACCAAATTAATATCAATTAACACACACTGGCTTAATTGTGAATCGGCGCAGACTCGCGTGCGGCGGCGCCTTTGTCGGCGCGAGTGTGCGTGTGCGCAATAATCCGCGCCGTATCTCTTGCGCTTCTTCGAAAATCCTAAAATACTGGCGCCATTCATGCCTTCTGCCAAGCAAGTCTGCACCATATCCTGTAGCTTTATGTTTCTGATTAGGTTTGAGGTGGATGAGAGCTGGGTTCCGAGGATCGCGGTATCACGGTAGGACGAGCGGAGATCCTGCGCCTGAGACGATTGATAGACATTTTGTTGTAGGTGCAGTGCTCCACGTGGTTCGCGGTTCCGTGTGCGGCTCTATTTGTAGTTGTGGGTACTGACAGTGGATCGTTAATTAGGACTTTATCTAAAGGTATAAAAGGAAGAATAGCGTATAGTTACATTTACTGGGTGTATTTGCACGTAAACTTGGTCTCCTCTGGCTATCACCATGGTATTTTGCCACTGTCACTGTGGCCACACCGCAGCAAAGTGAGGACTTAGAATAAAATATTAGGTAACATTCGTATATTTATTTGACGATAAATTGTGTATCGTTCATCTGATAGTAGTTGCGGCAAACACGATTTAAGTTCGAACTTTAGCAGAATCTCGAGCGAGGTCTCGTCTTTTAGTCCGCAGTTAATATAGTATATTTGGATACTATTAAAGTCATTTATTTATATTTACAACTTCATTTTCTTGCAGCATATAATGACATGAACAATAATTTACTCACATGGTCATTGTTAAGCTTAAAACACAGAACCCATCGTTAGTTTTTAATAAATGTGTAGGACCTCGTCTACTTAAGTATATTTACCGATGATTTCATCTTTGTAGAACGTCGGTTTTGGCTAAACCAATAGTAAAAGTCAATTTAAAAAAATAATAACATGATACGTTTAATTTCACGTTGTCTTCAACCAAATGTAACAGTCTGCCATTTCCTAAAAATGGGCAATTGGTCGATTAAGGACATATTTCCAAACCAAAAATTTTAAAAGTGTTACAGCTTTAGGTAAGTAATCTAATCATAGGAAATTTCTCATTTGCCAGTAAGTAACAATCCCCATGTTTTGCTAAGCATTAGATCCTAACGTGTTGCAGATGTTGAGATGAAGGACGTACCGCCCCGCGTCGATTTCTTTAAGTGTCATTAGATTGGCGAAGGATAACTAAAGTGTCGTGTTTATTGCTATTTTTTACAAATATTATGGAGTCGGCGTCTTTCAATATTGTCCCAAGCCCATTGTAGCATTTATTTGTTTTAAACCGACGTAGAAAAAGACAAGCTATAAAGATTCGATGGCTACTATCTGCTGATCGCTATCTGAGATAAAAATCTCTTGTTTGAGGTGATCATCAATTCTTTCTTATGTCGCAGCTTTGACAGGATTATAATTAGAATCTGTCTGTTCTTATGGTTGTCGTTGTTAATGTCACTAGCCGGTCCCATACTGCGCTCGCATTTCATTAAGTTGCAGGTTAAAAAATGGTGCGTTCTCATAAAACGGTGATTTATTCGAGGTCGGGAGCTAACGAGTGGTCGCCACTGGTCCCGCGGTCGGCCGTATCGTTTCACGCGTGATTATGTAGAGGGATTCGGGATTAATTTGAATGAGAAAATTGGAACGTGTTCATTTATTTTTAAACTTGTATCGAAATGTGTTACAGGGCATTAGTCATCGTGAAGAGGTACGCTTTACATTTTACAAGCATTGCAATCAATTACCTCCTTGAAATAGGTATCGGTATCTAAACGGGCCGTTGTCCGAGCGTCAAAAGGCGCATAATAGGCCGTAGATGGGCCGTCGATAAGCGCATGCGCTTTGGCGGCTGTCAACTGATTCACCGCGCCGGCGCGCGGCCCTTGCCCTCGCAATTTACGAGCCCCGCGCGGCGCCGGCGCTTGCAGCGTGCAAAATTAATTTCGCACTTTTTAACTCCTTGAAATAAAGTAGCCGATCGCAATCGATCAATTCAAATGCATCGAACGGATTAAGATTGAACATTATCAAGGAGTCCTTAAATCAAAACCGATCTCAATATTTAAAGCTATCGCGCTGATTGCCGATATCGAGCGGAATCAATGGGGATAACATCAGAAGTTAATTAGCAGCGGTAAAGGCTGACGCTTCGTAATTTGCGACTGTAATGCAATCTCGGTGCAATTAAAGGCAACCTTGTCGACCGCTCAAGGGGCGCCGACACGCGGTAATTAAAAAACTTCAATTTCACCTACGGCTGTGTCCGGGAGGCTGTAAATTTGGCGACGAGTAGCGCATAAACATGTCACGGGCCCGGCGGGCGAGCTTTGTCCCGAGATGCGCAGTCACACCCTCCGCGCCCCGCCGCGCTCCTCAATCTCTTCCGACTAACACTAACGGGTAAACTCCGTAAACATTATACGATTCTGATACTACTCACCGGTCATTAGGATTCACTCCGACGCACGCATTTACCTGTTTTTATTCTTTACCACCTGCAACCTGTCCGCAAAAACTGGCAGAAACCGCCGATAAAAAATATAATAAAACGTTTTTTTTGTCGCGATCGTTATGATTGAATGTGGTGTCGCTGATTTTAGACAAAGGACGACAGATAGACGATGCCCATCAATATGCTAATACGCGATGCATCGCTCGAGACGATTCCGAGGCTTTTTTGTGGCCGCCCCTAAATTGGTTTATTTGTTTTGTTCGAGTGTATTTCTTTAAAAGTGTAGTTTGTTTGGTTTGCGGAGGCGAGTCGCATATGGAGCTCTTGTTTGGGCATTACAAATACAATGCCTTATGGGAGCGTTTTGAAAGCAGTTAAGTTTTTTGTCCGCGAATTTATGTCGATTTTGACATCCGTGTCACAACAGGATATTAGGTTTGAAGTACAAACACGGTGCATATCGGAACCGCCCCTGATGTGTAGCGAGCCAGCGAGAGCATTGTGCCGGTATTAGTTGCTGATTCATCGACAACAGCTCCGTCGGCTAACAGCCCACTTAACTGAAACAACAATGATGGGGCTGCCCGCGGGCGATATCAATTTGTGGCTGCGTCCGCGCCGGCTGCAATAGTACGGTCACAAGCGCGCAGCGCTGCCCATTGCGATGGCACGCCAAGCTCCAATTAACACATAACATTACGCAATTTACGTTTTAAAGATCAGCCTAGGCTCTTACATAGTACTTACCGCTCTTTGTTGACATGTTTAATGTTTACGATCGCACGTCACGCGATTATAATTGATAAGTACATCTATACGAGCGCTTCTTATAGTTTAGCGGTGAGGACAAAAAGCGTGGAAGGGTCGAGTCGTGGGATTAACACGTCGGCCGCCGCTTCTCACGGCCGCTCACAGGGTTAGTGAACAATTTGACACTTCCAGGTGTCCGATTTTTTACCCGCTCAGACTATGTAGGAGTGTTTGCTCAGCCTCACATCTGGGCGGACGGAAAAAACTGGCCGGACCTCTCGTGTGTGCGCTAATGAACAAGGGTTATACTGGATATATGCATTCTTATGTTCTGCCCTCGAGAATTGGAGAGTTTGTTTATCTTTGGAGTTACAGCCCGCAGTGTAAATGAAGCAGATGTCGGGGACAACGGCGGGGTTGTCGCGTTAACGACGCGCGCTGCTTAACATTGAACTTGGGCCATTAAAAAGCCATGAAATTAGCAGTAAAGATAGCTGTAGGGTAGGTTAGTACGTGGTGAGTAACGCGAGGCTGGACCCACGCTGCACTTGTAAACATCTCGTAAACTATCCAAAGGAGATTTATTAGAGAGAACATTTCTCTGACGGTAGATAAAAAACCAATCAACTCATTAAACTTAATACATAGTTTTGGTTTTAACATGTTAATTAACTAACAGATGTCGCTCCAAAGTTTATTGAACTAAATTTCGGACCTAACCTGTTTCGTATCAGCAATTATCAAGTTTGAGCAAACTGATTCTTTCCGTTTCGGGTTTAATAAATTTGAGCGACATCCGCGGCTAGGGCCGCGTCAATCGGTTTTTGCCGAATGTTTTCGAGTGCGGATGTGAGAGCGGATGTGGCCGTTTCGGCGAGGGTTGTTCGCGCCTCTGTGCGGCAATTGGCGGGTTGTTACCGATTTATGGCCCTCTCTAAACTTTATTCAAACGTTCCGGTGGTCCCATTGTTTGGGCTCTAAGCTGTGCTCACCTCCCGCGTCGGTGGGTCAACCCATTCAATTTTAATTTGACGAAGAATTACCTATACTACTATCCTTTATTCTCACGTTACTTAAGCGATTAGTGTGAGCGAGAGAAAGCCCAATAAACACGTAGGTATTTTTTGTATTGGCGTTTTACTCGTAGTCAAACGCTTTGGTTAAATTATGTAGTTTCTTATTATAAACTTAGCATCGCGTTGTATCAAAAATATTAAACTTAAACTTTTATCTGACTATGTTTTATACTAGCTTAAATAAATACGTTACACTACAAAGTTATAGGAAGCCATATCAAATACCTGCACTCAAAAATCCTTTATGTATGTAAGTACCTAAAGAATTAAAAAAAATAAACAATCTTAGAATAATAAATAATTAAATAGCATTATCGTATATTTATTATTACGCGATTAACTCCCGTTCCATGGTCGGTATTAGTAACTGAAAATGTATTCTAATAATAACTGTCTTACACAACAACCCCACTTATTAAATAATGGGTCAATCATTAAGGCCGGCATCATAAACCAACGTTAATCACCATACATTTTTTGCACGCACACGACAACTGGCCAGTTATCGGTAAAAGGCTAGCAAACCTTTTCCCCTATCTCGATTTGAGCCAATAAAAATACCGGTAATACTTAAGTATCTCATTGGCTGTTTTGCATATTCCATCGTCACTTTACCGGCGACTTCAAAGCGTTTCCCCGCGTTATCGGGGCCGATAGGCGCGGGCGCACGGTAGCGAGTACAGGGATTTGTCAGTACGGTCAACAGAAAAGGCGTCGGCGCACACACTCGGGTATTGAACACATATTTGTAAACTGTACATGGGTGCTCGGAGGGTAAATATTGAGTTTGGGTGCACCGTAGAGTAGGATTCTGTGATTGAAGGGAGCATTATTTGTTTGTATTTATTGGGTACGTTTTAGGATTAGCATCGTTATTGTCAGAGGCATAGAGATTTGTTGCGATTGTAATTGGCCGTCTTTTTTTATTGATTTGGGGGTGACAGTGATAAGAAATTACTTCATAAACTGTGGCCTTCCGTTGTAGGAAATAATTGTCAAAACAAAGTTCTTATCATTAAATGAGAAGAACACTAAATTGATTCACAATAAAAACCGACCTAATTTTACAAAAACCAACAAATATAATACATAAAATAAATAAATAAATGAAATAAGAAAATAAATAAATAAATAAATGAAATAAGAAAATAAATAAATAAATAAATGAAATAAGAAAATAAAATGTAACCTCTTCATTTCGTTATTTAGATTTTTTCTTATCTTTTGCGTTGACTTCTATCTAGTATTTTTGTGTTCATGGCACACATGAATTCAATTAAGTTTTACCTCATCACGTCTAAACCGCAAAAATATCTATAGCGCCAAACCTATCCTATTTATTGGGCGCCACAATCAGCACTAAGTGCCACTCGATACGTAAGGCGGTAGCGGCCATCGTAAACTTTTAATGGAGGCTAATTCTGTTGTTAATTGAGCTTCTGTCGGCGGGTTATCAGAGACTGCATTAGCGACCTCCCGGAGGCGCCCTCTGATAAGGCTGTTATGACGGATGGAAGGCCTCGCGGGCAAGGAATGCGTGAAAAAGGGCTCTTAGGGAGATTATTAGGGTTATTGAATTAAGGGTTATCGAATTAGGGTTTTAGTTTTAGTCGGGTTTTAGGATCGTGCAAATGAGTTGCGTAGGTTATGTTAAGGTGTTTAATCTAGTTTATTTAATTGTGTGGTTTTGTAACTCAATGTAAATGAAACAAATGGCTTATTAGTGAGTTAGCTTTAGGTATAAAGACGTATTATTAATAATAAATATTCATTTATACAAACAATACTAAATATAATTAGTAAATTACAAAAATAGTAATGCAAGCTTAACCTTACAAATTAACTACCTATGTCAATTAATGAACATCACCGATCAATAAATTTTTAATTCAATTTATTGTATTACTTTAACTATTTGGTCAAACGTAATTATTTTAAGTTATAGTCTCATCTACTTATCTAATAACTGCGTTTCACAAGCAAGCAATAACAACAATTAAGTAAATTTATCAACAAATTTCACTAATTTATGAACTTTTTTTACAACGTTCTGCTAATCTTATAAACTTTAAATTAGTCAACTATGAATCTCCAAAAATCACTCACCCAATTAGGTCCAAAAACGACCATAAACGAGAAATCTAAACATTTTTTAATTACAAAAGCTATAAACAACCGCCATCAAAAATTTCTAACCGCTAAAATCCGCGAAGTCGATTTCTACAGGCTCCCCATGAATTGCTAATCAATCGCTTGGGCGGTCGGCCCGATAAATGTTGGCGCCAGATGTATCCACATTTACGACGCGGACCAACAAACGGGTGCCAAAAGCCCTCGTTGACCGACACTTTTACTCTATCATTTACAACCCGATAAGTTAAAACCCTATAGAAAAATTTTGATTATCACCTTTGTTACAGCATTACGTGAATTGGAATTTATTGCCCTTTGTTGCTGGATTAGTTTTGTCGGAACCTGGCGGTGTTAACAGAGTTGTGACAGGAGGCTTTGTCAACGAAACCTCCCACGCCAGCACGCTTCTAAGAGTTCTAAGTACTTGTTTGATTGCTTGCTGTTGTCTTTTGAGAAGTTTATGGACGACAAAATATACAATTGTGGCTCTTGACACAACAGAGACGTTATAAATTCGACACCCGCGACTGTTTGCTTTTGAGAGGGCTTGAGGATTTCAAATACGTTTTAGAAATGTGTAGAGTTGTTTTATTTAATAAGTTGTATTTTGTTTTTAAGTTAGGCTGTGGAAGGAAAGAGATAATTGTAGTATTTTGGATTCGTGATGGCACGCCCTGCGACAAAAATTGACGTTTCACTGTTTCTTCAATGTCAAAGATTATATAAGGGTTTAGTAAGGCGCGAAACTTCGTGCATTGAAAACGCTATAACGATTATTTTCCCTCACACACCGCTTAGCTGCCTCAATCAGCTCTATTGGAAACCAGCCTTAGATTCGTACAGACTCAACACGCTTGTTAACATTACATTGAATTACATTAAATCACGCCTGTTTCCCAGAGGAGTTGGCTGACACCAGTTTTTTTCCACCTGCTACGATCCTGACAAATCTCTTTCGCTTCTTGTTCAACAATCACAATATTAGAAGCACCATTTTTTTGAACATTTCCTGCAATTACTAACAAACCTCTTTTGTTCCAGCCGCATGTTCCCCTCGCTACGCGTGTCCTTGGCCGGCCTGGACCCTCGCGAAGAGTACTGCGTGCTCCTGGAACTGTCCCTGGTAGGGCGGCGGCGCTGGCGCTGGGCGGGCGGCGCGTGGGCGGCGGCCGGCGGGGCTGAACCCCAGTCCCCGCGAAGGCTGATGCTGCACCCTGACTCCCCCGCGCCAGGACATCACTGGACTGCGAACCCTGTGTCCTTTAGCAAGCTGAAGCTGACTAACAACTCCATGGATGCGCTTGGCCATGTAAGTATTTTTAATTTTTAATTAAGGGCCTGGAAAAGTGGTGTTTTACAAACATCAACAGCTGTCAAATTAAGAATGTTGTCTTATATTAAGTCCAATCAGCTACTTTTTTGAATTGTCAAAACGATAGCTTCTTGGATATTTATAAGAAATAGTACCTAGCCGATGACGTCAGACACAATTGAGGATTTTCGTTTATTTAAAATTCTCAAAGAACACTATATCAAATCGTATTTTAGTGAAACCTGTTTACTAAAATACGACTGGCTTTTGGCTATTTGTGAATTTTTAACTGACAAAAATCCTTGGTGTGCTATTTCGTTTAGATGAAACTAAAAATTCGGGGTAAATGTACTTATAATAATTAGATCATTCGTCTAGCCAACATAATCCCTATTTGTACCTATAGGATTGAAGTCGTCGCGGGTTGGCCTGTTATTCTATTCCCTTTGACAGATTTATTCAGCCGCTAGCTTTTCCAGAATGTATCTTTACTAGGCCGTGAATTTATTACGTAAGTATATAGTTTCTTATACCTAGAAAATAGTAACAAATAACAATCTTTAAAGAGAAATATGGTTCTGCATCACTGTAGGATAGTTATATCTTTTATTTTTTGGACAGTATTGAATACAACCCCAGAATTTGTAAAATAATATGTTCGTATGTGATACAGGTTTGACTTCGAAAATGCTATGTATTTTTTCGCTTGTTGCTCAGGGCGTCTAGATCGTTACGGACAAGTTAGGAAGGGATATCCGAGAGACAAACAAGTTGCAGTTGTGCTAGCCATCTAGATATATGTATGGCTTAATGCCCTTTGACACTAATAGGATGCGTCTAGCATGCCGCAGATAACGCTAACGTTTCGCGCTTGCGCGGAATGCGCCGATAGTGGTTGTCTAATGCCTTCGTAATGGTGTTTGCACTTTCAAAAACTCTTGCGCATAAACAAAAATTCTTGGCTAAAACAAATTCTTAGAGCGTGTTTTTATCTAAACTGACGATGTCTTGTATCAATTGTCATGTTCACCCATGTTTAGGACAGTTTTGAGAGCTTTTAATAATTTTAGTACAAAATGACCCCTTTTTACTGGTGATTATATTTCATATCATTTTATTTGTTAGCTCTTACATGTTTTAACAAGCTGCCTATAAAGCGATCTTGCACACAAGGGCACCATAATTTGACGCATCCGAGGCGTGAACCTCTATCCAAGCTGCGCCTGCGCAAGTGCAAAGCCTTACACAATGGCTTTCAGCGCGTTTGTTCGCTGACGAAACACTTAAGACCTCCTTTGTAATGCTAAAGGTGGCATTACACAAACAACTCTTCTCGGCAATTTATAGCTGGAAATCTATGACCATCTTGTTCTAGCATCTAAAGTTAGAATAGGACAGTTATTGTGATCGGCTATAAAGTTGCTCGTGTAACTGCACCTTTAAGATTCCTGCGGCGAACAAAAACACCAAACAAATATCAACCGTATTAAACTGTGAAAAGAACTACATTCTTATTCAAAGGTAAAGGTAACCCTGTACTCTTCACGTTAAAAACTGTACAATGCGCGCAAAGGTTCTTACTAAATTCGATTCTTAGATATTGGGATACGGTGTAAAATCAATCGAGACTTCTCTAAAGATATAACGTTTTGTTGTGGAGTGAGTAGGAGGCGTTGCCTTTAAAAATTATGTAGAGGCAGAGCGCAGTCACGACAGGTCTCGGATGTCGAGAATCGATTCTTGTCTATCGATTTTTTGTATGTACGTTTTATAATTCTATTGATTTGAGTTTTTCGTTTGACTTTATTAAGCGCTTGAACGTTATCTCTTTGAGTCGATAAGTATATCTTTAAGTAAGAAATCCCACAAGTCTAATCAAAAGTGAATTGAACATTCTCCACTTTTCTAAACGTTGGGTAAGTAGGTACTTACGTAGTTATTAATCGTGTTTAATAAATAAGCATTTGTAGACTATCCTTATTTTATTGTTACCTACGGTAAAGGTAAGACTTACGATCTTTATTTTCGTAAATTTTATAAAATGCGTTTATTCTTCAGAATACAGATATAGAGTATTTTATCTGGCTTCAATAAAAAGGAGGAGGTATTCAATGCGTCGCGTCTGTTTTTTTTTGTTTATTATCTTTATGCCATAGCATAGCCCACTATTTCATGACATGTGCTGTTTATTGTAATCAAATAAAGCAATCACACACGTAAACGTTAACGTAATATTCAAAGCTTTAAAAAATAATGCAATGCAAATCTAAATACATTTTTCATGAATCCAGCATGACATCAAAAAAAGAAATGAAAGGTTAACAAATTCCAACATACCCCTTTCTAACCCTGACCTAAATTAATTTAAACACAGCCCGTCCACCTATCACAACATATTCTTAACTCACAACACGCTGTAGACGGGATCACGGCTGGCTGCGCCCGCGTCGGTCCGGGGCGGCCACTCGTGAAATGCACTCTGATGTCTTGTAAAGGTTTTAATGCAGTTTTGCTACTTAGTTATCTTATCTTTTAGTAGTTCAGTAACACTTATAGCTAAACTGGTAAATTGTTTAATAGAATCAGGTTTCACGTACATATATCACCTTCTGATAACTTCAGTATCAAACCAAAGAAAGCCCTGTTATGTTCTTTTTATTCACACATCCAAAATGTCCAGAGATAATAATATTAAAATAATGTAAGGATATAACAATATATTTTGTCCCTGAATATTTTTGACGTGTGTAAATGGGGTGAAAGGAAGACTAACTCTATCGTATTTATAATAATGTATTATTCAACAGGTAGGACCTACGTACAGGACAAAGCTAGAATTACCACTTCAACTAATGTTATCATATTGTATAAATCACCGCAACATACAAAAAGTGCCACTAACTCTAACAAAAGTAACCCAACTTGCGATAATTTCAGCATCGACAATTCTTAATAGTGTATAATTACACGTAAACAATGAACTTTGGACGGCTTCTTTGTATGTTTACCGTTCTTATTCATTTTTCGACTTCTTCGGTGCTTTAAAATAGGGTCTATATTAGGGTAGTTTGGTTCCATATTCGACTGCTTTTTTGAGGCATGAAGGTTCTATTGTACGGGACAGGGAGCCGCGCCGTTCGCGTGGAAAATACTCGCGCCGCAGCCAACTCATGCGCACTTGAGGATTCGCCACCTGCGATAATGCTCCTGTGCTTTGTTTACCCTTTTTGCCGCTTTTTTAAAGCTTCAAAGGGATAAGCCGCGGTAAGGATTTGCGATAGTCAAGAGGTGGGAATTGAGTTTGAAGTTAGGGTGTTTTTTATGAGGTAGGTACTCATATTGATGCTTTTCACTTGCTGTTGTTCATTTTTATTTATCGAATTTATCTTGTTGAAGGTTAGGTTATATTTTATTCTGCATAACGACCCGCCCTCACTTCCTTACGGTTTATGTGAGTTTGACACCGGTACAGTTACCGGCGATAATATATTATCCAACATTGGGCGTAAAAATATCTGACACGCTATACCTCTAGTAATAAAGACGTATCAGATATTTTTGGGCCCAATGTTGGATAATACATTATTGCTGGCGACTGTACATAAACCAGAATAGATTATACATAAATACCTGTGAAAAAAATATCTAACTGATGGTGAAATCACATGATAATCCGTTCAGTAGTTTTTGATATCATCGCTAACATATATACAGAGAGACACGGCGGGGAACTTTTTTTATTATACGTAGGTTATATAGTGATATCCACTGTGTGCACAAATGTATGTAGGTACAGTGACTCTCGCATTATTTTTTACGCGTTTACAATATTGCTTCCTTTTATGCACTTCTGTTAATTGCATATTGGGAGATAAATTAGTAGAATGTTCTAAAATCATCTCTAAAAGGACAATAAATAAATTACACGTGAAATCATTAACTTTACGTTAACGTTAAAAAGCTTTCAGCAACTCTATCCCGAAAGTTTCTGAATAAGCTAGTCCTAATGCAATGCAATCAATTTTGGTCAAATATTGATCAAAAATTACCTACCATTTAACTTTTCAAAGAAATAACAAAGTATTGCTCACAAGTTACCACTCAATGCCCCTAACAATTACTAGATAATTATGAAACGGATTAGTATAATCTCACTCGACCAAAAGGCAATTACGAAGAAAGGGTTTAACTAATACCCCTAGATTAGTAAGTGAGAACGTTATACTAATTGTGTTTTCTAATTCTAATTGTTAATTTTACGTAACTAAACTACCTGTGGCTCCTTTAGAAGTCGGCCTGAGTTGCAAAAGGTGTTAAGTCTAGAATTTAAAAGTACGACTTGGTGACCGCATGACCGCCTTTCTTTTAACAAACTACAAATTTAAACGTAAAAGGATTAAAACAGACCAATGCTTTTAAATTAAGTGTCTACCGCGGTGTCCCATTGTTTTACCAATTTTTTTTTCTCCTAGTGTATCATTTCACCGAATTTCACTTCATGGAAAGCTATTTTCTGCTGAAGCCGTATTGTTCTCAGGGGGTACCTATTATTTTATATTAACACGTTTCCAGCGAACGTATCATTATGCAGAATTTTTATTTAATCGAAAGGCATTACTCGGCGCAGGGGTTAATTTTTTTTGGTAGTCACTAGACTAACCTAACCTAGGCAATTAATTTTTAAAATATCCTGAAAACATCAATGGTTTCAGTAGAAAATAGCGTTTGATGAAATGTTATTCGATGAAATGATAAAGATCTGTTTTTGAAGTACCTAATACAAATAATAACGGAACTAAAATAAAAACATTTACATAAAAAAAAACAGATACAAACTTAAGCGTCAACCGCCAAGCAATGTTTCAGTGAGACATGAGGCTTCACATCCGCGTCGGGCTCGATTTCCGGTTCCTTATCTTAATAATCGTGTATATTTTGTATAAGGGTCCCTTATCGCATATAGCTCTTTTTGTATAACACGTGTAAATGCTACCCTTTATCTCAATCTTTAAACGGCATCAATATATTTTACTGCGATTTTTGCGAGAGAAAATTGTTATTTAGATGTTTATTTCGTTTTGTACAGACCCCAAACAGTCAGAGCCCAGATTCTACTCGATAAAACCATATTGCTTTTGACATGTAATCGTATTGTCAACGTTGTGATAGCTCTTATTTACTTGACAGTACCTAAAGTCGTTAATCGAATTCGAAATCAAAATCCTAACCTCAACGTTCGCGCATTTGCTGTGATTACTGCATTTTGGTTTAAGTGTAGGTATTTTAATCAATAAAACTTATATATTACTGGTTACACGAGTTCTCATTCATGTTTTTATGAAATAATGTGAAAATAACAAAATAATCAAGATGGGAACTGTCAGATTTTGATCTCGAATTCAATCACCGACTAAATACCTAATGGCGGCCGAGTTAAAAACAATTTGATAAGTGACCACGTGTCAAAAGCAAAATTGATTTTCCGAGTAAAATAGTGGCTCAGTTTTTGTGTGATGCAATTCCGTTGCTATGTTTAGAGCGGACTAGAAGTTTTGCGCGATCTGTAACTAATTAGAGTAGGTATATCTGCGTAATGACTGCAGAAATCAATCTCAATTAATAAAAACTAAGCTTTTACAACTAATTAACATCGATGTAATCTGGAGTTCTCACGGTTCAAATTTTATTTAATCTCAGAGTCATAAAACTAAGTTCATGGTTTCATGAACCGTTAATGGGGGTAAATCAATTAATACGGCAATAACATCACATTTGCTAAAATATATTTGAAAACTAAATGAAATTAAACTTCGCAGTATATAGTTTGTTTGATAGTTTCTTTACGACCAAGCTATAGGTATTCAATTACTAATCCAGAGTTGTTAAAATTCGAGTTTATCTAGTTCTCTTTATTGCACAATTGAAACAAATAATAACAATTTAATATAATAATGTAAACATTCGACCGTATGGTCTTAACGCAACAATGTGATCCCTTCTTGACAACCATAATCATAGAAAAGACATGCCTAATATATTTAAATACCTACCTATTATTAATTTACATTAATAATGGTGCGCTAAAGATCCCGTTATTTAGTAACGAAACCGCTTAACTCATGTTAACGTTAACAATATTAGCGTTATTCTCATAACGAATTCTACAAAATAAAATTAAAAAATTAAAAAATCTATGGTGTCAGAAATCACGAAACAGATATCTAGTGTCCTATCGTTCTCACGGACGGATTGACGGCAGACGAATTGACGGATAGACATAAGCTTCGCCGCGTCCGGTAGCTCCTCCATCATCTACGTCTTCGATCATTCAGATTGAAGTCGATAGCGCCCATCATTCTGATACGTTTCGTTTGCTTTACTTTCAAATTGATCATTTTTGAAAAAGTTTGACGTTGGCATCGAGTTAAAAAAACACAGAAAGCCTACTGAGCCGGTAGCTTTCGCTGATGTCGAATAGAGTTTCATCTTAACCAAGAGGAAATTATAATCTGTCTTGCTAAATAAAGAATCAAATTGGTAGAGTCTGTGCGGAAAGAGAAGTGTCGTAGGATTTGAGGGCGTGCCAGTGCTATTTTATGGTTTTTAATTACTATGCTGACTATGTTAGTTCCCGTTTCTGCCACGACTCTTCTCTTTCCGCACAGACTCTAGCGCCAAAAAATACATGCCACCACTACCACCATACAAATGCAAAGCAGCAAACTCGTGAAAATTATGTTTTGTATCAAAGAAAAAATTAATAATTATCTGTCTAAATTTGCGAAGCGATGGATGTCGGGCAATCGAGTACTTTTCATTATAAGAAACGAAAAAATTTTTTTTTTTTCGCAGACGCCATATTGTTGTTTTATATACCTTTGCCACTTCGACAATTAAGACGAATCGAATTAGGCTGTACCAGTGCCCAGAAATAGACATACCTACATACATATGTTCATACGTTCGAAAAACATAACCTTCCTTCGGGCAGTCGGGTAACAAAAATATAAGAATATATATCTTCCAGAGAAGTGGCTCAAAATTGATTTGCAAGATTTCACCCAAATACACAGACACAAGAAGTTTCTTGAACAAGAAGTAATAAAAAAAGGCTTGAAATAATGCCACACATTTACTTCAAATAATATAAGAGGTGTTTTTCTGTGGTTATTGGAAGACGCAAGCGCCGGTATGTAACAATGCCGACAATACGAGAGTTGGAAATTAATAAACGGCAATTAGCCGGGCTCGCGGCAGGATTCCTTTTGCTGGATGCTTTTTACTTGCTACATATCATAAAATCGAATTTATTATCTGTAGATACCTTAAATATTATAGAAACATTATAGTCGTTGACATGTGCAAGGTTGGTAGGTCTATTCAAGTTGCGTTTTACAAAAAATCTTCTAGTGGACCTGAGGGCTTATTGTCTAACGCTCTCGCAATCACGATCGTTTTCGTTTTGAAAATAGAAGGCTTGTCTGCATACAAAATGAAAACAATTGCTCCACTTTGAAGCCGGTTGCGATTGCGAGTGCGTTAGACAATAGCCCCAGCTAACCACACTCAAAAAATTTTGAGCCAACCAAGAGTGATTTTCTCTTAGTTGACACAAATGGAATAATATAGCTATGATATTAGTTATATCAATCAAAGCTAGTAGTATCAAGCAATTTTGTGATTTACCTAACATCTGAGTAGATCTATTTATCATCTTGTTTGGCTTGTTACGCCAGTCATATAAAAATGCAAAATGCGATGTAAAGCTGAACTTTTGGCATCTATATTATTTGCACCCCTTAAGTGAAAGTGAAACTACATTTTGCCAACACAAAAAAGTTGTGCTACCCGCGTAATACCAGTAATACATGAAAAGGAAAATTTTCAAACGATTTTCAGTTTTTGCGGTTAATTTCAAAATACGCGTTTTACAGCAAATTTGTATACAAAAGAAATGGACAAAACTAAATGTGCTACAATTTTGTTTTTAAATCATTTCTATATACCTACCTAATAGTAACTCAAATACAACACTTCAAATTATGGACAGGAGGCCATTTGTTTTCTTTATTTTATTCCTGGAAATTTGATTTCGTTTAGGTATTTTTGACTCTTCCTTTTGAGCTTTAAAATGTCCTTTCTTTCATTAATAAAAAACGGCAGATTTGTCCCGCTAACAAAAATGTATATAAGGAAATTTACGACATCCGTATTTCCCCATAAATCACAGCCGTAACTTTAGAAAGCTCTATTTTTTATTGATTGTATAAACTACTAGGAAATACAGTAATTTATTGACGCAATAGACATTTTATATCTATAGAGTATTGTCCCATAGGCAGTGGGCGTCAGTAATAACTTTTTTCGCGTAGGCGGCGTAAAGGGGCGCGCACACTTGTGCTGGCAAAAACGCCGGCAGCCGCAATTAGCCAGTGTCTAGACGGCTTTATCTGCAGACATAGACACGACATGTGTTTGCGTGACTTTTTTTCATTTACCTAGCTCTCTCAAGCGTGATTTAATGCTGTCGCACATGCAGCGAAAAAACTTCTACTTACCATTTTGTTTCGTTCAACATTTCCACCATTTTGAGCGTGAAGGCATTGAGCGTGAAATAAAATGGCGTACCAAATACAAGCCTTATATAGTTTAGAAGTTATAATTTGTACGACAGGTCTTTTTCCTTAGATTTTAAATAAGTATAGGTATCTGCATAAAAAAAACTTGTTAAAAAAAATGTGACGTGTTGACAGGATGAGCAACAATATTCTCAAGTGGCAACTACCGCAATAAAAACAGTTTTGGGGTAAAAATCGAATCATGTTGCCAATTTCACTCTTTTTTTTAAAAAAACCTATTTATTTTCGACAAGCTACTATTCCCAATCAAGTAGTAAGAAGTCAAATTAAAAAAGTAAAACAATAACCAAACCCCTTTTACGTTGTCGAGTGCTCTCAGGCGCCCGCGCAGCCGCAGGTAGCAAATTGTCAAGTGTCATAAGGGCCTGTACACACAAGCCGCAACATAACGCACCCGCCGCCGCCGTCGCGACAGCCGTCGCCAGTGCGCATCCACCTTTTTGTTGAGAGTTTGCTGTTTGAATATTTGGGCCAGTTTGCTGAGTTGTTAGTTTGTTTGTATTTGTATTATTTATTGGTTTTGGATGTGTCTAAAAGTGCTGATTAGCGGAGATGTTAAATAGTTTGTTAGTCAAAAAACTCTTATACTTTTTATTTGCTACGTTGGGTATTGCCATTTTATTTTATTATTTATTTATCATAGGTACTAAAACTATTCTGCTGTATACTTGTCTTCGGTGGCTTGATTGTTTGGAAACCGGAACCGTACACTAAAGTTACAAGAATTTAGGATTCGATTCGATGTTGAAGTAAGACCAACAACCAAGCTCACAATTAATTAGACAAGTCAACTTTCGTATTTTATAACTTTAGAAACAATAACAAATAAATATAGGTACTAACAAACTTTTCCGTTTATATCGAGAAAAAAAGCTTTTAGTGCAAAACAGGTGCACCAGTATTATTGTAAATAAAAGTAGCAACCTAAGCAGCGATTGGGTGAAAAGTGGGCGCCTTTGAACCCTGGTACAATTGAAACTTAAAAGATACCGTTTAATGTGATGATGATGTGGGATGTGTGTGTGGATGATGTGGTTTGGAATTTAAATTAGAATTTGATGATGCCTCATGAGAGTATTGTTGTTCCATCCGTCACCACATCAAGCTGTTATTTGCCAAGCTATACAGTCAAACTTAGAAGTAGCTGTACATTGTAGCACCTTGTATTGAAGTGAGAGTAGTTTGATTTTAGCATATTAATACCTATAGCTGCGACAAGGTACCTACTAAAATATACACTTTTTTAAAGTCCTGCATTGAAAACACCAAGATTAGGTATACGATTCAGGGAAAGCATAGCTAGCTACTTCTGAGCTCGTCCGTACTTCCTCAAGGCACATGAATATACAATCTGTCCCGCGCGTCTTCCCTCTTCAGCCATTAACTGTAGGTATTTGTCCCGCAGATGGTGCTGACTTCTATGCACAAGTACCGGCCACGCGTGGTGGTTGTTCGAGCGCGGGACGCCGCAGCCCTGGCCTGGGGAGCCCCTCACGCCGCCTTCTCCTTTCCTGAGACTGAGTTCATCGCCGTCACCGCTTACCAGGTTTGTACTACATACATACATACATACATACATACATACATACATACATACAATCACGCCGTTTTCACCACTACCTTTCACTTGCTACGATCCAGACAAACTTCCTCCACACTTATAACTCTTGTAAGTCTCTTCATATACGTGCATCGGTTAAGGGTACAGTCAAGGACTTTAATTGTTATGCCACTATGGAACCCTGTCGCATAACGTTAATCATTAATTTTGGCGTAATTTATTTCATGTGGTTTGACGCCGTCATTATGACAGGGTTCCATAGTGGCATAACAATTGAAGTCCTTTCTTAATATGTCCCCGTGAACGTTCGCCTTGGCCTAACTTCCTTTGGTTTGGTTTGGTGACTTTATAATTCTGTATACCCGGGGCCAGTTTCTCAAAACTCACTAGCTAGACTAATAATGGTGGTCCATGGGGCACATTTTACTATAGTGCCCGGCCGTTAGGAAGTCAATCCTGACAGCTGTCATCGCAGTACAATTTATAACCTATTCTTGGGTTTGAGGTTATAAATTGTACTGCGATGACAGCTGTCAGGATTGACTTCCTAGCGGCCGGGCACTATAGTATGCTTGTAGAAAATTGTATTGAGTGAGCTAATATTATTAGTTGAGTGAGTTTTGAGAATATGGGCCCCTGTATGACCAGCAAAGATAAGTGCCTTAGTAGCCTACCTGTTTCCTTTCTTACTACGATGTTAGTAAGAGCGAAAAGCACTGAGGGATTAATCCTGGCAGTAACACATGGCCAGGTGGCAAGGTTTACGAGTAAGTTACTAAAACTACTATATCATAATAAAATGATATGCGATGTCGTTTAGTCAATGTCGAATATTTAGTGTCTTTTATAAGCGGTCGTTAGCAAGATTGATTGTGAACCCGGGACTCTATTCTTCTCCGTAACCATAATTGACATTTTATCGTATTGTTTTAAACAGAGCCGCCATTACTGTCAAGTAAATAAGAGCTATCGTAACGTTGACGATACGATAACATGTCAAAAGCAATAACGTTTTAACGTGTAGAATTGAGCATATAATATACGAGCTAAAACTTGCCAGTTAAACTTCCTAAAATAGTACCAACTTATTAAATATTCCACACTGTAAACGTAAAATGGCTGGAAGTATTCATATAAGTATTCGCCAAAGATGTAGAGAAAACAAGAGTATGACGCTAAAGAAAACCGTAAAAATATTTTGATTATTTATCATCTTTCTATGCGTTTTATTGACCGTCGGGATTAAACTGTAACAGAAAAATATTAATGGCGTTAATCCAATTTCGTGTCTAACTTGGACAATTAATTTATAGTGAACTTAACGGTAGTTTATCAAAACTCGGGAAATCCTAGTGATATGATCACATACTAACTTCCCCGAAAACGCTCTAAAATTCCAGGAACCAGCGATGATTCGCACTCTGACCGTTTTTTTTCGGACGAAGGCGCCAATGCTTTTACCGTGGTGCCAGAAAAAATGCCACAGATAAAAACAGTTCCGATTGCGCCTCAAGTGGCCATTGTATACTTAGGAAAACAAAAGACAGCTAATTTACTTTTTAACTGTGCCACTCTGTAGGCAGGGGGTCTTGTCCCTTCTCATAATTGTGGACGCGAGTTGAGGATAAACGGTTATTTTTAAAATTTTCATTCGATGATACATGTTACCGCTTTTGTTTTGAGTTAGCTTGAACTGTTCACTGATACCGCATGCTACTAATCCGCCAAATTTTTAGTCCAGTTTTGAGTATTTTGCCTTCTAATCCTCTTAGTGCTTTCATTGTTTAACTTCGTTGCAGGTAAGGGTTACCAGTTTAAATCCAAGATAACTTTCAAGCATAAAGGTTGAGGTTTAGAGTAATTTCACATTCATAGAATTGGACGTTGCATTTTTCAATAGCAGCTACAGGAAAATAAAACACATGTAAATTTAATGCAAAACTCAATCTCTTTCAACCGCGACTTGTTCAACTATCCCCACACAATGTTACCAATTTGAGCGAACTTTATATAACACTGAGCCAACGCGATGAATCATAAACGGATTTATTCGATACCTCAATTCTAATGACATTTATTTACCTAGTTAACTCGCCCCCCCGCTGTTGTTTGTACGTCCACAATGGCTGCCGTCCTTACGTAATCCTCGCAGTGTAATTAGGTCGCGGCATCTTTGCGCCCGCGGTGCCTTTGTGGTCCCTGTTGACTGCAGCGAGGCGCGAACGGTTCCCTCGTCCATTTACATCGGCAGCTCTGTGGGATTATCCGGGACGGCTAACGGGACCGGACAAAGCCGGCGGCGTATCATTGCGCATTATCCCCGGACAGACGGACGCCCGCCGGCTCCAGCATTGTCGCGAATTACTGACGAATTACAAACTACCTTTTGTAGTAGCCGCCTGAGCGTAACTAGGTGGCACGCAGGCGCAGCTTCAATTACAATCCACCAAAAAAAATAAGTCACTCGCCAGGACCCTTGATTTTCAAGTTGGTTTTAACATGTTTAAACTAAGGCCTAATTATACATGTAAAAAACTGGCGACAGTCGCCAATATGCGAATGCAAAAAGTGAAAACGCCTGAGAGTTTGTCGCGTGACGTCATAGGCGACAGGGCGGGCCGGGGGCGGCGCCGGAGCACCCTGCTTCTATCACTAGCCGACTAAATTAAGGAGTATACTTTAGCGGTATTCTTGCAGGCATTTTAGTACTGTTTTTATCTCGGCGGGTGTTCTGTTATCGGCGCCGGCGCCGCCTTATCACGCCGGTAAACATTCACAAGTGACTTCGCATATTGACGATTGTTTGCGGTCAGGATTTCGCTAGATAAGTCGCAGCTTCGAAAATATGGCACTCTCACTGATAGGGCTTGGTGGTGTTGACTCAGGGTTTTCTAGATTTGGTGAGAAATCATTTAAAAGTTGCTCATAAGACCATAAATAACTAACTAACCCGGTTTCATCGAACTTGTTGAATTGTAGTAGGAATTGTATAATTTTTTCTCTAAACGGAACAATGGAACTGACAAAGAAACATATAAGCACAGACATGCCATTAATAATATTAACTAATAGGATAGGATTAGACGCGGAATCGCATTACCATTAATGAAACTAGAACTCTATAACCCCTCGCAATAATTCCAAGAAGCCATTTATAACACAAGTACCTACTAATGTTTCCAAAAACGTCACAACTTTGCGTAAACGCAAACTATTAGCTAAAGCTTCCGAGTATCGTATTCCGCGCAGGCGCGGTTGGCTGGCTGCGCCGGCGCCGCGCATGCGCCTAGCTAATTGGCCTGTCGCCACGCCACGCCACGCCACATGTGACAATTATGCCTTACAAGCTATTAGGGATGTATGCGGAAACGGATGTTTAAATTGCATTCTCGAACGAGATAAGAAAGGTTTCCGTGGATCTGTAACCGTTACGTTTAAGCGGTTATTAATGTCTATAATTATGAGGTTAGATTGAATTTCGATACTTTATTATAAATTACAGCTATGGTAGCATTTCATAATATATTTACTTTATTTCGCAATCAACAAATACTTCAGATTCATTATTTTAGTCACAAAAAAATTAAAACATCAGACAATATCACACAAACTGATGGTCACAGATCTCACTTACCATCAGGTGGTATGTGTGCTCCTTGCCTTCTCCGTGCCATAATCAAAAAAATAAACGATAGCTTTATACTATGGGTATTAGATAACAATAATCATACTTATACCTAATTATAGAGAAATGTGAACAATAAACGTAACTCGTAAATAATAGGCTTGCCTTGCGGAATGACTCCTTAATACAGACTAATGTAGAGTCAGAATTTTATTGCTTCTAGTGACTCGTAACTTATGCTATTTTTTTGTCAACAGAATGACCGTATAACGAAGCTGAAGATCGACAACAACCCATTCGCGAAAGGTTTCCGCGCTTGCGGCCAGTCCAAGTGCAAGAGGAAGACTGTCGACACCGACACAAGCACAGAGTCCACCGAGTCTCCAGAGCCTAAGAGAGCCTGTTCCGACGCTGCTTCCTCCTGCTCTGAAGAAGGGAGTCTTCGCTCGTCTTCGCCGCGATCGCCTCCGCTTGTAGACTCGCCCGCTCCGCTCATTGCTCCACCTGAAAACATCTCCCCGCCTCCCGCGCTCTGTCCCCCTGAACTTCCTTACTTCAGCCACTTGCCAATGCCGATGCCTTTTTGGCCAGGTCCCATGGCAGGGTTCGGTTGGCCAGCCTTTCCCCCTCCCCAGCCCGCAGTACCTTCCCCTCCGGTCCCTGCCCCAGCGCCGTGTCGCAGAGTGAAAAGTTTTACCATAAGCGCGCTTTTAGGTGAAGGCTGATGGTTTAGTTTTTAGGATTTAAGATTGTTATGTTACTCTAAGGCTAAAGGGTACAACCACGCCGGTTTTGGTTGGTGTGAACTTTAGAGCGGCGTCCTAGATATTGTATTAAAGGAGTACATCTAAAATCGAGATTCGAAACATTGTCCTTTTCCTTCTAGACTTAATTGAGTGAATAGAAAGGTATTCGAATTTCGTATTTTGTGTAAATTCCTTAAGCTGTCGCTCGAGGGGCATTATTTGCAATAGCTACTTAAAATGTAAATAGTGTTAATATTTTTACACGTATATTATTGTGAGTACGGAATTACCTCGTAGGTTATTTGAGATATATTGTTTGTGATAATAACAGTGCCTTGTTAAGATTAATTTAAATATCTTCATATTTATGTGTTAATGGTGTTCATCGCATTAATTATGTATTTAAATATCAATTACTTACTACTTAGATATGTAATCACTGGGAAGTGGCAACAACGAAGATACAACTAGATAAAACATTTCTATACCAGTGTAAGTATTATGTAAGTCTTGTCTATATGTATAGAAATACAACTAAAGGAGAATAAATTATATTATACTCTTAAGATATTTGTAATAATTAGGAAATAGATTTAAATTGTACATAACTAGAGAAATTATTATAAACATCTACTTATGCTTTTGTAGATTTCCTACCTAAATACACAGTTTAAATATAGAACAGTATTTTATTATAATTATTCCCGAAGGTTAGGTTAATGCTCGAGTTTCCAGAAGAACAACTGTACCCTTACCATGAGTTACAATTACCCCACTCGCTAGCGAGTCGAATGCTCTGTCCCTCGCACTCTATAACAATACTGTGAGGGACAGTACCCTTACCATGACTTACAATTACCCCACTCGCTAGCCAGTCGAATGCTCTGTCCCTCGCAGACCTCGCAGTATTCTTATAGAGTGCGAGGGACAGAGCATTCGACTCGCTAGCGAGTACGGTAATTGTAACCCATGATAAAGGTACTGACAAATGTAGCATCTAGTCGTGAATTATGTATTGGTGGTAAGACCTTGTGCAGGGTTCGTCCGGAATGCTACCACCATCTTTTCCTTAAACCTACCGACAAGCAGCTTTCGCATTGTTAGTTCTACTGTGGGGATAGACAGCCGAGACAATCTCAGTCCTCAAGGTTGGCAACGCATTTACGGTCTAACTGCCGCACTCAGAGACGTCACTTTAATTTAATGCTTGAATAAGTTGCTGCTATCACTTTCTTTGCTACAGCAATAGAATAAGACAACACGTCACTAAACAAGCATTAAATTTAATTGACGTCTCTGAGTGCGGCAGTAAGGATCAGTTGTGAGAATGCAAATGTCTATTATGTGTTCGATAGCCTTCTCGATGATATAAATGCGAGATAAAGATCAAGTTTCAAGTACTTAACTTTGATTTCAACATCTACGTTGACGACCATATGGTTCAAATAGGGACCGTTTTTAGGGTTCCGTACCCAAAGGGTAAAGACGGAACCCTATTACTAAGACTTCGCTGTCCGTCTGTCTGTCTGTCTGTCTGTCACCAGGCTGTATCTCATGAACCGTGATAGATAGACAGTTGAAATTTTCAAAGAAGATATTTCTGTTGCCGCTGTAACAACAAATACTAAAAACAGAATAAAAATAATATTTAAGGGGGGCATACAACAAATGTGTTATTTTTGCCGCTTCGTCGCCAACGTACGTTTAATAAACTTTCATTTTGCAAAAAAAATATGTTCCCTCCACCGTTACATATTACATATAGGTTACATGGGCTTGTTAACACATTCTTATCTTATCTTATCTTATTGGTGGGGTCCTTACGGATACACTTCGACCCTATAGGATCTTTAGAAACAAATTCGAAACCACACATCAGCATAGTGGCAAATAGTATAAAATTGTACTATAGAATCCGAAAATCGGGCAGTGTGGCGTAGAACTGAACAACATTATAAAATACCTGATACCTAGTCGGGTTGACGGTGAATGTGTTAAATAAGTTGGGTTAGACTTTTGACCACATAAAGTTGTAAAATTATATACCTAGTTTGCCAAATGATGATTTGATAAAACATTAGTGAACCTACATAGATAACACACACATAAGTAAGTAGGTACATAAACACACAGATACCGCACGTTAACCTTATTAAACCCCTTCTCCCTCCCCCCTCCCTTCTCTTTTTGCTAAGGGTTAAAAAGCGACTCGTGGAGATCCATGGGGAAGGTTAATTATATCCAGCAGTGGACGTCTTTTAGCTGATAATGAAGATTTCTTGAGAAAATACGGACGAGTAGCGTGAAACAGCTAGTGATAAATACATTATTAGCTCGCATAAATTGACCTAGCCCCGTACCTTATAAGCTCCAAGCTTGTATGGGCCTTCTAGGCAACGATACATGCACTACTTATAACAATTAAAATATATCTACTGACTTATGAGAGACTTACCTAATGTAAGTAAATGACATGTGTTCTAGGTAATTAACAACAAATCTACTGAGATGCATTCCTCGTGATTCATCAATTATGATGTAATTACGTCAATTTAGAAATACTTACTACTTTTAAACTCTGTGAGATCTTCTAGGTTCTTCGGGTTTTAAATCTGTAAAATATAGAAAAGACAGAAAAAGAGAACATAATTTATAGGTATTCTACACAATATTTAAAATGAAAATGTATAAATATCATGGGAACAATCTTACACAAATTGACCTAGTTAGTCCCAAACTAAGCCCTTGGATTGTCAACTAAGGGTACGTACTAGACAACGATAAATACCTACTTAAATACACAGAAAACATCCAAGACTACAACATCATTTCGTCATCATCTGCATCTTGCTGAGTTGGTCGCCTTGTAAGTGCTTGCATGCTCTTTTTGTTGTTTTGCTATCTTTAAGTATATTAGGTATAATAAGTACCTACCTACACAAAAATGTACGCCCATACCGGGAACCGAACCGGCCCGCTAGCTTCCCAAGCAGGTTCACTACCAAACCAACTAAGCTAAATAATGCGTCATCAATAGATATCGAGTTTACACGATGAATTTAATAATAATTTTAAGATGAATACTAGGTATATCTGTGTCAAAAACTAAGTTTAGTAAATAGGCTACTGAGGAGAACAAGAACAAGTTCCGGTGGCCATATGTGGTCTTCATCATCAGTTGCACTTCACCAAATGATACTTTCTGAATGCAAATGCTAGAGTTGTTACTAAAAATATTAAAAGCACTATTATGTTTGCCAGATTTAGATTTGGTGACAATGGGACCACCTCGGAAGTATACTCTCATAAACCCAACTAATATATTTTTTTAGTCGGTCCGTATTTGACGGAGAAATCGGTGAACATACTAAAAAAATACATCCCTACAGTGGAACATAGAACCTTCTCCTTGTTTGAAGCCGGTTAAAAATCAGGTAAAGTAATTATTGTATTTTCGTGTCATACTAGCGCCATCTATGGTAAGCTTAACAAATATGTGGATGTTCGGTAACTTGTAAATTTAACACACTGAATCGCTAACCGATTGACTTAAGGTTTTGCGCAAATACGAACAGATGTCGCTGGCAAGATGTTTCTATTGGAATCTAGTTGGAATTTCAATTTAACAAAGAAGCTGGAACCTGTCCCACCTTTTAACCTTTTAATTAAATAAGTATTCAATTTCCTCATGCTAAGATAAAATATAAAGCTAACCTGCAAGCAAGAGAACTTCATACCTACTTACTACTGCCGACGAACTTCGATGATACTAATTAACTACGTTATTTATGTCAATCATTGCGTTCTTTATAACTTTTATCGTCAACTAGCGACACGCTCCGTATTCGCTTGTTAATATTAGAGTATATAATTAGTATTGTAGTTCTAAACCCTTCTCAAAAAGTAGGTATGTAGCCTAAATCCAGTTCAAACATTCACCTGGAATCTATAGTTTGGTGAGATTAGTGGTAACATACATACTGACAGACTTAATTTAACTTATGAGGAATATGGAATATCGCGATTATTATAAGAGCTGACACCCTTAATCACCCTTAATAAAATACTAAGAGAGAGGTATAACATTTTGCTTTAATATCTAGTAACAAACAATATAAATTGGGTATATAGAAGAAACTCATGTTTTATCCATGTAAATATTTTTAATTAGTCACAAATCACTTTTAGAAACATTTAGACAATGAAATGATGATGTAAGCTTAGTTTCAATGTTTAATAAGTATCAAGAAAATATTTATAGGTACATCTATTGACGAACTGGAATCACTTGACTTGGTGCATACATTCATTTACTACACTTATTATTTATTTTATCCTGCTACAAGGTTTTGAAGCTCTGCACTGAGCTCGCTGGCATCAATGTTTGCTTTTGCGTTGGGTGTGGTGGCAGGCGCACTAGACTCTCTGTTGCAAGCCTTTTTATGGATGAACCAGTGCAGACGCTGGCACTCTCTGTCACAGTACTGCACTGATTTGCACTTGGAGCACTTTTTCGCTGGTTTTTCTTCCCCGCACGTGCTGCAGTAAGGGATAGCATCAACAAATCCTCTTTGACCGTTAATTGTGCAATTTATGACAGTCAATGCCGGGGGAGGGTGTTTGCTTGTTAGGGACGACACCATTTGGTGGAAAGTGGTACACTCTCTGTACGGGAATTCCCTAACACAGTCTTTAAGGAATGTATCCATCAGATCTAATGACATTCCATCTTTACCTGGCTTAAGGAGTTTCTTCGCAAACACTTCAACGATGTCATGCTTCTTTTCTTCTGAGATAGGTTTCTGCTTGTCCCTGATATTGTGTATTTCGCGAACAATATATGAGAGGTAGTGGTATTTAAATGCCATAACTTCATTGGTCTCACTGCCTCTTGTCATTTCTTTTTTGCATAACATCTCAAGGACCTTACTAATTTTGTCAGCATTCTCCAATAAGCCAGGGATATTCTGCAAATTGAGTGCGAGTCTAACTGGATGAATATTGACTCCCAGTACGAACTTATGAAGTGGGTCTACGAGGAAAGAGGGTAAGTAAGCTTCGGTTACTCCTTGAGGTACCGAGTAGTAGGACACTTCGGTGCGGGGTACAAAGTTGTTGATGGTGGCCACAGTGTGGTGGTTCCCGACGAAGGCTGCCATCTGTGAGGCTGTGCGGCCCACGGAGTTGGTTGTGGTGGACTTGGCACCGGCATCCAGCAGGAGCTTGCACACATCAGAGTTGCCAGACAAAGCACCGAAGTGCAGCGCAGTGTAGTTGTACTCATGCTTTCCAGAAATCACGTCCGCGCCCTGTCGATTTAAAACTAATTTAATACGTAAACTCGAAGACAGAAACATGAAACAAATAAGATTTTTTAATATATTCCTGACACGAAACTTTTATAATTGCTAGTTTTATTACTCACCCTATCGAGCAGCAGTTGCACCATATCCTTGTTACCCTTATAAGCGGCATGTTGTAGCGCGGTCATACCATTTTCGTCGAAGAAATCGACGTTGCCTTTATGATGAGCCAGGATATTCTTAAACAGGTCCAAGTCTTCCTGACCGATAGCTTCAAATATTGTTTTCTCGGCAGAAGTCTCTTCACTTTTTGGTTCCATATCGATTGTCCTCGAATTAAGCCAGAAAATCAATTAAATACGCTTACGAGGGATCAGCAAGCAACCTCAAAGCTAGCAAGCAAAGAGCTAGCAAGTATCTGTCAATGTTAAATCAGATGTCAAACGGTGAGGCGTCTTTTCGTATGCTCAACTGCGTGTTTGGGGAGACCATTTTTTTAAACTTCGTATAGGAATGGGGATAACCTAAAAAAAAAATCCATTCTTTATTCTAACAATATTTAAGGTTAAACGATAAAGAAACTAATTTCTTCCATTTTTCATAGCAGTGGTTTGATTTTTTTTGTACCTACAAAATATCGTGCGAAGTTGTGCCCGTTGATGTCTTTTGGTTCCAAAACGGTCAAACATAATTAATTATGTGCAAGACAAAAACACGAATAATTTTATTATACAAATTAGAGATTGACTTGGTAATGAAATTACTTACTATATTCTCAAGAGGCAAACAAACGCCACATTAAGCATCAGATGTTGGTTAAAAATTGAATAGGTACTGTCAATTCTGAACTGTGCCATAATTTGTTCCAAACTCTTGTTAGGGTTCCCCACCCGAAGGGTAGGCCAACGGGACCCTATTAATATGCTTACGCTGTCCGTCCGTCCGTCCGTCCGTCCGTCCAACCTATCGTTTGAACCGTAATATGTATTTTCATATACCTACAAGGTGGAAATAAATTGATAAAAAGAGCCGAGCATGTACCCAAACAAGAAATTAAAAAAAAGAAGAAAGAAAGAAAGACGAATAAGACTTTGCTTTTAATATTTGGCATTAATAGTACCATTAAAGATATCTTGGTCATCAAGCTTCAAGCACTTTCTTTATTTTTTTAATTTCTTAGTAAATCCGCCGTACTTAGGTAAGTAATATTCTGAACAAAAATCTAGGTATCCCGCTATCTATAGATTAGCGCTATAGCTCTAATTTCTTGTTTGGGTTCAAGCTCAGCTCTTTTTTATCAATTTATTTCCACCTTGTATATGAAACTAAGTAGTTAGTGTTGTTTTTTAGGGTTCCGTACAAAAAATTAAAAAACTGAACCCTTATAGGATCACTCGTGCGTCTGTCTATCCGTCTGTCTGTCACAGCCAATTTGCTCGGAAACTACTGGGCCGATTGAGTTGTTGTTTGGTACATATAATTATGTTAACTGATGACCTCAAACAATTTTTTTTTTTAAAATACGGTCATTTTCGGGGGACAAGAAAGGAAACTATAAAAAAAGTTTAGCTAACCTTACTGTATCATATATCAAATGAAAGGGACTCGTTATGACGATCTCAATTATATTTGTGTTATTATTGTAAAATAAATAGTTTTGATTTTATTCATGAAAGAAGGCGAAAATTGACCATTCCCCCTGATCTCCGAAACTACTGAGCCTAAAATTAAAAAAAATTACAAAATATAGTTCATTGCTTGTAGATTACAGGAAACCAATAAGAATTCGATAAAAAATTACGTATGTACGGCACGGCACCCTCTCCACGCGAGTTCAACTCGTACTTGGCCGGTTTTTAATATGCGTAACCATTTTTACGGTATCTATAGGATGATTAAAATAAAAAACCACGTACAGTAAGTATAAACAGATTTATTCTAATAATCGATAGTCATAATGGCTGGTATGACTAACGATCGTCTGCGGGTAACGTCAACAGCTATACGATTAACAATAAGTTACTAACATCGTCAACAACTAACATCAAGAAACTCGGAACTAACTCTAGAGACAGTTAAACATCGCGATATCAATACATAATTATTATATTTTTGTATTTTTTTATTTTATTTCCACCAAGAGATTGAACAGTAAATAGAGTCTAAATCTAAGAAAGCTGTAGCTTAATTAATATGACTATAATGACAACGATAAAAACACGTTGATAATATAAACGTAAGATTAATAATATCACACTTCACAAACATTCAAATAAACTTGTAATTTTCCAGAAATAGTTTGGTAGAAATAGTTCCATCGTTAATTTAATGTAAGGATCGATTATAGAGTGTGCTAATAGAAAAAAATATATAGACACCAAACTGATCCCAAAATGTGGATATTCATGATACTTTTTAAATATTTGAAAATAAAAATATATGGTAGATGTGTGTGTCAGTGTGATAATAGCTTCTTAATGTAGCGCGTGTGTGTGCGTGTACTTATACCACGAATGAAATAATAAAACTTAATTATTAAATGACTTAATATTGTTGTACTATTCAACAGTCCGCATTGCCCAGGACGGAGTGAAGAATAGTAGAGAAAAAAAAGTAATTAAAAAAAAAATGGAGCACCGATCCACGACACCAAAGTAGTACGACATTTAGAGATTTCAAAATCTTCAAACAACCGTAAAGAGATAAAATCTACTTTCCTATAAACTAGACGTATATTTGATTTATTGATTATATAATACCAATTAAGATACGTGGGTATATGAACTGTTTTATCACACTAATCTATGTAAAGTTATACTATTCTACTGTTTCTATTATCTACACAGCATTTTTTTCTTCCTTATATACTATCTTAAAATTACAAATATTTTTTAATGAAATGGTGACATTTTTGATTAATTTTTTTTAGATATGTGTGCATTATTAACGTTTAATATTAATTAGCAATGATTATTTGTATATTTGTCTCAAGCTGTAGCATTTCCATACCAAAGCTAAATGTTGTACTTGGCGGGGGCACTTCCATGCCCCCAGTTAGATTCTCCATGGTAACAACACTTAAATAAGTATTTATTTTTTTGTAACCTACCTACCGACTAATAGATTCAAATAGATTTTTGATGTATTCTACTTTCAAAAGTTCTAACTACCTCTACATTCTAGATATTAATGCATCAATACACGTTTCTCGATTAAATGTACAATCTTACATTAAAAAACAAAAGGTTTTACAAATTGCTAAAAAGCAAATGTATTTTTAAATTCATAACAAATCTTCGGAAAATGGTCGCTACATACACAAAATGGGGATCTGTGTATAATGTATTTGTTCCAGCTTCAACCTATGCTTTTATTTTATAACACTCTGTATAAAATTAACTACTGCTAACACATCGACGGTTTGCTGAATAATCTGTTGTACACCTATCTATAATCCAAGAGAGAAAATTCTGAGAACATTTGTTACTAGAGAGATTTGCTCTCAAATGACTCTACTTATTTACAAAGAGATTAAAGACAAAGTTCATAAACCTTTCACACACTCATAAGTATTTTATTTAATTTACTATCTAATAAGAAATGGTATTATTCCTTTGTATTTAAATATCTACAAGTATTTTTAATTTCTATAGAGCTAAATACCGTAGGGATTTAATAATAAATTAAAAATATTTACGCCGTGTTATATATAAGTATGCCCAGAGTATCGTATTTAAAAACATGATGATTCAATTAGCAAAATATCAATAATCCTATTAATTATCTGAAATTTTTAATATCTAACTACAAAATGCTAGCCACCTAAAATTCTACGAATATTCTCTTAGTTTAGCGTAGGTACACAGAATAACTGCGTTATAAATAATATCATCCTTCACAGCACTATATTCTTAGTTTATTTACAAATGTCATATTCTTACAACTAACTACTTACGTAAAAGCAACCAAAACCAAACATGAAACATAATAAAACCAGTTTAGTTTTACTAAATTCTTACTTAAAGAAACCAATATGCAAAGAAACGTTCATACATTAACGGTTTCGGACCAATAAAAGTAGAAGTAACGTATATCAATATAACATCATACTGTAACTTATTCGGCCATCATTATTACCGTCTCTTAGTTCTCGAACTTGGCCTTTGCACATCCCTTTACATCTAATACTAAACGTAGTAGACGTCGAAGGAGAGCTGAGCTCAGACGAGCGCGGGGCCTGGGGGGAGGCCGGGGCCGGCGCCCGGCCCGGGGGCCGCGGGCGGGCCGGGCGCCGCCCCGCAGGGGGACGCACACGGGGTGCTGGGGGAGTGCACCGCGGACGTGAGGCGGACGCCGCCGCTCTCGGACACCACCATGCCATTGTGGACGCTGCGGCTGGCCTCCGTGTCCGCGTATGGGGTCGTCAGGATGCTGAGACGCTGGTGAATGGGTTAATGTTTAGTTAGTAGGTTTGGGTAAAGAAGTTCAATAGATTGAGATTTTTAGTTTTTGTTGTTAGTTTTATTTGCTACTTCTTGTCATGTAAGTATGTTCAGCCTAATATGAATTTATAGTAATGACAGCTTTGCCCATGACTTTCAGAGGCACGTTTTATAAAGCTAAAGTAACAATTTTACAGGTCTAAACTTGCAACACTGCTCAAATGGCTGGTCGTCATTGGTCGAGGTTGTGTCAAATAGAAACTTGTAACCTGGAAATTGTAATTTGTAGCTTTATAAGACAGGCCATAGGTGATTACTCCATGGCTCTTGGAAACTACCCGTGAGTTTGTTATATTACCTATCTTATTACAAAGTAGCATGTGAGTCGTGTTGTAGCCTGGGAAAGCCTTGACATGCAAATCATATTAGAAGTGGTCTGTTCTGTGTACAAAACTTCTCTGGAATTTATGTTAAACTAGAATAGAGGTATTCCAGTCTCGAGGGTTGGACACACTGAGTCTTGAGATCGCATCAAGTCGTCTGTGTGGTCCATTGCACTTTCAACCTTATTATAACCATTGAGAGTTTAATATGCTTCTGTGAATTAAATGCACTTGTGCCTTTTCTCCGTAGGAGGGTACATTTGCCTTCATTATGCCTTTAAAAAATCAAACCTTGAGGAAGGAGCCTTTAGTTGTGAGCAGCTTGTAAATGGCGACGGTCGGTATGCACATGACGCTGGAGCCAGCGATGGCCCAGCCCAGGGCGTTGGCCCAGGCGGGGTACACGTAGCCCTCGTACTGGAGCGGTTGGTAATCGAGGAGCCCGTAGACCGTGATGAAGAGGAGGAAGGCAGGAGCAGCGAAGCGCCAGCACACGCGCCAGTAGAGACCAGGGCGGAAGCCGATCATGTCGCGGATGTCCTCACAAAAACGTTCCGTACCTGTTTGGAGTTTTTTTTTGTATATTAGTAAAGTGCCATATGATATACAAGATTCACAATAGTATTAAGCTTAGGTATCATAATGGAAAATCCACAAGTTAATGAAAATCTAAACACATCATCGAAATTAGAATATCAAAACTGAAAAATTAATTATTATGTTAAACTGCTCACCATAAATCCAAGAAACAGCGATAGCCTCAAAGAACACAGCGATCAGGATAGAATACCCAGCCGCATACCGGTCCAGCAGTTGGAAGAAGTAGAAGCCGCCCTTGGTGCATGACGCCAGGCCCACGAAGAAGTACAGGGTGAACAGGCAGGCCACGAAGATCTCACGGTGGCGCCCAATCGGTGGGAACTCATCGCTGAGAGCCGTTATGATGGCTTCGGAACCACCGAACTAGAAAAGAAAAATGATATTGCTAGATGATGAATATCACGCGGGAAAAGATCAAAAAGGTAACATGTTACGGTGACATTTCGTTCATTGATCTGAAGGAGGAGCTACTTGACAAGCTTGAACGTTTGCAGAATGTCTGCATCAGGTATGTTTTTGGTTTGCGGAAATATGACCACGTGTCTCAGTTCCGTGCGCAGCTTAACTGGTTGCCCATTCGTCGGCGCGGTGACGTGCATGTCCTGTCATTACTTTTCAACATCCTTTTCCTTCCTTCTTCTCCTTCTTATCTCTCTGAGAGGTTTAATTATTTGGCTTCTGGTAGCGGACACCGCTTGCGGTCAAGCAACAATCTTACTCTCGCTATCCCTCCTAACAAGACACACACTTACGCTAAATCTTTCACGGTACACTCTGTCAAACTATGGAATGGGCTACCGCTGGACTTAAGGCAGTCTCAGTCAGTGACTTCGCTTAAGGAGAAGTTAAAAAAGTTGTGGTTGGATGAGTAGTTTTTGCCGGTTTATTTCTTTAAGGCAGACTAGTCAGTAATGTTTAATTTCGATATTATGTATTTGTTTATATGTAAGTATACATATGTACATATTTATATATTTATGTAGGTATAAGTATATATATATATATAATTTTATGCATAGTTTATGGATGTTTGACTGTAGAAATATTCATTTATTTACTTTTTGTGCACTTTCTTGTTATTTTGCCTATCCTCGTACAGTTTCCTCAGTCATGATCAGGTTAACTGGAAGAGATCCCTTAAAGGGATAAGTTCGCCATTGTACATGTTAATCTTAAGTTTATGTACGAAATGATTTGTAATTGTTTTTTTTTTGTGCAATAAAGAGTTTACATACATACATTACATACATACATACATGGCATGAAAAATCTTCCAAGCTTTATTAATGTCTAAAGGCATCCAGACAAATGGTCTGTACTCAGTAATTTCAACTCACAGAACTATCCAGCCCAAGAGTCAGCAGCATCATGAAGAATATCAGCGCCCAGAAGGTAGATCCTGGCATGGTGGCGATGGCAGCTGGGTAGACCACGAAGACCAGCCCCGGGCCCTCGGTGGCGACGTCCCGGATATGTCTTCCGGACGCATGCGCCATGTAGCCCAGCACGCTGAAGATGACGAAGCCGGCGATGAACGAGGTGCAGGAATTGATGACGCTGGTCAGGATTGCATCTCTGTGGAAGAATAAGACAGTATGTGGAAAATTCGGAAAATAAAGTGGAGGAAAATGGCTTTTGGTTTAATGATGTACAGTCAGCAGCAGAAGTAGCTACGCAACCGAAAATCAAAATGATCTGCACTCGACTCTATTGTCAAGAGAATACGTCGTGTCTAGACCAGTTTTAGCATGTTATTCTGCTTAGCTACTTTTGATGCTGACTGTACAAAGAGCCAATCCGTAGGTACGTAATAATTTCAGCTCCTCAAAACGGCATCACTCCTCAAATTATCCTAACGGTCAACGTAGCCAAAGAAAAATACTACTTATAAGGATTTTCAATGGTCTAACCTCTTAGTGCCCCTTTCTTTGATACGAGTACAAGTTAAAGAGAGGAATTCGCCGTGGGATAAATTATTTCAAGGTGGCATTCTTGTAAGACCTGCTATAGGATTGGAGAGTTTTAATTAAAGAAAGGTCCTATCTATTATGGAGCTAAAATTACTGACATAAGTTTAGAAGTTAGATAGTCCCGTACTTTTTAGGGATAAGTACCTTATCCTCGTGTATAATGTTTACTTACTTGTAAACGTTGTTGTGGTACTTGTTGTAGGATGCGTAAGCCAACAGAACGCCGAACCCAGGGCCCAGGGAGAAAAACACTTGAGTCGCCGCATCCACCCACACCTAGGTAAATGAACCAAGAAAAATATATTATTGTTGTTATTTAGAAGTATGTACGCAGCGAAACCTTTGGACTTTGAACTACCTCGCATACGCTTACTATTCAAACTAATATCGTATGAATCCGAAGAACTTTAACTCACAGTGTAATTAGGGATTTGCATGGATTCAACGTCTTTGTACAACGGCAAAACATCTAGTCCTTTTTACTCATTAGATCAAAAGTGGACGCCTGCGTTTTCGTACCTAATACGTGTAGAATTAGTTCTGCCCTACTGGGGGATCGATTATCGCAAAACCCTTTCTTAGGCCACCCCCCTTAGGGTCCTCAAGGACTATTCCTTCCAAATTTTGAAGTCTATAGGTTCAAACCACACACAAACAACACAGAAATTCTCTAAGTTGGCCATTATACAGCTCCGTAATTCTACTTGGGTAAGTAGAAGACGTCGGGAAACTATGCTATGCTATACTACTGCTCTCGCCAAAAATCTGGATGGGATATTACTGAAGATCTACAGATATTAGATAAAGTATACCTGTGGCTGAGTGATAGCCTCGAAGTTGGGATTGAGGTAGTACTGGATGCCGGAAGCGGAGCCAGGGAGCGTGATCCCTCTGACCAGCAGGATCAAAAGCACCGCGTAGGGAAACAGAGCCGTGAACCACACCACCTGATGAGACATTCATCATTTCATCATTTCAGCCGAAAGACGTCCACCGCTGGACATAGGCCTCCCCCAAGGTTAACCACGAGGACTGTTCTTGCGCCGCTTGAATCCAACGGTTTTCCACAACCTTAGCCACGTCTTCGCGCGTCGGTCTACCTTGTAGGAGGCCTACCCACGCTGCGTCTTCCAGTACGCGGACGCCATTCGAGAAGTCTTCGACCACATCGGTCATCCCTTCTGCGAGTGATGTGCCCCGCCCATGCTCAGTGTAAGGTCCAAAGCCATACAAAAGAACTATCTCAACAAAACAACAAGCATGATGTTATTTGGTGCTGTCTTTGATGATGATTTTAGTAGGTGTAAACACTTTAGCCGCATATCTCAAAAACCAATCTATTATACTTATGCTTATAATATAAGATATTTTTCAATTTTTATTACTTGTAGTTTTGGATGAAACATTAGCGAAAATTACTCCTTTGCTTAACATGTATGGGAGATACTTTTTTTTTGGAAGGTTTAGTTTTACAACTTCCGACATGACGAAACTATAAGGATTCCTTGTTTACTACGCTCCTAAAAACGGCTTCTTAAGAACGGGGGATCAAGCGAGTGGTACTCATATTGTACAAAGCTGTTCCTTGTACCTTGCCAGAAGTGCTGATGCCCTTCCAGAGCGAGAAGTAGCAGATGATGTAGACCGCCAGCAGGCACAGCGCCATGTCCCACTTGATGGCGCCCAGGTCGTGCAGGCCCTCGCTCTGGTTTAGCTCGAGGATGGCGCGGCTGCAACACAGGAGAGTGAACTGCCCTATTATTGGCCACCTATCAATTATTAGCCCCATGAACTTTAACATAAGGTAGAGTATTTTAGAGGCCAATATTTATTTATTGCTTTAACCCACCAACATAGCACGTTTAAAGAGTCAGAAAAACAACTCACAAATGACCTAGAGATGTTGCAAAAGTACCTTAAAAAATGGCGACTGGTTCCAAATGCCAGTAAAACTGAGGTGTCCACTTTCCACCTGAACAATAAACTTGCTTCGTACATCCCCGAAGTAATTTTCGACGGCAGAGTCCTTCAGTACAACCCACGCCCGAAGTACCTTGGAGTCACGCTGGACCGCTCCCTAACTTACGGCCCTCATCTCGAAAAGCTAAGTAAGAAATTGGGTACCCGCAACAACGTCATGCATAAACTGACCGGTACCACTTGGGGAGCTGGGGCTGATGTCTTACGCACAACAGGGCTTAGTTTAGTTTACTCTGCTGGAGAGTACTGTGCGCCAGTGTGGCTGAATAGCGGTCACACGGACAGGATTGATGTGCAATTGCGCAAAACTATGCGATGCATCTCAGGCGCAATCAAATCCACTCCAATACAATGGCTACCAGCTCTAAGCCACATACCTCCGCCACATTTAAGAAGACAACAAGCCCTTCTGCATGAAAGCAACAAGATAGCCAGCAGACCAGAATTGCCGGTCTTCCACGAGTACTCTTCTCCCCCGCGGCATCGTCTAAAATCTCGGCATCCTCCTTATCAGACAGTCCAGAACCTCCTTGCCTTTCAACCTACGATCAAAAATCCATGGAGCGAAGACTGGAAGGCTAATCCGCCTATAGCCTCACTCTCAAGCTATGATCCAACCAGGAAACCTAACGGCTTTTCTGCCCCAAGAAGAGAATGGTGCCAGCTGAACAGACTGCGAACGGGACACGGGCGAAGCGCCGAGTTCAAATGTGGATGGAGAGATTCACCGGCGTGTGACTGCGGTGCCCCCGTGCAGACTGTAGACCACATTATAAAGGATTGCCCTATCCGAAAATACGATGGAGACCCTCAAGATCTGTTCACCCTTACTGATAACGCGGCCCAAAGGGTGAAGAATTTAGATATAAAACTGTAGTGCATGTGCTTGACTCGGCTTAATAAAGCCATACGATTAAAATAAATAAGCCCACTTCTTTATCCAATTTTTTATGGTTGGCAGGACTTTGTGCAGGGTCCGTCTGGATCGCTACTAACATCTGATCCTATAACCTACCGTCAAGCCGCAGTGCTCAAATTGTTGTGTTTCGGTTTGGAGGCACGGCAACCTTAGTCCTCAGGATCGGCAACGCATTGGCAGTCTGGATTGCAGTCTTTCGGTTATACTCTTGAGAATGCAAACTTCCATGGGTCTCAGATCCCACTTATCATCAACCCTCTATTTTACCATTCTGACAATGACAGGAGACAGGTGACATTTCAGTGTACATGGCCTACATGGCGCAGCTCATACGAATCCCACTGATTTGAAAGCTTGTTAACTTTGCAATGTACAGTGAATTGTCACCTGTCACCTATCAAGATGGTGAAATAGGGGGCGGTGGCCTGTGTGCTCGATTGCCTCCTTGCCATCCAAAAACCCTTTACCGTTCTCTTAAAATATGTTTTAAATATGGAACTAACTTGAAATACTCGGAGGCGGCGGAGGTGAAGGGAGTGGTCGGCGCCTCAAGCGTGGAGTTGTGCGCGTCGCTGTGGTTGCCGGTGATTTTCAGAAACGCCGAGAACTGTACAATACCAAATCATTGGAAACATGAACTAATGCTACTGCACCAAGTTGCAAGACATTAACGGTGGTAAAAAATAAGTTGCAAATATTTATCTACATACCCCCTTACTAATAAACGTTGAGTTAAGCTGGGTCCACATTACGCGCGGCAAACCCTCGATCATTGGCTCCCGCGGCGGCAGGGGTGACGGGAGACGAGGTAACCCCATAGAGACGCGCCGCGCGAGCCTGTTCGTGCGTTTGCCGCGCATAATCTGTACGCGCCTTAACGGTGGTATAGCTAGGTGGTATAGGTATAGCTAGGTGGTATAGCTATATATACAATGTTTTGTCCTTATATGTCAAATTTAAATGTCACAATGACAGATAAAGACAAAACATTGTATACATAGCTATACCCATAGTAAGGGGGCTAGTGTCTAATAGACACAAGATCCGTAAAGTAAAAACCTTTATTTACACACATTGTAAGTCCTCTAAAATGCGATCAAAAACCGTAGGCAATGGACAGCATTACAACAATCAATTTTACTATGACAATTATCTGTGGTAGTAGGTAACGTAATATTCTTACGATATCATATGATAAAGTTATCAGTTTCAAATTTAGAACATATTCCAAAACAAAACAAAAAATTAAAAAAAATCGCCTTTGGCTCTTTTCATAAAACCACACTCGTGTTGTGAAAACTCTTACCTTAGGTTATCAAACTATGCTCGGTTTTAATCCTAGACATAGTAATAATGTCCAATAAGGATATGGAATACGTTATAAGGCCGAGGTGCATTTTATAAGTTTCTTGTATGAAATTGGAACTTAGTGTCTCATAACAAAGTCTTGTCCTAACAAAGATATAAACTACAAACAACTGAGTAGTAAAACAAACAGCGTTTAAAGCAAAATTTTTGCTTAAAGTAAGGTGTTATTTACTGTGTAAAACCATATTGCCTATGACTTGTTATCGTATTGTCAACGTCATTAGCTCGTATTTAATTGACAGTAATGGCAGCCGAGTAAAGACCAGGTTTTACAAGGTTTAGGGCCTGTTTCACAATCGACAAGTAAATTTATGTGCCAGTTTATGTCAGCTCTCTCCTTGTCTATGTTCAAGTGTAAGAAAAGAAAAGGGCTAAATGTATGTGTCAGATATGCTTTACTTGACGATTGTGAAACAGGCCCTTACAATGACAATTTAGGGCCTGTTTCACAATCGACAAGTAAATTTATGTGTCAGTTAAAGTTAGCTCTCTCCTTGTCTATGTTCAAGGAAAGGGCTAAATGTGTCAGATACGCGTTACTTGGCGATTGTGAAACAGGCCCTTAGCATTATGGTTACCGGTTTGCAAGCGGGCGTATTCCACTCGTTGTCGCAGTTGGTCCAGGGCAGCATGGTCGTGAAGGAGGCGAAGAAGAACCGCAGCGCCCACGCAATGATCACGTTGTAGTAGAAGTCCACGTAGAACGCGATCAGCACCACCGCGTACCCGATGCCTGCGCACCGAGACCGTTTGATTAGAAAAAAACCGGTCAAGTGCGCTGCCCTCCTAACCCAAAAGGCAGTATCTGAGATAAAACTTCTGTACCAATATCAACCTTATTACTAACATAAGAGAGTTAAAACTGCCTTGATTCTTGAATTTGGGATACTGCTTATTTTCTTAGGAGGGCAGTGCGAGTCGGACTCTCGCACCGGTTTCGTATTTAAGATAATATGCTTGGTAACCGCAAAAGAAAATACTCATTTTGTTGTGAAGTTTGTTTTCTATGCAATAAGGTCAATTTTTGACTAGTTATTTCTCAAAATCTGTAAATAATGAACACTTCATTTTATTTTTACACGTCACGTTTTTTTATATACGTCAGGATTTTTCAAATTTTTTAGTTCATAAACTTCGGAGATAACGGTCATTTTTTGTACATTTTTGGCTGTAAATAAAAAGTACAAAAAAAAATCGTTTGAAATGAGCCACCTCATTTGCTATCATAATAATTTCATTTTTCAACCCCCCATTGCAGACCCCTTTTCAACTATTTATAAATTTAATTTCATATTTTTTAATAAAAACAGATGCGGGCAAGCAAGTTGTGTAACTATGCCAAATTTCAAGTTGATAGCATTTGTAGTTGCTGAGAAAACCAGCTGTGACATACAGACAGACAGACAACGAAGTCTCACCATAAGGGTTCCTTTTTTAACCATTTTGGTACGGAACCCTAAAAATAACTCACGTGTGCTCTCAATGATGAATTATTAACCTTGGTCACATGCACCAAACATTTAACACTCGGTTAAGACACTAACTTGAGTTAAAATGACAGTTTTCGTATGAATCTGACGTTTACTAACTTAACACTCTTAACCCAGTGTATTTTTTTGGTGCTAGTCGCCCTCAAAAGGTTAAAAAAAACTCTAACAAAAAGCAAGCAAGAACGGGTGTCATTTGCAATCCAAGTTATTTTTATTTTTTTTATTTTTGCAACCATAGGATAAAAACTGTCGCATTTTAACCCTTAATAAAACAAAAAAATAAAAAATGACGTAAATTCAAACCCATTTTAATATAGAATCAGCATAAAAATGAGCAACAAAAAAAAACAAAAAATTGAACATTAGGTAGGTATGTTATGCAAAGAAGGGAACTTAAGAATTGAGCTTATTGCTACGAAAAACCGTAGACATTCTACGAGCTACGACGTAGCGTTCTAAAAAAGGCCAGAAAATGAGGGTAATATTTTTGAATTGTATGTAATGATTAATGATGTATGTAAGTATGGTTTAGTTTTTTTTCTCTTGTAGACGCTCAATGGATATTCCGATTGTACAAACGCGACTTTGGATCGTGAGTTGTGAGGGTGCAATAATAAAAAAAATTGCTTGAAAATGTAGATTTAACCCTAAAAGTTATTTTGTATAGTATACCATACATTACTTAAGGCGCACTTTTTGTATTTTTTATTTAAATAAAATTGTGTAAATAGGTGAAATCCAATGAGGCTAGATTTCAGTTACTTTTTTAATTTGGCGACTTTAAGGGTTAATTTTTTTTTATTACTTTCCGATTTTCATTAGACTTGTTTAAAGATTCTTATGCAATCACGTATTCTATCTACACATTCTCATACTCATTTTTGTCCAAATCTTCACACTTCAAACCAAACCAAACCATAAAACCCTTCACTCCGGTCAAACCCAAACCCCTCTCCCATAAACACTTCCACTCCATTACCAATTTTATTTCGCTTCAAAAATCATATCGGGGAGCCACTTTACACGAGACGTGACGACGGCCCCAAATGAAATCAGAGCATAAGCCTCGCAAATCTCCGGGTCCTTTTAGTCCATACGGGGGCACTTAGGGAAGGAAATGGGGTCAATTATGGGGTAAGTGCCGGGGGCGGGAGGGATATGAGACTTTCTTTTGTTGAAATTAAGTTTAAGATTTTTTTGAGTTGGTGACAATACGCTTGATTTGGGGTTATGGATATTAAGAATAAATAACGTTAGAACAATTGCTGTATTGACTAAAAAAGCATAAAAATACACGTTCATTTGTTAAAAAGATTTGATATAAAACAGAAACAGAAAAAGATTGTCGGAGGCAGATTCTTTCCACTTTTTACAGAGATAAGATGAGGCAATAACCTTAATTCACTCTCATAAAATAACAGTCAAAACTAGACGTATCATATTTCAACAAAATAAAGTAAGGCCCTTAAAATTACTTCAAGTGAATATAGATCTACGCCGTCACTAAAACGTCATTCAAACAATACTATACCAATATTGAACCCTTAATAATCTGCCTTCTTAAACCATAAGAGCGTATTGGCCGCCGCAGATCATGTAGTTGGCAACCTATTACTAACAAGAAAGGGTTGAGATTACTTTAGCCATTGACTCGCCGATGCGTCCTTTTCACGTACGAAGACAGTATTGTTTCCAGTAGGATAGAGAGCCCTTGGGCGCGTCTAAGTGCGTAATAAGTCATGATCAGTACCCATACCATGAGTTACAATAAACTCTAGCTAGCGAGTCGAATACTCTGTACCTCGCAGACCTCGCAGTATTCTTATAGAGTGCGAGGGACAGAGTATTCGACTCGCTAGCGAGTACGGTCATTGTAACTCATGGTAGGGTACAGACAGCACTACGTCCCGATGACTATTAAGCGATCTGGGGGCCTAAGTATATCAAGATGCATAAAGCTAGGTAAGCGATTTTCGAAAATTGACACAATATATGGGATTGACGTAAGCAGAGGGCCCTGCCAAGATGCACTACGCTAACTAGCGTTTCTATTCGTTTCGTTTTTAACCAATCGCGTCCCTGGTATATCACGTGACTTTTCGTATCACGTCATCTACCAGTGACGCGATTGGTTTAAAGACGAAACGAATAGAAACGCTAGTTAGCGTAGTGCATCTTGGCAGTGGGTAGAAACGCTTAGGCGTTGAATTTTATAGAAAGGAAAACGCCTGGAAGCGTTGGCTTTTTGTCTAGGCCCTCAGGTGATGATGACAGATCGAGAATAGAAAACAGAAACGTAAGTAGCGTTCACTGAAACAAAGCAGTATATTCAACCGAAAAAACATGATCATTCAGTGCTTTGTACCATACTTTATGAACCTAATGATTGAAACGGTACTTGTTACTGGTCCAAAAACAGTTAAAGCCTTCGGCCAAATTTTACTGTCTTGAGAGTAAATAAATGGAAATAAATAAATAAACACATAAATATCAGGGAACAATGTAACACCAATTGCCCTCGCTCCAAATTTAGCTCTAGGCTTGTACTATGGGTACTAGACAACGATATAAATATTAATAAATAAATTCTGGTCTCTAAATATACACAGAGATAGGAAGTTGTATAATATTAAACAAAAAAAAATCTTTGGTAAACGTATTCACGATTAATTAAGTGTAATTCTTTTATTTCATAAAACACACAAAAAAAAATACGCGCTCATCATAAATACACTCATACCGGGAATCGAACCCAGGACCGCTAGTCGTCGTCAGCAGCTAGCAGTATAAATACAAGTTACCTTTAAAGAGCGGCACCAGGCGCCCCCAGCAGGTGATGGCGCCCTTCCGGTGGAACTGCCCCAGCGCCAGCTCCATGTAGAACAGCGGGATGCCGCCCACCACCAACATGATGCAGTATGGCACCAGGAATGCCCCTGCGGAAAGACCGAGAGTCATTTTCCTTCTTTTTGAGGACTTTATTAACGTCACTAAGTTCGGAACAGAACATTCGAGGATCAGAGTAAAAACAGCTCGCCAAGTTCTGCGTTCTAGTCCAACGCTAAATTTTAAAAAGAGGTGAATAGGTAATTTGGCGGCGGCCGCGAAATATGTATGAATATATCCCGCGTTTTTTACTATTTAAAACCATGATTGGAGTCAGTTATCCTAAACTGACTCCAATCAGTCAAACACTCGTACAAAGTTCGTTCATGTTTATTTTAATTTTTAAAATGTCATGGGCTGTTTTTGTTGGATGTTGGCAGCGTATTTTAAAAGGGTATCTTGTTTTTCAACGTATTGCGTTCATAAAAAAAAACAAATTACCGAAATAAATTCAACGTGTAATATTAAATGTTAGAATTAAGAACAATGAAACGAATGAACGAACGAACGAATGTGTTAAGTATGTAACTTATTCAAATTAGATTTATAAATTTTATAATATTTAAACTCGTGATTTTATTTAATGTTATAATTTCAGTTTCACACTAAGTCCCTGTTTCGAATGTCAATAAACATTATCAGATTTATCAGTAATGTTTATGATGATGGCGGCAATGTTCTTTTGTTTTAGAAAAAAATGGGAGTGAGTTTAATATTATTACAATCCGAAGACATCAAATGGGTAGCCAACCCTGAAGACTAACTAAGATGGAATGCCTCTATGCCTCCAATTTCACCAGTGATTGTCTTATCCTCACAGCCCCACACCGGAACACAACAAGGAGAACACTGCTACTTGGCGTATTAGTGGTAAAATGGTGGTAGCGATACTGCACAAGGTCCTACCACTAAAAGCCACCACCACCAATTTTCGTGCCGCAATGGTATAGTTACCATTACTAAACTTTTATCCATAACTATGTACCCTTTTTTTAAAACCAACCAACCTATAAAATATATAAATAAAAACAATGCGCTACAAAAAACACCCTTTGCACTACCACCAGACTCAAATTATTTAATTAAACACTTACTAAAGGTTCATCCGAGCTAAATTATAAGCTTAAGTACCCATAATAATGTCACTATCCCACTTAAGCACAAAAAATCTACCTTTCTACAGATTGAAATAATAATCCTCTTAGAAATAAGGATCTATTGAGTCCCCGGGGGCAATAAGTCCGTGCGCAGGCAAATTGCCAGTAATTGCCTTTTAAGACGCGAGCAATTTCTCTGCGCGGAGTAGAACTTTTGAAAACGTGAATTAGTTGGAAGCTGGGAAAATTCACAGGTATTTAAAATAATATCTGTATATGAGTTAAAATTTTACAAAGATCCATAGTTTTTAAGAAACTACACGAAAGAATTGTCTGACTGAAATATAAAAGAATCGTATTGAAATGAAATCATCTACATACAGGTTGATCTTAGACCATTTAATACAGGACACCCTGTTTATTACGAGTATATAACTTAAAAGGAATAGAATCACACAATAATAATATAGGAAGTTTATTTACCAACATAAACAAGAAAAATATTACATTATAAAAAACATTTGACATGGTTTATGCAATTACCTTCACTATTAGCTAAATCTTGTGGTTTTTGGAGATAATTCTTGTGTTTATAGTAACAACGATAGAACTCTACGTAACACTGAGCATGGTGCGACATTTTTATCAGGTTTAAGTGAAACAGTGACAGATATAAATAAAGAAATAAATATCAGTGGACAATCTTACCGAAATTGACCTAGCCCCAAACTAAACTCTAGGCTTGTATGGGTACTAGACGACGATAAACATACTTGTAGAGAGTAAAACATACTTAAATACATATAATAAAACATCAAAGACTAAGGAAAAAACAGTAACGTTCGGGTTTTTTAGAGTCTTTGTAGGTTAAACCTTATTTCAGTAAGTAATGTCAACCACACACACACAAGCAAAACACACATGTCAAATTCTTTGATTTCTGCTATATTTGGTTGCAGTAAACTTGTACAGAAGCAACTAGTCTTAGCCCACGTGGCAGGGCATAATAACGAGTTAACAAGTTTCCAAGTACTGCATGAAAAGATTAATGAATCCAATTGAGGAACGAGACGCTTCCGCCAGGTCGCAAGCGCACTTTGTGCGATACTTGACGTATGTTAAACTACGCCACAGCATTGTGTTGGTCTCCTTGACGGCAATACAGTAATACGTCTAACTTACGAGTATGATCGTCTGTGAATGACAAAATTATTATGCTGTCAGATACGAGAGCGACTACATACGTAATAAAGACAGAACATTCAAGGAAATGGAAAGACATACATTTTTCACTCTTGTATTTATACAGGGTGTCCCAGAAACCGACGTCAACCCATCTAGGGCTGATAGAGCAGCTAAAAAGCTATCGATTTAACCCCTATGTATATTCAGCGATTTTTGTTAGTTTCAGAGATATTAATCTTCTAAATCTGATTTTTTGTAATTTTCCCTTATGTCCATGTCACGAAAAATCATTAATTTCATGTTTTATTTCGTTAGTTTTTCAGTGGTATCTTACATAATTAGAATCATTTCGAATCAGCGAAGTTTTTAAACCTAGTTGCCCGTTTTTTTGTTTCATTCATTTAGACTTAATTATCATATATATCAATATGAAAGTCCATTTTACCGCACTTAGAAATTTTGTGAAACTAACTTTTTATCTTGTGTAAACTAATGTTTTGTTTTGTGTTTGTTAATAAAAATATCATTTATTATTTATTATTATTATAAAATAACTGTAAGTTGCGATTATGTCGAAAACCGTACAACTAACCCATAATGTTAATAGAGCAAAGGGTCGTCTATATACTCGAGTGTGAACCTCTAAATACAGGACACCCTGTACAAATCGATCATAAAAATCGATTCCAAAGTTACATCACAAACCCCAATTCACTGCACTACTGAAATGATTATTCAAACATTCCCCTGTCCCCGCATTACGGGCCAAGTGAACCGCGCAGGGGGAGGCCGGGGAGGATTTACTTTATCGCCGGATGCAACAGGTCGGGATAAAGGCATTGTGGAACTCGCTGAAAGTCGCCGGGGTGACTTGGGGACTTTCACTACACTTAGGGGATAATGGGGCTTTAAGACAGAAGTTGCGATTTCTATGATTTGTGGTTATTTTATGGGACGATTTTATTTTGAGCTGGTAGTGGTTGGATGAGTGTTGATAATAAAAGAAGCTCGGTGAAAGAAACTTTTTACATAAGATACTGTTATATTGCCCCTTTTATAACAAGATATTAAAATAAACATGTGTAGTCTGTGTTACCCCAAGTAGTAAACTTTTTATAATTTTGACACTAACAGCATTGCGCCATTTGTGCATTTCAAAATGTATGTAGAACTATAGGAATCTAAATTATTTCTTAAAGAATTCGCACATGTCTTAATAATCTTAAAAATCTTAAAATCTGCGGAGTTTTGTATCATTCATAGCACAAGATAGACGCTTTCTGCTAGCGGCTGACATAGACCAGTCGAATTCTACGATAGTTAACGACTTTTAAAAACTGTCAAAATGTATGGAATTGCGAAAAGCGTCCGACGCGATCGTCCGGCAAATTACGTCAATTCTACATTTTCTTTATCATTATTTCGGTGATCGTTAACTTTCGAAAGATGCATCTTTTCTGATGGTAAGTAAGTAGGATCCGAAAGCCATAGACTAATTTGTATTCACAAGACTACAATATAAAGACTATAATCCTAGATTGCAAATGCGTTGCCGTCCCTGAGGACTAAGGAACATATTATTAGTAACATGCTTCTGCCCGCGACTTCGTCCGCGTAGATTTCGATTATCGTTATTCCCTCGAGAACTTTAAAAAATTCTGGGATAAAAACTATCCTATATCCTATTCCAGGACCTACATTATATGTGTGCCAAGTTGCATCCCGATCCGTTCAGAAGTTGAAGCGTAATTGAGTAACAAACATCCAAACTTTCTCATTCATAATATTAGTAAGATTTCACTGGTTGTCTTAATTATAGATTACACCGGAACAACTAACCGGCAGGTTATTTGTCACTTGCTAGTCCCTGTCTATCTAAAGATATTCACCGAGCAACGAAGAAAATACGACATTAATGCAACAACGGATAAATTGAATCGTGAAGTGACCCGGTCCGGCCGGACTAGGTGAGTAATCGAATTGTCTCGATGCCCGGGTATTATCCGCCCCGGAACTCCCGGTAGACGCCGGATGATTGGGTGTTATGAGATTTCCACCGGCTCGCATTAAATCATCCACGGATCTTTATCGGAATTGTTTCCACGGAAATACGGCTGTTATAGAGCTATTGTGATATTGTGTAGCTAGAATTGGGCTTTATATTTTGTTAATGGGATTAAGATTAAAATAATCAAAATATAAATGTAAAGGTTAAAAGCAAAATTAGTATTTATTTTTAATAAAAGTGTGATTGATATTAGAAAATTACGTAACAGTAAATAATGAAGCAACCTTATAAAACTAAATAGCACATTAACTTGATTTTGAAGCATAACATGTTGTTTTTTTACCGCCTGTTGTCCACCGTTTAAGAAGTTCATGTTTATGTGGTGTTCAATAAAGCGTATTTGTATTGTTTTGTATCGTAGTTTAGGTAAACGTAACGTTTTTTTTTATAAATAATTGCCTCAGCCATCAAAACAAACCCTTCTGTGGTTTAACGGTGCTACAATGTAAAATTTGATCCGGTTGAAGATAAACAAATCAAAAATCAAAAAGTTATTTCTTTTTTTTCTTCTGTTTCTGCTTCCCTTTTCCTTTTAGTTTTACTTTTTTGGGTGGTTCCGGTTCCGGCTCAGGCTCCGGCGGCGGCGTCGGCGGCAGCTGCCTCCCCGGCCACAGCCGGTACAGAAATTCCACCACTTTCTGCAGGTCTATCGTCGGTTGTTTCCCTTTAGGCCCAGGAAATACCTCCCCTAACTGCAATACCAAGTACTCGTTCAAACGAACCCCATTCTTCTTAAGGTAGAACATTAAATCCTTAACCTCCATTATCGGCGAGGACCTTTCCTTCTTCAACTTTAAGAGGACCAGTGCAATATCCGCTCTGCGCTTCTTGTTGCTCCTGGCCACGAACTCCGCTCTTCTTAGCAACAGCTCTCTCATATCAGGGCCCTCTATCACGTAATTGTGCAGAACACCCCCGTATATTACGTTAAGGTTTTCGCGTGACTCCGCGCTCTTTAGAGTTCGTAAAGCTTCCACAAATGTTCTGTCTACGCATACGTTTTCAAGTAAAACATTTTGTACATTTACCGACTTGAGCATCCTTCTCATAAGAACGTTAGCGTCCGTAGTAGTCAAGGGATTAAAGGAGAGATCTAACGTGATCAGTTCTTTGCATTTATCTAATTTAGCTACTATAGTTTGTGCGGGGGCCCCGCAGAATTTATTGTTACTTAGATTAACATATTTGATTGGACTGGCAATCATGAGTTTTCGAATAGCTTTAGCTACACGGTCGGTTTGTAGAAAGTTCCAGGATAGATTTATCTCTTGTAGTACAATGTTGTTCGAGAGCTCCTCCAGTAGTTTCGGAGTGCTCGGCACTTCGAGCAGATTCCACGATAGATCCAAATGGGTTATGTTGTTGGTTACGTAAATAGTTTCAGCCAGCGCTGCGGCAGCACGTTGCCCTAATTTATTGTTACTAAGATTGAGTTGGCTAACAGAAAATCCTTCGCTCAAAAGTTTGGCAAAATGTTCTCCTCCTTCGTCACCCAACTCGTTCCCAGAGAGATCAAGTTTTACCAAAGATCGGTAGGTAGGCAACTCTGATGATAATTGCAGCATTCCACTTGGACCAATGCGGCAGCCGGATAAGTTTAGTTCAGTTATTGTTGAGTTTGATTTGAGCATTTGGCCGATGTGCAAGCACGCGTCGTCCGTAAGAAAGTTCCCAAGCAATGAGAAGCGTTCGACAGTCATGTTCTGCTCTAGCGCTCTGGTCATCGCTTGAACTCCCTCAGGTTGAACGCAGTAGTGGCTAAGATTGACCTCATCGGTCAGCAAAGCCCTGTGGAATATCCTGACGGGACATTGGTTCATTTCGTTGCAAATGGCGAGGTAAAGGTCCTGGCCGTCGTCTGCGTATATAACTGGTTTCTCGGGGAGACGCAGGGCCTCTACGATCCCAGGGTCGACGACTGAGGGGTAATTATAGAAGCAGTGCCGGAACAGATCGCTGTCAGACTGCTCTATGTACTTTTCGCATATCTCCCCGCTGCCCGGAGAGTACAGACCATCAGCTTGCAATAGCAGTTTTTTATTATCAACTGGCTTCAGTATCAGTAGTGAAGACCACTCGCTCAATGGTGGATCTTCGGTCGACTCGTGGGACACTTCACCTTCTATCGTTGCCTCTTCTTCTTCTTCTTCAACGATATTGCTACTCAAATCAGACATCTTTGTCAGGTAAGGAGCCACTTACTTGTAAAAATATCTTGATTAAATTAAATTCGGCATCTAAAATACTGTTATGACAAAAGCGTCAATATGACATTTGTCTTATAATTGGGATGGTCACAGCGCTTAACTTAACAATGTCATTACTTAAATGGCGCATGCTAAATTCCATTTATTGAATTCCGAACTTTGTTCACTTGAAGTAAAGTTTACTTTGAATTGACGGATATCTCTAATTAGGCCCGAGCAAACGAATTACAATTATAAAACCAAGAGAGATAAGATAACGAAATTAAAGCTTGTAAAAGCCTTATAAGTTTTTCTATACTTAGTGTGGGCCGTTTCCTGACAATAATACGTGGGACAGACAGTCATAGTTGTTATTTGAATCACTGTAGAATTAACCCCTTTGCTCTATCTTTTCGTTACCTACCTAACAGACTCATAGGGGAAGCACACTGGCCAACTTTCAACCCCTGCAATATTGATTTTATATCCTTAGGGATGATTTACCGCGTTTTTTTTTAATGCAATCTGTTCCCGGTACGGATATCTTTACTAATGACTATACTAAGCTACAAACTATTACTTCATAACCACTATTGCAAAAAGTCGAAGTGTGGTTGATTGTTGCGCCTTCACAGCCCCATGCCTTAACTGATCGACTTAAAATTTGATACAGAGATAGTTTAAAGCCCGGAGCCGGACATACGCAGAGAGAGACACATATTTTTACATACATACATACATACATAAACTCATGCCTTCATTCCCAGAGTGGGGTAGGCAGAGCTACATAATTACCAACAACTCCAAAAAGTTGTTCATTATTCTGTAACCACATTTTGCACAATTGCAGTCCGTCCTCAAATAGTTTGTTTGTCAGTTCCTGAGAGAACGGCAATAAACGACTCATATTTATCCTAATAGTATAAACAGTGTTTTACTCCCTGTCGTAGCGTGGTGAAATGCCCCACATTATATGCGGCTATAACACGTCAGCGTTGATGAATGGCGGCCGTGATGAAGTGCCCAATCAATTACGAATCACAACTGCGCCCAGCAATTAGGCCGGCTCGTAGTTATGAAATAATATGTGGATTTAACGTTTATAATACAAATAAACATTTGCTAATACAGCTAATGAACTGGCGATCGTGGTTAATTGCAGAATTTCATTGTGTCATTCTAATATTGTAGAAGACAACAAAGCAAAGACCAATAGATTTTTTTTTACAAGTATAAGTATTTAAAGTACTTGTAGACAGTTCAGTTCTCCATACTTTATAATATAACGCGAAAGTAACTCGTTTGTTCGTTTGTTTCTTAGGTTTTCACAGTTAAACCGCTTAAACGATTTTAGTAAAATTTCGTATAAGGGTAATAAATATAGTATATTTTTATATCTATTTATGTAGATAATGTAAGTATGTATTTATTTTTTATAGTTAGGTTTTATTGGTTAGTTCATTTTTTATGCTCTTTTCCTCAATAAAGTTGTACACTTGCCTACTCGATGCACAGTACTTTTCACTTTTTCAATATCTCAAGGGTTAGTTGGAAGAGATCCCTTAAGACCGCTTACTCGTCTGCCTCCTTTTTCACATAAAAAAAACCTTTTTACGTTCTTTTTTTTTTCAATCTTCATTGTATTGTTTTTGTTTTGTACAATAAAGTATTTACATACATACATACTTTTTCCCCCGGAAGACAGTTTTAGAGGGAATAGCGATAAACCTTTTCTATGCAGACATATAATGTATATTATTATGTGCAGTTTACTATAGGTACATTACATCACAATTCCTATGTCTTATCCATACATATTCTTTACATCGCACGGGTCAGGTAATTCAAACCCTTTTAAGTTCTAGAACACAACTTTGAGCATGAATTACCTATAAATTAAGGGCTCTTTAATGAAGACGCGGAGCTTAGAGCTGCGCGTTATACGGCGTAACCCGCAGGCAATTCAAACGTATGTCAATGTATGAGAGCGTTCATGAGATGCGTAAGGGTTCTAGTAGACGCAACACCTCCATAAAAACCCTAACTATAGTCTGTACTTTTAGGTATTAAAAAAAATGTAAACAATCCAAACCACGTGGCATTGTTGAACAGCCAATCAAACACGACGAACTATATCACGTGGGTTTTATTGTTTACATTTTTTCAAATACCTAAAAGTACAGACTATAGTTAAAGGTTCGCGCAGACATAACCGCTCAGCACCGAATCGGTTCAAAGTGGGATATTGAAAAGTGAGCTTAGTGTATGATACATTTTTTAAAGTTAAAGAGAAAACCATAGCCGGGTGCGGGCCTCGCGTCGTCCACTGAAAAATGAATCGTACCAACACAAATCAAAGCTCACTCTTCAATGACTCACTTTAAGCTTATCCGGTGACGAGAGGTTATGTTTGTTTAACTCGTTATCGTTTTTTTGGTCACGTGTTGCGTCTACTAGAACGCTTACGCAACCTTTGAAATCCCTTGACACTAATTTATATCATCATCCACATATATTCGCGTCCCATAGCTCCCCTTCAGCACATTCAATTACATCCCTTCGAACGCTCGCACTAAATACATTTTCTCAGGCAATCTCGCTTCAAACGTCAAAAGACGGCGTTCCGCCAGACACGATTGCCGCTTCCCACCTTCAATGCCCGCTGCTCAAACACCCTTACAAAACGGCACCAATACTCCACCACACCGGATTATTTGGCACTGGCAGTTATAATCAGATTACGGGAGACGGCGATCGCCCGTTCGCGATGACCTCCCACTACATTATGTTATTACCCTCCCATTATGACGTCACTAATTTTCCTGCATCGAGCCGTAACAAAGTTGGCGCGGGGCGTTTTGATAGTCAATTACCGGCTGCTGGCAAAGGACCGACCAAAGACCAGGATGCAATTAGCAGAGAGTTTGTGAAGCGCGCTAATGAAAAGTGTGACGCTTTGATGATGTGATGACGTTACGATGCTTACGTTGCTTCTCCGTTAAGTTTTAAGATACACACATAAAAGGTATTGTCTTGGCATGTTACAAACATAACTAGTTAAAATACCATAGACCTTGCATTCCGTTGGACAGCCTAGAGATGAATTCAAAGCACTCCGCATTTGCTGTCATCTTTTCCCAGATCCTCTATTGTATTGTTAACGTACTTGACAGTAATGGCGGCCGAGTTGAAAACAATACGATAACATGTCAAAAGCAATATGGTTTTACCGAGTAGAATAGAGCCCTGATCATGTAATGGTCTTATTAAGATAATGTCTTAGATTATACTAGTGACTATACTAGTTTTTCTCCAACATGCGTTCATAAACCAGAATGTATTGCAATTTTAGGGAAGAGTGAAAAGGGCATTGAAATCGGTTGCGTAGTTTAGAAGAAATGGGTAAGCAGCAGTAATTTTTACTATTTAGAAAAACATTAAGATAATTAAGGTTTTAAAATGTACGACAAAAAGTTATAAAAATACTTCATTGTCTTCATCGATAAACAACCCATGACTCTGATTGCTGTTTGTTAGCTGTTTCGGTGTGACAAGATAATTTTTGCAAGATGGGACCCAAACACACAAACTTAGCAAGTTTTTTTTATGGCTGGAGAAGGCAAACGAGCACACATGCCAAGTATTGCCAACTGATAGCATGACTCATGCTATCAGTTGGCAATGCCAACTGATAGCATGAGGAATCTGGGACCCATAGAAATTTGCAAAGTTACAATCCAAAGATTGCAATCCTAAGACTGCAAATGCTTTGCCAACCCTGAGTGCTAAGATGGAATGCCTCTATGCTAAATTCACCGGTTGTCTTATCCCTACACCGGAACAAAACACTGTGAACACTGTTGCTTGGTATGTTAAAGGAAATGTTGGCGGTAGCGATCTGGACAAACCGTTGCACAAGTTCCAACCACCACAAAAAAAATACCTCTAGTATTACATAGTATTCGGAAAATAAATATTTTGAAATTTTAGTGTGTCTCCTTTTGCCTATAGGTCCATCCCTTTCCCCTTCACAGGCTAGTCTAGCATAAACGGAGGAGACACGTAAAGAACTACCACAAACAAATCTGATTTAGGTCGGTTCCGGGCAGCGTGTGACGGACGGACTCATTTCCGTCTCACACGAGCGTCTTGTCAACTGCAGCACTAGACTAATTTCACGCCATTTAAGGTTTAAGCGGTAAAACGATCACCGTCCCCGAGTTATAGTGAATAAGAGATGGTTAAATTAAATCACTCACTTAATAAAAAAGTTGAGCATACTTAGAACCTTGTCATAGTGAATGTCATTGTCATTGTGCTTAGTGCTCACTAAAGTGCTTAACATTTTCGTTGGGGTACTGTACTATCACGAACGTTAATTTGTGACCCATTTTAAGAAAAATATGCTTGAAGTCGTCAATGTCATTAGAGATGTCAAGTCATTTGTAACTTCTAGGAAACTCAACCTTATTGTTGTAGAATGTCAGATTGACTTTGGACCTAAGGTGGGTACCAAATTAAAGTTCGCGACTGTATATAAACTCGCCAGCAAAACAAACGAACAAGCAAAACAAAGTAACTCTCATCTACATGTGAGTAATTTTTATCTAAGTTGCAGTTTTTGTTTGAAACAGGAATAAAAACTGCCTTGGGGTCATAAAAACGAAAATTACGTAGGACGTTTGGTTCGGCTAGGAGCTCAAAGTTTATAATGAATACCTTCGCCAAATTCGCGTCGATTTTAATTAGGTGGACCCTAAACCACAGATTAAATAAGAGTTACTACGTAACCTAAACCAGTGAACTAAGGGCTGGTACACATACAACGAGACTTTTTCACTGTATGTAGGTAACTATTTTAGTGGTGGTAGGAACCTTGTGGACCTACCGCTAAGCAACAGTGTTTACATTGTTGTGTTCCAGTGTGGGGATAAAACAACCAGTGAAACTACTAACATAGAGGCATGCCATCTTAGTCCTCAGGCTTGGCAACGCATTGGGGGTCTTAGGATTGAAATCTTAAGATTGTAGCTTTGATAATGCAAATGTATATGGGTCTCACTTACCATCAGGAGGTCTGTGTGCTCGTTTGCCTTCTCTATGCATTAAAAAAAGATAATAATTAAGGTCAAAATCAAGGTGGTATGTATAATAATTAGGAAATAGCGACTACATGGATTCTAGAACCACGTTATGCCACCAAAATCCTAACCCTATGTATACACTAACGGGGTCCATAAAATAAAAGGGATTTGGTGAATGTTCCGTTACCTTAGAAGATTTAGAACCCCTACTCCTTCGCTTTCCCGCTCTCAAATATCCCGGGTGTAACTTGTAGACGTTTAATAAAAGTATTCCTGACTTATTATACTCTGTTTCATCTAAGATGATGCCTGTGACAGCTCGTATAAACAAGTATTATTTAACTTTACGTAAATTATTCCTGAGTCATGGATTTTTTCTATGTATTTAAGTATATATTTCTCTATGTAAGTATTTATATCGTTGTCTAGTACCCATAGTACAAGCCTAGAGCTTTATTTGGGACTAGGTCAATTGGTGTGACATTGTCCCCTGATACTTTTTTTTTTAATTAATACTAAATGGTACAAACCTAGCGACGCCGTTCAGGAAATTAAATTTATAATCGCCTATTTCTTCATACCTCGCTTGTGAGTAAGTAATTGAAATTACAAAATAGGGCTGTCACAGGCATCATACTAGATTAAACCGAGTATACAGGTTTCTTCATATTAGTATAAAAGTGTAAGTAATATCTTCAACAAAATAGCACGGTTTTACACTAAGGAATTCAGTTCAAGCCAAACGTGAAACCGCCGGCCGTGCCACTCCGGACACTCAAACCCACACCCTCGTGTAAACGCATCTTCAACTGCGCCCGCGCGTCAATTAGGCGGGGCTGTCGAGGCTCAAGGCGAGGATTGTTAACCGACTATTATGCCCTGAGCGCTGCACGCCGCAATCAGTGCTAGGGGCAACCCTAATGAACTCGCCGGAATTTGCAGGAATCATTCCTTAGGTTGAGTAAGTATGGATGATGGGGTGCCTTTTGCGTAGATGATATGGTGTTTTAATGAACTACGATGCACGTATGTACTTTTTACGCCATCATGTGGATTGAAATATTATATTAAGTCCGCGATCAAATGGGAATGGAGTTCAAACAACTTAACGAAATTGTATCAAATGACGGTTAGGTATCAATGGAACCATGTAAAGAGAAAATAACACTTTTTCCAGCTATCACAACATTATAATGCGGTGCAAAAGAAAACTATCGAATTAATTGAATAAAGCCTTGATCTATCTCTAATTTTTAATGGAATATTTCAGTGTATTTTATTCTTGTGTATGGTGTATTTTTTTCGTCATAAAATTATAGAAAACCCAATGTATCAATAGGTTGAATCATAAAATAATCCACAAATTCCAAAATATTTTTCGGCTGTGGTCTTTTAATATCACTTTAATTTGCTAACTTATTATAATGTTATTACTACAATATTCATACATACATACATACATACATACATAAACTCACGCCTTCATTCCCAGAGTGGGGTAGGCAGAGCCACAGACTCACCAACAACTCCAAAAACTTGTTGATAATTCTGTGACCACATTTTGCACAACCAGGCTAAGATGTTATCCAGTGTATTAGTGACAGGTTGCAAACCCATCGCCTAACAGCACTACCTACACAGCCTTTAGTCCCTTAGTCGTCTCTTACGACATCCACGGGAAGACATGGAGTGGCAACATTCTAAACCCGGCACCACACGGCATGTCACGGAATGCCAAATAACTTGGACATATTTGTCAAATAAAACTAAAGTTGTTAAGTAGTACCTATCCAGATTTAAAGGAGGTTTGTAAATCATTAATTAGTACTGCTATGCTAAAACTACTTTCCATTCATATTCTGATTGCGACCGGTGAATACTTATGCCAGTAGGTATACCAGTCGACTACAAAGAAATGTATCCACTTTTTCACCTTATTGCTTTGTAATAAATTCCAAAAGTGGATACATTTCTTTATAGTCGACTTACCTACATAAATATGTACCTAGTTCAAGATATTATTTAGAAGCCGTTATAAGAGATGCTAACAACATCGCCTGTTCTCGTTTTTCTTGATTATTGAATCAAAATTGATTGAAATTCTTAAATACAATCTATTAACTCTGTGTATCTGGTATGTGTAATGCAACATTTTGTTTTGATGGGAGTTCTTTTGAAATAATTTGAAACTTAAACATATTTGTAGGTATTATCTAAGTCTATTTAGTAGCTTTACAATTCTGAAGCCTATTATGACAAAGTATTAAATAATACAATAGTAAATATAGTATATATTTATATTCTTTGTAGAGCAAAGACAATTTCAACATCTATTTAACTACAAATCCCGTTTCAAACTTCTGACAGAATAACTTGAAAACTAAATCATTGCACACCTCAACCACCTCAAACACCATGTAAGCCACACTTAACACTTGAGACGTACAATAGTACAGTAGACAAGCGAGTACGAAGCACTTGCCCCAACAATTAGCGAGGCAAGTGGCACTTAACTCCTCTCGCCGCTACTCGACTCGCCGCGCGACTTGACACTTGAAAGGATAATGTAATATGGTGATGCAATGGGTTAGAGGTAACGGGAATGAAGATTAGGGAACGTTGCATCATCTGCGCTTTACGTAGAGCTCTAAATATACAAGAGCAAGTAGGTATAGTCCGTTTAATTATACTTGTCCTATTTAGTAAACACTTTCATAACCTTAAAATGCTTTTTTCTGGCTTAAATAATAATTTCCTCATTAAATAAACTATAGATAGAGATAGAAACTATGAAGTATAGATGGTTTATTATAGAGAAAATAAACGTTTTAGCCAAAAAAATATGCATTTTGAGGTTACGAGTGAGATTGAATAGGCTTAAGGTACCTACTATACATAAATGTATATGTAGTGTATACGATTTAATGAAAGACACTGCGTCTCTATCTAAATACGTCATATTGTCACAATTACGTTGACAATTAATTTCATTTTGAACCATCGCGTGTCAATTCATTTGCTAGCTGCATAGACCACAGGGCCTCTATTCAAGACGGTAAAAACAGTATCGTTTTTGATCTGTTATCGTATTGTCACCGTTTTGATAGCTCTTATTTACTTGACAGTAATGGCGTCTGACGTCATAACAATACCATAACAGATTAACTACGATATCGTGTTTACCGTCGGGAATAGAGGCGCAGTTTGTCAATGTATTGGTGTAAGATGATAGATAGTAGGAATGAAAATAAAGAAATTATCATAATTGATTAAAAATAATGAAGTTTAAAACATTAAAAAAAATGTAGGTTATTATTTTATGTGTTTTTGTGAATATTTTATTTATATTTAAACGGATCAATTGAACATTATCGGTAATATATGTCAGTAAAAAATACCTACTCTCCGTATTATTTATAAAAATGAGAAATTAAATTATCAAAATTGAAAATTGTTATAAGAGTAGGTAGGTATTAATGAATGACAACAACTTTTTTTAAATCGAAAATTACGAGGTGCATGGATTGTAGCAAGAACATGAAGTAAACAAGAAAACAAGTACATAAACAATCAATTTGGTTGTTGATCTTCAAAGAGAACTCTACGGTGAATAATTAAAACAGCCACGGATTCCCCGGGCCTAGCGATACTTCCGACCAATTATCTTGGGACTGGAGAACATCATGCTTGTCACGTACTGGCTCTATTATAACTTGCGTCAATTCTACACATAGTCATAGTATAAATAGAAAGTAAGTAAAGTAGGTCATCTCCGGTCTTTAAATAGTTTCCATTTACTTTGGATTCTATTGGTATCCAAGGACTTTCCACAACCAACCCATAATTCCACCCGCCCCGCATCATCACGTACTCACCGTCGGGAGATACGCGCAGTAGTTAATCTTTCTTCGTTCCCTACAAATATGTATTCAAAATTCAAAATATTCATTCAGTAAATTACCCACATGAGGGCTCTTTTACACGTCGATAATATGGGGTGAATCTACTAGCGCTTCGGACAAGACCATCATTGCGGAGAAGAATCGCCGCAAGAAACTCCAGCAGTAGGTTATTTTTTCAATAATTATAAAACATTACAAGGTAATAAAGAATAAATAAATGTTTGTAAATCTAATACAAATAAAAAACTTTATTAATAAAATACTGAGAATAATAATAATTACCTTATTTATTATTAGGTTTATTTTTGTATTTTTTTTTTTAATTTGCCATAGTTTTAGTTTTAATTCGTAATTTTTAATTTGTATTGTTAATATTTCTCAGTATTTTATTTATGCAAATAAAATCATTACAAATTTAAGGTCAATAAAATTATCTTAAAAAAAAAATGACTAGGAGAACAACATGACGATGTCTAACTAAAATAGGTAACTAACTGGAAAACAGGTCCTTGCAAGAGAGACCGGACCCCACAGTAGCACCCGTTCACGAGTATGACGCGTATGTCAGCCATCGCCTCTCTCAACTATGTGTTCTTGAAGGGGGCGACCGAATCAACGACGCCATGTTAACCCCGCGTTCCAAGTATCCAAAGATTGTAAAATTGATTGAAACTTACCCCCTCCATTTTTGTAGCAGAGGTAGGGGAAGCGCCAGACGTTGGCCAGGTCGACGGCGAACCCGATGACCGAGAGTAAGAAGTCCACCTTCTTGCCCCAGGTCTCGCGCTCGCCGGGCCCCGGCGTGGGTGTCTTCAGAGACATCAGTGGAGCCGCGGTTGCCGCCCAGCCCTGGGGACAAATAAAAAAACGATTAGATTGAAAACCCCCGATATAATGGTACAGTAGAACACAATTTATATGGCATGTCGTGAATCTTCGTTCGCGCAGACACGAACAACGATCCGATGGTTTGCGAAAGCAGGATTAAAACCCACGATCAGACTTGTACGTAATAGTTATAAGGTGCAAATTAAATTGCATCAATTTTTTCCATCTCACTCACGCACGGCTGACTGAATGACACGCGGGCGCGCGTCATCATGGCGTCACTAGTAACCAATAATAGCACAGAATATAGACGCGCAACGCGTGGATCATGCTGATTGGTTCCCGCGCTTCGAAAATTCGTCTTCTGCGCAGGTACATCGGTAAGCCATATCAGTTGTGTTTTACTGTAACCCTTTATTTCAGAGTGTAATGTATCTGTGGACAGTGGTTGCTATAAATATGGGTATGCCTTATAATTAAGAACGATATTGAAGGTAGTTAGTCATGTGACAGTTGTTAATAAATTATAATATAGTCTTGCATAGAACCGTCTTTGGTTCGACTCCTATTTACTACACACAGCTGATATCTCTTAAACGGCCCAGCCGATTTTCCTGAAACCTACAAGTAAAATCGTGATGTGTACGCGGCTCGCGAGCCTGAGGCTCTACTTTGAAATCCGTAATTCAAACTTCGTCTAGTGCTATCCCTTTTGCTCTCGACGCGTCACTAATTTGCAAGAAAGTGACGGGGCGATCCGAAGTTCGAATTACTGATTTCAAAGTATAGCCTCTGTCGTCTACTAGAAGCTCGTTACTGAAACTGCTACGGTTACAGTTAGGTACAGCTCACTGTAAATACAGTAAAACACAACTGATATGGCTTACCAATGTACCTACGCAGATGACATATTATCGAAGCGCGGGAACTCGAATCAGCATGATCCATGCATGGCGCGTCTGTATTCTGTGCTATTATTGGTTATTAGTGTCGCCATGTTGACGCGCGTCCGCGTGAGCCGTGAGTGAGATGGAAAAAATTGATGCAATTTAATTTACACCTTATAACTATTACGCATAAGTCTGATCGCGGGTTTTAATCGTGCTGTCAGAAATCATCGGAATCGTTGTTAGTGTCTGCGCGAACGAAGATTCACGACACGCCATATAAATTGTGTTCTACTGTACAAGGCTTTAGAAAGCTTCTTTCTTTGACTACACGTCTATAATACCCTAAAAAAGTTTATAGTAACGTACACACACGAAATTTCATAAAACTCTTAAACAGCGGGACCCTCTTCAACACTGTCCAAGCTCCTTGGTGCAAGGGTGCTTGACCTTAGCATCCGGTAATTACCGGACGTAAATAACCGGCTCTCCATTAGCCGGCGTAATCAAGTGACAAACGTTAGCCCTGACGGAGGACTCTCCAGTTAGGGTTGACACCGGTTGTCCGAAAATAATCGGTGGTTTTGTGAGTTTTCGTAGACATTTTTTGCAAGGGTTACTTTTGTTTTTGAATGATAAAAAAAGTCATGATGCTATATAGGTTTTAATTTATCATTCTTCGGATTTAAACCAGATTGTAATTACTTGATAAAACTAGATAATAAAGAGTCAAATCGTAGGTAATTATTTGGGTAAAAATACTCTATTTTATAATTTCTTTCCATAATTTCATCACAATAAAAAAACTGCAATGTTTCACTTTGTTTGGACATACCCTTGGTAAATTCGGTATGTGATGGTTGTTACATTAAATTCTTCACGCAGCAAAGGCTGGCTCTCTTAATCGTACCTATTAGCCCACTTAACGCCGTATCTTCGACGTAGATACGGTTCGCCGCGTGATTATTAGTATTATAACGTGAGCATGAGTTACGTTTCTAGAAATTAAAAGGTACTAATAGAGAAGAGTAGAAATTACCCCATTGACAAAGCGAAGCTAGTAAGAGACATTGAGATTAAAATTGGTTTTAATCAAGAGAACGCTTAACTTCTACTCATTGACCACTCTAATCTAAGGAACTAGACCACCAAGCTCTTTCTTTAAATTTACTAAAAATACTTGTATTCAAATGGACTCCCCTGAAAAACCTCGTAATATTCATCATCATTATAATAGTGCCAAAGATAATCGCCTATACCAACTACTCTACTTTCTCTTTTTACACAACATCATATCATAAATATGATATGATGACTCCTATAAAAAATACTATAAATCCTTTAAAACCACAAATATCAGCACAGAGGCAGCCCTAACGCAAAAGCCTCGAGTGGACGCCGTCACGGCCAGCGCGCTTCGCCGAAAAACCGTCACCACTACACTACTGTCGGCGAAATTGGATGTCGAACGGCCGACATCAAGCCGTGTGTGACGTGCCTACCTAGTCTGTGGCGTAGCCTATGTCCAGATATAGATGATGGTCTAGTAAGCCATAGTGTGCAAATGCAAACGCAAATGCACAAGATGTTTGAGAGGGTTAAGCGCAGATTATATTATGACACATTATAAATTGAGATTGTTGAACACCCTTAAAAACAAAATAAGTAACAGTATGATTTAATTATAGGTGTAAAATAGATGGTCTTACTGCTAATCAACGATTTCTTTCAGACAACCTACAACGTAAAAGGAACTTAAGAAGTCAACCCAGATTTTCTCGACATTAATATAATTTAAATTTTAAACTAAACGTATTTATATAAAAATAAAACAAAGCTACCCAAATAATACAAGATATAAATAATCACCACTATCATAAGAACACCCCCCTAGGAGCCCGCTCGCGCCCGCGGCATGGTGGCATGGTGGCCTATAAGTCCTATAACACTGGCTGCATTACGTCTCCGGACAACTAGCCCACCAGCTCTAGGATCACCTGATATAATATATAATACATATATAATCATATTGTTTGAATTTGAATTTGACGGGTGTCAAGATTGACTTCCCATCTTAATTTAACTATAGCAATAAAATTGTACGAATTAACTGCTGTTTTACTCTAACTTTTAAGCTAAAAGAAGTCAGGGTGTTCGGGCTTTTTGCGCTGGCACAGAAGTTAAGGGGCTTCTAAACGGGCCATATTTTCACTGCAATATGTGGCCGGCAACTATTGGCGTCTTTCTCTAACATACGAGAAAGAGAGGGACACCAATAGTTGCCGGCCACATATTGCAGTGAAAATATGGCCCGTTTAGAAGCCCCTTTATAGAAATATTAATAGCAGTTAAGTAACTTATATAAATTTTATTGCAAGTCTTACTTAGTCGTATACTTTATGGGGTGTCCCAGAACTTGAAGTAAATGTAACGTCATTAGAAAGCCTTTTTATACCGATCCAGATTATAGTTTTAACCCTTACTTTGTCAAATCCCCAAGGCAGTCTTAAACTAATTATAAGAATTTTGGGGCCCTTTTAGAAAGTAAAGAAAGCGAATTAGGTATACTATGTGTTTTCTAAATGATCTCGTGCCCCTGAGGATGGGGGCCCTGGAAACGGCCCCCATGTGCCCTTATGGTAAAGACGGTATAAAAAAATTGCAATAGAAATAACAAAGAGTGAACATTTTGGTATGCTCAGTGTTCACTGTCACATTAAGGGCTTTCTAGAGAGGCTTGTTGCGGCTAACACATATGACAGCGGTTATTTTTGTACTCGTGACGAACAGTGCTCAATCTGAATTTAAAATATCGATTAAATTTCCATTTTACTATTTTTTTAGTTAAAAAAAACAGTGTTATCTCATCATCTCATGCGTCATAGTAAAACAGTTTAGAACCTTAAATTACTACATTCAGGTCGATAATAAATAATCCTGTTATTATTAACAAGAATGTAAAATTTGATGAAATACCAAACACGTTAACGTTCTCTTTACGTTCGTTTCCCTATATTAAATATCGATATATGGATCGTAGCTTCGTAGCACGATTTCCAATCACTAAAAGGGTCATCATCTCATGTAAGTGAATTGTAAATATTCTTATGAGAAATAAATTATTTAAACCTAAAAGGGTCTTTGACGTTTCGTGATACGCAAACAACTTATTTGGGATGTTATCTCGATGATCATTGGCTCGATAGTGTTGTCATGTACATAAAACAGACAGCAATTAAAATTTGAAAATGAATGATATACAGTTAGATGTCACAACCGAAGTGTAATTAACGCTTTCGTAGCGGAACTTTGCTACGCGTCGTGAGTGTACCTATCACGTAGCAGCGTGTTTCCATTTTAGCAGTGATTGCTATGAACAGCATCCTTACCATGAGTTACAATTACCGTACTCACTAGCGAGTCGAATGCTCTGTCCCTCGCACTCTATAAGAATACTGCGAGGTTGCGAGGGACAGAGCATTCGACTCGCCAGCGAGTACGGTATTTGTAACTCATGGTAAAGGTACGGTGGATCTTGGATCAGGACTTGCGAATCGAGGGTTAATTCCGTACCGCCACACGGTAGATATTATATTCTGATTTAAAATCGATTTCAAATCGAATCAATGTGAGCCTACTCACACTTGATTTTGTTTTTTTTCTTTAGGGTTTGTACTTTAATCATATTCACTGCTTGGTTTTGCACTGTTTCTGTGTAATATTTTTGTTTGGTAAACAATAGTGTTGTATTGTAAAATCATACTAAATTTGAAGCTTGTATGTTTTACCGTTTTTACGATATACCTAACCAAAAAATACGTTGGAAAGAAACGTTTCTTGTATGTCCACCCCCTTTATTATTTCACCTTAAATACCAATAGCGTAAAACATTCAATTCAAATTCCTATTTCTTATTTTTATAGTTTAAAATTTCTTTATTAGGTGCCTAAATGTAACGCACTTTTAGGTAACTAAAAAATAAATTAACTAAATAATAAACATAGGTGTACATTTATTACATTTATGGTAGAAAATAGTTGGCTATCATCATTTCGGTGGCGTCATTTTGGTGGCATTATTGTCCATCGAAATTAGATACAAATAATATTTTATTCTGTACAAAATGAACCAAATAAAAAAAATTCTAACCACTTTTAAATCTTCATAATATAATAATAATATTATACTTACTTAATAATTGTTTGGGATCATCAAATCATTAATTAAGATGCATTTTGACTAGACAAACACAATTTTAGATTTTGACTGATAAATTAGACTAGATTTTAACTTATTGTATTGGAATCCATTTTCAAGGAATAATTACAATATACATAGCATTTTTTTGAAGTTTTTAAAGCAAAATAAAGGTTTCAAATTTCCACTATTTTTAAGTACCTATAAGTATTTAAGTTAGCAGGGTTTTAGGTGGCGCGTTTTTTAAAGTGTCATTGTACCTAAAAAATATAAAAATAAGTTTAGTATAAAAAGTTTAATTGTATCTAAAGTATAAAAATATTATGTATAAGAAAACCAAAAAACTTGCGCTCTTTTTATAGTGCTAGAAGGATACCAACTGTATCGGAACAGAACGTAATCAACACCTACAAGTGTGGAAGCCGAGCGTGCTTTTACCGCCGCCGCTGTCTATTTATGCAACAAGATAGGATCATATCTCATGAAATCATTAAAAAAAAAGCTGTTTTTTTGCCTCTAAAACCAATAAATATTTTCAATTGTCAATACAAAACTAAATGAAAAGTTGAATATTGTATTATAAATCGTTCCTTGTTCCTTAAAAGAAGCTGATTATTTATACCTCTATAAACACCATTATATTAAAAATCATTAAGTACCTACATGATATAAAAACATTTTTTTTTATTTACTTGCCCATATATATTTTATTAATAACTACATAAAACACTAAAAAAAATCTTTATCCCGCAAATCCACTGCAGGCTCGCGGATTGGATTTCTAACTCGTAGTCCTCACATACTGAGCAGATTTATTATGTTAATAAATTTCAAAGTGCGCAGTTTACATTGTGACTAACTTAGATTATAAGCAACTGGCACAATGGACCCGTTGTTGTTGGACTCGTTCACTCGTTGTCTTAAAAATATAATAATTTGAAATTGAATTTGAATAACGTATTTTGAAAGAAACTGTGACTTTTTCAGACTTTTATAAATCAAATCTAACCTGACCTAGCCTTACCTATACGGTAATAGTAATATAGAGTATTTTATAAATTCTGAAAAGTTTACGGTTCAAGCAATATAAAAATGATGACTACCAACAATTATTAGAAATTATGACCAAGAAAAAATAGGAAACAACAGGGTACCCTCTGGGTACGACGGTAAAAGCAGGATTAGTGGGATCACCTTGAGTCACCGACACGTCCGACACTATTTTCATCGAAAGCTAATTTCTGCTGAAACCTTATTGTTTTAGGTTATCTTAAGCATGGGTTACGTAGGTTAGGTTAGACCTGTGACCACCAAAAAATTATAACTCCTGCACGTGTCGATAAAATAAAAATTCGGCGAAGTAAAACATTCTATGTCGATGATTCAAGGTTAAACCAGGATTAGTACCTAGATACTTACGTGCGGGTCGGCTGGCGCTGCGTTCGCGCCATGTCCGCACGGCGCGCTGCCCGGCGAAGAGTGGCGGAGTGGCGCGGGGCGGGGGCGCGCGGGGCGCCACGCCACGCCCGGAGTGTGGCGGCCATGGTGCCAGCCTTCGGGAGGACTGCGGGGCGAGCCCGTGGCGCGGGTGAGGGTCCCCGCGGTATAAGCTCTAGACCTAATTAGGATCCTAAATGTAGGAACTTAAATTGTAGGTACCTTTTTGTTAAAACCTTATGAAAACCTGAATGATATTATACTAAACTCTATAAGGTTATAAAATCATAGGGAGTAAAAAAAATCGACTTTAATCGAATCTTAACTCAAAAAAAAAGTAAACGACTCCTAACATACGTGAAAATCTTCCGAAATAGGTAGTTAGGTACCTACGTACTAACAATTTAGGATTTCAAAAAAATGGTTAGTGTAATAAGCCGTTTCCTACCCACTAGATAGGTAGATACAGTCATTTAGGATTTACCTTATATGATCGCGCTAATTTCGAAAATAAATAAATGGAATTAGATGCGGTTTTCACCATCATTTAGACAATTTCCTTTGGAAGGAGGAAGAATTATTTACAAATATCATAAAAAACATACACATTTGTTTATTTTGACTGACGTTCTATGAAATAAAAGGAACGTAGATATTAATTACACGTTATTATATTAAGCGGCCATAAGGCGGAATAAACGTTCGATCTTATCGAAGGAAGCCATGCTGCTTAATTGAGAATGCACACGCTAAAATGTGTTTTGTTCGCTTTGACGGGACTACTTAAACTCGCCGCTGCGACTTTCACTCGTTCGTTCGTCCGACCGCGTTTTTGACAGAATCACACCCAGATCATCGTGGCCGTGTGCTCGTTAAACTTCTTCATGCCCTAACAAAAACCGAAACTGGTTCAAAATTAATTTGCAAGATTTGAACGCAGGTAACATACAAACAAAGGTGGAGTTTTAAATAAAAGCCCGTTATCTTATCTTACTAAAATTATAGAGGTAAATGCGAAAGTTTGGATGTTTGTGACTCGATCTCGCCTGGGCGGGTTTTCTAGACGCCAAAAATCATATCATCTTTGACCCGAGGGCTTATTGTTTAACGCACTCGCAATCACGATCGTTTTCATTTTGAAAATCGAAGGCTTGTCTGCATACAAAATGAAAACAATTGCTCCACTTTGAAGCTGGTTGCGATTGCGAGTGCGTTAGACAATAAGCCATCTGTTATCGAATCGTCAACGTCTTGATAGCTTGACAGTAATGGCGGGCGAATTAAAAACAATACCATAAAAGGTCAAGTACGATATCGTTTTACCGCCTAGGATATAGGCTCTGGGACCCTATTCTCGTGAGTTCGAGATGATTTTTCATGCGATATGCACTGTCAACTGCGTAATTTTTTTTGACATAACTCGCATGAAAAATCATCTCGAATTCACGAGAATTAGGTCCCTGAACGGCTGAACGGATCTGGATGAAATTTGGCACAGCTGATTAGTAGATTATAGTCTGGAACCACACGGTTAAAACCAACAGAGTTATAGGTTATGGTCACGTCACAATTGCATTTGTTTATTACATTACAACAAAAGTATCAAAAATCAAGTATTTTACACAAATTGTCAATTTCCTTTGGGCGGGCGGGTTGCGACAAGTAGCGGGCGGGGCTTCCAACACGCCCACCCGAGGCCCCGCCCACTGCACTCAGCGCGAAGCTCTTTGAAAGGATCTGATCCCTAAGTGACATAAATGGTACAATATTTTATTGTACGTTACGATTGCCTTTTACGTGATTTAGTTTAGAGCTTTTTTATGACACTTTGTAATACCATTTAAATCGAGTGTAGGAATTACGTATTGATAAAACTGTTGGAAGAAAATGGATCTAAATCGGTTTAATATGCACTAGGCATAAACAAGTGGGGATCTACGAGTGAACATTTGAAATTACGTTAAATTTTCAAATCGCCTACTATTCGAAAACAGAAGCCCTAGCCAAGATACAAACGCTACTTTCTAACGTCTTCCTTTTCTATCACTCAAAATGTGCGCGATCACATTCTCGTGCGTTGCGATAAACCACGTGGTCAACTGTCATCCCATAAGATATCCTCCTGTTTTCACATTACGGTTTCAGCAGAAAATAGCGTTGAAATGATACTATGTTACCGTTCAGAACTACGACTTACGACTTTTAGTTTTGGGATAGTGTACATGCAGTTTTATTTCTTTTTAAAAATAAAAGAATGTCTCTTTTAAGTAAAATGAGCCAACTTAAGGATTTAAGGTAGTTTCCCTCCAGGGCCCGACTTATTTTTCCACACTGTATCTATATTATAGAGATATGGAGTCGACATTAATTACACGCGTCATATTCATACTGATTCTCAATCGTTATGGCATTCCACAATTCAGTTAATTTATTGACGTGTAAAAATATTGTAATTTTTGAATACTTAAAATGTGCATCATCTTGCTACAGATTGTTATTTGCATTGCATTGCCTTACATGTCCTTTGTACGTTGACGATAAAATTACACTGAGAAAAACGGGCTACTTACGGTGACCAAATTTGTAATGTACAGGTCGATTCACAAGAGTTGGCACGAATGGATTGAATGAGTGAACTAAAGTATACAAGTGTGTAAAATAATAACAGATTTTCGGTTTGAAATTCGAACATCGGTTCAAAGGACGGCAGTCACACAATGATAGGTGACATTACTTTTGTTCAATCCATTCATGCCAACTCTTGTGAATCTACCTGTAGGTACTCGCGCCAGATACTAACCACGTGCTTTTCACACGTAAATTACAAGAGGCATACGTAATGGAGCCGGTTACACACGTAATAGGGGTCGATATTTGTACGTATTTTACGTAGCGCGGCTACGGGAATTTTTCTCAGTGTAGGTTAATGTTAGATTAAGTACATGGAGGTTTTTAAATCTAAGACCTAACGTTTTTTGGAAAGACTTTACCTACCCTTATTGATGCTAATAGTAAATTTATATTTTTGCATTTTTGGTTAGTACGATTCTCGGCTCTGGCAAGCTTTTCAAAACAGTGAAATCAGTTATTTCATCTTAAAAAAATATGAGAATTTTTTACCATTAAGTATATCTCAAACATCTGAAGTACTTCCCCTTCATGGCCAATTGGTTTTTTCCACCCTCTATATAAGTACCCATAATAATGAATAAGCATCATTTTAATAAATATAAGGTTCATTTGCATAAGTAATAACGACCGGTTAAAAACCCGGTTGATGAATAACGGCCTAAATTGTGAGGTTATGGTGGACGGGCAGGAAATCTTTACGTCGGCGAGTATACTTACTTAAGTCAGATAGTTTCCTTCGAAAACAAACAGAGCAAAGTAATCGATAGACGTATCAAAAATGAGGAGCTACTCCAAGCGTCCAAGAAAGAGCCGACGAAGGACAAACTGCCGGTATCCCTAAAGCGCAAGCTGGTTGATATATATGCATCCTGCCTATTTTAACTTACGGTGCCCGGACGTGGACTCTTAGAGAGATTCATAAGACCAAACGAAGGTTTGCCGGAGAGCCATGGAGCGCAGTATTCTCTGTTCGGAGATCTCTACGCTTTTCCCTCTGTATCTACCAAAAGTATACTTAGTGTTAACCCTGGATATCGACTAATTGATTGAGTGTCAAACTTTATCCAAATTTGCTAATCTATACGTACCTACCTACTTGAATGAAAAACAAAAATCTTTACACTTTTTTTATTTTTAATCTCGGATCTTACATAAGTTCAAACACAGTTCAACCAAAAACTTATTAATTCATTATAATGCGGATTCAGTATTAGGCTATTTTATCATTAGCCCAGTAAAATTTTATGCATAATAATGTTATGTCAATGCGTATTAATGGTAGGACAATTAATGTTAGGTATGCTATTTAAGGGACCCTACCCTATCCCACCTAACGTCGCTAATAAAATCTATCTAGCAAAAGAGAGAAATCATGAACTAAATACATCCGTAAACCTAAATGTAACTTAAACTTTCGGTCCATTAGTGTGTATACAAAATGTAATATATTTAATACTACTGCTGTTGATGATATTTTTTGTACAAATTTTATTACATTATTTTCACAGTATCATGCAAGTGAATAAAGTAGGTTTAATCATATATTATATTTACAAATAAACGATGTACCCTTAAGTAAAAACTGCGAGATCTAAATAAAAGTATATTGATAAGCCTGGCACATCGCTCGCTGAACAGATGAGCGATGGGGTCGAGGATGGCGTCCGCGTACCGGAAGACGCAGCGTGAGTAGACCTCCATAAAGGTGGACTGACGACGTGGCATAAGTTGCGCGAAATCGATAAATGCAAGTGGTGCAGGACCGGTTCTTGTGGCAAACCTTGGGGGAATTCCAGCATGAAAATGATGATTAGGCCTAAATTAGAACCCGCTGTTTCCCATTTTTTTTTGTTCATAATGTCTTCGGTAACATAATCATTGGTGGCCGAATTTTTTACATTAAACTTATCCCAAATTCTCAAATATCTAACATGTATAAGGCTATAAGGCTAGATTAGTTGATTTATGAAGGTCGTAGTCGAACGCGCAGGTAGAGCCTGCGGCCAAGAACGGCGTGGAGGGAGAATCGCTGGGTTTCAGTGGGTATTCCTTCCGCTCTCGGTTGGTGAGTCCCACATAACCACCATGGGTCCCTCCGGACCCCGATGGTATGCGTAAATGCATTTCCGCAGCGTTAAATTGTTAATTTTAAAAATACTTAACTTGAAAAGTAACAGTAGGTATCTTAAAAAAATACGTTATGGCTTGGGATAATTACTTGGGAGTCACGTCTCCTTGAAGGAATCCAGTTCGTCAAGCTTTTCTCATTTGACTATCATTCAGATGAGAGTGTTTAGTCATCCTATTACCAGGAGACCAGAACATGGAGGTAAGGGTCTTCTCCGAAGTGGCTGGCATTACTGTCAAACAGATGTTAATTGAAAATTACGACCTAAAATACATTATGACTAAAAATAATTATAGGAGGACAATATGGACCCAGGCCTAAATCACATCACTGAGTAAAATTGCCGTCCGTTTGTTTTCTCGATTTTATCGGTTGAACCCCGACCTAACCGATTCGATCACAGATCACTCAAAAAAAACTATTTGAGGCAGTTGACAAAACTGTCGGATATGGTAAAATAAACACTCGGATATGGATATTAGGTACAATACACGGTATATACTTCTTGTATTGTATATCCATAGCAAAACCTATTTCTATGCATACCGTTTTGAGCGTAATAAATACATCAAAGCGATGGTATTGTCGCCGTGTTTCATTGTAATCATAATTATGCTTTTAACACACGTTGTAAGTAGGTACCTAATTAGGTACTAGATTATACCTACGTGATGCTCCTTGAGGCACTTATTAGCTATGGCCTGTGGCTGCTGATCTGCTAAACTAAAAAGCGGCATCTCGTAAAAACCATTTGCAATACGTTCAATTGTATTGCTAACGAAAGAGATTTAATTTGCTTTAGCTATTCAATAAAATACTTTTTGGCGTAAGAGGGCACTGCACCTGAGTGCCGAGAAAATCAAGTGCTTTCCTTTTTCTGTTGCGCCCCAATTATAATTATAGAAAATTTAATCATTTTTTTAAATACCACCTAATTGTAAAATACCTAATAATGTGGTGTGGTGAACAAAATGATTCAGATCACTTCAGAGGTCCGTTTCACGAAGCTACAAGTTACAAATTACAAGCGGAAGTCTCTTTCTAGCAAAAGGAGTTAGATAGAGACTTCCGCTTGTAATTTGTAACTTGTTGCTTCATGAAACGAGCCCCAGGGAGTTAAGTATAAGGAAAAAGTCTCATAATTCTTGCGTAAAATACAGGAATCATTATTTCAAATACCTAACAAAACTAGTTTAGATAATAATTATTGTTTGATGAACTGTAGGTACTAATTTTGTTTTTTATTGGCTTTTTATAGCACAATCACTAGGTACATTAAATTTTTTCTTACCATTTAAAGTTATGAGTCCATTAGAATGTATCTTAAAATTATAGAATACTCATACTGCCGCACTCAGAGACGTCAATAAAATTTAATGCTTGTTTAGTGGCGGTGGTGTTCTCTTATTCTATTGCTGTAGCAAAGACAGTGAGAGCAGCAACTTTAATCAAGCATTAGATAAATTACATTGACGTCTCTGAGTGCGGCAGTTAGCCACTGAAAACACAAAAGTAGGGGGTCGATTAAAAACTTTAATGAAAAAATATTGCAGCAATTTAAAAATTGACTTTCCTATCCTATACTATAATTAATTTCGCCGAAATTGTGCTACTCGAACTTACTACTGAACTGTCAAACTGCCCCTCCAAACCTGCCAGCGGCTAGCCAATAGGAAACCTCCCAGACATCTATTGAAAAAATGACGTCGAGAGTCGTCACCATTTTCTGACTAGAATTGAATTTACCTTTTTGTTTGCCAAAGACGGTGGTGACGGTGCACTCGCAATAAAAATACGGTTTAGAATCTAACTGTCGTGTTGTTATATTTGCTTGGACAATAAATATATACTGGTAAGATTTACTTTCACCAACAACACTCCCCTCCTAGGCCTCCTGTGACAGCTGAGCTGGAATTTTACAATATTTTGTAAATAAAAATAAAAACAAAACATTGCTAATCTGGCAAAATTTCTTGAGAATTCATTTTGCTAGTTTGTTGCGACTCGTAATCGGCAATTAAATTGATACGCGCTTTTCCGTTTTTATACGATGATTTTTTAACTAATTCGTGTTTGTACGCTTCTTATGTGGCACATTAGTGATACGTGTATTTTATGCAGAAATGGGTGACGAGATGGACCCTTGCGAGTGTATTTGGAACCACGAGCTGGCGATGCGGAGGCTGATTTCTCTGGTGAGCATTATCTCTTGTGACCTCGTCGTGTATTATGGCGAAACGATACGCTACCACAATTAGAGATAAGTACCACTAGGCAATACCGTTGAGCGCGTTACCTTTTACGCATTTATTCTGATGTTTTTTATTTAGGTACGTAATACTCATTCAAGTTATCTTAGGTACAATGACTTATGTTTTGTTAAGCATTTTTTTTCAGTTCTTTAATTAATAAATATTGTCAAAATCATATTTGTAAATAGTCAACCTTCAAATACACACATCAAAAATGTCCAAGGATCAAAAATATCATTTATACTGCATTGTGATACTCTTTGACCCATAAAGATTTTTAATGTGTATAATTCACCATGTCAAATGGATTTCAGATTAAAGGCGTTTTATTTTAGCTACCCGTGCATTGGTTTTGTATGTGTTTGAAACAATCGGCACACGGTTACTCAGATACAGTGCTTGCTAAAACTACTCTTATCAACTGGTAGTGCTTTAGGCATACAATGTGGGAGTATGAGTATTATATAAACTGCATAGTTCCGTTCAATGTTGATTAATAGTGTTCCATACTCGAAGATATTGAAGCCAACATACGCATTTACAATGTTTTTTTGTTAGTAAAGTTATAAGTACTTGGCATTGTTTCTAATTTGTCTATTTATTGACATTACCCATCCTTCCATTGGTTTAAAATTTAAAATACAAAAAGAGTATTTGGGTTATCCAAGATATTACTGATTTAAATTATATGAAAAAAATGTTAGTCTTAGAGGCACTGTCCTAAAGACCTAGATATGGTGACCTTAGTTTGGTAAATCGATCATCATCAATTTGGTTCCGTTGCTAGGAAGTAGGTCTCGTATTATACTCCGCCTGGAAAATACACTTCCGCACATGCTTCCGACCAAGATATAGACCACTAAAGTGACCAGAAAAACCTTATTTGCATATAGACCATTAAATTAAGTATTTATTTAGCTCCGGCAAGGACAGTCGTACTGCACAGACTCGGAATGTCTGGAAGAGCTGCCTGGGCTCCCAGCACCAGAGTCTGCGGGGAACAGTTTCCTGGTTATGTTCCTGATGATGGCTTTGGCTGTTGCTATGTACATGATGCGCCCGCGCCGCCAGCAGATAGAGGACGTGAAGCCTGCGCGTAACTCACAGGTACTTCATTTGTTTCTTTACAGTTTGAATTAAATACATCTTGTGCCAGATGTAAATAAAGCCAAGTTCATAAAGAAAAAGGTAAGTGTGTACAAGAGTTAAAGTGAAAGATTCGGGAGTAGAAAAAAAAGATTAAAAGGATTTTTATTGATTTTCAAAGTACATACATACATAAACTCACGCCTTCGTTCCCAGTCCCAGAGAGGGGTAGGCAGAGCTACAGAATTACCTACAACATAAGTTGTTGACAATTCCACAGCCATATTTTGCACAATCAGCTAAGTATGTTTACCAGCATATTAAGCGTATTTTCAAAGTATTTACCTTAATATTTTATGCACTTTCCATGCGTTCATAGTTTCAAACCAACAGACGCCTATTGAATGCTGAAATAGGGGTCGCAAAATGGCCATTTTAAAGGCCCTCCACTGTGGCTTTTGGCGTCTGAAAGCGCTGACCACACATTATCCTTTATTTAAGTGAATGTGAAAGTCTTTGGGGCTTCAGTCGGACGGAGTATAGTAGTTCTCATTTTTCACCATCCTGATACTCAGTTGTTTTCCGAGCGATGTGACAGCTGACATTGTCGTGTAGAAGGATGATGCGGCGACTAGGATTTTTATCGGAGTTCAGCAAAGATACTCCACCACCAATGGCCGCGTACTGACTGAGCGAGCAGCCTCGGTGAGGCAGCCTCGGACGTTTGCCGCGCAACGTTTGCCGCACGAGGCAGCCTCGATCAGTAGGATTTGTTGCACTAGGCTGCCGCGCGGCTAAGCCGAGCCATGGTGAGGCTGAGCCACCATCGAGCGTTCAGTTTAACGTGAAGTCGCACCTTTTTTCTTTTTCATTTCAGGACATTTCGCATCCCATAATCGTCTATATTCATCATATAGTTGTATTAATTTAAGGCACTGTTCTTTATCCATGACGCTAACATGCAACAAACAAGCGAGGCAAAACACAACCGTCTTGAGTGAGCACGGCAAACTTACTGAGGCGCCTTTGAGCATGGACAAAAACCGACAACGCTCGGCTCGGGCCGAGGCACGAAGATTTGCCTCGCGAGTCTGCCTCACCGAGGCTGCTCGCTCAGTCAGTACGCGGCTAATGCCACGTGTCCCAATTTAGAGAAACGTAGCCAGGTAATAACTTTTGTCGGCTTGAGCTCGTCTTCGTAAACCCACACTCGAGATTGGGTTTTAGTTTCAGGCTCATATGAATGTATCCACGGCTCGTCACCTGATACGACGCTAAAAACTGCATTTGATCTTCCTCCATTGAATTTATTCAAAGTTTTGCGGCACCAATTGACACGACTCGGGTCGTTTTCTGCTCGTCAGACAATAAGTAAGGGATCTAACCGGAAAATAACTTTCACACGCCAAATTCCTACTGTAATATAATTTGTATCTGACGCATTCCAATACCCAAACTCTCTGAATCTCCCGATATGTCACATGCCAGTCTTCCTGTATCAGCTGACGCACAATATCGATGTTTTCCTGCGTTGCGTGACTGCCGATTTTGGCCGATCTTGACGCACGGCGTCTGTGATAGGAATACACGGCCACGTAGAAATTCTGAATACCTACCTCCTGTATATTGTCGTTTTTTAAGGTGCTTGATTACTAAACGCAGTAATCATCCACATTGTTGTTGTTGTTAATCGACTTTAAAGTCGTAATAAATCATACGAGTAGCTCTTAAATTTTTACAGCAGCGACTCAACGACTCCAAAAACAATTGAAAACGAACAATCGCTATTTTTTAAGCGGCCAGTGTGTATGTCAAAAATATGTTCAGAAGTAAGTACCTATGAGGTACATTCCCGTGAATTTGGTTGGGCAGAACTGGTTTATAGAATAACTAAAGACCACTCTACTTATTTCCACCTTTATTTGTTCCCATTGGGGGTCTATTTTCCGAGATCCTTTCTTAGTGCACCCCTAGGGTACCTACCAAAGGAATATTTTCTCAACATATAATATTTTTATATGTTATTTACAATTCAATGTTTATTGGCCAATAGACGGGTAATAAACATTAACTTCTTGCAAAGCACTGATAGACACATGTTACTAGTCTTTTTATGTGTAAGTGTACAAGTGAAACAAATTCGATGATAGATTTCGGAGGTTAGACTTTTCCTGAATTGGACCTATTCTTTAAATGAAGTGTCATTTGATTTGTCGAAATTGTGTGTGTAATTGTGTATTCTTACTTAAGCTACATACAAATTGTTACAGTGTGTCATACTAGTCTCCCTCATGATTATAACATAAATATAACATAATATTTAATTTAAACTAGCATTACATAGGTACCGACTACCTAACTTACAAAGTAATAAAATAACTCTGGAAGTCTTGACATACTTACTTTTATAATTTTAAATATTTATTTCTAAGTTTTGTTGTTATAGAAAAAGGAATAATCCAAACCAATGATGATGTTAGTTAGGATATGGCATGACGTAGATGCGCCTTGCAACTAATCGTGGTGCTTGAGACAGCGTGGCTATAGTTTTAATTAACGCAGTCGCGATAGATAGTACGGCGTTGCTAGTTAATTTAAAGTTACTCGTGCTGCTAGATTTCCGTGATTGCTTTTAGTATTTTTAACCGCTGAAACAGATTGGTGTTATAGATATCTGTGTACAGTCGAGTTCATAAATATGTATACACTTTAGTACCTTGTCACTTTAATCGTTGTGACCATTCATATATGGCAGTTTAAACATATGTTTAAAGATTCTTTATTCTCATAAGAATTGAATTCACTTACATGAGAACTTAAAACTAGTACAATTAAGGTTATGTGAGATCTGCACAAGAAATAAAGAAATAGATTACTCATAGTGGTCATAATTCACCAATAACAAAGAAGTTTAATTTGCCATTAATGGCCATTATGCAGGTACTATAGTTTCCACTCGGTCGATAGATGCGAAATTAACGGGTAGGTCGACAAGTACACGAAGTCTGCACATTGCGCGATTGATAAGCCGCGCACCGAGTAAGATTATCTGGAAGTGGCCTGCATGCGACCACTTATTACAAACATGTTTTAGTGGAATTATGCATTATATATATGCATGCATTATACATATATGACATTAAATAGACCGGGTACTAAAGTGTGTACATATTTATGAACTCGACTGTACAGTGGCAATCCGAAATCCGAAGAATTTTATATGCGCGAAAAAATAAAATTGACCCATTTAAGGCCTGTAGGTGAGGTTAGGTTTGTTTTATAACATAACAATCCAGGAAAGTCAAACGATTTCAGAAAATAATGTTTTTACTAATATGAAAATTCGCACAATCGTTACAAATAGTAATCCTAGTGATAGGTAACAAAGTACAGTGCATGAGGTCTTAAAAAATCTTTTGGGTTTGGGTAAAGTCGGTTGGACTCGTATTAAAGCGTATGGGAGCGAATGAGAGAGGACTATAAACCAGAAGAACCCTTTAAGGAGCTGATGCACTGGATACAGTTCAACAGCTCTTAAAAGGTCCTTGGAGGGGCGAGCAACGATGCCGCAGTCAGGTCACATAGTTAGGAACGCTTGCGTTTTTCCCATAACCTTTCTCTCTATCTCTCTCTCTTCAGCCTTGTCACGTCCTACCGGGTGGCAAGTAAAAACTCAGGAGAAGTTTAAATAGTTTATTAAAAGAACGCCGGTAGAGTGAACAGAACAGGGTAGGTGGGTTCGTAGGGTGTGGTCTGGTTCTGCGAAGCGAACTAGCACTTCCCTCGCAGTAGGTGACGTGGAGCGGCGGTGAAGAAACCGACGGCAGCCCGACGGTGTGCGGTGACAGGATCCTGGCGTCGGGGGCAGCACCCGGTGTGTAGCACCGGAACCCACTCGACGATCCTGGTCACCGTGGTTAGAGGCCGCTCCGGCCAAGAAGAGAGGTGGACAGGGTTTAGAGCCCGATCCCACGAGCGAGTAGTGTTGTCCAAGCGGTAGTGCTCCTAGCGGTGCGGTGAAATGCTCCAAGCCGTGATATGCTCCTAGCGGTGGAATGCTCCAAGCCGTGGAATGCTCCTAGCGGTGGAATGCTCCAAGCCGTGGACCCTGGAAAACCCAAGCATTGGCTGTGTGAGCCTGGTGTCCAGCATTGGGATAGTTCATGCCAGCCGCCGTTAAGGGGTGAAGCCCCGAGGGAATAGTGCAAGGTTTAATTATTGGCGGTGGCAAGAACTACCGGAACAGAGTTACAATTTAAAACAAGAAAGAAGCTAAATCAAAAGAACAATTAATAGTTACTAACGACCGTTATGAAGTAACGGTCGGTTATTTGAAATAAAAAGGTTAAAAGAACAATTTAGAAGAATCTAGAAGAACACAATAAGTATAAAACACAAACACAGTACACAGCAAAATAGAAATAGGATAGATAATTAGTTCGTTGCACTGAACTTACCCGATTTGGGGAAATGCACCGAATATAATAAAACTTAGGTATTTAGTACCTATTAAAAACAACACGTCAAGTTGTTAACAAGTAGAAGTTGAGGCGGCAAAGAGACCGAATGAAGGGTGCGGGGCCTATTTATAAGCTTTCACCCCTTACTGTTAATTTCGAATCTGAGTAGGGCGAACAAAGAAATGCACATAGCAACTCGCGTCACGAGTGGAAAATAACTGGAGTCGTGTACGTGAGACACCAACATACCCTCAATTATTTCCTCATGCGCTGTATGAAAATAATAAAATACGATATTTATTTACAATTACAATGAATTAATTATTAGAAGATTATTTAGATTAAAGTAGACTGTTAATTATTAAAAGATTTAAATATTAGTGAAGTTAATAAAGAATGACTAGTAACGCCATCTGTCGGCTTACTGCCGCTAACATATGACAGACGTCGAGATTGATGAAAAACGTCTTTAACAATCTATGGCTGTCTGTTTGACAGTTATCAGTTATTAGTAAACAACAAATATACGATCTGAGGTATTATAGTGAATTTAAGTGAAAATGAAGTGATATTAAGGCTATTTTGTCAATAAAATGCACACAGGTAAGGAACGTAACAACTGCATTGTTACAGCCTATTGCCATCCAATGCTGAGTGTAGGCCTCTTCCATTGCACTCCATTCTCTACGATATTTTCGCATACAATTGCCGACGAATATGACTTTTCAATTTTGTCAACCAATCTAAAAGCTCTTAACCAATTTCTATCCAGATTTAAAAAAAAGAATTTTACATAATTACACTCTTGTATTTAAACTACCTTGCAAATCACCAATGTAAAAGGAAATTATGATAGCCATGTTTAAAATCCTTATCAAGAATATGCGTGTTAAAAAAATATGCTTCTGCTAATGAAACCTGCTTCGTATAGCTGCCATTATTCAACTCTTGCCAAGAGTTGACTTAAATACGGTTGAAAAGGTTAGCTACAACAGGATGTGTGAATAACTTTTTCCTCATTGATGACGAATTCTGCGGCCTGTTAGTGACTTATACAGGATTGTACAGTCGAGCTGATAAATATGTATACACTTTAGTATCTACCTGGTCTCTTTAATCGATGTTACAATTCATGTATGGCAGTTAAACATGACATTAAATAGACAAGGTACTAAAGTGTACACATTTTATGAACTCGACTGTAATTAAAAAATGTATGTAAGTGCAGTGCTGTGTTATCAGTTGAATGTTTAAATGACTGGCGTTTACTTATGTTACGTGGGGTTTTTAATTGGCGTGGAGATATCAAGGCTTTTCCATATAAAAGTAAAAAGTTGACTGTCGTCTTATTTTTAGGGTTTCGTACTTAAAGGGTTACAACGGGACCCAATGGCGGCCTGCACACGTAAAGTTCGGACCGCAGGTAACGCCACGCGTCGTTCCAATCTTCGTTCCGAACCGTACGTGTAAATGCAACTGTAATAGTAAAATAGTAAAAAATGTACGTTTCGGAACGAAGATTGGAACGGCACGTGGCGTTTCCCGCGGTCCGAACTTTACGTTTAAAGGCCGCTAATTACTATAAAAAAGGCGACCCCCAAAAGAATGGTACCTACCCTTTGTGTGCGAGTCTGATTCGCACTGGGCCGGTCTTTATTTATGGCGGTTCCGTAGTGATTTCTCCAATGTCCGTATATGAGAGTGTAATCGTACCTACTAATGTTATATATAAATGCGAGTTTGTGTGTGTGAGTGTGTTAGTTTTTTACTCCTACACAGTGCAACGACTGGACAGATTTGGATGAAATTTGGGATGGAGATAGGTTATAGGTACACTGGATTAACACATAGGCAACTTTTTGTCTAGGAACATTTAAAAGTTCCTGAAGGAATAACGCACCCTAAGACTTAATTTAATTAAGTCTTAGGGTGCGTTATTCCTTCAGGAACTTACTAATTAAATTAGTATTTAGGACTAAATTGTAGATCATGGTCGCATCATATTAACATATAAACAATTACTGCTGTAATCGATTAAATTAAAACATTACGTTAATATAGCCAATCATGAATAAATCTGCATGACGAACGCAATCTATTACGTGATTGTTTTTTCCTGTATCGAGGAATTTCAGTATACATGTTTATTTTATATTCGTAATGTCAACAAATCACGTCATGAAAATAAGGATTTAATAATAAGTACAGTCGCAGAGAAAAGTAACCCTGCTAGTCAATTAAATCAAGACCTATTAAATAGATACGAGTAAAAACCTCGAATAATGGCGACCCGATCTTTCAGAGCTGATATCTCTTAAACGGCCCAACCGATTTGCGTGAAACTTAGCTAATAACCATCCCGATTTAACAAGCTTTCGTTTAAAAAAAGCAGCGTCGAAATCGGTCTATCCGTTTGGGAACAATTCCACAGATAGAAACACAAATATACCTATGCGTTAAACGCATAACCCTCCTGGGGCTCTACTTTGAAATCAGTAATTCGAACTTCGGATCGCCCCGTCACTTACTTGCGAATTAGTGACGCGTCGAGAGCCACAGGGATAGCAATAGACGAAGTTCGAATTACGGATTTCAAAGTACTTAGTCGGTTACTAAGTTCTGTTACTGAGATTTATTACGATTAAAAACATATTTTAAAGCGGTTTTGCATAAACCTGTATATTAATCAAAACTTTGATTTATATAGAATAAAAATAAAAATAATGTATTCTAAACTATTGTAATTATTTGATGTACGAGCTTGAAATATTACGAGAAAATCATAGTTCAAATCACGCACGACGATGATACTGATAACGGCCACAACTTTTGTAAGAGTTCTTGTAGAGAGTTCAAATTTGTGTGACATATTGAACAGACTTCTAGCTTTGAATTTCGATACAAATGTATTCCAAGCAACTAAAGATCCGCTTGTACACCGGTCAATCTTGATGTCTCATTAAATCGACTTTACGATTTCACATGATTTGCAGAAATACGAAAACACACCAAATCTCTTGCTTCATAAGTTGACATTAAGTCATGTTGAGAAATATAATTTTGGTCGCTAAACATACACAGAGATAGGAAGTTTTATAATATTATAAAAAATAAGTTCTTTGGTAAGCAAAGACTAACTTTTAACAGTTTTCAAAAAGTGAAATTTACAGAAAAGTCATGCGTAGGTATTTTCATCGATGCCGGCTGTGAATGTTAAAAGATTGAGTCAAAAATTGCGGCAACTAACAAGAATGATTATATGTTTGTCAAAATGTACATTAATTAAGCTATTTATTTTTATAGATATTGAAATTAAAAAATAAACATAAGTTAGTATTATTTGCCTCAATCTTAGTAACAGAACTTAGTAACCGATTAGGTAGAGCCTCTGTATCCATATACCTCCTGCCAACCAGACGTAAAAGAAATTTAGTTACAATTTCAACACTATTCAAATGTAATTAAGGTGCCATATTGATTGATTTTTATGTACTTTGTAACGTACACGAGTCGTAACGAGGTAAAAATAAAAATAGGGAATATGCATGAATTTTTTACATCGCATTTGTCAACAAAACACAAAAATACCGTAAAAGACATTACCAAAAACGGTCAAGAAATACGGATGATTTACTGTCATTAGGTACAAATGGAAAATCGTCCACGTGAAATAACCATTCTGAAAATGGGTCAAAAGTAATAGTGTCCAAAGTGAACTTAGTCAAAATGTAATATTAATGTCATATTGGTCAATTTTACCATGGGACATGATTCCATTTTAGACGTTTTTCAAGATGGACAATTTTCCTTTTTGTTGTATTTCAAATGGTCATTTTTCTGAACTGACGTATAATTTCAAGTGGACGATTTTCCATTTGAACCTAATGACAGTAAATCATACGGATGATACAAGCATTTTAAACTGCTAATTAACAGAGAGATCCGAAGTGCACCAGTGACGTCATTGTGCAGTTCAGCCATATAAACTCCACGTAAAATTCTGTTTTGCTAGAAAGAGATAGGAACAAATGTTTGTTGGTTTATATCTTGGTTATTTTTATAGCTATTCAAAAAATTATTTTTCTCACCTGTTTGTTACATGAATCAGCGTTTATTGAAGCTGTAAAAAAAAACATGCATATTCCCTATTTTAATGATCTTTTTTAAACCTTTTTTAGGACCACGACGGCGCTCCGCCGACGCCGCCCAGAATGTAATCAAATCCCGCAGTCGCCGAGCCTCCGTCGCCGCGCACCAAGAAACCCCTGTGTATATGTAACTAGGATCTGTATGTAACTAAATTTATATACAACCACAAACTGGGCGCTACTTTCAAATCCAAAGCCACGTTTGAATGATTCGATACAAAATTATATAGTTGTGCACAAAATATAATGTCGATCGTGGCATAGACAGCAGCTGAACGTGAATTCGATTCATTTTTAACTTTCGTTCCATGTTTTATTGTTAGTATGTCGCTGGTTATGCTCTCATAGTTCTGTTTTTCTCAAATGATTCGTTTCCGGTCAGACAATATGCCGCACTGACCATGATTTTCGCGCGAAAAGCACTCCTTTTTTTGGTAGTAGCTTCTAATTGGTCTACTGCGCAGATATATCGAGACTTATATTTTGTGTAGAGCTGTTTTAATTCGAAGCCTATAATCTACACTGAGTTTTATAGAAAACATTCAACTGTTTCATTCCATAGTAGAGTATTTATTTATGTTAAGCGTTCACGCTTTTACTGAAACATATTTAGTTAGTTGCAACTTTATCTCAAATATTGTGATCACCCATTTGTTTTTAAGAGTTTCTGCGCAGTAGGTAGCGAAAGGCTGCTTAGTGCGCAGGGGGTTTAACTTTTTCAACGCCAATTAAGATATCTGCTAGTTGCTACAGATAATAATCATATGACATCGGTTTTGTTCGGAAAAGTTCGTATCAATTAGTCTTTCTTAATTAGCTTATCGATGGGTATTAAAGCTGAATGAGAAAGCAAGATAAATACAAAACAAAAACTACTTAGTAACTGCAAGATGTGCGATACTTTTCTACTGAACTTAGCTTGCGAGGGACAACTTGTATTTTGAATGGCGTTGAAAAGATTAAAGGAGCAGGTGCTGTTTACTTTGAACTATTAACTGTGATTCGTAACCTCCGCACAGTTTCCTATTGCGGACTACAATATACGTCATGCTGGCGCCAGATATAGTTAAAGATTTGAAGAACTTCGATTAAACATTTAATTTTGAAAATATGACCGTTACCTGCCAGACATATTTGCAAACGTGTTCATATTTAACTGAACTTTGCGCAAACGTGGCAAACACGCACACATTTGAACTTTGAGGTGCGTTGAAGCCGACACCGGACGGCAAAGTGCAAGTGTTTGCCCAAAGTTTGAACAAATGTTTGAATTATATCTGGCGCCGGCACTATATCAGATGTGATCGTGTGTGATGTACTATAAAAAAACTTGCAACAAACGGTTCCATTGAACGTCCGCCATCTTGTTTGCAAGCGTTTGCATGCGCTGGCGTCGATCGAATACACCAAAAATGTAAGCGGTCTGCTTTCTCATTACGAAAACGGAACGCCGGCAAAAACGCTAGCGTATAGGTAATTTTGCAACCTTCTTAATTATACTGATAAGTAAAAGAAATGCTGACACTTACCGGTTAAAATTGCGTGGTTATTTGATATTATTGACATCACAATAATGGCAGACATTCTTGGAAGGCAAAATTCGATTTATTGCAATGATAAGTGCAATTGCGTCTACAAATTGAACGGACGTTGTAAATTTTATTATTCAGGTCTGACTTGTAAGTAGGTGTATAAGACAAAAAATGTTCTATATATGTTTTTAAAACTTTAAGTGATCGTATCTGTATTCAGATAAAATAATGAATATTAATTTAATATAAAACACATTTATTTTATTCACGCATTATTACTTTTTAGTTTTAGTGTATAATTTTTCGCTGGGTCGGTTCTTCTTATTCACTACTGCTAATAATGTCGAGACACCAATGGAGATTTTTATTAATATTATGGAAAAATCAATAAAAAACTGTGACAAATCATCTGTTTCATTTATATTACAAAAACTATTTACAATATAAGGGAATTATGCTAAAAACAATAAAATATTTATCAGTTGAAGTACAACAACAAACGAGACATGATAACTTCGAAGTACAGTCAGCATAAATAAGTGATCATTTATGTACCTTGTAGCTTTCAATTGTTTCATAATTTTGTATAACATTTCAAGACACGACGTTAAGTGACAAGGTACATAAATGATCACTTATTTATGCTGTTGACTGTACACAACATTTTAATGGGTATATTGACGATGGTATTGTAAATGCATGTATATGTTTAAGCCTTGGTCGCCCATAGAACGCTATTCGTGACGTTCAGCGTCATCGTCAGCTTTCTGTCATTTAAGTATCGTGTGAAGGAGACCATCATAGTAAATTTCTAAAGTACCTATCCTAAAGGGCTCCCCATGTCTATCGAAGCCGAACAACGTGTTTTTCGTTATTTTTGCATGGACTTAAGAGTTATTCTGACCTTAAGCCGATTCCGCGTAGATGTGGAGAGTAGCCGGCTGAGAGAGAATGGAAAACCAAGGCCCCCACACGAACATTTGTAAAAACATAACAAGTTGAATGCCATAGACCTAGCATTGCCTTTGACACCTTAGCGATAAGGTCAAAGCACACCAGGCACACCAGCGTACATTAATAGATTAGCATTTGCCGTCCCTTTGCCCAGTTCTTTCCCCAGCTGTCAATAATTTTATACCAAGCTCGCATACTGTAGAAACGCACATACGTGTACAAGGCACTGTGTGAAAATAAGGAAATTCGCTTACCTGTATGAGTTGCTGGCAGTGAATGCGTTAGTACATGAGGCGGATCTAATCGTATGTTCGTCCTTACAGTTTGCGAACACTCATTATTTTGTTCAATTTCAATTGGAAATCCGTCGTTTCCGGAATCTGTGGTAGTTTTCGGTAGACTCTGTGGACTTTGTGGGAAAGCAGAAGGGGAATGCTAAATCAGCGGTATTTAAAACTCAAAGAATAAATGCGCAACGAAAAAAATGAAAAATTCTGATCACGACCTTCGACCAGAATTCTTAGAGATTAAAAAACATAACAATACATATTTCTATCATGGAAGTAGGAAGCATTTCAGGTGAGTATTCTAGTTTTTCAGGATACACGTTAATTAATGATGTACAGATGTATACATAACACGTTTTAGTCGGAAAAGTTCGTATTTATCTTGCTTTCTCAGTCGGCTAAGTACACATCGGTAAACTAATTGAGAAAGTAAGACGAATACAAATATATCTGATAAAATACCATATCCTTTGACATGTTATCGTTATTTCAAAATCTGCCGCGATTACTGTCAAGTAAATAACAGCTATCACAAAGATCACATACTAGCTGAAACAGGGGTGAACCATTAATTTAACATGACGCATTTACGCACTACTGAGGCGAAGGATCTCGTAGAGTATGTACGAGTTAAAACCGGAGTTATCCTTAGGGTTGAGTGGTTGGAGCCCCGCCACAAGGTTAATTTTAAGTCATTTGTGGTCAGAGTACCGACCAAACATGTGTCGACCTTTTTAACCCTTCGGAACCCGCTGACATCTTATGATGTCAGGGATTCGGGATAGGAAGTCGGGTGCCGAAATTTGTTTGCGCTCAACAGACGGGTTCCTCTACTTTTTTGCGTTCAACAGACCGGGTTCCGAAGGGTTAAAGGAGGCATTCTGGCCGAGGTGTGTCATATTTCGGCGTTTACGTGGCCGCCGGCTAGCGGACACCGCGAAAGTGTATTAGTAGTTGTGATAATTTTGTTATTTATTGTTATCTACATTAGTCTGTAAGGTATTTGTAAATATGGGCCTTGTAGCCTGAAATAAAGTTATTCTATTCTATTCTATTAGGTCCCTGCGCTAGTATGTGATGCTGCAGCTTTTCCTAGATTTTTTTCCGGAGATGTTGCCAATATTACAACTTAATGCAGATACAACTGGTTCTAAATTTAACCAAGAAGTTAATACCTAGTCTCATCATCGTATTGTCAAGGTTACGATAGCTCTTAATTACTTAAGAGTGGCGGCTGAGATAGAAACAATACGATAACAAGTAAAAGGCAATATGGTTTTACCTAGTATAATAGAAGCCCTGGTAGAACTGTAGGTTCCTTTAGGTTCCTACGAAAAGGAACCTACAATCTAAAAAGGAACCTGGGACCCAATTCTCGTGACTTCGAGATGATTTTTCATGCGAGATACATATGTCAAAAAAATGTATGCAGTTGACAGTTGATCTCGCATGAAAAATCATCTCGAAGTCACGAGAATTGGGTCCCTGCAGTCTACCTTTGTCTATAAACTATTAGTAAAAAATCCTTAGCCGAAACTTTTTTTTAGTAAACCTACCGAATTTGTACTTTTACATCATTAACCCTACTTCAAACAAACCTATATAGATAATAATGTTACGGAGTGAAGTCATCAAAAATTCGTATCAAAAATCTACTAAAGAAATGTAGATAAACACTAATTAAATGGGACACCCCTTAATTAAGATAAACTTATATCTCCACGATCTCGGTATATATTTTTTTCCACTTGAAACCTTGAAATATATCGGAACATACGCTCAAAATATCCTCGGCAAGGGTGTTGTAAGAATCTTGTATGTTTTAATATATTTGTTGGCGACTACGTCTTGTCGCTTCAGCTCCTTTAACAAATTCGTGTCAGTAAAAACGTGATGATACAGGGCGTGTCTTTTGCACATAATTACCGTAATATTTTTAAACGCCCGACATATTTCCGACACAGAGTAGAACAGGCTTTTACCGGATGCGGTTATCCGTTCCATTAGCATAACTGTACTCGTTGAAAAGTGACAAATGCTCTCTGAACGTGAAATTTAAGTGACTATCATAATATTGCTTTTAAAATGTTTCAACAGCCATGTCTTACGTTTATTTGGTGTATAAAAATACTTTAAAATCTTATCAATAACTGTCATATTGAACTATATTCCTTTTGGGATTTTTTATAGTAAATAATGAATCCGGTTAAACCTAATGCGGCAGATGCATTCGATCACCGACCTAAACTCGCCGTAACACTACACGTTTCATGAAGGTAATTTAACTTCATAAATGCGCAGTGCAATGGAGCGTAGCATACTGGGTATCCGAAGATCCGATAGGGTGAGGAACACAGAGCTCCAAAACTGATATTGCTGTTATTGGGGTGAAGGCCGCAAAGTTAAAGTGGGACTGGGCTGGCCATATCTGCCGCATGCACGGTGGGGGATGGGCCAAAAATACTACCCATTGGCTTCCACGCGACGGATATCGTAGCAGAGGCAGACCCAGAAAAGATGGCGAGATGACATATAGTGCATTCGCGTTAAGAAAATAGTGACTCATCGTTGACCGCCGACCTGGCCACGTCCCCTAGCCAATTAGAATGCTTGAAATTATAAAGTCGAGTTCACAGTGACCAGTTGAAGTCAGACCTTCGAACAAAACCGTTGTGTATCTAGCGAATACACCCTTACCCGGCAGTTGCACTGATGAGTCACTATTTTCTTAACGCGAATGCACTATAGAGTCGTTTGCGAGGGATAGGTAAGAGTGCGCTCTGGATAGGGACGAGTGGCGAAAACGAGGGAGGCCTTTGCCCAGCAGTGGGACAAAAAAAGAGGCCGGCAAATAAAATGCGCAGTGCAATTTTAGTTTTAAACTACTTAGAGGTACGATTTGAAATCTCATTGGGTTATAATGACGCACTCTTGAATTGCGAATAATCATTCACAGCTTGTTCCAATTTCCAATCCATTTTCATGCAAATTTAATCAACTAATAGACGTGACGTATGCAGTCATATGACTTCACATTCGTAAATGATAGTGGTTAAAGAGTTATTAACTATTTAATAACCTCGCCAAGCTGCCGCTCTCAAACAAATTTATTAATTGGTTATGGTCGTTACAAACGAAATCGTAATGGTTGCTACTAATGTTCTGCATTATTGTTGTATTGTTATGTTTAAATATGGAATTGAAATAGAGCAGTGGTAGGTAAGTCGGTTAGATTCGTTAGTTCTTACGCTGGAAAGGTAAACCTCCCAGAAATGGGTAAATATTAAAAAATAATGTACCTACGTACTACGTACTCATTTAAAAAAAACTTAAAAAAAAGGGAAAATGAGAGTTCCTCACGTGTATCAAACTACTTTTTTAATACATTTACGAAATAATGACACTGAAACAAAAATAAAATTGAGAGTTTTTACTTAATACTTAGGGCCTGTTTCACAATCGACAAGTAAATTTATGTGCCTGTTAAAGTTAGCTCTCTCCTTGTCTATGTTCAAGTGTAAGAAAAGGAAAGGGCTAAATTTATGTGTCAGATATGCTTTACTTGACGATTGTGAAACAGGCCATTAGTCTGATAAAAAAAACATAGTGCAATTTGAACAATTAAGGGTATAAATAAGATAAAACAGTAGTGCGAAAAATCCGAATCAAATATGGTGTATGTTTGGCATGTTTTGCCTAACATCTAGTTAAAGTATATTCGACCTAACAGGCACTAAGTGGAAGAAATAGGTAGCAGATGTGCTCTCTTCTACTAGGGTACCATAACTGTCGAACACGATCGAAAACGAAAACGATCTATGGTTCTGTAGTCATAATACATACTATTACTATGTATATCAGGCAGTTACGAAATGCTTTATCTTTTTTCAATGTTGGTGCATTGCAGCAACGATTGCATTGATGGCATATTTCATGTCTGCTCGAATATAGCACTGAGCCAAAAGTAATTGCTTGGTAAAACAAAATACAGGGAGAAATTAGTGATGGGACTGATGAGAATAGAACGCTCTTTTCTCATTAGTTTTACGACAATTGTTACCCGAAATAGATAGTTTAAAATACGCAAAAGCTGCGTAAATTGAGCTGCGTGAAAATCGCAAAAAGTTATTACATGGCGTTCTTTAGGCCGTGACACACCGGTCGGCGTGAGACGCGATAAAACGAGCAAACGAGTCAGTGTGATCGATCCTTAAGACATGGCTATCTTACGTCAGAAACTTACACTTTCAAGGTGACCATGCTTTTAATTAATTGAAACCGAAAAGAGTGGGAAAAATAGTTTTGCGTCGCCCATTTCACTCTGATAATGGGATCGTCATATTTTCTAATCTAACCTATTTTTTATAAGGGCTACCATAATGGGATTTGTCACTAGGGCGGTTTCATAGAGTTCCTAACAAACAGTACTTACTACATTATTATATATCAGTGGCAACTCCGTTCCCAGAACTTAGTTTCACTATAGGAGCTGTATCTAATGTATATTTGACTTTTGCTAGTTAGGGTAGTACTTATGAAAGTAGTTAGCACCATTAATATTGCTAACCCGTCATGCGTCTTATGGACGGACGTTTGTCCACTAAACAACCAGGGGCACGTTTTATAAAGCTACAAGTAACAATTTTATAGGACTAAACTGGCAACACTGCTCAAATGGCTGGTCGTCATTGGTCGAGGTCGTGTCAAATGGAGACTTGTAACCTGTAAATTTTAATTTGTAGCTTTATAAAACAGGCCACAGATTTTTGGTCCTACATATCATAAATGTGTTTTTCCCTTATGTAATGTTATAGGTTGATTCACAAGAGCTGGCACGAATGGATTGAATGAGTGAACGAAAGTAAACAAGTGTGTAAAATAAAAACAGGTTTTCGGTTTGAAATTCGAACATCGGTTCAAAGGACGGCACTCACACAGTGATAGGTGACATTACTTTTGTTCATTCCATTCGTGCCAGCTTTAGGGTATCTACCTATACGCATGTTTATTTTTTTGCTGTAACTATGGCATTTTAAAATTATTTAATGCCCATTTTGTTACGTTGCTACTATAAAATATAAAAAAAACGTTTGAAAAACATAATACTACTTGTACCTTTTGTAAACCATGTACAGTCATAACGACGAGCAATAATATATTATCCAATATTACGCTTAAAAATATCTGACACGTTTCAACAAACAAACAAGTAGGAAACATGTCTGATATTTCTGATTCCAAAGTTGGATAATATACTATTGCTGCGAACTGTATTGTGTCAACCACTGTTGTAATACTACGTTTTAATCTTGTTTAACGCGAAATCGTAAGAGAAGACCGGTTTTCATTATTTAACTATAGGTTCGTTCGTGTATCTATTCCTAATTCCCAATATGGCAGGCCCTCGCTAGAAATCTAATCAGCTAAGGCCGCATTTCACCAAACTGGAATAAGACTTACTCCGAGATTAGTCCTTTTCCGTATACATTAGGGTGTTACCAGACCAATCGATTGATCGCCGATCGACGGCATCGATTGACGTCGATCGAAGTCGATCGATTGGTCTGGTAGGAACTATCGATCGACGGATATCGTTCGACTAACCAATCGATCGATTGCCGGTTGACGTTGATCGACTGGTCTGATAGTTTTAATTGATGAAGGAACTATCGATCGATCGACGTTGACTAATCCATTCTGCCATCGATCGACGATCGATCGATTGGTCTGGTAGGAACTATCGATCGACGTCGACTAATCAATTCTACCATCGATCGACGATCGATCGATTGGTCTGGTAACACCCTTATTCCAGTTTGGTGAAATGCGGCCTAAGTATGATTTAAAGTAATCTACGCCGCGCTGTAAGGCCCAAGCCGAGATTGTACGTATTTCTCGGTCGCGATCGACATGAATTCCTATTCGAGTTTCCATAGAAATGACGCTGTCATTCCATACATTGCCGATAGAAATTCATCTCAAACGACCCTAACTGACATCCAGCACACGGACGAAACTCGTGGAGCAACATTCATACAAGCAAATCTTGCCGGACTTGTTTGTCGTTCGGAAATCCCTCTCGCCCTAGTCTGTGTCGAAAGAGACGCAAGCAAGCAATAAATTACTAGTTGTAATAATCAACCGTAGAAATCTTTGTTTCTCTTTTGTGGATCATAAAATACACTTTTAAAAATCGTTAAACTAGAATCAGTTAGACAGTCTAACTGCCCCACTCAGAGACGTCAATTCAATTTAATGCTTGATTAAAGTTGCTGCTGTCACTTTCTTTGCTACAGCAATAGAATAGGAAAACGCGTCACTAAACAAGCATTAAATTAAATGGACGTCTCTGAGTGCGGCAGTAAGCATTATAATTTGAGGATCAAAGGTTCAAATATATCCTAAGATACTACTTGGATAAAGATCAATCTCACGACATCTCGCTGACAAGAAATAGACATGACCACATACACACATACATACATACATACATACATACACGCGGAAAACATTACCCTGTTTTTGTAAACTGTGGTAAAAAGGGCGTGGCTCGAACCCAGCGCGGTGTAATTAATCATAATCATTCCATAAACTAACCTAACTTAACCTAAATGTACTTATTAAATTCACGGACTACCTGCTTGTCGACATCACGAATCCTGTATCCTATCCACCTCGCTCTTTACCTTCTTTAACAAATGGCATATCTTTTTATACTTCCCTGTGGAATTGGGTAGATTCTCGAAGTTGATGACGTCACAAATATCCTTGGCAAACTTTTCATCGTTGGGCAGCTTCAGGTAGTGGGAAGCGACGTTTATGACTGGGGTCCCGTATGCGGTTCTTTTGACTACACCCTTGGTTTCCGACGTGGGTGTACCTACAGAGTTGGAGTTTCTTCTATTTGGACTGTCTACGTTTCTTATTGGCGACTCCGGGACACTGTCATTAATTTTTCCCGCAACTGGTGCTGGGATTTCTTTTGAAACGTCATTTACTTCGTTTTTCTCATCCTTTTCAACTTCTTTAACCTCTGAATCTTTTGCTTTCGAATTTAATGTAGCAGCCGGTTCATTTTCTCCGTTTACTTTGTCATTTTTGGTACTATCCTCACTTAGAATAGCGTCTTGCTCACTGCTAGGCTCTAAGATTGATACATTAGGGCTGTTGACCACCGTCACGTCAGTTTCTAAAGCACTCAGAAGACGTTTCTTTTTCTCTTCCAAATCATCTAATGATGGACTTTCCCGACCACTACTTTCATCAATTTCCTGCAAGTTAAAAAAAAATACAATGATAGAAAGCCTATGCTCGGAAATAGTATGAATATAGGATGTCCCAAAAGTAAACTAAGGATGGATGTACTGAATATGTAGTTAACATGGTTTCAATAATTTTAGACTGCACCAAGCGTCCAGCGGCGCCTTTATTACTATTATTGTTTTCTAATAAACCTAAGTATTGTCTTAAAATAGGAGGATGGTTTTTGAAGTACAGTATGAATACACAACGTATAGCATATGTGACAAAGTTAAGTAACCTTTAACCTTTGTGAACTTAACTACTGACTCATAGTTCAATTGTTATTAAGTTATGTCATGTATAGTCACCATCAATAATAATATATTATACTACATTAGGCGCAAGATATCTGACACGCTCTTTATAATAAAGATGTGTCAGATATTTCTCCGCCCAATGTTGGATAATACAGGGTGAAATCTAAATGGTAATCACCATCGTCACCTCTGAGTTCTACCCACGAATATGAACAACATTCACTATGGGACCAAATCAGAAATCACGAAAAAAAAAAATCATCAGCTTCATACATTTTGGTCGAGTGCCTATTGAACTTTTCTATGAAACAGCTGAATTTTTTTTCGTGATTTCTGTGTTGGTCCCATAGTGAACGTTGTTCATATTCGTGGGTAGAACACAGAGGTGATGATGGTGATTACCATTTAGATTTCACCCTGCATATTATTGCTGGTGACTGTACTCGTACCCTATAAATTGTGTATTCATTTGTACAACAAAAAAACATCCTTCGATTTCAAGTCTTAAATGAAATTTCAAGTAGGGGTTGCTCAACCTTTATGATCGCGGAGTAACACACGTCAGTATAATTTAATACAGTATCCTAAAATCGATAGCCATTTACCGCAAAAAAATGATTTTATATTGTTTCTTCGGAAACATAAGTAATTTTACCAACCCTGTCTATCTCTCAGCCTGTAAAAGAACAACCTACCTAATGTTAAAGTTCAGTATACTTACAGCCTCACTATCGTCTATAGTGATATGTGAGATGTCCGCCGGCATCGGAATATCATTGACCTCGGTAACTTCCACTATTTCGACCTCGTCCTCACTAGTTTCAGCCGCGACATCAGTTTTGGTGATGGCTTCTGTGCTGTCGCCGGGCCGCTCAGGATCTGCGGGGGGGTGGGGGGGTGATGGAGCGGGAGCGGGAGGGGGAGGGGGCGGGGGGCAGGCGGGCGGCGGGGGCGGCGGCGGCGGCGCGTCGTCGGGCAGCGGCGGGACCGACGGGAACTCTGCTACTTCTATCAACGAAATACCACATTACTGTAGACGCCAGGAAACAACCGGCCCGTGTATGCCTCCCCGATGACACTTCTTGGCGGGACTATTTCAGGGACCTAGGCATCCTGACACTGCCCAGCGAAATTATGTACCAGGTAGCCGAGTTCGCACACGCTAATATGGGCCGATACAAACGCCAATGTTATAACGCGAACTATTCCCTCCGTAGCAACAAGCACAAACACCAGCTTGTCACACCTAAGAACAAATTATCAAAATCCGAGAGGTCCGTGTATATAATGGGTCCATCGGTGCTAGGCTGACAGAAAAGATTAGAAATGAAGCTTTCATCCCCATTTTTAATAGAAGCCTTCCAAAATGATTACTTGGACAAACGTTCTACAGTATAGACGAAATTCTCAAGCTGCTTACATAGACAAATGTGTACGAGTAAGTATGAATCATGTTTTAACATGTAACTATGGAGTTATCAATAAATCATTGAGAATGTATTAATGACCAGTCTATTCTCTCCTAATAATAGTGATTATGTCGAGAAATTAAAAATACATCAGTCATATCTTCAGTTTTATACTAATTAGAGAGATAAATTACTGAACACCCATCATAGAGGTATTCTAACTTAGGCCTCAGGCTCGGCAACGCATTTGCAGTCTTAGGATTGCAGTCTTGTAATTGCTTGTTGCGAACGCAAATATCTATGATAAAAAATAACTCACCATCGCCACTATCCAACTCCATCTCGGCGTGTCCATCTAGATCAGCCACCTTACCGGCCGAGGGGAAGAAAGTCAGCTTTTTACGCTTGTACGCCTTCATTGCATTAGGCGCTAGCATCTGAAGCATGGCTATCTTGCTGTCCTGCTCCGACATTGGTGGTAAGCCGAGTAAATGGGCTTCCTGAAAAGATCATTTTGATTAAGGTTAGCCCATAAAGTGTCTGTGTTCCACGTATTATTAATTACTTACTAGGTAATATGATTTTATTTTTCTGTTTTGGTTATAATCAGAAATATGCTAAAATCGCTCAGTAAATTACTTACATACATACATAAACTCACGCCTTGATTCCCAGAGTGGGGTAGGCAGAGCCACAGACTCACCAACTCCAAAAACTTGTTGATAATTCTGTGACCACATTTTGCACAACCAGGCTAAGATGTTATTCAGTGTATTAGTGACAGGTTGCAAACCCATCGCCTAACAGCCTTTAGTCCCTTAGTCGTCTCTTACGACATCCACGGGTAGACATGGAGGGGCAACATTCTAAACCCGGCACCACACGGTAACACCTATTATTTTCGTTTTTAATGTATCATACAATTCTAAAGGACGGACGGACCACTAAGGCTGAGTAATAGGGTCCCATACTGAACCGTTTGGGTAGGAAACCCCAAAAATCTACACTCAAAAAGAAACTATTTTTCATGTAAACTAAGTACATATTCTGTTTAAGGGGAAAATGTTAGTCCAAAACCTCTTTACTTCTTTACCTCTTTGTAGCGGCCGCTGGCGGGCACGTTGAACCCGGGGAAGTCGAGGATCTTCTTGATGTCGAACTTATCCTTGGATCCAGGTTCGTTCACCTCGCCCTCCTCTTCCTCCGGGTCCCGTATGGCGCTGCCCTGGGGATGGGAACAATACAGGATAAGGATTGGTTACTCTGGTCAAATTTGGTTTGTGATATCATTTAGTTCATGTTTGTATCATGTTTATTTTTGCTTTGCTCGGGTGGCTAAACATCTCGTGTCATTACGGTCAAGTTTAGTCCCTTGATAAAAAATATATTATTGCAACTTAAAGAGAATGCCGAAATTTAGTCCGCCATTTGTACCTACTTTGTGTATTGAGCAATTAAGTTTAAATAAATAAACAAGATTGTGATTATTGTAAATAACCGTCTATCTATTACGAGAAAATAGGTAAATCAAATGAATTTGCTGTTGATAGGTACTATTATTTTTCCTTGATATGATTATTATCAAAGCTACTTTTTTTTGTCAACTTAGAGGGAAATCTTTCTTAGCTGGCATTAATTTTTAGGGTTCCGTACCAACATAATAAAAAAGAACCCTTACGGTTAGACCTTATCTGTCTGTCTGTAGATAACTAATAGGCTATTTGACTAATTTTAGAAAACCTTTTTAAATGATTCTTTATTACATAAGAAGCACACTACATTGATATTTCCGTGACATTCTACTGTATTATCAATAAAAATCTATGTTAAAGTTTAAATTTTCAAAACCGCGCTTAAAACGCTGTTTCTATCATGGCGCTGGCCATATGACAAGTGTAACGTCACACGCAAGTAAACAATAAAAAATCATTTGAAGAGATATGCCCTTATGATCTGTGGTTACTTGCGTTTGACGTCACCAGCGAGTAACCACAGCTACAAAGCAATCACATAGCGTGTCTGCCAAAGATAAAATTTCAAAAAATATTACATTTTTTTTGTGTAATTTCCAAAAAAAAAAACATACATAATTTAGTTTAAAATAAAGTGAAATATGTTGTTTTACTTTATTATCTAATAGGATGACCACAATTTGTAGTGTATTTTCAATGTTGTCAAATAGCGTATTATTGTCAGCTACAGTTACTTACAGTGGAATCAAACATGGTGATCCCCGAGTGCGAGATGCGCGCCTCCTCGAGCCAGCCGGGCGGGTAGCCGAGCATCCGCATCCGGTACAGGTAGAGGGGAAGCTCGCTCCGCTTCGTGCCAAGCGCGTGCCGCAAATTGCCGGATATCCGCCCCGGGACCAGGTGCCCGTACTTCTGCTCGTCTTCCACGTGGTAGCGGCTAGAATCAATAAAATAAATAGTTATTTTTTTGTGACATGGGCAAGGCAATCGAGCACTCAGGCCACCTGCTGTTAAGAATCGGGACCCATAGAAATTTGCATTCTCAACACTTAATTCTTAAGACAGCAAATCTGTTGCCAACCTTGAGGACGAAGATGGAATGTCTCTATGCTGGTAATTTCACCGATTGTCTTATCCTAACACCGATACAGCAATCCGAACACTGATGCTTGGCGAATTTGGCGATAGGTCAAAGGATAAGATGGTGGCAGCAATTCAGACGGACCTTGCATAACGATCTACCACCACTAAGTCAGTAACTATTTTAGTATTTTTTAATATAAATGTGTGAATACATCTTTATACTTACCCCCTTATTTATGTTTATGAATAAGGGGGTAAGACCAAAACGACCACGGAATTTGCATCTTTTTTAAATTCGCAAATTTCAAGGACTTATCCGAGTTTGAAGTTAAGCGCCTCAATATTGACAATAAATTTTTCGAAAAGGTGTTCTGATAAAAGTGACTCAAACGCACATTAAGTACCTACTAATTTCACCAAACGATGTTAACCACTTAACAGACGATTAGGGCGTTAATAGCTGTCAAAATGTATGAACTAATAGTCGATTAACATTGAATAAATTTAACATCGTATGGTGAAATCGGTACTAAACCTTTTAGTTACCCATAATGGGTATGGGCTAGAAGTTCTGTATGGCACCTTGTGTCGTGGTTAGAATTTGAGCTTAATACCTACATTAGAATTCAAATTCAAATTGCGTGTACACCTGCAAAGGTAGGGTTAAATGAAACTTAGATGTAGGTAAGCATGAGTATCTGCAATTTGTAACTTTAATCCTCACGCAATAGTATCATTTCATTTGCATTTCAAAATCAACTAAAATAATCAAACAATTTAGCTTATAATAATGGGCTATTTTTAGCCCCTTTTCTGTCAAATCCAAATGTCAATCAATTAATTCGAAGAATTCCATTGGGTCGTCGCATAAGAGACAGGGGCTGCGACCCTCGTTCCGGGCCTTATTGGGCTCAGCGGGTGTACGTTGCCATTCAGCGGTGTAATGCTGATGGAATAGAGAATATGCATGGATTTTTAAAATCGCAATTCTCAACAAAATATGAAAATACCGTATTGAAAAGAGAGCACCATAACTGAAATTAAAATTGGCCAAGAAATACGGATGATACAAGCATTTTATACTAAAACAAACAGCGATTAAACAGAGAGATTCGATACGTACTCTGACGTCATATAAACTCCATGTTACATTCTGTTTTGCTATTAAAAGATAGGAACAAATCTTTGTTGTATGTAAGTATGTATTAACGGCCCGATGCGAACCACACCACTACTTACGTTCTTACCTTCGACTGATATACACTTACAAAGAAATAAAAGACACAAGTAACAAAGAAGTTTTAATTAAAAGTTTATTTTTGTTTATTTTAGCGCGCCATACATTTTGCGCGCCAAAAGAAGTTACAGTAGATGAAGACCCCCGATTCGCAGGGGCCAAGTTGGGTGCTAGTTAAAGCGGGAAAATAATTTATACCTCTCCCTCTACTTAAAGTTCGACGGTTGCCAGGCATATCGGGCCGTATGCTACTTGCTATAAAAGTGCTCGGCTAGTATTTTTTTCATGAAAGTTAAGTAGTGATTGACAACGTCATATAGACTTAAAAAAATATAACACGGGGTAATAATGGATTTTCATACAATATTATCTACTACATTAATAAATCAGGGCAGTTATGAAATTCCATTAAATATTACTTACATTGTTGAGGTATTATTTCCGGCTTTCTCGACTTTTGTTAAATTAATTAATTGTTATCACGTTGCTTCTTATGCTTTTTGTATACTTATGTTACAAAGTAAAGGTACATTTCTTATTAACAAGTCACATTTTCGAGATCAATTCCTTAAAAGTGCATTAAATCTTGCGATGCAGGTCTTTCTAAAGCTTTTGATTGGGTGTATCATACGACCCTTATTTTAAAATTAGAACATTATGTATTGTCCAATAAAGCTTTAAGCCTTTAAGTCTTATGTCTTCTTATCTAAGTGATAGAACTCAAACAGTTGTTGTAAACAAAACGCAATCTGTTGGAGCTACAGTGAAAATAGGTGTGCCTCAAGGCTCTATTTTAGGTCCTTATTTATTTTTGGTGTATATAAATGACTTACCACCAACAGTAAATAAACTTTGTGATATTGTACTTTTTGCTGATGATACTTCACTAATTTTCAAGGTAGATAGAAAATCCGTAGACTACAGTAGGATAAACGCCAAACTAGTTAAAGTACTTAATTGGTTTACTAGCAACAATTTGTCAATTAAACAAAAAATGACGAAGATAAAGTGCGTTGAAGTTTCGCGTGACGTCACGCCGTGGTACACTTTATACCACGTTGTGACGTCACGAGCTCCCGCTCCCGAACTTTGATGCGCTTAATATTCGTAAATTTTGATTGATTTGAAAAGTAAAAAATATGTGTTCAATAATTTTTGATTATTTTACTGACGGACTAATTAGTTTGTTTTTTTACCCAGTAGGTACGCATCCCTATTTTGTACCCATTGCAAAATGCTCAAAGTTTGAATTAGACGCCTGGATATTAATAGACTCCATTTGATGTATTTTCACCAAGAATTCCTGGGTACCCCGGATATCTTAGGTTGAGATAGACAACCTTCGGTAACCTAAATTAATTAACATATTGGAAAGTTAAGTCAGTATTCTAGAGGGGTATAAAGGGGGCTTTCATAAGCCGTTATATTTATGTCAAGTTCTATACTTAGTGTTTAGGTTCCGTACCCTAAGGGTACCAACGGGACCCTTTTACTAAGCCTCTGCTGTCCGTCCGTCTGTCTGTCCGCGGACTGTTTTTCATGAACCGTAATAGATAGATTTTTTTTAGAGTACGTCTGTTGCCGCTATAGCAACAAATAATATTTAAAAAAAAAGTGGGTCCCATACCTACAAGAATGGTATGGGGTGGATCAACTTTTTGTTGCTGTTATTCTGTCCCGTAAGCCAGGAGAAAACAGTGATAGAGTTTCTTAGAAAAATGGCTATATTATAGACTACTAATACGCTTGAAAGAAAACCCATAAAAGAATGGGCTTGTAATTGCCAAAAAATCTGATGTTGGCTGGATTTATATACTTTAAAATCGTGGTTTTAAAGAGTGACCCAGGAGACGTCACCATGGCAACGAGGTGCAAAGAAAAGTTGATTGACCCTATGGCATCCTTCGTATGCGACTAAGACTGTATTACTGGGAACCAATAGAGTGGCAGCAAAGCGGAGCGGTTTACGCTCCCCCCGTCGCGCCCACCAATTTGGTCCGTAATTTGCTCACTGCGCAGGTAGGCCGCTCAGGGCTGTTTTTACGTTGTATCAACTTGTACGTACTTACTTGTAATTTGTTTTTTTGTGCAATAAAGAGTTTATATACATACATTATTTTTATTCGTTACTAAATCTGCCGTAATAACACATATTCAGAAAAAAAATACACAACCCGCCCTCTATTACGGTTCAAAAGATACAAGCTCTTTATAATCAGGACAGACAGCTTGACGGACGACCAGCGTAGGCATATTAATAGGTTCCCGATACTCCTTTCGGGTACGGAGCCCTGAAGACGAAGTATAGGACACCCTCTATGTTAATCGAAAGACTATTGTTGGTAAGGGACCATAGTCTTACTCACGATTGACATGTTCAATTTTAAAATGTACTTTCTAAACTTAACTATTCACTATTTTGTCTCAATCTTGATTACATCTTTATGGAACTTCTTAACGTCTTCTGTCTTGACTTCTTCTTTAATCCTGGCTATGCCTTCTACAGTAGGTAACTTCTTCCCATAATATCTCCATCGTTTTGGTCTTCTGTTGAGCAAGTGATGCTGCTATATAGATGTTTACTACATCATATTACAACATTATAACATATAACTTTTTTTTTCATATGGTCATTTGACATAATTATTAATAGTCATAACTTTTATAACACTGGAACCGTACCTAAGCTTTTCAGATTTTCTTAAATATGTAATGTGTAGACAAGGCTAGGTTTGGTTTAATGTATAAAAATCCTAGAAGAGTAACAGTTTCTTAGAAAAATAAGTATTTAGGTCAGATTTGTATTTTTAATGATTTGCATAAGATGCATAAAAGAATGTGTATATTTATGGATATTGGAGTAACGTATTTTGTAGTCCTTACGTATATTTTTTAACTAAATTCCTAAATAAAAAAAAAGTTTTTAAAATTTTTGCAAGTAGCAATGTTCCCCGTCCAATGTTTCTGTCCCGCAACAAAATGATTTACAAAATGTTTCTGATGGATTATGACAACAGTAGCTGTATCGAGTAGAGTGCGCAAATCAACATCTGTACCTTGTAAGTGTATAACGGCATATGTTTCTGGCTATGTTTACAAATTGCAACCGAAATTCGCAGTGCGCATGCATAAGAACCCTGATAATACTTTTTAACTATACAAGCAAAATATATCGTGAATGAAATACGCTGTACATCTGAAAGCTACACTAATATTATAAAGAAGAAAGAAGTGTATTTTTGTATTTTTTTATGTTTGTAACAAATAAACTCAAAAACTGCTTGACCCATTTCAAAAATTCATTCACCATTAGAGTGCTACATTATCGCCGAGTAACATAGGCCATGTTATATTTTTCTGCGCAGACGGAGTCGCAGTCTACAGCTAGTGTTCGATAAAAAAATATTTTCATTACTTCTTACGTTCATTAGAAGAGTTCATGTGCAATATAGATTCGTGAATAGAGATTTTGTACCATTGGTACAATGCAAATGATTTTTAAATAAATAAGGATAATATGATAATTATTACTATAAAATAGAAAACTATGTGACTCTCAAAAAAGAAATGAAAAAGGGTTATGCCTTATGTCTAGTATAATCCATTTATGTATACATATTTACCCTTTTTTATTACGAGTTAAGTCCACATACACATTTTCACAAGGATCCCAGTATAAACATCAAGTTTCTTTGTATTTTTTTCTTTTTTTGCATTTTGGTTGACTACCATTTGTTGTTCTATGAGGGATAAACTATAGTTAAGCTTAATTTGGTACCTTAAAACGGTTTTGGAAATACAGCCTATTTTTTTTTCACTATCTCTACCCGTTATTGTTTCCTCTTTTTGTTTTTATTACATCTTTGCCATAATAATGAGGGATGAGTTGTCCGTGTACAAAGACTGCATATTATGGGGGAACAGAGTGGTTCTACCTGAGATTATGAGACTGAAAGTGATAGAAGAACTACATAAGAATCACGATGGCATTGTAATTACAAAGGCCATGGCAAGAAGCTATTTCTGGTGGCCTGCCATCGATAAACAGATTGAAGATGCAGTAAAAAAATGTAGTATTTGTGCAGAGAACCGGAACATGCCACCTAAAGTCTCTCATCAATGGATAAGACCTAGTAAAGCGTGGTCTAGATTGCATATAGATTATGCTGGACCTTTTCAAGGAAAAACTTTCCTTATATTAATTGATGCATTTTCAAAATGGCCTGAAGTGAAAATTGTACCAAATATGAGCAGTAGTACATTAATTAGTGTACTAAGAGAAATATTTGCAGAGCAAGGCCTTCCTGATACTATCGTAAGTGATAATGGTAGAAGTTTTGTGTCCGAGGAATTTCGGAGGTATTTAGAATCAATGGGCATCAGACAAGTGTTAGCAGCGCCGTACCATCCAGCAACAAATGGTCAAGCAGAAAGAACCGTACAGACTATTAAATCGAAGTTAAGGAAGCTTACAGGAGGATCATGGGAAGTACGATTAGCAACTATATTGTACGGACTACGCACTACACCGAACAGTGTCAATGAAAGAACACCAGCTGAGCTCCTTAACAATCGACGGTTCCGGACTAAATTTGATAATTTAAATCCACTTTCCTTCCAATATGAGGATCAAGACGAATCAATAGACAGAAATATTAAAAAGAAGATGAGAGAGTTTATTGTAGGGCAGGCAGTTTACGTAAGGAACTACTGCAAAGGACCTCGCTGGTTGAAAGGCATTGTTGAGAAAAGAATTGGGACCTGCAGATATCTGGTGAAATGGAACGATAGGCTACTTATGAGACATGTAAATCAAATGCTTAGCTGTGGGGAGGGGAAGGAGCCCAATGTGACCGAATCTATAGCGCAAACTAATCGAAATGAAGAAGACATAAGAGTCTCAATACCATCCCCGCGCCATTGGGCAGAGATAATCGGAGTGTCAGGACCACAGGATATTATTGTCCACCCAAACACACAAGACAGCCCGGTTAGCAATAATTACAAACGCCCTCGATCGAGTTCATCACCAGAGTCACCTGTTACGAAGAGGTTGGCCTTAGCAGACAGTAGCAGCGATATAGAATTATCTGAACTAATCGATACAGAGGCTGAAAGCGATTAGCCTGATGCTTGCCTAGTATGTTAAGTGAATGTTAGGTTATTAGTGAATGTTAGGTTTAGATTGTAAATAAGTGTAAGTGACTATCAGTGAAGTAAATGGAACTTAAATAGACTATCGAACACTCTTGAGGGGGAGGCATGTTATATATGTGCAATGTGGGTAGATTGAGTGATAGTGAATAAATGAAGGTAGCTGAAGAATCCAGTCTGTCATCGAGGTTCTACAGCATATGCATGTGCTCAACTCCAAATTAGTAAGTTATAATAAATTTTAATGCTTTTAACTTAGGTATGGATGTCCAAAAATGTAATTTTGTACTTATTTTTTAAGAAATATAGTTTATTATCTTACCCAACTCTAACCATAGCTTTCCTCTTCACTGCAATCTTTGCATTGTCCCGAGGCAAGGTGCAGTCTCTCAGAGCATGTGGTCCTTCACAATTAAAGCAGGTAGGGCCTCTCCGTGGAACTTTAGGGGGTTCCTCACTTACATTAGATATTAAGGTACAGTGCTGTAACACGTTTCATAAAAACAATATTAAATACAAAGGGTAAAATATTATTAAGTAGAGCATAATTTAAAAAATTAAGCATTATTTAAGTTTAGCCCATAGGTACCTAAATTTGTTGAAAAACAAAGTGAACCAGTCTACTTAAGAATCAAATGAAATCCTGATAATGCATGCTCTATTCAACAAACATCAGACATAAGCAGGCATTTGTCAAATTTATTAACACTTTCATTGCCAAGAACTCTGATATTCATACAAAATGGACTCGCCTAGCGGGTTGGTGGCAGTTTAAGTGTTAACGCATTAGCTTGACGTAAATATGTCAATTAATTCTCAACTCTAAATAATGAAAATTAGAGTTGTATATAACAATTGCATTATGGTGCACATAGGGCATTGTAGTCATAAAATTGCTATGTAGCTGGCAGTGAAGTTGATAAAGTTAGACTAATAGATCTAGAATGATTAGTTACCTGTCTGTATCTTGGTATATTGTCAGGCTCCTCAACTGATGGGTCTGTATCAATAAAAAATAAAGTATCCTCCTCATCCGGTTCTACTGGCACTTCTACCTTCAGAACCGGTTTACCTTCTTGCAAGTCTATTGGTGCTTCAGTTAGAGCTGACACTGTCTCAGCTTCTTGTAAGTCCTCCGGCCAAATATCTAATTCCAAGTCAGTCTCATTCTCCGAGCCTTCCAGGCCCTCTTCATCATGAAGTCTTATCAGTTTGAGCATAAACGCTTTTACTTTCTCTTTGTAAGCCCTGGCCACTTTACTGTTCCTAAAACGCACTGTAAACAAAGGAGACCTATTTTCACATCCAGCAACACCCAAATCACTGTTGGATGTGGGGGAATCTAGAGCTATATCTTCATTTGAAATTGTCGCTATTGAAATTTCGCTAGTTTGTTTTTCAATTTCGTTCTCATTAGCTTTAGGTTCCTTGTCGATATCCACAATAACAATGGGACTTTTCCCTCCATTATGGCCATTAGCTGGCGATCCTCCTAATATTAGGTTTGAATCTTCCGAACAATCAATACATATACATTCCAAGGCAGTGTGTTTATCGGTTACTATTTCACTGGTGTTTTCTGATAAGATTTTTGCCTCAAGACGATTAATTTTAGGTTGTTTACCTTCATCTTCGCTGCTAACTTCTATATCATCATTGTCCAATTCATAAATTATATCATTAACTCCAGCCTTCCTTTTGGCCATTGTAATGAAGAAGGGTCATTAAACCTTTTTCAATATATCGATGTAAGGTTAAGGATCAAATACAAAACAATGTCAAAATTCTAGTCTACAATAAAACTGAAGGAAACGCGTAAAGAGAGAATTTATGAAGAGAATTCAATTCGACAGATAAAACAGCATTACAGCCGTCAGCCACAGACTGTATTATAGCCGAAACCACAGATTGTAAGGGTATGTCTGCCAATGGCCAAAACATTATTATCGGTCAATCAAAAATAACGAATGATAGTCTGTGGCAAGGAGAGGATCTCAGAACATCACTACTAACCAATAATGTTGCCATATGTGATCATGGTATAACTATTGACCCTCGGAATCCAAAGCAGTAAAATCTGACTGAGAGCCATTATAAAAAAAAACCTTTATAGGAGATGATATAGGTTAGGTTCTTGTAAATATAGCATTCTCAGAAAATGTCCATATTATTTAAGAAATTTGCTCGAAACAGTGCAAAAAATACTATTTTACGGCATAATGATTCACAATTATTTATTATTTATTCAAGAAAATTGAGCTTGGTTCCATCGTTGTACGGTGAGCAGTTATCCAAAATGTTTGATATTTATAAAATACATTTTTGATTATTATAGGTATTTTTCATACTTTTAGATGGTGAAAAAGATCCTGCGCCTAAGTTCTTTTCGTCAGAAGTCCAAGGTTTGCTTAAGAGGTTGACAAGGCCTGATTTGGCCAAGGTTTTCCGCAAGAGAACGAATAGTGGATTGCCGATCCTGCGTACGCCTAAATACAAGTTCCTAACTTCTGAAGAGCTTGAAATCGAAATCAAGAAAGCCAATGAAAGGGCGGACATGCTCCTACAAATGCCTCCAGTTGTTAAGGTCAGTCATATCATACCCTTATTAGTCTATTATGAAAAATGTCCACCTATCCAATGCCCGTGCATTTTGGCATACAAAAGGTTAATTAAGGATTTCAATCACAATAATAATACTAGTTTTTGTTTATTTTAGATTCAACAGCCCCTCCATGAAGTCTTGTCCCAAGACCCAGCCCTGATTGGCTATGACACATCCAAGTACATTTTCACTGATATCAGTTTTGGAGTGGACAATGAACACAGAATTATTGTGGAAAGGTAAGCTACAACTAAAGCAGTTTTAAATTATGTGATATCTTTAACTTTTACTGTTTATAATCTCAAATTTGTGTTTGCCAGCCTTGATGCTGATGATGGAATATATCAAAGAACATAATTATGATTTCCTATATGTTTATGTGTGTATTTGCAACCTTATTGCTAAAAACTTTTGATCAGTATACAGTATTGAAGTTCCTACTGCAACTGAGCCCGAGCCACCTGAGGTAATATCAGTCATTCCTAATTCTTTTCGTAATATCAAATTTGACCTATGTAATATATTTTTCAGACAACCAGATGGCTCCCTTCAAAGTTGTGATCATGACATAAGGAAAAGGCTAAATCAGGTAAGCAGTAATAGGTATATAACTTTAAATAGTTTTAATCACAGATTTATTTTCGTGAATGTGTAGCCTAAAGTTGCTTTGACTTGGTAGATTATTTAAATCCATTAATGCAATTACTTATTTGCATTTTTTCCTATCTTTATTTTTACAACTTTCCCATTTTCCAATTTTGATTTTGCATAGCATATGCATAGCCTAAGAAATAATGATGTATATTTGTGATTGTGATGTATATTTTAAAAAAATTGTGTAACCACTTTGTTGGTTCCGGTAAATCTACCTAGTAAAATGCCATAGCTATGCCAAAACATGTTCCAAATAGCAGTGAAAATCCTACTATTTATTACATTTCAGATTTATTTCCCCATTAACGGCCGCAAGATAAACGAACCCCTGATGTTCACGGACGTGGAGAAGTTGAACAGCCTGCTGGACAGAGAGCAGTACGAGTTTGTTCTGGACCGTGCCTGCACCCAGTACGAGCCTGATGAGGCTTCCTACCAGAGGGTCACCAGCCTCTCTTACCAACATCTTGACTCTAAGAACAAATACGATTTGTTAAGGTGTGTTATCTGCTTTCGATGCCTTTGGCTTAGCTATAACTTGCTCGCCGTAAGGTGAACCCTCCTGCGACCCCAAGGAGGACTTTGTGGCATTGTCTTGCAGCCGTTTAAGATGGAGGATGATGTTTTTAATCTTAAGAAATAGGACAGTCTCTGAGGAGGATGCTTAAACGCCTTCAATGCATCTGAGATTACTGGTCTATAGTAAAAATAAATATCAGGGACAATTACAGATATAAATACATCTACTTCACGTGTCCCAACCCCGACGGGGTTGGCCGTCGCTATTGACGTTCTGTGCGCGTCTGTTGTTGCATTCGGTCAGCCGTGAATATTAAGAAAATGCCTCGTTGCGTGATAATTAACTGCGACGACTTTTAATCGATTTTGTGCGGAAAACGGGGAATTCACATCACTTATTCGCTCTTTTGACGTCCCAGTTGGTAGAAAAAAGTGACAAGGTTGGTTTTCATACAGATTGAGGTGTTTACGTTATCTGTGGGGACAATCTTACACAAAATGATCTAGCCACAAACTAAGCTCTGTTTGTTTGTACTATGGGTACTAGAGAATGATAAACATACATAAACATCTCATCGCACAAATTTCTATATAGCTTCTTTACCTCTTTACTTAAAGTTAAATTGCTATTCCAGATCCACTCGACACTTCGGACCTTTAGTGTTCTACCTGACATGGCACCAGAGCATCGACAGCCTGATGCTGGAGCTGCTGCAGTCTGGAGTTATCCGGGAAGCAGTGCTGCTGGTGGCCACGCGCCAGGTCGTACATGGAGACGTCGCCAACGGGGAATTGGCTCTCGCTCTGACTCAAAAGGTTTGTATCTTATGGGGCTTCTAAACGGGCCATATTTTCACTGCAATATGTGGCCGGCAACTATTGGTGTCTTTCTCTAACATACGAGTAAGAGAGGACACCAATAGTTGCCGGCCACATGTTGCGGTGTAAATATGGCCCGTTTAGAAGCCCCTTTAACAATAGTAAATATGTTGATATCAGGGGAAAATGTGACACAAATTGACCTAGTCCCAAACCAGGCGGGTGACACTCGCGCTTATTGCCTACAAAATTTTCGGCCGCCTCGAAGATGCTAATCAGTTGAGTGTCATGCGCGCGCTCGTCTTGACGCGCGCCGCCGTACGCTGCCAAAGCTCCTAATTCCGGTTTTTGTAGAATATGGCTACTCGAAAAGCCAAACGATACTGCGCAGCATACGGGTGCTTGAATAGTGATAGGAACGTCGACCTGTCATTTTTTACACTGCCGAAGGATATCGAAAGGTAAGATTATTATTAATATTATTTATAACTTCGATCTAGGTAGGTAATTACGAGTAACTGTACTTAATTACTGACCCAATCATTACAGTTTTGAATCCTCGACGCAAAAAGAGAGATAGGTATAATTATTATTTATTTTGTTAACGACCCGTCCGTAGTTTCGCAGCTTTCAATAACCTACCTTAAAGAGCGTTCAGTGTAAGTAGATCTCCCAGTAATAGTAAAGTTGCTGCCTACTAAAGGTCAGCATATACTTGTTTTTAGTTAAACACTTAAAAAATTAAAAATTGGCAGCATTTCTCTTTGCCTCTCGTTTATTAGGTATTAATGTGGTCGCGTGTCGGATGTTTGTATTGTAAACGCCAAAAATGTTAAACGGAAAATACCTAGTAGATAAATTAGCTAAGTTTCCTAGATGTTCAACATTTTTCTCGACTTTACATCTTGCAAAATGTTAATTATTACCTAAAATAGGTAGTTTATTATTTCAGTACGTCGGTCTTACGTTCATAAATATGTATAGGTACACTTTAGTACCTTGTCACTTTAATCGTTGTGACAATTTATATATTATGGCAGTTTAAACATGACATTAAACACAGACAAGGTACTAAAGTGTATACATATTTATAAACTCGACACTCGGGATCAATAAAACTAAAAACTAGGCATTTATCACATTACATAAAAATGATCAAGAAAATATAAAAATAGAAATAACAAACATTTTGAAGTTTAAAACAGCACAAAACTACGATAAAACTAGTCTACGTCTTATTACGTACCTAGATAGAAAGGACGATCCGAGCAAACAACAAACAAGTCATGAACAACATTTGGGATGTACCTACCTACTATTTTTTCTCGTCATTTAACTTAAGCGAACTACATAAGAAAACTACAATTAATAATAAATTCAATTTTTTTTTTACAACTGCCACAGAACAAGTCATAATACAAGTAACTGCCAACCCTGCGAAGTGGGCGGAGTCAGTTAAGCTCATGACGGGCGAAATAATACAGATTCTCGCGGCGCAGATTTAAGGTGCATTTTGCCTCGTTAGGAGCGCCCCCACTATCGATCGCAGAAATGTAACCAAGGTCACTTCGTGCCGTGCACTTATATTATTATCGTTAACGCGTTCTGAGTAGGTTTAAATTAGCATGTTTGCTGTCACAGAGAGTCGCTTCTGTACTTGTACGATTACTTATTCTGTGCCCAAACTAAGCTCTAGGCTTGTACTATGGGTACTAGACAACGATATAAATACTTACATAGAGAAATACATCGAAAACATCCAAGACTCAGGGTAGGTACTCGCGCTCATCACACAAATAACTGCCCTTACCGGGATTTCAACCCAGGACTGCTAACTTCGTAAGCAGGGTCACTAGTGTCTCTACCAAATAGGTCAACAACGTCGTCAAAAGTAAAGGAAATGACTGATTGCTTTGCCTTATATTTTTAAGAAACTGATTCAGCAAAAGTTGATGCTATTCTGATTATTAACTACCTATGCCAATTGTTAAGTTAAGTGTGAACCGAAAAGCGCGAAAAACACAGATCACTAACGCCGGTCTGGCTCGGGTAAATTCAAGAAACACGACCTGAGGGCTTATTGTCTAACGCACTCGCAATCGCAACCGGCTTCAAAGTGGAGCAATTGTTTTCATTTTGTATGCAGACAAACCTTTGATTTTCAAAATGAAAACAATCGTGATTGCGAGTTCGTTAGACAATAAGCCCTCTGGCCCGCGCCTGCGTTTAGTGAGTTTTGCGTTTAAGTCTTACCAGAGTTTTGACTATATGACGATATTTTTCTGAGCTCCTAATAAATCTTCTAAGGATACGTAGGTACTTAAATTTAAAAAACTTTCTAAGTAAACAATAAGATTTAAGATTGATTAGTCAAAAAATAATGTAATGCACTTTTCTTCCCTGTTACACAAACTACCCCCTCTCGGGTTACTCCAAGACAACCCGAAAAAACCAAGTTTGAAGTTATCACCATATTTCTTTACAGATCCTGCCGACACCAGTGCAACTAACCAAACAAGAGCGGCTCTCCGAGGAAGACATCCAGTTAGACAACAGTTGCATCGAGTGCATACAGAAGTACATCGCCAGCAACTCCGCTATGAAGAGCCAGCAAGAACTAGCCCTCCAGGGATTTAGAGAGCATTATCAGCACCTCGTGGACTTGAGTCGTGGCCTTAAAATAGCTCATGGAAACGCCTGAACGTAGATTTGTATTAAATGTATAGCTAAGTTTGTAGTTGTTTTATTTAAGGGTAAGAAGAGAACATTTAAAGTCAGGCGCAATGTAGCGTATACGAGTTATTAACCCTGCGGGCCTACCTAGTATGCCTGCGTCTATATCGCGTGTCAAATGTGGATAAAGCATCCGTCACTCTCGTACTTATTTACGTGTCAGAAGGTGTCGGATGCCTTATCCAAACTTTGTCTCGCGATAAACACAGCCATGCTAGGCCTCCAGGACGCAAAACATGTTTTAAGTGTGACTGCTATGTGTGTGTGTCCGTCTGTGGCATTGTAGCTCTTATACGGGTGGACCGATTTTGATGCGGTTTTTTTTTTGGGTGAAAGTGGTTTTCTATCGGTGGTTCTTAGCTAGGTTTCATGAAAATTGGTTGGGCCGATTAAGAGAAAGGGTCTGAAAGAAGGGGTCACTATCATATCGGAGCAACTTTTTAAGCGGCAACGCCCGCCCATCCAAAAAGTCGCGCTTTCGCCTTACGCCACTTGTATGTAATTTAGGCTTATTTAGTCCCTTATATGGTCACAGATCTGTGTCCTAAATTTGGATATTTTTTGTATTTTGTTGGACTATATCATAATCTGAGAGGCTAGAAATTGGTAATTTTTCACCTTTATCATACGAAGGATTAAACTCCTACTTAAGGGCCACTGTAAAACGAAATTTGCTGAAATATGAACTTATGACGATTACAATAAAGTCAATTTTAACTCGGGACCTTACGAGGTGGTATCTTATTCTCGGCATAGACTCGTCCACAATTGAACATACCTCTTCCATAGATTTCCATGACGTCCTTGATGCGGCGATTCTGGTCCAGAGGGCTTATTGTCTAACGCACTCGCAATCACGATCGTTTCCATTTTGAAAATCGAAGGCTTGTCTGCGTACAAAATAAAAACAATTGCTCAACTTTGAAGCCGGTTGCGATTGCGAGTGCGTTAGACAATAAGCCCTCTGGTCGAGGTGGTATAGTATAGGGTTTATCTAGGGTTCATCCAATTATTAGGGTTCAAAATATCACTATTAAGTGTTTTTACCCGAATGCCCTAAGGAGGGTTATATTTTTCGATATACCTATGTTATAAATTGATCCAAGGTTATAAAAGATTTCTTTTTGTGCAATAAAGAGTTTACTTAGGTACAACCAGTAACTGTAGAATTATTGCCTCTATTACCTTGAGATAAAGGTCATAGTGCCAACAAAAGTGTCATTTCCCAAAGGTTATTTTCGAACGCCGCCCTTGTTTTTTCAAACGACCAAACTACTTAAAATATTGCAATGGCAACAAATTGCGTCATCTTAACCAAAATGACAATTTAATTGTCATCTGAGTCAGTGTTACATTTTGATGTAAATATTAATATGCCTCAAAACAAAGATCTATCTATCTATATAGATTATAATTTATCTACTTTAGTTATTAGTTAAAATGCCGTTTTACCGAAAACCCTCTACCTTTGTCCCACTCGCCAGAATAGCCGAAAAAAAGGCAATAAAAAACAATTTGCACTTTTCAATATTTACCCCAAATTTCGGTAGATATAAAGGAGAATGGGACACAGACCGCAAGCAAGGTGATTTATTGAGATTAACATATATATTTAAAGTGTAAATGATAAAAATATCTGTTTAGTAAAAGTATTGTAATGCCTAGTAATCTATATATCTACCTATCTACCTATATAATTAATAAGCGCAAAACTCGAGAACGGCTGAACCGATTTGCCTGGTTTCTTTTTTATTGTGTTCGTTATTGTTAGGCTACGGTTTATCTGTAAGAAAAAAAATGAAAAATCCAACGGGAAGGTCGGAAATTTGCAGCGGGGCGAAGCCACTGGTGGGCAGTTAGTATATATTATTTAAAGTTAACGTATTATTTGATCCTGAGCCTGGGACATTTTCTATGTATTTAAGTATGTAGTTCTCTATATTATATGTATGTAAGTGTACCGCCTAGAGCTTAGTTTGAGGTTAATGTGTAAGATGGTCCCCTGGAGTCCGTTTCACGAAGCTACAAGTTACAAATTACAAGCGGAAGTCTCTTTCTAACTCAAGACAAGTTCCTAGATCCAGCGGTTTAGTCTGTTTGTGTTTGTCTAGCACTATCGTTAAATCATTCAGCTGTGTGCCTGGTCCTCTTATACATACCGACATTTGTTAAAGGATTAAGTATAGGTAGGTACCTAGTAAATTAAAGGTATGACTGGAATGTCGAATGTTGAAAACGATCACTTAACTAAGTATAAAGGCCGCCATATACGGAACGATCCGTCGTTACGATCGATCTGAAACAATATCGTGACGATTCATATTTCTACTGAAATTTTGATGCGATATTGCCACACACGTACAATCCATCGCTCGATTTCAGTCTGAACCGACGGATCGTACCGTGTATTGGGCCACTTAGTCGACGCATGTAAAAAGAGCCCTGAGCGACCGACCTGCGCAGTGAGCCAATTACGTACCAAATTGGTGGGGGCGAAGGGGGGAGTGTAAGCCGCTCCGCTTTGCTGCCACGCTATTGGTTTGTCAGTAGACAACATGCGCAAACAATGTCGACTTGGGGCCTGTTTTATAAAGTTACAAATTACAATTTACAGGTTAGGTACAAGTTTCTATTTGACACAACCTCGACCAATGACGACCAGCCATTTGAACAGTGTTGCCAGTTTAGACCTGTAAAATTGTAACTTGTACCTTTATAACGTGCCCCTGTGCTTATACCTACTTAAATATTTGTAATTTATTTTAGGCAAAGGATTGTTTCAAACTATCGGCGGTAAACTTTACGAGGGGGACTGGTATAATGGCTTTCGGTAAGTACCTACTGATGATAGTAATTGCAAATAGCGTAGCTAATTAACTACCTACTCTTATGGCTGATTTACATTGGTCCAGCAAAAGCATGCCAGTAGAAGTACATTGCGTCGTTACAATAGCTCTCGCCTCAAACGTGAAAACCAACTCTTCAATGTACTTCTACTGGCATGCTTTAGCTGGACCAATGTAAATCAGCCATTAGAATATACTTAATGTCGCGTCTGACTTGTAACATTTCGGTGTAATGTAGGTACCTATCGCTCGCGGTCCTTATCTTAGCGTCCTTACCTTAGACCTAGAAAGAATCTTATCTTATCTTATTTATCTTACAGATGGGCCCTTTTCGGATAGGTAGAATTCGACCCTTTAGGATCTTTTGTGCAATTAATATCCTCTTAGACACTCAGCTGTTCAAAAGTGCAGGTTTCCTCAAGATGTTTTTCCTTCACCGTAAGAGCATCGGGTACCTAATGCACTTAAGTTAGAAAAACTCATTGGTACATGGTGACTGCGGGGGTTCGACCTCGGTACGTTACGATCACGAGTCTACCTCCTAAGCCACTAAGCCACCGACGCTCTTTCTAGTCAACTCAATATAGCTCGGGAAACATTGATAGCTCGATGTAGCGCACTTTCAACGTAATTTCACATGTCTCTAGTTGTGCACTCAGACGCTGGAGGCTTTGTTATAGGCCCTAGCCAAGATGCCAACGCTACTAACGTTTTTTAACCCCCGACGCAAAAAAGAGGGGTGTTATAAGTTTGACGTGTAAGTGTGTGTGTGTGTGTTTGTATCTGTCTGTGGCACCGTAGCTCTTAAACGGATGAACTGATTTGGATGCGGTTTTTTTTATTTGAAAGCAGGTTTTCTAGCGGTGGTTCTTAGACATTTTATATCGAAATGGGTTCAGCCGTTTATGAAATATTGAACTTTGAAATGTCAATGTCGGGGGTTTTCCAACTTTTTGTTGGTTAGGTTATCTATTCTATCTCTGTGCGATGACATTCTCGTGCGTTGCGATAAACCACGTGGTCAACATGACCATACATTTCGTTCGATAGCAAAGAAAAACGTACCTAAGTAGCGTTTACTTGCATCTCGGCGAAGTTGCCGCCTAGGTAGATACATATCGCTAGGTCGCTACAGCACTACAGCGTAGTGCGTTAATCCGTCAAGCTTTTTTACTTTGTCCGACATAAACTTAAAATAGCTATATTTTAGACACGGTTTTGGCACACTCAGCCACCGTCTGCATGACGGCACGACGTACCTCGACTACCGAGGCTGGTGGGTCCGAGGCAAGCCCGAAGGTGCAGGCTGGTGGTACTACGAGAACGGAGATGTATACTTTGGGTATTGGCGGCGAGGACATAGGGACGGATTTGGGAAGATGTGGTATGCGAACGGGACGCTCTACGTCGGATACTGGGTGAAGAGTTTGAAGCACGGCTTGGGCATGTTTGTACAAGGTGCATCATCAAAACATACCTACTACAAATCCCGTCACATGAAAGGCCGCTGAGTGACAATGGAGGGGATGTGTTGCGTATGGGTACAGTCGCTATGCTTATGCGCATATCCGCGGAGTGTTCCCCCGCTCCGTTTCCATGCCACCAATTTCGTCACACATCACCAGCGGTCTTTTTACGTGACGATAACTAGGTATAACTTAGGTAATGATATGACAGCTTGTCGTGTGTAACTTTGGACACAGCTTGATATGAACCCAGTGCGGCCAGAGCCGGCTTTACCTATAGTGCAGGGAGTGCAACGCACACGTGCGCAGGGTCTTAGGGGGCGCCGAGCGCTGATCGCGACACCTGGAAAGAGCATACTTAATAGGTACGACGCTTACAGCGCTAACGCTCTCAAAGACCCTAGAGGGCACCATAGTGTAAATATTGCAAACAGGCGCTACATGGGCTAGAGCCGACTCTGAGTGCGGCTAGCACAAGTTGCTTGTCCCTCGCCACTTGTTTGTCGCTCGGATCTCCCTTTCCATCTAGTCAGTAATGATAGACGCTGACGATGACGATGTGCTGCCCGTGCAGTAGTAAGCTATAAATGTGTATGCAAAGATATAGCGGGTGTACAGTCAACAGCAATAATATATTATCCAACATTGGCCGCAAAAATATCTGACATGCTCTTATGTCTGGTAATAAAGACGTGTCAGATATTTTTCGCGGCCAATGTTGGATAATATATTATTGCTGGTGACTGTACTTAAATGCGCATTTGAAAAAAAATTGAACGAACTGAACGAGTTTTTATTCATTCGTTCGTTCACTACGCACAATTTGCACCCCAAGCTCTTATTAGCACCCGCGGGTACAATTGGAACTCATTTACAACTCCACCAGAATATAAAAATAGGTGCTACTGTTTCTCCACTTAGTTCCTAATGGGTTCCATATGGGTTCTATACACTCATATGCCACTTGAGGTTGGCTGCAATTTTCACCTTGGGTTACAACCAGAACTCATATCGAACTTATATGCCACTCAGTGTGCTGCTTGGGTAGGATGAAAAACCGTTGCACGCTTCCGCGCGAATTAGCGCTGCTCACCACACCATTAAGGCTCAAAAACATGTAATACATAGAGCTATATTACCATGGCAATTAGGTCTATGTGTACATATTTTTGTGCCTTTGTGCGGATAAGTATTTATTTTTACCTTGGACTGTACCCACAGTACGAACCTACAGCTTAGTTTGGGACTAGGGCAATTTGTATGTGATCCTCAGGAGCCCGTTTCATAAAAGCTTATAACTTGTAATACGAGTGGAAGTCTCTTTTTAATACATACTGTTAGAAAGAGAGTTCCGCTTATAATATAAGCTATTATTTTATATGCAATAGGCCCCTGATATTTATTTATTATAATAAATAGAAAACGGCAACCGATACGAGGGCCATTGGGAAAATAATATCAAAAGCGGCCTCGGGAGGTTCTACCACATGCACACGGGGCAGCTTCAAGAGGGCTGCTGGATCAACGACTTGTGCGTCAGATCCAAGATGTCCGACATTATTATACGACAGTTCTGTGACCTGCCCACGCCGTATCCCATCCTGCCTGTAAGTATAACTGAGGCCCTACTTTGAAAATCGAAGTTCGAGGTTACGTTAGCTCCATCCCTTTCTCTCGATTTAGACTCGAATGATGAGTGACAGAGATGGAGCTAACGTAACTTCGAACTTCGATTTTCAAAGTAGGGCCTCTGCTTATCGTTCCGTTAATTGAGTTGCAAAACAATTTCGTACCGCGATAGTAGGAACTTAGGTAGGGTAAAAACGGTACCTATCTAATCACAAGCTTTTTCAGAAACATATCATATTGCAAAACGCTTTTTTCCCAAACTGTAAATATTTCAGGATCATCTTGTAGAACCTCCATCTTATATACTTAGGTTAGTTTTATAAACATTCTGAAATATTTCAAAACACTCGCTTTAATACGTTATTGCGACAAGGTAGTAAAATATGCCTACAGCTACTTATGAGTTCGAATGTACTTAACTAAACAGATGAAGTAGGTATAGTCGCGTAGTTGCGCGCTTTCTTTCTCTTCTACACAACCCGCCTCCGCTAAAGTCGCCGTCAATAGAATTAGCGAACTATGTAAACAAATTAGTACTGTTTGACACATAACCTCAAATATTCACCAAACTTGTTTTTCTTAAAAATAACGTATTATGAATAGTTATTTCATCTTAAACTTAATATGAAAATAATAATTTAGTGTATAAATCGTTGCAAAGACCTCACTTGATCTTTAAAAGTACGTGATTATCGAGTAATCATGGTGAATTAGTTCGTTTGGTTTTGTTTACATAGTTCGCAAATTCTATTGACGGCGACTTTACTGCCTAGTCGTCCAGTCTCCCATGGAAACGGACTTGTCAGACTATAGTTTTGGCTTGCATTTCTATTCGCGTTGTTCAACCTGCAGGAGTACCCTCTTTTTAGATATTCTTAAGGTGCTCAACGTTATTTAACTCGACTCTATTGTCAAAGACATAAAAGCGTGTTTAAATATTTTGATCATCTTGTAGTGTCCCTAATATTATGAATGTGAAAGCAACTGTCAGTTTGTTATGCTTTCACGGCTAGATCGCTGAACCGATTTCGATGAAATTTGGTGTAGAGATAGCTCGAGTCCCGGGAATAGACATTGGATACTTTTTATCCCGGGAAATTGGACAGTTCCCAAGGTAATAGCGCTAAACGCGGACGGAGTTGTGGTCAATAGCCACTAGCTAGCGATATACCTATATTTGATAGCGATTATACCTTCCTAATCATTTCAGGATGGACTAGCAGCCTCCATAAAACTCCTTGAGGAGAGCGAGCTGTGGCTGCAAATGAAAGTAGGAGACATCGACAAAAATCTACAAATATGTATAGACCAAATGTGACTTTATTGCAAATACCCATAACAGATCATATTAGTTGTACATGACTCGGTTTTAAAAATGCATGGATTTATATATAATTCGGACGTATTATTTATTTTTATAAAGAACTAACAAGGATGTCAATTCTCGAGTGGTTCAAGATGAATCTCTATCGTGGGGTTATTCCCACCTGTTACCACCAACTTGTTACCACTGGTAACAGCTGGGAATATTTTTCTCATCTTTTACCACTAAAGTACTCGGTGGTAACAACTGAGAATATTATTCCCATTTGTTACTACTAAAATATTTGGAGATAACTACTGGGGAAAAAAATCCCAGTAGTTAGTGGTAACAGTTGGGAATTTTTATTCCCATTAGTTACCACTGGTATGGCAAAAGATAAGAAAAAAAATCCCAGCTGTTACCAGTGGTAACAAATTGGTGGTAACAGGTGGGAATAACCCCTATCGTGAATCTGCATGGAATGACAGCGTCACTTCTATGGAATCTCGAATACGAATAGGATCTCGATCGCAACCGAGAATCGCCTCACAGCAATTGACTCGCATATCACTATTAAGGTTGACTTCCATGGATAGCGGCTGATGCGACAGACGCGTGCGGCTGACGTGCGCGACTGTCGCGCGCGTCTCGCGACAGTAGTAAACACTATGAAAACGTATGGCACCGCTTCCGTAGTAAGCGGCTCAGCCGCGCACGGCTTGCAGATTCGTCAGCCGTTAACCACGGAAGCGGTGCCATACGTTTTCATAGTGTTTACTACTGTCGCGAGACGCGCGCGACAGTCGCGCACGTCAGCCGCACGCGTCTGTCGCATCAGCCGCTATCCATGGAAGTCAACCTTAAAGGTTGGCGCAGACATCCGCTCGGCACCGATCGGCTCAAAGTGAGACATTGAAAAGTTAGCTTTGATTTGCGTCAGTACGATACGTTTTTACAGTCGGTGTTCGAATTCGAGGTCAAAATCCTAACCTCAACGGGTGCACCTTCGCTGTGATTACAGTGCGTTTTGGTTTAAGTGTAGGTATATTTTTATGAATAATTAAAACTTACCCTAATATTATTGGTTACGCGAGTTCTCATTCATGTTTTTATGAAATAATGTTAAAATAACTAAATAATCAAAATGGGAACTGTCAGATTTTGATCTCGATTTCGATCACCGACTGTAAAATGAAAACAATAGCCTCGTGTCGTCAACTGAAAAGAAAAATGTATCGTACTAACACAAATCAAAGGTCACTTTTCAATGTCTCACTTTGAGCTGATCCGGTGCCAAGCGGTTATATCTGCGCCAACAGGCTCATAGTAACAGTACGCAGTTTACGGCAACTGCAGCATTTTTTTTACAACAATTCATTTCAATTACGCACTGCACTGATAAGCCGCCATTTTTGGACAACTTCGTGGCTATCGGCCGCACTCAGAGTCATTTAACGTCGTAACCCTACCATACTATAAACAGGGATTTTTCCAAAGTGGGACTTTTAATCAACCATCAAGGCAATAAAGTTCAATTATGTTTGTCCGATAATGCCATTTTCAGTTTCTGAAAATAGGAAAATAAACCTCATTCTTATTGAAACACAGTTCAAATTAAATTTCCTTGATTATGTACATCCTATTGGACACTGGGCCTTACGAGTTAGGGTCTCCCCAGATCTATCGACGCGGAATCGGCTTGAGCCGATAAGAAAAAGTTTTATGTCCATGCAATAAGAGCGAAAACGACGTCGTTCCGTTCGCAACGCCGTATCGAGCCGAGCCGAGCCAAACCTCAAGCCTCAAAGCTGATTCCGCGTCGATAGGTCTGGGGAGACCCTTAATGACGATAAGGTCGCTCCTCATTGACGATTTTCCATACACAAGTTTGAAACAGGAACGAGCTAACCCTTTACTTAGCTTATTACATTTTCCTGAATAAGTGACTAACAAGAGGGACGCAGCAATACGTTGGAATGATATGGTCATATCTCTATACGTACCTAACTTAATGCGGCGTCACTCTTGTTGACTAATTCAGGATGGTGTAATAAGCTATTAGACATCAAATCTATTAAGATTTTAAAACAGTATAGAAAACCGGAAGCAAAAAATATAAAAAAAGTTAAAAGTTATGGTATGTTCACTGTGACGAACATCGACAAATTAAGGGTCTCTTAAATGTCTCTGAGTAATGCCAAGTTTACACGATGATAATTTTGCGGAGCCAAAATATCGCCGGCAGTAATAAAGCACCGTATAAACAGTTTCCGCGACATTTTTTGCGACGCGCCAGCGCCAGCAAGTAATAGTAGCGCGCGTCTATTTATTGGCGACGAGATTTTGGCGGCCTAAAATTGACATCGTGTGAACTTACCTTAAGCCGTTAATAACCGACTATGAGGCCAAAGATGAAGTTCGCTAGTTCAATAACACTCTTACTGCCGCACTCGGAGACGTCAATTTAATTTAATGCTTGATTAAACTTGCTGCTGTCACTTTTTTGCTACAGCAATAGAATAAGACAATACGTCACTAAACACGCATTAAATTTAATTGACGTCTCTGAGTGCGGCAATTATGCCCTTATTAATAAACATGGAGTAATTATGGTGCTAAGCTACGCTTTGTCCTTATCTGTCGAATTCAAATGTCACAATGACAGATAAGAACAAAGCTGAACTACTACTTTGAAAATCGAAGTTCAAAGTTACGTTAGCTCCATCCCTGTCACTCGTAATTCAAGACTATATCGAGAGAGAGGGATGAAGCTGACTTCGAACGTGGATTATCAAATTAGGGCCTCTGGATTAGCTACTCCACGGTCACTCTACGTTATTAATAAGGCTATTAATGAGAGCTTAAATGAAACGTTTAACATTCCTTGCTTAAATTCGTACAAAATGGGTATCACTAGATAATGGACACAACCCTTAAGCTAAAGTACAGTCACGAAGTTTAATATTGAGCCACTGTAGCACCTTGTCACAGGAAGTCTATGATGAAGTTTGCCCGTTTGCGTTTGGTCATCATTTTGCATGATACTTACTAGAAAGACATCTTAGCTGGGGCTCTATTCTACTCGAAAAAACCATATAGTTGACACATGTGACATGTTATCGTTACGATAGCTTATTTACTTGACAGTAAGAATGCCCTGCATGCATGAATGCATGAAGACAAATGGCGGTATCTCAGACAAAACTCCTTTAGCAAATGCAACCTTATTATTAACAAGAGAGGATGGAATCTGCTTTGGTTATTGAGTGTCAGATACTGCCTATTAACTAATGAGGGCAGAACAGCGGTCGAGTTAAAAACAATACGATAACATGTCAAAAGCAATATGGTTTTACAAAGCAGAATAAAGCCCAGGGATAGTCCCAAAAGAAGACAGCGGTCAGATCAGTTTCGTGAAATAAGGGATTGGAGGTGTAAGGGCTTTGCAGAAGTGCGCTCTGTAGAGGGATGAGTCGAGAGAGCTGAAGTTATTAAAAGAAGCAGGATGCTAAACCAGTCTAATAAAAATAAAAATACATACTGCAACCTAGGCCAATGACAGAATTCTATGGTGACTCAACAATTAAACTCCGTCCGGTACATTGACAGATTCAATACAATGTCTATTTTATCACAGAGGACTTAATTACGATCCCCTTTACGGGGCAATATTGATTATTGTATTAAATTAAGTAACTTTTACAATTAATATATTATTGCCTTCCATAATCAGTGACTCCCTCGATATCTGCAGTACTTCCATCTTCTTAAGTTTGTCTCAAAAGTATACATTTACTGAGAAAAAAAATAAACAAATCTCTGCTAATGGCTATATAATGAGTTTAAACGCCACATGGTCTTTTCGACGTCACAGCTAGTGCTAGAATTAAAAAAAAACAAAACGCGGATACAAACAAAATGACGTCATTCCGACCAAAGTGGGCCTAGCAAACACTGATAACATTCAATATTTTCTCAGTAAATAATTACCACAAAAAAAATTGTATGCCTTCGAGACAAACATCTATACGCATGTTTTTTATCAGAACGCCTTTAGTCAAAAAAACCAAAAAAACTCAATTAGCATTCGACTAGCTATCGCTATCACACATGCCGATAACTATTAAGCCGGAATTCCACTGCGACGCACGCTTCACACGCATACTACGCACGTGGCGTGACTCACTGATGACATCTCGTGCGTGAGCCACTGTAGAATCTACATCCATATAACAAAAACTCGTGTACGTGCGTAGCGTGCGCCGCTGTCTATGCACTCAACAAATCAAATGTATGTATACACAGACTCTATTGTCAGGGGTATAAAGGAATATAGATAAATATGGACGTCTTGGGAACGTTATATTTATGACTTTGTACGCTGTAATCGTCGGTGACGCAATCCCGCGTAACGAACAAATTAAATAAGGTGCAAATAACACCGTAGCAAGTAAGTCAGTAAGGTAAATTTTGCAACGGATTGAATTTGTTGGTTACGTGGTACTGCAGTATCATCTACGAAATGTGAGGATCTTTATTGAGGATTATCTGGTAAAATAGTACTGTAGGTAGGTACTTGCTTGTACACAAACACTACCGGATGATTGACTTGTTTGACATTGACCTACAAATGATTATGGAATGTGCATTGAACGTAAAGTTATCAGCGTTATTCCGACGGATACGAGGACAATCGCTCTTTTACACATATATAACTATTATTGCTATTTTGTGAACATCGATAATAATATGAAACATTGCTTTTGCCCGTGACTTCACTCGCTTTGAATAACTTTGTTTTCCTTTCTACTAAACCAAAGACAATCGAAATCTATCGTAAGAAAAAAATGCCAGTTTGGACGTGAAAGGACAAACAAACAAAAGAAACGCTGTTTATAAATTATGCTAATGTCGTGAGAACACTGCACGTTGAAGCCGAAACGGAAAGAAATAATAAACCGTGACATTTAAAATTATGTACATTTTGTTCGCATTGTAATTTATAACACGTTTGAGATCTTAAATATATTGCTTTGTAGATACAGTTACATAGTAAAATAACACATTGTCTTAATATGTATACACTTAATGACTGACTGACTGACACATATTTACCATAGACCTCAAAATTTGGAATATTTCTTGGGTAGGTTACCTAATCTATGGAAGTTTTTTTTTCGTTCGTTCCACTCGACACCACCGGTGGTGTCGTTTGGAATCACTATTCCGTTCGACACTATCCTAGTGATGGGGGAAATGTATAAACTTTATGAGAATTGCTCATACATTTTTTTTTCGTTCGAGACCTGTAGATGTCATGTCTTGATTTAAAAACGTGTTTGTCAGTTTATTGCAATCATGAGACCCTTCTTTGCCCGTGGTACTACCAGTAGAACTACGCAGTAGGACCGCTGACAAAGAAGGTATGAGACGGAAGTCGTCAAGTTCCCGGCAAAATTAAACGCGGATAAAGTCACAGACAACAGCTTGTACGGGTATTGAAGTATTGAATACTTACCTATATTAAGATGATAATTCGCTAACCAGTGGTGTCGTTTGGAATCACTATTCCGTTTAATACTAGTGACTATTAGTAGGGGCTGACTCGTGGTCACACTAGTGGCAGTGCCTGTGACAGGGCTCCTATTCCTGGGCGATTTGCCCTTCGGGCATCTAAAGATACCTAACGAACCTAACCTACCTACTTTTGCGGAATAAAAATGACTTCTGACGAATTTCCGATGAAAGCGAATAGCAGTGGTGTTACAACCTGGTGTGATCACGAGTCAGCCCCTACAGTCACTAGTATTAAACGGAATAGTGATTCCAAACGACACCACTGGTGGTGTAGTTCTGGTGGTGTCGAATGGAACGAACGCTTTTTTTTTAATTTTACCCCCATCGGAAAGAAAATTGGCGTCACCGAAACATCAGCAAAAGACACCCTTGCCCTAGTAATTTAATATTCGTAATAACGATTAATTATAAACAAAGAGTAGTAATAATATTGTTGTTTTTTTGCAATGTAACTGTCAGATCAAAAATCAAAAAACTATGGAAGCTGTACCCTATTTCTCGTCTAAAAAAAAACGATAGTAAAAAACCGTAATTAAAATTTGCATTATATTTTATATAGCAGCAAACGTAACTTAATTTAATAAGAGAACATGACAGGAGATTCGTTTGTCGTGCAACAGCACCTTTTTTTATTAATTAGGAACTTACAAAATTTTATTTCTGTAATCTATCTGATTAAATGATTAATATTAAGGGTCTAAGTACTATTGTCATTTGTTACATCTAGAATCTTCTAAAACAATCTAAAAAAAAGTTGATATTCTAGTATACGTAATATACTGCACTTGAGAATTGAAACAAAACATAGAAATATGTCAATACATTATGGACCTTCTTTAGATAAATTCCATTGTAATGTACTGTAATAATAATAATAATTATAATTAGGCTGCGTTTACACCATTATGAGAAGCAGCCGGTATTTCTCGAGGGAGTAACTTTAATAATCGTAACTTCCATTCACTTTGCAAACGCGGCCTAATGTTCCACGGAAAATGATCAGTTAACTATTATTGCATCATTACGTCCAATGCTCACAATCCCTTTTCTTATATTAGTTATATTCGCTTTAACCTTAAGTGCGAATCCGTTGGCACCTAATAAGTACAATACAATCTTATAAATATCAAATAAGTACTTATCTAAGTGATAACCGTTAACAATATATCGTATAAATAAGTCAAAAGGGTAATAAATAACATCCCAAAAACTGCTCATGAAAACGGGAAGAAACAAACGGCCCAGGTTTAGAAAAAAATTGGGAGCTGGGCCGATTTGCACCGCCTCTAAACCACTCTGCTCTGATCGAGGAGAGTGAGGTTATTCATCCTGCCATCATGGTCACCCAATTCTATTTGTTCCTTGAGCAACTCCAACTCCTTTATACCTGTGACAGTGACCTCATATTTGTGCGTCGCCAGCGACATGTAAAAATGAATCGCGAACGCTAGAAACACTATCATGACTGGTATAAGGACTACACAAGCGGACCACGCCGCGGTCTCGCTCAGATCGTAGAATTTGACCCAGCAAAGAATTGCTATTTCTACTAGGAATAAAATTAGCCCTAGTAGGGTTGAGAATGCCCACGCGATTTCGATGTACCAGTGGAGTCGTTCGTGTGGGGACTCGTGGACGAGGGCTATGCTGTGGAGGTTCCCTACTGCTTCGATGTTGGGGAGGATGCACGTGCTGATCATGAGGGCGAGCATGTGTACAGCGACCAGGAGGGTCGTGCAGACTGTGAAGGCGACGAGCATCGAGGTCGGCACTTTGGTGTTCTCCGGAGGGTTAAGTTGCACCTCTACCATAGCTACCTGTAAATGAAATTATTAGAAATGATTTTAGTTTTGTGCCAGAAGAAGTGAACGACGCAACGAGTCACCAAAAGTGATCAGATGAGAAACCAGGGCCCGTATTATGGTCGCCTTTATTGCGGTGGATAAAGCATCCGTCACTCTCACTCTTGCATACTGGACTGAAAGTGACAGATGTTTTATCCACATCAATAATCACGACCATAATGGAGGAGAGGTATGGCAAAGACGTAATATCAACGGGATATTGACCGCGATAATACATTGAATCGAAATGTAATCGCGTTTTATGTCTAATGTTAACCATGTATTGTATGTAGGTATTGACCTTAGTTTTGGTCTAAGTCATGTTGTACAAGATTTTCTTCTGATAATAATAATTATTTTATTTATTTACTAGCTGGGCAGCCAGCGGCTTCGGCCCGCTGCAAATTTCCGACCTTCCCGTCGGATAAAAAAAACACTCACATATAAACCTTATCCTGACAATAACGAATATAATAAAAGAGAAATCAGCCAAATCGGTTCAGCCGTTCTCGAGTTTTGCGCTTAGCAACACATTTAGTGATTCATTTTTATTTATATAGATTTATGTTCATGGAAATCAAAATAAGGCGACATATGTGAGTGCAATGCCTAAAAAAAACCTGAAGTTGACATCATTTTGCTAATTATGCATTTGTGTCATGATACACATGCATGATGTCAAGTGTAAGCTGTTAGTCCTGTTGGGTTTGGTAGGTAGTTTTAGTTAATTGGTGTCCGTTTGAATTATCTTATGGTGCTTCTAACCCTGTAACTTTTCACGGCCATACTCGTATATTCAATTATGGGAGACATTGTGTCTAATACTGCACTCGAGATGCTCAAGATAATTATATATAACTGTCCTATTCTAACTTTATATGCTAAAACAAGGACTAGGTACCTGTTATTTTATGGAAACACGATTCAACGTACGCAAAATTTTCATTTCATCGAAAAGCATTTGTCGCCGCACGAGTTTTTTTTTGTTAGTCATAATTTTAACCTAACCTAACCTAACCTAACCTAACCTAACCTACGTAATGAATGTTTAAGATGTACTAAATAGCGTTCGATGAAATTAAATTCAATGAAACGTTACAATACAATGAAAAGTTAAATTGGTTAAAATTATGAGTTACCTAGAGCATGACTTCCAAATAACACGTATGAGTCGTTCAGAAGTACTCTTACACAAATATTTTTTCTTCTCATTCTTCTCAAGACAACGCTAACGCTTGGGTAAATTAGTAATGAGGTTGTTTGCACGCTGTTACTCACGTTTAAGTAAATACCATTTTAAAATCGTAAAAAACATCAAATATTTATCGCTTTGCACGTTTAAGCCGTAACTAAGACAACCATAAACAATAACTACTTAAAGCATCGTGACTGTTCCTTTTTAACTTGCAAATTGCTCAATAAAGATTCTGTTTGCTGCAAAATCAACATCAGGATTTTTATGTTTTAAAAATACGATAATAGTTACAAGTCGCCGCAATGACTGCCAAACATTTGACCAAAAGCCGTCGAAGATTTTACCAGCGCGCAACGTTTTCGCGCCTTCTAAAAAAATACTTACTTACTGCGCAAGAACATCGTAGTAACTAACTATAGGTATGTAGGTATATTTGTGGTACGACTGTAATGTGGTGGACTGTTCTACATAAAGTGCATTTTCATACTAACCATAGCGAATCCAGAGAGCAGGGCGGACGTTTTGCTGGAAGCCTTCAGCTTGGCGCGGCTGAGTTGGAGCTTCCTCCATGACAGGTAAGCGGGCGTGTGGAGCCCGTCGTCTGACTGAATAGGCGCCTCACCCGACATCACGCACTTGTGCTGCAAGCGAACTGAATTTAAAGGTTCAGCATCATAGCCCGACAAGTTCATGCGTGACTCTCTCGCGCGGGTGACAGACGGTAAGTTTGGAGCGGAGGAGGGGGTTTTGGGGGGTAAGTATTGCACGCCAGGACCTTAAAACGTCATTCATTTATGTTTAAAAAAATATTATATGTCGATGTGTCTTTAGAACGAAACAAAATACCTTTATAATTACTTACTATATGAATCTCACGCTGTTGCCGGTACGGTACGTTTAATAACAATAACCAAAGTCAAAAAAATCATGTCGCTGGGAACTCGTATCAAATCAAATGAGTGGAAAATGAAGGCCACCGCGCAATACACGAGCGAGTTAACATACTTGTATGTGTAGCAAAGAGATGAGTGTTATATTAAAGAAAGGTATCGTTATTTATATCGTTACGATGTATACCGCTATGGTAACGTTTTAATGCTAAAGTTACGGTAAAATACTAATATTTGAAGGTCTGACAGTGGCATTATTCCCCCCAACGTCTGCCCCCCCGTGGCACCCTCGCGCACGAACTTGTCGGTGTGATACATTATTGCGAAGCCCTTCACCTTCATGGCTGGAGATGCGCGAGTCTACACATGAGAAAGTTTCACAAATACAGTTTGGCAAAGGACAAAAACAATTGGCTGTACGGAGCATGTTGACAACACTAGAGGAGAAAAACTACATGCTACTACAAGTAAAAACGCTTAGAAATAGTTTCACAAGCATTAGTAGGATTCACGTTAACGGTATCGATCCACTTAAGTAGATCGTTTCAAGTGACAGAGAAGTGTCACGACATTAATTTTCAATAGATCCGCGACATCTACAACTTTTACTGCGTCTTAAAATGAAAAACCACTTGAGAATATTCATCGGTTTATTGTACCAATGCGCAGTGCATTTCTCATGCGAAGACTTGCATAGTGACTGGTGAAAGATTGAATTCCATTAGCTCTCATTGTTAAAAAATGGGTGCTCTTTTGCTTCTTACGCTAACGTTGCTACCGCAAGCTCCCAGTAAGAGTGACCCTTAGTAATAGCTTCTTATTGATCGTTACGATTGTAGACAAAACATACAGTGCGATAGATCTTAGAAGTCTTTCGGTTCGAGTAAATTGTTAGAGCCTACGAGTGCATGAGCTAAAAGAGCAAGTAAAAGAGAAGTACAAAGCCGAAGTTCATTTAAAGAGCTATGCACTGTACGTTTGCTTGCCTAGGCCTAGAGGAATTTTAAACTCTGGAATTTATCTCCAGTCAGTATCGGCACAAAAAATAAAACAGCACACATAAAAATTGTCGAAGGGGTACACGGTACACCGCTTGTTTCGAGTTTATATAGGTACATGTTGTGCATCAGCTCTCAGTATGTTCTGATCTAAGTATTACTAAACTAAATTACCTACTTTTACTAGTTTACCTACTTTGTAGACTTTGTAATGAGTAGAAAAAAATGTGTAATAAATAACTATTGCTTGTCAAGATCTACAAGCCCTATAAATTTGGTAAGAAACAATAAGGTCTGAAACTCAAAACAATGATGTAACATCGCATGGCTCAATTTGCGAGTACGCTTCCAAAATACCAGAGACACTATAGGTATCACACAATCCAACAATGTCTACGATATTATATGGAATGGGGTGGTATAGTGGTAATAGTGGTAGAAATAATGTATTTTATACTACAGCGACTGAGTTTTGAACTGTTTTCAACATGAGTTTTGTATGTGCATCATCGAAGTTTCAAATTGAAGTACGTAATCTTAGGTTGAAACAACAGTCCTTTTCTAACTTTGAATTTATCATGATAGACAATTATTGAATGAAAATTATACTTCGATGAACAGGCCGATCTAGCGTTGATATTCATGGCCTAGTGAGTCGATTGTCACTTGACATTCTTATTAACGACAAGTGGCCTATTTCGCGAAGCTACAAGTTACAAATTACAAGCGGAACCCTCTTTCTAGCAAAAGGAGTTAGAAAGACACTTCCGCTTGTAATTTGTAACTTGTAGCTTCGTGAAACGGGCCTGAGGTGTCTCTTGGAAGGAGATTAGCCTTGAAAACGGAGCGTTTTACCCAAAGCCAAATCTCAAACCTCACGAAAACAAAACAACCTTAACAAAGAATACGGCCAAATAAAAAATCTGCAAAACATATGTCCAAATCAGAGGATGCGGGAATTGTTATCAAAAAATAAACTACATCACACACATTATAAACACATGTTTTCCTTAACACATTCAATGCCTATGACTCTGATTTCCATACAAACAGGACCCGACTAGCCGGTCGTTTGAGCTGAATGTATTAAACACTCCTCAACGGTTTCATAGAATATACTGTGACCACATGTGTGCAAGTGCCATTCCACTTGCAAGAACAATATACCGTCACAGACCTTGATTAACATATACATACACGTCCCGTCTAGGTTGAATAGATACTATATCAATCAACCGATTATAAACCTTAGCAGAGTTAGCGATAGTTCACATCGGGAAAAAACTTTAAAAGCTTATTGAATTTGAAACCATTGTTTTATTAACCAGTCAATGCTCCTTATAGATGGAATGAGAAGCCAATAACAAATATGGGCTAGACTGGTGCAATGATGCGTGCCTACAGAACATGATAGTCTAGTCTATTCTGTTTTTCTTGTCCCTGTTAACCTTAACCCTCTAACAAAAAAGAGGGTTGTTATAATTTTAACGTGTGTACCTATCTGTGTTTGTGTTTGTTTGTGACATCGTAGTTCACAATGCGTTTTTTTTTTCAATAAATCTCGTTCAATGGACGGTTCTTAGCTAGGTTTCATGAAAATTGGTTCGGCCATAAGGTCTGAAAGAAATCGAAATCGCCATTACACGGGGGTTTTTATTTATTGAATAGAGCTAGATTTTGAGATTTTTAATATTTTTACAGCATTTCCTGCGGAAAGTTAACGTTTATGGCTTGGTAAAAGAGTTTGAAAACAAAAGGATGCTGCTTAACTCAAATTCTAATTGGCAACATGATCCAATTTACCCAAAAACTGCTTAGTACTTGTGGTTGCTACTTGAGAATATTCTAGTCGAGCTATATTTAAGTAATACTTTTTTTTGGCAATTATAACGAAAGGCTACGTATACTGCCATTACCTACGGAATCCAGAAATCTAGATTTCCGCGATAAATACTGGCATCCGTCAATACACTAGATTACACGATTAGTAAATACTACGATCTTTGATAATTATCAGTAGATCACAGTATTTATTGTAAGTCTAGCCTTAGCCTAAACTGTTATGTACCTACCTAGTTTAAAACTGTAATTCTAAACTGATTGTTGAATAAAACAAGCTGCTGATTAGGTCAATATTATTCCAGACAGATATAAAAAATGGTTGCTCAGTTGTGATTATTATCATGCGATTGATGATGCAACAACCTTTGTCGGAATACTTGCCACTGTTCAAATTAAAACGGACACGGCATCGGCTACTCTCTTCATTGTTAGATAGATACTCTTATGGCTGATTTAGATTGGTTTAGTAAAAGCATGCCAGTAGAAGTAGGTACATTGAAGAGTTGGTTTTCACGTTTGAGGCGAGAGCTATTGTAACGACGCGATGTACTTCTACTAGCATGCTTTTACTAAACCAATGTAAATCAGCCATTAGATACTGTACCGGCGAGACGCGTTACTAGCTAGGTAATTGATGAATATCTTGTTACTTTTGAGTTATTTTTAATTGGGTTTTATACAAGTTTTTTTGTAATACCTAATACATTTTAATTCATTCCTATTAAATATTTCTTTAAAATCCAATGTCTTGATATCCTTTGTTCGAAAAAACCTAAGTCAAATGAATGTCATGTCATTATTACTAGTTGGAAATATTAAATACCTAACTTGAAAATTAAGTTTTAGGATTAAAGTACTGAAATTACAAAACTCTGGTATTTTGAGAATTTTCATTTAAAAAAATCATTTGTTTTTTTTATTAGCCCTGAATGTCCCACTGCTGGGCAAAGGCCTTCTTCGTAATTCGGTCATGGGCAATCTCCCGCCAATTGTGTTGAAAGGCTTCAAGCATTTGTTATTTCTTTAAAATTTAAACAATATTAATATTATTCTTAAACTGTCCAATTGAAACTTCCAGCAGTTAACAGTTCCCCATCATGAAAACAATCATGTCAAACATACAACTATACAGACACTTAACCCTTTATAGGGCAAAACTAAAAATAGAACTGAATTTGCCTCATTAGGCTTTCGCACAAAATTATTGAAATAAAAAATACAAAAAGTATCAGTAGTAAGTGGTCATTTTTAGTACCAGGTTTTAAAATTGACCTATAAAGGGTTAAACTGGATCAACTTATAAAGACAGTTGGTTGATTGATAGATGTAAACAGATGTATGAGTAATGATTAGAACATATTTGAACCCATTAACCTACACAAACCAGAAGAGCAGTGGACACTAATACAGATTAATAACTTTGCCTTGTGATGACAAAATGTGACAACTCTATAATCTAGCATTTTAGATTTGGTTATAGTTGATCGAAATAAAATATTGTCGGTGATTATTGTAAAACCGTATAACAAACCAATTAAATAAGGTGCAAATAACACCTTAGCAAGTAAGTAAGTAAGAAAGGTAAATTTTGCAACATATTGAATTTGTTAGTTACGTGATATTGCAGTATCACCGTCAATATACTTCCTTAAGACTAATTACCTTTTGAATATCCTGAGTTGCATATTCTGTCACCCGAAAGCGGAAATGTCTAATAACCAAGTTTAGCGCGGAAAATTCAGAAACAATGTTAAATATACTAACATCTCAACAATGTAAGCGGTTCTTATAAACTTTAAAGCAAGCAGGAAAACCATAAATACCATAAAAAATGTTATTAAAAGTTAAGTTACAGTATGTCCAATTTATTAATGATCATCAGCGTTTGTTTCTAAAAAACAAACAACAAATATAATAGCAGTTGTGAGTAGGGATGCCAACTTTTTTTTAGGAAAATAACGTAAGTATATACCTGTCTGACGAGTATAAAATGAAATATTTCCAAATAAAAAAAGTATTCTTCAAATTTATTTATTTATTTGTTTAAAAACGTACTTTTTTGTGCTCTTAGCACACTGTAATGAAATTTCATGCATGTTCTGAAATTTCGCAGAGAAGTCTTGATTCTACGTTCCGTCGTCAATTTCGATCCATTCCACGCATAAGTCAATAAAGTATTTTCAATATTTTATTTTTAATAAAAAGTATAAAGTATAATGAAGCAAAATAACGAAGGATACGTTATTTTAAAGTATGGTTGGCAACCCTAGTTGTGAGTGTGATAACAATAGTCAGCCAATGACTTTTAATAAAATAGATATACTGCGGTTAAAATAACAAATACTTGGTATCAGACAATTTGAAAACATTTGGAAGTACCAGGATTAAAGGAGTAGTGAGGATCTCTACAGGAGTAAGACAAGCCCTTTCCCAACTCTACAAACAGTTAACTCACTCTTTATTAGAGAGGAACAGGTATGCTGTTGCTGTCTCCGTGAACCACAAAACCAAATTTAAAGGCTTTGCAAATCTGACCTCAAACTCACTAGGAAAAAATAAAAATAAATTAAATCAAACTGAAAGGTTTACTCTCAGCACTCTCTCACACTGTTTCTTAATGGCAATGTAATGGTGACATTGAAAAGGTAGCAATTTTGAAATATGTCAATGGGATACAACAATTACATTATTGCACCTTTGTTAGATCAATGAAAATTAAGTAAATGGTAAAAAATGTTAGAGAAATTAAAACTGTTGTAAAAGCAATAAAATCTTATTTAAAAAAAAATGTGGGGCGAAAACCATTGTTGTACAATAAAAGCAACATCAGCCTAATTTGTTCTCGGTACATCTCAAGATTTAAAAAAAGAAATGTGAACATCCGTTTGCAAAACATAAACAATATCATATCGTTTTTTTAATTAGTGCTACATTATAATGACTAGGACACATACCTTATTTATGATTTCTCAGAGTTGCTGTGAGACATTGTAATACTAATTAATTTCTGGCAAAGATATAATTGATGTATAAATTTAAATTCCTGCTCAAACAATTAATGCTACAAGTAAACGGTGCACAAACTGGTTACACAACTCTAACTGTGGTTGTTATTTCTAAAACCTTTGTTTTGTAAATAACCCCCAATAACCTTAAAAACAAAATGCTATTTGGTAATATCCACACAGTGCTAGCAAATTAAAAAAGAACAAGTATCTAACACAACTGCACAACAGAGAGTCACGCAACAGACTGCATAAAAATACACGAGAGACCGTGTAATAGTAGTGCGAGCCTACGAGTAAACACTGCGCATTCCGTACAAGACGATTAGAGCGCGGTACAAAAAACAAGCTGAGAAACATCATACCTTGCTCAGTTTTGGACAATGACCGTACCGACTGCCTGGGCCATGTGTACTGCCCGACCAAACCGACATACCTAAACAAATTGCACGACAGTCCTTCGGTTCGATGCGACGAGGTCACTTATTTATAAGCTACTTTATCACTCCATGGATCCACTGCAAAGACGTTGAGGAAATATCAAAATTAGTTCAATTCTATACCAAATTAAGGTTTTTTAATTGTATTTCAACATTAATTAAATAATAATAAATTCTCGTGATACACGTACATGTCAACAAACGTCAGATCAGGGGCGTTTTTAGTTTTGGTAAATGTGCGGAATGCATAATATTTTAATTTGTAAATATTATGTAGGTTTTTGACAAATATTTTATTCTATATGTGTTAGTTACATGGACATTATGACGGTTCAAATAATTGTCTTCGGTTATAAGGGTTTGTCTACAAAGAATTTTTGTTCCCAATTTTTTATAAAGTTTCTTAAATTCTTTACTTTTTAAAACTTTAAAAACTCCTAAGAAAAGTCAGTTTGACTTGCTAAATTTACTGGGATCCAGAGCAAAAAAAAAAGGTTATAAAAAAATATTGCTCAGGCAACACTATAATAAAATATTTAATGCATACCTAATAATTACATTAAGCAGTTTGTGATTAAAATGAGCCAGTATTTTCAGAGTGAAAATTCAAAGTTATTTTTACATTTGTTATCTTAACAATAAAAAACCGGTACCAGAAGCACGCATAGTGTTGGACATCACTCGGGGATGAAAGGAAACGATAAATTACAATTAGCATAAGTGTGAAAGAGATGCTCTTACGCGTGTTCTCATTTGCGGAACGGTAACGGTACGTGCGGGAGTGTCCATGAAGTCTTGCAAACGAGAATGATAAGCGGGTAGCGAGCGAGTGACAAGTGTTAGCTGTATGGTTCGGCTGGATAGTGGATAATGTAGGTCGGATACGGTAGTTTGTTTTGGTTAATAATTAGGTGTTTGTTGAAATTAAAACACTGAGACTTAATTGGTGTGAGTCCTCATTTACGGATGCTGAAGTGGGCAGTACTGTACTGGAAAGTAAACAGTTTGTGTTCCCGCTTACTGAAAGTGCATTGCGATGGCTGAAGCTGCAGGGGCGACCAGCACCAACCCCAACGCGGAGATCGTCCGGGGCCAAGTGTTCGAAGTGGGGCCTCGGTATGTGAACTTGCAGTACATCGGCGAAGGCGCCTATGGGATGGTTGTGTAAGTATTTACTTTAGTATCTTACTGAAAGGAATGAAAAACGAAAGTCCGCAACTTCTCTTAAATTAAAATGATTCGTGCCTTTGTTTATGTAAAAAGGTTTAGATAAACAGTACTTTCATATTTGAATATTTTTTGTTTGCTGAATGCTACAATAAAATTTTGTCTAATTGGATGTCACATAGGCTAATTCTAACATATTTTATTATAATCGAGGTTTTATTTACGCCGTACTAAGTCCAAACAAGGAATTACTTATTTTTCCTCATTGGTTGTGATATGTGTTGGTTAATTTACTTTGAATGAGTCACCATAATATATCTATAAAACAATACCCTGCCAATGTTGTTCCCTCTAGTTTCCTTATATAGCTTCCTTTCCTTCACGGCTATCTCAACATTACCAGTTTGTTAACTAATTACTTATAAAAAAGTTTTTGTTGCCTCAGATAATGTTAATACTAGATAAAATATGTAAATGATAGACGCAAAGTACATACACAAATTTACCTAGTCCCTGAGTAAGCTGCGTATTAAATAAATGTGTACAAAATGAAAATAGTGTACGAAAGTCAGACTTAATGCCACAAGCATTCTCTACCAGTCAACCTTATGATTATCAATGAACCATTCGGACTCTTACCATTATGATTACTAATTTTCCATACTTTTAACGCTTATAGTGACATAGTACGTTGAGATCAATGATTAGGCAGATAGAGAGCCAGGTGCTATTCAACTTTTTATTGTACAAATTAAAGGTGACTTGAAACTCCAACACAAGTTTGTACAATCTTTATAATTTTATGTACTTATATTAAGTAACTAATGTTTGCCTATTACTCTGTTTCTTTGGAAACTGACAGATATTCCAGGATAAAGAACCCAATGTCAGTCTCTATGATTTAAATGTGGCCGTTCAAATTAAAAGGGCACTTATGGCAGGTAGTTATGCTATTCTTATAGTTACAAGAATTAGAACAGCGTTACCGCCAGCCCCCACAATTTATCTCTGTAAATTTCACATCAATCGAACTGTCGAACAATTCAGCCATAACAACGGAAGAAAGAGAAAACACTTTTTTGCATTATATTGACCTTAAATTGACGACGTGGTTTCAGAGCACTGTCAAACACAGGCCATGGTGACATACAGTTCAAAATGATAGTTATGACGTCTGTGAGACATATCCCCGTCAGTTAAAACATAAAGTTCAAAATAATAGTCATGATGTCTGTGAGACGTATCCCTGTCAGTTAAAGGTTAATATAATTTTTCTGGCTTTTGCTCGCTCCTTCCATGTATAATTTGTTTATTCCTATGCCCTTGGAAACTGTTCTATTTTTCTGGATAAAAAGTATTGTATGTCCTTCCCCAAGACTCAAGCCTCAATACCAAATTTCATCTAAATCAGTTAAGTGGTTTAACCATGAAAGCATAACGAATAGACAAACAGACAGAGTTACTTTCACATTTATAATCAGTATGGATTAAGGATTAAACCTTGACTCATTTACAGTGGAATTATAATCCCTTGGTTAATGCCTACTTGTGTGTTATACCACCTATTTAGCTGCTATAATACTCATAAGGCACAGTTATCTGATACTATCATCTTATCTCTTATCAGTTAGTAGGTGTGAGTCTTATGATTCTGATACTACCTACTATGACGTCATCATAATGTGTAACAAGTCGCGTTGTTTGCGATGCATGACCAATTTGATACAAGAATAATCGTAGACAAATCAGTTTAATTTTGTTTCTGTGTCATTCTCTATTGTAATAACTTGGTAGGTAGGAACGTAATGAGGAAAACTTGCATGACGGAAAACCCATGCAACTAATTTGAATAGATTTGTTATAGGAACCTAGAGCTTCTTACGTATGTACAGTCAAACAAATGGATTTCTGTGCCACTATGCAACTAACTAGGTAGGTATGTCAAAGTGACGTAATCGATTAAATCCCAGGTTTTTATTAGGGTTTGACTTACGGCGTCACTGTTACTGTACTTATGATTTGTTAGGTAGGTAAAGTATATGTATATAGAATTCCAGTAATCAAGTCACATACGTAATTTATATACACGCAGTTTTGAGTTTTTGAGCTCTGTTACGGCTTTACTATTTTGGGTAAAGAAAGAGTCAAGTAGGCAGATTACTAGGTACTTTATTAGCCACTAAAATCTACTTGTGGTTCAAATTAAAAAAAAACGCTGATGTGCGGTAGGTTTAGTCGTGTTTAGTGTTTAAAATTCACCCTGAAACCCTACAGAATAGAAATAACACGTTAAATAAAAACTGGCCCTTGACCGGTATTTTCGGGTTTGTTACAAAAAAAGTTCAAGGAGACTGAATAAAACTCGAGGTTCATAAATAAAAAGTATTTTCTAACTTTAAAATCGAAAGCGGACCTCGAGCACCATGCGTAGGCGTACTCGAATAGCATCGTAAACAAAATGTGTGTTTGTAATTAGAAAACAAGTTTTGGGTGCCTATGAGGCGCTTATTCATTCAAACATGGAATTTATTAAACCGCCTTTTGGTGTTTTGTGGACTTTTCTAAAGGCCCTCTTCACGGTAGCCATCATGCATGGGTCAGCATAAAGAGTCGCGGAAACGGTCATTTGCGAATGACAATGTTTACATGATTGATCGTTTCAAATGACAGGAACTTGAAGCTTCAATTGAAGGTGTATCATTCGCGCATGCTTCAGGCGTTCGTAGGAATGAGAAAGTTCAGGCACGACATACCTATTTGAGGGCGAAAAAAAAATAAGGAAACAATGTACGATATACCTAGTCCGTTTCGTTCTACCATTCAGTCCTACTAAGAATAAACGGACAAAATAATCCGTTTACTCCTAGGTACTTCTGGCACGAATTTTGATAGCAATAAACGGACAAAATAATTCGTTTACTGTCGCACTCAGAGACATCAATCAAATTTAATACTTGATTTCAGTAGCTGCTGTCACTTTCTATAGCAATAGAATAAGACAACACGTCACTAAACAAGCGTTTAATTAAATTGACGTCTCTGAGTGCGGCAGTTAGCCCTACTACTTCTGGCACGAATTTTATTAGGACTAAACTGACGCCTTCGGACACATTACGGAGCTCCGTCGACACTCTTATTTAAAATCAAATAGCACCATATTTAGGTGAATTTGGCAAAATTTGTATACATGCTTACGAATTGTGAAGACAGACGTTGTATGCCTCCTTGTTGAGGCGTTGACGTCGTCATGCTTGTTTACGTGTCTATACAGGGTGATTGGCAATGTGACGCATTACTTTGACGACCGTATAGTACAGCACATTTGCAGTATTTCAGGTTATGTGGTACCCTATCTGAGCTATACGCTGGTCAAAAACGTCACGTCAACGTAAATTATTAACCAACCTGTATATCGAGCTCCGCTAACCTATTCAGTGATTCAACTGCAGTCAAAGACATCAAAATAATGTTTGGACTCTACGAACACTGCAATACCGCGCTAAATGTGAGACAATTGATTCACATGCAGCTATATTACGATACTCACTCAACAAAGTTATTTGTGTTAATGATTGTGACCCTTTTTATGAATGTAACCTATACTCGATTGTTATCCTTGCCCACGCTTGCGGAATTTTCCCGAACACGAACGTAAATAAAATTATTGTAAAGCTGTGCATTGAGGGTGCAACGCACGTGGGCGGATTTGCTTGTCAAAGATCTTTTAGTACTCCAAAACATAAAATCTATGAATTTAATAACTATTTTAATAGATAGAAACCCCCGTTATAATGGCAACCATGCTTCTAGAGCTGATAACTCTTAAACCCCTATCACACGATACAATCTGATTGTCCGTCCACACGTACATTGAAGACCGCCAGTTTTAGTTTTACTTTGTTGCCTCTGCTGAACTGACTTGCGTCAAGATGCACGGTTACTATGTCAAAAAATTTCATCCACACCACCGGACTTGTTTGGACACATCGAGTCCAACGATCCCAACCATCCGATGACCTTCATTTTATATTTCTATCCACACTACACAATTCGATTCTCTAATTCTAATTTTAATTAATGGCTTTCTCTCCTGTTAAGGTGTATTTCGCCAATGTCGAGTTATTTATAGACACTCCCATGGACTTATTAGAGAAATAAGTCCATGGATGTCACACGCGAAGACAGTTGTTCGGTAAAAGAGTATTTTCTGTAATGGACTAAACAGAAGCACATGGGGTTAGCTCCACACGCTTCTGTCAAGTCCACATAATTCGATTGCCAATGTAGTCAAATTGATCGTAAAATTGTATCGTGTGGAAGGAGTTTTAAACGTCCCAACCGATTTTCAACAAGCCAACTCGATTAAACTAGCTTTATCTGCTTTGCATAGTATGAAACAAACTCGCTTCCCGCCGTCTTGCGTATGGACGCTTACATCTTTTAAACTACGTAACGGATTTTAATGCGGTTGTCATTAATAGATAGAGTGATTCAAGAGGAAGGTATTAACGTATAATAAATGGTTTATGTACGGGTGTTACAGAAAACTCGTAATAATCGAAGTGAAGCGAGGGAGGGTCCCTAGTATTTCAAAAAATCGCCTTCGAATTGGTCTATCCGTTTAGGAAATACGTTGCCTCAGACAGACCTCACAGATACAAACAATAAACCACAGAATAATCGTATATCCCTCAGTTTACCTCTGGGGATAAAAAGAAGAAATAGGCAAACGTAACTCTAATTTCGATTTCGATTCGACTATAGTAATGTCAACGTTACGATAGCTCTTATTTACTTTAAAGTAATGGCGGCCGAGTAAAACAATACGATAACATGTCGAAAAGCTATATTGCTTTATCAAGTAGAATAGAGCCCCAGGGCTAGTGCCATATTGTGCTTGTTAAATACAAATAAAACAATGCCTCATAACTACTCATAAGTAACATTCTAGTCGGTGCGGCAGTTCTACAGAATTATGTAAAACAGGCACCTTGTTCATTTTCCCGCTGCAACACTGAAATTTAAAATGCAAATGCACAATTATTGTAACAATGCTCACGTTACGAGCAGAAATAGGCGCCATTGCTACGAAGCATTCCTTTTGTCCGCATAATGTGGGAAACGGGAGCATATTTCTGTTATGGTCGGTGTTAGAAGGTATCTTTATTTGCTGAAGCCTTCTAATCGAATTGCTTCTTCATTTCAGTATAGACAGTACACACCTATCATATACGAGCATGCACGTTACTCGGAATGTTGTTAATTAAAAATTGCCTTGGCGATTTTTTCATTTGATAACTTAGCTAGATGTTACTCTTAAAATGACTGTTAAATTTGTTGTCATATAGGGAGCTAATATTTTTAGGGTTTCGTACCAAAATGGTAAAAAAGGAACCCTTATGGTGAGACTTCGTTGTCTGTCTGTGAAAACGGGTCTAGAATGGGGAGTTGAAAAATGAAAGTGGTTTAATTATAGCAAATGGTGTGTCATATGAAAGGGCTTAATTTGCACATTTCAAAATATATATTTTTTTTAATTTCTGTTATGTACTTTTTGATTTATAGCCAAAAATGTACAAAAAATGACCGTTCCCCCACTTCTCTCAGAAGTTTACTAATCAAAAAATCTGAAAAAATCCTGACGTATAGATAAACTTATATTTTATGGGGAAAATAAAATGAGGTCTTCATTATTTATAGTTTTTGAGAAATAACAAAAAAACTTTGAAAATCTGTATTAAAATTTAGGCCAGTCAAAATGGACCTTATTTCATAGAAAATAAAGTTCATAAAATATGAGTATTTTCTTTTGCGGTTACCAAGCATATTATCTTAAATACGGAACCCTCGGTGCGCGAGTCCGACTCGCGCTTGACCGGTTTTTATTCATGTCTAGCCGTCCGTCCTGACAATTACGAACACAACAAAAAAAGTTCAAATCGGTCGAACCTAGAATATTTCCGAGACTACGCACGGCAATTGATTTTTATATGTATACATCTACAGAATAAATAGGTATGTATAGGTAGGTATGAAATAGCCATAAAAGTTACAAATTTTCGTAATTATTGTAGTAGTAGTAACATTAGGATTTTTTTTTTTTACAAAATACGCCGGATTTGTGTGAAATAAGCAGGCAGGCTGTTTAGTGTTTTTAAAAAAAAAAAAAATGTCTATTTTAGTTAACTGCTCAAGAGCTAAAAGGGTGTTACTCAGGGTTTCCAATTTCCTATTTAGGAACAGCCGCTCTGTGTTACTTTATATATTATTCCCGCAAAATCTTTTTTCAAAATAAGCTGCTCTGAGTCCCTGACTCGCCTTGGGTATTTGCTACGCTATTCAACCCGCAAAGTACGTGCTTAAGAACTCTCGAACTTAAACTACTTGACTGTTTTCTTAAGTTTGTAACAATCTCAAGACTTTTAAAAGCTCTTCCCTGAACGGTATGATGGTTCAATATGTTTACTATAAATATTATACGATACTCGTAGTTTACTATTAGCAAATTCGATATTTCCCTTGAAACTTTTAACTCGCATTTTGCACACTGAATTTACGAACTGAACTTTGAAACCCTCATCTTATAATTTGCACAGATACAATTTGATCCCGTAGGACCTTTTGTTTTTGTACAATACCCTACTTCTCTTTGGGCTCTAGGGACTAAGACCACATTAATAAACTGATCTCGACGGTAATACTCGTCTCAAGATATGTCAAAAATGACAGCTTTGTATGACATATTAATACAAACATTAAAAACCTCTGAGTCCAAGTCCCACAGTCTTTTTTTTTACCTCTAACGAGTAATTACCGGTTGTGTTATGGCCCATTATAACTTTGGCACATAGGTACCTAGATAGCCTATGTCGCTCAGGATGTATGATACTTTTTGGTCCCGAATAAGAGTGGATAGGTTTCAAGAAAAAAAATTGCAAGTTTCACTTAGATAAAGTCGCGGACATAACTTAGTACTGGGTAAAGACAAGTAATTAGAGGGCTTCAATCGTCCTGTACTTACACATAGGTACTAGTAAAAAAAACCTTTCTAATTTGTAAGTTGCTGTGCCCTTCCAGGGTTCATAAAGATCTTACTATAAGATTATTTAATTACCTAACACCCTGTGTTGTATACATATTATGGAAGCAATAAATCATTTAGTATTGACTACTTATTCACATACTCAGCAGCCCTACCCTGCAGGAAGACGCGTAACACCCAGCTCACCTAAAAGCTATAACCCCTAATACATAATTCAAAGGGACTGTTGAACTGAGCTGAACATTTAACCTTGCCTTTTAACCTTTTTCGCTTCGGCAAATTTGCCCGTGACATTTTATAGTGTCCGGAGCTTACGGAATCGCCTTGGGGTCACATAATCAGCTAGCACTGCGGAGGGAACAGTTTTCTGCTTACACATGCTGTTTTCATTAGTTTGAAACAGTTTTCTGCTAGCGCAACTACGTGGGTGGAAACTATAATCTGCTAGTCTCAACAAAGTACAAGTTTGACTTGACACTGGGAGTCGGGGAGCTTGCAGTGAAGGCACAGAATGTATACGTGAAGATTTACTTTCTTGATATACAGGGTGTCCCAGAAACCGACGTCAACCTGTCTAGGGCTGATAGAGCAGCTAAAAAGCTATCAATTTAACCCCTATGTATATTCACACAGTGCCTTGAACGCGTTTATCCGGTTTTACAGTAGGTATTTGAGATTCGTATAAACAGCGGCGCCTGGGGAGAAACCTGGCCAAAGGGACCGAATGTCGCAGCGAATATTTTAACGAAAATAAATAAAAATATTGACATTATTATAGCTATTTATTTTGCAAGGATCAGCCATGCAGGAGCACGATTGACATGGAAAGATAATAAACATAGGTATTGCTGCTTGGGTGCCTCGTTACATGTCTGTTATTAAATATAGATACAGTCAACAAGCACCCTGTCATAATGATAGTTTCACGTTACGAGAAAGATTTACGCCAAAATGAATAATTGGCTTCCAGTGAAAAGGTTCTATAGTGGCTCAACAATTAAAGTTGTTGAATGTATGTCCCAAGATTTTAATTCGGAAACACTCACGAATTATGTACGGCTTCGTGATAGAACTGGGTTGGTATGATTATGCCATCAACCTTTCACGCAAAAAAAACACATAGCTGTTCATTTGATGATGATGATGATGATGATGATGATGATGATGATGATGATGATGATGATGATGATGATGATGATGATGATGATGATGATGATGATGCCGACGACGACGACGACGACGACGACGACGACGACGACGACGACGACGACGACGACGACGACGACGACGACGATGATGATGATGATGATGATGATGATGATGATGATGATGATGATGATGATGAGTGGAGACGCCCGGCCAGATCAGTCGGGCGGTCGATAGGTCTTCCGGTCATTCCGCCCAGTTCCCCTTGGTTGAGCCGTAGGTTATACTGGTCCGGAGACGCTCCCATCCAGCATGGATCCCATCTTCTTGTTTTCTTACAGAACATAGGTACATTTAGTTGTCGAGTTGCTGAACATTACCCCACTCTAACGAATAACACTGACGAAATTTCAGAGGCCCTAGACAAGATGCATAACGCTTACGTAAACTATTTTCGAAAAGTGTCAAAATGTATGAAATTGACATAAGCTTTCGATGGGACCATCTGGCAGCTAACGTCAATCCTTACTACATTATCGATAACAATAACGAACTCGCAACGCATCTTGTCTGGAGCCACAGATGCCCTATCGTTTTCTCTTGTAATTGTCATTCGTGAGTCGTCGGGACTAAATTGAGAATTAGAGAGGACTAACGTAAGTTCGGAATTCGAATATTGACGAGCGCCAGATGTTACGACGATGCCCGCCGCCTTGCTCAAGAATTATTGGTGGTTTATTCCCGACATTGAGCCTGTATTAATCTTGTCAGGGGACGTGCCACAATGCATAACCTATCGAACGTCAGTGGCAGCGGCGTGTTTCCCGGAAGTTCATATTAATTGCATCGGTTGACTAAAACCTCAGACGTTCAAAGGGTTGCCATGGAAGAAAATACTTAGAAGTTAATAAGTAAAGCTGACTAAGTACATTATCACACAGTTTTTGTGATTAAAAAATCCAAAATAGGATCCAATCAGAAACTTTGATGCAACAATCAAACGAAAATAGAAATTATAGAATACAAGTCATCACGCGCTATATTTAATAGAGCCAGATTAGACTCGGTGTGCTGGATTAGGTCTCGAAAGTTTTTCCGATTCCGAGTAATCGCAAATATTTGTGTGGCGAGCTTGAGTAGGTACTTATTTGTTCCTGAGTATTGGATGTTTTTTTGTGTATTTAAGTATGTATTTCTTTGTTCAAGTAAAGTATTATGTTTTATGTAATAGTAAAAGCCTAGAGCTCAATTTGAGCCTAGGTCAATTTGTATAAATATTGTCCTTTGATATTTTTATTTTTTACCGACGTATCCTAATTTTTACATGAAATATTTTGGATAGTTTTGATCGAGTCAAGGCTCAATATACAACAACAAGAATATATTTCAGATTGTTGCGAAACAAATTGATAGAAATATCCCCGGATATTGAATGAGGATATTGAGGATGTTGTTAGGCTGGTCAGCTGCCATATGCATTCGAGCCGGGTAAGGGGACCCCGTGTACATATTCCTGTCACGTCCTAGACGTCTCCACTTAATCGCTGACGAATACCGAATTCTATTGTTTGCTCAATAGCGAAAATCATCTTCATAGTCCGCTGTATGCGATGATAATGTTTGAATACCTATGAATTCTAAGAATATTCTCTTATGTTTTAATTTGAGAATGCCTAGATAGGATAAGTAGCTAAATAATGGTAAATATATTACAGCATAGTTCGGTCTCTATGCTTAATTGCATAGCAGGGTAAAATAAGGTAATGTTAAATAAATATTTTATGGGGGTTTTTTTGCTATTGTACATTTGGGATCAATCTTACGAGTATCGCCGCACGCGTAGAAAGGAAAAAAATTAGAAGGCGGGTCGGACTCGCCCACCGAGGGTTCCGCGCATGACACGGGTACTTAACTCAATTCAAAATTTTCACTCCCGCCGTTCCTTGCATAAAGACCCGGTTTTTTGGTGATTTAATAAAAAATGTTGGGTTTTCAGATTTTTCCCTATACCTATTTGTAATATAAGATGATATTACTTGCCAAATTTCATAGCTCTAGTGTCTGTCAAGACCATCTAGGTCAACGAAAAATCCCCTCAAAAAATCCAATCAAAATTTTGATTCCCTTGAGAGTGTCGAAATATACGTTTTTTGCGGCATAAACGGCCGTATCTTTTTTTACGTTAAATTACTAGTTTGATTTTTTTACAGCTTCAAGGGTCTGTAGACTTAAGTATATGGTTTAAATTTCAACTCGATACCTCCACGCGTTCCCGAGATAAAGGGTCTTGACAGACAGACAGGCGGACAGACGGTCAAAAAAGTGATCCTATAAGGGTTCCGTTTTTCCTTTTGAGGTACGGAACCCTAAAAAATGCACTTTGTTTAGGTACTATTTGAGACTACAAGCGGAAACTGTAAAGAAGAAGCAAGATAAGAGTATCTACTCTGGACATCTGACAAAATGTATGGAACTATGAGATGGATTATTTGAGTATGAGTATATGAGTATGAGTATTGGCAGGCGGTCGTGAGTTCACTTACGACTTGCAAACATTACTTTGTAAAATTATACGACCCCAAGTTTCTGTCGAACTTTCTCGAAGCAAAATCTTGATTAATAATTACCAAGCTTTGGGGTAACTTATCTCCATGAGGTAAATAAAAATCATTTATTACTTATTTATACAACGCTGCCTTTTGAACCAAGTTAATTCTGAATTCTCTACAATTTGCCCTTAATCCATAATCCATTCTAATACTAATACTCATGTAGGTACTAATAAATCTTATCTTATCTTACTAATATTATAAATGAGAAAGTTTGGATGTTTGGATGTTTTGAGATTGTTACGCAATCACGCTTCAACCACAGAAACTTGTCACACATAGGTATAGGTTAGGTTCTGGAATAGGTCATAGGATAGATTTTATCCCGGAAAATTTAAAGTTCCCGTGGAAATAACAATAATCGGAATCTACGCGAACGAAGTCGGCGGCAGAACCTAGTTACAAATATTACTAATACTAATCCATACTAATGTTATAAATGTGAAAGTAACTTTGTCTGTCTATTTGTTACGGTTTCACGGCTGAAATTGGGTTTTGAGATAGACCCCGAGAAAGGACTTACATTTTATCCCGGCATATAAGGACATTTCGATGGAATATCGATGAACGCTTTCTACGCGGACGGAGTCGCGTGCAAAAACTAGTTAAAAACATATTCAAAAGAGGTCTTGTATAATATACTGCCGTAATACGAAAGGGGGGTAACTGCATAGTAATAGCATAAGCATTTTAAACTTAATGTGGTAGTCTATAGAGCATGGAATGCTTCGATTATTACATTGCAGTTAACCGCCTTTATTGGTTGATATTACCGCAGCATAGCCGTGAATTATTAACTGTCGTGAACCCTGCAAGGTTGAATGAGATAAACAAGTAAATAAACCCAAATAATTTAGTGGTCCATAAAGCCACGCATGGTTCGCTTCATCGCGTACGCCTTTTTATATATTTTCATAAAAGTAAAAACCTTTGAAGTCGTAAAAATGCCGTTAAATGATATCACGCGAGTTTTACGTAAGAATTTAACTTTGGCGTGTCTGGCTTCTCATTTGCAATTCTGTACTCTTACCATGAGCTACAATTACCGTACTCGAATGCTGTGTCCCTCACAGTATTCTTATAGAGTGCGAGAGACAGAGCTAGCGTTGAAAATGACTTGTAAAATACAAGTATCTTTCAAATGCCATTGTATTTTTCAATAAAATACAGAATCTTTCCTTGCGGATCTTCGGTTGAATCTTTCGCAAGTTTAAGATACGTGTATTTGACGAGGTATTTTTTGCATTATTACACGTAACATTGAATTGTAGAATATGTGTAAGTAAATACTTTGTTGTACAAACGGAAATAGTACATTTTAGATTAATAAAACAAAAATTATAACGTCAAATACTAGGAGTGCATAAACATTAAAAGTAACCTACAGTGCTGCGCCGGTGCGCCGACGCGTTCTACGTCATCGCCTGCGATCCAAGTTGCGCTACGCACCCCCTAATTACCGCTGCGCTCCTGGTACTTTATTTAATTAGCCTATTGGTTTTTTTCGAAAATTATATGCATTTTATAGGAAAGATACAAAGTTTCGAAAGAAACAAAAAGTATCTTTCGCAATTTTCATCCCTAGACAGCATTCGACTTGCTAGCGAGTACGGTAATTGTAGCTCATGGTAAGGTTACAGTTGGGTAAATGTTTTTGCTTCGGATCGTGTTACTGCGGTTGGGAGACGTGGCCGGGTGGCTGCTCGCGTCAATCATGTGAGGTTGCGCTTATCTGTTTTCATGCACGTACTATTATGGACTTTGATTGGTGCGCCTCCGTGGAACCCTGTCATAGTGACACGCGATAGCAATAAATAAATGGGTTTAAATTAAATAAGAAGTCTGAGATGTAAGGTCGTTGATTTTAAATTGGGAAAACACTTTAAAACTTTATCCTCGTAAGGCCCAGTGTGCAATAGGATGTACAGAATAAAGTTTATTTTCCTATGTTCATAAACTGGGTAGTGATTCTCTCAAAAGCAAAGGTGAGCGAATGCAGGAGTGAATGTCCAAGCGGCGAGTTTAAGTAGTCCCGTCCGAGCGAGCAAAACACATTTTAGCGCGTGCATTCTCAATTAGGCAGCCTTCTACGTTCGAGAAGCCATGCTGCCAAATTGAATACACGCGCTGAAATGTGTTTGGTTCGCTTTGACGGGACTACTGAAACTCGCCGCTTGGACATTCACTCCTGCGTTCGCTCACCTTTGCTTTTGAAAGAATCACTACCCTGTAAATGGCATTACCGAACAAACGTAATTGAACTTTATTGCCTTGCTGGTAGATTCAAAGTTCCATTTACAAAAAACTCCCTGTTTGCAGTATGGTGGACTTTACGAGGTTATGTAGTTTTCCGTCATTAACTATTAAGGAGATTAAAACCCTGATAATCATAAACTAGCTCAACTAGCTTTCTTTAAAAGAATCTGCTTCCAAATCGTTACTACGTTCGTATCGTTACTAGGGTGCTACGATGCCAAAGACAGACACATACACACACACACACACACACGCACACGCACACGAATACGCACAAGCACACGCACACACACACACACACACACACACACACACACACACACACAGAGAGAGATGGACACGTTAAACTTACAAGTTATGACACACCTTAACCTAAACATGTGATCCACAGAAACTGATTACAATATGGCCCATTTACAGAGTGCTACGATGCCAAAGACAGACACATACACACACGCACACGCACACGCACACGCACACGCACACGCACACGCACACGCACACGCACACGCACACGCACACGCACACGCACACACACACACACACACACACACACACACACACACACACACACACAGACACACACAGATGGACACGTTAAACTTACAAGTTATGACACACCTTAACCTAAACATGTGATCCACAGAAACTGATTACAATATGGTCCATTTACAGAGTACTTACCAGGGCCTCTATTCTATTGGGTAAAACCATATTGCCCTTTTCATTTTATCGCATTGTTTTTAACTCGCCCGCCATTACTGTCAAGTACCTACATAAGAGCTATCGTAATGTTGACAATACGACAACACGTCGAAGGCAATATGGTTTTACCCAGGGAGTACAATGGAAGTCCAGATTACTCTCTGCACAAGATTCTGAAACCACCTTTTTAAAAATATAAGGTAAACATTATACACAATACCTTAATTTAAATATTACTTTTTGGCATCACAGTATATTGAGAATCTGATATTTCGGGAACGAAACTATTCTGAATCTGTATCTATGTCAAGTTCATTACAAATAATTCAATAAGTTAAACTTACAAACCATATCTAATAACACGAATCTAATAAATTCGGTTAGGTACGAGAAATATAAATGGTGTATTTCGTAAATCTTAATTTATACAACGTACAATCGTAGACGGCAGAAAAGTTTTGCGCCGATCCCAAGTTTAATTATTAGTTAATAAATCTTGGAAAATTAGACTTCAGCAAAAAATTTCAAATAGCAAGTTGTAATAACTTTATTAGCTTTTACTCGCTCTGTGTGCGATTTGAGTATCGATGCCTTATTGGATCTTTCATTCGATCCCAAATCGATTCAATACCTGAGTCGATTTGAGATGATTCCTGTGGAGTGGAACCCGTATTTTGTGATTATAAAAGCTTACTATACTCGCACGCAAGCGAGGGATGTTCAGTATTTTACGATCATATATACAAATTCTGATGCTGTGTAAATGTCGGAGATTAAGGCCGCTTCCTGACTTGTCGGTATGCTTGCAGTAAAACACGGAATCAGTAAGGGTTGCTAGGCAACTAGTGGCATCTACCAATCAAGGCGCAGCGTTTATGCCGACAGTACGCTTTACTGCAAGTATACCGCCAAGTCAGGAAGCGGCCTAAGGTTTAGGTTATGTTAGGTTAGGTTTCGTGTTTTTCATTTCTGGTTGAGATATTAAATAAGAAAAAACCACTAAATTTCAATTTCCAACTCCTTGTTAAGTCAACATCCGTGTTCTAGTTACAATGAGAATAGAGTTTTCAAATCTAATTCCGGCACTAGAGTCTTATGAGGACCATCATTATGTGACACTAAGTCAAACGACTATTGCATGATCTATTTCAAACAAGCATAGCCATTTACCTAGGCATGATTTGGCTGGATATTTGATTTTATTCTAAATCCTGGTTGCATTTTTATGACATGGAGAACAAACTAACAGAGGCTATAATGGCAACGCAACTTAGTTTCTCTTTTACAAACTAAGAAAGTCTAACTAAAAACGTATTTCTAAAATGATTCTCGAATTCACACCGAATTTCCGAGAAATCTGGCTATCTTGTTTCCTCGCTAAATTGCTTTTTCATTATTCTATATAAAACTGGTGTTGTTTTTGGTTTTAGAAAGTTTCTGTGTTTTTCTTTCTTTTACGTGGAACTTGGAATTATGCTAATACTTATGACTAGTATTTTCAGACAAAATAACGCGAAACTAATTCTACGTTTACAAGGCTGGCAAATGTAAATACTAATTTATTATCAGCGTTCAAAAGATTCTATTCTTAGCCGGTAACTTTTCGTTTCGTTCAGTTAGACGTATTTTTTTGCGTACAAAGGTAGCTGTTCACACAACGTTTCCACTCACGCGTGTTCAAGTCTTTCCTTTCCATAAAACTTCTCTGGTAGACAGTGTATCAATCTTCGAGGGCCCTCGTCTCCTCCGCTCGGCACGCCTTTCAATTGCGTCTCGTCTCGGCGCACACACGTTTTGCCACTCCACTGACTGCCCTTAGCTGTGCCAACCATTGCCCATCATGCCAAGCGAAGCGTATTAAAAATTACTATTATAACAAGCAGTTGCCACATTGCTAGTAGATTCATGATGTTAAATATAACCTGGGAGGTAACGGTAATGGTCTGCGAACTTTATACTTCACACTTCAAATAATGCAAGGATATCTTTTGTCTCTGACATTTTTAATGTGTGCACTCTCAGTATCAGGACTTGAACTTGACACAAGGATGTAGAGGCCTGGCATATCAAAAGTTAGTTATGTCTCAATATCATTGTATATGTATGTATCTGTCTAAAGTCTTATTGTACTTCTTATGGGGTCTAGAAAATATCTCTCGGTAGTTTTTTATAGTCAATATAATTTTAAGATGACGGACTGAGTTCTGATTTCGGTCATGTTTAAATCGAACCTTGTCAGACCGAGTCAATAGATTTTGAATAACCGATAATAAGATAGGCACATAGCTCTGCTAATTTGATTGTCACATAATTAAGTTAGGCCACGTAGTTAATACAATTTGCACATTGCTGACATAGCTACACGTGCCTCACATTTCTGGTGCAACTGCACTTGTGCATTCTATTCTAAAAGAAACCTGAACATTTCGCGCTCCCGGGTAATCCTTTGAAAACTCGGGAAGCTTTTCGTTATTCGGTTTGTGTTCATGTGATTGATGTTCAACGTTTTTTTTCCTTTTTGACCTAGTTTCTGGACGAGATTCGGCTTCGATAAAAATGAAGTTGGGACGTGATCCGAAATTAAATGTCAAACTAAGGACTTGGAAAAAACTTATCTTGTTTGGCCAAATTGTGTCTTAATTCTCATTTTGTATGATCCCCAAGCCGCTGTCCCGTCAGCGGTTTCACAAGAGAATTATAAAATTTGTTATACTTGCATAAAGGTTCTAATGTCACAGCCTAAACAAAATCATCTATTATATTTACGACAAAACTTTTAACGTTTACTAAAAGCTTTAGAAGGGTCGACCTTCCCACGCTTTTTTACGTGCTTTTCGAACTTTGTTCTGTCGCGGGGTATGGGCGGATGCGGTGTCGAGTCACGGTAGGGTGAGCATCGCCGATCAAGGACGAGGGATCGGAACCTAAAAGGTTACGCGATACTGGCTGGATTATACCTGGATGGCCTAACCGAATCAGGTCAAACGCGCGATGCGTCATTTTCCGCCGGTCAATTGATGGTTGCCGTATACTCGTAGGTGACACGTGATATATCTTTAGGCTTATAGCCATTGCATTGGTACTGTTTTTTTTTACAACCATCAATACAATCCATACTATCCATACAAATACTTATACTTACTTGCTTTATACTTTTTAGTGATCATAATAAGCTGTTATGTAGTTCCACTTCATCGTTGATATGAGACTAAGACATTTCAAGCTCGCCGAAAGCAACGCCGCGGGAAAGTCATAGTCATATTTAAACAATGAAATGTTCCTCGTTACAATTGCTAACTATCTTAATTGAGATATCTTATCGCCACCCTTGAAATAGGTACCGTTGAGGAGTTCCGGAGCCATTTGTGGTCTTCATCATCACTTCCACGTCACAAAATAATACTTTCTGAACACAAGTACAGGACTTGTTACTAAAAATACTACCTATAATATTTGAGGAGTTCCCTCAATTCCTCATGGATCCCCTCATCAGATTACAATTTGGTGACAATGGGACCACTTCGGAAATATACTCATCAAACAAAAAAAGATTTTTTGAAATCGGAACATAATAGAATACCATATCAGACCATAAAAGGGGGTATTTTTTTTCTTCATACAAACCTTATGGAATATACATTACGTCCTATTCTCAGACCAACTGAATATGCACACGAAATTTCATTTTTTGTGCATATTCCGTAGGTTTTGTTAAAACACTGTGACACGAGAATTTTGTATATTAAAATAACTAGGTATAACTTATAGGTATTTCGCACCGCTCAAAGTTGATATGTGACAAAGCATTCCTGGAATAAGATAATTTCGCTCCGTAATGGAATTATTTGGCTCCGTTGTTTTGTTCCCGTCCCAGGGATTATAGTGATCGACAAACCTCGTTATTACTTTCTGTTTGTTTGTACAAGTAATTCGTTCTCTTTTCCTTGTATGGTGAAGTCACTTTATATTATCGGAATAGTTTATATCTGCATTAAGGGGAATGAATTGAATCAATTCTTAAAATACCTGTGGCTAGTATGTGTCAGAAATATGTTTAGCGCGATAAGAAAACCCTGAGTAAATATTCGAAATATTTAGTCCCTAGTCTCACCTAACTTATTATGTGACATTGAAATTAACGGGAAGTTAGCCTGATAGTCAAGGCACTCTAATTTTACTCATTTGCTTTTGTATTGTTTGGTACGGAACTTTCGACAATATAAAAACTTGACAGCCCGTATTCATTAACAGACAGTAAACCTATTTAAGTTAAATTATTCTTTGTCCCTTTCTGTCAAATTCAAATGTCATAGCCACCCTTTAGCTATTGCGCGTTTATGAATAAGAGCGTAAGACTTTTACTGGAAGATCATGTGTAGAAAACGTCGTGTCATTCAAAACACCGTTATATGTTTTGATGTAGATTTTCCGTGTCCTCTACGATTGCTTTAATTAAAAGACATCAATCGTGTCCCTAGGGTTCCGATCAATTTAGATAAGACAGAATTGATTAATAACTGTTTTCCATTGATTTGTACCCATCACAGTGGCGTTCATTGTAATTGTATCGACGCTACAATAGAACTAATAGCACCGATATATTAAGGTTGGTCACTTAAGTGTGTGTTGACAACACGAGTCCCCTAATTGTTTTCATTAAGTTTTATCATGCTAGCGTGTCATGTTGGCTAAGCGTTCACCTCAGATAGCGCCAGATAGGCGCCGTTAGCGACTGAATGGTTGCTATTAAACCTCTGAAAGCCAGCGTTCCCAATGAGTACCGCCATTGTTCAGCCTGATATTCACGCGCCCAAAGCGAGGACCGTCATCAAACTGACATTTAATTGCTATCTCTGCGAAAAACCTCGGTATGTTTTTATTGTCTCTGTCACGTTCGGCTCCCGCCCGTTTACCAAGGCCAATCAAAATTCGCAAAATGTTTTAAAATAAAACCTAGGCTGAATTTTTAACAAAGGTTTTTGAACAAACGATGTCATTTCAGAGATGTAGTGTTTGGAATCCACGACGGCACTCCCGCACGCAGTCGGAATGATGTTGCAAGGTTGCATCAATGGATTGAAAACACTGCATTTGTCACAAGACGACAAAGTTGTGTTTAGTACGCTCCGGTAGACGTAACGTACAAATATTTAGCCTACTAAGGATGTGTCTAGCGTTTACGCGGTGAGTCATAGACAACACAATACAACACCGTTACATCATCGAATCGCAAGTTTGATTTTATCCTTTTTAAGGTTCCGTAGTCAATAAGTCCGCCCGTCACTCTGCGGTTTAATTCAGACTCTTTGTACTTACAAAGCTGTAATTTGGCATGGTTACATAGTAATCACGCCTAAAAAGTTGTAAAATAAACTCTTGAAAAAAAATCGCATGCCCGTGCATGTGCATGTTCGACCGTTTTATTGAACTCGAATTATTTCTACTTGGGAAATATCTTAAATAAAAGCACATATAACGAATTTCAAAGGAAAACTCTCACGACTTACAAGACATTATTGGTTCTAGAGTTACGGGCGACTAAAATGTTTATACTACAGTTAGGGCCTGTTTCACAATCGACGAGTAAGTTTATATGCCATTTAAAGTTCTCTCTCCTTGTCTAGTTTTAAGTGTAAGAAAGAGAAAGGGCTTAATTTATCTGTCAAATATGCTTTACTTGTCGATTGTGAAACAGGCGGTTAATCTATTGAAAATCATCTAAGAGAATTATTCCAAACAAACAACTTTGAATAGAAAACTAGCTTAGGTATAATTGTGGTTTTTGGTGTTTATAATAGTAACTGTGCCGGAACCCTACACTCCGAATTGCTCATGCCCAGTTTTTTTAAGCTTGCGTTGGACGTGCAGCACGTGCCCAGAACGACGAATATACACTTAAGTTCCGCGGCCAAATTATAACCTCAAACACAAGTAAGAGTTTATGAAACTATGACCTTGTATTTGAGCTTGAGTTTTTAAGTGCAATTGTATACTAATTAAACTCGTTAGCGTCTAGTTTCTCTAATAAGAATTTAAATTTAAAAGTAACCTTTTTATATTGCCGGTTTTGTGGGCTTAATTATAATCACTCCTTTCGATCTAACCTTATATTTTACAAAGATTAACTCCTACGCCTTAGATCATTTTGATCCAATTAGGGTTACGTAACAAAGTTTATTATAGGTGTTATATTGTCTGAGCCTCTTCGCGCTATATAATTATACAGGGTGGGCAACTGAGCCCGCGCCCGACAGGGGTCTGACGGAGGTGCAAAGACGAACTTTCTCGTATATCTGGATATGGTAATCCGGCTATTTAATGAGGACGTTTAGCCGCAAAATGTTTCATCATAATCATTAGCCGCGGCTCTTACATAATTTGCCTTGGACAGATTTTGCTTGCGGCTTAAGTACGGTCCTGGAAGGACGTTTTCCCGCTGAACCAATTTGCAAGTGCCCTGAAACCTCAGAGATGATTAATAATTAACGAGTTGAAACGGAAGTAGATAAAATGGATAACGTTCTTGGGAAGATTTTGTTTATGAGCGGTCTAGAGCTACGTCATTTTTGTGATATCGTTTTGTTATCGTCAAATATTCATCTTGTCGTTTTAAGGAAATAAATCACATAAGGGTCGCGTTTTTGGCAGTCTCGTGTAACAGAAACAATATTTTAGAACATTATTGATGCGAATTACTCAGTGCTTGAGAAAAATGAGTTGAATTAAGTGTCGATGGCTATTGTCGTCTATTCGTTCTAATGTTTGCAAATGCAATCTTGGAATACCTAATTAAGCTTTTAAATATAGGTTTTTAATTTTAAAATAATATAATTAAGTTCATAATTTTAATTTTAGTTTTGTATTTCATTATTAATATTGTATTAACTTGAATATTTTTTGTCCCTAAATAAACAAATAAATTAAGCTTGTACTATAGAGGAATCTGAATGTTTAGCGGGTTGTTACCATATCTAAGTTTGCCGGGTTGAAAATTTTCTACGTGTCTCTAGTCGTGTCACGTCGGGAAATGTATAGTACATCTAATTTACGTTTTTATGTCAAACTGCTAATTTCAAATTGCTTGAACATAAGAATGATAAAATTAAGATAAATTATAGAACTTAAACGTGTTTATTTCTATATATTTACCAGATACCCTTAATAAAATACACATCAGAGTGCCACGTAACATGCCCAGGTACCCTATATCTAATATATTTTCAATAGCTTATAGAACCAATCTTGGTAAGTTCTCTCCACTGAATCGGTTCATGAGGACCTACAACGAATTACCAACAAGTGCGAATGATATAGACATCTTCGGCGACTCGCTGCAGGTCTTTAGGAGTAAGTTAAGAGCCATCGAATAATTATCACCTATCTTAATGTAATTGTATTGTTTATTGTGTATTGTTGAGTTGTGCAGGCTACAGCTACAGGTTACCTTCAAAGTTATATTAAAAGCGATAACTAAATTGTAAGAGTGCTGTATACACTTGCCTCGGTATTGCACACAGGTTTGTAACACTATAGGAATATTTTTTTTAATATCTTAATTGTGTAAATACTATTAGTGTATCTTTTTAATAAATAAATAAATAAATAAATATTGATTGTATATCGCTGCGCAATGTTTATTAAATACAACCTCTGAGTTCTAACTAGAATGTCTGCTCCACTGAGCAAGTGGAACTACCCTCTTTAAAAGCAACCTCACCAAAATGAACGGATCGTTTGATTGGCCAATCTAATTCGCCCGTGATTGGCAGGTTTACCAATATCGATACTAATGCCCATTACGTACAGGCGTCTGTGTAGCCAGCATGAAATAACCATTAAAATATATAAAATACAAAGAAGCATGAAAAATACTTTATAAAATCACGAAAAAATATCACAGAAGTGACACTTCTAATTATTTGGCATTACCCCGAATACGACAAAACTCCGGCGTTATTATTAAATTATTCCTGCGCGTATGAGCTTTACTCAATTTTCCTACATTCAATTTACTAAATTGCCGTGAACACGGATTACAGTAAGCGTGTTCATTATTTTTACATTTCATATTCGTTACAAAATTGTACCTTAATATTCTGGTTGCTTCAGGCTAAGCAATAATAATTTATCTCACCCTGTGTTATTAACCCCTGACGCTAAAAGTTATACATTTTACTTGTGTATCTGTGTGTATTACTTTTATCTGGACAGATATTTTGGTATAAATTTTAATCTGGCGCCACTACAATCTAATCCGCTAAACAAAATCCGCTCGAAAGCTTTTCAATAAACCGAAACATTTTTATACCGAGCTTTGTATTGATCCAAAACTTATATGATCGGAAAAACCTTTTGTAAAACGAGCTGAAGGTAACCTCTGTAAACCATTTTATACTCTCGTAGCCCGTGAAAGATGATCCAATAACGAGATAGAAAGAACTCATTTGTAAGAGCGCTCAGCTACAATATACATACATGTACAACGCTTGTTGTTGGCTTGAAGTGTCTTACAAACGCCAAGGTCATGGTTCTTCTCCCGGCTTTTCAATGGAACACTACAATGTTATCATTACACAAACATTTTTAGACTCTTTAATGTAAACTTACGCTCACATTATTGTTCAATCTTTTGCGTTCTAGCTTTGTTTCTGGTGTCCCCTTGTTTCACCGACAATCATCTCATAATAGGTTCGCAGAATTTTCGTTTCATGGAAAAGCTATTTTCTGCTGATCCCGTGTTGGTTTCAGGTTATCTTAAAAATCATTTACGTAGATTAGGTTAGGTTAGACTTGTAACAATCACAAGATAACCTGAAATCAACACGGGTTCAGCAGAAAATAGCTTTCTAGAGGTATTAAACGAAAATTCTGCGAAGTTACGTTCTATGAAATGAGTGTGAGACTGTTGTTGTTTCTTTTATTACAAAACTCTTATGTAGCTTTTTTGGACAAAGGGTAGGTACTTTTTGATCACAAAAATACTTAATAATAATTTCCAGTTTTGCAACTTGAAAATTTGTGGAAATGTCTTCGCTTGATATATTCGTCTTGAACATAAAATTTAAATAAAAAATTCGGCGGTAGGCAAAACTTCTACAGCATCAAAATGAAGTTTGGAGGTTTTAAAATGTAGTTACTAAGCCTCACCTTGAACTTTTTTTTCGAAATTTTAATACCTACTGTTTATAAAAAATTGTATTGCTTCTCTGATAAGGTGTCTACTACATTATTTTCGTTAAATTAAAACAGTAGAATGAGTACCACGATGCAAAATTAAGCCAGGGTCTCCATTTTAGAAAGAAAATACTTGATAACAGTGGCGCATTTTCTGTCTCTCTAAATTCTCCTGGTTACAGATTATCCATTTATTACCTCACACCCCGTATATTTTGTATAGATGTATGTTCTCTATATGATGTCAACGTATTTATCCTTCTAAATATGTTTATTACCGCCCCGCATTCTATCCGCAAGTGGATGGGTACCGACAGTGTAATTTTCGGCGGTTTACGATAGGGACAATTCACATAAATTAAACTCTTGAATCTATCCACGAGACTATTATTTAAGGATCCCTAAATGTATTTCCCGTTTCAAGCTGGGTTGTTCGAAAAATACAATAAATCATGCTAATTGTGCCCCGAATTGCGTTTCTCTTAACAGTAATAGCAAGGATTAATGTAACCTAATTAATATTCGGGGCAGTCTGCTTCGTTTAAATGGCGTAGTTAAATTCTAGCATCCTCCCGTTTATTCCCCTTGTCAAGCTGGAAAAGATATTACTTGTAGGCTTCGCTCGTGTTAAGAAAAACGATGAGTTATGACCGGGAGTTTACCGCAATAATTTATCATACTCAACAATAGTTGGTCATAAAAATCGTTATAGGTTTTCCGCTGCGATAAGTCGATATTTTACGATAGCATTAATATCCATTAAAAGGTACTATAAAGCTATTATAATAAGGGCTAGGTCCCGGTTCTATTTTTATTGTGGCTTCTCGTTAAGTGGCCCAGCCAGCTTGCGATTTATGTAGGATTAAGTGTGTTGATTTTCCATGACTTCATTAAAATGCACCTATTTTGCTTACGAGTTAGAAGATTTTTTAAAGCATATTGGTTGAAAAAAAAAACTTCTGGCTAGAGATTATTGCGGCACTTCTCTGCAATGTTGGTCTTGTTCGAAGCGCGGGTTTTCTCCATATTACTGACGTGGCCTATTTACTGAATAAATCATTTCATTTTACTATAGTCGCACCGTTCCAAGAGACCCGATTTGATAGCTGTCAACGGAGTACAAAATGTAACCTCAAACTATGCCTCAAATATATATTTTGTACTGAGTTATGACAGCTTCCAAAACGAGTCTTTTAAAAGTACACGACTATATTTATTCTCGTTCCCAATATGTGGCAAATGCTAAACTTTAATGTGAAGTAACCAAGTCTATCCACGTTCTGAATATTACCAATATTTGTAAAATTCCTATCTGAGCCTGCACACAGTGAGCAAAGTTTGTGCTACGGTCTATTTGCTCGGAATCTCAGTTTGCTCTGAGAGTTATTGTTTGCAGTTGTGCTAGACAATCCATTTGTTACAAATAAACTATCTATGAAGTGAGGATGTGTTGATTTGATACAACAAGGGTTGTAACTTGTGGAAGCCAACCATGCCTGGACCAGATGCATTATTGAACAGTAACACACTAACTGTATAGAATTTACACCTGAAGCGCGCGGTGAGAGGTGAGAAGCAAAAAGCGGTCCAATTGAGAATGCACGCGCAAAAATGTGTTTTGCATGCTCTGACGGGACTACTTAAACTAACCGGTTAATATGAGCTCGAGTTGAAAAGTGAGACGCATAAGAGAATCACATCCCTGTTTAATCTTACTGAGTTAAAGGCTGTTTTATTGCTCGATAACCCACATGCTTTTCGTGATACATTGCGTCGCTGCATAGCTCCCGGCCCAATTATGTTAAAACAACTCGTCAATGGAGCTACAAGCATGAAACTGTTATTCTCTCAAAAATGACGGTCGGTCGGACGAACGATTTTCAATTTGGCAGCATGGCTTCTGTCGATGACATCGAACGTATAAGGCTGCCTAATTGAGAATGCACGCGCTAAAATGTGTTTTGTTCGGTCGGACGGGACTACTTAAAGTCGTCGCTGCGATTTCGCTCGTTAGTCCGACCGATCGCCGTTTTTGAGAGGATCACACCCCTGAGCCTTAAGAGCTCGTACCCGCCAGATTTAAAAGCACACGCACGAGGCGGTAATCTGTAATAAATGATATCACCTCATTTGCGCCAAGTAACGCCTGCGCGCGAGACGATGTGTACGTTGCCTAAATTACCATCGATCATTTAGGGGGCCGAGTAACGCGAGATTACGCTTGGCGCAACAAATGGCTCATACATATGTTATGGTAGAGTTGGGACTTTTGGTGCCATACCGTGGTTCTAGAATCCATGGAGTTATTATTTACTAATTATTTTATCCTCCTACGGCCCACCATACGGAATATGAATCTATTACAAATTAAATAAAGTCACTTTTCTAACTTGATCATTAGTCATAAAAACAAAAGAAATTCCACTTTACTTTCTTTGCACTAGATCTTAATTTGAATGGCCGTATTTTGTACTATTATTAGTACAAGGAACCTCAGGAGGCTATACATAAAACCTTCAGTATTTTCATATTTAAAATTTCCATTTTTTTAATTATATATGGAGGATATCTCCGCTGTGAAAGCGTTACAAATAAACCAATATTAGTAGGTATGGATAAACCGGACTCAAAACGTAAATAGTTTATTTTGAAACTAGCGACCCGCCCTCGCTTCGCTTTGGTTTACTTGAGTTTTCTTTGACACCCGTACAATAAACCAACACTACAGACTAACAATACAGACAAAATCAAAGTACGTGTTATAATAATTAGAAAATGGCGACTCCATGGATTCTAGAACTACGGTAAGCCACCAAAATCCTAACCCTAGTTAGGAGTGTGTGCTTAATCTTTTTGGTAAACGAAGGTGAAAAGCTGGATAGGTACATGTTTATACGTAGCAGCAAGTACCTACATAGGAGTAATTAATTTGAAAAAAAAAATGTCTTTGGTTCTAAAAGCGGCATAAATAACGACTACATGGATAAAAACTCCCGATAATGACGACTCTTTCTAGAGCTGATATCTTTTAAACGGCCCTTCCAAACGATTTTCATAAAACTTTGCTGAACACCATCCCTATTTAAGTACTAGATTTCCACCCGTTACACACAGATAAAGTCAAGGAGTTTAATTGTTATGCCACTATGGAACCCTGTCATAATGACAGCGTCAAACCACATGAAAGAAATTACACCAAAATTAATGATTAAAGTTATGCGACAGGGTTCCCTAGTGGCATAACAATTAAAGTCCGTGACTGTACACAGGCACAGACGTACCTACACATATACACACTTAAACTTATCACACCCCGCTTTAAGTCCGGGGTGAAAAATAAAAAAAAAGAACATTATACTATCACTGCCCGTAATATATGAGTCTTATCCGATGTAGTTTCTTGTAAAAATCTCAACCTTTTGATGAGACTTAATTTTGTTTTGATGCGAGTTTTCCAGCTTTGTAATAAAACAGTACCTACACTCCGCTGTGTGGGTAATGATACCTACCGGTCTCCATGGCAACGACCAGGGAACTTTTTTTATTCTATTTTGAATTTATGCCTGATCCATTTTCCTTAAACATGTGGGAAACCCTATACGAGGAAATTGTAAGTCTTGTTTTCCTGGACACCGTCAAACATCTGCAGTACGTTATTATCTTGTGGTTTTTTAAGATTTCTTCTATTTTTTAAGACGGTAGGTATTCTTTAATTATTTACAGGATAATCATCAGATTGACGTCATTAATAACCGAAGCAGTTTCAGCACGCAGCAGTTGCTACAGAAGTTTTGTCTGAGTTGCCACTATTTGTCTTATAGTATAGTTAATTATTGTGGAAATGGAAAAGATACCGTTTTGTTGTCCGTCTGTCTGTTTGTCTGTCTGTCTGTCTGTCTGTCAAGACCCTTTATCTCAGGAACTCGTGAAGGTATCGAGTTGAAATGAAAACCATAGGTACTCAGGTCTACAGTACCTTGAAGCCGTAAAAAAAATCAAACTTCTAAGTTAACGAAAAAAAGATCAATGCCGCAAAAAACGTATATTTCGACACCCTCAAGGAAATCAAAATTTATACCTACGGTATTTTCCGTTCACCTAGAAATATGAAATTTTGCAAGTAATACCGTCTTACGCTACAAGTATAAAAATCTGAAAACGATATATTTTTAATTAAATTACAAAAAACAGGGTCTTTATGCAAGGAACTGCGGTCGAAATTTTGAATCGAGTTAACCGTGTGATGTGGATCGTATGAAAATCTTAAATACGGAACTCTCGGTGCGCAAGTCCGACTCGCACTTGTCAGGTTTTTTGGAAAACGCCCAACTACCAAACTGTCCGTTTGCTTCTATCATCCTACTCAAACATTAATCTCTTTTAAAGTCTACAGGGAGTACTGCGGGTTTCCAACGAATTACTGAATTCATTGTTTCCAGCAGCAGAATAAGTTTTAAAATAAAACACGTCGGGCACGCGGTCCTCTAGCCACGTTTATGCCTTCCCTCACAATGTAGTCTAGCTGTAGTAAATAAGTTAGTCGTCCGGGACACTCATTAGGAGTAACCACGGAACAGAAAAAACAGTGGAAGTGGCATGAGCTTCGCTTAGTATCAGACCAGCGACTCTATATATTCCCGACGGTAGAAACGATATCGTAGTTGACCTGTTATGGTATTGTTATGACGTCAGACGCCATTACTGTCAAGTAAATAAGAGCTATCAATACGTTGACAATACGATAACAGATCAAACACGATATGGTTTTTACCGTGTTGAATAGAGGCCCTGTTGTCGCCAATACTCAAACTATCATAACAACAACACGCCACCATGGAAAATGTTTTTGGGCGGCTATCGTTTTTACATTCCAAAATAGCACAATTGCTTCTGGATTTATTTCCTATTTTAGAAATATCAAAATAGGTACCGAAATATCGATATAAGCGATCGCGGCAAAAGTATGGTACGTTATGCGGAACTCCGCATAACCGTGCCAAACGTTACACGCCCACTTGACACTTCTACTGTTTTTCCTGTTCCGTGGGAGTAACGAACGACTGTAACGCAAGCGTGATGGACCGTTCTACGGCGTCCACTTCGTACGCTACGGCGTAAAATGTTAAACGAGCTTTATATGCAAACGTTATGGCTGTTCTAGATTTTAGCTTAACGAATAGATTATGTTTTGTTTTAGTAAACGGTCGTGCGAGAGCGCCATAAAGTCGGGCTTCTCGTTACTAGTCGGATGAGCCTGAAATGGGCTGTAAATGTAGATCTTTAGTCAGTTTATGCGGTATAGCCAAGTCAGAATGACCTTAGAAAGACATCCTATCGTTTTAGATAATTGGCATCGGCATTCATGGATAAAAGTAGGATTTATTTTTCTTTTAATCAGATACTTATCTAGAAGAATACTTTGAGATCAACTTTGATTATGATTGTCATTACCGCATTAGCCTCATTACATTAAATATCTCTAAAACTATGTTTTCTTGCTGCCATACTTATAAATCAATGACAGACGGACTTGAGAGACGGAGTTCAGTTACATACAATATTGAGCATTGCGCTCAAAATAGATAATTATACTCAATACTCAATATATCTACAAAGATGACAATATGTATTAAGGCCCAGCCAAACCGCTTGCGTGACGTGCACGTGCGCGTTTGCTTTCTACTGTGTTGTATAGTGACATGTCGTAATGAGAATTCATACTATACAACGCAGTGGAAAGCTAACGCGCACGTGCACGTGCACGTCACGCAAGCGGTGTGCCTGGGCCTTAATGTTTCATTATGAACCTTGTTGATGGTGACTGTACATACACTAATACTTGTAACCCTCTTCTTTTTGATGCTCCAGGGGTTAATTAAGTAGGAAATTAAAAAATAACACTGATGACTGAAAAGTCAATATAAATTGTTATTATTCCCGCTTTCTAAAACGCTTCCTCGACATTGTGTACTTTGCCAGTAACACTTACTTTACATAAATAAGGTTAAATAAATCCCTTTTAATTAGATCAATTTGCTTCGCGTTGTAATTAACGTTTTGGGAAGGAACTTTGTAGGCAGTTCTTTCGTCATTAAATTTTAATGATGTTCCAAAGTGGAATAATGTCGCTTTTGGTCGGTATTACGTCTCTAATGTTCAGCAGGTTTACGTACTAATCAAGGTTAATTAAAGACTCATTTGATTTACTATCATTTGGGTTAACAGTAAAATCGACGACTCGAAATTACCTATACTTAAAACCAGAAAAAATACAATTTTAAATACATCGACTTCAAAAATTGTCTTTCTAAACTAACAACGTCTAAAATGGAATCATGTCCGAAAGAAATATGTTTATTTGTATTTACATACACTCAGAAATATGTCGATCAATCGTAGGTAGATACGTCATATGTAGCCAGTCATAAAAACGGCACTTTGAAGCTGCATACGTTTAAATCTTAATCTGAATTAATTAATTCAGAATCATAATATTCATAATAGACTACATTCACTTTGAGCTTATTAAAAGCACTTAATTTATAATGGAGAATATTATATTCGGGCTCAATTAATATATAACGATAAGAAAATTGGTAGTATTTGTTTTTAAAAGCTCAATTTACATTTTGATTAAATTTAATTTGGATAATACTTTTGATCCAACTTCAGAATGGTCATTTCAAGGCGACGATTTTCCTTTTAACCTAAATGATAGTAAATCACTCACTTACGCACTTTATTATTTTATTGTACCAGTTATACCAACCCATTATAACATCAGAACTATGATTTTATTTTCAGCCTTGCCTACTATCATGCGTTTAATTATGTATCACTTCACAAAGATGTTACAATTATTACGTGTTTGTTTTCTTTATATAATTGTTTTTTGTATGTATTATAAAATATTGTTATTGATGTGTCTTCAATCTTTATTCTTGGCATGATAAACCAGTTTTTTTGTCGCTAAGGTCAACTTGCATCTTTTACTTAAAGGTTAGTTGATAGAAAATACCTCTAAAGGAAAAAGCTCGCTTTTCTACTAAGATTATCTTGTAATTCCTGTAAATCTTGATGTTACACAGTAAAGTTATCCTTACATACATACAATAAAGTCTAAACTAACCTTTCATACAACTCAGTTTAAGCTAAAATAAGTTTTCAGTGAATCGATAATCGATACCTAAGTTCTGTGAAACGTTAGTGGAATTTTTAAAAGAGTTTCCTTTATTGTTGCTTACCTGTTAACCTTCGTCAAATCCAATATGACGTCCTTTATATCGTTTTTATCTCACAGTATTGCCATTTTTATCTAACCATTCTGGAACATTCAATTCTTACCTCGTTCATGATATCTCCGCAGCGTAAGAGCGTCGTAATGTATGCAGCACGTTAATATTCATGGGAAGCGTAGATATAGCCATTTACCCTCCGGCGGGATGTCATACGCAACAATTAGACTAGAATTCTGACCTATCACTATATCTATCTATAGTTAGTTGTCCTGTTATTAATAGATAACGCACAGCCTGAACCATTGTAATTACTCCATGGCTGACCAAAGGTGAGATTAAATTCAGCCGTGTATCGCATTTTCATTTCATCGAACAGGCATTTCCACGTGCGATATTTTTTTAGTGGTCACAGGTCTAACCTAACCTAACCTACGTGAACTATGCTTAAGATAACCTAAAAACAATAAGGTTTCAGCAGAAATTAGCTGTCGATGAAATGAAAATTCGATGGAAAAACGCATTCGTGAAATGAGAGGTGATTCAAGGAGCACCCATTGTAATTACTTATATGTGATTATAAACCTAAATGTAACGAAATAAATATATGAATATGAATTAACTAAAAACGTGAAGTTGGTAATGGAATGGATAATACGTGATTAGCAGATAGAGGGCACTTAGGGCGTTATGAAAAAGTAAAATGAGGCTTAGTAAAAATGCCACTGTTTTTAAGATTGTGTTTTTTATACATTAACTAGAAGACGCCTGCGACTGCGTACGCGCAGAATAAGCTTTCTGCTACTCCAGAGGGAGCATTTTAACCTCTTAGGGATGACTTTTCAAAAATCCTTTCTTTGTGTACCCCTAGACCTCATAAGGAACCTTTGTGCGGAATTTGGAATCTCTACGAAACAAATAGAATCGCTTGTTAGCGTAATGCATCTAGACTAGGGGCTGTGAGCTATCGTAACGTTGACAATACGATAAAATAACACAGGCAATATGGTTTTACCTAGTTGAAGACAGATCTAGGGTAGTGAATGTCCAAGCGGCGAGTTTAAGTAGTCCCGTCAGAGCGAGCAAAACACATTTTAGCGCGTGCATTCTCAATTAGGCAGCCTTATACGTTCGAGAAGCCATGCTGCCAAATTGAATACACGCGCTGAAATGTGTTTTGTTCGCTCTGACGGGACTACTTAAACTCGCCGCTTGGACTTCGCTCCTGCATTCGCTCACCTTGGCTTTTGAGAGAATCACTACCCTGCTTCGCAGTGCCTCCGCCGTGAGCACGGGGCAGCTCAAGACGCAGTTTATCGTTTGCTTATACTATTTTCACGTGTATAGGTATCTGTACTAATATGTATTATGAAGAGGGAGTGCGAGTTTGTACTTATCTGAAAGGTAATCTCCGTACCGGAACCACGGAAGCTATTCGAAAAACTATTTCACCATTTGACAGGTACAGTCGAGTTCATAAATATGTGTACACTTTAGTACCTTGCCTATTTAATGTCATGTTTAGACTACCATATATGAATTGTCACAGTGTTTAATGGCACGGTACAAAAGTGTACCTACACGTATATATGAACTGGACTGTACATTTAAAGGTAGGTTTTTATTTGTTTTAACCGAAACGAAGCGAGGACGGGATGCTAGTTCTTGATAAATAAAATGTATTGCCGTAGTATTTTTTCCGTCAGGAAAATTTGATAAATACAAAATTGTAAATCAAATTTCAGTCACATTCAATTCCCCTTTACATATATGGAATTCTTATAAATTTGAATAATATATCGAGTGAAGCACATCATACTAGTATATTACGTCAAATTTCATTTCTAGGCAAGCGGTTAGCAATCCGATTCGTCTAATTTATGTTAACGAGCACGTTCGGTTGGCACGGGGCACTCGAACAAATTCCTCCACATTTTCATGCCCAATTCGTTGGAGGAAGCAAATAACCGCGCGCCCAAATTTGACAACGACAAATACTTTTCGACTTCTAGACATTATTAGTTTACTTAACCATCTCAATTGAGTATTAAGTAAACCTTAGAAAAAGGTTAGATAGAAATTCGCTATTGCCCACGGGGCTGCTACACACGGCCATTTTAGCTCTGAGATTCGATTTTTAGTTAGAACATTATTTGCTTTTATAGCGTTCACTCTTTACAAGGTAACTTTTAATTGTTTTGTTGGGAAATTCAGATGCATTCTTGCTATTTTTCAATTTGTGGTCAGATTAATGAGTCAATAAACATTAAAAATATTCAATGATTACAATGCTTACAAAATGTAAACTCGCTTTTGTGTATTTTTTTATTTAATGGGTTTTCTCTTGACCCAAAAGTTAAAACCGGAGAGTCGGAATAGGGTGAACGATGAAGCGAGCTTACCGTGTTTATTACAGTACAATATGGACTAACTTCAGCCCGCGACTTCGTCCGCGTTGACCATACCATACCACGTGAAAGCTATGATCTATATTCCAAATTTCACTCCAATTCGTGACGGACTAACAAACATATTAACTCAAATACGCACTCACAAATTTTCGCATTTATTAGTGTTATAGTGTGATTAATGTGATAAATGTAATAATCTATTTTGTTTATCGGATCCAACCAATAAAGGCCCAGCCACACCGCTTGCGTGACGTGCACGTGCACGTGCGCGTTCCCTTTCCACTGCGTTGTATAGTGACATGTCGTAATACGAATTCATACTATCAACGCAGTGGAAAGCGCACGTGCACGTGCACGCCACGCAAGCGGTGTGGCTGGGCCTTAAATGTGATAGTAATGGGAAAGGCCGACACGTGTCGTCATTGTCAGCCGTGGAATATAAAATGTCTTCAAAGATATATTGAAGGGAATATTGGCGAAGCCGCCGTATCACACAGGTCACGGGGCACGATTGCGCCTAGGGTTGCCAATTGCCACACTTCCGGGAACACAGAGAGTTAAAGAGACGTCCGGAAAATTGGGTATTTGTCCTGAACTCCGTGTTTGTAAATTTTCCGTACGGAGAAATCATCGTACGGAAATTTTACAAACAAAAAAAACCAGAGGCAAATTGAGCTGTTTTAAATATGTTCAGCGGACGTGTTCTGTTTTTTTGTAAATTTTACAGATTTTGTTTTGGTCCGGAGCCCTATTTCATCTTATACTGGCTCATCTTGATTTTAAATCGTTGTTTCGTAATTATGTTCACGTTATCCTATCGTCAAGTGAAGAAGAGCTAGTCATAACGCCAACTGTAGGTTCATTTAAAGAATAAGAGCCACTGAGATTTTGTCTTAGTTGACATCAATAAAATAAAATAGCTAGGATATTAGTTATATCAGGGCGTTTTCCAAAAAAAGCGCACGCAGTTAAGGATTTCAATTAACAAACGGTAACTTTTTCCATTACGTCACGATAATTAGTTAAATATTTAAGTACTGCCCTCATACGCCAGTAGGCCGTATCTCACATTCAATAACCGAAGCAGTTGCAATCCTCACTCGTTAGTAAAATGGTTGTATTTGCTACAGGAGTTTTGTTTGAGATGGCACTATTTTTTTACTGAGAAATATAGTGAATTATTGTGACGTAATGGAAAAAGTTACCGTTTGTTAATTGAAGTCCTTAACTATGTGCGATTTTTTTGGAAAACGCCCATCAACCAAAGCTAGAAGTAACAAGTTCTTTTGTGAATCAACAACAGTCTAATTATGTACCTAACGTCATTAGACTCGTATAGAATCAATACTCATTCTTAACAATCTTGTTAGAAGCAACCATTTTTTTTTGTGTATGTTGCAATATTCAAGCATGATAGGCTAAAGGAAATTGGAATAATTTGGTAACCCTATCCCCCCGCCCTGTCACTCGAGATGGAGGAAATCAAATCACAGATTATTTATAAATGCAACTCACGTTCGATTTCCGAATATCTTGTAAGAACTGTGTTGTTGCTCTTTATTGACGTCAACTTTTAGCTCATCGGAATTTATAAATACATTTTGTTTGTTCTTAGAAGTTACATTTCGTAGTTTTTGGTGTATGACATCACGCGACACAATAAAGATGCGTTACGCTAAAATGGAAGACTGGTTTTACGCATCGTATATTCTAATGGCACTAATAGCAGTATCATTAATCTGAACAACAATAAAATGATTTAGTGTCGGCCTGGGTAGTGATTATAGCATGGCTTCTCGAACGTATAAGGCTGCCTAATTGAGAATGCACGCGCTAAAATGTGTTTTGTTCGCTTTGACGGGACTACTTAAAGTCGCCGCTTGGACATTCACTCCTGCGTTCGCTCACCTTTGCTTTTGAAAGAATCACTACCCTGTTTCGTACCCCACAAGTAATTTCGTTCTCTTTACTTAGACGCCGTCGTTTGTTTTATTTAAAATTATCAAGGCGTTAAACATATTTCTATTAATTTTGGAGTCAATATTGCCACACTGGCTCGAAACATATTTTGCTTAGTCATTCATTAAGAAAATTATCCTAATCAAGATGGCCGTTCGAGGGCGTAGATTCTATTATACAACTCGCCGGTAATCTCTTCGACGAACTTGTAACTGGCAAACTTAAACTGTACCGCATGCTCCTTCGTAGGTTTAACCTTTTAAACGTCAAACAGCGAAGTTATACGACGTGTGTCAGACACAACGATGAAGTGATTTGCCGGCTTTGAAGACGAAAAGGTTAAAACAGGGTTACATACAGTCACAATATTTAATTTGGTACCCACCTTAGGTCCAAAGTCAATCTAACATTCTACAACATTAAGGTTGAGTTTCCTAAAAGTTACAAAATAATGACTTGACATCTCTAATGACATTGACGACTTCAAGCATATTTTTCTTGAAAAGGGTCCCAAATTAACGTTTGTGACCGTACATATATACCAACTATGATAGCAAGATTCGGAGCAGCACGCCCAAAGTCAGTAGGTACCTAATTCTACCTCATTTCTGCGAGCTCGCGAGACAACTTAAGCTGGTTAGAGATGAGCTTATCAGCGAAACGTTCAGGGTAATCTAATCGCTTATTCCATAATTTGCGCCTGTTCCTTACGCAATTTTCTATTGTCTTCGCTCCTGGGACGTGATTGGCCCTAATAACTTAGGCCTTAGGGATCGTAAGTTACGGGGTCGGAGTCGTTACGTTTCTAAAAGCAAAGTTTATGTTTAAACAAGCGGGAAAAAGAAAATATATCCCGTTGGCCTGTCGCTTTCAATTTGCCGTATTTGTAAGAAATACGTTACAATATAAAATTCTGAGAATCCCTTTGTTTTTGGTATGCTTTAATGGAAACCCAATAAAATCATAACGAATAGGGTTTTTGAGCGTTTCTAAAAAAAATTGTTCAATTAATTTATGTTAACAATTTTTATACAATTTTTACACTAAAAGATTATTTTGGTAATAACTTTGTTAATAATCAAAAATATGATATGGGGCATAAAATTTTAATCAAATTAACGAAAAACGTGATAACGAAGTAAGAAAAAATAACAAGTGTTAAAAAAATGTTAATTCGATGTACAAACTTTTTTAGTAAAGCTAATTTTATAGTAGATAAAATGTACTTCAAAAGAATTTGCGGAACATTTTTTTCAGAATTCAGATGAGATCAGAATCGGTCAAAAAACGGCTAATTAATTGGTGCCACGTTGCATGTTTACTTTTTTAATTAACGGTGCGTACAGCAATATTCCCGATTGTTTGTTGTTAATTTTGACGCTGTAGGTTTTGATTAAGTTTCACATAATTGAAGCCTGGAAGGTACCTGCTGGAAAGTGTGTGCGGCCACAGATCCCTGAAGTTAATATCCCCTTGCCGCCCTGAGAATTAATAGCGCGGCTAAATTAAAGAGGGAAATCTCGTCCCCTTGGCTTGTCTATCTTATTTCACTGGCACACGTGAGTTGTAATGAAATTATAGTAGTTGAAGATCTAACTTATTATGTTAAATAGGTAGTATGGTAGACTGTAATGGAATCCATAAGACTACAGTAGGAGAATTTAGATGTTTAAAAAAATAAAATACCTGTATTATCTTTCAGGATAGAGCGCTATTCCCAAATTAGACGTTCGATGTTACATTAGCCGTGTCACTTTTTTTTCAGTAGCTTATTATTGTACCTATGTATCCATTATCATTGAATATGTCAAATATCAAATGATTGAAAAATAAATCGCAGTCACGAAGAGGAATTTGGTCTCCCAAGCAAAATAACCCTTTGAAATGTCGCTACGCACAGCACTTCCACCGTCGCCTGTTTTCTACCAGGGCCTGTATGTATTCTACTTGGCAAAACAATATTGCCTTTGACGTGTTGTAACCCGGCCGCCATTACTGTCAAGTAAATAAGAGCTATCGTAACGTTGACAATACGATAACATGTTGTTTGGTGTTTGAAAGTACGACTAAGGACATCGCAGTTTATATAGTTAGCGTAGTTCTTGTCTATTAACGATAGTTCAAGCCTAGAGCTAGCTAGCTTAGATTGAGGGTTAGGTCAATCTGTGTGAGATTGACCTCTGTTTTTTGTAAAACTAACCTTGTATTTTTTTTTTCCAGGTAAGTTCTTTCAACGTTCCTGTTAAATTGGTAACGTAACGTAGTCAGTGTAATTACACTCTGCAAATATTATACGTATAATACCTATCTGCGTAACTTTGTTTGAACTTGAAATAATATGTAAGTATTTACACACATTGCCTACCACAAACATTTCAGTCCCTTCTATTTTGAGTATACAGTGTTTGTTGAGGAAGTTTCCTTTGTTTTCAATTTTGTTCGTGGAACGACTTTGTAACCATTTAATAGCCTTAATGTTACCAAAATATTGGTTTTAAGTCTATTTCATTTGACCTAATTACAAAAGAAGAAATATTGCGATGGTAAAAATCCAGGGTAGTGATTCTTTCAAAAGCAAAGGTGAGCGAACGCAGGAGTGATGTCCAAGCGGCGAGTTTAAGTAGTCCCTTCAAAGCGATCAAAACACATTTCAGCGCGTGTATTCAATTTGGCAGCATGGCTTCTCGAACGTATAAGGCTGCCTAATTGAGAATGCACGCGCTAATATGTGTTTTTGTTTTAACTTTAGGTGCTTAAAAAAATGTAAGTCCCGTCAGAGCGAGCAAAACACATTTTAGCGCGTGCGTTCTCAATTAGGCAGCCTTATACGCTCGAGAAGCCATGCTGCCAAATTGAATACACGCGCTGAAATGTTTTTTGTTCGCTTTTACGGGACTACTTAAACTCGCCGCTTGGACATTCACTCCTGCGTTCGCTCACCTTTGCTTTTGAAAGAATCACTACCCAGGAATTTCCAGACGCTTTGGGCAGTGAGGAGTTGTATCTCTTGTGGGTCCATGATATGTCGCCCTAAGGGCTCCCTCACATTTAGCGTTTTTCGAACGTCGACGTCTCATTAACGCCTGCGCAGCGTCGACGCAACGTTCTCGCAGCGCCGACGCGACGCAGTGGCGTTTTTCGAACGTCAACGTCACAATAACACCCGCGCAGCGTCGACGTCGCGTTCTCGCAGCGCAATGTCGTTTTGGCGCCTAAGTAGATACTTTTGTTGCGCATTAGTGGTCCGCATGAGCAGAGGATGTGCATTACTGACAGAACCCGCATGTCGCGTCTTGTTTCATACCCATTAGAAACAGATGACAGAAGGCTGGTAACTGCATAGTAATAGTATGAGCGTTTTAAGTTTAATGTGGTTACCAATAGAGTATAGAATGAATAGAATAGAACAGAATTAATAATACAACAAAAACAAAAAAACACAAAAACACATTCATTTGAGCAAAACAAAAAACAAAAGTTCTTCGACTAGGTCTATCTTTGCTGTAGTATGTTAACCTACCGATTTTGAATTCGTTAAATATTTTTTGAGCTGTTGACGACTCCGTAAAAATACAGTTGGTTTTAGAAGCTAACCAATAACTTAGTTTTATGGAGGTTATGAATTTTACTGTTACTGCTTCTTGTTACGGCATTGATACTGATTTAATTGATTAAACAGGCATAATAATATCGGTAGATCATTACATTAAAACGTGACTAGATTGCGGTGGGTATAGCCACTCTACTATTCTGCGATTCAAAGCAAAAAGGCAGTATACGCATAAGGACTTCATGCTCTTATACAACATTTTACTTTTGGTGGCCAGAATTATAAGTAGGTATTATTGTCTGCACCTAATGAATTGCAGGGCCTCTATTCAAATTTTTCAGATCATCTTGCTTAAATATTGTAATTATATTGGTGACTTAATTGTAGCTCTTATTTACTAGACTAATAAGTACAATAATGTTAATCATTATGATTACAATAAAGCAAGATAAGTACTAGCTAAAACGATTTGGAGTATATCTCCAGTGTGGTTTTGTATTTCAAAAATTGTATTTGGCAATGCTTCTTAGCTTAATGGTTATTAGGGTAAACAAGAGTTATTACTTATTCGCTGTGAAACGAGTAAATGGTTTTTTTTTTCAATTTATGCAGATACTTTATTATTATTGTTAACTTCTCTAGTTTTGGTAATTAGATCAAATCTAAATTCACTGTATGTGGTTTTATTTCATTTTATTTGACTTTAAAGTATAAAATATCGTTATTGTTAGATTTAATTTGCTCTGTATATTTCTCGTTATAACGTATTTTTATTGTGTGTGTTGTGTGTGATTTAAGTATCAAATAAGCCTTTACATAGTTAATATATTTAATTCACTAGTGCCTAATATATAAAGGCTAAAGATAGAAGCCAAACAAACACTAAAAAGGACATAAAACTATTTTAGTGTTTAATGTGTGGTTTAGCCCCGTCTCGTAAGGCTTTTAAGCCGCTGGTCGTAAATTACACTTCGCCCTAGGAGCCTTTCCGACCCGCTCCTGATAAGACGTGACCTTATCACGTCCCACAGGACCTTGTAAAGAAAAAAAAACGTATGTGCTAGTCGAACTCGCCACTAAGGGTTCCGTACCAAAATGGTACAAAAGGAACCCTTATGGTGAGACTTCGTTGTCTGTCTGTCTGTCTGTTTATTTGTGGTTTTTCTTTAGGGTTTGCACTGTATAATCACACAATTGAAGCTTGCATAGGTACTTTTACAGTAGAAAAAAATGTACATACATTTTTTGTAGTCCTCTGATTACTAGTTTTTTTCCCATAGGTATGTAATCTTTAGCAATTCTTATCTGATTTAAAATATGCTTCGAAATAACAAAACTATAATCGGTAAATTGTAAAAAAAGTACCTACTCTAAACTTACTATTGCGTGTGTAGTAGATTAGTTTGAAACAGATGAAAAATTCAAACTTGAACCAACTACAAAGATGAACCTTGAACCTGTTAGCATTATAAGCAGTTTTGGAACATTGAAATTAATAAAGTTGTAGAAATAATAATCATACATCAAAGAGCAACACGCGCTGTTGATATACCCCTATGGGGTTCCAAATGAGTTATAACTTATATGATAACCCTTCAAGAGGGTTGAACCCTTATGATTTATTGCTTTTGTTTCGCAGATCGGCCTTTGACAACGTGAAGAGAACGAAAGTCGCCATCAAGAAAATATCGCCGTTCGAGCACCAGACATATTGTCAGAGGACGTTAAGAGAAATCAAAATCCTCACTCGGTTTAAGCATGAAAACGTACGTTTTAATCTCATTTATATTATCTCAATTAGCCATACGATAATTGTAAAGTGTTTTCGATCCATAAAAACCACTCACTCACTCACTCACTTAACCACTCTAACCACCACCACCACCACCACCAACACATTTTGAGCCCTAACTTGGCGGTTTTCTATTCAATACGAGTATGTTACGATATCATTTCATCTGTTAGGTATTTAAGAAATTTGAGTGGCAATAAATTAGTCTGACTCAAATTGACCGTGTCGCTTGGTTTTTAAATACTTCGAACTTTTCTGGACACTTCTGTATATCAATATAGATAAAATTAAGTTGTTAATAGGGCGGGTCTTCATGGATTAAAGAAAACACTATTTAATTGTCTTAGAATAAATACATGATCTCTAATCTTATGCTTCAGATATAAACTAAAATAACTCGTGTCACTAACAATTTATACACTCTATTCCACTTATATTCCTAACTAGAGGACGCCCGCGACTTCGTACGCCTAGAATTAGTTTCCCGCTACTCCCCCCATTTCTTCCCGTTGGGGGTCGATTTTCGGAAAATCCTTTCTTAGTGCTCACTTAATTCATTAAAGGAACCCCTGTACCAAATTTCAAGTTTCTAGGTAGGTACTGTAGTTTCGCCTGTGCGTTGATATATAAGTCAGTAAGGTTTGCCTTTTATATTCCTAATTTTGTTTTATATCCTAACAATATTGTTGACTTAATATTGATAATTTATTAGTAGACTTGTCAGTAACAGTTACTATGCTATGACGTCGATAAGTGATTACGAAATACAGGGTGAGCAAGCTAAATAGGTCAGTGTAGGAAATTCGGAAACAATAAGTGTTAGCGTAATGCATAATTTTCTTATGAACTAAGTCTCGATTTTGAAAAAGGGAAAATCTGCTTTTAAGAATTATTGAATGGTGAATAGCAATCACCTTGTTTTAATTTGTGAAATCTCGTTTTAGGTACATACAGCTCCATTGCAAATCCTTCCTTACCACTTAGACTATTTAGACTATCAATTAGTTCAATTACATTAATTAATAAATGAATATCAGGGGACGAATTTACAGAAATTGACCTAGTCCCAAATTAAGCTCTAGACCTGTAATGGGTACTAGACAATGACAAACTTACTTATATAGAGAAATACATACTTAAATACAAAGAAAACATCCAAGATTCGGGAATAAATATTCGCACTCATCATCACACAAATATCTGCTTTTCACGAGATTTGAATTTGTGTCGTCAGTGGTTAGTTTCGCGGTTTGCATCTATGATTTATTTCAATCTTTAAATGCAAGTTTTCCCTTTTCCGAAATCCAGGCATTGGTCCCTAAGAACAGATTACTCTAACTCTTACACAGAACAAATTGGAATAGTGCCGATATTACCCGAATACATTACTCGGGTTTTAACTATGCTTGACAGTAACTTATAAACGTGGAATAAGTTTATGCCATGCTTTGTCCTTATCTGTAATTATGACATTTGCATCTGACAGAAAGTGACAAAGCATGGCATAAACTATTCCAAGCTTATTCCACGTTTATAAGTAAGGGGGTAAAAGTTTTGAATTTAAATTTAAATTATTCTTATAGCTACATATCAGGGTAAAATCGGTCTCATATCTGTTATCGGGTAACACTCAGCCGGTTTAATAAATATCCAATTACAGCCATTTTAAATTGTGAATATCGCTGGAATGGATTTTATACGTGATATAAATCGTTTGAGGGTATTGCACCGGCGCCGCACCGCCGCCATTGAAATTGTTCAATTCGTTCGTTGAACGCCATTAAACATTTTCTACTGATTAAAATGGAATTTGCATCATGCAAATTAAATCCCCAATACATATTGCTTTCTATTAGTCCCGGTGACGTAGTTGGTGATAATCTGATAATTTGTTTTCATTGCAGATAATCGACATTCGAGACATTTTAAGAGCGGATTCTATTGATCAAATGAGGGATGTCTATATTGTCCAGTGCTTAATGGAAACAGATCTATACAAATTGTTAAAAACACAGGTAAAGAAAAAACCACTTTTCTCTCTCTTATTTATTCCTGTATAGAAAACTGATGTATGGTTTTATTTTCAGAAATTAAGTAACGACCACATCTGCTATTTCCTATACCAAATCCTGCGAGGGCTGAAGTATATTCACTCAGCGAACGTGCTTCACAGGGACCTTAAGCCCTCCAACTTACTACTAAACACAACCTGTGACCTAAAGGTACAGCTACTCGCATTAACCTACTTTTGTAGCAAAACACAATAAATATGGCTCGCGTCATAACTCTTACGCCATTGGACAAGAGTCTATTGTTGCTTAATCCACGAGCCACGTTAATTGTGTCCTGTAAAGCCGTATGCGCAGTGACATAGACGGAGCGTTGCGGTGCGTTTCCATCCTAAACAGCGTTCCCAAAGCGTAGCGGATGTTTTTATATATGAGAACGCGCCGTCTCCGCTCTCAGTGTGTTTGCTGTTTATGCGAATATATACACTAGATCAGCGGGCCCAGTATGGTTGCCTTGGATAAAGCATCCGTCACTCTCGTACTTATATACGTGTCAGAAAGTGACGGATGTTTTATCCACACACAAGGCAACCAAATTAGGCCCCTGACGACGGGTGTTTGTTAATTACATACCAAACTTGCCCATATAATTAACATTCAGTGCCATTAATTAGAATTTGTGTGTAAACCAAAAACACAACCAAATGAATAAGTATACAGATATCGTGTTTGAGACAATATGTCACTTTATCAAGTTAAAGTTGAAGAATCATTTTACAAGGTGCAATAAAATTACAATATATGAAAGGGCCTTACATAATTAACCCGTGCGTTCCATTCTGACTTGTATCAGAAGTGGGATGTGCTCAGTGAACTTTCAGCTCGCCACGAAGCGCTGTAGCTCACTTAATCCATTACTATACAGGGTGTTCAGCAGAAGGTTCGACAAACTTCAGGGATTAACTCTGTAGGTCATACTCATCAACTTTTATTATGGGACCAATGGCCAAATCGCGAAAAAAAAAACACCTGTTCGATACAAACTTTGAGAGCTAAACAGCCGAAATGTATGAAACAGCTGTTTTTTTTTCGCGATTTGTAACGTCCCATAATAAAAGTTGATGAATATGGCCTACAGAGTTGGTCCCTGAAGTTTGTCGATCCTTCTGCCGAACACCCTGTATATTTATTGCGTATTGTAGGTATAAGTAGGCAAGATGCAACTATTCAACATTAACAATAAGAGTTAAGTGTTACCAAATTATATGGTGGCAAGCTCTGTAATTTGCTAAAAGTATCAAACAACTAAGCATTTTATCGGAAAAGGGTGATAACCTCCAGGTACCAGAGCAGTCGCTTTATAAAATGAAATACTTTGTCAAAGGCGCCTAATCTCCGAGGATAAATTAGGATTTCCCTCAGGGAATTGTAGGAGTAGCTCTTTGCTTAACTTGATTATTTTATAGCGCGATTTATTTCTACTGTCGTTCCGTGATTTGTTTCTATTAAACATGTTAAATAAAAATGTCGAGATGTTTGATAAATCGTTAGTTTTATTTAAAATTGCTTTTGCTTATTTTTACTTCTTTGAAACACATTTAAAAGTAGTATAGCTGGGTAGCTACCACCAATTTGTGGTGCCTTTGAAACTCCTTCCATTTATATTTTAATTATAGTGCCCGGCTCACTCTCTAATTAATACACAAGAAAAAAGATGAAAAACTAGCACCCAATTACAACAAAAATATGATTTTATCTCCTTGTCGCTTTTTTATGTTGCTCGTTACAAAGTAATGGTTAATTTTTTCGTATACTTTACATAATTGGGTAGCGTCACTTTGTCCAGGTCTTTCCCCAGATTTAGCATCTTAAGTCCATGAACTTGCAAACTGTAAACGTAAACACGTTCAAGGCACTGGGTGAAAAAAAAGGAAAATTAAGAAATATGCGTGCCTTTACCTTTCCTTATACTTCGAACTATGATATCAACAGATGGCAACTTACATACCCGGTAGGTAAAAACCCACATGAGGGTATCGCCGGCCGGATAGTTGCCCATCTACGGCTTGATTGGTTATTCGTTACAATCCTTTTAAGTAAAGGTATTTTGCAGCAAAAAGTACTATTTATGAAAAACTAGCGGCCCGCCAGCGGCTTCGCCCCGCTGCAAATTTCTGACTTTCCCGGTGGATTTTTCAATTATTTTCATACAAACCTTGTCCTGACAATGACGAACATAACAAAAAAGAAATCAGCCAAATCGGTTTAGTCTTTCGGAAGTTATGCGATCACATACATTTTGGCGATTCATTTTTATTTATATAGATAGATGTGGAGAGGATCAAAGTTACTAGAAAGAATTGCTAGACAAATTAATTAACTACTAAGTACTTAATTATTTGCAAGATAGGTACGTAACTTTTACCATGTTTTTGTATATCTTTCATTAGAGTTAGTACAATAAGAGAGTTATTAGAGCAATATGTACGCTTGTTACGCTATTATGTTTTCTTTTTAGAAAGTTAAGTTCATACATAGATACATTAAATCACGCCTGTTTCCCAGAGGGGTAGGCAGAGACCACTTCTTTCAAAGCTAAATAAGTTCAATAATTCAAAATGTTTAAAGACCAGGTACTGATTTTTCGACAGGTCAATTTTTAACCTTTTTGCTGCAAATAAACGACTATGCTTCCAAAAAATAAATTAATTAAACGTCCAATGATCCTATAGCCCTGACTGTCCTGATGTCACCTACCTAATTTTATTTTGTAATATATTTAGATTTGCGACTTCGGGCTGGCGCGAGTGGCGGACCCCGATCACGACCACACCGGCTTCCTCACGGAGTACGTCGCCACGCGCTGGTACCGCGCACCGGAGATCATGCTTAACTCCAAGGTAAACATCAACACAGACGCCAAAACCAAGGACGAAGCAGAGACTAAGACCACTATAGCAGCTATATATCTCAGTCACGTTCATTGCCTAGAACTTTGCAGGTTGGCACTATAATTCGGCTTTAGGGCCAGCAAAACTTTCCCGTGGCTTTTTGTCGGTTGATTAAATGGTCTACGATGAAAGTGACGACAGTAACAAAAGTGTATCTAGATCTGTTCCCCACACTCGACATTTCGCATAGCAATTTATACAGTCGAGTTTTTCCCCATTCGTGATTTTCTCCGCCTCATTTTTCCCCGTTAATATTTTTAACTACACTCATTTATTACACTGTACCTTTTTCCGAGTCGACGGGGCTCCCCGCTCGTGGAGCCCCAATTTCTGGGTGCTTTGACCCATCGGGCCTGTTGCAAAACGAATATAACCTAAACCTATATACCTATTTCATTGTAGTAACAGTATAGGAAAATATGCGATTAAGAGAAACTCATAGCGGAAAATATGTGACTAGGTATAATCACAACTGGGGGAATTATGACTGGAAAAAATGCGACAGGAAAACTTGCTACTGAAACAGATCGATATACATAAGATGATACGAGGCTGTAACTGGGGCCTTGGTCATTCATCTCTTGTCAATTAGCTGCTGACTACGATGGAATGCCTCTACGATAGTCACTTTATAAAAGAATTAACGAAACAAGCTGGTCGATTCTAATGGACCTGCCCAAGTCCTGCCATCCGTAGAGTGATTATCATCTCCTTTTCCTGGTTAAGTACCAGCAGTACAATATGTAGCAGATAATGTTGTTTTTAACATCCAGCCAGGGTCTTCTTTGTTAAATATGACATCGGTATTATCACATGAACCCGAAACAAAGCTGTTTTGAGACAAAAAAATATCTCCTGTCTAACACATAAATAACTCGTGACTTATAAAGATCGATGTTTATCTCTAGCGCCCCGTGACTATATACGCGTTCTTTGTTGCGAATGACGGCTGTACGTCTTGATATTAAACTTTTATATTAACCAAAGAGCCTTTTAGCCTAAATTTGCTGTTTTACGCTTCTTACGTAGGAAATATTCAAAGCATTTCTTTAACAATAGTACGTATACATCTCTTGAGACGAGAACGTACATGTTCTTGATAAATAAATCTTATTTATTCCTAATATAAGAGACATCATCATTCCACTAAGCGTACCGTAAGAATAATTATAAATTTGTTGTTCACATATTTTCTCAATTCTGTATCTTCTTTCCCAATAGTTTCAGAGGTCAGATGGCCAATTGCTTTACTGTAATAACCCGATCTGTCAATATCACGGTCAAAGTGTCCGCCGCAAAACGAGAGGGGCGCTAGAAGGATCTTCACGTGGTATTTATACACGCTGTGTTTGCCATACGTATTGGTTTCACAACAGACCTTTTCCACAGAAACTGGATATTATATTGTAATATGCCATTGTCAAAGCTATTTCGTAAACAGTCAATATTTATAACGTAATATTATTATACTGTTATGGAAACACTTGTTTTAACAAATTAAAATATAGGACGTGCGTACCTTGTGGTCTTCTTCGTTTAGTACTTATCGTAATTTTTTTACGCTTGACTCTGTAATTGGCTTTGTGTTACCGGAAAAGACTTCTACCGTATTTTGTCCGTTGATTAAACCTTGGATAAAGAATCAGCAGCACCTTGTTTGTCCAGGGCTACACGAAGTCCATAGACATCTGGTCAGTGGGCTGCATCCTGGCGGAGATGTTGTCGAACCGGCCCATCTTCCCGGGCAAGCACTACCTCGACCAGCTCAACCACATCCTGGGCGTGCTGGGCTCGCCCAGCCAGGACGACCTTGAGTGCATCATCAATGAGAAGGTATGTTCTCTTATACTAAACAACCTCTTAGCGTACTGCTACGGCTCTGGTTTCTAATACCAACCGAGAAGAAACTTTCGATTTGTGAAGAAATATGAACTGTTTATAATTGACTCGCATGTGAATTGAGAATTAGGAGACCCGTTGCTACGTCAACAATGTCGGCTCTGAAGAAGCCACGTAAGAAAATGCGCGTTTTAATGGCTGCTGTAACCAGGAATTATTGACTGCTTGGTGCACGGCAGCCCTTGGTAATGTTTTTAATGTGTCGTCCTATAGGTAAGAAATATTTAGATGATGTGCTCACATGGCTACTTAGTGCGACAAACGGTTACCTAGTTTTAAGTTAATGCAGTAGCCATAGCTAAGAAGAGTAACGTTGTCAATTGATGTTCTAAATGCAGATTAGAAGTTACTTTGATTTACTTTTTTTCAGTGCTTTTTGCTCTTAAATATGGAGACTTTTCAGAACAAAAGTAAAATAGCATAAAGAATAAGTACTACCGTTAGACACCTAGTTTAGCTTAATAATGAAATCTTATTGCTTTCGGCTAATTAAAAGACTCTTAAAAATGAGGAGCAGTTCTCTGCGTGTGCTCCACCACTGGCTTGCTTGGTCAATTTAACTGTAAACGTACGCCCACGCTGTCCCCTTCTGATCTGCCTTAGTACTGTTATCTTCATGACAGCCGAAAGACTTCCACGGCTGGATATGGACCAACTAAAAACAAAAGCTTCAATATATTCATTAATCGACTTTCTGAATTCGCGCGACCCTGATCAGTCTACCCCTACCCACGCGTCGTCTACCGCTTAAGTACAATGGCTTCAGTCAAACTTATAATTTGAACTATAAATAGAAAATCCAAGTTCGTAACACAATTAAACTTCAAATAAACAGGAATAAATTGCTTCTTCTGAGATTGCAGTTGATTAAATACTTTTTATAGGATTCCAAGATTTGAGTATTTGAAGTTTAACTTTGAAAGGTTTGCATGTTTTTAACTCAGAAATAGAATTCTAATTTTGAGTGGTGTTGTAATTGCGAAAGTGTGTTTATTCTTTTTTTACCTCAACTCGTTGGATACCGGTGGGTATTCGTATTTGCGCAGAAAAGGTTGAATCCCGGGATTAGGGAATTACTTAGTTTTAATCAATGTAACATTCTGTAAATGCATCTTAAGTTTAGAAATGTAACCTACTTAAAAAGTATTGGCAAAACTTTGTTTTATTTGATGCTGATACCCAGAATAATATGTTTCTTAATAAAGATAATATGGTTGAATAAACTTCAGCTATCATTTTCGGAGCGAACAAGGTTTCAAAAACAAGCCTATCAATAGTGTAAGAGCGTGTAGGCATACTTTATCACATCCGCATTAAGTGTTCTAATACTGGCGCTAAACCAAATATAAACAAAGTGGAACAGTTAAACAGTTAATCAAACCCCTATGTAACTTTGCCGTATTAGGGTTCGACCCTATTGCCTGATTTACCGCGTCACTTAATTTCGTTTGACGACGTTTAGTTGAGTGCTTTGAGCAGATGAAGTGGAATGCAGATTACTTAACACTCTCACTCTCGTAAGCTGAGGTAACTGCTAGGCCATGTTGGAATTTATCATCGATGTAATATTTAAGTTAGCAGATTTTAGACCTATGAACGATAATATTTTTTTGATATTTCGAATGAAAATAAATTTATAAACTGCTAATGGCTAAAGAGCTTAAACGCCACATGGTATTTTCTACGTCACAGCTAGTGCTACGTAACAAAATAACGTCATTCCTAGTCCAATGCGGGCGAAGCAAACACTGATAATGTTCAATGTTTTTTTGTATTCGGTAAATAATAATAAAATAAAAAATAGTAGTAGTGCTGTGTACTTATAGTGCTGTTAGGCGATGGGTTTGCAACCTGTCACTAATACACTGGAAAACATCTTAGCCTGGTTGTGCAAAATGTTGTCACAGTATTATCAACAAGTTTTTGGAGTTGTTGGTGAGTCTGTGGCTCTGCCTACCCCACTCTGGGAATGAAGGCGTGAGTTTATGTATGTTATGTAAAAAATAGTATGCTTTGAGAAAAACCCCTAAAAGCATGATTTTTACCAGAACACCTTTTCCAAAAAATCGTGTTATCAATTGCAAAGAAATAAATATTTAGTGCGTAGGTTTTTGTTTACGTGTTGCTAAATAAAAATGTACCTTTGTGAAGTTTGCCGGCCTACGCAGGAAAGTTCATGGAGTGGCAAATAAGTGTATCCAATTACATGCCGGTGGCCAGGCGATAGCTCACACTGACTGATTAGTGTAGTTTGATTGATTGCGCGTTCGGATACTGTGACCCTACCCTGTGAATATCAGATAACTTGCGGCAACAATCTATAAAAACTGCTGGAAGGATTTTTTTATGTGGTAGCAAGGGGTCTTTAATGTCTGCCATGCCTAATCATTTTGAGTTTTAGGTCATAATTATTGCAAATCATTTCTTTTTTGAGACTTATGGTTTCAGGATTTTTATAAATCAGAGATAACCTAACCCAGCCTGATCTGTTAGATATTTAAGAAATTCTGATAAGTTTACAGTTTTAGCGATATAAAAATATGACTCAATAATTATGTAAATAAAGAATTTTATGACCATACAAATTTTGGGAAACATCGGGTAAGCCTCCTGTAAGCAAGACAGGTAAAGCGAGACTAGCAATAAAAATTGCAGAAGCTGACTGTTGTATTACTCTAACTTGTAGGTTAGAAAAAGACAGCAAAATGGTGCTTCTTGCTCTAGAATTGAATTTTTTTATTGTCTGTCTAATTCGAGCTTAGTTGCGAGTATTTGTAATCGGAACATTTTAGAATTTACTTTCATGCGTGTCTTCTACATATTTGTAATGTTCGTGAAACGAGAGAAAGATGCAATCTTATTTCACTCACGGTACAACATACGCGTTTAACCACATTGACGTTTTATTTACATTGAAGTTGTTGTTAGCCTAGTGGTTAGTGACCCTGCCTACGAAGGTAGCAGTCCCAGGATCGAACCCCGTGTGTGATGAGCGAAATTATATTCCAGAGTCGTACATATTTGTCACCTATTTCTCTATTTAACTAGTAAATATGTTTATCGTTGTCTAGTGCCAATTATACAAGCCTATAGAATTAAGAATTATGGGCCGTTTAATAACCTCATCTTGGCTAAAATGCCCGTCTCATGATACGTCAAAGTAAATATTTTCAGCTTTAGGCCGGGTTTTATTGTGTTTTGGGCTTTATCTATCTTCTATATATATAAAAAGCAAATCTGACTGACTGATATATCAACGCACAGCCGAAACTACTGTACCTAGAAACTTGAAATTTGATACAGGTGTTCCTTTCATGATGTAAGTGAGCACTAAGAAAGGATTTTCCGAAAATCGACCCCAAACGGGAAGAAATGGGGGGAGTAGCGGGAATCTAATTCTACGCGTACGAAGTCGCGGGCGTCCCTTAGTATGAAATAAGCTCATCAGTTGCGCAACACATCGGCGAGAAAAAGTTTATTTCTTACAAACCCCCGCAGATAATATAATTACAATACTTAAGAATGCATTCCAAAAAAAGGTATGAGCCCGCTGTGTAACAACTTAAGCAACTTACCAAAATTACAACATTTAACAGTAAGTCAAAGAAAACTGTAATTTTTGACATATCTTGAGACGAGCATCTCAGGCAAGACTACTGTAATATTAATACGAACCGTAGTCACTTTGCGTGCTATTGTCACTTGATATTTTTATTTCTTACATTAGCATTAATGCCTTGTTTCGAATACACTGTCAGGCAATCCACTTCCCAAAGGCTGTGAAAGGTAGCACTCATCAATCATCACCTCTTTGTGAGCCTCCTGCCGATGTCGTCATTCTTTTGTGATTTATGCCATCGGCTGTATGGCTTTTTGTACGTGCAAATGCCATCCGGTAATACAATTTTCGTTGACATATCGCGGAAGATGAATGCTGCGTATTCATACATTAAACGAATAAATCGTTATTGGTTAAGGTCCGAAATCGAAAGATACCTACAGAGCAAACTAGATTTTTGGCCAGGCCCTATGTCCAGCCATCTTTCGGCTACTCATGACGAGTGATATAAGGGGTGTTCGAGAATGTTAACAGTTTGTTCTTTTAGTTTAACAAGTTTGTAATAATAATGTATTGAAATTTCTTAATCCACAGTAAACGATCTAGATAAATACCTATAACATATTTTTTTCAGAAGTTTAATTTTATGACTTAGACGCGTTTCAAAGCGAATGGCGGGAGCATGCACTCACCGGGGCGAATGGCGGAAAAGATTGAAGGCCTTTGCCAAGCAGTGGGACACCCAAATAGGCTAAAAAAAACAACACTTTGCTGTTGTGCTATTAGCACTTATGATAATGAATTTTATAAATAAATTAAGGCGATTGCGCACTACATCCGTATAATCACATGTTTAGCATTTTTCGAGTGCGGCGCTGTGCTTACGGTCTCTAACAGGATCATTAAATATGCCGTTTCATTTCAACCAAATCTTTCAGTCAGTCCGGCGTCGTTTAATGAAATTGAAATTGAAATTGAAAAACTAGTTAAGTAATTAAAGCTAAAAGGGTTGAACGATCTTATTATTAGCTCCTCCGATGAATGAATGAATTATTTACCAGACGAAACAAACTTTTATTTCGTTGTCACGTTCGCCAATTGTTATTCAACTGCAAAACGCGCTGCATAAAATCAATTTGCATCGGGTAGTCTGGAAAATTCTTTGTGCTTTTTTGCCTGCAGAGTGCGGGTAACGTTCTAGCGATGAAACGGGTGTATCTACCAAGCGGATTAGTTACATAGGAAAATAATAAAACCAACAGATACAAAAATCCTTCTGTTTTACGTGCAACCTCGTTAAGACCAGTTACATGCTTTCACACTCGCGTTTGTAGCAGCGTTGTGATACTAATTGTCACATTAACCCTTAATTATCTATTAAATTTCCATTACCAGCATTTACGAGGTTAGTACCGCATTCAAATGGCCTCTTCCGCGAAAAGTTGCTCAGTCGATAAAACGTAACCAACGTTTTGGTTTGTAACGAAAATTTATTTAGTTTGCAAAAGTCGTTAACCCATTTTATACACGTAAAGTATATGACCTTTTGAAAGTAAATTGAGTTATTATGTCGTTTCACAATACCTGCGTTGAATAAATCTAATGTCATCTACGCTTTTGTGATTCCTTTTGAACTTAGTTCGAATTTTAAACCAAATAACTGTATGTTTTACACACATCACTAATCCTTTCCACCAATAAGTGATTTGCGAAACGCCCCGTAGGTACCTATATCCCTGAACTGTCAAGTGGATAAACGACTATAGAATGATTATACAAACAGAGAATGACTGACGGTTGAGTTTCTTGCGGCACTTCTTCTCAGCAGTGGTGTCCTCATGGTAAACGATGGTAGATTTTTCGACGTGTTAAGAAGCCCGTACGGCCTACTTACTGAATACACATATTTTTAACTTTTTAATCTATCTAAAGTAAAAGAGAGTTTGTCATAAAGATGTACCAGAACATCATAACTATGAAACACTAAGCGCACACTAGAGCCATTTGTTAAACTTGGTAATTTGTCGTCAGGCCCGAGGCTACCTGGAGTCTCTCCCGTTCAAGCCGCGCGTGCCCTGGGTGGAGCTGTTCCCCGGCGCCGACGCGCGCGCGCTGGACCTGCTGGACCGCATGCTGACCTTCAACCCGCACAAGCGCATCACCGTCGAGGAGGCGCTGGCGCACCCCTACCTCGAGCAATACTACGATCCCAACGACGAGGTTAGTTCCACGGAACTAAAAAAAAACGGACTTAACGTTGCACTAAAAAGGTGTGAAGCATGCAAGGACGGCACTTTCGTTCGTTATACACGACTTGCCTCACGCACACAAATACACTAGATAAGACAAGCCACACCACCAATGACAGTTTACGTGTGTGCGTGTGCACGCACATAGACAGCCATTTTGCATGCTTCACTCATGATTAGACGAGGTTACGTCCATATCTTTTTTAGGTCCGTCGTTGGTTTGAAACACTAGTTTTGATTTCAGGAAGCGTTTTGTTTCTTTACTATGAGAGGTTACATGCTCATTATTTCATCAGTTCAGTCTGTGCTGTTCAAACTTTGACATACGACAGAATGATGGATGATTTGAACGGTTACACGATCCATCCAAGACTGACATCAGACAGGTTACACGCTCAGTATTTCACTCCTCAGTATCAAACGACTTAATAATTTGAAATCGGTTCAATGTATTTTAAATGTTATGTAAAAAAACTACGTTTATTTGTAGTCCGTGCCAAAGCAACGTGATGATTTTCATTCGTTGGTTGATAAAAGTGTAGGATTGCGCTGCGAGCTTCCTCTGTCTATCCAATTATGGGACTAAAGGACATAAAGCAATAGTTGGAAAATGCAATTTCCTGCGAGTATGTGAGAGCTATGTGTGATAATAATATGTTTAGTAAGTAGCGTAGGTGTCTATTTCGCCCTGATATTATGCAGTGGCATGTTCCTTCGTTCTTGGAATTGGATATTTTTAGAATATATCGATATTTATATTTGGAAGTGTTTTTAAACATGAGGGAACCCCGCGGATAAATAAACGGAGGAATAAACTTCTCCTCCGGCCTTTCAGCACTGGTTGGGGTAGTATCCGGGGGAGTTTTTAACTTCATTTAAAACCAGGGGCATTGGTGTTTTTAGCCGGTGCTAGTCCGGCAGTACCTGGGCCCTCCATTCCCAGGTCTCCGGAAGGGATTTTCATCTCTCCCCCTTTCAAATGTAATTTTCAGTATCCTGCTATGCTAACAAAAGCAAGGACTTAAGTTTTAGGTCTTTGGCCCATCAGGGCAATTGCCGCCTACTCGGTTTATTGTTCTATCTTTGATAATTACAAACTATGACCTTAACTATTCTTTAAAGAACTTAATTAGCTTAGGAGATTTCATTGAATAAGAATGTTGCAAATAAATGGAATGTTATTGTTTACTTAGCTTTCCCAGTTCGTTAGCACACTAGTATTTGTCCGTACTCCCCTATAGCGAGTTGAGGTTAATTCAATTATAAGTCATTAGTCCTAAAGACAGTCCCTTAATGACTACGTTTGCTAAATAAATATTCGAATTAAAATTGCGTGGAGTAATCAACTTAGTAGGTGACCCGGCGGCACTCGGCTGGGAAATTAAATTAGCAGCAGGGCTCGTGGGATTTTGTGCTTTCAAATTCAGCAAACAATTATTGTCATTCAGGCTACTCGTTGATTGGATCGATGTTGTGAAAACCAGGCGTTATTATGCCTTATCTCGTGTAATTTGAAAACAATATTCCGACTTAATTTAAATACACTGCAGTGCTTGGTATCGTTTCATCTTTTAAAGTACGTTTTGCTGATGCAATATTTCTGCAGAATTTTGTATCGCATTTATTGCTGCTGCAGGTTTGTTTTCGGGATATCTTAAACATTATTTACTTATCTTAGGATAAGGTTGGTAAGATAAGGTTGGTACCTAACCCTTAACCCTTTAACTAACTATGTAAAACAATATAGGTTTTTATGGATACTAGTAGGTGATCTTTGTTTGGTTCAGTATTTTTAATCCAAGGCTTAATTTAACGTTGAACAATTGCGAACATTTACGTAAAATTCGTTAAAGTTCTAAATATGGTATCCACAATGCCTGTCAAGACATAGAAATCGAGGCGAATATATGACTCCTATGTGCAAAGTTACAGGTGCCGAGCACAACAAATAAAAAATCGTTTATCAGCAAATCATTAGAAAACCTTAACATTTAAAAACGCTTTGTCCTACAGCCTGTGGCCGAGGAGCCGTTCCGATTCGCCATGGAGCTGGACGACCTGCCCAAGGAGACCCTCAAGAAATACATCTTCGAGGAGACGCTACTCTTCAAGCAACTCAACGAAGATGCGTAAACGCCCAACCAACCCACCGCCCTTGCAAGACCCTATCCTTTAAAAGACTTCAACCTCTTGCAATTCCTTTGTCTATTAATATTTTACAGGATATCGATCTGAAGCATATACGATTACCTATTCGCAAGCAGATAAGAATAATCAGTTGTTAAATACAACGAATATTGCACGTTGAAGATGGTCCGCCGTCAACGCGTATCTTATCTTTTCGATTATCATTATCACGAGTGTTTATAACGAGAAACCGCATGACAACAGGAAAATGAAACGTCCAAAGGGCTTGCAAGAGAGGTACGAACAAAAGGTCTAATTAAAGGGGACGGTGAACACGAAAGGTTTGACGTTGGAGGTACAGGACAGCCGCCGGTCAGGGCTCCGCGCTGGCGGCATTTACACCGTTGTACCACATTTATTAGTATTGGACGAGCGACTTGACACCGAGTCCGCGGGATCAGTTGGTATTATACTGTAAGATAGATCTTAAATGAAGGGACGATGGCCGAAAATGCTTTTCACGTACCTAGTTAGTGGTGATAACGTATTTAATCTGCAGGTGAACGTTGTGGCGATGAGTTTGGTATTTATTTATGAAGCAGGGTCAAACAGTTTCAAGAGGAACAAAGTTAAAGCTGTATTTCTAATATGTAACAGTATTCAAATCTAGCTGTGGTAGACACTACAAAAGGAATTCGACTAATAAAAGCGACTCTGTCATTTTTTTGTCGACGGACGATCGCATAAATCGCCTTTTCGCTAAAAACAGATTTTCACGTAAAAAAATGTTATCGTGTCTAAGCAATTAATCGTGTTACGCAATCATCCGGTTAATCTAGTCCTTTCGCAATCGTCTAGATTCAACCTAGGATAAGAGTTTTTATGAAAAAAGTACAAAGACTTTCGCGAAAAGAGTAATTACATTACGCGATGGTCCGCCGACAAAATTATACCAACGAAAATTTCAAACGCGCTCTGAACTCAGGCTTTAATAATTTCTTCTCTTCATTTGTTTATCATAAAAACAAGTTTTCGAAAAGTAATTTGCTTTTCATGCCTACTTCGGAGAAATCGCGAAATTATTGTGATAATAGGTCTCCATTTTCATTTAAGCGTGAACAAATCGGAAGATAAACGCTTTAGTAAATTGGATTTGCAAATATTTTTAGTTCTCTTCAAGCGTTTCAAATTAAACAGTATTTGAAGTACCTGTTTAATTGACTGGTTAATACTAGAATAACACAAACAAAAATACAAACTTCATTGTTTTTGTTTCTCCACTCACAATTCTGTCTTCCGCACATTATACCGAAAATTTAGAAGTGTTTTCTTATCGAATTTTGTGAATAAACTAGGCAGTTGAATGGGAACTATATTTAATGCAATATAAGATTTTATTATTGATATCTATGCAAGAAATCAGCTAGCAAAGAACTGATCCTTATGTGATGTTAAGAAAAATAGATTTCACAGTACCGAAGAATAGGCTTCAACATGACTGGTTCAGAGTGTAGAAAAGTTGAAATAGAACAGTATAATATAAACTTAAGTGTAAGAACCTTATAGAATATTAGATAGGACTTTCCGAAATTTATAAACGTTAAACATTAGTACAGTTGCTAATTGAGAAGGTAGGCTCGTTACTGATGGCAAGGCGTCGACAGGGAGGTGTGCTAGAGTATACGTCTTTGAGTGTACTTGGTTTAGGATCTCCAGGTTTGTATTTGTATTCTGGAATGGAGTTATAATCAGATTGAAGAAGCGATTACTAGAACGACGGGCGCTGCGGTCTCCGCGAAGAGCTTCTTGCGCTTTGTCAATATCACTATGATTAATGAGGTCTTGGGTGTACAACATTGTTTAACGTAGAGCGAAAAATGTTATCTAATGATATTTTTTGCGAAATATCGTGTATAGCTTGGCAAAAAAGGGCTTGGTACGGTTGCGCTATATTATTTTAACGTAACGATAACATTGAATAATGATAGGATAATATTGCTTATATATTCCGAACAGCGCAGCCCTCGTTGTTTTATCACGATTTTATTAGTTAGCTTTCTTGTCTCTCTGTTTTTCTGTTGGTTGTTTAGGTACAACTTTGCAGTCGAGTTTAAACTAAATTCTCCGGTGAGCTAAAGACTTGACTTTTATACATTGCTCTAAATTGGATCACAATGCTAGTATATGTTACCAACATTTTATTTAGTTAATCGGTTTTAGAAACGTGGTAAAGTAATACCTAATTCCCAAACTCTTTTTCGCCAAGCTATATTATATTTGTAAATAACAAATAAGATTTAATCAGAACCAGTGTATATGTGCTAGGTGCGTACATAACCACAATGTTAAATGTATCACAGTAAATACTACTCTACTTGTATATCTAAATATCTTTGTTGAATACGGAATCATCGTGATTCGATATTTCAGAAGTTTAATTGGAGTTCCAAATGGAATGCAATCAAATATGTGATAAGTATCAGCATGGCGGACAGATTGTGTAAATATTTTTTCATCTCGATTAAATGTTACTTAAAGTCTCACCGACTCAGACTTACGAGCACTTATATCTATTCGTCGATGGTATCGTGGGCGACTTTCGAATATCTCGTATTATCTCGTTGTCTACGGTTATGGTATTAGTTGAAAAACTTGCTTACCTATTGAAATGGTTTCACTAATAATTGTCGTCTTCCTTGTATTTGCATGCTATCGCACAATTGTTCTAGAATAGTCGATTCATATCAAATGTGTTTGAGGAAATGTTTATAGGGTGTTTAAATTTTAAAATTCAGTTGGTCGTGCGTTCGCGAGTTGTGTCAAGTTTTTCAACGAATGGTCGTTTAGGGGGTTGGAAGGGGGGGGTGAGGTGGGAAGCGGTTCGGTCTGTTGTTGCGCTCTATGTGTATCTATAAGATGTTGTTAGCCGAGCTGCGCGCTCGCATTAAGACTTTAAACGTTGTTTGTTGCGCATTCATTCAATCATCAAAAATATCACACGAACATTCTATTTTTTTAATTACTTACATAAACTTAAATGAAAATGATGTTGTGATGTTAAATAACTATTCATTTTAGCTACGTTATTCAGATTGTTCGACTTTTAGCTACATATTTAATCATAGATGTCGACGTTTTAATACCTAAATGTAATCCGGCGACTTTTTGTTTGTCGTTGTTTTTATTGTAATCTTGGATGAGTAACGACGTGAGTATTCTCAACTGTATTATAAGACTATAATTAGTCATTTGATTAACTTAAAAGACAATCAAGTTAAGAGTTACTGTGACGTTTAGTAGTCTACATAATTTTACATCGAATAAGTGAAAGTAATTTGTCTTCGAGGGCTACTTCTTGTATTAAATTCTAATGAATTAACTTTGTATCATACTGCTAAGAGACCCTTGCTATTAGCTTCGCTCGCTGCGAGGGAGACCTATACTTATACAACCTCAAAATGGACACCAGTCACCATCATGTATTTATTGTTAAATATGAGTGTTGCCATATTTTCTTAAGTCATTATGTACAAATTGGATATAATAAGGTAATTTGTTGTCAGTCAACAGTTGAATATTACGAAAATAAATCAAATGAAAGTATACATGGTTTTATTTCAAAGTAACCCTTATTGACCACCCTTTTGAAAAGAATGGTGTTCGAGCGACATCGTCAAAATCATAAATTTTTTCTCCAACAACTGCTTAATGAAGTGGTGTGTCACCCATTCAAAGGTGCCAAGGTGTACGCACTCATGCGGGAGCATGCGGGTGTACAATAATGTGCATAACAAGTTAATTATCATTTTGCATAATATGAAATCACATGGCATTATTACGGGTTTTAGCCGTTCGTCCGATCGGTCAAACGGTCAATCGGCCCAATGGGATTTTTTTTTCCCTAAACCGACGGGTGTTAGATTAGTAGGCGAACGAGAAAAATGAGTCTCACTGGATCGATTGATCGGTCGAATGATCGAACACCGAATATTAGATGTGAATGTTATGCCAAATTTTAATGTTGCTATGATAAATTAGTGTTATATATACATTTAGTTGTTTGTTTTAAAAAGTGTTTAAATGAATTATGCTTAAAGTTTTGATGTTAACTAAACGGCACTTTTAAGGATATGAGAAGAAAACTAAGTTACAAATTATACTAAGTTGCAAATTATTATGCGCAAGTAAGAAACTAAAATACCAAAATATGTACACTTGGGAACGACCAAATTAACGATGAAATGTATATTTTATTTTATAATTGAAATAAATATCTAGCCCCACGTTGGGCGCCATGTAGAGGTAATAGTGCTAATGAATGTATATTATTATGATTCTTAGTACGGGGTATTAAGTATTTGTTTTTGTAATATATTTGGCTATTTAACATAAATAAAGTTACATAATATCGGTTGAAAGGCAGTCGGGTTTTAGAGCTTGCTTTTTGCGAAACTGTTACTGTACTGTAAAAGTCAGAGACACCGACTTCTCAATAAATACAATGTCGTAAAAATTGCTTTCCTAGAAAAGAAGACGTTACATTTAAGGAACATGAAATTTTCTGGGATGTCTTGTCATGTAATTACTCCAAAATATGAAATCATTTCTCCCAAAATGCTTTTTAGTAATTGGGAGATTGTACCTCTATTTCTCGGGCATTTGATGTTATACGGCTAAGTTACTATTCGTGAAAACACGATGTTCTGTTACCAAGCGTAATAAAATATAATTGGGCTCTTGTTTATTTGTCTTTGATGCCATAATTTAATTAACGTTGGGACAGACAATATACGAGCTCTATTAAGTGGCGCCCACCGTGGGACTAGCCATATTATGCCATAACCTAAAGCAGCCATTTTATCTGTTCTGTTCTGTTCTGTTCTGGTGACATCTCCAGCCAGCAGTTCTGCTGCAAGGACCCGTACGCGCTGACAGCGACGGAGAGGAGATGTTAGATTAGGCTAGCGGGGAAAAGCACGCCCGCCCCACTCGGTCCGGTAGGAGTAGCGTATAGCCGGCAGAGCACGAGAACCTTAACCCGCACCGACCAGCCACCAATACTAAACCGATTAGGGTAGGCGAGCTTCGTCGCCTTTGCTGCACCAACCATCTCCGCCCGCCGCAGGCAGCAGCGCACCTGCCCGAGATACCGGAGAGCCAAGTAGATAGGATAGGAGTGTAGGGTTTGCAGTCGATATGAAGGGAGAGACGGGAGGTGGAGCCAACCCGAATTCAGGCATCGTGAAGTCAGCATTAGGGAGATAGATACAATACTTGGTGTGTAATATATACTAAAGGTATGGACTGCTTAATATTCCTACTTCACTTGCTGCGCCTCCAGTAATTATTCTAGATCCCGGATGCGCCGAAGCGCCTCCTCGTGCGTCTCGCGGCACTGCTGGAACTGGTCCACGTTGGCGTGCAGGCGGTCCCGCTGTTCCCGCATGTCATCGTACTCTAAGTCCGGCTTGAGGGTTTTGTTATTATTGATGACGCGCAGGACCTCCTCTTCACTCTCGTCGCGCTCCTGCAACAGCCGTGCATTGGGCTCGTTGACTGTCTTAAGCTCAGACTGAGTATTCTGGAGTTTGTTCACCAGGACATCCCGACGGGTTGTGGGCTTCAATTTCAATTTTTCCTCGGAATGGCTTCTGTCCATATGGACAACTTTGCCAGTGTCAGGGTTTGAAGCTACAGATGATCGGTAAAAAAAAAGTGGTAGTGGCTGAAATCATGGTGACAGAGTATAGTACTAGAACACAAAAACAGTTAAACAAGATACACTATCAATAGTTAGCCTAAATTATATGTTAATTGCCTTAAAAGTGACAATGTCACAAAAATAAACTAATTTCTTATGGAAATGTAGGTATATTAATGACTGCAATAATTTTACTATTACAATACTATTAACTAAAGCTTGAAATAAGCCACACTTTTACCAAAACATTTTAAAAACTAAAATCTTTTCGTGCTGTCAATGTCACATAATTTGATCAAAATACTTTGTTACAACTACAGTATATTCGTTAAAATTTAATGCAGTAGTAAATGTAATAACGAAATTATACAAAATGAATACTCCCCTGGTTTTGTTGATGATAAATCAGTACAGCAGACGGTGTAATTTTCAACCCATTTTCAAATCACGAAGTCGTTGACCCATTTACTTGTCAAATTTTGCATTCGTGATAATACTTCCTTCACAGCACATATAGTCGTGATACCATGTACACTTAATATTTATCTGTTTTTCTTGGGTTTTAGTCCAAAAAATTAACAATTTAAACATTAAAACTACTTAAAAAGAATTTATCAAAACTGGCACTCCATTTTGACGTCTCTAACCTAAAGCAGCCATTTTATCGCGATTTTTTCTTTACATGCTTACTTAAAATTGTCTTTAATTACTGGAAAATTCAATTTATTGTGCAGTACCTAAGTTTACACTCTCAAGGTTTCGAAAACATCCTCTCATTAAAATAAGGAAACGAATGGCCACTCGACTTAAACGGTCACTAATGGAAAAAGTTTGAATCAATCTTTCGAGACAAACGAGTACAACAAGCTGGTGTTTCTTAAACAACTCGTTTTTCAATTCGATGACGAAGGCTTGCGCTCTCGTAGGCACGTTAGAGTTATGTTTACCTAATTTAAGCTTGCTGCTTTCGAGGATTGTGAGGCGATGCTTAAATCGCGTAGCTGTCAGCATTTCCATACAAATGTATCTTCGGGTGGTAACGTTTCACTCTCACCCCATTAATCTACTCTGATTTCCATGATTTTTGAATGTGTTGTACTTATTATGAAAAAACTACGTTTGCACGTTTTCGTTTGTTGTTTTCTACCAAAGAAATATTTTCTTGGAAAAGTAAACGTACAGGCATTGTTTTTCATAATATCTACAACATATTCAAAAAATCGGAATAATTTGGCGAGAGAAACGTTACCTACCGCATTTTGTATGGAAAATTTCAGCCCCTCCACGCTCTTAATAATTCGTCAACTAATTAAAAAGCGAGTGGTTTAAGATAACCGTGTACCTATAACTGAAACGAAGTATTCTTTGTGGCCATTGAGGCTATCTGTGAAGATTAGTATCATTAATAATCATTATTTATAACGGCCAGCAGCGGATTCTTCGTGAGGAAGCTAATAGACTGAATAAACTAGGTACTTAATTACAATCAATGGTGGATCCAGAATGCGGTCCAGGGGGCCAAATGAGGCACACAAAATACGACAAAAACGAACTTTTTATGACAAATCAAAAAGGTAATAAATTAATAATCGATAAGAATGTATCAGGGCTCAAGAGTGGACGGGGGGCGGAGGGGGGGTCAAGACCCCGGGACGAAAGTGATGTGTTTGTTTCGGCATCACAGTTCAATACCTACTTAGAAATTAATTTATTGTTAGCGTAAAATTTTGCTGTTAAGTTGCCTTATATAATTTCCCATATTTAATAACTATAATGGTACCTGTGTGAACCGCGCACTTTAAAATGTGAATGCTGTACATGCATCGTGTACATGCCTGTAATAGGCTTACAATAATGAATAATGTTGTCCGGTTGTATTATAACATGAATGATGGATATGTATGCTGTTGGCATGTCTTAATAAATAAATAAATAAATAAATAAATAAATACCTTACCCGATCGACGTGAATTCTGGTACAGAAATATTTATCACCAGTGTTAAAGGAAAGGAAATCCTAAACACTGACACGAGGTAAAAAACACCGGCCAAGTGCGTGATGACCTTGCGTGGAGAGGGATCCGTACATTTTTTTTGATAGACTTCTTATAGGTTTTCCTGTAATGTACTAGCAATGAACAAAATTTTGTATTTTTTTCAAAATTTTAGGCTTCAGCGGGAATGGTCAATTTTCGTCTTCTTTCATGAATAAAATCAAAACTAGGTACCTATTTATTTTACAACAATAACGAAAATATATTTGAGATCCTCATAATGAGCCCTTTCATTTGAGATATGACACAGTAAGGTTTGCATAATTTTTTTTTCTTATTCGTCCCAAGAACATGACACTAAGGTATTTAAAAAAAAAATTGCTTTGCACATCTGTGTTTGGGTCATCAATTTACATATGTGTAACAAAATTTCAACTCAATTGGTCCAGTAGTTTCGGAGCAAATTGACTGTGACAGATAGACGCACGAGTATTCTTATAAGGGTTCCGTTTTTTCGTTTTTTGTTCGGAACCCTAAAAGAGAACGATAAATGTTCCAAGCATCAAGCTACAGTGGAAAAACTATAGTTACTACCTTCATAATTATGTTTCTAACGTGCTCACGGACATGGGCTACTTATTGTCCTCGGACTAACTGCCGCACTCAGAGACGTCAATTAAATTTAATGCTTATTTAGTGACGTGTTGTCTTATTCTATTGCTATAGCAAAGAAAGTGACAGCGGCTACTTTAATCAAGCATTAAATTAAATTGACGTCTCTGAGTGTGGCAGTAAATATAATATTTGACGACGCGTTGGCCTTGTTGCTAGTGACCCTGGCTTCGGAATTGGCGGTCCTGAGGCCCTACTTTGGAAATCGAAGTAACGTTAGCTCTCTCTGTCACTCGTCATTGGAGACTAAATTGAGAGAAAGGGATGGAGCTAACGTAACTTCTAACTTCGATTTTCAAAGTATGGCCTCTGGGTTCGAATCCCGGTAAGGGCAGATATTTATGTGATGAGCGTGAATATTTGTTCTTGCGTCTTGGATGTTTTCTATGTAGGTATTTCTTAAGCCTAGAGCTTAGTTTGGGACTAGGTCAATTTGTGTGACATTGTCCCTTGATATTTAATTATTTAAATGATTTTGACGTGTTATTCGTACTGTTTTTGCCTCGACCACCATTACTGTCAAGTAAATAAGAGTTATTATTACGTTGACGACACGATTAAGTAAAATTATAAAATAAAATAAAGCCGCTGAAATTTAAAATTAAACAAACTCATATATCCCACAGCGAGGCTTATAGCCAATCGGCAAAGCTATTCACGAATAATTGTAAATTTAATCACGTTTAAGCGGCTAATAAATGTAGCGCTAAATGGTTTAATTTAAACGGGGCCATCAGACGAGGAACAGCCCGATTTATCTTAAACTGGAGATAAATAACATAGTGTATTGAGGCCTTTAACAATGCTAATTATTAATGTCTTTAAATTATTGAACTCATGTTTTTTCTATGAAAAAATCACACTAATCCTACTAATGTTATATTATAAATGCGAAAGTTTGTGTGTTAGTTTGTGACGTACTCCTTCCCGCTGCAACGGCTGGACGTATTTGGATAAAATGAAGAGTAAAATTTGGTAATAAAATAATGATAATCGAAATCTACGCGAACGAAGTCGCTGGTATTATAAATGCGAAAGTTTGTGATTGTATGTTTGTTACTTCTTCACGCTAAAACTGCCGAAAGGATTGGATGGAAATTAATATAGCTTATAACCTGGAATTGCCACATAAGCTACCTTTTATATAGCCCCTGATTTGCCCATCCTTTCAATAGCCAAATACAGTCTGTGAAGCACTTAGAAGGTACTTTGGGTTTGTACTTCTCTCTCACTCGCTCTTAATGAAAGCGTATGAGAGCGATTGAGAGATAAGTACAGTCGAATTCATAAATATATGTACACTTTAGTACCATGTCTATTTAATGTCATGTTTAAACGGCCATATATGAATTGTCACAGCGATTAAAGTGACGAGGTACTAAAGTATACACAAATTTATGAACTCGACTGTAAAAATCCGTACCCTTACCATGAGTTACAATTGCCGTACTCGCTAGCGAGTCGTATGCTCTGTCCTTCGCACTCTATAAGAATACTGTGAGGGACAAACCGGACAAAGCATTCGACTCGCTAGGGAGTATGGTGATGTAACTCATGGTAAGGGTACCTAAGCACCCTCTATGAGCTACTAGAGGACGCCCGCGACTTCGTACGCGTAGAATTAGTTTCCCGCTACTCCCTCCGTTTTTTCCCGTTGGGGGTCGAATTTCGGAAAATCCTTTCTTAGTGCTCACTTACATCATGAAAGGAACCCCTGTACCAAATTTCAAGTTTCTAGGTACAGTAGTTTCGGCTGTGCGTTGATATGTCAGTCAGTCAGTTTAGCCTTTTATATATATAGATATATATATAGACTAGAGGACGCCCGCGACTTCGTACGCGTAGAATTAGTTTCCCGCTACTCCCCCCATTTCTTCCCGTTGGGGGTCGATTTTCGGAAAATCCTTTCTTAGTGCTCACTTACATCATGAAAGGAACCCATGTACCAAATTTCAAGTTTCTAGGTACAGTAGTTTCGGCTGTGCGTTGATATGTCAGTCAGTCAGTTTAGCCTTTTATATATATAGATTGCACTGTACCTACGTGTATTGAGTACCTAATTCATTAAGTAAATTTCCAAAGCTCGAGTTCTCGGTCGTTGTTGAGGGGGTAACGTGTGGATAACTGCATTATTTACTGGCGCCGTTAATTTAGTTATCGCTGCAGCGGCATCGCATGCAGGCGCGGTAGGTATAGGTAATACTACCGTAATATCATATATAATAATTTTGAAGTTACCCTTTGCGGCACTTAAAAAAATCTAAAAAAGTCGTTAATGTCTAAAGCGTAGGTACTACTTATAGGTTCGAGGAGTAACAGATAAAAATGCTTGGCCTACTGAATTATTCATTATTTGTGCAAATGCAAAAATTGCATTTTGTCTAGGAGACACCGTTAATGTACGAAAACATATCGAAACTTTTATGCGGTCGTCTTGTGTTTTTTCTTTTTCCTTTTTCCTCTGTTTCTCTCGTAATATTTTTGACATGTTTTCCTGCTGAACTACGCACGATATTTGATATTATATTTAATTTAATATTTATAGCTTCATATAGGTAATGCTAGACTAAGTAGTACCATTGTAATATGAAATATGATTACAAAATGACTGACTGCGGAGTTTCGTGCGGCGTTACTTCTCAGCAGTGGTCTCCTCTTGGAAAGCGCTGGTAGACTCTTGACGTTTAAAGGTCCCGTGCGGTCTACTTACTGAATAAATATTTTTATCTTTTTATCGAAGAAGGCAGTCAACTGCAATGTAGCAGTCGAAGCATTCTATACTCTATTGGTAACCACATTACATTTAAAATGCTTATTATACACTACTAGAGGACGCCCGCGACTTCGTACACGTAGAATTAGTTCCCCGCTACTCCCCCCATTTCTTCCCGTTGGGGGTCGATTTTCGGAAAATCCTTTCTTAGTTCTCACTTACATCATGAAAGGAACCCCTGTACCCAATTTCAATTTTCTAGGTACAGTAGTTTCGGCTGTGCGTTGATATATAAGTCAGTCAGGTTTGCCTTTTATATATATAGATTACTATGCAGTAAGCCTTTGGTATTAAGGCAGATGATAATCTTAACGTGCTTACTGATTTATAACTTTTGAATATAAAAAGAAGAGTATTATATTATAAGTTAAACGCTTGTATCTGTGTGTCTGTCTGCAGCATTTTAGCTCGCAAACAGATGGATTGATTGAGTTTTATGCGTTTTTCTAAGAAATCTAAGTTTCATAAAAAACGGTTAGGTCGTTTAGGAGATAACTGTTGTGAAGGTAGGGGTCGCTTTTACATCGGGGGATTTTTAAGTATTTAATAGTATCCAGTCAAAAATTATATTGATTTCGGTTTAGTCTATCAGTTCATTCTTGTATGTGACCCCTTTTTTTTGATATTGTTATAGCGGCATGCTAACCCGCTGACAAACAGACAGACGGAGCGGAGGCTTATTGTTAGTAATAGGGCCCCGTTAGCACCTTTCGGGTATGGAACCCTATAAATCACATTTAAACTACCAAAGTAGGTATGAAAAAGGACTATTAAGACCTCATCCAATCTAAACTAATCACATTAATCCAAATTCAGGATCCCAATCAAGCGTACCCTTTCAGTGAAATTAAAATGGCGTCATGAAGAGTGGCGGGTCCGTAACAAAGGGTTATGGATAAAAAAGTTTCTCAGCCACATATGTCGTAGAGGTTGTTTTCCAAAAATATAATTTACAACGTAAAGATAAATTAAACCAAATATTATAACTAAGCTAAAAAGTACAATGAAATTAAAACTAAATAAAAACTAAAAAAGAGAGGGCCCCCGTGGCAAAGTACCACAGATGCTGGCAGAATTTCCTCGTTATATAATTTTTGGTTTAATTTATCTTTTAATTTGCCATAGTTTTAATTTTGAATTTTTAATGTAATTTATAATGTACCTAATAGTTTTATGCAATAAATATAAGTTTTTTTAATTAATTCATAAATAAAAATATCCGTCAGTTAAAAAAAATTATTTACAACGTAGTTAGATTTTAAGCTTGAAATGTTTTGTTTGATGTGTCTATATAAATATGATTTTTAAATAAAAGTATCTACCCAAATACGGCCTGTTTGTGCAAAATGTGGTTACAGAATTAAAAAGTTTTTAGAGTTGTTGGTACTGTAGCTCTGCCTATCCCAATTTGGGAATGAAGGCGTGAAGGTATGTATGAGTATGTATGTACATCAGCACGACTTGAATCATAACGTCACTGTGACACAGTTCCATTGGGCTGATAGTAACTACCCACATTCACGATAAAGACGAATCTAACGAATCCTCGTTGGCCGAAATGGGGCCATGCGTTCAGCGTCTACGAGGAAAAAAAGAACAACACGTACAAACATTCATACATGTCAAAACATAACCCTCCTTTTTTGACAGTCGGGTAAAAAAAGCGTACATATGGGGAGGTGCCACACGGACTTTTGTCGCCGCTGCGTTGTTCTACATAAAATTAGAACAATATGCCACAAGATGCGTTGAAGTACGTGCGCCGCTCTATGTTAAAGTCACAGCGTTGCGACGACGCAGCGCATCGGCAAAGCTCGTGTAACATCGATCGTATTTTTTCTACATAATTAGGATTGCAATTGCAATGAATTTATAAACTACTGCTCTCGGATTTTTCCAACAACAACACGTTTAGATTTATAATCTCAGCTACGTGTAGTTTATGCAAACGACGTCGTATTTCAAAGTGAGGTTAGGAATTCCAATATCGTTGTAAATACCGCAGCGGTTGCAATAGCACGGGAGCTAACTGCAAGATCGAGGGCTCTGTTCTACTTTGTAAAAACTTATTGCTTCTTACTTACTGACATGTAAATAAGAGCTGTCGTAGCGTTGACAATACGAGAATATATTGATATATTCTACATGAGAGTAACGGCAGCAGGGTTAAAAACAATGCAAAAACATGTCGAGGACAATACGGTTTTACCCTGTAGATTGATGCTTTGATGGAGCAGTTACCAGCAATAATAAAAGCATGAGGCCTTGTTGGAGCAGTTACCAGCAATAATAAAAGCATGAGGCCTTGATGGAGCACTTACCAGCAATAATAAAAGCATGAGGCCTTGATGGAGCACTTACCAGCAATAATAAAAGCATGAGGCCTTGTTGGAGCAGTTACCAGCAATAATAAAAGCATGAGGCCTTGATGGAGCACTTACCAGCAATAATAAAAGCATGAGGCCTTGATGGAGCACTTACCAGCAATAATAAAAGCATGAGGCCTTGTTGGAGCAGTTACCAGCAATAATAAAAGAATGAGTCCTTGATGGAGCACTTACCAGCAATAACAAAAGCATGAGGCCTTGTTGGAGCAGTTACCAGCAATAATAAAAGAATGAGGCCTTGTTGGAGCAGTTACCAGCAATAATAAAAGAATGAGACCTTGATGGAGCAGTTATCAGCAATAATAAAAGAATGAGGCCTTGATGGAGCAGTTACCAGCAATAAAAAAAGAATGAGGCCTTGTTGGAGCAGTTACCAGCAATAATAAAAGCATGAGGCCTTGTTGGAGTAGTTACCAGCAATAATAAAAGCATGAGGCCTTGATGGAGCAGTTACCAGCAATAATAAAAGCATCAAATCAGTGGGACGTGAAAAGTAAGGTAATCTATCACAAGGTCGAATTTTGCGAAGTCGTGGACGAAAATTCGGCCTTGGGTAAACGAAAAGTATGTAACTTAGTATAATGTGACATTGAACGACCGTTTAATTAAAGACCAATTCACAGTAAAATTAAAGAAAGCTGTGCATTTGCCTATTGCGATTGTTCATATTTTTACAATTACTCTAATTCGAAAACCATTACGAGGAATAGGGTTTTAAAGCCGTTCTGCATTATTATGTTTTTGAAATATTTATCAATTTGGGATATAAAGTTCTCTGGAAAAGTTCTTTGTCAAGAAAAAATCTCAGTTTCACAATCCTCTGAACTGTTAGATACTTTTATCTAAATGTTGGAAAAATTAACTCTTACATGACAATGGATGTACAACACACAGTGGGCTCTTGTCCTAGAGCGGCTACGAGACAATGCGCTACGCCGTAGCCGCGTAGCACCGCGGTCGGCAGAAATAAAGAACCGCATAGTTTGCTTTAACAATGGTTAGCAATATCTTATTTACTCGTATTGCTACCTCACTTTATAAGAAAAATAACCTATTTCAAGTAAAAATGTAAAATATGTTTATTTCACAGACTTAAACGGGGCCTATTCAACACGGTAAAAACCATATCGTTTTTGGTCTGTTATCGTATTGTCAATATTTTGATAGCTCTTATTTACTTGACAGTAATGGCAGCCGAATTAAAAACAATACCATAACGTCAAATACGGCTTATCAATTTAAGAAAAGGAATACAATATTTGGTGCTAGTGTAGGTATTGAGTCAAAAGCAAGCGCAGGGTGATACAATTTAATCACGAGCGGAGCGAGTGGTTCATAAAATGACCATCGAAATGAGAGATTCAAAGACAAGAGACGTAAAAAACTTTGCTGCCGTGCAAAATACTTTTTTCCCTCGCCACAGTGGGGAGAATACAAGATGCTAGAATATTTATTTATTTCATAGAGAACATTTGAAACTGTCTCACTCATATTCGGTATGGATAACATACCATACACAGGGTGTTAGGCAGAAGGTTCGACAAACTTCAAGGACTATGCGTATGACCTACACAGTTAGTCCCTGAAGTTTGTCGAACCTTCTGCCTAACACCCTGTATAAGGCCCTATGTATTCCTTAACAAAAACCTTGGTGGATATTATTCGACTCCTAACGTTACCATGCCAACGTCTATTGAAGTTATCTGTAAACGAGTATAGGAAAGAAGGACGGTGAATCTGAAAGGATGAAAGACGTTCTTTCATCCATTTATTATCCGGTCTACGTTCCACGTGACAGAAAACACATAAACATTATAAAAAAATGGGTACTATTACCTTATCATACTAACAACTGGTGTTAATTAACTAAATGGGTAAATACTATGAAGGAGATAAGGAATGCAAATATGAAAACTGAATACTGAATACTTATTATTAATTTATTATAGAAGAGGTGTCACACCCGACTTGCGGACGCGGAGCTACTGGCGAGCCCGTCCCATATTTCGATGTAACTGACGTTATATCGTTAACTATGTAACTGTGTCGCTACAATAAATTACAATATGTACATGCAATTAAAGCTAGGAAAAGAAAAGTAAATATTACATATTAGTAAATTAACAGGCGTTCTTATCACTGAAAAGCGATATCTTTCAGACAAACTTTAAAAGAAGACAATTTACATAATAGTTTAGTAGTCTAGCAAACTTAGCGATCCCGGGTTCAATTCCCATGAATTAAAACCCGGTGTATATTTGCGTAACGAGACTAACGAGCACAAATTACCTATAACTAAGTTTTTATTTATGGTACAAGTAACACAGCTTCCAACACACAACTTTAAACCAAATAGCCTTTGACCTATTACGGTATTGTTTTCTCGACACCCATTACTGTCAAGTAAATAAGAGCTATCAAAACGTTGACAATATGATAACACATCCAACCGTATAAAATCTCAGCCCAACACCTAAAGCTAGGTAGGTAGGATCAAAGCCCCAAAGACATTTGAAATCTCAAGGTTGCAATCGTAATCTCCGTTATCGTAGTTATACTGGCTTTAAGCTCATCCCTCGCCAAGCACAGGTACTTTCCTAGACCCTAACAAACTCCGACTTTCATGTTGCCTTCACCTCGAGGTCCCGGTCTGCGCTCCACATCGGTGCCCCTGCGGAAGTGAGGTCGATCGGCTAGAACATCACGGACTTTCTTGACAGAGAAGTGCGAGCCGCTCCTCCAGACATGCCGCACTAAATAATATTATTTGTCGGTCTCTTGACTCAACGTGCCGACTTCATCAGACCGGTATATCTCGAAATGATGTCAACTAATGTCAAGAGACGTTATGGAACGTTCTTGGTTCGGTACGTATCTTTACGCAGATATTTCATCTTATCGAAAGGTATAATTTCTCGCCACATGGTTTTTTTTTTGGTAGTCTCAAGTCTAACCTAGCCTATGTAATTAATGTTTCAGATATCCTGAAAACAATGACATCATGGTTTTAGCAGAAAATAGCGTTCGATGAAGTGAAATTCGATAAAATGATTGGTTATCATGTAGAACACTAGCCCCGTCACGACTCCACTCTATGCTAGCCATTTCACTGGTTATCTTATCCCCACTCTGCGCTAGAACACAACAATGCGAGTACTGCCTTGGCTACTAGCGATCGGGACCCTGCACGCACAAGGCAAGGTCCCGTCGCCACTAAACTGCTTGCAAAAGAACAAGCAACAAAACAACAATTTCAACATTTCTGACTAACTTTTTGCAACAATAAGTCTAAGATATATAAGATATTCATTTCAATTATTGGAAAATAATGGCTTCGCCATATTTTTCTTGAGCGACATGGTAATAAGTATGAATACAGATTGCGATAGTGTTAGGGAGTACCCCAGTACGCAGATCAATAGTGTTTGGAGAGAAATAGTAGAAGAAAAGAGCTAATGTCGAAATTGTACGGTGCGTTTACGGTGTTCGGTGAATGTCAGAAAAAAGTCATGGCAGAGCCTCCGTGCTATTTATAAAATACAAATTAATTCTATATGCTATTTTCGCCTCGAGCCCTTAGCAATTACGAGAAAGTGACGAGAAAATTACCCGGACTTATATTACTCGCATTTAATATGTCGTGTTGGCCCAAATCATATTTTATTAAAGTACAAACGATTTCAGAAGTATTCGTATATCATTACACTAATACGGCTGAATGTCGAATGCTTATCTAAAAAAAAACGTAATGGTCTAGACAGTAGATAGACAAGCCAAAAGAACAAGTCATTTAATTATAAAAGTGTACCTATTTATTTCTTTGTTTTGTAGAAAAATATACAAGTAAGTCTGGCTTTGAAGACGTAAATAGATTCTACTCCGTCATTTTCTGTAAGATAGTCATAGAAAATTGCGAAGTATAATCAAGAACATCATTAATTAATTTGTGTTCGACGGTACGGTTTAGAAATTAATTACTTTTTACCGCGACCCACAGTGGGGCAACGGCGGAATTAATTCATTTTGGGATGGTCAGCAGTAGTCACATTTTTTATCGGATATGTATATATAACATTTCAAATACCTATGATCTAATAAAATATTGTGTATATACATTATTTTTATAAAGAAATTAGGCCGCCAAACTCGTACAAATGAACTCGCATGAAATAACTGTTAAAATACCTTGCATTTGCAAAGGGTGTATTCCTCTCAAGCTATAGATTTTGTCTAACATGTTTTATTTATATACAAGAAACATTATTCCAGCTATTGTAAATAAAAAAATATTTATGGTTTCTCCTTAATTATGTGTAATTTTAGGGGTGTAAGAAGTTGATAGTATTTCTCGCCTAAATATTACATTCATTGGCTATAACTTTTTAGCTACAACGACCCTCAAGCTCTAATATAACAATATTTACACATTATTTAATCTAGATCATTATTTAATTGGTTCTAGCTGCAATAATTTGCAAACTTTTTAATACTACCCCATTAAGTTAATGAACTTATTTTTCTGAGTTTTTTTTTCTAAGGATTGATTTTATTAAAAAGCCATTTTTTATTATTTATTTACCTTTTTATTAATCTCTGTGATAAATATAATATGGATCATTAATGTTACATTAGTTATGGTTTGACTTGAGTATATTTCTTGTACATTTTATTTTAAGTTCAATCAATGTAGGTATTTTTTTAAATATTAGTAGGAATTATTTTATTATACTTATAAATATATTTAAAATGTGTTTTTTATCCATTAACCTAAAAAAAACAATTAATTCCGCGGCTCCATACAACGTGCACCACTGTGCGAGACCGTGTCTGACGAAGTTGTCGTATAATTTGTTTGCTGGTGTTGTTGCCTTGTTGTTTTTGTGATCAATTCAAAATTCAACAATTTTAGCTGGATATTAGGTATATCAAATTAATAATATTCATTCCCATGTCTTGTTTTTCCCCGGCTACTGTGTTTTGAAGAATGCACAGCTCCATTTTTTCCAAAGGCTATCGGAAAAGATCACTATTTAGCGACAAGACCACATGTTGTGTACCTGGAAAAACAAGTTTAGAATTTCGGTTTTAATAAAAAAAAGGTTTTGATCCGTAAGTATTTTACACGTGAAAATCAACCAGTGCTTCCCGAGACGAGTACACTTCTGCTGAGAAGAGACGCCGCACAAAAAATCAGCTGTCGGTCATTCTTTAACACATGACAATGATAATACTAAAGCTTCATACAAAACTATGAACATAAAATAAAATATTATGCGTAGTAGAGCTGGAAAACATGTTAAAACTCAGAATTATTACAAATGCAAAAAAGTAAATAATAATAGAACGGTTTTGAGGCAAACCTCTATATACACGACTTCCATCAGAACACCTTTTCGAAAAAAATGTTGTTAATTGAGTCTCTTAACAAACTCGGATATGTCCTTGAAATTTAGTATACGAATTTAAAATTTAACTTGTTTGAAAAAGACGCGAATTACGTTGTCCTTGTACATGGATTTATCCTAGTTTAAAGTTAAGCGACTCAATTCCGGTTATAGGGTTCCAGTGGAAGTGGCATGAGCTTCACTTAGTATCAGACCTGTTGTCGCCAATACTCAAACTATCATAAAAACAACACGCCACCATGGAAAATGTTTTTGGTGCTGCTATCGTTTTTACATTCCAAAATAGCACAATAAGGCATGCTTCTGGATTTATTTACTATTGTATAAATATCAAAATATTGAAATATCGAAATAAGCTATCGCGGCAAAAGTATGGTAAGTTATGCGGAACTCCGCATAACCGTGCCACACGTTACACGCCCACTTGACACTTCTACTGTTTTTTCTGTTCTGTGGGTTCACATGACATCCCTAATGACATAAACATTTGCACGAAATTATATTGACTTTGGTATTAAACTGTGATATTAAACCAAGTTTCACCAAATCGCGTTATATTACTTCAGCTACTTCCCAACAAGCTACAAACGTTGTACACAAAGCATAATATGCCTGAGAGAATCTGACTCTATTATGTCTTAATGCTAAGTACATTGGAGAACGGGACATCATTTACTCAAGAAGTAATTACAAGATAAGCCTTTTCATTTGATGAGCTTGTTGATTACTTACGATGGGGTAAGTAGAGCCAAGCCAAGGGTATATTTTGCGTATAAGTTGCAAAATATGAACACATTTACTTTATTCAAATGAAATCAAATTTATTTTTTGCAGAAAGCGAATAAGTAGGTATACAAAAGTTGATCAGACAGATAAGATCGTCGAAATCAGCCAGTATTCAGCAAACTATAATTAAACTTACAAACTAAACATGATGCTGCAAGGTATTTGATGCATTTAGATAATTGCCTTAAGAATAATAACATATCATACAAACAGAAAAGTCAATAATAATTGATATAAAACACATCACAAATATCACTGTCACAGACACAGATTAACGCCACTTAAAACTTATTTTTATGATAGTAGTTATCTCATGGAGGCCTAATGTGCTCATTTACGGTATTCATACACAAACTATAGCCCTTGGTTTTAAATTTCCAGAAATCCGACCTTTTGTTGTCGTTTGGTAGATGGTTAGAAACATTTACTGCCATGTAACTGCACTTTTCCTATCAAACATACATTCAACCTGTGGTGTCTGGAAGCCTGTTTCACTGATGGCTCCTGAATTTTGCCACCGTAATGAAGTCTGTGTAGGTACATATTTTAGAGACGTTGTGGTGTAGGTATGCATATTGGTGCCCTTGACTGAACATTTGAATCCAACTTTGAGACTTTTTGACTTTGAGTGGCATATGTCCGCGTAGACGTCGTTTATCTCTCGATGTATATTCCCTTTGGAACTGTATAATTTTCCGGAATAAACAGTACTTACTAAATTTAAAAAGACAATAAGTATGAGTACTTTGTTAGCAGAACATATTTTGTCACGAAATAAGGCTGTCTGGGTCGCTTATACTCGTACCTACAATGTAAGTGGGAATGTGTCTTTGTCACATCAATGTCACCGTGTCACGTCGCCGTTTTATCCCGTATACACTAGTAAACTCTTTATTTTTATTTTATTTGTTTGTAGATCGGACAAGAGTCTGTTTATGTATTCTGTTTTGCGGAAATAATGTTTGTTTTACCAATCCAAATCTTTTCATCCGGTGGAAACCGTATTTTCTTGAACAAGAGGTAGCTTAGAATACGAGTACACATATCGTTTATCTCATCACGTCATGTTCATGATTAGTATCTGCTTTTGTTGTTATAGATATATGAAATCTTTATTTTTATTTAAAGATAGTTATGTATTATATAACTATTATATGACATACATACATACATACATTTATTGCACGTAGTAAGTATTAGCAATAATTAGGATAATTATGTTTGAAGTTTTTAATTTAAACTCTGTCTTTTTTTTCTGTCCACTGGTAGAATGCCACTAAACATTAGGTCCGCCATTTATACTTGTTTCTGTGCAATAAAGATTAAATAAATATAATAATACCAAGTCTGAAGAAAGAATCAAATCTTGAAGATTCGATCGCGCTCCCGCCTGCGTCCATCTATCACCATCATCAAGGTCCCATAGTGTAAACAAGGCAACCGCCGATCGGTGGCCCATCAGCCCATCACTTTACCAAATTAAAGTTGTCTAAAGGGCCTCTCTGTGTTAGCTTTGGCTCCATGTGCGCCATCAAAGTTTTGGGATTCCCGTGACAACAGACATATTAATGTTGTCTTATCTACATAATTAAAATTAAACTTCCATAGGCACTAATATTAAACATTTTAAAGTAAGTCTGTCTGTGTTGGTATGGAGACAGCTTGAGTCCTGGGGATTTATACATATGATATTTTTTGGCGAAAAATTGGAAAATTTCTGAGGGAATAGTGATAAACGACGACGATGACGACAGAGTCGCAGGCAACAGCTAGTAAATATGTATGCAAAATGTAACATTTCTTTACACCCTATTATTTAGTGTATAATTTATTCAGTGGCCAAATAAATAAATAAATAATAAATATCAGGGGACAATGTCACACCGATTGACCTAGTTCCATACTAAGCCCAGTATTGTCATACTTAGTATTGAGCTAGTCCCAAAATAGGTACTTACACAATATTTACTTATCTATCATTTAGGGCCTGTTTCACAATCGTCAAGTAAAGCATATCTGACACATAAATTTAGCCCTTTCCTTTTCTTACACTTGAACATAGACAAGGAGAGGGCTAACTTTAACTGGCACATAAATTTACTTGTCGATTGTGAAACAGGCCCTTAGTGTTTCCCATATTGTTACATACAGGGTGTCCCAGAACTTGACGTAAATATTACGGCATAAGAAAGCTCCTTCTATAATGGTCCAGAATATAGTTATAATTTTCTAATTATGTTAATTAGTTTAGGAGTTATTGAGGTTTTAATGATACTGTTAATGAACGCTACCTTGAGGTTTGAATTTGTTGGCTTAAAATAGAATTCTCAATACCGTTGCAATGTACAAATAAATCCATACTTTCTAAGCCACTTAGTTAGGTATACCTTGTTTTCTATTCAACATAGGTAATTGACTCTTGCTGTTTTTGCTTTAGAAGCTGGCATCTTGCCTTAAAAGTTGGCGCAGTTAATCAAGATGTTAAATTGGAGCAACAAGTAAGTACTTCTTGATATCTTATTAGACCCTCGGGGCTTAGTATGCTACGCGAGATTTACTGTCACATTTTACGTCATTCATATTAAAATAAGAAAATATGTCATAACGTCACACTTTAAGAAGCTCAGTAATAAAAGGACTCAATTCACACAAAATTTACTTTTATATAAAACCTTAAATAAACCCTTACGTTAGAATATGAAATAGACGTATTTGACACTAAATCGCGTTCGACGAGGTGTGACGTATTCTCCTCGCCTCGCATGCTAAGCCCACTGGTAGGACAACTTACACTTACCTGATAGGAACAATACAATTACATACATACACATACATAAACTCACGCCTTCATTCCCAGAGTGGGGTAGCAGAGCCACAAACTCACCAACAACTCCAAAAACTTGTTGATAATTCTGTGACCACATTTCAACCAGGCTAAGATGTTATCCAGTGTATTAGTGACAGGTTGCAAACCCATCGTCTAACAGCACTACACAGCCTTAAGTCCCTTAGTCGTCTCTTACGACATCCACGGGAAGACATGGAGTGGCAACATTCTAAACCCGGCACCACACCACAATACAATTATCGTTTACTATTTACAATACACTTTTTTTTTTGCCTTTGTCGTCCTTTTGGTACTTAAATAACAAAGAATAATAGTTATTGTGGTCATAATAGTCTCTTATATATCTCTTATATAAAAAATTTTCAATATAAAGCGTACAATATCATTCATATTAATGAGAAGAAATCTGGGGCCGTAAAATATTAATGTTTCATAAATATGCTATGAGCGCATGTTTAAAACATGGTGGAAACTCATTAAATATAAATTAGTACAACGTTTGACTTTCCACCTTTTAATAAATTAACCTCTTGACACGGTTTCGTAAAAAAAGTCACGGGACTAATTAAAGCTAGGAGAAATGGCGTTAAAAAAAAGATGGGGCATCCAGCGTTTCGAATTTAGTTCTTCATGGAAACCATAATGGTTGCCATGGTTATTGCGAGGATCGTGAGCCGGCGCTTAAATCGCGTAGCTGTCAATTGTTTCCACACAAATTTAGCTCCATTTATCTACAACATATTCAAAAATCGTCAAAATTGGACTAGATTTAATGGGAGGGAAACGATTACGCAATTTTTGTGAAAAGTTTACCCTTAAAAATTCTATTAAAGGCCAAATAAGTATATAACAAGTCGAACAAGCAAGCTTTAAACACCCGACAGAAATTTTTGACATTGTCGTCGATATATGTAAAAAAACGTAATAAAAACACTATATTGCTTTTCACAACTTCGCCGCCTTTATTGTTAAGTTATTAAGAGGAATCATAAAGTTGACAATAGTTATTATATGGGTAACTTAAAGACAAAGTGAAATATAGTATTAGTATTAGACATGTTTCAATTTGGGAAATTGTAATAACTGCAGAAATCAATTATTATGTACCTATTATGTATAGCATTGACCCTCTCGTCTATGTCATTTCATGTATTTTACAGTTCTATATAAGTACTAGCTGGGCCTCTATTCTAGCGGTAAAAACCATATCGTCTTTGACCTGTTATCGTATTGTCAACATTTTCATAGCTCCTATTTACGGCATTGTGTGCTCTCAATAATTAAGTTGTGTTTTTCCTAATAAATAGTCTTTTAAAACCAGTTTGTGTTTAATTATTACAAATAATATCCAATTTGCGAGACGTAAATTAATTAATAGATGTACAAAAGTTGAAAAATTCGTTTTAATTATATAACAACAGTTTTGATGAATGGTTGTTTGGGAGAAGTTTTCATGAACTCATATTGGTATTTAACGCAATTAAAATTATTAATTAACAGTAGACCGGGAGATAATGACACAAATTTTCCAGTCATTTGTACCAAATATGGCGACCCTTCGAGTGTCTAATTACGTACTGATGAAAATGAAAATGATGGTCATAGCGATGGTACTGGCGGCCCAATTGCGTGGGCGTTAATCGAACGTGTCGGATAAATTACAAAAGTCGAACGATTTGTGACACAAAAAAAGAGGTAGGCGGTAGCGTAATGCCATACTTCTCCGGTGTGGTTTCCAGCCCGCCGAACAAAACACATTAATAAAACAAAAACCAATTCAACCATTTGTACCAGGCTAATTTTTGCACAGCTAATCATCGTCGAGAAGCCATTCACGAAAATCACCATGCCATACTTTTCCGACGGTTCCAAATGGCCGCCATACCGCCACAAAGAATTTTTTTTTGCTATACGATTTGTGCCATCCTAAAACTTTTGTTACCATTTCTTTATATGATCATAAATAGAAGTTTGATAATGCCATACCTGTTGGAGGTGGCGAATGTGTACAATATTTTTTTAAATTGTAAGATTTTATGCGTAAGTATTTCGAACGATTTGTACCAGTATGGCACCACTTTTTCCTTCTACTACATGTATGGCAAATATAAACGGTCACATTGTATCATATACTTTCCAAAAATCCAAATGCGTACGGATAAAAATAGTTTTTCAAAAAAAATATTCCTTTGCGACGGTATGGCGTCCATTTGGAACCGTCGGAAAAGTATTGGCATGTTGTTTTGGATTAATTTTCTTGAGATGGCTATATGCTCAAGACATCCGCTTAGTCGACCTAGCTTAAACAATACAGACGATTAAAAGAAGTATTTCTATTATTGGGTTTGGCGATTCGACCCTCTTGTAAGTTTACTTAAGAGGGCCTTGTGCGGCAAATACTGAATAAGAACCACAAGAAAAAAAGAACTTAAAAAACTCCTGAAGAATAATTCAGAACTTCACTCGAGCCCGTTTATCAACGAGTAACTTTTAATTATTCCTACCGATTTTGGGAAACTTGGGGAATGACTAATAAAAACACAGCTATTTATACCGAATTCTTGAATAAAATACTGTTGCAACTCAATATAAGTCAGACCATGTATATGTAAAACAAAATACAAAATGTAATGTATTATACAAAATTAAACAAACACTATATGACACTGGAATCAAAAATAATCTAATTAAAATACCTTACCTATATCTTACAAAATTAATTAATAATTGCGACCCTACTTTTAGAGCTGATGCTTAAACGGCTCAACCCTATTTAATGAAACCTAGCTAAGAACCACCCCAGTTAAGAGCAATAATGAAAAAAGGATATTTGATAAATTCAAAAAAATCAAAATTCAAAATATTTATTCAGTAAATAGGCCACATGAGGGCTCTTTTACACGTCGGTAATATGAGTGAATCTACCAAACACGGAGGATCCCTGCGCTACACCCATGCTCTTATTTCCTTGACAGTAATGGCGGCCGAGTTAGAAACAATACCATAACGGGTCAAAGACGATTTGGATTTTACCGCCTAGAATAGAGGCGCAGAGTCTTCAGATACAGTCTTCAGATACGTCTGTGATCCGGGCATAATAAAAGCAAAACCACAGAAACAATATTATTTTTAAATTATACGAAACTGTTTACGTTCAATTTCGGATAAAGTAGTTTTGGAATAAATTACCGTGTAAAGGAAAAGATAATAAGAGAAAGAAACGTAATTTAATTTTGTTTTTTTAGAACCTTGTGCAGGTTCAATAGTGAGGAATATTCCGTCAGAAAAAAAATTGGGCAAGCTTTTGTCGACAACTGTTTTTTTTTTTGCAAAGTCCAAGAGTCCCAACACGTTGAGTCAACGTTAAGTATAGCGGAGATCCTCTTGCCGCCTTCCGACTTCATCATCACATCAATTCTAAGATACCTACCAAACGCTAGGTTTGTATTATTGGTTTGTGGTATTGGTGGTAACCACGGAATAGAAAAAACAGTGGAAGTGGCATGAGCTTCGCATAGTATCAGACCTGTTGTCGCCAATACTCAAACTATCATGAAAACAACACGCCACCATGGAAAATGTTTTTGCTAAGGCTATCGTTTTTACATTTCAAAATAGCACAAGAAAGCATGCTTCTGGATTTATTTCCTATTTTAGAAATATCGAAATATTGAAATAAGCGATGGCGGCAAAAGTATGGTAGGTTATGCGGAACTCCGCATAACTATGCCACACATTACACGCCCACTTGACACTTCTACTGTTTTTTCTGTTCTGTGGTGGTAACGATAGTCATAGTTACAAACATATAGAAGAAATATATACTTAAATAGCCCTGCCTATCACGTCCTCAGTTTAATCGCTATCCTATAGATGTTACTTCTATAGATTGTTACACGGAGCCCGTTCTTTCCCATATTTTTTTTCAGTCATAATGTCATTGTTGACATAATTATTGATAGTCATAATTTTTATATCACTGGAACCGTTAACTTATCAGAATTCATTAAATAGGTATCTAACGTGTACATAAACAAGGCTAGGTTAGGTTAGGTTTCCTCCTGAATGACTAGAAATCCTAAATGACTAAAAATAATTTTGCCAGATCATAACCCTTGTTATGGTCATAATCATAAACTGTCCTAAAGTGTACCTGGTCTCGCCTTACAGATTACAAACATCTGCATAATTTTACTAAAAGGGAATGTGGGATCTGATTAAATCCCCTTAATATCTCCAGACTCAAAGGAAATCGCTTCATCACTGCGCCGTGTGATAATGAATGGGTTCTCGCAGCGGGCGGACGCGAGCCGTCATTACAAGAAAAACTATCCAAACATGGTATTTTTGGGCTAATGGTTGACTGATGATAATGCCTTTTAAGCAGGGCACCGGGCTTTGGTGCGAAGGTACGAGTAAGACCTAGTATAGAGGCATTCCATCTAACGGTTGGCAACGGTTTACCCTTGTTTTGTAGACATTCATTTCATAGAACGCGTCACTTCGCAGAATTTTCGTTTTATACAAAGCTATTTTCTGCTGAACACGTGTTGATTTCATGTTCTAGTAGTTCAGGGTGTTTATATACAAAGTAATAAAATTGAGAAATTAAAAAATACTATTGTCAGCCAATAACTGCCCCCTATTTCATGGCTGGTAATTGTATTTCGTTTGAGCGTTTACCAGGAAAAATATGACACTAAATGTTTAAAAGATGAAAGTGATGGTCGTGGAGAGTGATGAAACTGTTACAGAATGTACAAATAATGTAGAACACGTGCATGAGTTTCTGTATTTAGGATGAATGCGTACGAGAGACGGAAAATGTGCGGGGATATTGAAAGAAGAGTAAAAGCGGGAAATAAGATGAATGGAGCGTTACACTCAATCTTGGCAAACAAAATCATATCAAGCAAAGCTCGCCTTGATTGCCATTGTTCAGGGAGTATTGACACCAACATTGATGTACCTATGGTAGAGAATCATGGGTATGGCCGAAGATGAATGAAAGAAGGATTAATTGCTGTTGAAATGAGAGCTCTGTTAAGTAGGTATGTGTGGAGTTAGGATAATTGATAGATTATGAAATTGCAAGATCCGGGAACGGTGTGGATTAAAAAAAGATGTAGTGACAAAGATCAAATCTAATCTAACGTTATCCCAATTTCATCAAATAATTTCAGCTTTATATTATTATGTGCTTTCGCCATTTAATATACCTACATATTTAATACTCTTATGTGAATATATGGCTATTACAGGTGAAATATTACACACATTAATTACTAGCTGATCTGTGGTTTTAGACAAGATGCTAAACAATAACGATAACGGTAAACGATTTTCGAAAACTGTCAAAATCTATGGAATTCTGTGATGGAATTGATATAAGCGCTTGACGGGACCGTCCGGCAGCTTACGTCAAATCTATACGTTTTCGATAACGATACACTTTCCATTATTTCTATAATCAACTTTTCTATTGTAAGGCAGATTCTAAAGTTTCAAAGTATTCAAGATAGTGTTGCAGAGTAATAAACATCAAAACATATTTACTAACTTCACATTAAAGTGTAATAAACGAGTTTGGGAGTTAGCGTTCCGCTCACCCGACGTGATGAATGAAAAAACTTTCTCGCATAAACATATTTGGCTGATACTTTACCACTCCCTTTAGGGGGAGGTGGGAACTATTCACCATAAATGTCTGCCACCTGTCGGGTGTGTATGCCGTATAAACTATATGAATCCCCTGGAGGACCTGTCTACTCACATTTGCTAAGTGCATTGAGGTTTGCTTGTACACTTGTACTTTTACAGCTGATTGGAAAGCTGCCTAGCTGTCCTTTTTCTTAATAGTAGCTTAATAAATCTATACATAGTATAGCTTTCCGCATCTGTCTGCCTTCCATCTGTCTGTATATCCACTAACTTTTACCAAACCACGCAACTGTTTTTCATGCGGTTTTCACCATCAGTTAGATATTTTTTCACGGAAGGTTTTTATGTATGATAAATTCTGGTTTATGTACGGGTGTTACATAATAATAATATCAAGGGACGATCTGACACAAATTGTCCTAGTTCCAAACTAAGCTCAAGGCTTGTACTATGGGTACTAGACAACGATATAAATACTTATATGGAGAAATAAATACTTAAAAACATAGAAAACATCCAAGACTCAGAAACAAATACTCGTGCTCATCACAAAAGCATTTGCGCATACCGGGAATCAAACCCGGGACCACTAGCTTCGTAAGCAGGTTCACTACCAACTAAGCTATCGCGTCGTCATGTTACAGAAAACGTACGTACACCGAAGCGAGGCGAGGGCGGGTCGCTAGTAACTTTAGCTTTCGCTTAGAGAGCGTGCGAATTTTGTGAGCTTGTGTGTTTGTGGAGGGTATGCTCCGGAACCATTGCATTCATTTGAAAATTATTTTTCAATCTGAAGGGTAAAGTGTTCCAAATATTGTTTATTTTATTATATACCTACCTATAGATAATTTACAACATAGGCATGGGTAGAGTCTCAATAGATAAGGAGCAAAATTCAGATAAATATTCTAAATTTCTGTTGTACCTACAGTTTGTGAGCAGTTAGATGCTTCGGGTTTGTACTTCTCTCTCACTCGCTTTTAATAAGAGCGTATGAGTGCGAGTGAGAGACAAGTACAAACCCGAAGCATCTTCTAAGTGCTATCGCACTGTACTCAAATAAAGAAATAAGGTAAACAACCCGTTTATTGACAGTTGACACTCAAAGTACTTGCTACTGGATCCCTTTTTCAAGATTGTCATCTGCCATGGCCTTGAAATGAAATTGAACGGTCTCATAATTGGAGGGTGCCGGCAATGGGGCTGCTTCCATCGTCGAATTTCAATTTTGGGTGATTTCGAGGAAATTGTGCTTATTTTTATTTTGCTCCGTATTCATAACGAAACGTTAAAATGTATATGAATACCCTGAATATTCTTGCTCGATGGTGGGCGAGTACAAAAGATAAAAATAAAATGAAGTTTTAGAGAAATGCTGTTTTAACACCTTTGAAAATTCATCCCTCAGCCTCAGGTTATTTTGACGGTAAACTTTTCCTTTGTTTATGCAGTTGATCGGTCCCACGGCTTCGTCCCTGCCCCGGCCAACTAAATTGCTCTTACCCTGGATATGATTTGAATAGGTAATGATGTTTGCGCCGGGGCAACAATACACGCCTCCCACAATGATTTTATAAAACACTTTGGCCTGAATGAAGCTCGGTAACGAGGAATAAATGAGCTCGACATAACAAGATGGTGTCATGTCAATCACTAGCAAATATTGCTATAAAATACAAAAATATCTTAGGAAAACCTTAGACATAATATTGACCTCGTCTTAAACTAAGTTCTAAGCTTGTACAGTTGAGTTCATAAATATGTGTACACTTTAGTACCCTGTCTGTTTAATATCATGTTTAAACTGCCATATATAAATAGTCACAGCGATTAACGTGACAAGGTACTAAAGTGTACACATATTTATGAACTCGACATGAGTAGTCAACAAATATCAACATACCTACTTATACGAGTAAAAATAATAAAATCTTACTAGTACTATAGATGCGAAAGTTAGTGTGTTAGTTTGTTCCTCCTTCACGCTGCAACGGCGGGACGGATTTGGATGAAATTTGGAATGGCGTTAGCTTATACCCTGGAATAACACATAGGTTTCATACTGGATTTTTTTTATGATCCCGAGAGAATAACATTAACCGATATCTACGCGGGTGAAGTCACGAACAGAAGCTATAAATAATAAAAAATCAAAGAACCCACGTGTTAATTACACAAATATTTACTACTAGCGACCCTCCCTCGCTTCGCTTCGGTTTATGACTTTTCTGTAACACCCGTACATAAACCAGAATTTATTATTCATTCAACATCTTCCGTGAAAAATTAACCTAACTGATGGTGAAATCCCCATCTGAATCCATTGCGTGGTTAAAGAGGAGAGAGCTGATATACAGACAGACACGAAAAGCGATTTAGTTTATACTATTCAATAAAGAAGATTATCGGGACTTAAACTCGGGTCTATTAGCTTTGTAGGAAGGACCACTGCCAAATAAAGGTAACCACGTCATCTAAATAAGCGATGCCCTTTGTTTTAGGCGTAAGAGAGAAGGCAAATCGTTTTCTAATAAAAAAAAATTTTTGTCATGTTGATTTGTTTGTCCCGTCTTCTCGGCTTAATGCCTGACTGAGGGCAAGGCACTGCATAAACTATTAAACGTAGAAAATATTAAATTAGTTTAGAAAGCGCTAAGAGAAAGGTTTTTACAAAAATTAAACCGCTAGCGGGATTAAATGGCCGGACGGCGGAAAACTAATTCTACGCGTTTTTATAGCGAACATAGAAAAACTTTTATAAAAAAAACTTGAAATTGCAAAGTAAACCAAACAGACTCGAAGTTTTCGAGTTACAAAAACAGTTAGCTCTGCAAAAAACCCCGAATAGACGTTGTTTATCTTGCTGAGTTTGGGAAAATGATAAATAGGATTCCATCCAACGTGTTAGAAAAATGGGATTTTATCTGCTGGTAAGTATTTCTTTATCATTCTTTGAATCATACAGAATGAGTTGAGAAAAGGTTTTTTGACGTAAAATAATAGGTACAGCCAGTAACAAGGGTCACCCGGGGAACGTTTACAAAGTATACTCGTATTACATACCTGTGTATACGAGTAATATAATATATTAGGCCCAAGTCGTATAGTGTTCTCTCATTTGAAATAACTGTAAATCTCAATTTATAAACGTCAAACTCTATTTCTTTAAGAGTAGAATAGGGTTTGATGTTTATAAAAGATTAACAGATATTTAAAATTAGAAAACACTGATCCAAATTTGGCCCAAAAAGGGAATATATTTTTATACGGTCAAATAACGTGCTGAATATACTGTATAAGCCTATTGTTTTGTCCCACTGCGAGGCAAAGACCTGAATTTTCATTATTCTGTCCTCAATAATCCTTGCTAATTATGAATTTAAAGGTGTGTTTTTTCTTTATTCCCCGTCTCTTTCAGCCTTAACCGATCGGCGGCGTGAGGTGCAGAGATAATTTACATAGTCATGGACTACCTTTTATTCCGAAAAATGGACAGTACCCAAGGTTACAGCGAAATTACCTTAATGCGAACGGAGTTCTTGACATCAACGGCTAATATAATGCAATCCTATTTTTAACAGACTTCAAACAAAAATACACAAAAGAGCAGGTTCTCAACTTGTCACGCTTGTATGTTTTTTTACAGCCAAGCATGATTTCAAGATAAAACAGTTTGATTGCAACTTGCTGGTCAGCTGATATTCAACATGTCGACACGGTAAGAAGACGAAGATTGTAACTTAAAACAATCGCGAAACGGTCATACACATTCCAAAAATCAAAAGTTGTCTCTCCTGTGGTCAATTTGTGTGCATATTAGGTATGTTTTTATTTGATAGGACTAAAGTAGACCTGACGCCGTTTATGGGGATGTGGGTTCAGCCAGAAAATTAGGCCTTAAAAACGTTAACTTTGGGTATGTCCACAGGACAGACGGTAACCTAAATCTGTGTTTGACCCGAAAGCACGAATATGTATAAAAAACCCAAAAATTTAATTTTTCATTTCGCCAACTTTTTTCAATTAGCAACAACCGAAGCATGTATATCGAAAGCCACGACCCAATCAGAAATAAATTGCGCTTACATTTGGATTTCAATCATTTCAGGCAATCAGTGGGGGATCCCTCCGATCCTGAGGTCCCCGGGGTGCCGTAGGTCGAAGGCATTCAATGCCGTGGTGTTTTTTCCAAAGTATTCCCTTAATGTGTAGGACACAGGTGTTGCTGCTGCCACGGCCTTTGTAACTTGCTTGTCTTAAACAGATCAGTCCGATTTGGCCGGTCAAACAAGTACTTAAAAAAGATATACATCAGAGATAATAATATTAATAGCTCACAGGCCACGTATTGGTAAATGTGATCTGAGAACCATTTTCAAGTCTACAATCCAATCATATTCTAATAATCACCCTGACACAAATAGGATGCTCACTCACTATCAGAACGAGAGGGTAGGTTGTAGACATTGGGCTAGATTTTAATTATTATAATACACTTTTATTTCAAGGTTATTGACGTTTTACTTTGTTTAAACATGAAATGGTCCTTCGAACCGGATATTAGGACCCGAATATGGCCTGTATTCCACTACTGTCTTTATGTTTACGATACAGCCGCCTTTACTGCAATGTTAATAAGAGATGTCACCAATATCATAACGATATGGTTTTATTAAACAAAGTGCCCTTAGAGTCAAAATATCTTCATAATTAGTAATGCATTTATTATGATTAGAGATTACATATGGGTCTCAGATCCTAATTGCCTTAAGGTAGCCTGTGTGCCCAGCCTTTTCAATGAACGTATTTAACTCGAACAAGTGTGATCTAGGCATAAGAGCAGCAAAGGCGAGTTAACTCAATGTAACTGGCGTAACTTGACCGTTGCGTGGGCTAAAATCGTGCAGCGATAAGTGCCTACAACACTGGTTCGACGCGGGAGTATGACGCAATGCACTAATAGCTCGCTAAGCTCTAATCCGCACAATGGGTCCATTACGAGAGTGGTGGGAGGCAACGGGTGGATTGGGAATAACACGTTTTTTGAGGCTAATGAGGCTAGGCTAAAATATCTATGAATTAATTACACTTAACACCAATACGAAATATTATAATAACGAATTAGATATGTTTGTTACTTCTTCATGCTGAAATGGCTAGACGAATTTGGATGAAATTTGGGAAGGACGTTAGACTTTTACCTTAAATAAAAACAAGCTACTTTTATCAAAAATAAACTCCTTTCCGGGGGATGGTCAACTCGGACGAAGTCACGGGCAAAACGTATATTCATTGTATTATGATTAGTTTATAACTCAGTTCGTTTGTATAGTTAGTATAGTATGTTTACTTACTATAGATCATTTCGTGTCACTCTGACGCCGTGTAATGAGTAACGAGTTCTAAGCAGTGAAAGCGAGAGAGGTATACGACGTGACTCCTAAAACTCTATCCCTTTCACTGACTGGAACTTATCACACTATAAGTAGGAGTTCGTTTTCAAACAAAGCTATAGCGCAGCTTGCATAAGTGTGCGTTCCTCGACCGTACGCGCCGCGATCCACCACTAGCAAACTTAACAGGACGCACCAAGCTGGTTTAGTTGGGGCCGCGCCGTCGCCGCGTTTAGTTAGGTGAGTAATAAGCATCCAGTGACGCAACCCTAGCGCCCGAGCGGCAATAGGTATCAGAAACTCCTAAAGCTCCTGAGATAAACTCATTTCTATTTATGCTATGAATGAACTAAGAGGAAGGACCTTTTACGAGTAACGTCAAAAAATTCCAAATATCGAACTCCGGTTTTTCTGGATATTCTTTGGTTCCTATTTTAAATTTTTCTAAAGCTCTGTTATGATTTTTGTATTCAATTAAATGCCTAATTTGATCAACATAAAAAAGCCTTCAATAGGGAAATTATGTTCGAGATTATGAAAATTCTGGATTGCGATTAATTAGTAAATATGACTCTTCTAATATTTAGATAGTAGATATGTCCCTATTCATGAAGTATCAACATTTTGCAAATCGCGTGTGACATTATGTTATGAGTTGCTTAGACCAATAGGTAAACCGCGAATACAGGACGTAGGATGAAAGTACGTCGCGAACAATTTTTCGCCACACTTACAAAATATACATGTGAAGAGAACGAACCGCAGTTACCTCGTTCTCGTTCGTTAGAGGGTGAAGTGGTGACGATATTTAATGGCGCTAGTCTGAACCGAGAAGCTTATATTTTATAGAGAACTAGCGGTTGCCCGCGACTTCGTCTGCGTAGAAGTTGTTTAGTGCCATTTAATCCGCAATCATATTTTTCTCGGGATTAAAAGTATTCCATGTCCTACTCTAGGGTTGAAGCTATGTCCATATTGAATTTTATTAAAATCGGTTCGGTGTTTTAGCTGTGAAAGTGTAACACGCAAACAGAGATATTCTACTGGGTAAAACCATATTGCCTTTGTCTTGTTGTAGTATTGTTTTATCCGCCACCATAACTGACAAGTAAATAAGAGCTATAGTAACGTTGACAATATGATAACATGTAAAGGGCAATATGGTTTTAACCACTAGAATAGAGGCCCTGAGTTACTTTTCTATTTATATTATTAATATGGATGAAGAATGCAATTTGAATGTACTTATTACATCTCTTTCTCCTGAAACGAATAAAATAAACAAAAATATTTTGCAACTCTTTTGACTCAAGCCTTTTGGTCTAACTAGCATAGAGTCAATCCATCTTAGCCCTCATGGTAGGCATAAGGATTGCAGTCCTGAGATTTCAAATGGTAGCACTCACCATCAGGTGGCCTGTGTGTTCGTTTGCCTTATCTGTGGTATTAAAATATATAGTCACGTTAAGTGAATATTTAGTCATCGGCTTCGTCGCAATTTACGTGATATATCGTAAGTAGCTAAGTTAACTTATTGCTGCACAACGGATCAACCTGAAATTTATTGAGATCGTTAGAATGTTATCCCAGCGTCTCCACCATATCACGCCTGCACACATGAAAAAAATGTTTTAGATATAACTGTTTTGGCTAGTGTACTAACTTAATATCGTATTTTCTATTTGTAAAACTACTGTTGTTTGTTTCCCTTGAATAAATAAATAAATAAATAAATTCACTTATATGGAGATATAGTTCGGTTTTACTGATAATATAAATTACCTAAACATAGTGTCTATTATACTCGTATATACTGCTTTAATAATAATAATAATAATAATAATAATAATATCATTTATTCCAGGTATTACAAGCACCCATATCGATGACACAAAGCATATTATAAATTATATTATATTATATTAACATAGATTTAGTTTAGTTTTGTTTAGTTTTAACAGATTTTTTGTTAACAAATTAGAAATATTACTCGCAAAAGTGTATTTCCAATATTTTGTAACAGAAACAGTACGGACGGATCCCTAAGCACTTTAGGCGATGGCTCAGACTTTATATGAAATTTCTCTTGATGCTATTTTTATAACTGAACGGCTTTTAAAATAATTACGGCGTAATTGGAAGGCTTAATTCGTAAATCAAGATGAAAAATATAGCTTTGTGAAGCTGATACCAAAGAAGGCGGCTAGCTGCCATTTTCATTTTAATGTGGCTAACAATAGAAAAAACACCTTGGTCACTTCTAACAAGATTGTGATTGATGTGAATAAGTCTATTCCACTCGAGCCTAACAAGACGTTTGATACATCAACTACGATGTTAGTAACGACAGCAGAGGGCTTATTGTCTAACGCACTCGCAATCACGATCGTTTTCATTTTGAAAATCGAACGCTTGTCTGCATACAAAATGAAAACAATTGCTCCACTTTGAAGCCGGTGCGATTGCGAGTGCGTTAGACAATAAGCCCTCTGGTTCTTTAGTGATTGTCTTTGGTTGATATAACTAACGAGCTGTTGCCCGCGACTACGTCCGCGTAGAAACATAAAACATAGCCTATGTTCATCAGGGATAATGTAGGATTCTAATGGTGAAAGAATTTTTCAAATCGGTCCAGTAGTTTCGGAGCCTATTTAATGCTAACAAACAAACAATCAAATCTTTCCTGTTTATAATATAAGTGTAGATGTAGATATAACTATTTTATTCACTTTTTGTCAACTAAAAGAAAAACTCTCTTGTTTGGCTAACATTTTTTTAAGTGTGGCCACCTTCTATGGTTTTACGGCAGCACTTTGTTTAAATCCATCTTGCTGCTATATTGGTATCAAATTATTAACGTAATAGTGACTCTTAGGGTGATGGAACCAGTAATGGAAAATGCACCAATAATGGAAACTTGATCTTATTTTAAGAAGATAAGGGTTATTCATTTGTTTAGGACCAAAAATCAATTTAGGACCGTATGAAATTTGAATTAAGAGTGAAGTTTTCGTTACTGCTGCCTGTCAGCTAAAAGTGTCCATCATTGGTGCCGTCACCCTATTCATTTGACAGTGACTATATCACCAACAATTTTACCCTTAGGGCTCTATGCTACTTGGTAAAACCTAATTGATTTTGACATGTTATCGTCTTGTCAACGTTATGATAGCTCCTATTTATTTGACAGTAATGGCGGCCAAGTTAAAAGTAATACAATAACGGTATCCTGCTTTTTGGCAGAAAATCATTTAGCAAAATGTATCGTTTCCCAACCCGTTTCATTTGCCAACCCGCTTTTTTTCTGTAACTGTAAATATTTCAGGATTTATTTCAGTACGATCGTGTAGAATCCTATAGGTTAGGTAAGGTTAATTTTTATAAAAATCCTGAAATATTTACGATATATTTTGCTAATTGTATTTTTGCCAAAAGGGCAGAGAACCACAAGTTTTACAAGTAGAATAAAACCCCTGTGCTCGTAATGACACCGTGGGTGTACATATCTACGACTTTGGCCAAGGCGAGCGTCGAAAAAATTCAAGGTGGAGACACGCGTAAGATCTTTAACAAGTTAAAATATTTACAAGAGTAAATTTTCTTTCAAATTAAGTACTTTTAATAGGACGCACTTCGAGCTTCAAAAAACTTTTAAGTGTTGCTCGATGCATAGTTTTAAAATCTTAATTAACTACGCCAACTTTTATGAAAACATGTCTTGGTCGAATGCAATTTATTTTCAGTACGATGAGGTCGATGAGACAAAGTTGTTGATAAACTTTACCGGAACTTAAATTAGGTAGGTATCTAGTGCTTCAGTAGGGGTTAGTTCAAAAGGTCTTTTGACAAACGTATTATTAAACAAAAACGTGTTTGTGCTTGAACCATTACATATTAGGCATGAGTTTATTACATAACTTAGGTTAGGTTAAACTTTTTACCACAAAATTGTAAAATAATGCGGCGGGAAGTACCTCTTTACGAAATGAAAGTTTGTAAAATGATATACCTAAGTAGTTAACTAAATGATGATTTGGTAATACATCAGTGAACCGCTTCAGTGATTTATTTTAAGTGTTTATTTTAGCATTTATGTGTAATTTTGTAAATGACCTCCTCCGTGCCATAAAAAACGCAATAGTTTATAACAACTGATGTTTAATAATCCTTATCCTTATAGAAAATATAAAAGTGAACGTTTGTTTGTTTCTTCTTCACAATTCCACAGCTAAACCGGTCCACGCGAAATTGTGTACGAGGTAGTCTCTAGCTCGGAAACGGACATAGAGAACTTTTGATGCAGGAAAATTCGCTTCCGAGTAAATAGCCATGAATTACTTCTACGCGGATGAAGTCGCGGGAAAAAACTTGCCTTAAAATAATCTTAACTATGTAGAGGTATATAAAATTATTTGTTGATACAGAACCACTTAACTTTGAAGTAAGTATGAATTAGCTCTGACAAGAGAGCCACTTAGGTACTGCTCACAGCCGCCAGTACTAATCATATTCAAGCCTAACGCGGCGCGAAACCCTGTCTGCCAGCTATTTTCTTATCTCAAGGAACCCACGTTTAAACTCAATAGAGAGTGTAGAAGAAACATTTTAGGGCGTGCATTCTTAATTAGGTAGTTTAACAGTCGGTGGTATGAGCTCGCTCGTCGGTTGACCGATCGATCGATAAGATTTTTTTAAATAATAACATCTCTGTAGAAACAACGTATTAATTTACTTATAAACGTTTATTTTAATAAAGGTTATGTGTCTTAAAAATGGTTTAGCCACCAATATGACCCTGTCATAATATCGTCAAGCACTGGGTTTGTAGTAGATTTGATCAACATCCGTTATCTACATGAAAATAATTGATTGACATTAAAAAGTTGATCCAAATATAAATGTGTTTTTTATGAAAAGAAGAATGAACGCGAGCACACAAGTCACCTGCACGGCTAGCACATGTTGTCCGCGACTTGTTTGTCGCTCGGATCTCCCTTTCGTTCTAGTCTGTAACGATAGAAACGCACTGAGCGACAAGCGAGAAAATACAACTCGTGCTACCCGTGCTGATGATATAAGTCAGATCTAAGACATGAATTCTTAAGAATGCAATCCTAAGACTACAAATACGTTGAGGACTAAGATGAAATGCCTCTTTGCTAGTAATTGCACCGATTGTCTTGTCCCCACACTGGAACACACCATGCGAACACTGCTTTTATTTCTTAGTTAAATATTGTAGATCAATATGACCTTTCTCTCGTTATTGAAATGGGCTTCCAAATGTCAGCGCCTCTATTCTAGGCGGTATAAACGATATCGTAGTTTACCTGTTAAGGTATTGTTATGACGTCAGCCGTCATTACTGTCAAGAAAATAAGAGCTATCAAAATGTTGACAATACGATAACAGGACAAACACGATATTGTTTTTACCGTGTTGAATAGAGGCGCTGGTCCAAATACATAATTTAACCCTGATCACAATGCAATATGATGATATTGATGAAGCTTAAAGGTGGCAACAGGATCTTACCCATACCTACTTAACGGAGCCCATCATGTTTGGACTCTTTCGTTTTGGTCAGTAAGCAGATTATGACTGAGGAAAAAAATACAGTCGGTAACAAAAGTTGTTCTCCAAAGGTATTATGTTTTTCTAACTAACCTACATCTAAAATCTTGAACACAATATACAAAGGCAAAGCCGATATGATGCACCTATTGCATATTGTAAGATCTTACCTAATTAAAAAGATATAGATTATTTGTCATTGTGACATTTTCATTTGACTGAAAGTGACAACGCATATTTTAACTAAGGGCCGATTTCACCAACCAATTTAACAGACAGTTAAGTCTAATCAGCTGTTAGTCAATACATTTGACAACCGGTTAACCGCTAACCGACCGTTTAATTGTTGGTGAACACTGCACTAAGACAAGTTAGTGCGTTTAAGAATAAGGGGGTATATCTATACGACCATAAAGTCTAACTCGTTTGGCAGTAGGGGATTGTAGAATGTAGCCTACCTTCAAAATCCTTACCTTAGTTCTTAAACAATAATGAAAAAGTTCCTACCACTAAAATAACATTATGTAAAGCTATAGGTATTGCGGTCCGCAGATTTCGAAGAGTAGAACCACGGAGATAGATAAATAATAAAGGTATTAAAACTCTCGACAGGAATCAACCTAAGTAAATTATGCATGAGTCTAGTACTTTTGAAGGTAATTTCCAAGAGACAGACAGACCGCGGTCGGCGAACTCCTGTAAGAGTTGTATTTGAAAAGATTATCATTACGAAAGTTCCAGTTAGTGTGTTACTCCATCACGCTGCAATGGCTGGACGGATTCGGATACAATACATCACAATGGATGTGTGTTGATGTTTGTGTGTGTGTTTGTTTGTTTGTTTGTGTGTGTGTTTGTATGTTGTGTTTGTGTGTGTTTGTTTGTTGTGTTTCTGTGTGTTTGTGTTGTTGTGTGTGTTTGTTTGTTTGATTGTTGTTTATGTTTATTTTTTATCCTGGATTATCACATTTCCTACTTATTGCTTGCCCGAAAAAAATGAAAATTCCCTTGGGAATAACGATCATAGAAATCTACGTTGACGAAGTCGCGGGCTGAAGATAGTTCGTAATAAAAGAAAAATGGAAAACAATTCAAATATTTTTATGGAAATCAAAATAAAGTAAACACTCGTGGATTTCAAAAGATGGTAAGAACCGATAGAAGTTACCGATAAAATGATACATTTGTGATATGATTATTCATGTTTATTAGAAAAAAATATGTTTGCTTCATTAACACAACTTAGAAAGAATTTACAAGTACCCACTTCCCAGCACGATATTAGTTCAAGAAAGTACTTGTAAATCTTATTTATACGTAATACACACAAAAGAAAACAAGCTTTAAAACTTTTTTGTATTATATATTAGTTGTATTTTTACATTTAATAACCATTAATTACCATTAATCTTATTAACAAAAACATTTAGTGCTTTTACTGTGCATCATTTCTAGTGTTAAAGATTATTTTAAAGCAAAAGATTTTTACTTTATATCCTCTCTCTCTGTCAATTTTTTGTATTTGAAAAGTTTTTGATTCAAGTCCTCTATAGTGTTTTTGATCACAATTTCTGCGCTATTACGACGATAGTAAAGTATACTGTAACTGGAAAGATCCCTTAAAGGGATAAGTTCGCCTTTGTACATCCCTGTTATATTTTTCTCTATTTTATAATTGTTATATTTATATCTCTTTTGTTTGTACAATAAAGTGTTTACATACACACATACAAGTATTATTGTATTGGTCGGCATGGAGTATGTACCGCAAATACTGCACATTTTTTGTGTGCTTTTAGTAAGGTGATATTTTTTTCAAAAACAGTGCTTATTTAAAAACTTACTTGCAGGATAAAATATATGCAGATTAATATAAAGGTCCTAGACGAGTTCCTTGCGGCACCCCGTGGATGTAAAGCATGAGATTTAAGACTTAACAATGACGAACATTCCCGTCTATATAATTACCCAAAAAAAATATTTTGCAATCGGTTTTTCGACAATGATTTAAAGCATCTTAACTAGTTTAACAGTGAATCACAATATTACACAACAGTATTTTACAAGATCGAATGCTTTTTTAAAATGCAGATCATACCAAAATGGTTTTATAGTTTTGTTGTTAGTATATTTTTTATACAACATGACTAAATTGAAGAAACACAATCGTATAGGAGATACCCGTAGAAAGAATGACTAGGAATAGGCTCATCTCTACATTTATTGTGGATAATATTTTGATCTTGATTGGCTCCACAGTCATCTGTCGGTAGAGGTCTCGCACTGATCTCCTTAACTCCAACACATTGGACCCTGGAACTAAGGAACCAAGATTTATCACACTACCAAGATTATTAAAAACCACAAACTTCAATTTCAATCTTTTTAACTTTTTTAACGTTATAAGAAAGAAAACTCCAAATTCAAAGTTAGTAGAAATTCCGTCGAATAAAGACCTATTTACCTTATTTTTAAGTTATGAGTCTGTTAACATACAAGATGTCGGTGAAAACGAAATGTACAGAAAAAATATCCATCCTTTTAATAACAACAAAGTTAAGTTTTGGTTTAAACTTATTTCATAAAGCAACCATAACTTACATAGTAAAATTCTGTTATGTAGTCTAGCCATCAGCCTCTTCAGGCATTCTGCTTCGTTTTGAGCGCATTGTCCCATGTAGAGTAAAGATATCAATGCCAATGTGTAGTTTATCAGCATTAACTTTAAGCCTATGTTCCCGTGTTCCTAAAAATGTAAAAACAAGAATACAGTAAGCAGCATTATTAACGAGAGCCGTTTGCAAAAAACTAGGACCCACGAATTGGCATACGCAAAAAACAATGAAATTTTAAATTTTAACTTAAAGGAATACGTCATTTTAATTTAAGATACTAAATTAACAGCAAATTCAGTAGTTTTAAGTTATATTGATGATTTTATTTGATCGTGTAATTTAAAAATAACTAAAATTGGGGACAATTCGGCTATTTTTAAATATAAAGATAAAGATAAAGAGACATTTATTCGCAACAATACAGAATTACATTAAGTACTTAGAAATAAACAAATAAGAACAAGACAGAGATAGAGAAATTGTTGCGAAACGGTCCGAACTCAGCAATCGCTAGCCGTAAAGACAGCGCTGGTCTTTCGTCGGGACCGCTATATACATATATTTTAAATAAGAAAACACTGATGAGAGAGTCTAAGATGAGAAAATGTCAAACTTCTTGTTACACTAGAGTCCAGACTGACGTTTGCAAATATAGGTTTACAGATATTTAAAATAAGATAACACTGATCCGAATTGGCCCGGATACAAATGTATAAAAGTAAAATAAACGATACCATCATACATACATACATTAAATCACGCCTGTTTCCCAGAGGGGTAGGCAGAGACCACTTCTTTCCACCTGCTACGATCTTGACAAATCTCTTTCGCTTCTCCCACATTCATACATCGAGTCATGCACGCACGTCGGTTTCGGGTACTTAAAATTAGGCCCTTTTCCAGTATTTCTCCGATTTGATTCGAAAAAGTACGCCTAGGGCGGCCCCTTCCGTCCCTTCCACTCACTTTCCATACCATCAAGTTTCATCATCAGCCTAGATTAGTAAGATTGCTTGAAAACAATCGTGCTTAGTGTCACAACAAATTTATTGAAAGTTGTAAACTTCTTAGAGATTTGGTAATTATAAAAGGTTGAAAGACTTTAAATAAGAATCATTCATTTTATAAGAATAAATAAAAGTCATTAAAATATTGTTAATGAATACCATATTACAATGCTTTATTTTAAAAATCATACCTGAGAAACGACGTTGGCAATGACAAGGTAACTTAAACCAATGAAGTAACAAGTAACTATGAACAACGAAAACACAACCTGAAAAAAAAAACATAAAATACTGTATAATAACATAATTATCCTACAGGGCAAATATATAAAAAGAAAAATAGTAAACATTATTATAGAGAAGTATCTACCCAGAGCGACATATCATGGACCCCAAGAGATACAACTCCTCACTGCCCAAAGCATCTGGAAATTCCTGGACACAACGTGCCTTTGCGGTGAGCTCTAAAGATCAGCAATGGAGCAGCACATATGGCCCACTCAGATAGATAACAGCTGTGGCCCTAGCCAGCATGCATTACGCTAACTAGCGTTTCTATAAGTTTCGTTTTTAAACCAATCGCATTACTGCCCTGGTAAAACTCTGACGTCTTTTTTTTACACTTGTATGAGGAAAGATTTGTTTGTTTGCCTTGAATAGGCTCCGAAACTACTAGACCGATTTGAAAAATTCTTTCACCATTAGATTCCTACATTATCCCTGATGAACATATTAAGGCTATGATTTATTTTTCTGCGGGAAACAGCTAGTGTTATATAAGAGAATATACTGAAAACAATAATCTAAAACTAAAAAGCTAAATATAAAAAGGCCCCTGCGACTTCTTAAAATATCGTATTTAGCCGTAACGCCATAAGTAAGTTCTAATAGATTATATTAATTCGTTGAATATTTTTTTTATTAAACCCGTAAAATGTTATATGCTAAAGGACGCCTGCGATTTCGTACGTGTAGAATTGGTTTTCCGCTACTCCTCTTATTCCTTCTTGTTTGGGGTTGATTTTCAAAAATCCTTTTTGGTTCCCTATATTCATTAAAAAATTAAAGTTCCTAAGTCCTGCAGTTTAGGCTGCGCGATGTCTCTTGGTCAGTCAGTCACGGTAGAGTTTTATACATATGTATAGACAGATGAATTTGACCTAAAACTGAGAATTACCTGAATGCCAAAGCATTGTTTCAACAATCCGCCGCACGATACCAATCCTTTGTACGCCAAACTCCATTTCCGCAAATCTCCTCGTAACCGCGAGCAGGTTATTTCATCGATGCCTTCCTTCACACCATCGAGGGTCTCCAAAAACGACTTCAATTCGGTTTTGAGACGTATTAAACATATAATTACTACTTTTATACAAACATTAAATACGAGAAATTCAAGCTGGAAACGGATTTCCCTCCAAAACAATATTAAAGTTTGAAAAATAGCAAAACACGCATCAAAAAAATGTGAATCATTGTATACGCTGATCAATCGTGATATATTCATTAGAAAACCTGCCACGTAGCAAATAAGAAGAAATGCTATAATAATCAGAGTGGTTTTTCTTAAATTGTTGATTCCTCTATCGTACGCGGCGTCTCCAGCGCAATGTTCGCGAAGTTTGCCGAAGTTAGTAATTAAGATTTTGAAATCATAAGTTCGTGTTATTGAAAAAAAGACTGGTATCAAAGAATTTGTGGTTGTAAATATCAAATAATAATAGATAAATACGAACACGTGTATACTAGTTTCGCTATAAGTGGTAATTATCAGAGAAACGCAGGCAGCGATATTCAAAATGAACATACTGACCACTCTGATAATGGCTAATAGCCTACAAGCATTATTCAACAGGTAAAAATTTCGGTAAATGCAGAATAAATTTTCCATTGAGATTAACAATCGTAATAAATTAATTTTAGCCATTTTAGGTGAACCGGCGCGTCAGTTCCTATCAAGGACTCAAATGATTATAAAGTGACCCAAGTAATTGGAGTTGATCGTTGATTAAATTATGTCTTTTACAACGATTACTTACTTAATGTTTTGCCTTAACATTTAACGCAATTTTCTTGGTTAAATATTATCTTTAAACTGTCAAAGCATCAACATAATACATAACGCAAACATATTAAAGAAGTGGAAATGTAGGCAAATACGTTTTGACGTTTTTATTTCCATGCTGTTGTATTTTGTACTACAACCCTTTTTATAAATTATTATTGGTAAATTATAAAAGCGGTCATAATTTTCATTAAAATTATTAACTACTAAACATATTATTCGAAGGTTTATTTTGGATATCCTAACCATAATTTCTCTCAATACATCGTTGTCCGAATTTCTGTTTATCCTAAACTCATTAACCGCCTGAATTTAAAAACTTTTTAGTGTTACAACCCTAATCTAACCATAGGTATTTTTGAAAAACTAAAAAAAAATATGGCGCAGTTAAAAACCAGTTTAGCGCAAACGACAATTCGGGCTCGCGATGTTTTAGGACAAACGTTATTAGTGATTGTGGGGGACATAACACCCATTGGTCGAATTAGTTGATTAAAAATCTCGAACAGGCGTTGTCAGTGGTTCTTTACTAGCATTCCAAATTACCTTAACACAGGGTTTCCCGTCGTTTTCTATATCGTTACGTTATTTCCTAGAATATGTTATTTAATATGTATTGGGCTTCTCTTGAATGAACCAAATATAAGATAAAGGTAATACTTAAATAGCGCCTAAAACGTGATTTAGCTCTATGACGCATTCCGCTCCATCAACTACAATTCACGGTAATGCACTACTCATAATTAATATTGATGAAATGTGTTCATTTAGTAAATAATGCCCGGCAAGATAGGAAAATATAAATTATAGCTATATTATCGCGTAATCTTTGCGGAAATGCCGACGAGAATAGCTTTTATTATCTGCCCCTAATCGGCAGTATGAAAGAATAGACAAAATACCCCAAATAAAAGGAAGTAGGTTTTACCCGTGTCTTTGCTTGCGTGGCTTTCGGTTATCGGTGCTCGGGAACGATGTAACTTATCGTAATAAAAAACAGTCTATATCGTTCTCCAACTGTTCTACTCTCTATACTATAGACCTAGATATCCTAGATACCACTAATGCATGTACTTTGCGTGTAACTAAGTAGTGCGGTGCACCATTTGCAGGTCAGTCGCGCTCCTGTCGTTCTAACTGTCCGACGTTTGTTGATGCACTAGAAAATGCCTCATTGCGCCGTAATTAACTGTTTAAATTCAACAAGAGTGGCAAGTCGAGTAAACGGTATTGGACATCACTAAAGGAATGCTTGCTTTACTTGACGTCATAGTTGGCATATACAAATTTACACGCTCGGTTTCCATACTATTGAGCGCTTTTGCGGCATCTATATGGTCTGTGCTCTATACATATAAAACACTAGTAACTCTGGTTAGCTTTCGGTTAAAATATAGTCAGTAATAGTCAGTTGTAAATTAGCTTCTTATTTTATTAGTCTTTAGATTCTAACTAGTGTCGCGAGTGACACTGAGTACTTTAATTAAAAAAAAATGTTTTACCAAAAACCACCTTCAACAACGCAAAAAATATATTCTATTAAAATGATAGACAATAGGATAGTCCAACAGAAATCGGCTTGCGAAGATCACGCTTCTTAATATAGCAACGCGCCGCACCGCACCGCCACCGCTCTCCGTACTTTAGCCGCTTAACAGTGTATTCATTCTCCAGACATGTTGTAGGAGCGGCTTTGTTATCTTGTGTCTAGAAATGAAGTAGAGGTATACAATATTCTTTGATGTTACAAGATAACGTCAGAATAGTTAAGATCTCTTACATATACCGTCTAAAACGAACTGCTTAATAGCGTCTTAGTCTTAGTCTTAGAGGCTTAACATTTATTTTCACACAATATTTAAAGACGATGCTTAATGTTGTAATACTTAACGTTTATAAATGTTTTGTCTATTATTCCTCTTAAGATCAAAAACAATTATAGAACCAACTATGAGTACTTATTTAATTACTTTAGGGTGATGTCTGTATTTGATAAGGTAGAGCTTGCTATCGTTACAGAATATAGTAATAAGATAACTCACTTAAATAAAAAACAAACATCTGACAACTTATGCGAATTACCTTATCTTAAAACATTTGTAATACTCAAGACTATGCCGAAGAGTAACAATGAATACGGTAAGAGAGTGTGGACGTGTGCACTGCCTTGAATCTTAAGAGGTTTCCATATACGACCTAAAATCGCTTCCAAGAGGTTATTTAGAGGTATAAACCCCTCCAGAAACTTATCATTCGATCCAAATATCTAGTTGCTAGTTCGTGAGTAGTATCGTCTTAACTAACAGACGATTATCATTTGAGCAGCTGTTGAAATGATGAAATCCGGCATAATTCCCGTTTAATCAAACATAGTCAAAGCACCTCAATATGTATCGCATGTAGGACTTCAAACGTAAAGCAATTTCACACTGTATTTAGCACTAGTACACTCATCATGCCAAGAACTCTATTTAGGGTCGATTTTGAATGGCAATCGAGAGGCACAGTATTAAAATAGGTATTAAACAGTGTGAGACATCCGTACGAACATATATTTTGACAACAGTTAATATGCATCCTAATTAATATAAAAACATGTGTATTGTTAACATAAGTAACAACAAAGTCATTGCACAAAATTGATGATTCAAAAAAATATCAAAGTCGCCTCAGGTTTCAAAAGTCACCCCATTTTGCGGTATCTACGACATGTTGCCAAGTAAATAGGAGCTTTCGTAACGTTAACAAAACGGTAACGTCGATCCTTTTCTTCTCCTGGATCAATCTACATTATTCCACATGCCATATTATGCAGTGGTCCTTGTTGGCAATATTTACTTCGTGTTCCTATTTTAAACATTAGACCATAAAAAAAACGTGGAGATCTTACAACAGTTCTATGAAATTAGTGTCGACAAAACAAGGGTACCGTAAAAATACACTAACGCACTCGCAATCACGATCGTTTTCATTTTGAAAATCGAAGGCTTGTCTGAATACAAAATGAAAACAATTGCTCCACTTTGAGGCCGGTTGCGATTGCGAGTGCGTTAGACAATAAGCCCTCTGGCCTACAACAATAATCCAATTTTACTTAACTCATTATTCTTAAAATATGATTAGCTTTAGCTATAGCTAGAGTTTAGAGCAATCGATTTTAGGCCAAACAGTACATCTACCCAGAAATATTATGGCAATAAGGTACCATATTTTAGAATAATGTAATGAGGAAAATTGGACTATTGTTGCAAGTTAGGACCATAGTTGTGTAGTTTTACAGTACCTAAACCCAAAACTTGATACCTATTATATAATAGGTACGATAATACCTACGCTGCAGACTTGTCACGTCTGCATCCCGAAATAGTTCCTCTAAATTATGCGGCGCTTCTTACACGAGACCGAGAAGTTAAATGGGAGCGCCGGCTAATTTAAAGTTTTACGGCGGGCAACTTGTAGACCACTTCGGTGTTTATTGCAACTTGTATATTCTTGTTTACTGGCTAACTAGCTGTCAATTCAGGGGTAGGTTGTATACTCCGTTTGTTTAGGTATTTAAAAAATGTAAACAAAACAACCACGTGATGTAGTTCGTCAGCCAATAGAAGCAAAACACTAATACGTCAAAGTTCAATAAAACAGTTTTGATTGGCTGCTTAACAATGCCACGTGGTTTTGATTGTTTACGTTTTATAAACATCTAAGCATTGAAGTATAGATGGTATCGTATAGGTATTATGTATGGTTTAGGTTTAACCAAGTTGTTGTGTTGGTTTGGGGATAACCGGCGTAGTTACTAGCATAGAGGCAGTCTATTCTGGTCCTCAGGGTTGGCAACGCATTTGCAGATCTCGGATTGCAGTCTTATGATTGTAGTATTGACAATGGAAATTTATATACGTGGATATTAATTTATACGCGGTGTCACGGCCGCACTCAGTCAGTTAATGGCGATTAAGTTGTTCTTTGGTGACGATATTTCAAAGGCAGGTTAGAAAAAACGCGGGAAACAGCATGTCTGAGCAGGCTCAGTGTAACCGAAGCCGTTACTTCACAAAAAATATCTCAAAAAACTACAAGTATGAACTAATTCTCTATTTTAACTTATTTGGTGCCGTGTTAGATGATTTTGAAGCTTAGTAACATAAAACCGACCATCGCATCGTGGAGATGGGCATAGGCCATCTCCAACAATGGACGTCTTTCGCCCGATACGATGATGAAGATTGTAACACTCATTTAATGTTATTTCCGTGCAAATCATCAATTTAAAATAAAAAGTATTCTTTATTTCAATTCAGGGGACTACATCTGTGTAAAATTTTGCTAAACACAATGACCGCCAGCCACTGCTACGAGTGCTACGCTGTAGCCCGTAGCAGCATTTTTCCTCTATTTAGCGAAAATCTGCTACGAATAGTGTACCCGTCTATCGGGTCGTTTGTGCTGAATGTGCGAAATGTATTTAGCCGTTTATGCCTGATTGAAAGACAAACATCCTAACAAACGCCTGTATGCAGCTTACATTTCGCTTCCTGTGGCCCGTTTCACGAAGCTACAAGTTACAAATTACAAGCGGAATGCTCTTTCACGCAAAACGAGTTAAAAAGAGACTTCCGCTTGTAATTTGTAACTTGTAGCTTCTGAAACGGGCCTCTGGTCAGCTAACCATTAAGTATCGATGATTAAATTTCGGCGAATCTCGCATCTCTTAACAATTAAATGAGGATCATCACAAAGTGTAAGTAGTATCACGATAATTCCAAACAAACAAATGAACAACAAATCCAAAATGCTGCCTTCCTATACTGCTTAATAACACGCCAAGTTCCTATAATATAAGTGATCTTCATCGGTAGACCGGCCCTCGAGATAAGCGGAGTTGGTAACTCTGGGCACTTCCCTCCAACTTTGCGCATCTAACATAAGCAAAATAGCCCCGGGAGGTACGAAGAAAACGTTCTCGAAAAGTTGGCGTTTTGACACAGTATAAACAGTAGTTCATCTTCAAACAAAGGTATATCGCGCGGCTTGTGACATTCCGAATGACGAAAAACAAGACCAAGTGCGGGTAGGTCGAAAAACTCGCACGACATGCAGACGAACACCCTCCACTTCAGTCTTCTCGTGATCACGTTGTAACACAGTCGAAACGTCGAGGTAAATGTTTATTTAATACGCGATTGTGTCCCGTTTTGTAGTTTTAGTATGTGTGAAAATCGTGTCACTTTTCTACTTTTAATGTTTCTCAATGCGTTGCCTAGGAGCGCTGTTGGATCAATAACATGTCATGGAGCCAATACAAAGGTCCTATGTCAATTTTGACCTATTTTTACGCAAAATAGGCGGATATTTTGCGGAGAACTAGCTCTCTATAACCTGTATAAACCGTAAAGCCTGCCATACACGTTACGGTTACCGGAGAGGTCTACCTGCGCAGGCGACCGGAGCAAAACCAAAAATCAATTCTTTCGAGTGACACCGTACGGTGAACCTGTGCGTGTGTGCCGTGTCCTCCGGTCGCCTGCGCAGGTAACCTCTCCGGTGGACCGTAACGTGGATGGCCGGCTTAAGATATTGAGGTAAAATAGAATAATAGAAAAAGGATGAAATAAAAATAATAATTGATATACAACAACTAGCTTTCCGCGCCAGGCGCCGCCCGGGTGTAATTGTTTTTTCATACAAACCTTATAATATATACTTTACTTACGTCCTATTCTCAGGCCTACTGAATATACACGCAAAATTTAATAAGAATTGGTCAAGCCGTTTCGGAGGAGTTTTGTATATTTTATATATACACGAGAATTTTATATATTAGAAAAATATAACTGAGAAAAAAGGCAAAAAAGATGACAGATACCAGAAGAAGCCAAAGTTGGTATTTCGTTCCTACAGCTCGGTGAAAATACGTAATATATGATTTCTATAATGTCTAATACAATATTTTTAATACACTATGTATTAAAAATTCTCATATCGATGTCCGCGTTTCAAGAGTAGCTGACAAGTGGAGGAAATAAATTGTTTCAGTAAGGTCAGGAATAGAAAAATTCTCAATACTTAAATTTGCTTAAAAAGTCATTGAGGTTTTTAATGCTTTTTTCCTGCGCATTTTAAAAAAGTTATTTTCAACTCAATTTGTCGTTTTTTTTATCGTTCACTAACTGAACCATGAAATAAGGGATTTCTGTACTTTATTATTTATTTAATTTAATCGTATGGCATATTTACGTAAACATTTCAAACACATTTATTCTTTAGAAAAAAAAATACTTGGTTATGTTTGTGATGTTAATCTTTTTTATCAACAACAAGCAAATTACTTTTCAAGTCTGTATTTTAAAGTTGGCAGTAATAAATTAACTCATGAAGTATCAACTGAGTGTTTGGAAAACACATTAATAATAAATATTAAAATTTAATGTTTGCCTAAAGCTTTGACTTCAAACGAAATCGGTCCTTGTTTTGTAAATCTTTGAAATTTAGTCACTTTTACCCTTGAAAGACTTTCATTAGTTACTCAGAATTTACATTAATAAGACATCTTTAATGATTATTATTAGCACGGTATCTACTTTGTTCAGTCAAAAAAATTGTCTAGAAAATTATGTATGTAAACTCTTTATTTAACATAAACAATTAGGTACAAAACATTTTTGCATCACTATAGATAATGTACATAGGCGAACTAATCCCATAGGGGATCTCTACCACTTAACCGAATTAATTAATTAATAGTTGTATATTTTTTACTTACAAATATATTCAGCTTCTGATAATGGCTTGGAGTAATATTAATAAAATCCTGCTATCTCTTATAGTTCAAAAGATACAGCTGTTAGGACGGACGGACGAACAGAGTAGGCATGTTAATAGGGTCCCGTCGGACCCTGTGGGTACGGAACCCTAAAAACTGGCTGAGTGAGGCTGGTCGATACAGGCAAGTTCAACAATATCACCAACAAGCTTAAGCAAGAACAAGCTTAGCATTATAGTCCATAATTAATTATATTCCTTGTTAATTAAGTACCTATGTTTGCCAGGTTTTTTTTTTAAGCTTTACATCTTCGGAACGATGCCGCCAGGGGCTATTCTTAGATTTAGCATAGTATTATCTATATTCTACATTTAATTTTGTTTGTAATCCTAACCAATGCCCTAATATTATTTATTATTCTTATCTGGGGCCCGTTTCTCAAAAACTATTAGTCTAATAATATTAGTGTTTTGTCTCATTTTTTTATGTTATTTCCGAGACAAAACACTGGTATTATTAAAATAATACTTTTTTAGAAACGGGCTCGGGGCCCGTTTCTCAAAGCGTATTAGTCTAATAATATAAGTGTTTTGTTTCGTAAATAAGACTAAAAAATGAGACAAAACACTAATATTATTAGACTAATAGTTTTCGAGAAACGGGCCCCTGTAATCTACACTAATATTATACAGAGGAAAGATTTGTATTTTGTATGTTTGGAATCAACTCAAAAACGGCTGGACTGATTTCAAAAATTCTTTCACCATTCGAACGAATTATCCCTGAGTAATATAGGCTACTTTTTATCCCGGAAAAATGAATGGGTCCCGTGGGATGACAAAAATACAAATTCTTCGCGGACGAAGTTGCTGGCAGAAGCTAATCTATATCTTCTATTATATATATAAAAGGCAAACCTGACTGACTTATATATCAACGCACAGCCGAAACTACTGTACCTAGAAACTTGAAATTTGGTACAGGGGTTCCTTTCATGATGTAAGTGAGCACTAAGAAAGGATTTTCCGAAAATCGACCCCCAACGGGAAGAAATGGGGGGAGTAGCGGGAAACTAATTCTACGCGTAGCTACGAAGTCGCGGGCATCCTCTAGTAATATTATAAATGTGAAAGTGTGTTCGTTTGTTTCGTCTTTAAAGTCTCATGCCTTAACCAATCGATCTGAAATTTGGTTTGGTTTATTGCCTGTTTATAGGTTGCTTTTCATACCAGACAGCGGAACAGTTACCAAGTGAACAGAGATAAACGACTTCTACACAAACCCAGTCGCGGGCAATACATTTAAATTCTTAATTTCTTGTGCAATAAAAATATTAATTAAATGAAAGTCTGTTATTACAGAGAAAAAGTACAATTTAACAGAGACCCCAGCCAAGATGTACGCTACTAACGTTTTTCTTTTCTATCACTTAAATGTACGGGATGACATTCTCGTGCGTAGCGATAAACCACGTCATTGTCATGCTATTCATTTCGAGTGATAGAAAAGAAAATCGTTAGTATAGTGTTTTCATCTTGGCTACGGCTCTAGTAGTTCTAATTCTAATACTAATAATGTTGCGTCAAAATGAGGTCAGAACTCCGAAAAAAGCAATGCATAGAGATCAAGTTATAGAATAGTCTGAAAGTCATATTAACTGGAATGATATAGGTATATTTACCTACCTACGTACACTGCCTTCAACATCTAATTTAGTCAGGAGTTAATATTCCCTCTCGTGACTATGCAAACTAATATGTGTTTTGCTACAGATGGGTGAGTGTCGCAGCCATGCCGCTCCCATTAAAGTAAGTATTCTCCATGACGATGCATGGTTCAATAACGTGACTGCCAAGATAAGTTAAAACTAAAAATATCGGAGAACAATCTCACGCAAATTGACCAGTCACAAAATAAGCTTTTGTGCCATAGGTACTACGCTAAACGATATATACAATAACGATATAAACAATAGGCAACGATAAACACACTAAAAAAGATAAAATACAAACTTAAATACATAGAAAACATCCAAGAAAGAGATATGGCGAGCGAGAGTGAGCGGAGATGTTGGTAGGGGACGTCCTAGACGGATTTATGGTAATCAGACTCGCGATGTACTGAATAAGGGCCAAATCAAAAGCACCGGAAACCGACGTACGTCCATGAAGAGATTGATGAATTTAGAGGAAACGAAAGTTGTATGTTTGGACCGGTGCACCTGGCGTTCCATAGTCTCTGCGTACCCCATTAGGAGACAGGCGTAAAGGTATGTATAAGTACATCCAAGACTCGGAGACTAATATTCGCGCTCATCACAAAATATTTATCTACTCGTAAAGGGCAGCCATAAAAGATCAGCAATGGTCGAAGCGGCACACCAGGCCCATTATAATGCCCCCAATAATAATAGTAGTACCTACTCGTACTCTTAGCTCAATATAATGTAGGTAAGGCTAAATTTTGAACCGGTAAAACCGACATACCTACCTACAAACGAAGCGAGTTAAATAAAAGCTTGTAAAACGTATCAAGTAGAACCTGTAGAAGAAGACAAACATTGGCTATTCAACGAATAATCCTCAATCAATCATTCGTAAATCCAAGTGATTGATCAATCTATTATTAAGGACTAAGTATACAACGTTTTCGCACCGCATTTGAAGTGACCATGGTAAGAGTGATTGCACTAGGTCCGTAATTCAGTTGACGCCGTATCTAGAATTCCCGGAACTTTTTTCTATCGAATTCTGATCGGATACGATACGAAAGTGTTGCCAAACGATTTCTAAAGTAAATAATCCCAGCTCACGGGTTTGCGGCAGCTTTGAAGTATAAAAGAAGTCTTCTGTTCATCGGTGTGTTTGTGTAGCCATTATGTATGTCATGGCCGTACCCTCTCAAATGATCCGATTTTAAAGTTTTATTATATTTATTTGTTTCGCTAAAAACCCGGATAAGTACTTCGTTGAAAACCGCATTGATTTTAGGTACTCCAAGTTTACACCGACACGCTTCCTCTAGCAACTTTCTCTCTCAAGTAAATACAAATACATAATGTATTTATTTAATTACATATTGTTACAGGTTAGCAATGCAATATATAAATAACCTTTATAAAATAGATGGAAATACAATGTGAATAAGAAGGGATAAAAACAAGTAGGTAAGCCGGAATCCACTAATAATCATTCCAATCATATATTGATTTGCCGTAGCTACACATATTCATAAGTTCAGTAAAGAAATGCTTTATGTATTGTTTGAAGTAATAATAAATGTTATGCACAAAGTAGGTACCGTAAAACTACATAACTGTGGGCCTGGCCTACAACAATAGTCCAATTTTAATTATCACATTATTTTAAAAATATGATAGCTTTAGCTAAAGCTAGAGTTTAGAGTAATCGATTTTAGGTCAAACAATACATATACCCAGCAATAAAAGCACTAAGGTATTATATTTTAGAATAATGTAACGAGGAAAATTGGACTAGGCTAGGACCATAGTTGTGTAGTTTTACGGTACCTACAATGTACATCTTATTTTATCAATATAACCAACACTGTCCTTGAGGTATTCAGTGATTCCTGACCAGATATATTTTCAGAACGGTCCAGTTGGTCTACCCTTATAAATAGTGCATAAATTTATCCCTGACACATTTGGTAACACATTTTATCCCAAATTCCAGACCTAGTTTATCAAGTCAAACAAATAACACGCGTAACGTGACGTGGGCGATAGTACATAATATATGTGCAATGACAAAAGTATAATGTCATACCCGCCGAACCGTTACAGCCTGTCACCTGCAGCCCTTTGTTTTCCACTGATAATGAAGTGAAATATATAAATGACATATTTCCATTCAACATTTAAATTCAGATAATGTATTCAGCAGCCACATCGATGGCTGCAGGGTCTTTCAAACGTCGGTAATATGTAAACTAGTAGTGAATTTTAGAGTTCGAACAAGACCAACATTTTTGAATAATTTCGAAAATTTTGGTAGTATATATATATATATATATATATATATATATATGTATATAGAGTCGCATGGAACTGAAATAATAAATAATTATTGCTTACAGTAAAATTGTGGAATTCGGACTTGATTTATGGGGTAAGTACATAATTCCGAAGAGTCATTATTCTGAATTGATCAAAATTCCGAATATTCATAATTCCGAATGAAATGTTTGATAGAAAGCTTTATTATTCGATATCGAAGTCAAACTTCACGTAACATATATATTAACTTATGCATTTAATCTAAAATAAGTCAAGAATAAAAAAACATTCAGAAAAAATAAAATTCGGACAAAATAATATTTGGATAAAAAACGTAATTTGAAGGTGTTCCCGATTTAGAAGGCGAGTAACGTTACCGCTGCTCGGAGCTAATGGCCATAGTCGGCATTCCATAGTAATTCGAACCTTACATCAAATTGACTTTGGGTTTTTTTTTGTGAGCCCCTTTATAGTGAGAATTGTTCATTCATAATAAATTATATAGTAACAAAACTCACACGGAATCAGGGAATTTGTATACGTCACTAAATAACTCCCATTATCATTAAATACAGAACACGACGACACATAATTATTATACTGATTTTTGACAGGGACAGATTCTGATCATTAGACATACAGTAGGCCAACGTATGTCCAATGATCTAAAAAAAATCTGGTGGAGTCGCTACATCACAACCACAAATAAACCGTTTTTTTGTAATATCTAGTATCTTTTTTTTTGTGGTGACGCGAATCTTAATAAAGAACATTATTTCAAAAATTAAACAAATGGCGTGAAAAAAAATCGAAAAAATAATATTAAAATACCTTGAAAAAACTATATCTAAGTCAAAAACTTTCTTTATTTAGGATGTATCAACATCACACTCAGCATAAATAACCCTCACTATAAGGCACTGGTCCCACCGCCGGCGAGTAAGCGATGAACTATCGGCGATTACGAAACGAACAAAAGATAATCGCTCCGGTGTAAAGAAAAGAGAGAGATAATATATTTATAGTTCATCGCTGGCTGTTCACACTACCGGCGAGGACTCTCTCTCTCTACTAGTTTAGCGAAACAAAAGTATAGATCCCGTGTCAATAAAAGAGACACATATATTAATAGTTGATCGCTGGCTGTACTCGCTTCCCGCTCATCGCCCGCGGTGGCGAAGAGGCGAAGAAGGGCCGATTTACTATGGAAAGCCGACCAACTATTTATATTTTGACAGCTACGCGATTTAAGCGTCGTCGCGTCCAAATCCTCAATACTCAATAATACTATAGGTATTAGCTACTTTTTTAAATTACCCATTGAGGCAGTTACAACTTCTTTACATAAAAAAATATCGCTTCTGCCGTCTGTTCCTCTGAATGTACGCTTAGATCTTTTAAAATACGCCACGGATTTAAATGAGATTTTCATCAATAGATACGTAGTTGATTCAAGAGGGCGGTTTTTATGTGTGATAAATTCTGGATTATGTACGTGTGTTACAGAAAACTCACATAAACTGAAGCGAAGTGAGGGCGGGTCGCTAGTAATATTTGAGGCAATATAAAATAGCTAAATTTATATTACATACACATGTACATATATGCATACACTCACAACTTCAAAGTGGGGCAGGCAGAGTTACAGAATTACCAACAACTCTAAAAACTTGTTGTTAATTCTGTAACCACATTTCGCACAATCAGGCTAAGATGTTTACCATGTGATGATTATAATGTTTATGTTTATGATATCTTTGTATTACTAATGAAAAAGCGTGTTTGCGTGTTTTGCTGTTCTTCTTTCATGCCAAACTGAACCAATTCCACACACCGATGATCCTCTTATTTTTGAAAAAATGTGATACGTCATACTTAATACGAAATACTTGTTCGGTGTCCATCAAGAATAACCCCACTCAGGATTCGAACCCTGACCTTAGACTAGTTATTTGCAGTGCCATATTAATGACCGACCCACGCCGCACATCCAATATCCGTAATGAGGTGTATAAATAAATATCTTTTTTTTTTCACGGGACAATGTCACACCAATTGACCTAGTCCCAAACTAAGCTCTAGGCTTGAACTATGTGTACTAGACAACGATATAAATACTTATATAGATAAATACATACTTAAATACATAGAAAACATCCAAGACTAAGACAAATATTCGCGTTAATCACACAAATATCTGCCCTTACCGGAATTTGAACCCAGGACCGCTAGCTTCGTAGGCAGAGTCACTACCAAGTTCAATTTAGATTAGATTAATTTATCACTTCTGTCGGGCTTCCCGAGACGCACACATTTTTTTTGATTTTTATTCGAATGATTAAGCAATTTTATGATGTCTAGGTATTTCTTCAATTTTACATTTGATTTAGTAGTGTTTTTAAAATAATTATATTCATTCACTGTGTATTTTTTAAGGATGACTACATTATAATAAAATATGCTAATTACTAAAAGGTTGAAGATTTTTAATGAAAAGCTATCAAAAATGGCACTTTAGTGATCAATTAATTATAATTCGAATGACATGTGTTGAGTGATCAATTAATTAACTTTTGGTAACAATAATAACTCATTAATAAAAGCGTAATCACAAAATATTCAGGAAAACTATTTTCTTCCAGAAGTTTTTAAGTACGTTGTAAAACTCAGCTGTAGTCCAATTCGAAACCAGGTATGGTTTTCACCGCCTTGAATAGAGGCCGTGACCCTTGGCATGAAACAGTTTGTATTGCCACAATATTGAGGATCTGCCCACGCGGTACACGTGCTAACCTGGCGAAGGCGTACCAATAGAGGATGCACTGAGTGCACTCAATTACGGGGTATTGGGTCCGAAAATAAATCTGCCTCAGGCTCGGAAATCGGTTAATATTTAAACAAGTTTCGGTCATAGACCCCTGCCTGTGAGATATGCAGATTAGGGTAGTTTTACATTTCAGTTGTCTTATGCGGTTGTGGGTAGGTTAGATTCTCATTTCTCAATTAAAGAGCAATGTGTATGGACGCGTTTTATTATGTCTCCCGAAATAAGCGACCCTGCAGAACCTTGGTGCTTATTTCTCAACCCCAAACCTGAATCGATTGCGGTTTGATTTGGGGTTACCGGCTCACGGATCAGTTAATTGAATACCGGTTTTTTACACTTTCTAATTAAAATAATATCTAACAAAAAATACATTGGACAATGAGGAGCACAACTATTTTTACCTAATTGCCGAGTAGGCCAAACTAAAAATAACAAAGGAGCAAAGAAAAAAGTACTAAGTAAATATATAAAGTTAAAAAACATATTTCCGGTAAGGGCAAATATTTGTGTGATGAGCGCGAGTTTCTGAATTTTAGATGTTTTCTATGTATTTATGTATTTCTCTATGTAAGTGGGTTTATCGTTGTCTAATACTCATAGTACAAGATTCTTATGGTACAAGCCAGCTTAGTTTGGGATTAGGTCAATTTGTATGAGGTTGTCTCCCGATGATTATCAACATTTTCATTCTTACTTGTCATGAGAGTTGGCCTATGTGCTGGTTAGCATTCTTGCCATAGAAACTTATCTACGCACATATCATTAGTGCTCTAAAATGCGTTCAGAAACCGTAGGAAATAACCAGCATTATTATTTAACTATGAGAACTTTCTTGTCTGTGGTAGTAGGCAAAATCTGTACTGTAAGGTTCTGAGTTTAAATTTGGAACAGCTGTCACAACTCAAGACTATTCTAGTATCCATAGATATTCAGTTATCGAGACGAAACGTCAATTCAGTATGTTTTTTAATACAAACCGCACGACACTTGATCTCGAGTGACATGAGAATAGGGACTTCATTCGTTTGTCTATGATTAAAAAAAACCCTTCATATTGGTGACACTGACACAACACAAGGGCTTCTGAACCCGTCAGAGTACTTATAACGTATGAAATAATGTGTGTAGATAAAGTAGTGTATGCAACTGTACATAATTATCCTATTATGAAACTCGAGTCTAGAAACAAATGAAGACTATCGTGAAAGCGCAAAAAAGTTGACGCTTAATACCATGACATTAAACGACAGACGAGACGCATCGTACATTCTTGCTTATGGCTGCTCGTTAGAGAAGCCATTCCCAGCGTAGTTTAAAATAATATGCCAGCTGTACTCTAAGGGTACCTGTACACGGTTGCCGCTGCCCATCTAATGCCCGCACTTTGCTCAGTTATTTCCGTGTCATACTTTATTTTGCACTGGTGGTCTAAAAGCTTTTATCTGTAGTGTGAAAGTAGCCCCACTGCATTTTTTGTTAATGTCGCCTGTCTGTTATTTGCCGCATGTATGTTTTTCATTTTTATTTATTATGATGATCTAACGATACCATCTCGAGAAAAAAAAATCATACAAAAAGATCAAAAACAGTAACCTCTTTCTTTATAATGGTGACCCCTACTGATCTGATAATTATCTCACGGTTTAACCGATTTTCATGAAATCTAGCTATGAACCATCCCGCACACACAGGGGCCCTAGACAAGATGCAAACGCTAGTAACGTTTTTCTATTCTATCGCTCAAAATGTATGGGATGACAGTTAACCACGTGGTTTATCGCAACGCGCGAGAATGTCATCCCATACATTTTGAGTGACAGAAAAAAAACCTGGCTAGGGCCTAAGGTGCGCCAAAGTACACATAATTTTATCAACCCCGATTATCGAAAGCGAAAATGTTTCTCATAAAATGTTACATCATAATAATCTGATCTCTATTTATAACTAGTTCGTCTTACTAATAATGTAAGTAAACATAAATCTCTCTTGCACATATCGCATTGTCAACGTTACGATCACAGAACAGAAAAAACAGTAGAAGTGTCAAGTGGGCGAGTAACGTGTGGCATAGTTATGCGGAGTTCCGCATAACCTACCATACTTTTGCCGCGATCGCTTATTTCGATATTTCTAAAATAGGAAATAAATCCAGAAGCATGCCTTATTGTGCTATTTTGGAGTGTAAAAACGATAGCCTCACCAAAAAAAAATTCCATGGTGGCGTGTTGTTTTTATGATAGTTTGAGTATTGGTTTGAGGTCTGATACTAAGCGAAGCTCATGCCACTTCCACTGTTTTTCTATTCCGTGGTTACGATAGCCTTTATTTACTTGACAGTAACCGAGTTAAAATCAATACGATACGATAGCAAATCAAAGGCTATATGGTCTTAGGAAGGCCGGCAGCGCACCTGCGATTCCTCTGGTGCTGCGGGTGTTTATGGGTCGCGGTGATCACTTGCCATCAGGTGACTCGCCTGCTCGTGTGCTTCCTTTTTCGGAAACACCCAAAATTCCAATTTTTTTTTTTTAGACGGAACTGCTCATTTATTGTGTGCAAACATATAGCGATTTTAGTATTTTTAGTAACAAGTGTAGCATTTGCATTCAGAAAGTGTCCCTTGGTGAAATGAAACTGATGATGAAGAGCACAGGATGGCCACCGGAAATCTTTAACGGTACCTATTTTAAGGGTGGCGATAAGATATCTCGATTAAGATAGTTGAGCGACTACAACGAAGAATATTATTTACTTGTTGAATTACTATTACTATTACTTACTATGACTTTCCCGCGGCGTTGCTTGCGGCGCGCGTGAAATAACTTAAAGTTTCATATCAACTAAGAAGTGGGACTACGTAACAGCGTATCTATTATGATCACTGAAAAGTATAAAATAAAATAAATGTTTTAAATAACAAAAAACGCCAAAAATAATTTCTTTAGAATTGTAGATTTTTGTGTTTAATAGATTAAATTTATAATATTATTACTATACGTAGTTTAGGTTAGGTTTGATTAAATAAGCAATATCAAAAAATTAAGGCTTCTATCAAAACATTGCATTTGAAATTATGAAAATTCGGAATTCTGATCAATTCGGAATTATGTTATGACTCTTCGGGGTTGAGTAGTGTACCCGTCCTTTTTCACATAAAAAAAGGGACCGACTAGCTACATCGCATTACGTTACAATGTAGGTTTAACACGGTTTATTAGTCTAGAAAAGCAACTGCAGAGTTCTTAGTACGTCATTAACTCCCAGCCCACCGTAAATATGTACAAGTTTTACCGACTCGTCCGTAAACGTCCAATAAAATTGTTATTGCGTCGCATAGGACTGTCCTCCATTCAGGCGTATGAATGTCTTTCTGATATATGAGTATAGGGAATTTCAATTTGCTTTTCAAATACATGTAGCCCCCGCACCAGCAATAATGTATTAACCAATATTGCGAACATAAATATCTGATACGCTCCTATACCTCTTGTAATATAGATGTGACTGATATTTTAGAAAAATTTTAATTACTGTACCTTCATGAATAAAGATATTTAACAAATCAAATAGCCGTGAAACCTTAATAAACTGCCAAAAACGTATGTTTAAGTAAAGATAAATTACGTCTAAGAAAACCATCGTTCATGTTGTAATGGCTAGGTATCACTTTAAGTTGCTTGGTACTCTTTTATTCTACATTGCATCAACTCATCGTGCTTCAATATTGCAATCGATTGTTTGACGTCACACGAGCTCTTGCTGCCGTGAAAAAAAAAAGCAAGCATTAAAAAACCCGACTGTTGCTAACCAACTTTAAATCGTTATAAATCCTAAACAATCATTCAAAATGAAAAATGATGAAACAAACCTAAACAAGATTTTTAAATACCTATTCAATGATACCCCACTTGTCATAGTTACCAGACTTTTTTTTTACAATATGGCGTCTGGCTGCCACCACATTTAATTTTGATTACTATGATATCGTTAGTGACACGATTAAGATAAATCGATTGACATACTCGTAAGACTCATTAAAATCGGTCCACGCGTTTGGTTTCTAGAGCGCCACAAAGGAACAAACATACATTATATGTATAGGCTGATAAACACATTATACGTCAATATGAGTACGATATTCTTCGTAAACAAGATGTGCTTAAATACTTATAAACTCTGAAACCTACAAAATATGAATATGTAATTACCTAGACACTTAGATGAAAGTAAAATAACTATTTTACTTTCATCTAAGCCTCGACACATGGGCGTAAGTCAAAGCGAACTTTGGAAAACTAATTATAGTACTCGTATCTGCAAACTCTTTGAGCGTCACTGTAGACCGCGAAAGTTTTTATAACGTAGCACACTCGTCTCTATCCAATATGAAATAATTCCCTTCTTCCATCGCGTTCCTTCTCTTGTGGTAGCAGGATTGCTAGAAAGAGACGGGTATAGCAAAATTTCAATATAGTTTTTCAATTTGGCGAATTCAATTTACGCATGACATGACGCGTATTATTTGGTTTGCTACGTGCTACGCTCCGTAGCACCGTAGCGCTGTGCGTAGCAAATAAATTCGAAGTGTATCTGGAAAGCGCGAGTTGGTCGTTTTTAATAAACGCCTCTGTTATTTTTATGTGCAAGTATGTACGTAGGTAATAGTAGATTATTTGACAAGGGCATAAAGTAAGTCATTACCGAGACGTATTTATCCGTCCGAGTCTAACTGAGGTTGGATATTCAAGTCGAGAATAAAATTAGTTTTATATCCGCGTGAATACACTCTGCTTTTCACTTCGGTTGCGAGGAAATGAAATAGTGGTAATATTCATAAATAACTATTTCCAAGTGGAAAATAAGAAAACAAATAAGAGCTTACGTAATTTTGAGGCCAAATATGTATTCAAAAACGTTTTCTCCTGGTTTGAAGTAAGACTTGATACTTGATGACAGAAGATTATTTAACTTTCAGCTATTATCATTGATTGAAATAATAAACATTGCAAAAGTATGAAACTATTCCCGCCGATGTGTTGATTTTTTTCAAATTTTTAACCATACTGAATGAGACATAAGGCTTGGGTTGAGGTCTTTTAGGCGTAAGTATAAGTTATAAGTTTTTCAATATATCTTAGTGATACTAAACCCTATCTGGTTTTTTTTTTTAAACAGGGGACAGTGTCACCCCAATTGACCGAGTCCCAAACTAACCTTTAGGCTTGTACTATGGGTACTAGACAACGACATAAATACTTATATGTATAGAGAAATATATACTTAAGAAATATAGACTCGGGAACATATATTTAAGCTCATCACAAAAATTCTGCCCTTACCGGGAGTTGAACCCAGGACCGCTAGCTTCATAGTCAGGGTCACTACCAACTAGGCCAGCGCGTCGTCTTTAATTTCTATACAGTACACAGAAGGAAAATAAAAAACATATTTTAATAAAATATTTAGTATTTTCTATGGAGTGTTGTTCAGCGTAGTAGTTATTTAAGGGTTTTAATCACTTACGCAATTCTTAAGCACAATAATGGATTTATACCATCGAGCTGTTATATCCATTCAGTTTTATATTTTTGGGACAAATTGTGGTGCCTGTAACGATTTGAATAAAAATAAAAGTCTTCAACAGATATTTACTTGTTATAGATAATTTATGTTATAATCATAGTTAACTGTTGTGAAATAATACGATATTTGTATACCAAAGTATTTCAAACTTTACCAGAAAGTAGAAACCGGCAAACAATTTTGTTCGCAAATCACCAATAAAAATAAGCTCTAAACTGAAACAAAACCAACACGCTGTATATCCTGAGGTGTATCCTCTTTGCAACCTTATTCCATTGTAATAAGGATCAAAAGTGGATACATCACTGAAATCCACTGTACATATAAAAGCTCGTTTCGCAGGCAACGGCCCGCGGAGCTTTTGCTGGCACTAACTTTACATAAAACTTAAACTGAAACGAATACCCTTTCATTAGCGGTGTACCTGCGACTTTACGCAGACGAAACAAAGACTAGTTTTCAATAACGCTGGTAATACTTTGTTATCATTGGCAAAGTATGAATAGAAAAGTAGTTCGTCTCCGGCCCTTTAGAAGTTATTTACCTATTGCCGCTCGGGCGCTAGGGCTGCGTCAATGCGCGTTGCTTGTACCCCTACCATGAATTACAATTAGGGAATGCAAATAACCAATTTTAACCGGTTTTAACCGGTTATTTCCCTACAAAAATGGTTAATAACCGGTTAAAATGCATTCCCTAATTACAATTGAGTTGATAAATATCAAACTCCAATAATTAAAATAATTAATAATTTTGTTACTTTTATTGCGGTTTTTTTTGTTTTCTTTTTGTTTTGTTTATTTTAGTTTAGTGTGTGTGTGTGTGCTATGTGTGTGTAATCGAAGACCATCGCTGGTTTTTAACGCCAGCATAACGCTGAGTTGGAACCATTTCCAGATGTCAGTATTTTGTTGAGTTTTGTTTGTCTGTTTGTCACGAATAAATGTTTTTTTCTTTTCTTTCAATATGTCCTTGAAACTTAATTTGTTCGAATTAAGTTTTAAATTCGTATACCAAATTTCAAGGACATATTGGAGTTTGATATTTATCAACTCAATTACCGTACTCGCCAGCGAGTCGAATGCTCTGTCCCTCACACTCTATATTCTATCCCCCTTACTAATAAACGTTGAGTAACGGTGGTATAGCTATAAAATGTTTTGTCCTTATCTGTCAAACTCAAATGTCACAATGACAGATAAGGACAAAACATTGTATAGCTATACCACCGTTACTCAACGTTTATTAGTAAGGGGGTATAAGAATACTGCACGGTCTGCGAGGGACAGAGCATTCGATTCACTAGCGAGTACGTTAATTGTAATTAAACATCGGATTGACGAGGGCAAAAATGTACCAGTTCTATAGTATAGTATAGTGAGTATAGTGTGTATTCATTAAAAAAGAACTAAGTTTATCGACAACTTTTTTCGTGACTTGAATCTTACATTTCTTGCAAAAGTAAGTCGTACCCTTTATTTTCTATATCTGAATGATCAGCTTTCCATGGAGTTAAACGATCTTTTTTCTTTCGAGGGATTTTTAACCGACTTAAAAAACAAAAAGGTTCTCAATTCGTCGGAATGCTTAATTTTTGTACTGAATGAATTTGTTACTCAATGTAATTTCAATGGTAACTGTACTTATGATAATGATGATTAAAAATTGTTTGTTATCGATGTCGATAAACTTAGCCGACATTTAATGAATCACTAGCACTGGTAGTACATTTTTGCCCCCGTCAATCCGGTGTTTGATTGTAACTCATGGTAAGGGTATTGATACTTAATACGCACGCAACCAAACGCGGCGCCGGCGCGGGCCCGACTAAACCGGCTTGGTGCGTTTAATTCTGGTGGCTCGCGGCGCGTACGGTCGAGGCACGCACACAAACAGGCCGCGCGATATATCCTTGTTTGAAGATGAACTACTGTTTATACTGTAGTAGTGGTTCGGTTTTTAACAGGATTTTATGGCCACGTAAAACTTCTGCTGGTCGACGAACCGAGTACGTGGAACTTGTTCCCTTATGAGTTGGCAAAGTATGCAATTCCAAACTTTCACAAGAAAACAGACTCGTTTAGAAGAAAATTAACTTTTACATGGCGAGCGTCTTGCTAAAGCTGCTGTGGAGTATTTTTATAACAAGTTCTCCAAACTGCTAGTAATTAGTACACTATTTAATTTTTAAAGTAAATTGTCTAGTCTGCGCAGGAGATATTTACATTATAAATGTGACTTATAAGAGAGTGAATAATAGTTTGTCGCAACGTCAGCAATACTCGTATTTATTAATTTATTTGGTAAGGTAACAATATGTCAATTAAAAACAATTGTGTAGTACACTGGTCAAAAAGGATTAAAATTACATTTCATTACGTTTATATTCATATATAAACACCGGAGTATTTTTATTAAACAATCTTGAGTAAAATTTGAAACTCCTATAATAACATAAACCTTGATCAACAGTTACATGTTTTTCTTAATGCTTATTCTTAAAATCTAGTTACATGATGTAAGTGACACCACACGAGTGTGATGTTACATCTTAAGTAAAGGTTTTTTTTTTATGGTACCGAAGCAATATAATAATATAGGCTAATACAATGTGGAATAGAAAACCTGATTATTATTTAGCAAATTTATATTTAAAATGTGTACAGTTAGGTGCGTCAAAAACGGCGTCATGTTGTTACTATGACCCCATCTTTTGTTTACGCAACAACACCGTATTTCGGTCGGGTCGGGTGCGTCGGTGAGGTCGCACCTTTAAATGTAGTGTTTCTATTAACTCCCTGAAAATCCAATTACGCCATAGACCCACTACTTATACGACGGTACGGACGGATGTATTAGGCGTGTTCATTTAAAGGGGTTTGGGTAAAAGTGTTGTCATTTGTAAGTCATACATTTTCAAGGTGAGTGGCCATTCGTAAAAGTGTTAAATTATGATAGAATTATTCAAAATAAACATATTTTGTTATGTAATGTAATAGTCTTAAGTGCATCGGAGCTAAGATATTTAAATATTCGTACCTGGGCGTACTTTTAGTAAGTACAGTCACGAGATTAAATTTGGTACCCGCCTTAGGTCCAAAGTCAATCTGACATTCTACAACAATAAGGTTGAGTTTCCTAAAAGTTACAAAAGACTTGACATCTCTAATGACATTGACGACTTCAAGCATATTTTTCTTGAAATGGGTCCCAAATTAACGCTCGTGACCGTACCTACCTACCGAAAACTGAATACTTAAATCTTTAATAACTCCGCTCCGATATTATTTAACGCCAAAAATTATATATATCAATGTGTATAAATGTAAATTTTCTTCATACAAACTTACCCAATGCCCTTTAGTGGTGTTAGGAGGACCTTGTCCAGATAGCCATCTTATCTTTTAACCTACCGCCATGCAACAGTGTTCATCGCATTGTTGTGTTGTGTTGCGGGCATCAGACAACCGGTGCAACTAGCATAGAGACATAACGTCTTAGTCCTCAGGATATGCAACGTATTTGCAGTCTTAGGATTGCAGTTCTGAGTCTTGAAAATGTCTATAGTCTTGCTTTATAATGACCTATATTTTCTACATACATACATACAATCTCGCCTCTGTCCCGTAGGGGTAGGTAGTTCCTCTGATCCAGACGAACTTCCCTCGCTTCCTCCACACTCATAAGTCTCTTCATACACGTGCGTCGGTTTCGCGACGCTTACGCCATGTAAAACCATACCAAATACTGTAATAACAAAGTGTAGTATTCCTATGCATTTTAGTGAGACAATTTGTAACGCAACGCTATCAATTATTCTCCTTTATAGCCCCATGGATAGTAGATACCTCTTTTAATGACAGTATGTCCACTCTTGCCCTTTAATTATCTAATTACACGTTCAGCCCGCGCAGGAAACCAAATAGTCACATTTCGAAAAAGTTGTTAATTCAAGAACGACCCACGTGTAGGGGATATTTTGGTTGTGAATGGTTTGTTTTTGTGTCGACCACCTTTGGCCGTGTGGAGTACGTGTTGGGACACGATGGGTCTACGTCAAGTAGAGTGGAGATCCTATCCCCACCTTCCACTCCTTCATCAGATCAGCTCTTTAATACCATAATATTGTATTGTCATCGGGTTTATATATGTGGTCCAAATTTCATTGTATTTAACTCGACTACCATTACTGTCATGTAAATAAGAGATATAGTAACGTTGACGACACGATAACACGCCAAAAGCGATATTGTTTTTCACCGTGAGGGCTTATTGTCTAACGCACACGCAATCACGATCGTTTTCATTTTGAAAATCGAAGGCTTGTCTGCATACAAAATGAAAACAATTGCTCCACTTTGAAGCCGGTTGCGATTGCGAGTGCGTTAGACAATAAGCCCTCTGTTATTGTATTGTAATGGCGGCTGACGTCAAAACAATACCATAGCAGGTCAAATACGATATCGTTTTTTCCGCCGGAAATCGAGGCCTACAGCAAGTCAAATAAAAGCTTGTAAATATGTGGGCCGGTGACCGACGGAAACATAGACAGACGGTCCGACGGAGTCGCTCTTAACTATTTATTACCTATCTTTGAATAGTCGACCTTATAAATAGCTGCACAATTTTGTACCTTGTCCCTTTAATGCCTTTGATATATTAGTGCAGCAGTTTAAACATATCATTAAGAGGATTGTGAACCGACTCTTAAATCGCGTAGCTGTCAAAGTTTTCCCAAACAAATTTAGCTCCGGGCGATAACGTTTTTCACCCCCCACATCGAAACCGATTTTTAAGATTTTTGATTATGTTATAGTTGTTATGAATAACCTAACCAACAAAAAGTTGGAAAACCCCCGACACTGACATTTCAAAGTTCAATACTTCAAAAACGGCTGAACCGATTTCGATATAAAATGTCTAAGAACCACCGCTAGAAAACTTGCTTTCAAATAAAAAAAACCGCATCCAAATCGGTTCATCCGTTTAAGAGCTACGATGCCACAGACAGACACACACACACACACACACACACACACACACACACACACACACACACACACACACACACACACACACTTACACGTCAAACTTATAACACCCCTCTTTTTTGCGTCGGGGGTTAAAAACTAGGTTTGAACGTTTCTAATTTTTATTAACTTCATTTGTTTCCTTGAAATATTTACCTATATTTACTAGGTACTTTGTTTTTTATAATATCTACAACATATTCAAAAATCGAAAAAATCGGATTAACTAGTTTTAAGACTACGCCGAGCGTACGCCGGATGTACAGTGGCGCCCTCATCACTATTATTGTGTTTTCTAATAAAATAAAGTATTTTCTTGAACTCGGACGGTGCATTTTTGTACTACAAATGAAAACACAACTTATAGGACATATCACATAGTTTAATAACAATTGATCTTTGAGTTATCAACTTAACGGAAAAAAGTGGCCACCGTTTCCCGTTAAGCTGACTACTCATACGGTAATTGTTATCAAAGTTTGTTACGTATCCCATAAATTGTGTTTTTACTTGCGCTACAAAAACGCATCGTCCGATTGCAAGGAAATTCTTTAGTTAATTAGAAAACACAATAATAGTGATGAGGGCGCCACTGGACGGTCGACGTTTGCTCGGCGCAGTCTTTTTGTATGGAAATTTTTAGTTTCACAATCCTCTTAAAGTGACGAATCAAGTGTGCAGCAACTTCTAAAGCCAGCGGCACTGAACCCCTGAAACATTATAGCAAGAATTGTTAATTTCACATTGCTGTTTTACAAAGTTACTTAAATATATTAACTAAACTTACTTCATTAGTGCTCTCAATATTGCAGCAGATAGCTTATCCCAGCCCTTCTCATCCATTAGCGTCGAATCAACAAGTAAAGCCCTGAGGAGTTCAGAGAACATGCAAATTTCTTTAAACTCGAGGAGCTAAAGGATTAAAAGAATCATCTCAGAGGGACTTAAGAGTAATTTAGTGCTGAAGTTATTTTGTTTTTATTTCAAAATTATGTTGTAATATTTTTTTGCGCGTGTACAACGTGATTAACTTTTTAATATAGATATTTTTTAACCCCCGACGCTAAAAGAGGAGGTTTATTAGGTTTATTAGTTGAATACAATACAGTACCTACAATATTCTTTATTTCACATCATAGAGATTTAAAATTTGAAACAAGTAATAATAATTTTATGTAAATACGCTTTTAATGTGTGCATCTGTGTTTCTGTGTATGTATGTCTGTCTATTGTATTTTGGGTTGCAAATATTCGATAGATTCAGATATTCGAATACTCGACTTTTAATTTACACATATTCGAATAATACGAATAATATTCGAATACTTAACTGATAAAAATTGCAGTGACTGAGTACAAGTTCAATTACTATTTCCTTAGACGATAAATAATAATGAATTTAGTTGAGCAAAAAAACCCTCTTACAATCTCCGCTGGTTGGTGAAAAAAAACAGGGATAAATCTCACATTGCCACCTGAGGCCCGTTTCACGAAGCTACAAGTTACAAATTACAAGCGGAAGTCTCTTTCCAACTCCTTTTGCTAGAAAGAGAGTTCCGCTTGTAATTTGTAACTTGTAGCTTCGAGAAACGGGCCACTGGGGCACGTTTTATAAAGCTACAAGTAACAATTTTACAGGACTAAACTGGCAACACTGCTCAAATGGCTGTTCATCATTGGTCGAGGTTGTGTCAAATGGAAACTTGTAATCTGTAAATTGTAATTTGTAGCTTTATAAAACAGGCCACTGTCTCTTTCCAGCTCATATGAATAACTCCAAGATTTGTCTCCTAAATAAAACGATGTTTCAGAACTCCCGAACGGATACTTAGACCGATTCGTTTATGGATTGACATGTATGTTAAGCTGCGACATGGTCTATCTTTTCGTCAATACTTAAGTTGGACACAAAGCTATTTAACTGTGCACTTCAATATGCGATTTTGTGTCTGTTTGTTCCGCTTTTAAATCTAAACCGATTTTGTATGGATATAGCTTGAGCCCCGGGAATGGACAAACGCAGGCAGTTGGCAAAAACAAAAATAATAGATGTATCAATTGATTGAGACAGACATAATCAAATAATAAAAAAACAATTGAGACAATCAAATAATAAAACACCAATAAAAAAACCCAGTGCCTTCTAGTCCTGCTACATTAAGGACTTGCGCGTGATCGGATAAAATGCTTGTTAGAGTGCTAATATTCTCTGACTAATATTTCTGGGTAAATAAATGGGTAACAGCGTCCTCGACTTAAGTTTCTGAAAGCATTACATAAAGTACTAGGTTTTACCCGTGACTTCATTTGGAGTTGCCCATCAACCGTTCCCGGAGCTACACGTGTTTGGGTCGGTCGGTCGGTCCGCAACGATCAAGCTAACTGGGAGACAAACCAGTTCGCTGTAGTACCTACTGAATAACGCGTTAACTAGGTTCCGCCGAGCACTACGAGTATAGTTTAAGCAAAGGTGTGATCGAAGGAGTGAGTGAAGGTGTGAGTGAAAGTGTGAGTAAATGTGTGTGTGTGTGTCTGCGTCTTCCTGACCTCTTCGCAACAAGCGCACGCGTGTGTTTATGGGCCCTCCTTGCACGACCACATCAAGCTTGAGGGTGTGTGAGGGAGAATGCAGACGTCCTCCTCACATCACCACCATAGGAGCGGTGCAGCTGCCCTTAAACGGACCTATCGAGCGACCATCCCGGTGAGACCGTTTCTATTATTATAAGTGCCTAAAAGGTACCGCGAGTAGATTTTAGAAATTCTGTTATTCGCATCATACTGGCCTTCATAATAGATACGAGGAGTGCTTTTAAGACTCAGTGTCAGTCGATATCATTTGTCATTACTCTCTTAATAGTAGAATATTAAAAGTCTAAGTGCATGCGTAGGATAGATAGATATATAGGAGTTAAACAAACCGTCTTCAACCTTTAGTCATACATCCACCTCGTGTTCCTTTAGTCCTCGGGGCTCAAATAGTGTATTTTTAGAGGGTGTAACGCGATAGTATAACATATTCAAAGTGACCTTAGTCGTTATCCCCGACAAGCTTTATCTGGTAGTGTGCGCGGAAATAACTTTGTTGACTTTACACTTCCTAGGTATCCGCGTACTTTTTAGTTAAGCAGAGGGCAAATAGAATATCAGATTTGCCTCATGAACAGCAACAAGCCCAAAAAATTCCCGGCCATACGAAGTTTAAAAAAAAAAGGGTAAATTCTTCGTTTTCAAGTGTCCGTAGGTAGTACGGCTAGTTGCCACATCTGGCAATCATTAAGTACCCAAGCGACGCGGCGCAACATTCCGGAGAACAATCGACTCAAAGGGAGACATTAAAAAAAAATGGACTAACTGCTACCTGACGTCAAGACGAAGATCAAGCTACGCTAAATAATCATGGAAATGATTCCTATTCCCAGGGACGCATAGCGCATCAAATCCAACTAGTGTTTGATATGGACTTGGACCATCGATCCATTAGAAAGGAGCTCTCGAATCACCTTTTTGTCACATAGGAACGACACCCAAATCGAACTGGCAAAGCATGGCAGTATCCTGGATCTCACGGCTACTAGTACGCTACAATATTCGCAACAAGTAGAGAGTTAAATACATCTAAAATCAGGCATAGCCTAAGGTAGAAGAACCTGAACCAGGTTCAGGTTCGGTGAGGAAGGGGGGTGAGGAAGTTATCGTAGCCACATCTCAATATTTTACAATATACATCTACGTTCACATGAACCACGAGCGTTACACTATAAAGCCCCAATAGCGGAATATTCGATGATGAAAAATATCTATCTATTTTACAAAGATAGCCATTATGACCCCGTTAAATACACGTTCCCGGAGGCGGAGAATAAGTACTTTTGTTGGCAATTCCCGTAGCGAAAATGACGCCACTAAGAGCAAAAGAAAGATAGAACAAATAACATATCACCGCATGGGCGACACCCCGGACGCGCAAGCACCCAGCCAATCCCCGCCTATTGATAGCCTGCCAACCCCGGAAGTTAATAGTTCAATAGAGAGCGTACGCTTCGTCGATACAACCGCGCAACGAGTACGGAGGGCCCCGTGCCTCCCACAGCCCGCGTTGCCGAAACCGTGTGACTTAGTCATGGTAGCCATATGGAACGTTAGAGGTTGTGCCTTAGCAAAAGACAGGGTCCGCATAGACCAGGAACTAGCGGCCCAACGCGTGATCATAGCGGTACTACAAGAAACTCACTTTTCAAGAGGAGAGCTTACATCAAATAACTAACACTGGATTTTGAATGGTGAAAAAAAACACACAGGAGAAAAGAAGAGTGGCCATTCTTACACATAGAGCACGAACTGATTAGAACATACCGCAAGAACACTAACATCGTAGCGATTCACCTTAAGGTAATGCTAGCCAGCTCCAACATTTCTGTTAAATTTCTAATAATCAATGTGCACATGCCTGCCGGAGCATCTACCTGTCTAGCACACATTGGGACGCTCCTTCGTCATTCCCCAAAAAAGGCATATCTCATTGTCTTAGGCGATTTCAATGCGCACGTAGGTTTACGAGAAGCGAAAAAAGCCGACCCGTAAGTTTCTAAATGGAATCTGTTTCACCAGGAATCTAATATCAACGGAAGCCTTCTTATTAGTTTCTTGTTAGAACATAACTTAAAATTAAGTAGCTCTTGGGGACGCCCATCCTGTAAAGTAAGCTCGACTTCGGGAAACAAGCGCTCACAAATTGACGACATCCTGACAAGCCGAGACAGACCCATTGACGAACAAATCACTTTGTACAAAGTACATTGCACACAGGAAAGATTTAAATCCCACTTGGAAAGCTCTGAATGAGATTCTTATACAAGCTGCAAGAAAGCTCCCAACATACGCGATCCCACGGTCTCGAGCAGTCTGACTTTGCCCTAGCTAATCTCCAGAAAGCATTATTTTTCACAAATAAGTATCCCGGAAGTAGTTCGCATATCAACAACGTAAAGCACGCACGCAAGATTTGGCGCAAAGTCCAGGAGAAGATATGAACACTGAATGCGAGCAGTTTTTCAACAACCTGAGCAGCGCACACAGAGCTGTACGAATGCATATTACCTACTAGTACTTACGTAGCTTTAAAAACAAACCTGCGAAGAGCACCAGCACGATTTATTAAAATGTCCAACTGGATCTCCGAACTCAAGCAAAACGAAGGAGAACTAAATAGCGGTCTCCTCCGCGGTACCGGAAGACAGCGGCCCAGACTTTGTCCCCCAGATTATTAACGGTGTTAATGGATGATGTCTTGCGAACCCTAGAGGAAGAAGAGGACACGGTAAGACTAGGAAACGCTACCCGAAATGCAAAAATCCTCATTAAATTTGTTAAAGACTACAAGCTTGAATGGAAGATTGCCCGACTTATATAAAAAATGGTAATTTCTCCTTCGATGACGTACGGCCTAAACATCTAGGCTCTTACCAAGGCTAATAGATCCCGCCTAAGGAAATACAAAGCAAAGCAAAAAATGAATCAACTACTGGATGAAAAAACCAATACCAAAACTATCAAACTACGCAGTATATCATACTACAGACATATACTGAGACGCCAAAACCACAACTGCTGCATGCCGCGCTGGATCTGAGAGAGGTAAGGAAGAAAATCGACGATCTATATTTACCTGAGAGGACTCCTGTCACACGACATTCATAATTATACCGACAAGACCCTGGCCTATTGGATATCTACAGCCTCGAATAGGAGAGTCACGAAAAAGAACGCCGAGAAAATATACAAGAGTCCCGAAACGGATACGGAAAGCGAACCGGACAAAAACGAGGCATAGCACGCCAGTGAAGACACTTTCAAGACGCAGCCATAACTCCTACCTTTTATTTATTACTCACCAAGTATAATATCTATCTTATCCTTCATACGGGCAACGATGCTGGTATTCGGGTCTGTTCAATCCTTCCCACACCTATCCCTAGCTGCAAACGCCCCTACACTCCCTGCCTGTAACTCCCGGCTCCCCGGTGTCTCGGGCAGGTCTCAGCTGACCGCGCATCTAGCGGCAGACGACGGCGAGGAGCACGAGGGGGTGCGGGTGGTCGCGGTGTCTCGACACGGGCAGCTCCCTGGACGGATGATGTTAAGGTTCCTAAACACTTCCGTCCGACTACTCGTGTGGTGCCAGTGCGCCCTCCTGTGCCAACTCGCTGAGCCTCTTTGTCCCTCCCTCTCAGGTGTCAAACAGCGTTTCCGCGTCCTTGCAGCAGAACTGCTGGCTGGGTGTAGTCATCGGAACGGAACGGAACGGAACGGAGGTTTTACCCGTGACTTCATTTGCATAAAATTGCTTCAAGTAGGTAACCCTATACGTATTTTTTCGTAGAATGTTAAGGCTAGTGCATTCCCGGGCATTTTCTATGAATCCTTACGTTTGCAACTTCTTAGAAGGCAGCAAATAAGCTGAGCAGTAATACATGAATACTGAAACACAAGACTATTTGTAGATGCTGTTATATAAAATCGATTCTCTCGCTGTCAATCCAACATGATAAAGTGCCGCAGTCATCCAGAATTACGACAGCGCAAATTTATGGACCACTAATGGCATAAACAGAATTCGTTTAAGTCTGTTTATGAAGGGCAACCCATTTATTATAGTGGCTAAGAGAACCATAACGAAAACAAATGAATAGTGATCGCACTAGCCAAACAAAAGACGTGCGAAACTCATGCTAAATCACACGTCCCTATTTATATTGAACGATATTTATTTCTGAAGCGGGAATAAGCAACCAAAATAAGTTCTTTCGTCGTCTAACTGACGTCAGTTAACTAAACGCCATGAATTATAAATAACGACCATTTTCCTTAACGAAAAAGGGATCGGCACGAATGAAAAGCAAAATTAATCACAGCATTATCATAAAAAAATAATTCTACTCCAAGATTTCAATTCCAAACGGTGGGTATATAACTTTGAAGCTTGATTCGAATTTAAAATGTAAGTAATTAGAGGGAAGCGTAGTTAATTAATTCTCCGCTGAGCAACGGTTCACGGAAAATAATCATAAAAGTAGCACTCTGTACGAAGGGCGACAAATTAAAAAAATAGACAAGAGGATGATCGTGTAAAGGAGCAATATGTCCGAGATTGTCTCGACGTCGTCTCAATTTAAACTTTCCACATGACACGGCAACTTGGGATTCCCGGATCTTTAACTGCAGAGCTCACATTTCTGACACCGTGTAGGAAGTTGGAAAGCAATTTTGAAGTAATAGTACCCTGGGGCGACAGAATTTATAACGCTTGGTATACCGATGAGTAATAGAGGTCGCGGATCGCGGGGCGTTTGTCTTTGTCACCCTATTGGGCTTCGTTACTGCGAACCTGATACTTCGAGACACTAATGAACCCTGCCCTGCCGGGTGCGGTCTCGACAGGCACGATGTTTCATAGTATCAGCCTTTATTTGACAGCGCTTTTTGCAATATTAAACTTGTTCGACTCTGTCAGAAATAATTAACGTGTTAATATTAAGAGTTCCAGGGCCAAAGTTTGAAATAACAGACGCGGATGCTCGATTTGTACAGTTGGCTCGCTGATTTGATTACCCATGTATTAAACTCGTTTTTAGGGTTCCGTTACCCAAAGGGTAAAAACGGGACCCTATTACTAAGACTCAACTGTCCGTCCGTCCGTCTGTCCGTCTGTCTGTCACCAGGCTGTATCTCATGAACCGTGATAGGTAGCTAGACAGTTGAAATTTTCACAGAAGATGTAGGTGCCGCTATAACAACAAATACTAAAAACAGAATTTAATAAATATTTAAGGGGGCTCGTAAAGGTGTTTTTTTTGCCGTTATTAATAACGGCAACAGGTAGACGCTTGAAATATTCACAGAATATTAAGTTGTAAGTATGTTCACATTAAAAAAAAAATTGAGTCTATTATTGCTTAATCCGCGCGCCATATTAATTTTGTCTCGATGTACAATCAACAATAACAATATTACTAAATATATGACAATCAAGTGGTGATACAGCGTTTACAGCGACCATAATGTTATTTGATGATAAGTGAGGTTGTTTGCTTGTTAAGTCTTCATTTCCAGTTTCCACGGGTGAAAATACCAACCGAACGATTTCGTATTCAGTTCAACTCGTTACAAACCAAATAAATTAAAAACAATGTTAAATTGGTTACTAACGGCAGCGCTACCCGCCAGCTATTTGCTTTTCCCTCTGAATAATTTACTGTACTTACGTATACATAAGTTATTGGGAGTGTATTAACATTTTGTTAGTAATTTCAATAGAAAAACAAAAAAGAACTTTTCGCAAACTACCTTAATATACTTACCTAGTAGATTATTTCTATTCTGTTCTAATGTTCTGGCAACATCCAGACTTATTCCAGACTCTCACAGAAACAAAGAGAAATAATAGAAATCTTAACAAACTTAAACTACCGTTTACCAAATTAAAATTAGTTGCGTCCAGTCCACACCAAATGATGATCAAAATATACAACCATGTACCAAATTCCATCAAATGTGAAAATAAATTCCCTTTATTTATAAGTAAGTTAAAAAAAAAATTATGTGATAACTGCTTTTATAGTCTAAGTGAATTTTTAAATACCAAATTTAGAGATTAATGAATGCAGGTGTAATTGTTTATAATGTACAAGTAATATAAATAATAATAAAAAATAAAAAAATATTTTTTTATATAAAACTACACGTAGGTAATTAAAAGTAAGTTATGTAATAATTATTGATATGTGCAATATTCGTAGTTCTAATAATTAGGTACTAGCCCTACTGTCCTAAGTTGCTACGCCCTTGCAGGGTGTCATATGTATACCTTCCATGTAATTCCATCTATAAACCTGTAATGTGACATGCAATAAATAAATTTGAATTTGAATTTGAACATCAAGAGACTAAAATAGGCCATAATGGCACGAGTTCAAGTGTCATTATGTCATTCAAGTCTATTTTACAAGCTTTTATTGAACTTGCAATGTATGTATGTATGTATGTTAGGGTCAAATCTTGCAAGTTAAATTTGACCCACTTTCCGTCAACGGAATGGTCTGAAATTTGGACCACATATGTAAACCCGATGACAATGCCAATACATTTTGACAGAAACTTATTTTATTTACTTTTTCTTTGATTACGAGAAATTAAATCTAAAATTAAAGTAATAATCTTTTTTACTATGTACCCACGAAAAAAATGTTTTTTTAGGTCCGTATTTGTACCCGTCACTCAAATGCAGAAAAAGACAATTACTAAGTATACAGTTGTTTTTTGGGTGGCCTTGAGAACGTAACAAATATCACATAAACCATCATAGACAACTTTTCCAAAACGGAGATCGAGGTGATGAGGAGACGTAATCAACATGGTTTTTTATCAGCTGTTTATTTCTTACTAGAGGACGCTCGCGACTTCGTACGCGTAGTATTAGTTTCCCGCTACTCCCCCCATTTCTTCCCGTTGGGAGTCGATTTTCGGAAAATCCTTTATTAGTGCTCACTTACATCATGAAACGAACCCATGTACCAAATTTCAAGTTTCTAGGTACAGTAATTTCGGCTGTGCGTTGATATATAAGTCAGTCAGTTTGGCCTTTTATATATACAGATAACTTATAAGGCATCTAAAAATCTTATTTTAAATTATACAGATTGTTGCGCGTTAACGTTATTTGCAATTTCTAAAATTACTTTCTATATTCAAATACTGAATTTTTTTTACACAATAAATATCTATTTACGATGTCCTTTGTTTATGTAAATCGTCGGCTGGCTGTTGGTGACTTTCCAAAGAAATTAAAAATAAGAAGAAGGCGCTTTAGTCCCTAGAGACAAAAAGTATAACTTTAGTCCCGCCTATCCGTTATTTGAGACCATGCGAACATGAGAAGTGAACATTTATTTTTAGTGGGTTCAGGCAAAATTTACATTACAGGTCTAAACTAAGCTAGCTAAGTTATTGTATGTATCCAGAAAATATTATATTCTTACTGATATGATTAGTGTGCAAGTATGTTTGATTGTTTGTTCCGTCTTAACGTTCAAAAGCTATAAGCTATAACACTAATATTATAAATGCGAAAGCTTAGAAAACATTAGATGCTTTATATCCCTGAAAAATGGAGCGATAAACAACCTCTACGGGGTTAAAGTCGCGAGCAAATGCTAGTAGTCTATAAATGTCTTACGAGTACGTCATCTTAGATAACATCAGCTGTAGAACTATGATATTCACATATTATCCCCTTTAGAACGAGTGTCAGCAATCGTAATAACCGTTGAATAAAATTCCACCCACAAGCTTCAATAAATCCCGAGCCGCTAGCCGCACTGAAGTGTAATCCACTTTAACTTTGAAAGATTAAACTTTGCTGTCGTTTTTCACGAATTATTGTGGTTGGAACTATGTTATTGCTGCAAGATAAAAACTTATAAATGGAAATTATTGCCTTTAGAATAAAGTCCGTACAAAGGTTTTTTTTAAGCCTGGCTTCCCACTCCCACTTCTGAACAAAGTAACGGACTGGCCGTTATTGTTTTTTAATAAAATATGACATTTAAATCCTGTTTTGATCAGTGTAGCATAGTAATATTTAATGGTAACTCCTATTAAATAGTTTAATCTTTCAGTGCACTGTCAAACTTTGATTTTGGAAAAAATATGAAAAAATTGTGATGGGGGCCATTATTTCCCCAAAATTGAATTGAATTGAATTGAAATGTATCGTTAAGGGCGGATTCGACCAAACTGGAATAAGGTCTTATACCTAGATTAAACACCGAATTTGTATGGATTAATCTCGGAGTAAGTCTTATTCCAGTTTGGTCGAATAGGCCCTAAGTCGGTTTTCGGCCTACAGTGCGGAATTCCAAGATGGGGTATTATTTTATCGAAACTCCTTTCAACAAACTACTCAGAATTTTCATTTCATCGAATGGTTTTTCCCGCCGCATAAGTATTTTTTTGCCAATCTCGATTCTAGCCTTACCTAAACTACGTAATTAGTGTTTAAGATATGCTGAAAACAATTAGTTTCAGCAGAATATAGCGTTCGATGAAATGAAATTCGTTGAAATGATACAATCGTTGAAGTGCAATTCGATTACCGCCAAGGTGCTAGCAATGTCACCAGCTGCCTTAGGGCCTGTTTCACAATCGTCAAGTAAAGCATAATCTGACACAAATTTAGCTCTTTCCCTTTCTTACACTTGAACATAGACAAGGAGAGGGCTAACTTTAATTGGCACGTAGGTAAATTTACTTGACGATTGTGAAACAGGCCCTTAACCTCGCACTAGAGTAACTATGTTTCTGTCTTTCTTTTTCTGTGCACCGCTTTTGTTAGTTTCTGTATGATTATTTGGTTGACTGGTAGATAATGCCATTAGGCATTAAGTCCGCCATTTGTACTTTTTTTTGTGCAATAAAATAAATAAATAAACAGAGTAGCGTGTAAGATAGATGGTGGTAGCTATGCCCACGAGGTCTAACGCGCAAAATGAACAGAAAACTACTTCCCGCTCAAAGTTTCTACAACTTGATAGTGCAAAAATCTGGTTGTACAACTTAGAACGAAGTTCAGCATGAAAGTTCCGCGCATTGGAATTCCGCAATGGGATTACCAATTCAAATTCTACCCGCACCGCAATGAATGGCCGATAAACCGCTGTCACAAAATAATTGCGGATGGCGACATGCTCGTAGACAGCTAAAATATCGTTCATTGAATACGAAACGGACACATTACAAAATCAGTCAGTGTTGCATTTTAAATTTAGAAGCTGTTGGTAAAGATTTGCAATGCAAGAGCAAATTATTTTGGATTGTGTCCGTTTTGTATTCAATGAGCAATATGTACAGTATTGTACAGATTAAGTCAATTCAAACGGTACCGCATTTTGTCGGTTCCCCTATGGAATGCCTAATCGTCATTTGTCCTAATGCTTTGTTTATCCGAATTTTTGTTTATCTTAAAGCCATTTCGGATAAACGATTTTTATTGTAATAAAACCTTAACCTAACCTAACCGCAGGTATTTTTAAAAAACTTAAAAACTTATCTGACTCACCTGAAAACCAGTTTAGGACAAATTATAATTAGGACAAACGATTCTTTAGAACAAACGTTACTAGGGTGTCCAAGGTGATACCTATTTACTGTAAAAAATACTGACTGTTAAGTTTCTTGCAGCGTCTCTTCAGCAGAGAGGTAGATATTTGACTTCTTACGTCCTGTTTTAACATATTTGCTCTTTTAAAAGTTAGAATGTTTGTATGATTAAGCTTACTGCTAAAACAAACTTATCCGTCAAAACACAATGTCGTCTGATTACATTTACTACGTTTGTATTAGGCATGTAAACAAAATAATTTGCATATAAGGTTTCAACATTTTGTGTCGAAACAACTAACCACAATTCCGATATTCAGGTAAAACCACAGCCACAAAATCCAGTGAAAAGTCTGAAAGTGACACGGTGCTGCTTAAACAAGTAATTTAATTTAGAACAATTACGTAAAGCTTTATTCAGTAGGTAGGTACGAGAATAAATTCCTTCTCAAAAAGGCGAGCGACCCGGAACTTTTTTTTTAAATTGATGTCTATAGTACAAGCCTAGAGCTTAGTTTGGGGCTAGGTCGATTGGTGTCAAATTGTCCCTTGATAGATACTTATATATTTAAATTGGCGCAGATCCGTTGGGCGACATACTCCGCACTCAGAGACGTCAATTAAATTTAATGCTTGATTAAAGTAGCTGCTGTCACTTTCTTTGCTATAGCAATAGAATAAGTCACCGCGTCACTAAACAAGCGTTAAATTTAATTGACGTCTCTGAGTGCGGTAGTTATGGCAAAATCGTTATATGCACCACTTGAGCGGCACTCGACGGGTTAACACAAATTTAACATTTAGATTAAATTTAAATAAGATGGTACGTTACATCAGATTACCCAGAAGGCTGAATTGATGCCAGCTATTAGTGGAATCAGGGTTATGCCCTTTCCCTGCCCACCCGTCCGTGATCGCCGGCGGCGCAACGTGCTTGGCGGCAAAAGGCTATGTATCTCCGTCAAATATATTAGGAAATACAAGGTACTCAGAAATATTAAAACATGCTCTTTTACTTCAAAAACACACAAAGATAGTCCCTAACCGCTCTCAAGAGTCTGTTACGATAGTCGTTCCAGGATTTTTCATACATAAGTTTGAAAAAGGAACTAGTTAATCCTACTATTCCTACTATCCATACTAATATTATAAATGTGAAAGTGTGTCTGTCTGTCTGTTACCTCTTCATGCTTAAACCGCTGAACCGATTTAGATGAAATTTGTAACGGAGATAGCTTGAGTCCCGGGGAAGGACATAGGCTTCTTTTTATCCCGGAAAATTAGACAGATCCAGAGGGAATAACGATAATTTAAATCTACGCGGACGAAGTCACTCAGTACGATTCTTGATTAAATAACGTAACGTACGTTACTATCAATCACATAATGACTACTGGCAAGTGACAATATACTGTCGATATGCAAGTGCGAGCGTGACAGCCATAGCCAGCCCATGACTATTAAAGAACTGTAACTTAAACTAAATCTCATAACATAGATGTACCTACTCCGGAAAACCATATTGCCTTTGACATGCTTTTTATATTGCTTTTGACTCGGCAGCCATTACTGTTAAGTAAATAAGAGCTATCATAACGTTGATAATAGTTAACATGTCAAAAGGAATAAGTTTTTACCGTGTAGAATAGAGGGGTTACCTTTGTTTCGTTTCCCAACCGTTTCATTTGCCAACCCGCTTTGTTTTCTGTAACCGTAAATATTTCAGGATTTTATAAAAACTAACCTAACCTTATCTATAGGATTCTACACGATGGTACTGAAATAAATCCTGAAATAATTTACAGTTAAAGGAAAAAAATTGGGTTGGCAAATGAAACGGTTGGGAAACGACACATTTTGGCAAACATATTTCTTACAAATGGCAGGCTCCCAGAACATAGACATACTCGTACCTACAGCAAAATGATGCGCTAAAAGCTCTATTTAATTTAATATGTCTATTTAAATTTTCGACAGTGACGTGCAAACAAACGCCATTATTGTGCGTGGGTGGATGAGGGCTTAAAATGATGTTGATGATGATTGAATAGATAACAATAACTCCTGACACAAAAGAATTACCCGTATCGACCCAATTTTCTCACTAAGCACCTGCCAGGGGTCCGTTCATTTGACCAAAAATAAGCTTGACAAGTGTATCTTTTTGCAAACTTTCATTTCTCAAAAACAAAGGCAAAGTATCTCTTTGCGAAATGAAAGTTTGTAAAATGATATAGTTTGTTTCCCAAAATCGATTATTCCGCGTAGCAATTTTGCAAGTCGCGATTTCCCATTCGTGATTTTACCCCCTTCGCATTTTTTCCCATTCTTTATTTTTTCCTGGTCGCATATTTTCCCATTGTAATTAGGCCGAAATAGGTAAGTAGGTTTAGCTTATGTCAGTCTTCCAGCAGGCCCGAAGGGCCAAACCACCCAGAAGTAGGAGCTCCGCAGTAGCGGAGCTCCGTCGACTCTGTGGAAATTATGTAACGATTCATATAAATAAACATTGGGAAATTATGATAGTGAAATTATATCAGCTGAAAAAAAAAAACAAATGTGCTACTGAAAATATAAAGACTGGTAAATTTTGCGAATGGAAAGAAAAAATCGCCATACTCACCAAATGATAATTTGGTAAATTATTGAACCCATCTCGCATGGCATTTTCGAATATACTTATACAGCAGGATATTTACAAATGCCATGGCAGGTGGGTTCAAAAATGTTCTACCAAATATTAATAACACTATACCGCGATGATAAACATGAGGCATTTAACGACCAGAGTTTGCGAAGGGATTAGCTTAAGCCCAGGATTATGCAATTAAAATCGGCGGCCGTGGCGCGGCGAACGTAGCGAGGCATTATAAGCTTTACCGCGAAGTTAATATTAGCGGATATAAACAGATCGATCTTAAAGTTTTAGCGAAAGCTGATGTGGGGATTTTCGCCGTTGTCATTGTAACCTCAATTCCTTAGAAGTTTAAGTATATGAAGGAGTTTTTTTTCTTTTTTTTTTCTGGTGAGTTTTTTTTTGGTAAAAGGGCTATTAGTGTATTTTATTTTATACTGGCTTCTGCTCGCAACTTCATCCACGTACAATTGGTAATTCGGCCATCGAATGTTTCGGGGGATTTCGATTGTTGTTTCTTCGGGAACTTTTAATGATGTAAAGGTTGAAAGTAGCAATCCTATACATATTATCGATATTTGAAAATCGCTAACGTAGCTTATTTATGCATCTTGACAATGCCTCTAGAGATTAAGGTACAAAATTGGGTAGCAAAATCCTTTACATGTTTATATTTTTGTTAACTTATTTAATTATGTAAGATGTCGTACATTAACGGTGGATTTACATTTGTCAAGCAAAAGCATGCCAGTTGAAATACATTGCGTCGTTACAATAGCTCTCGCCTCAAACGTGAAAACCAACTCATCAATGTACTTCTACTGTGGGCTTAGCATGCGAGGCGAGGAGAATAGGTACGTCAAACCTCGTCAAACGCGATTTAGTGTCAAATATGTCTATTCCATATTCTAACATAAGGATAAACATTTATGGTTTTAAATAAAAGTGTATTTTGTGTGAATTGAGTCCTTTTATTACTAAGCATCTTAAAGTGTGATGTGATGTTATGTCATATTTTTTTATTTTCATAGGAATGACGTAAACTATGACAGTAAATCTCGCGTAGCATACTAAGCCTCCTGGCATGCATTTGGTGGACCAATGTAAATTAGCCATAAGAGTAGTAAGACACCACGGCCCTAAAAAAACAGTACCTTTTTAATTACCTTACTTTAAAATCAAATATACAATTCAATATAGCTTATCACATTTTACTTATGTAGTGTTTCCTGCGCACTCAGGCATGGTGATTAAACCAATAGGTAACGTACCTAATCCAAACTGCTGCGGTACACCTCGGGTGTCGGCTGCTTCGGCAATTTGCTATCGCGTACACAAACCACCACTGTGGGTTTAATTTGTTCCCTCGTACTAATTAGCCAAATAACGTACAGTCAACAGCAGAAGTAGGTAAGTAGGCGGCTAGTCGAAGAGCTCAAAATTACACACGCTCTTATTGTCTTAACAATAGAATCGTGTATAGATAATTTTGAGCTCATCCTCTGCCCACCTTTTACCAACGCCATTTTTTTTTACCCCTACAGCTTAAGTTAAAAACCCCTAAAATTCAACTATTTTTGGAAATTCCCCTAAAGATTGTTTGAGCGTAAAACGGGACGATAGGTCGACTATTTCTTTCTCAGTTTGAGTTCGAGCAATAGAGAGTGGGATACACTGCGGTATCGAGTTTCTCACAATGTAAACACGTTTTTCTATATCACGAAACATGTTTTGGAAAAATCCCTAAATACACCCCTAAAAATATTATGCCCCTAAAAAATTCCCATGCTCCTTATTTCCCCCCTAAATTTAGGGGTAAAACCCCTAATTTGACAACCCTCCTGGCTGTACAGAACAACGCATGTACACAATGAAGGCGGGTCTACCGCCGTAAAACCTTTGTCACAGATAAGTCAGTCACGCTGTATGGAATTATGGAGTTAATTAAAGCGTTTTTTGCGAAGGCGAAATTATTTTCGGTGGTATGTAAAACAAAGTTCAATTTTCTTGTTTTTTTTTTATTTGTCCATGAATTTTACTTTAAATTTTAAGGCCAATGGTTTTTTTAAGCTAGATTATTGTGATCTTGGAGCCGTATATTATTTTCGAAACCTGAGAAAATGTATCTTAGGACGCAAACTGGGCGTATGAAAATTCTATCAATTTAATCAGTTTTTGAAACCCCCTAATACGCAAAAAGAGGGGTGTTATAAGTTTGACCGCTATGTGTGTGTGTGTGTGTGTGTATATATATATAATGTGTGTCTGTCTATAGCGCTGTAGTTCTTAAACGGGGGACCGATTTGGATGCGGTTTTTTTTATTTGAAAGCAGGTTTTCTAGCGGTGGTTCATAGCTATAGGTTTCATAAAAATCGGTTTGATTATGATTTAAGTTATAATTTAACATGTTCACTGCTGGCTAACGATCAAATCGGTAAATTAGCTCAGTTAATGACGATTAACTCGTTCCGTAGTGACGATTATTCATAATCAAGTTTGAAAAAGGAACGAGATAATTGTCTCAAAAATGTCTCCGAGTATAGGCTCAGTTTAATTGCGCGATACCCCGCATGCTTTTCTTGATACATTACGTCGCTGCAATAGCTTCTGGGTTGGATTCTGAATGGATTGCTACCAACATGCGGGCTAAGGCGGATAATCTTCAAATTAGTATACATATTACGCAGTTCTAAAGTATATCACTTAAACTAAATAGATTTTCAAACTTGAGCCTAAACAAAGTTATACTAACGAGTAGTCATTAATAATTCGAAGTTTATAATACAATACAATAGGTTCCGCGCAAATACTGTTTTAGCCTATAATTCTATACTAATGTTATTATAATCTGGTACGTGTGACTAACTTTCATCAAGTTTGCTGACGATAAGCTGGGCACATATATTAGGGCTGGAACTTGGAATATTAATTGAAGTATAATATATTTAGAGTGGCTTTCGAGTGAATTTGCGGCGAGCGTCGACAAAGGCTGGTAAACAATGAGATTATTGTTGTTGCGCCCGCGGCGGTTAGCCGTGAGAGGGGGGGGGTACTGAGGGAATCACTAATGCGAGGACCACCAGAGCGTGAGTTGCTTTGGATCAAATTGAAACGTTTATCTTCATAATTTCACATAGGAGTTATATTTATTCAGACGAAATAAATTAAGTATGTTATACCTACACCTTCATCGTGTTTTATTAATTTATTAATGATTTATCAGACAATTTTGTAAAAGAAATGTCATTATTGAAGCATTAAAGGTTCTTTACCAGACTACGGCGAAGTTTTGAGTAGCATTCTATTTATATAAGTAATTAGACTAATTAGTAAATGTTTCGCATAGTTTAGAGTGTTTAGACGCATTATTATTATTATTATTGATGTCTTCTCTATTTAAGATCTAAAGGACTATTTTTATAACGACGAAAAAACGAGTAACTTGTCAAAACATATTTAAAATATAACAGTTAAGTGGTAGGACTATACGAAATAGTTTTAGAATTCCTATTAGTTCCTATATCCCTATTGAGAAATGAATAATAATATTACTAAGCGGTAAAGTTATGTAAGTACCTAATTGTTTGTTTGTTGATATGTTGGGGGTATTTTTTTAATCTACTAGACCTACATAGTCTCGTTTGTGTAGAATTTGCTATTTCCAATATTTAAGGTAGTTGCCGTACATGTGGCGTTCGTTTTTTCCACCCTGTATACTGTCGTATATCGCTGCTTAAATACAAAAGAGCCACAAATCAAAACTAAATATAGTTTGATTTAAAACTTAAAGTAAATAGCATTCCGATTTTAAATACAACAGAAACACATTTTGGTTTGTGTCGCGTTTATATTTAAGCAACGATAATGTCGCTCCCCAATAGCAGCACGTGTAGCACAAATCGTATTTTCTCGCTTGTCGCTCAGTGCGTCTCTATCATTACTGACTAGATAGAAAGAGAGATCCGAGCGACAAACAAGTCGCGGGTAACTTGTGCTAGCCGTGCAGAGGGTATTTAAGTTCATCGTCAAACTACAGCTGCGTTTAATGTTTACATGATGACATTTGAAAATAGACTTAATAATATGGTAACTAAAACTGAGATTAGCTAAACAACCAAGCTGAAGCGAAAGGGCTTCAAACCCTTTTGAGGGAAGAAAGAACCCATTAACCACCATAAATTGACACACTGCTCAGCTTGCATAGTTATTCCCCGTCCTGCTCTTTTACAATGGGACAAAAAAGGAAAAATACTCTTTATTCTGTCCCAAGAGAATATTTGGAGGAGGGAAATAAATTCCAGTGTAAGGGATTTGTAATGGACTAGAAATGGGTTCCGCTGGGACCTTTATTTTCCTGTTACATCATGCATGGCGAGGTCCTCGCGTGATTGGTAACTACTCTATCGGTTAAAACCATTGTAAGGCCAAGTTTCTCATTTATTTCTTAATCCCTAATCATTCATTGTGTTTACTTATAATTAATATGGGAAAGTGTGTTTGTTTGTTTTGGTAAAGAGATAGTTTAAAGCCTGGACGAGCCTGGGAGCGGGAAACAAAGTAACTTTTCAATAAATAAATAAATAAACCGGCTAAGTGCGAGTCGGACTCGTGCACGAAGGGTTCCGTACCAGTATCTATACAACATTAGCAAAAAGCGTCAATAAACACGAGACTAAAGTTATTTGCATCTCGTGTCTTTAAATCCCCGCTGCGCTCAGGGTTCTAACCGGAAGATTGCTTTATGTGGATGAACCTAGGGTTAATTGCGCACGTTATATGCCTAATTTGGTTATCACTCGCTACGCTACGCTCGTGTGATTCGAGTATAGAATGCTTCGCTTACTCGGGATTCAAAATCAACAACCGCAACAAGCTTCCTACTATATAATATTATAAATGCGAAAGTGTGTGTGTGTGTGTGTGTGTGTGTGTGTGTGTGTGTGTGTGTGTGTGTGTGTGTGTGTGTGTGTGTGTGTGTGTGTGTGTGTGTGTGTGTGTGTGTTGTGAATGGAGATAGCCTGGATTTTCCACATAGGCTTCTTTTCATCTCGGAAAATTTTAAAGTTTCTTAAGTAATTACGATAATCGAATTCTACGCGAAGTCGAGGACAGAAGCTAGTTGGAGTATAAAGTTACGTCACCATTGCAAAATACTTATGTCAAAGATCTATACGGCTTCGTGTCAAATCGTAGTAATTACATTTTCTTTGTGTCTATCTGTCAATAAACAGCCCCATAACAACCGGATATTACGGATATCGTCGCCCGGCAACCTCGGTACCGCCAGCTGGCGCGATATCGCACAATACCTACTTACATACCTACGCGCTGCCGCTCACGGAACACGATGGAACCCCTTATTTATTATTAAAGGCTCCACATTCGGAATAAGATGTGTCAAATAGGAAACATCCTGAATATGATATTTGATTTGGAATACTCGAAAATAAAACTATATATATTAATATCAAACCCAGAAAAGTTACGATTTCCGTCTATATGGAGACACAAAAACATTTATCTGTAATTTTATTACGTCAAAAATTAATACTTTGGCAAGTTTATAATAGCCGCATGAGAAAAAAAAGAAAATAAAATTGTTAAAACTTTGTGAAAATAGAAAAAAATGCTATGTATTCAAACCATAATTTTTAATTTTATCAAAATTTACCTCAAATTTCTCGATTCTTAGAAAACTAGCCAAGGAAATTATACCTGCGTGTAGAGATGCGTAAAAAAGTTGTTTTGATAATCGAAATGGGAAATGGGAAATCTGTTACAAATTAATACATTAAAACAAAATTAGAACGTTACATCAGATTCTTTGACATATACGTAGGTATTTAGAGTCTTATAATATAACAGGTAACAGGTAAATAGAGCTAAAAAAAAAAACAATCCTCACCACGAAGCGCGGACTTTCTGGCTCATTTAATTTTATCGATAATGGAGTTGTGCTGCAGTGCCATTACAGCACAATAGAATCGACCATTCCGAAGCTTAAAATACACTGAGCTGCGTAAACTGTGCAGCGTCCAATTAGTTATTTATGCAACTGGCATATAATAAAGTCTCTTTAGGTACGAGTACGGAGGTTAGAGGAGTTAGAGGCTCTAAAATGACGGGCGTGAGTTAATTTAGAGCTAGTTATGTACCTACCGTTCGTAAGTTTTAATACAAGCTTAAAATAATAATGACAAAAATAAACAATAGGTAATTTTTTTATTATACTTTACTTGATTATTCTGCAAATAAATTACTTGTCAGCAAAGTCATTTTCATTATTTCGATTGGCGTTAATAGTTTGTAAGTAAATTTTACTGTTAATTTTTTACTAATTTTATGCAAATTTCAAGTGACTAAAACTGTTCTGACAATTTATCATTAAATACGAAATGCCAAATTAAACACCATTCCATATTAAGCGTAACCATGGTAACCAATAACAAGAATAAGCACATGATTTAAGCACCATTAATTTTGTTTTTCTACTCGCGTACTATAAACCGCTAATATTGATATCGTTAATGGTGTCAGAATACCACCTATAGCGTAACCGAAGAGTAAAAACAATTCTATAATTGGCGTTGCCATGGTAATAACAGTGCTATAATTTATTATAGCATTGTTTTTTTTTTTTTTTTTGGTAATCGCCTGAAGGGCCAAAGACAAAAGTCCTTGCTTTTGTTTACTGTTTTTTAAAACATTACTTTGAGAAAAAGAAAAAGGGCAGAGGTGAAAATCCCTTCCGGAGACCTGGGAATGGAGGGCCCAGGTACTGCCGGGCTCGCACCGGCTAAAAACACCAATGCCCCTATTACCATCTAGAATTTAGACTCCCGCGGATACTACCCCAGCCAGTGCTGAAAGGCCGGAGGAGAAAGTCCTTCCTCCGTTTACTTATCCGCGGGGTTTTTCCAAAAAAGGGGATAGGAGTGGGGGTTGGGATGGGGGGGGAGACTTATATCTATGTGCGTCGCGGAGTGGGAATCCTGACGCATGCATGCTTACGGACTACGGGCTTCCTTTCTTTTGCCCGACAATGGAAGGGTTGGGTCGGAGATCTTTTCTGGACCGCTTGTGTGGCTGTGGACACCATCTTTATGGGTGGGGCTACCCTTTTTTGAGGCTTGGTCTTTTGCCTGGAGATACTATTTTTGCGCGTGTCTCCTTGCGCTGCCCTCTTTTGTGACCTCTTCCATTGCAATTTAGCCTAAACATCTGCTATAATTAAGGGGGGAGGGGCAGGTGTCAGTTTGACGAGGGACCGGTGAATCGCGAGCGGAGCCTTACCCCAGCCAGTGCTGAAGGGCCGGGAGAGAAAATCATTCTCCCGTTTAGGAGGCCGCAGGATTCCCCATCCCCCGTCCCACCAACACCCCTTAGGTGTTCGGGTGGTGCGTGCGTCAGGAGGTTGCTTAAACAAAGAGATTGTACAGAGGTGCTTAGGGAATGGGGTGTTGGAAACGTTTTATTATTGCATCATCCTACAAGATTAGGGGTGCAGGGGGAGAGAAGAAAATTGAGTTTACTTGGAGGGGGGGCAGAATAGGAGAAGGATGTTTGGGGGGTAGGAGGGGCGGGGGCGGAAGGTCCACTTCAGATGCTGATTAGAGAATGGTGCACTCAGGATCGCACCCGGCCTGTGGGCCTGGGCTCGAGACTGACCGCCTCAGACCGTGGAACTCGTCAAAGTTCCTCCTGGTTGCGTTTTTCTGTATTAGCCACCTCGAGCTCAACTCTGAGCGGGCGTTCACCAGGTCTCGCTCTACCAGTTCCCGGTCCAGTCCCTTCTCCAAGCAGAATCTGAAGTAGACCCTCTCTAGATCTTGGTCGTCGCCCGGCAGTCCCCCGTTTGACAGCACTATCCTGTTAGCCACGTAAGAATTGGAGTCTATGGCAGCGTCCCTGTGGTGTCTAAAGAAGGCGAGCTGAAGTCTTGCTCTCTGGTAGACGCCACTGTTCGACAGGAGGCTGGTTGCTATCCTATCGGCGAAGTCGCTGCCATAGTCTAAACCAATTTCGTTCCCTTTGCTTACAGGGGGAGTTTCGGCTTCGGTTTCCTTTTCCTGGTCCTGGGTGCTCGTTCCTGTCGACCTCATCGTTATTGACTCCAGGACCAACTGTCCGTTGAAGGAAACCTCCCTGGTTGCCTCCAGGTTTTTTGCGACCTTTTTAACCCGTCCGCTCGTATGAACCTTAACCGCCTCTTGGCTGGTGTTCTCCGATGCAGACTTGTCCTCTGGGCTTGCCTGGGAGGCCGTTTCCCTCACGAATTTTACTTCCCTCAGCCGATGTTTGTTGCGACGTTTGGTAGGTGTAGGCGTCATTCCTGAAACAGCAAGGTTTGGGTTGTATGTGGGAGAAGAATGCTCGGGTGGGGGGATGCGGCGAGGGGGGGGGGGGAATACAGCGAGGGGGGGTTGGAAGGGGGGTACGAGTACAAAGGTTTGGAGGGAAGGTTGGGGGAGGTCTGTGGGGGTTGTATCGGCGTGGAATCCTGCCCGGGTCCTGTGCCCGAGGGGTTTGTGTGGTGTCAAATTTCAGCGTAGCGTTTTCCAGAATAGTCCGGGTCCCGAACTATTTGTTCCTTAAACACGCTACGCGTACCACTTTTTCTATGAAACCCTTCGTGCTTTCGCGGTTGGCTTCTGTTCCCAGCAGGGCTTTCCAGCTTGAGCTATCCGGAGAAACTTTGACCCCGGTCTTTTGCTCAAGGTCGAGCCTTTCCATGCCGAAACGCGGGCAATCGCAGACAACGTGCCAGATGTCCTCGTCAAGGGTCGGGTCGCAGACACACGAGGGTGTGTCTTTGATCGTAAAACGGTGGAGATAGGCGGCGAAGCCTCCGTGACCAGTAAACGCTTGAACCAAGAAGTTTGTGAGTTTGAGTTTCTTTAATATGCTGTTCGCATCTCTCACAGTTGTAAAAAACTTCTTGGTTGTCGCACCTGTCCCGGATGCGTCGTAGCGAACCTGCCACTGTTCGACCGTGTTTTGTCTTATCGACCTCTTGGCGTAGGACACCGGCACCATGTCGTATTGGGGGGCGGTCTTCTTCCTAAGGGCTGCTTGCTTTGCCAGTTCGTCTGCTCTCTCATTTCCTGGCGTTCCAACGTGAGCTCGCAGCCAATAGAACCTGAGGTCGGTCCCCATTGCTCTTGTTTGGGTTGCGGCGTTTTTGATCTCTTGGACCAAGGGGTGTGTCGTGTCCGGTGATTTGAGGAGCTCCAGTGAGGATCTTGAGTCACTGAGGATGCTGACGCTCCGCGCCTTGTGCTTCCCTGCGATCTGTACTGCCCTGAGAAGGGCGTACAGTTCAGTTTGAAACACGGTGTTATAGGGCGCTAGCTTGAAGGTTGAGTGGCGGATTTCTCTTCCATTCTCCCACCATGTGAGTGCCGCTCCCGTCTGGCCCTCAATTTTACTCCCATCGGCGTAAATTTGAGGGCCTTCGAGGTCGTATCTATCGACCACGTCTTGGTTGAATTCCTCCAAGCAGACGTAGTCGATGGACACAACCCTTGACGGGTGCGGTCTCTTCAGGGCGTCAGTTTTTTCTTCAATTTCTCTTCCTGGTGGAATGTGGTCCTCACTGTAGCCCTTTTTGACCTCGTAGAGGCTTGCCGCTTCGTGAATACGCAAATCCAGTGGGAGGGTACCCGACAGGATCAGCGCCGATGTCAGAGAGACCGTCCTGTACGCTTTGCAAATCTTCTGGGCGAAACCACGCTGTATTGAGTCTAGCTGGTTTCGCACCATCAACTTGTTGGCAGACTCGTGCCATGCGCTTGCTGCGTACAGGACGATTGGCTCTATCACCGCCACGTAGCATTGTTATTACCATGGTAACGGTCATTCCGGATATCAGTCTTGGCGTTTAGTTAACACTTGACATCCTAATAATTTGTATATAAACCGTTAAAAACATTTTAACACCAATTAAAATTACGTATATTAAAAATAAAAATAATTTTGAGACTAAACATGTGTTTAAAATAACATTTTTATTCAATTACTAAAAATAGATGGTTAATATCCATCGATTTGTTATTTGGTTACCATGGTTACGTTCAATATGGATATCAACAAAATGGCGTTTCGTTTGGCATTCCAACTTGTTTATGATAATTTGATAGAACTGTTTTTAGTATCTATTAAAATTTGCATGAAATTTGTTTACATTTATCAATAAAATTCATTTATCAACTATTATCGCGCATCGGAATAGTGAAAATGTCTTTGATGACAAGTAATTTGTTAGCAGAAAAATCGAGTAAAGTATACGAGAATAGTTAGCGATTGTTTATTTTTATCATTATCATTTTAAGCTTGTAGAAAAAGTTATGTATGCAACGGTTCATAATTAGCTCTTAAGGTACTCGTGCCTATAATTAGAGCGCTCGCAAGCTCGCGCTCTAACCTCGGCTCTCGTACCTTAAGAGGCCTCATTATGTACCAGTTACATAAATAACTATTTTTTAATCTACTTATTCAATTGTTGTTAAAACATTTTTAAACATTTAATATACAAATTCGGATGTCAAGTGTTCACTGAACGCCAAGACTGATATCCGGAATTACCGTAACCATGGTAATAACAATGCTATAATGGTTATGAAATACCAGTTATTACTATGGCAACGCTTATTATACACCAGTTTTCACGCTTTGGTTACGCTATGGGTGGCGTTCTGATACAGTAAACGATATTATGATATGTATGGTAGCGCGCAAGTACCTACCTATTACGTTCTTTTGGACGTGACCACAACGGTCGTCGTAAAAGACGCCTTAAAAACGTGATGTGACCGTATTTTAGGCTTCGGTGTAGTCAATCTTTTAACTGACAAGCAAGCAAGGAAGAAAGAAAGAAAAGAAGAAAGTGTAAGTGTAAGTGTAGTGCAAATGTTTAACTGGAGTTTAACTCGGGGCATTTATCACCTTATTTTTACTATGTTGTTTGCGGTGCGGACGCCTTTGCTGTCAGTTTTATACGTGCATTAGTGGAACAAAGACCTTAGTTGGTCGAAACTAATAGAGTTTTTTACCTAAATTAATAAAAGGAAATCTGGCTTACGGCACGTAATTATTCGCGAAAATGTTTCTGGCCTGGAACTCATTACTGCGGCTGCGAACAGGTAGATAAACATATTAGGGTCCGTAATTGCAATCTCGGGGTGTAGTGTAATTCCTTTGCGCGCGCGGGGTAAAACGGAACGAGACAAATAATACCTTCGTCTTTGCTTGCGTAAATTCCACCACCAACTATCAGACCGTCGGACGATGTTGGCCAGTTAGTTCATCATGTTAGGACATCAGGGTGTGAATGTCCAAGCGGCGAGTTTAAGTAGTCCCGTCAGAGCGAGCAAAACACATTTTAGCGCGTGCATTCTCAATTAGGCAGCCTTATACGTTCGAGAAGCAATGCTGCCAAATTGAATACACGCGCTGAAATGTATTTTGTTCGCTTTGACGGGACTACTTAAACTCGCCGCTTGGACATTCACTCCTGCGTTCGCTCACCTTTGCTTTTGAAAGAATCACTACCTAGTTACTCTTAAGGTTTCATACTTTCTCCACCTATTTTGGACAGGCGGCCTTGCGAGGGTCCGTTCTAATTGCTACCACCGTCTTATCCTTTAAGCTATCGTCAAGCAGCAGTTCGCATTGTTGTGTTCCAGTGTGCGGATAAGAACACTGGTGAAATACTAGCATAGAGGCATTTCATTAGCAACGTAATCTTAAGATCGTATTCTTGAGACTGGGCCTCAAATCCCACTTATAACTACTGGGTGACCAGACTGCTCGACGAAATAAAAAATCCTAGGCTCGCTGGTTATTCGTTGACAAATTGAAAACCGACTTCAATAACTTGTAAAGCACCTAACAGATTAAGAAACGTACCAACACGTAATCCTTGGACGTGCACGGGTCAAGTTAAGTTTGCCGTCGAGTTCGTTTGACCGAGGACCAGTAAAAGAATAACTCCGTGGAATGCGGAGCGGCCGTTTCTAACGCCATTTTGTTTCTATAACGACATTAATCTGCTAAAACGGAATGCTTTGGGGCTATTAACATCGTTTAAAGCCACAAATTGTATTAATTCCGTGGAGTATGGGGCGAGTGCTGGTGTGGGACGCTACTTGTGTAGACACCCTAAGCCTCGTCACACGTCCGCGGAACAGTACATAACCCAGGCTCGGCAGCTGAGGCGGCCGAAACTATGCAATAGAATAAGTACAAGGGTCTCGGCGCAGAATATAACTTCGTTCCATTCGGCGTCGAGAACCTTGGTCCGTGGGGACCCGATGCTTTAAGCCTTTTTAATGACATTTCGAAAAGGCTAATAGAAACAACCGGAGTTGGTAGCTTTCTCGAGCAACGCAATTGCTATATGTATAACGAGGAAATGCTGCCAGCATCTGTGGCACTTTGCCAAGGGGGTCCTCTCTTTTTTAGTTTTAATTCAGTTTTAATTTAAGCGTATTTAGCTCAGTTATAGCCAAATATAGTTATAGTTTTAATTGCTAATTAAAACTAAAACCGTAGCATTTTTCCATTTGTATTTTATTGTTGTTAATATTTCTCTGAATCAAACGAAAATAAAAAAATGTGTTATAAAAAAATCATTTATTTATTGCAATAGGTGTTCTTTTCATTGTTTTTTAAGTACTAGAATAAGTTTAGTGGAGTGGTTTTTTTTTTTTAATGTTGTATGGAAAGTATTTGTGTGATGAGCCCGAGTATTGGTTTCTAAGACTTGGATGTTTTCTATGTCTTATAATATAAGTATAGATATTTATGTCAGTAACCCTTTTCATATAATCTTGACAGCAAATCACTAGCCCCAGAGAATACCACCAAATTACTTAGGTAATTACTAACGCAGAAAAAATAGAAATTTACTTCGCGGATTTGCGGACGTCGCAAACGGAATCGTCATCCCCGAGCCGACGTAATGACGAAATTATGACGGTACTTAATGCTCCAGAAAAATCTTCCAATCCCGCGATAAATTCATTCGATCGTCGGCGATAGCAGCCTCTTTTAGCTTAGCATAAAAGATTTAGAAATAATGAGGGCGCTGCTGTTAGAAGCAAAATTATGATAATGATCCAATTTTTAACCAAATACAGTCACTTAATTTGTTTCTAAACAATGTAGTGGCACTTGGTGCCACGCCAAACTCCTTTTTGCCGAACAATAGTTTCGAAGTTGGTTTAAAATTTCAAGGAAGTTTTCTACATATTCTACGAGTTCTACAAATTTATACGAGTATGCACTCAAGCTACGAAAAATATTATTGAAGTAAAGATAAAAAATAACAAAAGTAACACTGCTTTGATACAAATCGAATTCCATCGTCACATCTTAACATGACGTTTAAATTAAACGCGGCTTCCCACGCAGTTTTAAGCGGTAGATCATGCGTTAAACCCCCCGTCAACGTTTCTATAGCCTACGAATTACGCTTCATTTTCGTATAACGCATGGATCTTTCGCTCATTCTCTAAACATGAGCGTTGTTTGTGTAATAAAACGACACAGGGTCGTAAAATGTGAAGTGTCGCTCAAGCTACGTTCATTTGTTTATGTTTACACGAATACAACGCAGTTTGCTGCCAAATATTCCTGACAAAGTGTCAGGAGACGCGATACTTTGACGCAAAATGTCTAGAATGAGAAATGGGTAGGCGTTAGGGAATAGCGGCCTGCACACGTAAAGTTCGGACCGCGGGAAACGCCACGCGCCGTTCCAATCTTCGTTCCGAACTGTACGTGTAAATACAACTGTAATAGTAAAATAGTAAAAAATGTACGGTTCGGAACGAAGATTGGAACGGCGCGAGGCTTTTCCCGTGGTCCGAACTTTACGTGTAAAAGCCGCCGCTAATGATAAAGGCACGGCACACGTTAGGTACGACTTTAGGCTAAACGGAAGCCGAACGACAGACATATGGACGAAGTAACATAAATAAAAGGCTCTAAAAACCAATGCGTCAACGATATAAAGATATAAAGGTAAATTATGCTGCATAAACTTAATATTCTTTCCATAAAATAAGTAGAACAGGTTTTTTTACTAACATCCGCAACGAAGACGTCACTGATAACTCCGATAAAAGTACAGTCTATGACCTTATAAGTATATAAGGTCCTTCGTGTTTGTACTTCTCTCTCACTCGCTCTTAATATGAGCGTATGAGAGCGAGTGAGACACAAGTACAAACGCGAACCACCTTCTAAGAGCTATCACACTTAGTCTTGGAATCGTCGTCAAGCCCTTTATTTTGATACACGACTTGGTTCGACTTTCTTTTTGAGACTGACATTATTAAGTATACGCCATTTTGTTTTTGTCAGTCAAATTAATTGAAATAAACCTAATAAGTATTTCGATAAGTGGGCTTTCAATTTAGGCACAACTTCATTTAACGCAACTTTCACTTTAGCCGACCCTTCAAATTGGCAGACGCATTTTATCCACCGGATTGTTTTACGTCGTGCAAACTGAATTCGTCCTTTTAAGACATACCTGGCCGACTACACCTACCATTAAGTCAAAAAAAGATTTGTTAATTACAAACACACTTTCAGTAAAGTGCAAAGTGCTACAAACTGTAAGTGGTTGAAGAGTTCCTTTATTGTACAAAACGCAAATGAGTTGAGAAACTCCTGAAAGACTTGCTAGCTGTAATTAACTTAATTCAGACATGTCTTTCATTTCAGTAGAGATTTTCAACATGGAGTTCGTGCTAAACTTAATATTCGCTACGTGTGACTCTATAACGTGACCATCCTTTATGTGGTTTTGTTTCCTATTCCTGTTACATATGTTGTAATAGTAAAGACTGTGAGATTTCCTAGAAATAAATGTATCAATAAATAGGTAAATTACGAAACCAAATGGCCATTCCGAAAATTCGTCCCTTAATAAAACTTGCTGTTGTTTTGCTTTTGTAAACAACTTATTTTAATGGACAAAATTCTGGGCAAGTTGATTCGGAAGGGTTTTTTATTGCTTAAAACTCACATTTTAAAACCACCTCTATTGTTTTTCAATATCTTATGAAGGTTTCTAGTACTTGTATGTATTTATGTTTTTTTATCTCTTGTATGTAGTTTATAAATGGAAAAATGCGAGGAAATGCTGCCAGCATCTTCGGGACGATGCCGCAGGGCCCTTTTTTAGATATAGGTTTTTAGTTTTAAAATATAATTAAGTTTATAATTGTAATTTTGGTTTTGCATCGTAATTATGTATTAACTTGAATATTTTTATGTCCCTAAATAAATGCTTTATAGTTTTTGTTAGTTTGTACGGTATTCTTTAATTTTACACATCGTTTAAGTATAGGAAAGATTTTTTTCCTTTTCATTCAGTCTTTCGATGGATATAATAAAAGACAACTTGACAGATCGATATTTCGTCCCCGTAAACCGCTATAATGCAAATTTCATCTAAATCGTTACAGAGGTTTTCAAGAACGTGATTACAAAAATTTACTTACACATATACAATATTATAAATGAATATTGAATTGATACCGATAAGTGTAGATGTGTTTTAAACATTTAAATTAGGCGTAATAAATTCAAGGGCGCAACCCGCGCAACCCATTTCACAAGAATGCAATATAATTTAATGAAATGAAAGAGAAAGGTAAAGTTGTGATGTACCTAAATAAGGCAAAACAAATTTAAACCCGAGATAAAGCGAGTAACTTTGTGATAATAAGGATAAAATATCTTTGACGAACGGGCCAAGAACTTCCTTGGGGTTGGGTGTAGGTATTTTTTTAAATTAATAGATCGAGATGAATGGATGTTTTTTTGGGATTTGGTTTTCTTGGTTTATTTTTATGAAATTATAATTACTGATGAGATGATATTATAGTATAATTAATTATTTAAATATAAATTAAAGTCATCAACTGGTAATTTCATTTAGTCGAATACCTCATGGCTCATGCCGGCTCATGGTCCTTTCTTAAACTATTTAATATTACTACCTAGACATATAATAATATACCGCGTGACTCCAGCGGTAGATAAACTGTGTTCAGTTTTCGCCCTTTTACACATGGCTGAACGCCCTTTGACTGAAAATTTACAGCCTACCTATTCGGCATATATTACTTAGCATATTAAATTTGATATAAGTAAAATACTTTTTATCGAATAAACAGCCCGGTGAAGGTCGTCTCCTATTTCCCGTATTCGGAACTTAGACCAAAAGTATCCAGTGCTACTACTGACGTTAAGTTAAGACGAATTCCGTATGATTACACCTCTTTTTTTTTCAAAATTGGGCCATCCATGAATACATGCAAGGACTCCATTCAAGTCGGTAAAACCATAGTTCTTTTGATATATTTTCGTACTCTCCCTGACTGATTTAGAATCCTCAATGTCAAGTTATTTTAAGCTATCTTGAGTTTAAAGTGTACCGTAATAAGCTTTACGCAGAATCTTAAGTAGAAGTAAAAAACGTATCATTTTGCAGAAACAAAATTATGTTCGTTATTTCTTTCTTTCAACGTTGTGATAGCTCTTATTTACTTGACATTGATGGGGGCCGAGTTTAAAACAATACCAAAACATGTCAAAAGCAATATCGTTTTTTCCCAGTAGATTAGAATTATTTAACGGGTAGAATAGAGCCCCAAGGCCACCATGATAACAATGTCAATAGCAATATGGTATTACCGAGGTAAACGAGGTTAGTCGAGTGAAGAGAACAAGTCCCGACATGCCACTTGTCCTCCTCCCCCGGGAGCAGTTTCCTCGCACTCTGCCTCATCACAATAATATTTCTGAGAGGTTGCACCTGAACAGCCCGACTGGGTCCTGCCGATAAATATATAATCCGAACAACCTCACGCATTTGCATGAACACGTGTACTGAATGTTCAAACGATGTCGTATCTTGTCGGATACATTCATAATGTATCTTGCTTTCTCAATTAGCTTATCGATGGGTGACGATAACTGGAAAAGGAAGATAAATACAGCCAAATATAATGTCATTTCATTATTCACTGCATCTGCGGTTCTATTCTACTCTAAACCATATTGCTTTTGATATTTTATCGTATGGTCAACGTTCTGATAGCTCTTATTTACTTGACAACATGAAAAACGATACGATAACATGTCGAACCATATAATTGCGGAGTAGAAAAGAGCCCCAGTAGAATAAATCGGTCTGGCCTTATGTTAACAGATGTGCATCTCGAGTTTTTAACCCACGAAGTCACGCCCCACTATTAAATTTTACGAACAGTTCCAAAGGCAACTTGTCTGACGGTGCGCGTATTCGAGGGTAAAAACACTATAAACATGTAGGTAAGTACATAATAAAGAAGAAAATCATAACTGATTTTTATTCTCACACCGTGACTAGTTCTGCAAGTATTCCAGTGGGCTTAGCATGCGAGGCAAGGAGAATACGTCAAACCTCGTCAAACGCGATTTAGTGTCAAATAATTCCATATTCTAACGTAAGGGTAAACATTTAAGGTTTTAAATACAAGTGTATTTTGTGTGAATTGAGTCCTTTTATTACTAAGCATCTTAAAGTGTGAAGTTATGTCATATTTTCTTATTTTCATATGAATGACGTAAAATATGACAGTAAATCTCGCGTAGCATACTAAGCCTCCAGTTCTCTTCTTCTTCCAGTTGATACAATACAATATAATACAGTAATCTTTATTGAACAGCACAGAGAGTTACAATTTTAAACAAATAATAACAATGTTATGTAACATAGCAATCTCTCCAAGACAACCTTAATAACAGAAGAGTCGTTCATAACAGATAGGGGCTAATCTTTAGCTGATCCATAACTACATAATTTTCTGCCTCTAGTCCTTGACCTGCTGTCTGGCGACCCCAGCCTTGTAACAGACCTCATTACAATGAATCCAGATATCACAGATATCTATGTTTTATGGGAACACGCTCCCCCGTCTCCGGGGATACAACAACGAATTTAATCATGGCAAAGTGGGCAAAAAAGCAATCCCGCTTTTGGCTCGGAATTTAGGCCGATTCGCTCAGAGTTACTTTACATTCAATAACATACAATGGCTTTATTTTCTTACAAAACCAACAATCCTGAACAGGATTTCATAATATATCATCTACGGACCTTTATTAAAATGGAAACCTTTTCATGGTAAAGCGACTTGGTGTTGATTTCACATTATACAGGTTCGGAAGCGACGGTAAAATGAAAAATACGGGTCCTTAGAATATTAAAGTGATTGTGAGAATAACTTTTGAAACTTGGAGTAGAGTAAGTAGATATGTATTGTAATCAGAGGACCCTGCCAAGATGCACTACGCTAACTAGCGTTTCTATTCGTTTCGTTTTAAACCAATCGCGTCACTGATAGATCACGTGACTTTTCGTATCACGTCATCCACCAGTGACGCAATTGGTTTAAACACAAAACGAATAGAAACGCTAGTTTAGTAGCGTAGTGCATCTTGGCAGGGCCCTCTTGATTTATTAGTGGTCATAATATTAACTTCAGGGTTGGCAACGCATTTGCGGTCTTAGGATTGCAGTCTTAAGATTGTAGTGTTGAGAATGCAAATTTCTCCATAGGTATAGACCCACCCACAGATGTCAGAGATCCCACTTACCTTCAGGTGGCCTGTCTGCTCGTTTTCCTTCAGCATGCCATAAAAAAAGATCAATTCAAGTAAAGATCATAAAGATCGTTTTATTATTACGGCCTTAAAAGGCGAAACTTGACGTGCATTGCTTATCTTCTTACAAACTTACAGACAATCTACGAAAATGCGGCCTTTGAAAGCGTCAAACAATTGTTTACTTACGGTTGCCAAATTTCCCGGTAAATGATGGATTAAATAAAAATGTTTACCTACAATGTATTAAAGATAAAGAGACATTTATTCACAACAATACAAGATTACATTAAGTAGATACAAAAAGAACAAGACAGAGAAATAATTGCGAAACGGTCCCAACTCAGCATTCGCTAGCCAGCACTGGTCTTCCATTGTTGGAACCGCCGATTAGGTATTGCTATTGAAAAAGGATTTTGATTTTCACGTAATTATAACTTCAAACTCGAAAATAGATGACAGGTGTAAGGAAGAACTCTTTTAGAAAGGTTGGTAAATGCCATAATATAAATTTTAGTGACGCAACGGTGTCGTTCAACGGTGGACTGCTAGCGACATCATCTTCGCAGTAGAGCATTTAAAAAATGTTGGTTACTGTGGTCAATATACAAAAATCTGGTGAACATTTCTAAAAAAAATTGTAACACCTGCCCCCTATTTCACCATCTTGACTATGACACATAACGGGTGACATTTCGGAATACATTGCGAAGTTAACATGCTGCTACATCACTGGGCTTCATATAAACTGCGCAACTTACACTTACATGTCACCTGTCATGTGTCATTGTTGGTATGGTGAAAAAGGGGGCTGGTGGTGTTACTAACATTTTTAAAACAACCTTCTTTGTATTTTACACTTGTCTCACGGTACCTATCAGCCCAGTTGTCCGACAGAAGCATTCTATTTACGTAGCGATCACTGGAATCCACGTTGAGGAAAATTTTATCCACTTTCCCGATTGAATTTCCGGTATTGCTCAATTTGAAATGCTTCACGAGTCTTATTTATTTGTTGCGACTTGTTTTTCAATCGCTTAAGATAGATCTATCTAAACAACATCTATTTTCCTAGCCTAGGTAGACTCTCACGATTTTTACACATTGTTATTACTAAACGGGACTTTATCGCGTTAAGGGATATATAATTAATTGTATTAATTAATTATTACCTCGACGTTTCGGACGTGACGCTACGCCCATGGTCTCGAGAGGACTGAAGAGCCCGAGACCATGGGCGTCTTGCAATCAGCATCTTGTCGTGCGAGTTTTTCGAACTACCCGCACTTGGTCTATATTTGTAATAAAAATAGCGGGTAGGCTCTATTTTGAAAATGATTTGTTCCTGATTCGTCATATTCCAAATTGGTCATCTTCCAAACTCGTCAATTTCCTAACTGGTCATATTCCTAATTCGTCATATTCCAGATTCGTCATCTTCCTAATTCGTCATATTCCAGATTCGTCATCTTCCAAACTCGTCATACCATGTACATTTGCCTGCACAAAATTATAGAAATCCTCTGTAGTAAATGTTATGATAAAAACCTCTTTAGATATTTACAATTTAATTTGACTGTACAATGACGAGTTTGGAAGATGACCAATTTGGAATATGACGAATAGGAACAAATCTTGAAAATCGCAGCCCGAAGTTATGTTACCTCCATCTGTTACTAACAGACCCACAGACCCCAAATAAAACAGCTTATATTATAATCGGAAATGTTAGAAGAGAATCTCATAGTTGGAAAGAGATTTCCGCTTATAATATAAGTTATTATTTTATCATTATTTTATAATGCAATACGCCCGGTGTAAAACATTTCTCCTTCTCCGGCAGTCGTGTAATAAATAAAGCGACACGACCTCTCCATTTTACACGTGTCTGCAATTACTTTGGTGCAGCCAACTGATAATCCATTACACAGCGAGAGGTGAACACTCAATTATTCAATTAAAAGTACCGATTCGGTTCGATGAATAATTACCAAAGTAGTATTTTAATTATAAGCGGACATCGCGAGCATTAATTGTTCTTTTGTTTTGTTTGAAACAAGATACAAAATAATAATTGGAAAGCGAGGATACAGTAAAAATAGACAAGTAGTTCACCTCTGGCCATATTTAAGAGCCTTTCACCCGTATTCACAAACGTCACTATGAAGTCTTACAGTGCTCACGAACGCACAGGGTAGTTCAAATCGTCTCATAAACAATAGGTCGGTCAAAAAGGACCAATCACAAAGCTGTATTGAACGCAGTGCGTTTACTCAGTGAAGGATCCCTTAAGTATTGTTTGTGAATACGGGTGTTTGGCACTTACGCACGCTTGTGTACGTAGGGCGTTACAGCATCGTAAATTTGTTCCAAACCTTTTTTTAAAGTCGCATTGTGATCTACGATTCATCATTTACTGTGTAAATATTACTTGGTAGTTTAAATTACTAAATTTGTCGACTATACTCTATCAAATAAATTCCTAGGTACATTATACTTGAGTAACATTATTTTAATATTAGCTATCTATATTTATTGTCACAACCAAACTTACCCTTTCGGTGCTTTGACACCTACTGAGGCAGCATACACGTTTAAGGCTTAAGCAATGACGACATTTTTCAATTTTTCCGTCTATACGAAGTCTGACATGACAACGGTGAAGCCCTGACTGACTCAGACCTATCGGTCCCCACCCCCGGCGACGACCCATTCTTTGCTTGTGGCGCGTACCAGAAAGGTGTACACATACAAGCCGCACGATGTTCCATCGTTCGAAGATGTTCTACTGGTTTGTTTATACTGTGGCGAGGATCGATGTCACAAGGACAATACGGTGCAGGGGTGATTCTCTCAAAATCGCGGTCGGATGAACGAACGAGTGAATGTCGCAGAAGCGAGTTTAAGTAGTCCCATCTGAGCGAACAAACATATTTTAGCGCATGCATTCTCAATTAGACAGCTTTATACGTTCTACGTATCGACAGAAGCCATGCTGCTCGTTCCTCCGACGGCTTTATTAAGAAAATCACACCTCAGGATGTTTTATTCCATATTCGTTTGGCCGTGTTATTATTGAGGCTATTTATTTATTTATATTTATTAAGGCTACATTTAAGGATCGACCACACTGAAGCCGAATTGAACTGCGTGAAACTCGCAAAAAAACGATGCGATGTTATACAGCACGGGTAGCACAAGTTGTATTTTCTCGCTTGTCGCTCAGTGCGTCTATCGTTACAGACTAGAAGGAAAGGGAGATCCGAGCGAGAAACAAGTCGCGGACAACGTGTGCTAGCCGTGCTGCATCACCTAAGACTTTTTTATAATAAAACATCCTTATGTTTAGCGCCTGTGTACTATTGAAACATCTATATCATGAGATTTATCTTAAACTCAGCAGGGCTATTAAAATTGGCATGGAAATGCAGTAAATCCAGTAGTTATCGCGCTTAGTTCTCTTGGACATTGGAGTTTATAACATCCTAGTTTTATTTTTGAAACCAATTCTTTTCTGTCAACTAAGTATACTTACCCAGTTAAAAGCTTTTAAAAACTGATAAAGTGGTTAATTTTTGTCGTCCCAAAGGCTTATAAAGTAAGCCTTCCAATTTCTAAATTGCTGTAAGTAAACGGTGTATATTTTACAAGGGCTTTTCCTTAAATTCCCTTACAATTTTTGGCGAAATTAGGTCAAGTTCGTTGGGAGAGGTCGAGGCTGCATGTCTCCCGAACATTTCCGGACGTGTCGCGTTTACAGGAACGCTTATGGTTTTCTAAATAGTTCTTCCAAAGATATCAAGTGACAAGGGAAGTTTTTCTTTACAGAGACGTAATATGTTCGTGAAAAATGATCGTCCGTCAGGCTGGAAATAGTCATGACTTGCTCTTTAAATGCAAGGCTAAGTAGAAAATTTATCATCTTGAAGTTCGATTCGAAGTAAGGTAAGTTTTTTTGAGTTTAGTATGTAAGTATTAAAATGGAATATATTTATTTAGTTTATAAAAATACAATCAAGCACAATGGACAGTGTTATATTTTTTGCAGGACTGTTTCTCGAGGACGTCGAGCAAATAAGTAATTACAGTAGTTAAGTTAGGTAGTACCTCGTCGCTTTAACCCCTTTTACAGATAAGTACAGCAGTTTAAGCAAAACCTTAAAGTGACAAAACACTAAAATGTGCAGCTACTAATATGGCCGGTTGTACCCGTCACGGAGCCGTGGTTAAGAATGACGTACGAAATTATAAATTTATTCTTAATGCACACATTTATGTGTAAAATAACATACACAATCATCATGAAATGTCATCTTCGAAATTAAAATTGGCTAATTCTTTCATCATTTTAAAGGATATCTAGGCTATTTTTTACTTGTTTAAACCAGAGCGAAGCGAGGGTAGGACGCTAGAAAATTAAAATTAATCAAACCCTGAACATGAATGAATGAGATCACATGGTAAATCTTGGCAAATAAAGATATCTATTTACTATTTTCCCACAAGTATAATACCTACTAGATACTAGATAATAACGGTTGGCTTGCTAGTATTGACTTTCAATACCAGATGCTGCACGTATTGTGTCCTGGATTCTTAGCTGGAAGCTTAACCCATTGTAGTGTAAAATGACCTCGACGGAACAAAACACGTATCACGTGGAAATGTATTGTGCGAAACTTCAGACAAATGCCCTACCAGGAAGTTATCTGTGAAAAGACTTTTGCCTTGAAACTGTAAAATGTGTTTAAATATTGCAATATTTTGGCAAAAAAATACAACTTTATCGGCGTGATTTAAATGTATGCCAAATAACAGCTTAACGTTACCAAGAGTCTCTAAGTTAAACCGCGGACAGACAGACAGACTTGGCTAAATTATAAAGGGTTTCTTGTTGACTTCGGCACCCTAAAAAGCGGTTATTTAACCCTAATCGTCAGAGGCCGGAATTTTCGTGGCACTTTTCAATAACGCTAGTGGCTTCTGGTTTATCCACTTTCGTTTTACATAATAATATATCGATAAAATACAATACAGAAATAAAAACAAAATCTTTTGGTACCCCGTGGTTACCAAGGGAGCCCGTGTCCAAAACTTCTTGATTTCTCTCTTAAGACATTAAAACCATTTCGTTTTTTCGCTATATTTATCGGAATTCGAGCGATTAGTAGAGGTAAACCACTGCAGAAGTCAAATCAATACACTAATTATTTAATCATTAACCAATTCCCAAATACGGCTACCAACGTTTAAGCCATATTGCAGCTTTTTCAATTTAATGCTCAAAATTTGTGTTAGTGCTACAAGTTAAATGTTTCTTAGGCTATTTATATTTTTAAAAAAACGTAATTTTTTCCACATTTGGTTTACGTAAAGTATCTATTTGAAAGTTTTTTATATCGATATGTCCCTTATTGTAATAGAGACTTCATATTTATCGACTCAAAAATGCCACGAAAATTCCGGCCTCTGCTAATCGTATTCTTTGTCTATACATTAGTAAACCTAAATAAGGGCTGTTTTATACTTTTATTCCCAGAGGACGCTCACCAAGGATGATCTCCTCGGTGATCCTTTTAGCGAAGCCTGGATAGTTCCTTAAGATAAAAGCGCCCGGCATTATAAATGAATAGAAAAAGGTTCCCTACGTTACGACGTATGTTTGCTTAACTCATTTGTTTTGATCTATATTTCATGATCGATAGTTCCCTATAGACTTTAGTACAATGTGCCTGCCATATTGTTGCTACGTGGTTAAGGAAGCAAATAAAATCAAGCGTTGATTAAAACAAGTAATTTCTATTGAAATTCAGCATAAATATCAGTAAGTGGAGCCAAGATGCCATTATTGTTAAGTAAAGAAGAACTATCGTAGCGTTGACAAAGGCTATAAGCAAATATATAAGAGTTACCTAACTAAACTGCCGGACGGTCACATCGAGCGCTTAAGGCTCAGTTTTATTGCGTGATAGCCCGCATGCTTTTCATGATACATTGCATCGCTGCAATAACTCTCGGCTCAAAAATATTGAAATGACCCGTCAATGGATTGCTAAAAGCATGCCCGCTATCGACCAAAAAACTGAGCTTTCATGTCAATTCCATGCATTTTGTCCTACGTACGTACTCACTATGTATGTGCCTTATTTTTGTTAGAAAAACTAAATAATAGGTTCAAAAAACTCTTTTACTGCACAAACAAGTAAATACAGTATTGTCATGTTTTTCTCTTGCGTAGTAAAAGCGAGTCACTCACTCCCTCCCTCCCTCCATCTCTAACTAGTCAATAACGAAAGAGACGCATGGCAACAATGCAAGTTGCACCACATCCACAATTATTGTGGATGTCGTGCAACTTGCATTAATAGTGTACGTGTACGGTAAACGTTACGATAGGCGTATGTGGTACGTTAGCCTACGGAATTTTCAGCAGTATTTACAATCGCTTTTGGATCGAAAGAGAATACGTAATGTGGTCTGTCCTTTGCTGGGGTAATGCCATTCCATTTTGAATGGAATCCAGGGTCGTTACGCGCAAATGGCGGAGGCAGTACATGTCGTAGGTTTATACTTGTACGTATGGCATTGTAGGCATTTGGACGGGTTGGAATAGATTAGGTATAAGGTTATAAGGATTCTAATACACTGAAAAAAGCAGTGCACCGAAAAAATTTAACATTCACTGCTTTGCACAATACTATAGGAGCCTAGCGATCGAAACGGTAGTTGTTACCTGGCCACAAACAGTTAAAGCTTCCATCAAAATTTTTACATATTGTAAATTATTTAAATAGGTAGTTATGCTCAACCAGTAAATGTCCATGTTCTGTCTTTTACTGTTTTTCAAGCACTTCATGATACCTTTCGTGATCTGCGGGCCTAGTATGGTTGCGTCTATATCGCGTGTCAAATGTGGATAAAGCATCCGTCACTCTCGTACTTATTTACGTGACAGAAGGTGACGGATGCCTTATCCAAACTTTGTCACGCGATAAACGCAGCCATATTAGGGCCCCAGTTACTCTAAGGGTTTTTTGCTCTACTATGTGTAGTAGTTAAATATTTTTTCCAGAGTATCCTATCCAGTGCCCTGCAACAAGAATCAAAGTTCGAAGTTAAGTTAGCTCCATCTTTTTCTATCGATGTAGTCACAAGTGTAGAGTAAAAGGGATGGGCTATTTGAAGATCCGAGTATAAAGGCCGAAAACAACAGTGGTTGCGGTTGCGGCGTGGCAAGGGGCTTATAACTATTTATTATTCTTATTATTAAGAATATAAATTTTGATGAAATTTACATCAAAGTATGTTTTGCAATTTAAACTGCTTCAAAAAACTGCTGCACCTTGAGACTTAATAATAAGGTTAACGGGTAACTATTCGTTGTAGATAGGTATAATAATTATTATTAAATATTAAAAACCCGAAAAGTTTTTCAATCAGTTATAAAATATAATGATATTAGAATAAGACGTTAGACGTAATACATCCAGTACGAAATATAATATAAAAGTATTTGTAGCGCGTCGTCAAATTTCTAAATTAATGTTTTTTTAAGAAAATAAAACTTGTTTGCGTAATATTATACACCACCCTTTGCCCTTTGACAAACTTTGTAAACCAAATTAGAGACTTAATGTAATAATAGTAAAGTGAGTTATAATCCAAATACATCGAAACATAAGATGCGAAACAATATCTGAACTCGACTCTATTCGTAAAGGCATTGGAGCGTATTCAGCTATTATTGAGCTGATTATATGCTCAATTATATTCGATGGCGACTGTACAATAATTAGTGTAAGTGCTGGCCGCAGTTGATTGAATAAGCCCTCGTAACGAGCGAAACCAATTAAAACTATTAGCACCATAACTCTATTAAAACTGGTGTGCTAATGGAGAAAGCCTGTGTGGGAATAAATGTGCTAACGAATAAGCTAATAGACGCAGAGGCGGGCATTACGCTAACGATTTTAATTTTAAGGCTAATTTAGCGACTGTCAATTATTTCCCGCCTGTTTAAATAAAGTATTGGTCTGTTGATCGCAACGCACAACGCTGCGGTACGCGGTACCAGGGCCTCTATTCAACGCGGTAAAAACAATATCGTTTTTGATCTGTTATCGTATTGTCACCGTTTTGACAGATCTTATTTACTTTACAGTAACAGACGTCATAACAATACCATATCAGCGCCTCTATTCAACACGATAAAAACAATATCGTGCTTGTCCTGTTACTGTATTGTCAACGTTTTGATAGCTCTTATTTTCTTGACAGTAATGACGACTGACGTCATAACAATACCTTAACAGGTAAACCACGATATCGTTTATACCGCCTAGAATAGAGGCGCTGGTCAACTACAATATCGTTTTTAACCGACTTCAAAAAAGGAGGAGGTTATACGTTCCACTGTATGTATCTTTTTTTTTTTTTTTATGTATGTTCATGGATTACTCCGTCAATTGTGGACCGATTTTAAAAATTCTTTTTTGGTTTGATAGAGTATACTTCCGAGGTAGTCCCATTGTCACCAAATCTGAATCTGATTAGGGGATCAGTGAGGAATTGAGGGAACTCCTCACATATTGTATGCAAACATATAGCGATTTTAGTATTTTTAGTAACAAGTGTAGCATTTGCATTCAGAAAGTATCACTTGGTGAAGTGGAACTGATGATGAAGACCACAGATGGCCACCGGAACTCCTCAACGGTACCTATTTTAAGGGTGGCGATAAGATATCTCGATTAAGATAGTTGAGCGACTACAACGAAGAATATTTACCTACTTGTTGAAATATGACTATGATTTTCCCGCGGCGTTGCTTGCGGCGCGCGTAAAATAACTTAAAGTTTCATATAACTAAGAACTGGGACTACGTTACAGCGTACCTATTAAGTATGATCACTAAAAAGTATAAAATAAAATAAATGTTTTAAAAAACAAAAAACCGCATTCAAAAACGCAAAAAATAACTTCTTTAGAATTGTAGATACCTAATAGGTTAGTCCAACTGAAGTCGGCGACCACAATATTTTCAATAAAAAGCCGACATCAGTTGGACTAACCTATTAGGTATCTACAATTCTAAAGAAGTTATTTTTTGCGTTTTTGAAGGCGGTTTTTTGTTTTTTAAAACATTTATTTTTACCGTCGGGAATATAGAGGCGCAGGTAAGGGCAGATATTTGTGTGCACGCCTAGAGCTTAGTTTGGGACTAAGTAGGTCAATTGGTGTGACATTATCCCCTGATATTTATTTTGTTTAGTTCATCGTGTATTTGAATGACGTTTTTTCCTTTCTATTAAATATTTCGTTAATTTCGGACCCGTTGTTAACTCATTCATTAAAAAAACGCATGGTTTTAAATGTCATATAATAAACTTAAATCAGCGTAAGTTATAGAGAAAAACATGTTTAAAAAATCTGATTATTTAATGCTTTTTCTTTATAATAGTTTTAAAGGCCAAACAATGTTAACATAATAATATGGTGTAGTGTAAATTCTAAATAAATTGTTAATCTAACATTAACTAGCGTTCGTATGTATTTTAGGAGATATCCGTTTTTAAATAGTATCATACAGTATTGCGAGTATGTCCGCCATTGTAATAAGCCCTTATCTTGTTGTTGATAATTTTTCCTATTATTTAGTCAGGTTTATATTAGTACCAATATCGTTATTATTTCCTATACGTATACATATATTTGTATAAGCCCGCCAATACTCAGTACTGGGTACTGCTGAGTGGGCCGATGTATGTGCTACGACATTCTTGCTACGGCGTAGGCCTTCGTAGCAGCTGCTATTCAAATTTTGTCTAAAACGAGATATAATTTTACTTTCTCTTCTATTATAATTTTAAAGTTAAGCTCGCCGTATTGTAAAAAATCGGTTACCTAATGTAAAAATAGAAAAGAGCCTCTATTCAACACTGTAAAAAGAATATCGTTTTTGACCTGCGCCTCTATTCCCGACGGTAAAAACGATATCGTAGTTGACCTGTTATGGTATTGTTATGACGTCAGACGCCATTACTGTCAAGTAAATAAGAGCCATCAAAACGTTGACAATACGATAACAGACCAAAAACTATATTGTTTTACCGTGTTGAATAGAGGCCCTGTTATCGTATTTTTAACGTTTTGATAGCTCTTATTTACTTGACAGTAATGGCGGCCGAGTCAAAAATAATACCATAACAGATCAGTTACGATTTCGATTTTACCGCCTAGAATAGAAGCGCAGATCAGGATCCAGTTTTTTTACTGCATTTGTGTTAATTAACTGCATATGCAAGATAATAAGGAAACATAATTTCATTTACTCTTTCGTAATCCCCACTGGCAGGGAGTGGCGGTAAAGTAGATCTTTATTCCCCTTGAACATAAATTAACATCTTTTAATACCATCAACTTGGTGCCCTTGTCCTACTTATTATGGGTCGAAACAGCTTTTTTCCTACTTACATTTTTATCCCTATTCATTGTACCTTATAATATAACTATATATGTGTTATTAAATGTAGCGGCTCTTTGTCGCGTTAATCTATATTATATATATATATCTATATATATAAAAGGCAAAACTGACTGACTGACATATCAACGCACAGCCGAAACTACTGTACCTAGAAACTTGAAATTTGGTACATGGGTTCCTTTCATGATGTAAGTGAGCACTAAGAAAGGATTTTCCGAAAATCGACCCCAACGGGAAGAAATGGGGGAGTAGCGGGAAACTAATTCTACGCGTACGAAGTCGCGGGCGTCCTCTAGTCGCTGTAGGTATATGAAAGTACTTAGTTTAACCGTCCCTCTATTTCTGTCAAGTATGTAAATGCGAGAGTGACTAAATTCTATCCTACTAATACTAATACTAAATAATAGTAGTTCAGTGAGTGTTTGTCTAGACTTAACACGTCTCTGTGAAGTCATGCGGTCACAGCTATAGTTTTTACACCATAGCGTAAGCTAGACTTACTAGAGGGAAGTCTATACGAAGTAATACAGGGTGCCTCTGACCTTGGGGCTTTAAATGCAACGATCGATTCTACTCTCTAAACTGATCTACTTTTGTTCTGCAACATTAAAAAATAACTTAAGTTTAGATAACTAATTGATGTTAAAGTCTAATTGTAAAATCAGTATATTAAATCATGGCCATATAATCACCATCTCATGGTACGAGGGCTAAAGGAAAATGGAGAATTGGATCGCGTACATTGAAAATTACATTTAGTTTGTATGAGAAACAAAAAAAATTAAAACGTCTTGTTTTTAAAAAGTTGCAGAACAAAAGATGCTCAGTTTTGCGAGTATAATCGATCCTTGCATTTAAAGCCCCATGGTCAGAGACACCCTGTATAAGTCTAAGAAGGAGCGCTAACCTTCAAATAAACACCAACGACGCTGACTCGCACATTTCTCATTACCCCGGTCCGTTGGGCACACTGTTTTTAATCGAGTTATAATAACAGCAAGAACGCCGTCACCCGGCAGTTACGGCAAAACTTATTTCCAGAAGTAATTACCGAACGAAAACAGCAAGAAGTTAAAGTGTTTCAGCTAATGGTGCTGAAAGTACTCTGCTGGGACAAAGCAAAATATTTACAACCGCTGCTTTAAGAACAAGGATTATGGTTTTATCCACCCTCTTTTGTTCACCAAAGTTTGCGTAAAGATTTTCAGGATCCGCCTCGTCTTAGATACTCGTAAAGCATTCCAATCTGTGCCTTAAGTGCTACAGTAGGTAAAATAAAGGACAAAATATGGTGAAGCCTAGTTTTAAATATCCAGAGCAATGAGTATCTATAGTATCTATACGGGGTGTCCCAGGAAATAGTGTCAAGCGAAAGTCCAGAGGTAGAGTACCTTAAGGGGCTCCCGAATTAAAAAAATATATATTCTGCGATTTTTACTAGTTTTTGAGCATTATAATCAGATTTTTTGTAATTTTACCTTATCTCTTTGTCACGAAATTACTTATTAGAATCATAACGAATCAGCGAAGTTTTGAAAACTCTTTTGCTCGTTTTTTTTTTATAATCAACGTAATAACATGAAATTTGTTTCTCCAGACTAGGTCTCCCAGTGTTTGATTTTCACTTTGTAAGGAAAAATTCAGATTATAATGCTTAATATCCCCGAAACTAGTAAAAATCGCTGAACATACATAGGGGTTAAATCGATAGCTTTTTAGCTGCTCTATCAGCCCTAGACGGGTTGACGTTGATTTTTATTAAACCCTGTATTTTATACTTACAAACTTTGTCCGCGACTAACGATTTGTCTGGCGCTCTATTCTACTCGGTAAAACCATATTGCTTTAGACATGTTATCATAATATCCGTTTTGATAGCTCTTATTTACTTGACAGTAAGGCGGCCCAGTTAATAAACCATCCGATAACATTTTAAAAGCGATATGGTTTTTTTTGAAGTAAAAGCAACTTACGGAACCCTGCGTTGAACATGATTGAGATGCTCTTCCGGTTTTATTCAAATAGACAAATGACAAACGATTTTTGTCGGGATCGGAAAATTGAACGTTACTTAATCGATGTCTGACGAAAATTTCAAAAGTGGTAAAGTTGCGAACTACCTAAGTTTTTGAATACGAAATTACTTACCTAACCTTTCATTGCATAAAATAACGAAAAAAAACCTGCTTGAGAAGGTCGGATGGGGCGGGGCTATTTCGACAAGGGGGTAATTCTTAGTATTTATACTAATTTAGAGTAAGCATAAACAGTTACAATCACCACCCAGTCGAAATTGCTCCGCCCGACCTTATATTAAATTTACCAGACAACTAGCAGTCATTTCCCCTTTAATCCAGAGTTGACAACGCATTTGCTGTCTTAGGATTGCAGTCTTGAGATTACTAAAGTCACTTATCTCGTCTCGATAATGAGTCTCACGTCCCTTTTACCATCAGGCCTGTGTGCTTGTTTGCCTTTTCTAATTTATTCTGCTTTGGTTTAGCCCATCTTGCTTCTAAGTCCTAATCGTAATATTGACGTGATGCTTAATCTTGACATCTTGACATCTTGATAACTTCAACGTTGTGAGTAAGATATCGATCGAGTCAAGACGGGCCAATTCAAAGTAAAAGGCCGAGCTTATGGTAAGAAACATTAATTACAAAATTCGACTAACATGCAATCCAACAGGGCCTCTAATCCCGGCGGTAAAAACGATATTGTATTTGACCTGTAACGGTATTGTTTTGACGTCAGGCGCCATTAATGTCAAGGAAATAAGAGCTATCAAAACGTTGACAACACGATAAGTACGATAACACATTAAAGACGATATGGTTTTTAGCGCCTAGAATACCGGCCCTGGGCTCTGAGTCTTGGGAAATATTATTTGGTTAGTTATATCCGTCTAATCTTGGCTAATATGCCTATAATTGATTTACAAAACTAGAAAAATGTGACATGTTTGGCCAAACAACAAAAGCGCCATCTCTTGGAATTTTCACAAACTACGTCTCGGACTAAATAGCGCTGTCCAGCCAGTGTAAAACAGATTTCAAAACAACACAATTTGAAATTTTTAATATTTTCTATAATTATATGAATCGCAGAAATGAATGTAAACGCGCACAACTTCCGAACGACGGCACCAAATTGTTTTTTTTTTTTGTTGTTTTCTTTATTGTCAGTACAAGGAAGGTCGGAGATTTGCAGCTGTGTGAAGCCGCTGGCGGGCAGCTAGTTTTAAATAATTGACAACCTCGCGGATTCGAAGTCTGCTCCTTCGTGACTAAGCACGTCACTGCGGAGTCACAGCTATAACAGTTTATAACATTAAGTTGGCTGTTGGTTGGATGTCAGATCAGAAATGGCAGTTTTCTATGACTTAGGGTCGTATTAATAAACTTATCTTGACTGAGATGACCGTCACAAGATACGTTAAAGTAAACGTCAGGCCATAGAAAAATGACATTTTTGACGCGTCTTGAGACTGGCATTAAAGTCGAGATCAGTTTATTAATACGGGCCTTAATGTTTACTTTAACACGTCTTGAGACGGGAATTCTAGCTAAGATCAGTTTAATAACACGGCCCTATGTTTCGGAGACTAAAGATCAATCTGTCTGTGTCAGAGTGCGGTTTCAAGGGAAATATTCTGAATGGCTAACGGGCTTGGTTTATCTATCGCAGCCGGAAAGAGGTGTCTCTTTGAATGACAACATTTTAGAGCCATTTTAGAGTGTTGGCTGTATTCAAAACTAAATCTGTTTCAAAGTACTGTCAGACCAGAAATCCATGGATAAGTATGAAGATAAAACCTTTTTTAAATCTCATGTGGTGACCCTTTTTCCGTTGTTTTTTTACCACATTCGGCTTAAGGTTTAATTTTTAATAAGATGTATGATAATGAAGAAAAAATGTCGCGGGCATTTCCTTAATGACCTTATATTGTGTCTGTCGAGGAAGCTGTTATCTCGAGCAAATTATATCACCTTACATCTTTGCTTATATGTATACGCGTGAGTGTGTGTGGGTGTGTGTGTGTCTTCAATTTTAAAGTTAATAACTGTAAGTAAATACATCTAACGTAGCATTTATTGACAGATTTCTCAAATCACAACCCCCTAGGTTCCTAGGTTTCATCTGTCTATCTACATAAGCACTCTCATCGTAACTAAGCTCCCGAATCGTACAAGATGCTACCAAATAACCGAATTCCACATATAACTTAATCACGTTAATCAAGTTTCCCACAACACCGTCGCTCCAATAGACCGTGAACGAAGATTCTTCACAATAAAAGGGTCTATTATTCCTAAATATTTCCATGATCCCGTTTCGGGGATCAAATGGTATGGGGTTCGATTGAAATCCGGTTTTGTTGAGAACAATGGGCGCCCGCGGGCTCAATCTCCTTTATACTAATCCCTTTAAGACTCCGTATCTATGCCTTTATTTACTGCGAACAAATAAAACACAATCTAGATTAAAATTGCTGTATTACGGTTTTGTTTATTTGTCATGTCGCATTGATGTAAATTAACACCCGACTTACGATCGTCATGCTAAGCTGCAGGGCCTCTATCCTACTGACTAAAACAATATTACCTTTGACCTGCGTATTGTTTATAAGTTGGCCACGATTACTGTGAAGTAAACAAGAGCTGCCGCCCATGCCGGCCGTCATTTAATTACAGTCAAGTAAATAAAAGTTATAATCGTGAACGTTACGATAACTTTAATTTACTTGACAGTAATGGCGGCCGAGTTAAAGACAATACTTGATAACGTGTCAAAAGCAATATTATTTTACCACGCAGAAGGAGACGCTAAAACCCGGATATAGTATTTATGTGACTCATTACTGCACACAAACAATAAAAATACATGTTCGCAGCGATACAACATAATAGGTACATAGGCGAACTTATCTCGATGGTGCCGTTCCAGTTAACCTTGGACTACAGTAAGTGAGGACAATGCGAAGATATACACACATTATCATTTGATCGGTTGTCAGGCCAAATTACACGGTGTCCGGCATGTCCGCTTCATTACATCTGCGCTACAAGTTCGTCTGTCGTCAGATCCGTCCAGCCCCGGCCTACGTGCTGCAATAAAAGTTTATACAATCTTGTTTTAATGTGTCCAGCCTTCTAATCGAAATGTCTGGCTATTCTTAGACAAGATGCATTCGGCGTTCGTCATCGTTATCCAAAATGTATAGGATTGACGTAAGCTGTCAGACGGTCACGTCGAGCGCCTACATCAATTACATACATTTTGTAACTTTTCGAAAATCGTTTACGTTAGTGTAAAGCAACTTAGTTAGCCTCACTGGCTTGAAATTCGAGATCTGACGACCCGAGTTGAAAGTAGAATTTTTTACCCAAAAGAGAGTACATATGTATACTGCTTTATTCACATTTCTTCACCGTAAAGTAATTTAAAGTGGTTAAATTTAAAGTGGTTAAATTACTTTACGGTACGGTAAGACGTAATGAAAATATCACCCTCAGCGTGGCAGCGTTGAAGTGTTTTATAAAACTATTTTCATCTGGAATGTTCTCGCAAAGCAGTCTTCTCGCGTAACATGCTTTTCGCATTTGCCTCGGCGCCGGGCTGGTGTAACTGCAATTAGGGAGTAATGGACGCTCTTATACCGCAAGTAGCAATTGTGTTATTTCATGACAAGGCGAGGTCGTCGTCAAATTTACCATGGTACTTATCTATTAATAATTCCTTAGAGTTGATTTTGACCGATTTCAAAAAAGGATGTTATTAAAGCGTTGAAATCTTTTTTGAAATATATTTGTGTGTCAATGACATTATGTACCTATTGGTAAAACAAAACCGATTGGATGAATTTTTCCATGCTAAGGACGCGGCCATATACCAAGGAAGGGATTACAAAATAGGTAGGTCAAGGCCACATGCATGCTGTATCAAGGGACCCTTAAGTCAGGTCTCACAGTTGTCTGACAGTTTTGTATGGCTTGACGTTTACTTTAACGTATGTTGTGACGGGCATTTCAGCCAAGGTGAGTTTGTTACAGTACTAGGTAAATAAGAAGTCAATCCTGACACATATTGCACGACCATGAAGTTTCTGACTATTGGCATTGTTGACAACAGTAAAACAATGCTAAACTTATTTGTTGCGTGTGATGGAATAGTAATAACAGCATTGTTTGACTGCTGTCAACATTACCTATCCATATTCATACAATTCATGGTGTCAGGTTCTCTACTTTGAAATCCGTAATTCGAACTTCGTCTATTGCTATCCCTTTTGCTCTCGACGCGTAACTAATTCGCAAGAAAGTGACGAGGCGATTCGAAGTTCGAATTGCGGATTTCAAAGTAGAGCCCCTGGATTGCTTCTTATCGGTCGGGCACTATAAACGGCCCTAAGCTGTTAAGCCGGCGCGCGGCAGACCAAGTGTTTCTCGTTTGCCTTATAGATACGTACAGTCCGTGCAGCACTTATAAAATGCTTCGGGTTTGTACTTCTTTCTCACTCGCTCTTAATAAAAGCGTCTCATACGCTTTTATTTTATTGAGTGAGAGACAAGCATTAACCCGATAAATTTTGCTGAGTAAATGGGGAGTTTCAAAAAAATAGCACACCTTTGACTTTTTCTTCAGATTTGGGAAAAAAATTGCACGTTGGTTGGGATCATCATTCTGAACAAGAAAAAATAGTACTCCCGATATGTCCCCAAAAATATGTATGGAATTGTCCGTTTTGTTACCAAGAAACGTATTGGATTTTGGTAACAAAACGGACAATTCCATACATATTTTTGGGGACATATCGGGAGTACTATTTTTTCTTGTTCAGAATGATGATCCCAACCAACGTGCAATTTTTTTCCCAAATCTGAAGAAAAAGTCAAAGGTATGCTATTTTTTTGAAACTCCCCAAATAGAACATTTTTTGGTAAATTAATGCTAGCGCCCTCTAGTTCATATGTATGGATTACTAAAAGTGTGTTTCTTTAGTAATTTTTGTGTACGCACACATCCATGGATACAAACTGAAAGGATTTCAGGATGAAAAACGTAAACATAAATAAAAACACACTGAATGATGTTTTTTCGGCATAAAAAGTCCTATGACCTAGGTATTCCAGAACCTGACCTATATGTGTTGAAGCGTGATTGACTAACAAACATCAAAACATTCAAATATCCAAACTTTCTCATTTATAAATATTAGTAAGATTACGTTTCACTTCTAAGAAGGTAAATATGTAATGTGTACCGTTATGTTGATGAGTTTGTCGAATAAACGTTTTTAATATTATATTCTATTATATTAAACAAAAGAATTCAGACCCCTCCAAAGACTTAAAAGGTCCCAAACAAAGGCAATTCGCAGAACTTCCCCGTAAGACATAAAAGCCTTGCAAATGGAATTAAATTCTTGCTTACTTGGAAACAACGTTATAAAGACATCAGCGTCCAGTGACCGCGGCATAATAACGTTAGAAACCGAAGCCTATTCATTAAGTAACCGTAAAACGTAAAGGCGGGAACGGCCCGGGCGGCATTGAGGTCAAGGGTAGGGCAGTGGCGGGCTTTTTGCAATTACCCCCGTGACGACGTGACGTAGATTCAGCCATTTGAAATTTGCCCGGTTTTCGAGGATTACTCTGTTATGGTTATGATATTACTGTCATCGATCTTGTTTTAACTGCCCTTGTCAATTAATTTGTATAATCAGCGTTTCAGGTTTCGTTGGCCATACAGCGGGGGCAATGCTGCAAGTGTTTTGGGCGCATCATGTTGTATTCGATTGGGGAATTAGTGCGCTACTGTAGATGGGGTAAATCGTCAATATTTAGCCGCTTAAGAGGATTGTGAAGCGATAACAAACCACACAAAATTTGATAACGTTTCTTTTCCCTAAAAACTAGTCCGATTTTTTGGGATTTTTTAATATATTGTATACTTAGAATATGACAAAATTGGGCTGTACATTTTCCTTTCCAATAAAATACTTCCTGGAAAGACACAAATAAAAAACGGAAACGTACACACCTAGTTTTTATATTAACTACAACATATTCAGAAATCGTGGAAATCGGACTTGATTCAGGAGATTAGAAACGTTATCGCCCGGAACTAAATTTGTATGGAAAAAAATTGACAGCTACGCAATTCAGCGCCTCTATTCAACACGGTAAAAACAATATCGTTTTTGTCCTGTTATCGTATTGTCAACGTTTTGATAGCACTTATTTACTTGACAGTAATGGCGGCAGAGTTAAAAACAATAATATATCATAGGTCAAATACGCTTTGAATTTGACCATCTAGAATAGAGGCGCAGCGTCGTTTCACAATGCCTTTAAGCAATTTTCATTTTTTTTCATTTGTTTTATATGTATACTGACGCTATTAGTAAAGAACTAGTACTTTGACAGTCACGCCGCCGCGCCGTTAATAAAGATAAGTACTTTGACAGTAGGTACTCCGGATAATAATTCGGGATCTAGGTATTCTAAGTGCAGTGTTCACCAACAATTAAACGGACCGTTAGCGGTTTGACGGTTGTCAAATGTATTGACTAACAGCTGATTAAGACTTAACCGTCTGTTAAATTGGTTGGTGAACTCGACCCTTAATCGCAGAAATATCAGTATATCCTTGCTTAAGGGCTGATTTTTCAATCCCCAGATAAAACTGTCCGTCAGTTAAATGTATTACTATCCTTTTCTGAAGTCATATGAAAGAAAAGGACAGAGCTAAAATTTATCTTCCTGATAGCTTTATCTGGGGATTGATCAACCCTAACACGTATTATTGCAAAATGGCCAGTTAGCGAGTGATGGCCAGTAAGTAATAGACAATTTACCTTAGCTAAAATATGACGAAATTTGTTGCGGATTTTCACCTAGGTAATAGTTAGTAAGGCTTTTTGTGGAAAGTGTCTTATTTATGTACTTGACGAACTTCTGGATGTAACTTGTATTTTTGAATTCTGTTGTTATTAAATAAATATTTCCTTTTAAGTCAGCGTCATACATAAATAACTTTATTAACACCATTTATACAATATTAACACCTACAATTGAATTATATACGTCATGATGATGAGTTCATTAGGTACAGTCAACAGCATAAATAAGTGATCATTTATGTACCTACTTTGTCGCTTTCAATCGTTTCACAATTTTGTATAGCATTTCAAACACGACGTTAAAGTGACAAGGTACATAAATGATCACTTATTTATGCTGTTGACTGTACATCTTCCTTTAACTCGGATATTTATAGCAATTAAATCGAATAAATAACCAATTAAAACTTACTCTGTTAAAGTATGTTTTGGTTTCCGCTTTCAATTTGTCACAACACCTAAAATGAGGATGGAACGGGAGCTCATTGAAGAAAGTAAACCTTAACCAAGGCGGTCAATTCTCTACAAATAAGTAATAAAAGGTCAAGGAACCGTACAAGTCCCAATATTGCAACAAAAAATACAAAAAAACCGGACAAGTGCGAGTCGGACTCGCATAACCGAGGGAGCACATGACTCAGTGAACTCAATGCAAAATTTGGACCGCCGTTCCTTGCATAAAGACCCTGTTTTTTTGAGATTTAAATAAAAATGTATAGTTTTCAGATTTTTCCCTATACTTGTAGTATAAGACGGTATTACTTGCCAAATTTCATAGTTCTGGGTCAACGGAAAATCGTTTTCGAAATATACGTTTTTCGAGGCGTAAACTTAACGTAATCTTTTTTTTCGTTCGATTTTTTCACAGCTTCAACTGTAGACCTGAGTTTTTTTTTTCTTAAAAGGTACCTACGGAACCCTAAAAAGGGGGAAATCTCACACAAATTGACCTAGGCCCAAAGTAAGCTCTAAACTTGTATAGTAACTGTCCTTATAAGTAGTTGCACGCTTTAGTACCTTGCCGCTTTATCGCCTTTGACGGACTATTGCAGCAGACCAAATATAAGGTTAAAGTGACAAAACACTAAAGTGTGGTACTAATAAGGCCGATCGTCCTATGGGTACTAGGCAACGATAAACATACGAGTATACAGAGAAATAAATTTACATAGAAAACACTCAAGACTCTAAAACAAATGCTCACGTTCATCACACAAATATTTGCCCATACCGGGAATCGACCCCGGGGCCGCTTTCATAGGTTAAATATTAATGTCATTCGTGATCCATAATATCGTTTGTCCTAAATGTCATTTGTCCTAATTTATCATTTGTCCTAAACTGGTTTTCAGCTGAGTCAGACAACTTTTTAAGCTTTCCAAAAATACCTGCGGTTAGGTTAGGTTAGAGTTGTGTTACAACACTAAAAAGTTTTAAACATCTAGCGGAAATGGCTTTCAGGACAAACGATGAATTAGGACAAATGACGATTAGGACAAACGATATTATGGATTCCGATATAGACCCCTTAAATATACATTTCTTTCCGCTTGGACTTCACTAAACCTAGTGTGAATGACACGAAGATTATTGATAGAGTTGTGCGCTTGTGCTTCCCTTCTTCGATAGCTAAGTAATAACGAAACGCACTGAGGATAATTAATCTTCGTGTCATTCTCGGTAGGTTTAGTGAAGTCCACCTACTTATGCTCAATCATCGGTAACTACTTATAGTCAGCGTCAAAATGACGAAATTTTAAACACAGGGTGCTCTGTTTTCATGAAGCAGGTATTAACTGGTACAACTAAATAAATAATGTGAATTAAAAAGGTTACAGGTATGTATGTATAATTAATACCTAGGTATATTGTGGTCGGATGCGGAATGACACCATGTTAGTTTAATTTTGTGTAATACGTTAATTTAATAAATTAACAAAAATAACTATTTGTAAAGAGAATGATTACATCTCCTAAATTGCTTCTAGCTCCTGGATCAAAAAGCAATAAATACCAGCGCGACGCCGTCAGCAGGATCGCAATATAACTTTTAATTTATCTGTTTTGCTAGCCCGTAATATCCAATCTGTAGTTTATTACATTGTGAGAAACGAATGAGAAAACATCTGTCTATTCGTTTAAACGATCAGACAATACCAACAACAACAAACAATAAAAAGATAACTCGTTGAGTAGGTAGTTCTGTGAAAGTACATACTTTTGTTATGCATTGTTTTAAATTAAAATGCATATTCATATCGGTACTCATACACTTAATGTACTTAATAACATTAAGGTAGTACCTAAATATACCTACTTACATGAACAAGTTTTTAGAAATATAATGTATACACGATTTTGCTAAATAATAATATTGTCCTTAAGTATCTTAAGATTGTAGTCTTGACTTGAGTACGCAAATGTATGGGTCTCAGAGGCTCTACTTTGAAATCCGTAATTCGAACTTCGTCTATTGCTATCCCTTTTGCTCTCGACGCGTCACTAATTCGCAAGAAAGTGACGGGGCGATCCGAAGTTCGAATTGCTGATTTCAAAGTAGAGCCCCAGATACCACTTACCATCAGTGGCCCGTTTCACGAAGTAACAAGTTACAAATTACAAGCGGAATTCCCTTTCTAGCAAAAGGAATTAGAAAGAGACTTTCGCTTGTAATTTGTAACTTGTAGCTTCGTGAAACGGGCCTCAGGTGACCTGTTTGCTCATTTGCCTTTTCAAAGCCAAAAAAAACAGGTCAACACAAGTTACCAACGGAAAACAAATTGAAATTTACAATGTTCAATAGTTTTCGTAAGCGCTAGAGCGTTATCTACTAGCTGTGAACGAAAACTTGCCACGAGGGTATGCAGTCCTGAGGGCTTATTGTCTAACGCACTCGCAATCACAACCGGCTTCAAAGTGGAGCAATTGTTTTCATTTTGTATGCAGACAAGTCTTCGATTATCAAATGAAAACGATCGTGATTGCGAGTGCGTTAAACAATAAGCCCTCTGGTACCCGCTGACTAAGGTTTTTTCGGGACTATCCTATACAAAGTCAGTCCACATAAATCCCAGAACTTGCTACTTTCCACGTTACAAATTAATTAGCAAGAATCCTAACACAAATATTTTAAAATTAACTAATAACATTCCTGATTTGCATGTAAAATATTGGACAGTCCGGTTCAAAAGATACGACGCTTATTAACTGTGGCATGAACTAAGAGGACTTGTGAAAGGAATGGTGTAGTTTCAAAGCACTTTCCACCTGATAAACTTTCTAACAAACGATAAATTTATGAAATGTGCACTGAAGGGGAATTATATATAATACCTATTTGAGCTTGCTGCGTTCAATTCTGGCAAACCTACGCGATTTGGAAACAAGCCAGATCCATTACAGCGTAGGTTTGGGATATTCATGGTGACAATACCACCTTGAATTTGAAATTAAGTATCTACTTACTTGGTTCTAGGAAAAAGTTATACACGTGGGTAGCAATTCAACGAAGAGATTATCATTTGCACAAGATTTAGATGGTGCACGATACGAACAAATTAGCGAGTGAAATTAACAGAAATAATATCGATTCTGTTCTTGCAGATTTTATAAGACGGTATTACTGACACGGTAGTAGTTCAAGGACAACGGAGCATACCTACCCTATAAATTTTGATTCCCTTGAGTGTCGAAATATACGTTTTTTGCGGCATAAATGGCCGTATCTTTTTTTTACGTTAAGTTATTAGTTTGATTTTTTCACAGCTTTAAGGGACGTAGACCTAAGTGTATGGTTTTAATTTCAACTAAATACCTCCACGCGTCCCCGAGATAAAGGGTCTTGACAAACAGACGGACAACGCAAAGTGATCCAATAAGGGTTCCGTTTTTTCCTTTTGAGGTACGGAACCCTAAAATCAACCCGCTGTCTATATTACGGTTCACAAAATACAGCTCTTTAAAGTGTGGACGGACGGACGGATGGACGGACGGATGGGTGGAAGGACGGACGGACGGGTGGACGAACATACGGACGAACGGGTGGACGGACGGACGAACAGCGTAGGCATAATAATAGAGTTCCGTTGAGCGTCTTCGGGTTCGAAACGAAACCCTAAAAACAAGCAAGAAAGCAACTCACTTTATTAATAAGAGGTCTAGTAGGATTTTTTATATTTTTTTTCTCAAACAATTGACTTTGGCCAAAAATTATGTGGTCATTTAATTAATTATAAATTATTAATAAAGAAGTAGACTTGTCAACGACGCTAATCTTAATTGGCTATGCGTAGGGCAGCGGGTTTCTAGTTAATAGTACCTACCTACCTAACATATTTTTGAATGTATTGTATAAAATGTGTGTAAGTACCTACTTATAGCTTCATACCTACAACAATAAACAGTCTTGATTAAAAGACAGGAAGCCACAAAAACAAATGAAAAAAGACCCAACCTTTTTAATTAAGTCGAGTTTCTTTGTCGACTTTTATGAAATTAATCTTGTTTTCAGTTGTTGTGTGGTAAGCCTCATAGAAACTGTTTACCTACAAGCAAAGTACCGAGAAGAAAGGAAAAGTTTATCAAGATTTTAATCTAATTACATTTTACCTGAGGCTCTACTTTGAAATCCGTAATTCGAACTTCGTATCGCCCCGTCACTTTCTTGCGAATTAGTGACACGTCGAGAGCAAAAGGGATAGCAATAGACGAAGTTCGAATTACGGATTTCAAAGTAGAGCCTCTGGGACCCAATTCTCGTGACTTCGAGATGATTTTTCATGCGAGATATGTCGAAAAAATGTATGCAGTTGACAGTTAATCTCGCATGAAAAATCATCTCGAAGTCACGAGAATTGGGTCCCTGCTCCGCAGAGTCATAGTATAAATAGAACAGTAGTTCATCAAGCAACTAAAGGAATCTACATCGTGCGGCTTGTATGTGTGCGTGCCTCGACCGTACGCACCGCTAGTCACCACATGCAAATTCATCAGAGGCCTTATCCAAGAAGCATTACGGTAACTAGCGTTTCTATTCGTTTCGTATTTAAAACCATCGCGTCACTGGTAGATCACGTGACTCTTCGTATCACGTCATCTACCAATGACGCGATTGGTTTAAAAATGAATTGAATAGAAATGCTAGTTAGCGTAATGCATCTTGGCAAGGGCCAACGGGAAAAGTATCTAAGTAGTCGTTGCGTATCGAGCGAGCGTCTTAGGGTGTTACCAGACCAATCGATCGATCGTCGATCGATGGTAGAATGGATTAGTCGAAGTCGATCGGTTCCTACAAAACCAATCGATCGACTTCGATCGACGTCGATCGATGCCGTCGATTGATGATCGATCGATTGGTCTGGTAACACCCTTAAACTCTTAAGTGCATCGACACAAAAATCTCCATCCGAGGAAGGGATGGAGATAAGGTAACTTCTAACTTCGATTTATAACTTAAGTAACTTCCACCTTCGATTTTCAAAGGCCACAGTGTGAACGAGTCCTTATGTACTGCCCTCCTTAAAAAAAAGGGCGCATGTCTCATAAAACCGCAAATGTATAAGTGACCTTATTTCTAAAGATATAGGGGTTAAATTTACTTTGACTGTCAAATTGCGCATGCGTCCTTTTTATTCATGCACAGACGGTCGTCCGGCCGGACGCCGGGGACCATAGACATGTTCATTTCCGGAGTTATCTCAACTTGCCGGCTCCACGCCGCCGGTCCCGCCGGTGCCACTACGATGCAGTTTGAAACAAAACAACGCTGTTAAATTTACAGACCTACGAGTAGGAATGACCATGAAACAAAGATATTGTTTACCCTTACATTTTCCTGTTAGTGAATACAACTGCGTTGTAGGTATATAAAGGACAATATAAAGAAATAATGCCTAGATTATAGTATTAATCATGGTTCTAATCAAGTAATGTAAAATGATATTAAATAAATAAATATTAAAGGGGACAATCTCACACAAATTGACCTAGTCCCAAACTAAGGTCTAGACTTGTACTATGGTAGACACTCGGGCAATTAGCATCATACTTCATAATGCGTACCTACTGCAAATGCTCGAAATGCGCTTCCGACGGTACAAGTATACACAATCTGAACCTATTTAGAGCTGAGGTGAATAGGCTTCTTTTGGGTGTGCTGGCTTCATCGGTGAAAAATCTTCGTTTTCCAGGGGCAAGAGTTAGTCAAGCGCAAACCCCCCATTAATAAACAATAAAGAAACGAAACCAATAGAAAGCTAGTTAGCATAGTGCATCTTGGCAAAGGCCTCAGGCCTTTTGTATATGTCAGTATTTGGTTCCTTTTTGTCATGAATAATTGTTTTTTCTTGTCTTTCTTGTTATATCATAAGAACGCAGGTGTAAGTACAAGGGATTGATTTTGTGCCTATTTAAAGCTGTCTGTTATAATGTCCTCTGTAAGTTGAATTATGGTCCATTTTTTTTTTCCAAATGTTTATTCTCTGCTAATAGGTAAGTCACTTAATTATACAAGTCTTTTATTTTTACATTTACTTTATTTGTTGACTAATTTCTATAGCATGGCCAGAGCTTGGAAACAGAAACATTGGTAAAATGAATATATTAATAAAAAATCCTCAAGCATACCAAGAGTATGTTCACAAGTTATCTATAATAGAAGATGCCCAAGATTGTAAGCATAGAATTTCTGACACATCATTTTCCCTTTTCTTGCCATCAGTGGCTGATTTTAGAAAAATCCTTTCATAGTGCGGCCCTAGGGTAGCCAAGGAAGATTCCCCTGAAATTTCAACTCCATAGGTCTAGTGGTTTAAACTATGCACTGTGACGCTGTTCGTTAGGAAGTCAATTTATTTGTATAGATGCTGTTCATCTCATCAAACCCAAGCTCTGGTCATAACTAATAAAATTTACAAAACCATCTATAATCCTTCTCTTTTCATCCATTCACTTTTCATTTGTGCCATTTTTTTTCTCTTGTATTCAGACCGTTTTGACTTTTTCTCTTCTATTCTTTTCTTTTGGGCAGCTACACTCCCTTCTCCATTTAACTCTGCATCTAGTTTCGTTATTATCATTTCCCTTGCTGTTTTCCTATTGTCATCCTGGCATCTGCTGCTATGGCATTTCACCACAATACCTGAAATTATAAATCACATCCATCTGAGACAAAATTGTGAAGTCCTTTTTAAAAAGGCTATTTCAGAAACTACACCTTTTTTTTTCAGTCCATTTAAAGGGTCTTTATAAGTCCCTTTTGCACACATTAATATACATGAAAGCAACACTTTTGCTTTGCTGTATCAGGTTTACTTCTTGTCTACAAAAACAGAAAACGTTCCGTCTCAGTCTGAAGCATTATTCTTAATTTGTACTTGCTATTGACAAAATACAGTATGAGGATAAACCTTTTCAATTGATAAAACTATTAGATAGACATGAATCTAATACCTGTAGGAATATGTGTAAGGACTACACAGTTTGCGTTTTTGTTGACTGCCGAGCCTCCCGGCCCGCTACCTCTGACAAATTTCTCCGATAAGTCTATTTCATTTATTTTAGGCACTTTGGAATAGTCTATGGTGTGCTTAAGAGCTACTTGGGTAGTAATGAGTCGTGGTCGGAAAAAGAAAACCGTCCTTAACATGTTAGACAACTGATCCACGGCGCAGCAATGCCTCACCTTTCTGAAAGTGTACAAATTATCCAGTATTAGGTGATGTAGTTATGTACTAATGGGTAAACTTTAATAAAATATTGAATAGTGTTGATTAAATAAAATAAAATAAAACCGGCCATGTGCGAGTCTTGCTTGCACACAAACGGTTCCACAATATAATACTAAGATCGAGCAAAACGAAAAAAACTTGTTTCTTGTATGGTGTCCCCCCTTTTGTTTTATAAACTTTCTTTGTTGTTAATTATTTGTCTCTGTGAGCATTTCATGTGTCTCGCTATTACGGTTCAAAAGACACAGCCCTGTGACAGAGGGACGGACAGCAAGCCTAAATAATAGGGTTTCGTTTGCACCTTTTGGATAAAAAGCAGTCAAAACAGAACCTAACCTTAAATTAATATTTACCTCATATGCAAATCGGATATCCTTAGGGTGAATGAGATCCCTGTTGCGTTTAAATTCAGCAGATACTTTGCTTTTAAAGTAAACAGGGTCCGTTAGTGTTAAAGACTTTGAATACAACACTAATTTTTTATAGAGCTTCAGTACCTCCAAACGAGTTACAGGCATAGTTACAGTTACAGTAATTAAGTTCCTGCTGTTTTTTTTAACTATGCTATTGGGATTGGAACCAAAACATAATTTGTTTATTATGTAACTCGATAAAATAGCGCTGGCGGAGTTAACAAGTAGTTTACACAGGCGGGTTTGCTTTGCAATTTTAAGACATATGAGACAGACCGAAATTTGTTTGTTTTTTTTTTTTTCTGTTTTTTTTATCCCAGAGGGAAAGGCAAAGGACATTGATCCATACAGCCTAGTCTTAGTTAGTTGTAAGATCCAATTTGAAGTAAGGCCGAAGCCTAGTCTTAGGGGATTTTCACTTTCCAATTTCATGTAAGGCCGAAAAAAATTTGTTTGACGTTCTCCTGACACACGGTTTCGTTTTAAAATGTTGATTTGGATTCTATTATTTTTTAGCGTAATACAAAACCATGCCGTTATAAAAGTAGCTCAAATATTTCCAAAATCAACCATAAACAGTACGATTTGACAGTATTACTTTTAATTGAGAATTGTATGGGAGCTAGGGAATTCCCGTCCCGAATCTACATTACGACTTGTTGGTGCCGTACTGTGCCGTACCAGGAATAAGGAACTTAAACAAGCAAGAAATCAGCACAGCAGTTAACCGTTTAATTAAACTTTGAAAATGTTGTGTGCCGACTCCGCTAAACCGGCTGAAGGTAGCAATATTACCAACGGAATACATATACGCATTAATGCCATTAACCTGGAGGTAATATCTGAAATAGAAAAAGAATTGGACAATTACGATTTGATATCCCTTGTGTTCTTACTCTATGATGTGCCTGCTACAGCGTTGCAACGTCTTGTTGTGTTGCAACGTGTCGAGGGAAATCATCTAAATTTATTGCGAGACTGGGCCTTGAACGCTCAACAAGCAACGCCAACTTGGCGGCAACAGTTTTTGGAAGCACTAACCATTTGCCAATTGCATAGCATAATTAGAAAACTGGGTTTCCATGTCCCAGCAGTAAAAGAACATTTTTCACCTAGTGGCTCCAGTTCCTATATCAATCCCATGAAGAAAGCTTTATACCAACTATGTGAAAACATGTCGTCCTGTACTTTTGAAAACTTTAAGAAGGCTTTGTATTCTTTTGAAATGGAAGTCATGCAATATGATACCTGTGAATTGGTCCTTCTAGAACTTATGTGCCAAAAATTCATTACCATAAATCAGTATAGTCCCGAAAAACAGGATGTTGTGGGTGGATGTACCCTGGGAGATCTTCTGAAGATAATGGACAGAGATGTAGAACTAAAGCTATACACCACTACATTGAGGGATATAGAGAAACTGATGAATAGCAAAGTAGATGCACCATCTACAAGTGCCCATGCACCTGACACAAAAAGTATTCTTAACAAGAAAGAACACAGTGCCAACACAACAAACATTAGTGATCAATTAAATGATGTATTCAACATATTCGCAGAACTAAATATGGAAGACTTGCCAATTGAATTTAAATCTGACAGAGAAACCTTAAGAAGTATGGTTTTAGAAATACAGGAAGAGGACAGATATCCGATCAAAAGTAAGGAAAGGGTCGGTATTTGCTGTATAATTAACCAAGAATTCTTCCATTCATCCAGGGATAGTATTGAGCGCGGCAACACCAAGCCTTTGGAAAAACGGGATGGATCTACTCGGGACAAAATTATGCTGGAAAAAACAATGCGCTCATTAAATTTTGATATTATTTCTAAGGACAACATGGACCGAAAAGAAATGATAGCTTTGATTCAAGATGTCATACACAAAAGTGTTTCAGAGAATGACAGCATGTTTATGCTCTGTATCCTGTCTCATGGGATCAGGGGTCATGTGTATGCCGCTGATTCTGTTGCAATCAAAGTAGATTATATACAAAACTTGCTGGATGATGCTCCTTTGTTACGTGGCAAGCCCAAGGTATTGATACTACAAGCATGTCAGGTTGAGAGCGAGGATATGGTACCCGGGCTAGCTGCAGATGGGCCACAATATACTCTACGCAAGACAGACTTTTTAGTCTATTGGGCGACTTCACCTGAATTGGAGGCATTTAGGAGCCCAGAATTAGGATCATTCTTCATTCAGATATTATGTAGAGTAATGGAGAAATATGCTAATAGAGAACATTTATTTGATTTATTTACTAAGGTAACAAATCAAGTCACCTTACTGTGCCAGTTTAGGCCTGAGTGTGAGCAAGTGCCTATTTTCAAATCTACTTTAAGAAAGAAATTATTTTTACAACTCCCTACCTTTAAACCCTTGCTAAAACAATAAATTTATAAATACTCTGCATGGCCAACTAAGCCATATATTTAAGTACATCAAAAGGAATGCTTAACTCTTAAGCAGGCCATAATAACAATGTACAGTCGACTACAAAGAGATGTATCCACTTTTAGGACCAGGACCTTATTACAATGCAATAAGGTGAAAAAGTGGATACATCTCTTTGTAGTTGACATACCTGTTTTTAAGGAAGGTAAAATAAATAACTGAGTTAGCTATGGATTTGCTAAATTTCGAAGCAAGTAATTTTAAAAAAGTCTATAAAAAAATCCCGGTGAGGGTTAAATTGGCTGACAATGCTGACATTATTATTTTTGTTAAATTTTATGTTTATAATTTTATTCTTACAATGATTGATGTAATTGTGCTAAAAGAACAAGCTAGATTATTAAACAGATAAATAAATAATTAAAATGTGTTAAAAACTTATGCTTATCAAAATAAAATACTTTTTCATGTAATTTTGTCTATATTTATTGCAACATCAGTCTTTGTGAAATCCATTACTGCTGCTTCCAGTTGTTTCCTCTCTTCATCCGACTTCAAACTCATCCACACTGAGTCCAAGTATGTTCTCTGATGCTTCAAAATGAATTTGAAACAATGTTTAAGGGTCGCTCCCACATGAAGTGTTCTTATACTTACATCTAGATTACCTATTTTAGTTATAAATGGTAAGCAACTAGTAACAAACTTGTGTGGTCCATGCCTTGCTCTAATTATAGCTATTCGTGTATTTTCATTGCAGTATTTTGTTAAAAATCCTGTTCTTACTGCAGCTACACCAAAATCGCCATATAGTTGTTGAATCTTGTTGAGCACTGTTTCATGGAATATTTTTGATTTAAGGCTTAATGGCTTATTCTCAGGAACAATAGGACTCGATATTTCTACAGTAACATACCTGAAAATAGTTATAAATTATAACTGTCATCAATTTTATTATAAACATCTAATTCACAATTATAACTTTACTGTTGTAGGTTACAGAGCCACAAACCCTGACACTAGCAAAGGGTTGTCCATATGGACAGCAGCAATTTCGAGAAAAATTTAATTGAATTGAGATTTGTAAATAAATTCGTGTGAAATTAAGCTTAATTCTCCGTTTCCTATACTAAGAGAAATTTTGATTCAAACAAATACAAAAATTCAAGTATCTTCATTACTTACCCAAGAAGTTACTTTAATTTTATCGAGTAGTAACTTAAAAATGTTTAAGAGGGATTATTACTACGTACCTATTTTTAAATCGTACCATAATTGCCAATACAGTGATTAAGTTTCGAAGAATTAATAACAATAAACAATTATTTTTTTCAGGTTATGTGTACCCAAAACCAAAACCTTGAGTTGTTTTTCCTTTTTTTAACAAACGTCAGTCAATGGATCGTCTGTCCAACAAATACCAAAGATATCATAGGCGCTATTCACCCCCGAACGCGCGAATCCCATACGCGAACGCGTGAAAGTAAAGTGTAAAGGTAGAAACACAAAAATGTGTTACAATTTATAAGGGTATGTCTAAAGATTGTGTTGTGGCGTGTCGTGACGAGCTACGGGTGTGAACATTAATTTAAATTTTAATGTGTTGTCTCGGGTTGCGCTTTTACGTTATTTCTGAATAGCGCCAATTGCATCTTGCAGCGCTTGCACGTTCATAATATTTTGTTCTGATTCTGAGAGTTATTTGGACGAGGACCTAAGATTTTTATCAACAATGCTTAACATATTTGTGTGTTGTGTTGTGATGCGTCGCGTCAGGGGCTCTACTTTGAAATTAGTAATTAGAACTTCGGATCGCCCCGTCACTTTCTTGCGAATTAGTGACGCCTCGAGAGCAAAAGGGATAGCAGTAGACGAAGTTCGAATTACGGATTTCAAAGTAGAGCCTCAGAACGCCCACGACCACTCCAGCGCGATTAGGGTCGAGCAGACGGCGCCTCGATAGATCGCGCTGTAACACGAGACACTGTAATAATATGTTTCTATACATACTAAAATATGTATGAAATCACGCCACTCCATTACATGGTAGAGTGTTTCTACCTTTAGCAGTTTAGAGTTATCTTCGACATTATCAGTTACGCTATGCGCGCACGAGCAACTTTTTTCGCCGCGACAGTACATCTCTCTTTTTCTCACTTAGAGCGTGCAAAAGAGACATATGTACTGTCACCGGCGTCAAAAGTTGCTCGTGCGCGTGTAGCCTTACCTACGTTAGCGAAGCGATTTTTGACAGTTCAAAGCCAAACTACGCGACTGTTGTACTGCTTGAGTGAGATAGCATTTTCACAATCTTATGTAACAAAAAATGGAATAAATACTGTATTGATTATGATACAAGTATCATCTATAGCAGGTACTACACAAATAAAAAGAACTTAATTTTTAAATAAAATTGTGTTTATTTAGGGACATAAAATATTCAAGGTAATACAATATTAATAATGAAATACAAAACTAAAATTAAAATTATAAACTTAACTATATTTTAAAATTAAAAACCTATATCTAAAAAAGGGCCCTGCGGCATCGTCCCGAAGATGCTGGCAGCATTTCCTCGCTGGATAGTTAAACTTATCCGTTGAGCGAGGAAACTGCCAGCTCTTCGGTCACCAGTGACGTCAATGAGCCTCTTCGAAATTTCATTGAAGAGGCTTTGAGCGCTAGGACCCCACTTAACTTAATTTAATTTTTTACTTCCTAGGAAGGCGTAGTTCTCATTTTATTTATTCTAGTAGTATTAAAAATCAATAGCCGATCAATAACCAGTTGGTGCGATAAAATCTTGATAAAATCAAGCTTCGTGCTCGTGTCGCGTCGCATCGCGCGTATCCGCGGTTTTACGTAGGGCATTTCTGAGCCGCGCTGCTTTTTTTTATTGCGTTGCTTTACTTTCGCGCGCGCGCTGATCGCAGCCAAAGTTCGCGAGATGTTCGCGGGTGAGTATAGAGGCCGCGGTTTAAAGGCTAGTGTAAAAGGCCGCGGAACCGGTGGAACGCGGGCGAGTGTAAACACCACCTCTTATTCTTATTTACTTATTTTGTTTGACTTCGATGACAGTTCTCAGCGCCAAGTTTTTAAATATTACATTCCAATATTTATTTATTCTTCATTTATGAAAAATAGCTATTTTCCACGATATCCATGTAAAAACACACAAACACGGCATGCTAAATAATAGCTTGTAAGAAATGTATTCTGTATTTGTATATTATAAAATGTTGATCAACTGTGACCCGATTGCGAACAAGGTTATCGACGAATCAAGTTTTTATTACTTGTGAACGTGTTATCTGTAAATCCAAGGCCCAGCATAACATAATTATTATCTTAACTGTTTATAACCTAGCTTGTTAAGTATAATGTAGTACCTAAACACACTTAAATAATCTGTTATTCACTCCAATTACTCTGCCTAGTCCCAGTGTGATTAAAATTATTAAAATTATTGTACTTATCAAAGTTTTTGAATAAGTGCAGTTATAATATAATGGAGAAAGAAGTTCATTTTATTGGCGTTGACGTGGGTTCAGGGAGCGTGCGGGCAGCCCTTGTAGACCAGAGAGGTCATGTTTGTGCTACTTCTGTGAAGGATAGCCAGGTCTGGAAACCAAAGACCGACTTCTATGAACAGTCTTCTGACGACATATGGAGCAGCTGCGAATATGTCATCAAGGTATTATTGTTTGATCAGTTGTATGTTCCCTGCTTAACATTTAATAATATTTTTTACAAGACAAAGTAAAAAAGACTGACATTGTTTTGGTGGAAGTTACCAGAAAATGTTCTTATTTACGCAAATCAACATAAATAAGATTATGTGCTTGATTTGACCCCTTGTACCTACTTATGCAAGAGGTGAAAAAATTCAAACGAAATCAAAAAAATATACCTATTGAACATTTTCACACTAAACAGTGGAGTTTAAAAGGTAGGCTATTGACTAAAGTGTTGACTTTCTTAATGTTCCAGAATGTCATTAAAGGTGTTAACCCAGCAAGCATTAAAGGTATCGGTTTTGATGCAACCTGCTCATTGGTGGCATTAGACAAACATCTGAAACCTTTGGCTGTAAGTGATTCTAACAACAATGAACAAAATGTAATAATGTGGATGGACCACCGAGCCCAGGCCGAAGCAGACTTCATCAACAGCACCAACCATGACATGTTAAAGTACGTGGGGGGTAAGGTCAGTCTGGAAATGGAGATGCCTAAACTGCTTTGGTTGAAAAGACATCTTCCCACCAAGTGGTCCGAGTATGGATACTTTTTTGACCTCCCAGACTTTCTTACATGGAAAGCTACTGGATCCTTGAGCAGATCTCTTTGCTCCTTAGTTTGTAAATGGAACTATGAGTGCTCAGAAGACGGCAAGCAGGGCTGGAATGTAGATTATCTAAATAAAATTGGTTTGGCTGATTTGACTGAGGAAAACTTTAAGAAAATTGGCAGCCAGGTCCTAATGCCTGGGGAACGTTGTGGAGGTCTTTCAGTTGATGTAGCTAAGAGACTAGGATTGCTACCAAACACACCAGTAGCGGCATCTATTATTGATGCTCATGCGGGAGGCCTGGGTATGATTGGGACAGATGGTGGAGGTATTGACCATGACATGTCTACCCGTCTTGGACTTATTTGTGGGACTTCCACTTGTCATATGGCTGTGAATAAAATACCAGTGATGGTGAAGGGTGTCTGGGGCCCGTACTTCAGTGCAATGGTGCCTAACATGTGGTTGAATGAGGCCGGGCAGAGTGCGTCAGGCATGCTCCTGGACCATGTCATCTCGAGCCATCCTGCAGGCATTAAGCTTTTGAAACAGCACAATACTGGAGAGTATGTATGATAAAATTGATAACTAATTGTGCCAATCTACTTTTCAGTGTACATCTTTTGTTATTGTCTGATAAAATCTATACCAAATTATGAATCCACATCTAAATAAATAACATAAACTTAGAATGTTTAAGTTTAACGGTTTCCAAAAAACAACGAAGTATTAAATTACTATATTATCATTGAAGAATCTTGGTAACTCAGTGGTGAATTGCATTTTTTCCATCGAAAAGGCGGGGACATCAACATCCACTGCGTTACTCACTTTATGGTTATTACAAATAACTTTTTATCAATTAGGATAATTCTAAATATAAGCTTATTTACGTCCCTTTTCGAGTTCCAAGTTAGAAAACGCTGCACTTTACCGTTTTTTGAAATAAAAATAGTTTAGTGAGAATGTGGCTAAAAATAGAATGAAACAACGAAAAGTAGAATGGCCTAATTATTCAACCAGCAAAGTGTTAGTTGTATTGAATTGAAGATTTTATGAACTAGCAAAGTATTACTTTTAATGAATTCTGGTGTGTGGTGGTCTAGTGGAATTTAATTCAATTTTATTTTAAACTAAATTTGAATGGTAATTTTTTCCAGAGTACGAAATTTATTAAGGGACTTATTGATTAAACTGGCGGATTCCCAAGGTCTTTCTGATATCAATCTATTGACTAAAGACTTTCATGTGTGGCCAGACTATCATGGAAATAGGTCCCCTTTAGCAGACTCCATGATGAAAGGAATGATCAGTGGTCTTGCTATTAACAATAGTGAAGAGAACCTGGCAGTATTGTATCTTGCCACACTGCAAGGTTTATCAGTAAGTACCTATGAGTAAAGGTGATTCTCTTACTAAGGGCCAGTTGCAGCAAAACAATAATTTTAGCTTAAGCTTATCTTACAAAGACATAAGTGCTTAGAACTCAGGGCCACTTGGCCCTAGTAGGCCCTCAGAGCCACTTGCACTGAAAAGATAAATCTAAATTAAGGCACAAGTTTAGGTAAACTTTGACAGAATGTATTAAATTGTCAGTCTTAAATCCGGATGGTAGACTAATTCTAATTTTTTTCCTGTAAGTGGTCCTCAATCTAGATTTATTTATTACCATTACAGTGTCTCTTCTCTCTAAAATTGCCTGGAAGAGATTGGTTATAGCGATAAGACCGCCTATTGTCTACCATATTAGAATTTCTTATTTCTGTCTTACATTGTTTATTATTTGTGCGGTGTTCTATAAAACTTATTCGTATTATGTTGTTTTTATCTTGGATGCAAGTGGCTCTAAGTTTATCTTTTCGTTTTTTACTTATATATTTTTTCTCTTTTCAGTATGGCACAAGACACATAATTGATGCTTTAGTACTGGCTGGGTATAATGCATTTAAATCTTTGCTGATTTGTGGAGGCATCACAAAAGACCCTCTGTTTGTCCAAATACAGGCTGATGCAGTTGGCTTGCCCATCATGAACCCACATGAGAAGGACTCTGTTTTAGTTGGTTCAGCCATCCTAGGGGCTTGTGCCTCCCAGCACTTCAAAAACATGGATGAAGCTATTCAAAACATGGGCGGTACTGCTGACGTAATAAGGCCCAATGTAACGATCAAATCATTCCATGATAAAAAATACAATGTGTTTCTCAAGATGTTCCAAGATCAATTAGTGTATAGGTCGCTTATGGTATAATTTAGTATAGATATCTAAGATTATTTTTTTATGGGGATATTTTTATTTTAGACAATATTTCACATTTTATTATGTACATGTTTCTAAATAAATAAAGTTTAACTGACTGTTGTCTAGATATTTTTATTTAATTAATTTGGCCAACCTGTTCAGATATATAAATTTTCTCAAAGGGAAACTATTCATTTTACAATTATGTTTGAAATGTTAAGACCCAGGCTCTTACAAAGTTTTTGCATTATTTTTAACCTAAGCTTTTAACTATCTTCATATTTATTGTTACAAGAAGTTTCATTAAATAATAAGATTGATAGTGTGTATAATCTGTATTGATATAGTTTTGGTTTTATTTTTTCTGCTTGCAACATTTTAAAAACGTCTTCGTTTGGGCGAAGTGGTTGTAGCGGACGGACGGCTAGTTTTTGTACGCATATAAACCATATTAGTATTATATTCATCACGATGATAGGGTTTTTAGTAGTTATCCCGCATTTAGTATCCCCTAACATAAAACTATCCATTTAAATCTACATATTGCAGACTGTCAATATTGACAAGCAGGTATGCATTACCCGATCAAATTGCGGTTACACGTAGATGTCTTACGTTGTATAAGACACTACTGTAAACTTAATTTGGTGGTATACTATAGATCAATAGTTAGATGCTAAACTTTCGTAATTAAACATCTTTGATGGTATAATTTCATGTATGTTTTTAGTTCAGGATGTCTAAGCGCAGCGCGGACGATGGGGGCAGCGGCAGCAGCCAGCCTCCGATCAAAAAGGTTCATTTTGAACCTCACCTCATTGGGCCCGTGTCCACTCTGGAGGAAATGGACATAAAAGTCCTTCAATTCCAGAACAAAAAGTTAGCTCAGGTAATCATTTGATTATTTACTGTTAATTAAAGGTATCTGTTAGGCAAACTTGTTTAAAAACTATGCTTACGTATGTCATAAACAGCTGTGTGACAATGCAGAGATCATCAAATTGTTTAAAAACATGAAGCTGGTTTGTTGCTGGTTGGTGTTAAAATTGATGGTGTTCCAAAGTTTATTGGAAATATTTAAGTTGTTAAATATACCTGCTACAAATAAAAGTTAAGTTATTGTGGCTGCATAATCTAAACCATCTGTTTTAAACTAAATAGACAAGAAAATTATCATAAGTCTTATATCCATAGAGAATAGAGCAGCGCCACAGGTGTGAGGCAGAGCTAAGGGCCCGAATAGAGCAGTTGGAGAAGCGTCAGACACAGGATGATGCGGTGCTGTGTGTCGTCAACCAGTACTGGAACTTACTCAATGAGGACATCAGAGTGTTGCTGCAGAGGTTTGATGCCGAAACTGCAGATGAATCTGAGAACAAAAGTAAATCAAGTTAAATTATTTGCCTAGTAATATGTAAATACTTAATTTCCAAAGGTAGTCCTCTTGTTATTTACTCTAATAATTAACTGACCCTTTAAAAACATATTCACTACATGGTTAAACGTTGATTTTGTTAATGTAATTCATAATTAAGTTTCTTAATTAGGTAGAAAAATCTTATAATTGATCATATTTATTTTCTTCTCAGCTGGCATAAAGCCAGCTTTTAGTTCATGTCAAAAAGCAAGTATGATTTTTATGTCAATTATTCAAGTTAAAATTTGATCTGTACTTGCAGCCTTCTTACCAGGAAAAGGAAGTAGAGGTTTGCTGTGTTACATGTAATCAAAACCATTGTTACTGGAAAACTTTTGTGAATCATATTCAAGCCCTTAGTTACATTCAAACTGTTATTTACAGATGAGAATGAAGCAACAACATCATTCCTCATGCAGTTATCTACATGGGATAAAGAGGAATTGGATGCCCAGTTGGCTAATAGAGTGCAAGTCAGTAAACGCGCAGTGGCCAAGGTGCTTCAAGCATTTGATCGCCTGCAGCAGAGAAATGACAAGATATGGAGGGCAATCAAGGGGGATGGGGAAGGTGAGTTCAAACTACATGTACTATTGACTTCTGTAGTATTAATGAATTAATTATGCTACCTCTGAGAAAGGGTCTAGCATGCTAGACCTTGATTTGATTGATTACTTGACCTTGAATTTTTTACATTTTCGTGAATAAATCAGGAACAAAAGAAAATCGAAAGGTGATATTAAACATACAGTGTTCTTAGGTCCTGCCACTACTCCACCTAAAAGTATAACCAAATCCCTAGTGGGGGCCAAACTTGTTAGCTTAGACTGCTAGACCCTTTCGTTAAAACTAGTCATCATGTTATTACCATTATTTTGCCATTTAACGAAATCTTAAGAGTTATAGAAATACTAAATTGGTGGTTGGTAGCAGGTCTTAAACTTTTAGGGTGACAGAACCCTTTTGAATTGCTAAATGTTTTATGGAGCCCCAAAATAAAGAAAATTTGGTTTTATATTAGTTCCTTAACCTTCTCATAGCCTGAAGTCAAATACGTTATCCTTAAAATGCAGCATGTTTCAAAAACTATGCAACATTCAACTTACAATTAATAATAAAAAGACTACAATTCGTCACATCCATGGCAAAGTTGAGAATCTGCATTTTAATTCAAAATTAGCATAGCAGATTCGCTACTGTGCCAAGAGTGTTAACGTCATTGTCTTTTGAAATTAAAGTGCAGATTCGCAAATTTGCCATGGATGTGACGAATTATACACAGCAGAGATATTGTAGCTCATCGTGACTTGGATTATTCACAGTAGTTTCTTCGGCAGTACCTTTTCGAGAAAATATTTCTCCTATTTTCATACAAAATCGAACTGCTAAAGGAACTACTGCAAATAAGCCCATGAATTTAGCAATTCAAAATGTTAAAGACAATAAACAAATTTTACAAAATATTGATCTATAGGTTGATGTGTCGACGGAGTCCTTTGCAAATGACAGAACGTGGCGCACACTTTTTGATTAGCTGGCTCAAGATGAGGCTGATAATTTGTTTATTATTTCTGATTAAAATTTTCCCTTTTCATATTTTTATCATTATCAAAGTGCTCAGTAGTCCGATTATCCTTCTGCAGAGACTGCCCCAGCTCCGGCTTTAGATGAGGTGATCCGGGCCACTAACAGCGAGTTGACGGTGGAGAACCGCCGCCTGCAGGGGTTGTGCACAGCCCTGCACGAAGCGCACCACGCCATGACGCTCCGAGGCGCGCAGCTGACAGACGCCGTCAACAGCCGAGATACGGAGAACGCTGAGCTCAAGAACCAGATTGATGATCTGCAGTACGAGCTGTTGAAGGTTGGTGCGACTGATCGGAAGTTAAAGTTGAATTTGAAGACTTGATTTATTTAGAAAGCAGAGGAAATTGTGTTCTTGAAGAATAATTTGATCCATTTACAGTCAATGTGTAGGATAGTATCAACTTTACTCTTTATATTGAGATGATATCAAGCCACCTAATGGAAATATTTTCCTTTTTCAAATGTTATTATAACCACAATGTAATTTTAAAGCTAAAAATTTCCTAGTTTGTTTATTTTTATGATTGTATGTTTGTATTGACTTAAACTCTTTATCCGCACAAACAAAAAAGAACACAAAAATACAAAGCAAACTTATCCCATTGCATTTAAATTTGGAGACAGACTTTACGGGCTATGATGGCACGCTCACCTCGGCTAATGATCGGGCAGAACATTCACTACCGAGATACGTGTAAATTGATCCCAATATGTTCCAGGTCCGTTCGCGCAACGACAAGCTCGAGAACCACCTGGCGGAGGCGATAGAGAAGCTCAAGAGCTACCACCAGTCGGGCGCCAGCACGTCGGTGGCGGCGGCGGCGCCGGCGCACTCGGCGGCGGCGGCGGCCAAGCTGGAGGACGTGGCGGCCGAGCTGGAGGAGCAGCGCGAGCTCGCCAACAACCGCCTGGCCGAGCTCGACCGCCTGCACCGGCAGCACCGCGACGCGCTCAAAGACGTCGAGAAGCTCAAGATGGACGTGAGTCACTCTATTTCTTTTTTAATCTTTTCTGCAATATGGCAATCTGTGTTCGACCCAATGGGCCGTCCTTGTGTTGTACACTGGTACTGGTTTGAGAGCAAACACAATAGGAGCGTTCAATGGAGCCTCCAGTAGACAAAATAACAGTCACTGTATTTTAAATTCTCAAACTGTGCTCCGGGAACCTCTGGGGCTCTCTAAGGCTTTTGCCTAAAAATCAATGTATCATGTAAGGAAACTCTTTTTTTAGTGCCGTTAATCCTCAATGTTTTGCTTATTTTGGGGTTCCATAAAAATTTTGGTGTTTCAAAAGTTTGAGAAACACAGTGATAACAGATTGCAAGTTGAATAATTCGAACTCCAGTAGTCGCTATGTCTCATCATGGATGACAGTCATGACGGTTGTGAGTTTGCTTCAACACCGCTCACCAGGCTGCTCGATGAATACTAGCATAAAGCGTCTCTCCATTTGTAGCTGTGGCTATATGGAAGTTATCACTCGTCGTTATTGCTCTATATAAGAACAATAATTACTAGGAACAGCAATGGTATGAATCCTTGTTTGTTGTTGTCCCCAGATCCGCCAGCTCCCTGAATCTGTGATAGTGGAGACGACGGAGTACAAGTGCCTGCAGAGCCAGTTCTCGGTGCTCTACAACGAGTCCATGCAGATGAAGACGGCGCTTGACGACACGCGGCTGCAACTGCAGAATGCCAAGAACCTGCACATGCGACAGATCGAGATGATGGAGGTGACATATTTTTAAATACGTTACAAACTATGCTGCGAATTTTTTTGTACGATGTCTATGATCAATGATTGCCCCAGTTAGCCTTGTTTATTCCATCCAGCTCTTGAAGCTATACTGAACCAGCAAACTTAAAAACTTTATCCTGTCTTCAAATTTCAGAGTGAAGAGTTAGCCCGACAAAAGGCCCTAAGGGCCGAGATGATCCAACTAGAAGACGTTCTCGGCCAGCTGCGGAAGGAGTACGAGATGCTGCGGATAGAGTTCGAACAGAACCTGGCCGCCAACGAGCAGACCGGCCCCATCAACCGCGAGATGCGGCATCTCATCACGTCGCTGCAGAACCACAACCTGCAGCTCAAGGGGGAGGTGCATCGCTACAAGCGCAAATACAAGGATACCAGCCAGGAGCTCAATAAGGTACAGATATCATTTTCGTTTGGTAGAATTGGTTTCCAGTTCCGTCCGTATTTCTTACCCTTGCGTTTTAAGTTCAAAATGGAATACAATGTTGATCATGTGAACTTGCACTGCTACTACTGCTGATTAGACATACCAAGAGTTAAGTCGTTTCTTAGTGACAAGTTTGAAAAAGGATCGAGTTAACTGTCTCTCATTACGGCGGTGAAACCGTACTCAATAGGACTAATCCTCGAACACCGTGTCTTTTTGTGTAGGTCCGCAAAGAGCTGGAAGAGGCGGGGACCCGCGGCGCGGCCGGCGACGCGACTGATGAGAAACCGCTCGCCGTCAAAAAGGAGGAACCCGAGCCGGAGGTAACCACATACACAAACACAATCACGTCCGGACACGATGATTGTACTACTATCAAATAGACGCCATCAAATATTGGATTCCAAGGAGTTCAACGATAGTGAAATGAATAATATGAAAAGTTTAAAACGCTCAATAATATCTGGCCACGCCCCAAAGGTGTTCTATTATTAGTCAAAATAAACCCAGGTTTTGTTAAGTGGGGTTCATAGCTTTGTCGCATAATTAAGGTTTATTATTGAAGCACATTATAATGTACAACTTATGATCCACTCCAGCTTCGCCTGGGTGGGATCTATCTATATGTTTTATGCATATAAACATAAACCTTCTCAAGAATAAAGACATTCAAAGACATTATTTGAATCCTGAAAATAAACATCTGTTGCATAGTTCAAAAGATCTAAGTAAACAAACAAACAGATAGACATACAGAAATACTGACATTTTTTTTACAAGAAAGTAGCAAGAACACAATTTCAGACTCAACCTTTGTTCGAAACGTGCATATGCATATTTAGGTTATCAATGAAAGGTTATTTTTGGACTCAAAACGCTCAACGCATGGAACGCAGCAACAATGTAACACCTTTCCAACATTCTAAGTACTCAACTAGTCCGCATGTCAGGGCGAGGAGGGCGGCAGCGGCGCGGGCGCCGACGCCAAGAGCCAGGCCGCCAAGGACCACTCGCGCGCCAAGCTGCAGGAGCAGGACCTGCTCATCAAGGACCTCAAGCAGCAGCTCAAGTGAGTCCCCGCCACACACACATTACATCTATAGTATCCCATTGCATTGAAACATATTACATAAATAATAAAAAGATAAAAATACCTCAAAATAATTGCGACCTTACTTTCAGAGTGATAGATTTTTACCAAACCTAGCTAAGCACCACCACAATTGACAAAAATACATACATACATACACAAACTCACGCCTTCGTTCCCACATAGAGGGGAAGGTAGAGCTACAGAATTACCTACAACTCTAAAAACTTGTTGATAATTCTATTCTATTCTTGTGCTCTAAATAATAATAACAAAATGCAAGCTTTAAAAATCCGACTGTTGTTAACCAACTTTAAATCGTTATAAATCAAAAATGAAAAATGATGAAAGAAACCTAAAGATTATTTTTAAATACCTATTCAATGATACCCCACTTGTGTTCGTCGATTTTTTTTTCTTTTTTACAATATGGCGTCTGGTTGCCGCCATATTGAATTTTGATTACTGTCGTATCTTTAGTAATACTCACAACTTGAGGACGACGTTTGTATCAAGGCAAAGGCGTTCAAAGGGTTAAATACCTAACGTGTAGACAAGGCTAGGTTAGTTAAGGTTAGATTTTTAAAAATCCTGAAAAGATTACAGTTTCTTAAAAAAATACGATATGACTTGCGATAATTATGACCTAAAACAAATTGTGACCAAAAATAATTATGGCAGACGATATAGACCCCTTATAAACACATTACCCTCTTCCTTCGGCAGTCGGGTAAAACCATAAAGGTTTATCTCAAAAGGATACTTTTTTAAAGATTATTATATTAAGTTCCTGTTGTTAATGAAATTAGCTTTCTATTGAAAAAAAATCCGCTTGAACTTGGTCTATTCGCTTAGAACACACACACGTTAAACCTATACCACTCTGATTTCGTCGAGGTCAAAAATACTAGTAGTAAATAACCGGAATATCTCCAGGAAAGCGGTGAACGAGCAGAAGGAGCTGAAGCTCCTGCTGGACATGTACAAGGGCGTCAGCAAGGAGCAGCGCGACAAGGTGCAGCTGATGGCGGCCGAGCGCAAGGCGCGCCAGGAGCTCGAGGACCACCGGCAGAAGGCCAAGATGATGCAGGTGCGTCACCCATTACACTCAAACTTAAAGTCAAATAGTACAATTTATTTGACTAAAACACTCTGCAACACAACAATAATCAAACATTTTGACAGAAAAAGTAAAGAATAGCACATAGAGATAGAATTTAGGCGCTGTAGTGTGATGTCAGCCGGGGCCACAGCGCTGGTTCTCAGCTGAACACCTGAATAACTGATATTCGGCGGACGCTAAGTCTGTTAGATCACGTATATCGTCCGTGCGATTTCCAATGGCAGGCGCAATACTGACATTAGATAGAAAAGCACGATTAAATTTGTTAGGTACGCAGTATTGCATTATTACGGTACTAAAATATTTTACCTGTGCCTCTATTCTTGGCGATAGAGATGATATTATTTTATGTTTCTACTTTATGCGCAGGAAAGCAAGCGTGAGCGGCGCGTGGCGGACGAAGATGCGCTGCGCAAAATCAAACAGCTAGAGGAGCAGAAATACGAGCTGCAGAAGCAGCTGTCGTGCGCGCGGCCCAGTGCTGACCCGCTGCACGCCTTCTCCCGGCCCTTCGCCGGCTCGCAGGTGCGTCCCGGCTGTACCCTTAAGGCAGGGGCACAAGGTCAACAGCTGGAGGAGCAGTGCTAGCTGCTGGAACAGCTGTCGTGCGCGCGGCCCAGCGCCGACCCGCTGCACGCCTTCTCCCGGCCCTTCGCCGGCTCGCAGGTGCGTCCCGGCTGTACCCTTAAGGCAGGGGCACAAGGTCAACAGCTGGAGGAGCAGTGCTAGCTGCTGGAACAGATGTCGTGCGCGCGGCCCAGCGCCGACCCGCTGCACGCCTTCTCCCGGCCCTTCGCCGGCTCGCAGGTGCGTCCCGGCTGTACCCTTAAGGCAGGGGCACAAGGTCAACAGCTGGAGGAGCAGTGCTAGCTGCTGGAACAGCTGTCGTGCGCGCGGCCCAGCGCCGACCCGCTGCACGCCTTCTCCCGGCCCTTCGCCGGCTCGCAGGTGCGTCCCGGCTGTACCCTTAAGGCAGGGGCACAAGGTCAACAGCTGGAGGAGCAGTGCTAGCTGCTGGAACAGCTGTCGTGCGCGCGGCCCAGCGCCGACCCGCTGCACGCCTTCTCCCGGCCCTTCGCCGGCTCGCAGGTGCGTCCCGGCTGTACCCTTAAGGCAGGGGCACAAGGTCAACAGCTGGAGGAGCAGTGCTAGCTGCTGGAACAGATTTCGTGCGCGCGGCCCAGCGCCGACCCGCTGCACGCCTTCTCCCGGCCCTTCGCCGGCTCGCAGGTGCGTCCCGGCTGTACCCTTAAGGCAGGGGCACAAGGTCAACAGCTGGAGGAGCAGTGCTAGCTGCTGGAACAGATGTCGTGCGCGCGGCCCAGCGCCGACCCGCTGCACGCCTTCTCCCGGCCCTTCGCCGGCTCGCAGGTGCGTCCCGGCTGTACCCTTAAGGCAGGGGCACAAGGTCAACAGCTGGAGGAGCAGTGCTAGCTGCTGGAACAGCTGTCGTGCGCGCGGCCCAGCGCCGACCCGCTGCACGCCTTCTCCCGGCCCTTCGCCGGCTCGCAGGTGCGTCCCGGCTGTACCCTTAAGGCAGGGGCACAAGGTCAACAGCTGGAGGAGCAGTGCTAGCTGCTGGAACAGCTGTCGTGCGCGCGGCCCAGCGCCGACCCGCTGCACGCCTTCTCCCGGCCCTTCGCCGGCTCGCAGGTGCGTCCCGGCTGTACCCTTAAGGCAGGGGCACAAGGTCAACAGCTGGAGGAGCAGTGCTAGCTGCTGGAACAGATTTCGTGCGCGCGGCCCAGCGCCGACCCGCTGCACGCCTTCTCCCGGCCCTTCGCCGGCTCGCAGGTGCGTCCCGGCTGTACCCTTAAGGCAGGGGCACAAGGTCAACAGCTGGAGGAGCAGTGGTAGCTGCTGGAACAGCTGTCGTGCGCGCGGCCCAGCGCCGACCCGCTGCACGCCTTCTCCCGGCTCTTCGCCGGCTCGCAGGTGCGTCCCGGCTGTACCCTTAAGGCAGGGGCACAAGGTCAACAGCTGGAGGAGCAGTGCTAGCTGCTGGAACAGCTGTCGTGCGCGCGGCCCAGCGCCGACCCGCTGCACGCCTTCTCCCGGCCCTTCGCCGGCTCGCAGGTGCGTCCCGGCTGTACCCTTAAGGCAGGGGCACAAGGTCAACAGCTGGAGGAGCAGTGCTAGCTGCTGGAACAGCTGTCGTGCGCGCGGCCCAGCGCCGACCCGCTGCACGCCTTCTCCCGGCCCTTCGCCGGCTCGCAGGTGCGTCCCGGCTGTACCCTTAAGGCAGGGGCACAAGGTCAACAGCTGGAGGAGCAGTGCTAGCTGCTGGAACAGCTGTCGTGCGCGCGGCCCAGCGCCGACCCGCTGCACGCCTTCTCCCGGCCCTTCGCCGGCTCGCAGGTGCGTCCCGGCTGTACCCTTAAGGCAGGGGCACAAGGTCAACAGCTGGAGGAGCAGTGCTAGCTGCTGGAACAGCTGTCGTGCGCGCGGCCCAGCGCCGACCCGCTGCACGCCTTCTCCCGGCCCTTCGCCGGCTCGCAGGTGCGTCCCGGCTGTACCCTTAAGGCAGGGGCACAAGGTCAACAGCTGGAGGAGCAGTGCTAGCTGCTGGAACAGCTGTCGTGCGCGCGGCCCAGCGCCGACCCGCTGCACGCCTTCTCCCGGCCCTTCGCCGGCTCGCAGGTGCGTCCCGGCTGTACCCTTAAGGCAGGGGCACAAGGTCAACAGCTGGAGGAGCAGTGCTAGCTTCTGGAACAGCTGTCGTGCGCGCGGCCCAGCGCCGACCCGCTGCACGCCTTCTCCCGGCTCTTCGCCGGCTCGCAGGTGCGTCCCGGCTGTACCCTTAAGGCAGGGGCACAAGGTCAACAGCTGGAGGAGCAGTGCTAGCTACAGGCTACAGGATCATTGGCACTGTTGGCATTTTCTCTAGATACTCCTTATTTTTACTTATTCTGGACTAATAAATCCGTAATCAGCTGTGAAAAAATCTTTCATCTACACACATATCATAAGCCTTGTATTATGCGTTCAAAACCCGTAGACAATGACCAGCATTACCTGTTGTAGTAGGTGGCAGCGATGACAGGTGTTCATTTTGGAAGATGTTTCAAATTTGGATCTCAAGCCCGCTTTACATTTGGCTAAATTCAGTGTGCTAAATTTAGACAGGCGGCGTGGAGGGGATAAGCGCGTCCTCTTGACTAACATGCTAACTGCCTTTACACTTGTCTTTTTTTAGAGTCTTTTTCATTCAGCACACTGAATTTAGCCAAATGTAAAGCGGGCTTCATTACATTACAATATTCGATTACGTTACAGCTGTCATCGCTGTCACCTACTACCACAGGTAATGCTGGTCATTAGCCTTTCGGCTTCTGAACCCATCTTAGAGTACTTATAATAATTATGTGTGTAGATAAAGTATTGTACGCGACGCTGCGTAATTGGCATTACAAACTACTATTGTATGATGTTTAAATACGTTACTTAAGTTAATTCATAACACTGCACTGTGCTTCTTTCTGCTTTAAAAACAGCGTTTGTTTCTTATGTAATGTATATTTTCATAATTGATGTATCACGAAACGACTGCAGATATTGTAGGACAGAGCAGTACACATTAATTGTTCATCACTAAGTTCACTTTATTTCTACTGTTGGTCTTACATTGTTGTAGTTGAGTATTTCTATTATTTACTCTCGCTCGATTCCTTTGTTGATATATGCCTTATAATGATTGCAGTTTTCTACGGGCAAGCAAGCGGGAACTTTGCAAATAGACGTGCGTGCTCTCTATCTATTCTAACTAAACCAATAAAGCTGCATTGTATAAAATAAAGTCCATCGTATTGGTCTGTCTACGCGCTCCGTAGAACTCTTTACAACTGCAATGCATTCAAAATAATTGTTTAAAAAATTAATTTGCTTTTAAAAAGCAGGATTTTTGTGAGACTCGTGTGCATTAATTTTGTTCCGATTCACTTTTGGCTTCACCGCTGTCCCTAGAGCCGGCAACCATGAGAATAAGGAGGAGTATAAACAAGTGAAACTCACGCGCCACACGTCAACCAAACAAATCAAGTTTGTAAGTTTTATTGAAAGAAAAGTCTAGCTAGGGCTTGCGTCGCATTCCGCTTTTAGCTGTTTCTTTATGTGCGTATTAGATAATATAATGCCGTTTATTAGTATGCTATGCACCATGCAAAACTGACGTTGATGGCTTTGTATGAAACTATTTAAATGAAATTAACACTAGTAGTTTTTCCCAAACTTATAAATTGTTTTTGCCTCAACTACTCTTCTATTAAATTTCATAAAGATCGGATCAACGATGCTCATGTTATTGTCGAACAGACAGACAGGATGCCTACTAAGTTGACTTCCTTCGATCAATAAAAATCCTCGCCGTCAATCATTGTTCTGATCGAATAAACAGGTGTAATATGAAAATAGCTGACAGCCCTTGAGGCATCCGTAGGGCGACAGAGAGGCCAGTAAATAGCGGGGAAGTAGGTATTTATAACGCGGCGTTTCAAGCACTCACAAAGAAGTGTCACTTCTATATGCTCTTCCTTATTCTAACCCTCGAGTGAACCTATCTCAGACATTACGGAAGACTTTGTTGTATACCATGTAGTGATACCAACAGGTGTTAACCTACTGTGAATACTTTAGGAAGAGGAAGCGTTGCTGAACGAGATGGAAGTGACGGGGCAGGCCTTCGAAGATATGCAGGAGCAGAACTCGAGGCTCATCCAGCAACTGCGGGAAAAAGACGATGCGAACTTCAAGCTGATGTCCGAGCGGATCAAGGCTAATTCGCTGCACAAGCTGTTGCGGGAGGAGAAACAGTTGCTACAGGAGAAGGCATGTGTATAAGTTTTGTATTTTTGCTGTAAGTGCGAAAAGTGTTTTTAGTTAAACGTGGTTAATATTCTGAACTCACCCAATTTGAACTGTTCACTTATTATTTAACTTGCATAGAACAATGATCTGAAAATTTAAATAAATGTTTATTTGTCAAAAAAAAGTTACAACTTACGAGTTTCCAGTGGGACCCAAACAAGGCAGAGCTTGTATCTTGGGACCCGGTGAGACGGTTAGACATATAAGCAATTCAGACTGTTGTAGGTAATATAAACGGATAACATGCAAAGTTTTGTTGGAAGGTGCTTGAGCGTGTCTGTGTTAATATGAGTGTATGTGTGTGTATATGTTTGGGATTGCGCGTAGGTGTACGTGTTATGTCAGCTTGTTTTATGTGTCAGAGTCACCAGAGTCGTTAGTAGCTATAGCTACTCTCTAAGAAGTTTGGCTTTACGGGGACTCTTTTGCAAACCTCATTAAAGACCTGGGACCTGGGTATGCATAATGAGGAATGAAGAGTCTGAAGGGAATCTTGTACCGTCTCCTCTTCAGCACTGCTCGTGCATTGGAGATGATAAAGCTATGGGTGTGCTTAAATGCTTTAAATGAACACTTGTCTGACAGTCATTAACTTAGTCTTTTTGTACAAAGTCTCGTAATTACAGAATATGATTGCGGGACATTCACGCGAGAACGCCTCGTTAGCGACTTCTGGCGGTGGGTCGGTGACGCACGTGATTAACCCTGGCTTTAGGCATATCTGCAGTAGACCCTGTTAACTAGTGGTGGTGACAGGTGTTGACGCGCGACCAGCAGATCGAGTCCATGGGGCTGGTGGCGCGGCGGCTGGAGGAGAAGGAGCGGCTGCTGCAGGCCACGCTGTCTGCCGTCGAGAAGGAGCTGCTGCTGCGCCAGCAGGCTATGGAGATGCACAAGCGCAAGGCCATCGAGTCCGCGCAATCCGCCGCTGACCTCAAGCTGCATCTCGGTACGCCCTGCACTTAAAATATGGTCTCGATAACAACGCCTGATATAATAACTATTATATGTATGAGTATTATACAGGGTGTCCAAAAAATAGCACGTCACAGTGACACCGGAGATTCCCTACCCTAAGACGAACCAAACCATCCTAATATGACCTCAGTAAAAGTTGCACCGTTTTCAAGTAACGCCAATTTAAAGTTTTCTCTTATTTTGACATTGTAAGTGCCCGCATTTACTTAGAAAGCTTTCGAATTTAGTTTTTTTCATTTTGTAAGCTGTCATGAATAGCTAATTAAAATGTACGAAGCATTTTTATGTCCCCCGAACAAAAACCCTGTGGTTTCTCCAGGACCTGCCTACCTTTGTTCAAACTTAAAATTATATTTGCTTTAACTACTTCTTACTTCTAATACCAAGTTTTATGAAATTCCTATTGATAATACTTAAGTTTTCATCGAAAAAACAAAACTATATGCTATCTCAATTGACTCTTAAGGCCGAGCCACACCGGACGCGTGACGTGCACGTGCACGTGCGCGTTCGCTTTCCACTGCGTTGTATAGTATGAATTCTTATTACGACATGTCACTATACAACGCAGTGGAAAGCGAATGCGCACGTGCACGTCACGCATCCGTTGTGGCTGGGCCTTAAACCTTACTCCGCTCAGTCATCTAAGCACACAAACACACGGATAGAAGTAATAGTCGTTTTATACTATTTAGAGATTCACCATCGAAAAGGAATTGACCCAGGTTTTCCTGGCTTGTCTATATGTCAATGTTAACATTATTGTGTTTCTTTTTACAGAAAAGTACCACGCGCAGATGAAAGAAGCGCAGCAAGTGGTCGCAGAGAAAACGAGCGCTCTGGAGGCGGAGGCGTACAAAACCAAAAGATTACATGTGAGTCTTTGCATCACGATGTAATGATTTAATGTATATTTGACTGCGGGAATCTTAATTAAAAGCTTTATAAGAAGCCTATCATTAATTAGGTGTACTGCCATTTGTTCAAATCATTTTTCGTCAAATTTTACTTCCCAAAAAACTTGTCGCAGTAGTTTCATTTCCCAAACGGATCTTTAGCACATGTACATTTCGCATTTTATTAATTTGGTCAAATTATTATTTGGCATCATTTTACTTTGTCAAGTTTTATTAAGACAAACGTTTAAGCAAACGTTTTCCTTTGGCAAATATTATATTCCAAAAAAATGTCTGTTCAAATTGTTATTTCTCACACTCAATTTATAGCATGTCTAGTTAGGTTAGTTGAGGTAAGTAGGTTTAGGTTGGGTTAGAGTTCATAAGGCCCGAAGGGCCAATCTTCCTAGAATAGAAGCCCCGCATAGCGGGGCTGCGTCGATTGTGTCACGGAAATAACTCCATCATACCTACTTTCAGTAAAAACAAATATCAAGTTTGCGCAAATACGATGTTTATGCGCCAGTACGCAGGAAGAAAACTACCCACTTAATTAAAGATAATCATACCCTAAATTTTATCCTATGGACTACTCGATTAGGATGTAAATAGTATGCCATACAATATTTTGTGAAGAGCGTGTAATGCCAAACGGTACATTTGACTACATGAAATTTGGTAAAATGAAAATTGACCAAGTAATTATTTTTTAAACAATAATTTGCCAAAAAAAAATTGCTAACTGTTAAATTGCGAAAAGTTGTTATGACTTATAATTTTTTTGCTAAATGATAATTTGAGTAAAATAGTTTGGGAAGTGATACTTTGGGAAAAGTCTTTTGACCAAACATTAGTATAATTATTATCATGATCATATCATGGTCATTAAGATGATGTGACTAGCAAATAAACTGAGGACAGTGTTTACATCCTTCCTATCTTGTCTACAGCCTAAAAAAAGAGAAAATTCAAGTTGTTTACAGTGTTCCGCTGATATGATGTGTTTCAGGGCTGACTAATGTCCACTTATCTCCCGAGGTTTGTCCGCATTGATAGTGAATGGTTCGCAGGAGGAACTGGCGATCCTGCGGCGCAAGGCGGAGCGCATGAAGAAGATGGAACAGGCCGGCAGCAGCATGGACGAGGTGCTGCTCGAGGAGATCCGGGAGTACAAGGAGACGCTCACCTGCCCCTCCTGCAAGGTAACCGATAGGAACTGTTGCTGTAATAACTTTCATCTGGTTCACGTCATATTTCGACTTAGCGGTGTAAATGATGCTTCGAGTTCCCGTTTCTTTTACACGGGTGCGCCAAAGTTCATATAAAATTGCAACTCCGATTATTGGAACTTCGAAAATTTTTCTCATAACATTTTAAATCATAATGATCACTCCTCATACTCTTCATAAAAAATGTTTATACTAATGATCGGAACTTATACTCATCTGAACTTATAACGCCAATATTCATGGAACCGTACACTTTTCAGAATTTCTTAAATATCTTACGTGTAGATAAAATTAGGTTAGGTTAGGTTAGATTTATAACAATCCTCAAAAAGTAATAGTTTCTTAAAAAAAATCATTATGAGTTGCGATAAGTATGAGCAAAATTTTTTGAAGAAATGAAGTATGAGCAAAATTTTTCGAATAAATGATGAGTATAGACACAAATCGTTATTTGTATAAAAAATCTAAAGACCAATTTTATATGAGCCAATATGGACCCCATCGAATAATAGGTATTTCATCTATGGAAAACCGCTATTTAGTACGAGTCTGATTCAAGGCGAATTGATGCGTACGCATCTTCATATTAAATAGCGATTTTCCACAGATATAATGCGATTCGATACTGATAGATGTGATTCCACCCCTTGGTAACGTGCAGTGTAAAAGGGGTCCCTTATTGGCTAGATGACTCAGGTCGAGTAAGTTTCTTTTTACGAAGTGTCAAAACGATAGTATGGAGTTTTGGATGAAAAGCTCAACTGTGACGTCACGCTATATCGCATGTGTAGTTAAATCTCCTTGGCTTGATAGTTTTTAGGGTACCGTACCCAAAGGGTACAAACGGGACCCTATTACTAAGACTCCGCTGTACGTCTGTCTGTATCTCATGAAATGTGATAGCTAGACAGTTGAAATTTTCACAGAAGATGTATTTCTGTTGCCGCTATAACAACAAATACAAAAAAAAGAATAAAATAAATATTTAAGGGGGGCTCCCATATAACAAACGTGATGTTTTTTCCGTTTTTTGTTAATGTTGTATAGATAATGGTACGGAACCCTTCGTGCGCGAGTCCGACTCGCACTTGGCTGGTTTTTTATTTTATTAAATCGTTACGATTGCTATAATGTGTCGGGCTCGGGTTTTTCAGTGACAAGAACTTTTTTCGTGGCTCGGTACAGAGTAATTTTATCTTGACTATAATAATCAACTCTATTTTCTCTGGCTTGTAGGTGAAGCGCAAGGACGCCGTGCTGACGAAGTGCTTCCACGTGTTCTGCTGGGACTGCCTGCGCACGCGCTACGAGACGCGCCAGCGCAAGTGCCCCAAGTGCAACGCCGCGTTCGGCGCCAACGACTACCACCGGCTCTACCTGTCCACGTAGAGCCGCGGCCGGCTGGTGACGCAAGGTTCTCCGGGCGCTAGCTAGCTAGGTGGCTAGCAAGCTAGCTAGCTAGGCGGCTAGCATCGGCCGTCTCGCTTTAGTACCTAAACTATGCCCTTGTTTGATTTACGACCTAAATCAGCGTAGATATGGTACGTTGGACGTGTAGTCGTGTTCGGAATGCGCTTTTAACGCTTTTCGAACTGTAAAGTCAGTCTAGTGCCGGGCTGGATGTTTTTTTAAATAATTCAGTTCAAGTACTGTCTTTCGTCTCGCTCGACTGCGGCCGATGGTGTCCTGGCGGAGAGTATCTAAAACCGTAGAAAAAGAAAAAATCGTTGACCCGTCAATAAAAAAAAACGATAAATATTGATCCCTTGGTTGATCAGTATGCTAAGAACGTATCACTATCACAAGGTATATTTATAGTTAAATCAAATCGATGTTATTGCAATATTCCTGTTGCTTCTATCGAAGTGTAGACTAAATATTATAATATCAACCCTTTTAGCTGTATGTAAATTAATTCATATTAAATGATATTATTGTTTCGCTGTTCTAAATGTAACTAACATTTTAATAGTAGGTAGGTACACACGTACAGGTGCGGGCAATAATCGAACGATGCCGTATGTGTCGGATAAGTTCGTATTTAATAAATATAATAAAAAAACAAGATAAATACGAACTTGTCTTTAACATACGATGTCGTCTGTTTATTCACTATCTGTATAATAGTTAGTATTTGTTTTGACATTATGTGTGGACCTTGAATATGTCAAACATCAGTTCTTTAATTTATTCTATTTATGTAAGGATTACTTCTATTCTCGATCAGGTTTTTACCATGGAAGAGTGGAATGAAATTGCCTTTCCCCATCTCAATGACGAGTGCGCCGCTGGGACGCATTATAATTATTTATTTAAATTTGTGACAGGACACGTGATTGCCTGCCACCGTATAGTGGCTGACGACAACTTGATATTTTCTATTAATCCTTTGCCGTAGTTGTTGTGTAAGATTCACCGGATCTGCCTCCGTTTCATAAAAACTAGAAATAAAATTTAGGAGTCCACAATTTAAAATATGTCTATATGACCTATGAAGCGAGTTTAAAGACTGGTCGCCTCCCATCTTTGCCCTAAATATTCCAAATGGATTGTTACGTATTCAATGTTAACCGAATTTAGAGTTTGTTCAACTGCTACGGTCTTTAATGGGCCGTTTTCGAAAACATTGTACATAGTTAAGGACAGTTAAAGCCTCAATTAAAATCCTTAACTTTTTTCCATTTCGTAACGAAAATTACTGTGCTTAAATCATTCGATGGTCAAAATAGCAATTGTCGTATAGGACAATTTTATAGTACAATTTAAGTTACGCCTACACCAATGCTTAAAATACGGCGACGGTACGGAATCGCAGTGACGCATCGTATTTGTACCGTTTTTATCGCATGCCCTCCACACCGGTGCTTAACGGTGCGTATATTACGGTGCGTCAAAAACGGCGCCATGTTGTTACTATGATCCCGTCTTTTGTTTACGCAACGACACCGTTTTTTATGCAGCGGTGTGGGGAGCGTGCGACAAAAACGGTACGCATACGATGCGTCACTGCGATTCCGTACCGTCGCCGTTTTTAAGCATCGGTTTGGTCGCAGCTTTAGTTGTCCTTTACGCCGATTGGCATTTTAGCTTCGATTATGGTTAATTTTCGTTACGAAATGGAAAAAAGTTAAGGATTTTAATTGAGGCTTTAACTGTTCTTAACTGTGTACATTTTTTGTGAAAACGGCCCTAATATAATAAGCAATATATTAAATTACTGCTTACGTGTTTTTAAAAAGATAGTGGGGAGTAATAATAATACTAAGTATCACGGCATTAGTCTGATTTCAGATGGTGGTCAGTTTGTTATTGTACGTAAAGAGCCGTTCTTAGTATCGATTTGAATTGGTCTTGAACGTCTTGATGTTACTTGGTAATTATGTGACACTAGCCCGTGACGTTTGCAATGAATAGAATTGTACGTTAAAGTTAGAACGCGTCGTCTGCGATACAAAAAATAGGTCTTTCGGTACCTAATTGTTATAAAAAAAAATATGTATATACATTACCCTTCAAACCCGTGTATTTTCCAAAGTACAATCGGCAAAATTGAGCCCTGACCCTCCCACCATAGAACTGCGCCACAGTGACGTTAAAATCAAATTGTTTAACAAAATGTAACTGTGACAGTTGTATGGTGGGTCAGGGATCTATTTTGCCGACTGCACAAAAATCATACAATATAGCGCCTAAAATAAAATGAAATAGAGTTGCAATTACAAATAATCAAATAACCTCTGACTAATGGTCGGGGGAGTATAGAAACCTAACCCTGTTATAAAGACCTCCGTGTTAAGATTGTATTACCGTGTAATAGAAAATCAGACTCCGATACTTTATCTACGTTAAAAATATTAAATCGTAATAATTATGTTACTGGCCGGTCCTTGTTCCTCTCTCCCGTTCCCAGGACTGATTGATTTAAGTTTATTTGCGAGAAACAAGTAATTTAAATAGCAATCAAACATTCGGTGCTTACGGAGTCGTGATAGCGCTTAGAAATAACATTTGTACCGAACTTTCTTTGCCGATAAGGTGTGAGATAAATGTATTATTTATAAGTGTTTGGAAAGATCAGGCGTGATTTGAAATGAAGACTTAGTATTTTAAGACCTGTGATGAGGATTATTGCCGTAAACGAGTATTAGGGCATTACGTGACGTAGCGGGTGCAAGGAGGCATTCCTGCATGTCGTCGAGTATTCAGATTGTGGCGTCCGTAGCGACGGTTGTATCTAATTTTTGTAGTTTATTTTGTACTGGTTAGTATTGTTTTGTTTAATCTGACGGGCAAAAACGGAGTTGTAAAACTTTTATGATGATTAAGACTATGATATATTTATATAATCATTAAAAACTAAATGGTTTTCAGTAGTGTTTTATCTGCTTTAACGGAATAATGGCCTGACTCAAAATAAAACGCTACTCAGCAAAAAATATTAGAATTTTAAATTGCGCAGCGTTAAGGGGCTTCTAAACGGGCCATATTTTCACTGCAATATGTGGCCGGCAACTATTGGTGTCCCTCTTACTCGTATGTTAGAGAAAGACACCAATAGTTGCCGGCCACATATTGCAGTGAAAATATGGCCCTTTTAGAAGCCCCTTTAGATTCTGGTTTGATTCTGTTCTGTTATAGTAGCGAAAACTTCTGTATGTAGACACATGTAGGGGTATACAGGAGGCGTTAGAAATTGTGGCAACCGCCGCCTTTAACATAACTTAAGTGTAGTTACAATTTTGTTGGTCGTCATGCTGTTTTAATATTTCATTCCTTTTGTAATAATTAACTTTCCATTTATATATGAATTGCACGATGCAAGGGAGTTGTAATAATTTAAGCTGCATTTCGCAACCGCGTATGTACATGGCTGGCACACGAGAGGTATTTATTGATGTTGTATATTAGACGTATCATGAAATCGAACAAGTAAATTGGATTTTGCTGTTTTGAAGATGTATTTAATAATTATATTGTATAGTTAATGATGTGAAGGTGTGCGTGAAATGATGTGACGCGTATGTTGCGTATAATTTAGATAGGAGGATACTTAAAATGTGTAATCATATAGTTCTGTGTTCTGCTGCCCACTGACTGATATATCTATAATAACCTATTTTGTTGGGCTAACAGCTTTACTTCCATCATCCCGTATTAAGGTTCTGGAATCACTTGTTGAAATAACAATAATTTAATAGAAAACTGTTTATTACTACCAAGCGCATACACGATGAAAGTTACTGGGAAATATATTTTTGTAAACCTAACCTAAGTTTTATAGTAACGAATTCTTGTATAAACTTTAGAATATTGTTTGTGATTAATCGCATGAAATTATCTTGCTAGCGCTGCGTTATACCTGTGTCGATTTGGGATGATAATTATTTTAAGCACGTACTTAATTTACTCTTTAAGTAAAGTTTGTATCAACGTTGTATTTAAGGGGCTTCCAAACGGGCCATGTTTTCACTGCGATATGTGGCCGGCAACTATTGGGTGTCTTTCTATAACATACGAGTAAGAGAGAGACATCAATAGTTGCCGGCCACATATTGGCAGTGAAAATATGGCCCGTTTAGAAGCCCCTATGAAAAGATAAAGTGCAATACATGTTAATATGAGCTGACACTGGAATCATCCTAAATAGATTCGAGTATAGCACATGTCAGTTTCGGCAATTGGCGTTTGCTTTGGATATTATTGACCTCAAAAAAAATGAAGTTTGACCCCTTGACCGCCCTAACCTGCAGCTACGCTATGGTAAAACATACAGTCACGGCGTTTCATGCCGATGCAAGATAATATAAAGTGTAGGCCAAATCACAATCAGTGGGGCGTTTGCGGTACTATAATCCCCTAGTTTCCTGCCGACTTGGGCGTTCAAGTGGTTAAAAATATTAACTAAAGCCCTTTTCATTACAAATAGATTTAAAGAACATGTTATTTAATTTAAAATGAATGAGTTATTAGTTAAACTGACCGCACTGCTTTTTCGATTCCGCCCACACTGTTAAGGCCCGTTTACATGATGCCGTTTTCTAGCATAAAGCTGATTTATTGAAGCAATAAACTGACTTTTATACACAAAAATATATTTTTCTGCCGCACTCAGAGCCGTCAATTATATTTAATGCTTGATTAAAGTTGCTGTTGTCACTTTCTTTGCTACAGCAATAGAATAAGACAACACGTCACTAAACAAGCATTCAATTTAAGTGATGTCTCTAAGTGCGGCAGATAGAAAGCAAGATATGGCTTAATTTCCTATATGTAGTTGTCATAAGGCAAGAAAACGGTGCGATCTAGACTGGCACTCTTTCTCAAGCATGAACTTGAATGTGACATGGCCCATATTTACGAGAAACAACGCAAAAAAAACGTATTTTTACATTTCGTGCAATTAATATTAGGTCTCTATCTATGTAACTTTTATTTAGGAAGGCTGAAAAATCATAAAATACACACTAGTGGAAATTTTGTAAAAAATAAACTTTTAATATTATGTTATGGATATGTCGAATAAATGTCTCAAACAAAATCAACCTTACGTTTTTTATTTCTATTTAACATTACAATGGAGTGGGAGTAAGAAAAAACTATTCGATTTCTCAATATTTTATTTACACATTATTTACATCACATGATTTGACGATTCGATACTTAATACAAATGTAAGTAGCTGTGGACAAAACTGGGCATCGTGAAACTCCTTAGAATTAATGTTACAGTCATCATTTGAATACTATAATCTAAAACAAGCGACATGGATGGCTGAAGCGATTTTCTGAACAATGGCCGTTATACAATTTCTGTGCTACGTAACTAGATAAAACTAAAGTTATATTTGCTGAATAGTCGCCGTATCTATGTATTGTCAGCATCGCCTCGCCTAAAGCAAAAGCGTTCAAATGTGGACTTAAAGTACTGCACCGCAACGTTGCTATCTATTTTAAAAGCATATACGGTGTTAAGTCAACTTGAGCTCTAACAAGAGGTTTAGCTTTCAAATATTCACTAAAAACCAGCGTCGCGTCTCGGTGTGAGTTGACCCTAAGTCCAAATAAAAATGCCTCAAAGGTTAGACGAAGCGGTGCTGAGACGTCAGATTTACGACTTATCGGGTGTACCAGAAAGTATAAGCACAGATTTGCAGTGCTACTATTTTTTTCATAATAATGATTAAAAAAAAGTTTGAATGTAGTTTTTCTGTTTCAATGGTTACCAACAAATTTTGTTATTATTTGGTGTTTATTTCTGCAAAATACGCAAAATACGAGGCATTTATCCAGAAAAACGTAAAGTGATCGTGCACAAATGGTGTACGATTCCTAACATAACTCTTAAAGAGTTGGCAAAAACGGTAGGTGTCAGCATCGGAGCCGTACGTACAGCTACTCGGAAGTAAGGTGAGGAATTTCCCTTTTATGATGCACTGAAAAGAGGCCCTTAAACTGGACCTGTAACCGAAACTTGGACCGGAAAATCGCTCATGCGTTTAGAAGAAAACCAGACCTGTCTGTCAGGGATGTGGCCAAAAAACTACGAACATCGGCAAGTAATGTCCACCGAGCCAAAGCACAAATTGGTCTTAAAACATACAAAAAATAGAAGAAACCAAAACGAAGTGATAAGTAGACCGCATGCGTGAAACCAAGAGCTCGAAAGTTTTACGACAATCTCTTGTGCCGAAAATCAGCATGTATTATTATGGACGATGAGACATGCATAAATTTTGATTACAAAATTCTATCGGGTGATTCATTTTATACCGTACAAGAGAGCCAGTATATCATCGATGCCAAAAAATCCATTTACACTAAAAAGTTTAGTAAAAAAGTAATGGTGTGGCAAGCTATTTGTGAGTTCGGCAAGTTATCTAAGCCATTTGTCACTACGCAAACAATGAAGGTCGATACTTACATCACCGAGTGCTTAAATCGTCGCCTACTGCCTATGATCCGCAAGCCTGATGGACCTGTTCTATGTTGGCCGGATTTGGCATCCGTGCACTAGTCGAAGACCACGTTAGCTTAGTATAAAAACAACAGAGTCGAATACGTGCCTAAGGATATGAATCCTCCGAACTGCTAAGAAGCCAGGCCTATTGAAACTTTTTGGGCACTTACCAAAGCATATCTCTGGAAAAATACTAAGACAGTGGATTCCATTGAGACCTTTAAAAGAAATTGGTTGAAAGCCTCCAAAGTCGTGGGGAACAGTTCTGTGCTGAAACGTATGTCTAGTGTCAGGTCCAAGGTCCAGTCTTTGGCAAACCATTAATGGTGTTAAAAAAATTGTACATCATATCATTAGATAATAAGTTGAATGATTAATTATTAAAAAAAAAATGTGTAAAAATTTAAATTGCAACATTTTATTTTATATAGAACTCGTGCTTATACTTTCTGGTACACCCGATATTTATTTACTTTTCGGCGTCGAAAAATTGGTTCACAAACGACGACTTAACACTTAATATTCCAAACTTGAACAACAACATAAATACAATATCAGTCTCACGTGTTGCGTTGTTGTTACATTGCAATATATATTATAATTTAGTAAAGTTTTAAAAGTAACCATTAATTATCAGGACAAGAGGCCCGATAAATCATTGCAAAATAAATAATTCTAAACAATATTCAAGTGTATAAAATATCGATTTGAACTGATTGTAAAAAATATTTAATTCTTAATATTCGTAGCTTCAGCTTTTTTACTACAAAATATGATTTAGACGTAACAATGTATGTGAATGCGAATTGAATAACACAACACTGACTAGACGCAGTAATATACAAGATGACACTAAGTCGTGAACAAACTTCTCACCAGGGTGTTCTACTCACAAATATGAACAACTTTCACTACGGGACCAAATCTGAAATCTTGAAAAAAAAAACACTGGTGATAAGTTTGTTCACGACTTATGTGTCACCTTGTATTATTAGCGCGTACAGTAAAACACAACTGATATGGCTTACCGATTTACCTGCGCAGAAGACGAATTTTAGAAGCGCGGGAACCAATCAGCATGATCCATGCGTTGCGCGTCTGTATTCTTTACTATTATTGGTTACTAGTGACGCCATGTTGACGCACGCCCGCGTGTCATTCAGTCAGCCGTGAGTGAGATGGAAAAAATAGCTGCAATTTAATGTGCACCTTATAACTATTACGTACAAGTCTGATCGTGGGTTTTTTATACCGCTTTCGGAAATCATCGGATCGTTGTTCGTGTCTGCGCGAACGAAGATTCACGACACGCCATATAAATTGTGTTCTACTGTACCGTAGTTGAATTTTTATATAAACTTCCTAGCACATTACCAATGGATTACTTATCATAACCGCAAGTCCCCACGCGAGGGAACTTGAGCTCTTACAACACTAAATACCAGCGCGGTGATTCACATGGCCTAGCACTAATGGCACTTATAATTATTTAAGAAATAGAAAATAGCAATAAATTCCAATTTTATTTATTTCAAAAATAGTAAATTATGAACCGAAATGTTCAATTTTTAAATGCGTATAGGAATGAAAGACAAGTTGGAACTTAATACAAGTTGTAAGAAACTTAGCGAAATAATATTATTTTATACCTATTATTTTAACCATCTATAATATAGGTACAAAATATTTCAGTAATGTACAGTAACACGTCCACACGCATCATTGAGATCAATCGAGTGTGATCATTAGTTTCTTTTAAACAAATCATTCCTTACGATTTTTTTTAACAAACATTTATCGAATTCAATCTGACAAGCAAATATTTCCTTATTAACTATAACCATGCATTTTTTATTATAATAACATACATAATTTTTAGAGCTTTCTATCATTTTTTATCTATCTAATTTGTTCAATTCCTAGGTTGTCCTCCGTGAATTAAGAGAGCTCACATAATATCAATAAATATATGACTGAGTAGTCATTATTGGATGCTCACTAAGGCCGCAACCGCACTGAGAACGGGTGCGGTGCGGTGCGGCGCGTTCCGCGAGCGAGATAAAAATCCACCAATAGGAATACTTCGTTTTCCTAGGCTCGCTCAGCGCAGCTCTCCCATTGGTGGATGTTTTCCTCGTTTACCGCTGCGCTGCCTCGGTGTATTCCAGTGGACAGGCAGCCTAAAATCGCCTCCGCCACGCTTTAGGCACGCTTCAACGCTCTCAGTGTGGGGCGTACTTATAATACAAGTACAGAGAAAATTCTGTCACGGGGTAGGACGGACGCCTACAGGTAAACTCAAATCAACCCGTTTCGTGTTCATAAGTGCCAGTGTAAAGGACGTAGTTATGCATTAGCTACGGTATAAATACTTGTATACCTTGAATTAATAACTACGTCGGTTAAGTTTTCGCACTATTAAGGCGGTTTCAGACTAGCGCTTTTACAGCGCGTATGGGCTCGTTTTTATACGCTCGTAAACGCGCAAATTTGCCACACGCGCATCTCGTATAAGGCCGTTGACGCTCGAGCCTCGAAAATCTAACGCACTAATTCAAGCTAACACGCTGCAATGAGCGCGTATACGCGCGTTCGGCTTATTGAAGCGCGTGCGTAAGCGCGCATGTCAAAACGAGCGTAAAACGCGCAGAACAAAGGCTAGTCTGAAACCGCTCTTAGCTGGGGACTGCGGTGTTTTTCAGCAAGCACCCGTTGTAAACCATCCCTGTAATCTTTGCATATACCTGTAACTGTTGACAAATGAGCGAAAGGCACCGCAGCCCCAAAGAAACGATTGACCTGAGTCTAGCTTCACAAACCTCTTTCTAAGGTCGACCTGATTCTAACTAGGTATCTCTTTTCTATGCTACCATGTTGGCGATATTAAATTAGTTTTGTTATTTTTTTAAATTACTTAGTTGTTACTTGTGCTTTTTATTACAACAATCGACAAAGACATTCGTAGGTCGTATCGTATACCAATATATTTTATTAATGTATAAAATAACTAGGATAAATCTGCGTTTATGGCCAGCATAAACGCATTTCAACGTTCTTATCATATTATGATATAGTGCAGGGTTTCCCAAACTTTTTTGCGTCAAGCCTTTCTGGATATTTCATGCCCCTTTTCGTTTTTGTCGTGACAAAAAACAATCGTATATTATTTTAAGAACATCTACCGACGACGTCGCTTTCATACAGAGATCGAATGTCATAAGGGCAATTATATTTACTTACCAATGAAATTGACGTTTCTTTTTTTGAAAAATTAAAGCATTCAGCGTCTTTTTTGTCATCTTTCTAAGTTCTCTCAGGGAGGGGCGCCCCACTGTTTGGGAAACCCTGATATAGTGGGATAGTGTCATGTATTTATTGCTTATACAATTGACGCGAATTTCGTTTTTATGGGTAATTTAGAACTTAGTGTGCTTCGAGTTTTATGCACAATTTTATTTGGCAGTTTTGGCACCGACTATGACGTCTTTTTGATTCGGGAAACGTTACTTACTCGATTATAAATTGACTGTCAAAACAAAGAGTAACGTTGTTATACTGCATTGGTTATTATTCAAATCTGGGTTTCGATTCTAAAATCGAACGAGTTTTTTTTATTAGAATTGGAGGGTTTTTGTAAAGTTATAAATTACTCAGTGTTACGTAAAACTACGTAATCACTTTTGAATCGCTAATATTTAATTACAGTAAATATAGTAAGAACTTTGGAAAACCAAAGTAATCATATTAATAAAACGGGGAACGTCATGTGACACTCTTCCAATAATTTATTGTATTATTTATTAAACTGGCATCTTCATTTCGTCGGTGACCCTGCAATTTCGCGTAATTAATAAATTAAATAAGGTGCAAAATGCACCTTAACGTTTAACTTACCAAGGTAAATTTTGCAACTTATTAAATTTGACCCTCAATTTGGCACGGTCAAGAACACTTAACACACCGTAATGTTCCCTTTTTTCCTTTGGTTTTGGGGTTTTTACCGAGTGAAAATCAAAACGGGTCTGAATTCCCGACCTTTTTTATTTTTGCCAAATTTAGGGTCAGGTGTTGGACTGGTTAGTTTAATTTCTCACATTTTTCGTTCCCAACCGTTTCCAGGTTCAGTTTCCTTCAGGAATAGCCCCCAGGGGAGTATTGGACCGTCTGCCTTGTGCGGGCGGCTAGGCGGGGGTGTGCAGCGGCGCGGGGGCGGGGCGCGGGGCGGGCGGGTGCGGGGCGGGCGGCAGCGCGGCGGCGAAGGCGAGGCGCTCGAGGCGCGCGTGCAGCGCGGCCAGGCGCGGCCAGGCGCGCGCCGCGGGCCGGGCGGCCAGCGCGCCCGACGCCGCGTCCAGCGCCTCGTACCGCGCGCGCCGCTCCGCCTCCGAGCACGCCGCCAGCTCCTGGGGGGGGCGCGGACCGATATTTGATTGACCTCGCTTTGCAGGCAGCTTTTGAGTGCAGAAACGGAAGCAAACCCAAAACAGTGCAGCGCAATAAACTTCAATTTTGATTAGTTTTCGGCTCAATTTGGTTCCGTTTCGCTCTCGCAACCGGCGTGCTACGCGCTTTAACGACTTAACTATCAGTAAACTTCAAATTAAATAATTCGCTTTATTGAAATAAATTCATGCCTCAAAAAATGCCCATCATCAAAAACAAGTACTTTTTTACACATATTAGAAAAACACTCACCTCTTCAACGAAATCCAAGTCATCCTCTTCACCGGTCTGTGCCAACTGTTTTTTGAGCATCTGAAACGTCCTAAAATATGAATACAACACACAAGCCAAAGAACAAGTTGGCACTGTAAGGCAGCATCAAAAATATCACCATCAAAGATCAAAGACCCACCAGCGAAGCTTAAAAGAAAATTGGGTTCTTTACATTGCCATAGGACACGGGAATGGAATCAAATGATTAAATTGAATAAATTTTGACGCTTTCTCCGCGCTTGTTTTTATTGTGGAAAATTATTCCGATATTTTTTGGTACTGCTAGATATCCGTGCCAACCTGTCACTTACTTTGCTAAAGAAAACGAATGATAACGCAGCAAATCATTAAATGCTGCTGATACATTTGCAGAGCTACAGCTAATAACATTGTTATTTACATAACGTTTTAGACCAGGTTATTTACCAATAAGAACCCCACCAGTAATTTGTTTATGTACAGATTTATTGAGTGTTTATTTACATTGTGTGCGTCGAGTCCACGCGGCAAAGCGGCTGAGGCTATGCTCGAGTGAGGCCACTGTGTTCTATCCTGAACCGGTTTAAGGTGGTTGTTTAAAGTATCAATATGTCCTACTTTAAACTCTGACTATAAAGTAATTATTCAAAGTTATCTATATATATAAAAGGCTAAACTGACTGACTGACATATCAACGCACAGCCGAAACTACTGTACCTAGAAACTTGAAATTTGGTACAGGGGTTCCTTTCATGATGTAAGTGAGCACTAAGAAAGGATTTTCCGAAAATCGACCCCCAACGGGAAAAAATGGGGGGAGTAGCGGGAAACTAATTCTACGCGTACGAAGTCGCGGGCGTCCTCTAGTAACTTATATATCTATATGCTAAAAAGTTCACGACAACTTTATAAGGTTTAACGTAGGACATATCGGTATAGGTGGATGTGAATAAGTATTTTGACAGCAAGTTTTTTTTTAATTTAACGGGTTTTTTACCACACTGGAATAACTTACCTGTGTACTTTTTATAAAGATACAAAAGAACTATCATTGCATGTTTATGACATTTTACCAAAGCTTTTAAAATATCAATAAAATGTAAATAATGTATTTAAAAACATGAATTAAACATATAAACGTATTTATTTAATCATATGACTGAATTCATGCAAGTTTAAAAATTGTACAAGTCGTTCAAATTATAAAGATTTACTAAGTGTGTATGATCGCTTGTACAAATATTCGTAAATTAAACATTATTTATTTAAAAATATTAACAATATCGTAAACTATAATTAACATTGATTAGATACGCTATCGAGTTTGATTAATTACATTAGCAAAAATAAAACAACATAACTTATCTTTAAACACGATAGCGTTGCAAAACTATAATTAATGTTCAAATACAAAACGAAAGTACATAAACATATCGGTATTTGGTTATACAAGCGTCCAATTACAAAGGATAGAACACAGTGCCGCGTCTAGCGGTGCTTCTATAAGCGGTGAGGACGGGCCAGCGAATGAGTAATATTAACCTGCGCGTCTTATTCTTGACTCGAGACCGCCAAGCAGGGCCTGAATGGTGTAAATACCTGTTTCACATTAAACCTGTTAACGGCACTAACATAACTGTTACGAACTAATGGTAAATATTGTGGACGGCGTGGAGTAAGTATTTTAGTTTTACAGTTAAAAGGACTTCGATATTAGGTGTGGTTAACCACTTGACAGTTCAGCTTGCAAAAGAGTGCAGGAATTAGAAATTATTAAAATTTGAACAGTTGTCATTTTACCAACCGCAGGATATTGGATAAAGTATCCCTACTGTCAAACAAGGCTAGGCTAATTTATTTGTTGCACAAGCATATTCAGTGGACAAACATGAAATACTACGAAATAGCAATCACAAAGGGAACAAAATGTTTCAATTATCTAAAAGATAGTTACAAAGCTTCTGGATGTTCTAACATAAATACCACAACAATAATAACAATTAAAAGACTAATCTAGCACTCTTATCGTATCCGTAAACAGAACACAACACAATAAAAAATAGTTCCCGACGGCAATCGTTTGATGCCGACTGTACTTTTTTTGCTTATCAGGACCAATCTAACGAGTCCCAACTCGGTCGCTCTACGTTAAGTATAACAGAGGTCTTATTCCCATCTTCCTACTCCATAATCAGATCAGCTAAGATACTATAATATTGCATTGTCATCGGGTTTACGTATGCCAAATTTCAACTCAATATATTAAACGGGAATATGTACAAAAAAAAAAAATTACAATATTTGACCCAATGACAAACACATGAAGTTGAATAAAAGCTTTAACTTACAAAAGATATGACGGAAACATCATTGTTTCAATAAAGAAAAATCCCCAATGCAGCCTAAACCTTAAAATGGAACCCAACTCCTAGCCCGTCGGTTACTCGTAAAGTCGGTACTCACTTGCACGGAGTGGCGGTACTGCTCCATCATGTTGCGACTGGCGTCCAACTCGGCTAGCTTCTTCACGACCACGTCGGCCACGTTCTTCTCCGTCAGGTCTATCTTGTCTCTGGAAACATCACGCAGGGATTCAAACACTAGCGGGTAACAAGCCGGGATCTTTAACGGACCAGGAGATACTCGTACAAGGTACCAGGTAAAATGCTACTATTTTTAATAGCGTAGCCGTAGCTTACTAGATGCGAGAGAAGTACCTATGTTATTGTTAGGTTTGCTGGCTGAATTTGTAGAGGCTCGCGAATGTAGTTCTGTGCCCGATGTGGTTTTGCTTGCGTAATGTGAGCCTCTAACAAATTAATGAAAAAATAATATAGAATAAAAGTAAAGATTTGTTTTAATCTGGGTTTATGAAATGACGATCTCTAGCAAGAATTGTCTTATGTCGTATTTATGAAAAGACGATTTCTAACAAAATTTGTTACCCGACTGACAAGGAAGGAGGGTAATTTTAATGTTGTATTTGGGTATTTCTCCACTAATTGGAATATTGGTGTCCGTCGCTTTTTTGGAACAATGTCTTTAGATACATGTCAAATAAAAAAGCTCTTCGTCTCTAATAATAGCAATATTTTTAAACGTGTCTGATATCATACCAAAAATAATGCGGCCTATTTAGTTATAATTATTTGAACATGTCAAAAAACAGTACCCTGGTATGTCCCAAACAAATAATTTGATAGGTATGACAAAATATTAGCAATGTGATACAATGTAACAAGTTTTCTCTATTGAATCTAAGAAGGTGAATACTCAAACAATTATAATAAAGTAGTATTTTAATTAATAGGTAAGCCATTTTATAAGCACTTTTAATCAAACTTTGTCCCACGACTAAGAAAACAGTCCCCTGTCGCCTGATTGTGATAAAAATTAAAATAATAGATGAAATTAACTTTTGTACATACATTGATCTTGGTATAAACGACACTGGAGTTGTGATGCAAAACCATTTTTTCTGATTAATTCACTATAATTTGAAGAGAAAGTTGGCAGGGGACTGTTCAAATTTTCCAATTAGTGAAGTAATGCCCATTTATGAAATGACGATTTGTAGCAAGATTAGTTCTAATGTTGTTTAAATAAAATGACGATTCGTAGCAAGATTAGTTATTATGTTGTACTTATGAAATGACGATTTTTACCAAGATTAGTTTTAATGTTGTTTAAATAAAATGTCGATTTGTAGCAAGATGAGTATTAATGTTGTATTTATGAAATGACGATTTGTAGCAAGATTAGTTTTAATGTTGTTTAAATAAAATGACGATTTGTAGCAAGATTACTTATTATGTTGTACTTATGAAATGACGATTTTTAGCAAGATTAGTTTTAATGTTGTTTTAATGAAATGACGATTTGTAGCAAGATTAGTTTTAATGTTGTATTTATGAAATAACGAAGCCTAGCGCGAATTTTTTAATACTGTATTTATGAATTGACGATTTCTAGTAAGATTAGTTTTATGTAGTGTTAATAAGGTCACATGGATCACCGTAATTGCCGGCAGCAAAAGTATGGAGTACTGACTTGAGGGCCGCAGCGAGCCGCAAGGAGTCGGCGTCGCCGGCGACAGCGGCGGCGGCGGCGGCGAGGCGCAGCACGCGCAGCAGCTCGGACAGGCGGTTGTCGAGCGCCACGGCGCGGTCCAGCAGCGAGCCGCGCTCGGCGTCCTCGGCCTCGGAGCGCTGCCGCTGCGCGATGGCGGCCGACAGGTTGCGCAGCGACTCGCGCTCCGACACCGACGAGCACGACTCGCGCTCCGGGGAGAGCTCCTCGCCGCTCCACGCGCCGCCCGCCTCCGCGCCCGACCACCACTCCTCCGCGCATTCTGACCAACAACAACGCTTACCGCCTGTTTCACAATCGACAAGTGAAGCATATTTGACTGATAAATTTAGAACTTTCTCTTTCCTAGGGCCTGTTTCACAATCGACAAGTAAAGCATATCTGACACATAAATTTAGCCTTTTCCTTTTCTTACACTTGAACATAGACAAGGAGAGAGCTAACTTTAACTGGCAAATAAATTTACTTGTCAATTGTGAAACAGGCCCTTACACTAAAAAATAAACAAAGAGAGAGAACACTTTGATTGGCAGATAAATTTACTCGTCGATTGTGAAACAGGCCCTCACACTCGCTATATGCCTCAAAAACTTACCGCTCTACTGTGACCCGTTTCATAAAAGCTTGTAACTTGTAATACAAGTGGAAGTCTCTTTTTAGTACATACTGTTGGAAAGAGAGTTCCGCTTATAACATAAGCTATTATTTTATATGCAATAGGCCCCTGGGCCCTCTATTCTTGGCGGTAAAATGCAAATCATATTTGACCCGTTATGATGTTGTTTTACCTCGGCCGCCATTATTGTCAAGTAAATAAGAGCTATCAAAACGTTGACAAACAATTTGGTTTTTACCGTGCTGAATAGGGGCCCTGGAAGATTAACTCGTTCCTTTCCCAAACTTGTGTATGACAACACATAACTGAGGAACTACGTTAAAGTCACTAACGTAGGTTTCTCGATTTAACGCTAATTAATTTATGACGTAAGCAAATTCACGTTATTTAGGTACATAAGCAGATCTCTGCATCACAATTACGTAAACTTAAAATTACCAAATCCTACTTATTACAGAGCTTCTAATCGACTTTGTTTAAACCCATATTACTTCTAAATCATAATTATATGACAGCTCTTATTCACTTGATAGCAAGAGAAATAGAGCCATAAATTAAAAATAACCCAAAATAATCGTTATCTAATTGTGAATACCAAGCTACTACTAACCAGGATCAGTGACAAGACAGGGCTCGGTCTCCGAGTCCAGTAGGTCCGCGGAATTGTCGTTGTCATCCGACATGCGCGAGCGGTCGTCCTCGGGCGCGCCGGGCGTGCCCACGGCGGGGGCGGGAGCGGGAGCGGGAGCGAGAACAGGAGCGGTGGCGGGCGCGGAACGCAGCGCGCGCGCTACAGCCGTTAGCAAACCGCCGCGTTCTTCGTCTGGTGATAAGGCTTCGCCGCTGTCACTGCGACTGTAAACATTTTATATTAATTAATATCTTTAAACAGGACGTTAATTACCGTCAACAATAACGTTTCGCAAATCAATCACGCATAGACGGTGAATCGTTAAATATTATATAAGCGAGTATGGCGTTGACAATTGTTATGGTGATGTTGTTGCTCCACAGTATAAACAGTAGTTCGTTTTCTAACAAAGTTGCTTCGTGTAGCTCGCATGTCTGCGGGCCTCGACCGTACGCGTTGCGAGTCACCACAAGTAAACCTAACAGGGCGAACTAGGTCGGTCGGTATTAAACGTATCAATCGACACGGATAGACGAAACCTTAGTGGTCGAGCGGCGATAGGTAACAGAAACTTCTGAAGGTTTGGAAAGTCGTGAGTGTAGTATGTGTACGGCTCACCTGTAGGCGTCGTTGTGGTAGACGCTGGGCGGGCGGCGCGGCAGCTGGTAGGCGCGCGCGACGGCGTCGGTGAGCGCGCGCAGGCGCCGCGCCAGCGCGTCCAGCGCCGCGCCCGCGCCGCCCGCGCCGCCGCCCGACCGCGCGCGCGCCGCCGCGCCCAGCGCCTCCTGCCGCCGCTGCTCGCACATGCGCACCAGCTGCCGGCACTCCGCACGCCTGCGGGGGGGGGGGGGGGGACCATTATTATTGGACAGTTAACCTTTTGAATGCCACAGTCGGCTCGGGACAACTGAAAGTTGTACCACTGACGTCAACGTCGGCCACAGCCGACAAATGTTCAAAATTAAAAAACATACGTCACGTTTCTTGCTTCTCAATATTTTCGATAGAACGTACAAACCAAGTTTTTCACAATATCTACAACATATTTGAATTGCAATTTTCAGATGCACAATTCTCTTAACTAGTACAATTAAGAGAATGGAGAAGGAAAACGTGTAACGGTACGTCCCGTAGTAGCCAGGCTACCGCCACGCAGGACTCATCGACCACGCCAATCACTCTCTATCTTGCATCTGTACTGTACTGACCGGCGCTCCAGGTCGCGGTGCGCGCGCGCAAGCTCGGCCTCGGCGTCCCGCAACGAGTCGCTGAGCGCGCCGGTCTCGGCGGCGAGGAAGTCCTGCATCTCGGCCGCGTCGCGCTCGGCCTCGGCCAGCCGCGCCTCCAGAACGCGCGCCGACTCGCGTGCGCTGCATGCTTCCTGCAACATAATAACATACATAAGTAATAGAATTACAATAAAAAATCAGCCCAAAGAATAAGCAAAATTGATGTTTCATAAAAAGACAATTTTCTTCTCAAACTTGCTTGAGGTGTGTAAAGGTTGTCGCAGACATAACCGCTCGACACCGGATCTTTGATCTGTGTTAGTAAAATACATTTTTTAAAGTTAGTTAATAACAATAGCCGGGCGGTTGCGTCTACTAAAAATGTATCGTACTAACACAAATCAAAATCACTTTTCGATGTCTCACTTTGAGCTGATCCAGTTCCGAGTGTTTATGTCTACGACAACATTTAAACCGCAGGAATTTACCAAAACACAATTGAAACCGTGAAGATATCGATATCTTACCAATTTTAAACATCACCTTTAGTTGAATAACAAAATGGAAAGAACACTAGAATTATAAAAATTATGTCAGTTAGTTTACGCGTTTTCGTGCAAGTATGTTGTTGTATGTTGCTTAGGTCTAATCTTAGATTTTAGTAGTTTTTTACGCAAAATATTCTTAGTCTGTTAATGAACTCGAAATAATAGATATGCTATAGAAAGATAGATAGATGCGTACTACACTATTGTTTATAAAGCGACGTTTTTAAAAAATGAGTAATGAGACCGAAGAACCAAATGGCAAGATGTAAATCACGACCCATTTTTTTGTATCCAACGTGACTTTGGTTACGACCTTTAGTTTGACCGCAACAACCTGTTTTATATTTAAAGCACATGCAAGTCAACAAGGTATAAAGGTAAACAAGATGTTCAAGAGTCAACATTTAAATGTCTCGATCTCGTAGGTACATGGCGTTTTTTTGACTTGTTTCGTTCAGTGGCAATCCCTATTTGCAGTATAAAATACATATACATCCTGTATCCTGTAGCCTGTAATCCCAGAGTGGGATAGGTAGAGCTACAGAATTACCTACAACTTTAAAAACTTGTTGATAATTAAGTACCACATTTTGCACAAATAAGCTAAGATGCTTACCAGCGTATTAGTGACAGGTTGCAAGCCTATCGCCTCACAGTACTACAAGCCTATATTCCCTTAGTCGCCTTTTTCGATATCCACGGGAAGACATGAAGTGACACAATTCTAACGCGGCAACCATACGGGGGTTCTAACCCGGCCGCGATGTCCAGTATGATCACCTGGTAGGATCCCCCTGGTAGGAGGTGATCTTACTGGACATCGCGAACCCGGCAACCACACGGGGGACCACAGCATGTTTTTTTATTAAATAAATATCAGGGGACAATGTCTTACCAATTGAACTAATCTCTAAGCTCTAGGCTTGTACCATGAAATATTGGTATGTAATTTGCGTTACTACCATCGACGAACTTATATGCTCCTACTAACTATGGTTATTTTCAAATACTTTAGATGGTAAGCTTTTAGTTAGAACAATAAAACAGCTGCCAGCTTAACAGTTAAAAATCTACCTAATTTCTGATTGTTACTAAGTTGAAAATTTACCTAATATCCATCGATCTCTTGGATAAACGGATTTTGGAAAAAATGATGCCGCTGTTCGAAGTTAAACTGGCAACATGACCCATTTTTATACCCTAAAGACGTTGCTTAAAGTTGTGGTTTCCACTTGAGAATATTGTAGTTTCACTTTAAACTCAAACTTTAGCTAAGCCCCAACATTCTTAGCGTCGAGGAACGAGAAAATATGAATGTTATAGATTTTTTATGACAAAATATATTGCATATTTGTTTATTAAAATAAAGAAACAAACAATATTTGACTCCAGCGGGTTCATTAGCCATATATCCCGTCTGGGGCAGGTATCTTGACGAACTTCAAACGACATTTGCTTCGCTAGAAAGCTGCGGAAATGGAAACACGTTTTCGAACCATTCCCGCGGACTTTATTCCTATGTCAAGTCTTTTCCTGCGGTAAATCACATCGATTTTACGACGTTATATTAAACGTCAATAACTAGTTTATTTCCTTGCCTTGAATGTTTCACAACAACATTTATTACTTGTGATATCATATTATTCACGTGTACGTATTATTTTATCGTTAAGTTTTGAGATGAATTTTATCCTATATACGTTTTTATTAATAAAATGACTATGCCAAGTATTTGTAATTTAAATAGTTATTTAACCGTACCAGATAATCAAAATAGTAAAGTCAAGGGTAAATAAAATTGGGAGCGGTGGTCTTAATCCTATAACAATACAGTCGTGCCTGTGCTGCCAAGAGCTTAAAAGCTCAAACATTACAAAACAAAGTTAGCTTCAAAAGTTTGCCCTCGACCGCAAAGGTGAAGAAGTGAAAAGAGATATAACAAAAATGGTAATATTTTATCGCTCTTTTGAACATATTTTCCTCTGGAAAGAAATTATCGAACAGTCGTCAATGCGAAGGCATTATTTACAACAAATAAAAACCTCTTTATTAAACACCACGGAAAAAATATAAAAAACATATTTACTTATTTATTTGTGTTTTATTTTATCATAATAATATAAATACCCCAAAAGTATTTATTACACTTTATCTCATCTAATCCGGTAACACAACCTTATCACAGTTATCACTGTGATTATTATTTAAATTCCATTTATGTACAAGCCATTTCCTGCAACTGACACCAGCCCAGGCTACCGGTAGCTATCTATCTCTACTTTCTTGATAAGAATAAATCTACTGAATGGGTCGTTAGCTATTAATCGTAACAAACACGCAAATACGTTCTACCACAATCGTTGAAATAGATTGAAATTGGGATTACGGTATATTTTCTAGCTTCGCTACACATTATTATTTAAAGATCTGTAAAATTAATTCTAAATAAGTTAAGTTTTTTAGGGTGGGCAAAAGTGTCACTTGGAGAGCAACACAAGGAGAGGTATTGCAGGTGCGTTGGAGTGTGATTGTTGTTAGATTCGTCTTAGCGTGTAAAGTATAATTATAACATGTTTATTCAATATACATAGACGACAACATCAAAACATGCCGTCGGGTTTTTAAAGCTTGGTTTTCGTTACTCTTGTTTATATTTAGTCAAGTGCCAATGCCATACCATGCCATACCAAACAAATGGACAGGCTAAGGCTAAGGCGAATGGAGATAAGGCTACCGTCTTATCTTATATTATTTTATCTAACAGATGGCACCTTTTCGGATACACTTACCCTCTTACACACTCAGCTGTTCGAATGTGCAGGTTTCCTCACGATGTTTTTGCTTTCACCGTAAGAGCATCGAGTAATGTACTTAAGTTAGAAAAACTCATCACTCACGGTACATGGTGAGCGCGGGGGTTCGAAATCCCCAACCGACGCTTTCGTAGGTTAACATACTAGTACCTATGGCGCATGACTTACGTGATGCAGCCGGTCGCAGTGGTCCCGCAGCGCGTCCATGTCGCCGCGCTGCTTGGCGGCCAGCTCGCGCGCCGCGCGAAGCTGTTCATCCAGCGCGCGCAGGCAGCCGTCGGCGCCCGCGCCGGCTCCTGTACAACAACAATTGGAGATTAACGATCGCACTCGAGACGTTCCTTTTTCAAATTGTTTATGAAAAATCGGCACTAAGGAAAGGAACGTCTTACGGCCGAACCCTATATTCAAACCGTGGACAGATAAGGCTTACTTCACATTAAAATTTCACATTTGCCCATACAAAATGTGTCAAATTTTAACCCGAAGTAAGCCTATATGTAAGCGGTTTTATTATAGGGTTCGGCCATTAATCGCCATTAACTGAATTTGAATGCGGCGGTAAGACCGTAAATACACTAGCAGCCAAATTGCAGCCGCCCAGGCAAATTGTCACACCTTCGATTTTTGAAACACACGGCGACTCACACGGTTTAACGCAGATGCGTATAGAGCGTTATAAGAGCTTCAAAGCCCTCTGCGAAGAATAGGTGATCTAGTTCTTTACGTCTGTGATAATTGGCATTGTCGGGTTTAGGTAAAATGTCGCTTTATTGGGGTATAGTTCTATTCACAAAACATTTTTTTAGTCTCTAATTAAAGTATGGCAAATGAGTTGAGATGATATAAACTAAATTATCACTCGCTCGTATTGACAGCACGAGCCACGTTTCCTCGTAAACCTTGGAACAATTGCAAGATGCCGCTCGGCTATTGTAAGCGCATGTGGACTCCTTTCACTGAATCGACGCCAACTCTTTGGAAACGAATCGTGTCACGATTTAAGATAAAACGACACTTGCTGGTAAACTTGCCTCTATCTAAATAAAGTGTGGAGCATTGATAATTTAGTTGATTCTTGACACAATACCAATATAATATTAGTTAGCTGCTAGTACCGTTAAGCAGGATATTGTCGTATCACTGTTTAAACAATTAATTGAGGTTATAGAAACGAAAACAACACTTCGTAATTCGTTATACAGGCATGGTAAGTTTTACTGAAGCAAGCCTTTACTATTTATTTCTTTGTAGATAATAAAGTGTGTGCAATTTTCCGTTGTTTTACCTGATGGTTTAACGGAAGACTAGCGTTGACTTTAATGTCAGTATCATGCTGAGTTGGGACCATTTCGTGACTACATTCATTTTGTGCACATTTCTCTGTCCTTTGTTGTTTCTGTGTCACGAATAAATGTTTTTCTGTCTTTCTAAAGAGTCGGCCACAATCTCAGTGTGGTAGGTAAAGTGTAAAAATGTTATTGTTATCACATTATTCAATCTGCAGATCATGAATGTTCTCTATAATTGCTCGGTCATGACTTTGAACGGCAACAGTAAGTGGCGGGTGTGGACCACAAACGCATTATCACCGCTGCGGCGTACCATTGCACAGTATAAACTATAGTTCGTCTTTGAACAAGGGTATATCGCGCGGCTTCGCTATCGAGCCACCACAACCAAACTCAGAGGGTGCACCAAGCCGGTTTAGTCGGGGCCACGCTGTCGCCGCGTTTGGTTGCGGGCGTATCCAGTATGAAGCTGCTCGAGCGGCAATAGGTAACAGAAACTCCTATAGGACCTAATACAAACTATTTTTACATTTATACTATGTCTGTGGCACACTTCATCCCTCTTTACGCATTTGTTTTTGTGGCGTTCGCCGCTCCCGCCAACAACGGTCAAAGTTAGGTTAGAGTTATATGGGTATCATGGATGTGTTACCGGCGCCGGCGAGTTCTAGCAAGCGCTGCGAGTTCCGCTCGAGCTCGGCGATGGCGGCGAGGCGCGCGGCGCGCTCGGCGGCCAGCTGCGCCTCGGCGCGCTCGCGCCGCGCGCGCTCCTCGTCCGCGGCGGCTGCGCCCGCTGCTGCCGCCGCCGCCAGCCGCGCCGTCTCCGCGTCGCGCGAGCTGGCCTGCACGCCGCGGTGGCAGCGCGTCACCTCGCGCGCGCTACAAACAGGTTCATTACTACAGATCGGATAATCGGGAGCTAATCTTTTACTTTAGGTATTTCTTGCATACATATTAATACATCGGTTTAACAGATATGGCTTTTTGATAAACTAAAACAGAATAGGGGTTTTTCAGGCAAACCAATTGATCTGTGAAGGCTCTTTACCTAAAGATCCGTGTTGTTTTTTAATGTTATGGAAGTCAATCGATCTTCGACTAAACCGTATCGATTTCGTGTTTTTTACTTAGGCTGAAGGAATTCGTCGGATCGGATGAATGTTTTATCAAAATTGATATGTTATGTTAAAACAATTTTTCATCCTCACAAACAGTTATATGCCAAATTATTTATATAAAGAAGCCTCTTCAACATCAACCTATCTTAAAAAACTAAAACTTTTAGATAAATTGGCTCTCGATTAACCGACCTCTACTCAGAAAAACTGCTTTATATGTATTTACCAACTTTAAATCCTTAAAAATAGAAATGCTTACCATTCAATATTGGGCGTGATACCGGCTAAAGCTGATTCCACATCTGTTCCTAATAGCACCGTCTGAGATATCTTTTCCGCGTAGATTCGCACTCGCGTTTTTGTCGTGGAGCGCGTCGAGACCGAGCGTGTGATGGTGGGCCGTCGGGACGTCGGTGGCGTGACCTCATGTTTGGGAGAACCCTCGGTTTCGCCGTTCTCTCGCCTCCGTCGTGGCAGGGTGCCGTATTTATCCGCGGCCACACGGGTCGCGCTGGCGTCAGAGGGCGTCGTCAGCCGGGGCCCGTTCGACGGCCATCTTTTCTCTTCGCTCGGCGAGTTCGGCGTCCGACATCGAGCCGTCGACGTTTTAGTGGGTTTCGCGCGGAGAGCGGGGCTCTCGCGAACGAGGTTCGGCAGGTCGCCGGTAGGACGGATCCGCGGCTTCGGCGTGAGCGGCCGCGGTTTCTCGGGCGGAGTCGGTTTCTCTCTACTTCTAGCGCGTTCTCGGGTAGCCAGGTTGGGTCCGCGGGGCGCCGTGACGGGGCGGGGCGTGGAGGAGCCGAGCGGGGCGCCGCGCTTGGGCTCGGCGACGGTGACGTTGACGCGGCGGCGCGGGCGCGGCGGCGCGCCGGCCACGGACGAGCTCTCCGAGCCGCAGCCCGAGCCGCACGAGACCACGCTGGAGGCGCACGAGCGCGACCCGCCGCCGCTGCTGAGCGCGCGCCCGCAGCCCTCCACGCCGCTGTCGCTGCCCGCCGCACCGAGAACGAGCTCGTCCCCGGCGGGCAGGCTGTCTAAATCGCCCAGCGACCTTGCGTCATCGTTCACCTCCTGCTCCACTAAAGAATCCACCGTAACATTCTTATTACAGTCGTCTAAGGACTCTAACACTACACCGCTTTCGTCATTGGTAACGATGGTGCTGCCGCTGGTCGCGAGCCCGTCGCTGTCGGTGGATACGTCGCAGTGATCCGGCCCGTCTCCGGTTGACTGGACTTCGACCAGGGGCGGGTCGCGGTCCTCACTAGCGCATGTTGTTCCTTCTTCCATGACTACCGCAAATTCACATGATCTGGAACAAAATGAAATATTGTTAACGAAAGAGTATCCAATCCTTAAATAGTAGCTTGTGCCTTGTTTGAGCGCGCCCCCTGGGGCGCTGGGTTAACGCGATGCTGAGTTCAATCTCGAGGGAACTGAATCCTATTGTCTCGCCACTCACTTGCGATCCAATCTAACAGTAATTAAAACTATATCCGTATAACAATATCTACAAACCATTTCCTAATCATTAATTTCGCGCACCCACCGTCTTACATAAATAAGAAATAGTTTAATGCATTTAGTTATTTCTAGCCAATGACGCCCGTGTAAACAAAGCACGTTCTATGGCTTCGTTTTGTAATATCATCAGCAGTTAGATACTTGTCGAACTACATGTAATACTCTACATAGACTTATACGTAACTGAACACATCGCCTCACTATTTATTACTTTGCAATATATGTAATATGACCGTTTGTTTTTTGTTCACTTATGTATTTCAGAATCCCGAAGGAATATTTTCCCACGAAGTCTTAGCAGGTATGCCAGTGCTGTCGAACCAATCACTCGGTTTCTTGGCAATCGAACCATAAAAACAGCTATTAAAATAGCTTGATTGTTCGTACGCCATTAAAAAGCTAGGCAATAGGCATTTCATAGAATGTCAAGTAGTGAAACTAGTAACAATGCGCAAAACCTATCGACGTATTGCAGCACGTTTCTCCTCGGAGGAAGCTATACAATACACCGTTCCCATGGCTGGAGGCTGCCCGCAGCGGCCTCGCTGGCTATTCATACTGTCATTTTGTCACAATGTTTCGCTTATTTTGCATTAAACGTACTTCCATCGTTGAATTCAAAATTCTAGTAAAATTGAAATAATTGTTCTTAATTATTGATCATTTCAGGCTATTCACTTGCAGTTTAATCAGTATAATCTTTGGATAACAAACAGATAATGATTTCCACAAAAGAGCACTCCTGTTGTGAGTTATGATTGCGACAAGTTATCCGAGTATTGGCGATAAGCGCCGATGCTTTCACAATGCTGTGTAGGATGCTAAGATAGATGAATATGTTCAAATACCCGCATCGAACTGAGATAAAGCATTGTAAGCAGGATAGGGCCTGGGAGGTCAGGTCAACGCACCGCAATCCGTCCACGGTAATAACCAGCCTATTCAAATATGAAGCTTGCAACTAACAGCACCCACTAGGAGGTCTACTATTCAATTCGTCATGGTTGCGATCGCCGACGAGCCGTCTGCGCACCCACTCTGTATTAATCATAGGGTTATTTTTACCAGCGTTAAAGCGCGCTTGTATTGTGGCGGTCATTAATTAAGCGAGCTAGAAAGGCCACGGCGAAGGTCTCAAGTCGTTACTACTGGTCACGCTTCAGGTAAAAACGCATCAGAACTTAGGATACAAGTAATAGTTCTAGTACCTACGTTATAGAATGACAGTCTAGACTGATGTGGATGAAAATTGCTAATTAATGAAGTGCTCCCAAAGGGTAAAATCTTTTAAACTAAGCATATTGCTTACTTTCGCATAAATTAAAATAGAGCCGCAGTAAAATAGATATGTGCATTCTCGTGGTTAACCACTGTGGTTTACAGGAACGATATTCTAGTATTTTACTACTGTGCGGGAGCTTTCATCCGATCCGATAACTAATATGCGGAATGCGCGGCGATTTCTACTCGAACATAACTTTCGTAAGAAACCACATCGGATTTTAAACAAGTCTCTTGTTTCTGCTTAGTATTCCGAATAAAGATGGTTGCATTTGCCAGCTGAAATAATCAACACACGTCTTGCTTACAAGTCTGATTCTCTTGGAAATTGTCCTTATTATTAAATAAAACTGCAAGGTACAGTCGTTCAACTAATCTTTTACTTATACACAACTCTATCACATGAAAATATCGCATAGGTATTCAAGTCTTATAATTTTATGCCGTACAAACGAAATTCAAGCCTTAGGGTAGCAACCTACCCTCTCGGCTATTAACAAGATCGATACAATATTATGTCGCAGACATTAATTTAATCTAATCGATTTATGATTCTACCATCGCGATAGTTAAATTCAAAACACATTTTATAAACAAAAGATTGTCACCTACATTGAAACATGCCTTGCATTTGGCGAGTTTCCATCTCTCGCCATCGGTTTTCTAATAAGTACTTAACCACTGTAAGTAGGTATCGCAATACATATATTATGTAGGTTAATGTTTATTTACTTACATCCACACGTAAATAAACCACCAATTGGATCTATATTTTACTCGTTAGTATTTTAGTCACATCTTCAAATTCAAATGCAAGTACTACAGGTCTTTAAACAGGGAAGCAAGGCTATATCTAGAGTTTTAGACTTCTTCTTATATCCACTCTTTTGCAAGTCAAATATATATTTCTTATTCCACGCGCGAGATACAGGAGTGACATCGATGAAACCTTAAAAACGCTTCTTGAATTTCTATAGTCAAAAGGTTTCGCCCTGTTTGTTTATATCTGTCTGAGCCAAGGCATTGTCCATAAGAACTTATTAATTTGTGTTGTGTAAAGTATTACTAATATCGAGTTGTATAAAGGGGAATTACATATCTGTGAGTAATAGAAGGACTAGGTATTATAACTTTTAATTGGGTTAGGTCCCTTATAACTCAATTACACTTTGACGAAAATCAGATAATGAAGTAACAATCTAGTACCTCAAGAAACATATGATTAAACTGCGTAAAAATGATGATGAATTATGTCAAAACATATTACGACGTCGACATCGTAAGCCAGACAAGACGTGACAGCTTCATTTGAAGAGGATCCTGTTTATTCAGATAATATAAATGGTTGGTAGATAGTTGGTAGGTAGTCTCTTTTTGTTGGGGAAATAAACATCAAGTCTATGAAGGATAATGCTTGCCGAGAAGATAACACATAATTGGAGACCTCCCAGATCACTTAACAAGAAACGAATAAGATGATCCATCAAGTTTATACCTATCTATATCCTATATGACTAAGTGCAAACGATGGCAAAATAAAAATAAGTTCATAATGGTTCACACTGATTTTATAAACAACAATTAAATTGTTCTGGCTTGCTGACCTCTATAATTTAGTGGGAATGTCTGAACAAAAACTTGATACCGCGCATTGAGAACATGATCACGAAACTCGGAATTATAACTCAACAACATAGAAGTAACACTGATAGACATCAACGAACCTTGGTTGCAAGAGGTTGCCTGATTGATGTCTGTAAAAAACTACCAACAATAACTGAACTAGGTATGAAGATTTATTGTCGGCGTCACAACACTTTTATCGGATCGTAAAATCTTTAGTGCTTAAGTTTTTTTGGAGGCTGATCTCATAAACTTTATTATTAAAACGTGGACTAGGCTTTTATAAAAGAGACAATAACTTGAATAAATGGCAAAACCGCAATAGTACGTTCGGTATTCCCCGTGCTTTAGAAGACGTTTAGCACATGTTTACACCGCGCAAGGTCGTTGCACCACGCCTTTGAACAGTTCGACAGCCGACGGACATGTTTTTTGGCAAAAGTCTTGTTTATCATTCCGTTGGATTTAGCTCCCATAAATTTCCACTGGCCAACAGAGTTAGTCTAATGCGATTAACACACCAAAATATTGATAGGAATGCCCATTAATTATTCCAGAGAGTTTTATAAAGCACACGTTACGTGCTTGCTTATTGTTATAATATTATTATTGATCGATTCATGTTATGTTACTTATGAGGAACGACAATACTAACTTCCTTTTTAACGATTCGTGTACTAAATATTTAATTGCGAGTAATATTCCTTACATAGTGTAAAACAAATTCGCTTCCCGCGTCTGTCTGTCTGCATATCTGCTAACTTATCCTAAACCACGCAACGGATTTTGATGCGGTTTTTACCATTAGTGAGATATTTTCTTACGGACGGTTATGTATAACATTTTGCTTTATGTACGTGTGTTACAGAAAACTCACATAAACCGAAGGTAAGCGAGGACGGGTCGCTAGTATATTACAAAAACGTTGACCATAAAAAGTTATTAGGTCGTGTAACAGAACACAGAGCTCAGTGAGACAATCCCCGAGGAGGCGGCACGAATTTCGAACGAGGCGGACCCACCGTTATCGAAGCGATGCGATGAACCAACAGTATTTTAAAGGATAACAACATATATCAATGCTGCTGTAATCTATTGAGTTGAACCTGTGCCCTTTATAAAGCTGTCAAGAGACAAGTGGTATTACAGAGTATTGTGTTGTTGTAGTGCGAGTACGTCGCGTGGATACCCCTTGCTTTTGCCATTAGCCGACAGACAGGGCGGGACCGGATGCGAAGGGCTCGGTGCAATAAAGACTAGCGTGTCAACAGGGAGCTGGCTACGTGTGCGAATGAGTTGTAAAGTACAAAAATCATTATCAGGACAGAGAACATGGAAAACGATTTTTTTTAAAGAGTCTTGCGACGTGTGGCTAATGTTGTCTCTGAAAATACATTGACGCTTTATTTCTCGAAGATATTTATCACATTGCAAGAACATTGTATCAGCCTGCGCGAAGTAAAGCCAAGGTTATGTTTCATGTATGCTTGAATTCAGGGTTCTCAATTCTGTCGTAAAACTACCTTGCGCAAAGCTGCAATTATGTGATGATTACATGTCTATTCTCCACATCCAAAGCGCGAGTGTTTGTTTCAGAAATTGACTTAACGATAAACAAGAAATTGGCTCCCTTATTCTTTCGAACAAACGTGTAAGTAGGTACCTATTTACAATTTTGCGTTAAAGGTTAAATGCAATGTGCAGCATTACGGCTAAGCTATTAATATGGAATGTGCTTGTAACCTGTTGTGCTCGTCGTAAAATTATATTCGTTAATTTTATTACATTCCATAATGAATAAATCGAATTTAGTAGGCGATTAAGAGCTTCATTAATTATTTATCATTATGGGAATATTATACATTAAATTATTAAAAGTTACGAGAAAGTTAATGTTACGGTGCAGTATCAGTTCTAATATTCCATCGTCAAAGCAAACGCAGATAGTAATACGTAGTAGTCAAGCCATTTGAAGACCTGCTTCTGTATGAAAGCACTCAACCGGAAAGGATCTATTATTGTTCATACTTATATTCTCGTTACAATATAAATAATAATCGTAGTACGGGCCACCAGCGCACGTATAATCCGTACGTCTCATAGGTAATTCACTTCCCGTAACACGCAACATTCATTTGAGAAATTGGAAGTACACGCGTGCCCTACATTATTTGGCAACCTCCCTCGTAATGGGGACTATCCCACACCTAACGACCCCAACGTCATTTACCCACACAAATCGCATTTCGCAACGGTGTCAAGATTATTAATGATTTCGTAGACTATGCAAATGTGCCATCGATTTTTCACCAAAGTTGGGCGAGGTAAAAGATTAGATAAATGATTGAGCCTGAAGCTCGCGTGTTTGCTTATTGAACGAGCGAGTTGTCACTGCCAACAGTTTTATTATTCTGACAAACACTGGTTCCCCCACAATAAACACCCTCGCTATTCATTTACTGCGAGATGGGAACGTTAAATTACCACCATTGATTTTTGGGGAAAAAAGTATTGATATATCAATACCAAGGATATCGGCAACAGATTAGGTATAAAGGTAGAAGATAAGATTGCTGCATTGAAACATTTTATAACATCTTAACAAGTATAATACCGACGGGAAAGGTACCTTCGATTATCTTTATAATATGTATTTATTGTAGCTTTAATTTATAGTTTTAATGTCTCCCTAGTTTTAAAAACATTATGATAATAATATAACATTGTTCAACAATCAATGTCTCACACGTCAATTCGATACAATAAGCATATAAGTACAAGATAAGATAAAAGTAAGATTTAGTGGCCTGATAGGATAATTATTCGATTATTGATAAACAAAGCATGCTACTAAACGCTTGGAGCAAGTAAGTACCTAATGTCGATGTTGATTATTATAATAAGGAACTAAACATAAACATAGATCCAATATAGAAGTCAATATCACAAATTACTTAATTTATAGTCGCTAATTTTACTGGAAATTTTATTTTACATACACTTTGTAATTGTTTAAATGAGTAAATACAAAAGTTATTTTCCCTTTGTATTTAATTTGAAGACCGTTTTAGTTCAACGCGGCTTAATAATTACCTTCTAGGCACGAAAAACATGAACAGGATTGATCAATACACAAATTGATCAATATACGTAATCCAATAAAACTTTCCAGTAAGGACACTTTCACAGTTCAGTTGTATATTTTTAACCGCAAATAATCTGATCAGCTGGCGATAATTCGTCGGCGCGTCAATGTTCAAGACCGGCGCGGTTGGGACTGTCAGATTGTACTAAATAAGCGGCGATGGCGGTGCCGAGAGGGGCGCGCGATGGAGCCACGGCACAACTCACATGTTCTGTCCCTAATAACAATTACATACACACGCCGAGCTTACAGCGGCGAGGTTACAAGTCTCGCTGGCTAATCAACCCCGCGGCAGATGTTCCAGACAAAAAAACTAGCCGCAACTCGGAATGCTATCTTGATCAGAACGCTCACACAAGCTGAGCTCTTGATTATAAGTTTGTTTCATAAAAACTTTTCTATAATAAATAGTACAAGATAAGCGGTTTTAACAGGGCAATAGTTCTACACAATAAGATTGGATCTATAATTCAATATGTAATGACCTGCAAATTGGCAATACGTTCCGCTCCGGAGATTCAATATCGCGTGCAATAACCGAAGGCTGATCGGATGCGCAGGCTCCGGGTTTCATCTTCGTTCATGATAGCCGTATTCGCAATAACAGATTTGCCGCTAGACATTCTATTTGCATATAAGATGATACTTGTTATCACATTTTCCGGTTCGTTAAGCTCAATAATGTCCTAAGTACAAGCATACACTCATATTTTAGCACTTTAGTCAACTGTCAACATTTGCGCATGTACGAAAACGACGATATTTTTTGCAGGCTAATAACCGCCAAATTAACGTTCGAAGTCAACAATGTGAAGTTATTTTCATCATACAGGAAATCCTAGTTGCCTGCCTAGAACCATTTTCTTACACGTTGTACAACTGCCTTGATTTATGTTGGGTTATCTAATGAAATAGTTTTGGCATGTATAACAATGTGAATTAGTAAAGATTCATGTTAATTACGCCCACTACAATATGCACTTTGGGTAGAAAATAAAGTCATGCGCGTGGGAATTTAGGCTAGGAATTTAATTTTGGCTTGAATGCAAAGTGCTTACTAAAAGACGTTAAGCCCAATTGTTTGGATATTTATGGCAGAGAATGAGCAGTGCTGGTTAGAAAGCTTGATAACCCTATTATTGTGTGAAATCAACTTCTTATCTAATCCACAATGAAAGTGAAAAATAAAGGTAATTAGAAATGATAGTCCTTTTTTTGTTGTAAAATGATAACGGTTTTAGATTGCCCTGCCAGTACGATTTGCCGGGACATGATCGAATTTCCGCAGACGGTAATATCCTGTCTAGTCAACATCGATCAGACTGAAATTTTCAATTTTCTTTAGGCACCTATCACATCATACTACGTTGCCCTTTTTCCTACATAACTAGATACATCTAGTTATGTCGATGGAAGGCCTAATAGGCCCAATCTCCATGGCGAAAGTAAAGACTTTAATAATCCACTTAATGAGCGGAAAATCAGATAACAGGGTCGAGAACAGGTTGAAATCAATGACTTTCCAATTGTCTTCGCTCGAGCTTGACAATTCTGGCAAATTACTTGATCGGATGAGCAAACACAATAGTTATTAGTTATTAGATTCAAACTACTTAAGGAATTACGATTATTATAATTATAACTAGTTCTGGGTCCATGTTCCAAATAAAAACCATACCTAGCTGTTTCGCCTTACTCTTGCTTTGACAATAAAGAAATATAATGAACATAGCGAGATAGAAACGATAACAAACATTATGGTGCAACGATTAATAAAGGCACTCGATCATCACCATCACCGTCGTCTCGAGTTGAAACAAGAACACCTTCTATAAATATAGCTTCGCAAGGTCAGTATTTTCTTATGTTACATAATTGAAAACATTACTTTACGGCCAGGGTAATTGTATACGTTGCCATTTAGTTTAAACAAGGTATTCAACGCATACAAGTAATGTTGACAAGGTCTGTAAGCATAAGTTTTCCTTTGAATATCTCCAGTGTCGACCCAGAAAGACTGGTGCTCGGCCTTGACCGACCCTGCAGCGGCCATATGGTGCCGAGCTTTGATTCTCCAATCTGGAATGACGAGACCACTGCCGTACAAGGCATAGCACTCGTGACCATCCGATACAGCCTTGCACGAAAGTACCGAGAATGAACCGCGAACATGGCCGACATATCGACTTTAACATAGCGTGACATCAAAACTAACAAGGAAAGAGCCAGGCAGCGAGGCTAGGAACGTTGTTCTGACGCAAGTTAGAGTCAGTAAAAAAATTGTTAATATTACAAAACTAATTATCTGCTTCAACCTTACATAATTGATGCTGAACATCTGTGTCAATGGAGCATTTTTCTAGACACTACGATGTTGAATTTGAACAGCGAAATATTTGACGTGACATATTGTAAACACATGCAGCATTTCAACTTCAAAATGCTTATAACGGTCACTTTTAAGTCGTGTTGTGTACCACGAATGAATCACCACCGCTGCGTATTGCTAAAGCAACCGTGACTACCGCGTTGGTCTATGTACGTTTTATATCGAGTAGAGTGGTTTATTAGTAATAGCTTGGTCGCCACGCTAACCCCGCTGGATTGCATCCGCATCATTGCGTCGGTTGACCCGCCCCGGCCGAGCCACGGTCGACTGTTCATTGGCACTGCAATCAGATCCTCCGTTCTCCGGGCCGGAACGATCACCACGAGTATCGGTTTCGATTACCGTCAATACAACTAACTTATCAAACAGAGTTTACATGAGAATCACCCAGAACCAATGACCCATGATCATCAAAAGTGCTCGCTTACTTATTGAAAACGTGTGAAAGTAACACTATTTTCATAAGTAGGCAGTAGGCGGGCAGTATTAAAGGACTACTAAAACAACTAAAACTGTAACAGTTACTTAATATACCCTTATGTAAATCCACGGGTCAACACAAATGTTATAAGCACCTGCGGGTTGCGCAAAGTAGCCGACGGTATGCGTCGCACTAAAGTTTGTAATAACAATTATAGTAAACTTAATAATGTTGTTGTTGGCCATATCGAAGTCGGCTTTTACCTTGTAGAATTCTTTTAAGGAATTAAAACAAGTACATGCGCCAATGCAAACGATATCCTTCGTTTGGAGGAATGTAATACGAACAATAAGTAGAGCAGTTAAAACTTGGCACGATGTTAATAAAAAATAAAAAAGTTGCATTCTATTTAAACGGTAAAACATGAATGTGTACATATTTAGTGATATTCAGGCAAATTTATACAGAGGGGCTGGGCAACACAAGACAGAGCGTCTAATTATAGCTCCTCCCCGTCGCGTGCCTAGCGTTCCTGGCGAGGACCTGCCGCACTTTCAGCAAGATTTCGTGAAAACTTAGACATGCCGCTTGATAAACACAGGTTTGAGGTAAAATATGAAGATTAGATGCAGTGATTTATTTACGTGCGTGGAGACCGTTTTTCAAGTCATTGTTTTCGTACTACCTATAGTAAAATGGAGACATTTTTATGAGGACGAGTAACTTTTCTTTCTCTAAAATTAGATTTTTATGCAGTAAGTTTGAAATAGGTATTACTGGTTAACTTGTAAATGTTTCCAACTTTACAAAAAATGGTAGTCACGAGACTCACGAGGTGTCACATCTAGAGTCTAGGACGACGAAATTTAACTTCTACTTTATTAAAAGCTTAGCGGCCAAACGAAAACGGGAGCGGAAAATATGAAAGAATTATGTCAGTCGTCGAACGCCCGGAGGATTACGTTGGAAGTTTCCGACCGATATTTCATTTCGGCTTGTTTGGACTAGCTAGACGCGAGTGTTCACAGCCAATGCATTTCCGCATAACTCTATCAAAAATAACAGCGTCGCGGTTAATAATGATTTACAGTTTATGTTAACATTGCCACTATTTACTATAAGAAGCTGCATCCTTTGATTTTTATTACGGGAACGGTCGGTGTCTGTTGTTATTTCCGTTTGCCTATGGAACAGTAAACACATGTCTGCGTTAGGAGCTACGCACGCTATCTCCAACATCGAAACTAACGAGAAATTTAAACCAAGGTAAATATTCAAAACTTTTTAGGATCTAACATTTAGAATGATGTCTATTCGTCTCACATTGATAATGAAATAGAGTACAATAGAGCAGGATGGTTGGAATTGGTGGCAGTTAGGGTGAAGGCCGGTCTCCCAGGGCGTGCTCACACGACAACCGCTCGACGCGCTAAACAGCCGACTTCCGCAGCGACGCCGGCGCTGCCATTAGTCCACCACACGCGAACTCTATTATTGCTGTTATGCGAACACTTAGTGCAAATATCGCACAGTGAAGGTACAATTGAAAAGTAAGTAACCATAGAAATAGACTTCACGGAAACACTAATGGGTAGAACTTAAATTCTCTGAAACTTAGACACGTGAACAAAATAAATATGTCCTGTAAGACTAATAAACACAAATAATTTAATATGATACGAATTTCCGATTGGCAGCTATAGAACTGCATCCTATATTTTTTAACCGACGAAAAAAAACGGAGGAGGTTCTCAAGTCGACGCGTATATTTTTTTTTTTTTTATGTATGATCACGCATAACTTTTTACAGCGCGGTCCGATTTTAAAAATTCTTTTTTGGTTTGATAGAGTATACTTCCGAGGTGGTCCCATTGTCACCAAATCTGAATCTGATGAAGGGATCCGTGAGGAATTGAGGGAACTCTTCGAATATTAAATGCATACATATAGCGATTTTAGTATTTTTAGGAACAAATCTAGCATTTTCATTCAGAAAGTATCATTTGGTGAAGTGGAACTGATGATGAAGACCACAAATGGCTACTATGGCTACTATGCATAATCACGCATAACTTTTTACTGAGTTGTCTGATTTCAATAATTCTTTTTTTATTGGATAGGGTATACTTTGAAATTACTCCTATTTAATTTGGAACTCCCCCCCCCCTCCGTCAATGGTAGAAATATAGGGATTGATAGTTGAACCCATGAATTTTTATCTGTGAACCGATTATGTTTAAACTTAGCACACATATGTAATTCTAATGACACTACAACATGACGGAGACTTGATGTTGGTCTGATAACTGAGACGGAAGACAGATGAGGGAAATCTTCAACGGATTACAGCAGCTACCTCGTGATTTCTCTTATTCATGCATCTTAATGAGAACTTTATACCTAACTTATGTATGATGCACGGATTATGACTACCATCGAGGGTCTGATGATGGGGTTTGATGATGGAGTTGGAAGGCTGTCGAGGGAAGCCCTTATTTGTTCGGAAACTAAGGTATAAGGGTATACTTTGAAATTGCTCCCATGTAATTTGGAACTCCCCCCCCCCCTCCGTCAATGGTAGAAATATAGGGATTGTTAGTTGACCATGAATTTTTATCTGTGAACCGATTATGTTCAGACTTAGCACACATATGTAATTCTAATGACACTACAACATGACGGAGACTTGATGTTGATCTGATATCTGAGACGGATGCGGGAACTCTTCAACGGATTACAGCAGCTACGTCGTGATTTCTCTTATTCATGCATCTTAATGAGAACTTTATACCTAACTTAAGTATGATGCACGGATTATGACTACCATCGAGGGTCTGATGATGGGGTTTGATGATGGAGTTGGAAGGCTGTCGAGGGAAGCCCTTATTTGTTCGGAAACTAAGGTATAAGGGTATACTTTGAAATTGCTCCCATTTAATTTGGACCTCCCCCCACTCCGTCAATGGTAGAAATATAGGGATTGTTAGTTGACCCCATGAATTTTTATCTGTGAACCGATTATGTTTAGCACACATATGTAATTCTAATGACACTACAACATGACGGAGACTTGATGTTGATCTGATATCTGAGACGGAAGACGGATGCGGGAACTCTTCAACGGATTACAGCAGCTACGTCGTGATTTCTCTTATTCATGCATCTTAATGAGAACTTTATACCTAACTTAAGTATGATGCACGGATTATGACTACCATCGAGGGTCTGATGATGGGGTTTGATGATGGAGTTGGAAGGCTGTCGAGGGAAGCCCTTATTTGTTTGGAAACTAATGTTTTTAAATTATTAATCAGAGTGTAACAAACCTATTGCGACGTAATTGTGTGTAGTGTGTAAGCTCGTTCATCTTGTGGCTTTTATAATACCTACCCTATTTCGCTCTAACTCAGATACCTTCAAGTAGTTTAACTATACTAAGTGCAACATAAACCTGCCCCTTGGCAAAAAGTTTCTTTCCGAGGTCGATTACACAGCTTTATCAAGTAATGTTCCCATGTTGTTGTTGTAGCTAACCCCATGTGCTTCTGTTTAGTCCACCAGAGTAAATCTCTTTAACCGAACAATTGTCCTCGCGTGTGATATCCATGGCCTTGTTTCTCTAATAAGTCCATGGCGATTGCCTAAAACTCGATACTGGCGAAATACACCTTGTTAAAACAAGAAGTGAAAGCCACTAATTAAGAAATTAAAAGTGAAAAATAAAAACTTTTTAACAAAAAAATTAAACCTCCGAAAAAAGAAAACTGAAAAGCAAAAAATAAAACAGAGCCTTTTAAGTCTAACTAAGCTCCTACACTAATGTTAATACCTTAATAAATAATTTTGAGTCGGCGCCAAACAAACAAAGAAGCATGGGGCAGGCACCGACTTCAAACCACTCAGGAGGTAGCACATACCATCACACACATACATCATTTTACTTTACGAAATAGTTAATTTGCTTGTTTGTTTGTTTGGCGCCGACTCAAAATTATTTATTAAGGTATTAACATTAGTGTAGGAGCTTAGTTAGACTTAAAAGGCTCTGTTTTATTTTTTGCTTTTCAGTTTTCTTTTTTCGGAGGTTTAATTTTTTTGTTAAAAAGTTTTTATTTCAACTTATGACGCTATTACTCTGTTAATGCCTTTTTTAACGCTAAACCTAATAGCAAGTAGTTGCATTAATCACCTACCTATTATTGAAGCAGATTTACTAACTAAAACATTAAATAGATAATGATAATTATAAACTTTATAATACACTTATGCAAATATAAGTTAAAGTCAGGACCGGATTTAGAGTGGATGCCCCTAATTATTTTTCAAACAGGCTACCAACAAAATAAGTGGGGGCTCCCTTCTTATGGAGGCCCCTTTCTTGAGGAGGCCCCGGACAGTTGCCCCTGTTGCCCTCCCTTAAATCCGGCTCTGGTTAAACTAATAGAAATAGGATATTTAACATGTAAAATACTTACAAATATTCATATTTCAATAGAAAATTAATTATTTTATGCCCCTGAAAATCATCGTTACTCAACTAATGTCGTTCTGTGGTATAGTATAAGGATAAAACTTACTATTTACATACGTACTTACATAACAAGAGGAAAACGGGAAACGAATTAAGCGATAAAAACTTGTTGGCGTCATTGTTATTTGTGGTATCATTACACAGTTGCCGAATTATGCAAGCTGTATTCAATGTATTATTATGGTGTAATTGATTATGACCGTTAAACATTTATTTTCAAGTAGTCTTCAGGGTCACTGAGGGTTCGTCAGCTGTGTCAAGAGCACGTGTTTTTGTACACGCCGCCGGTACACGTGTTTAACCGACAGATAAAGCATGCACGAAATGAAGCCGACCGCTTTTTGTCGCTACAGACACTCCATTATATTTGTACGTAAATAAATTAGGACTGGCTTGTTTTCAATACAACGCCACGTGTATTTACATCACATTAGTGTGCTAGTCCAGGCCTTTCCAGTTCGGAAGCCATGCTCATAACGGAATATTCGTGATTCACTTTCCGTCATTAAGTACTCCAGTCGTACACTTACGGCTCTATAGACATTTTAAGGCAAGGACCCTTCCTTCCAAGTTCGTTGCACCGTGATTGTTTTGCATTGTACCCAGACGACGACGTCTGCATATTGATCGTTTGCTCTTCTATTTTCACTGTTTTTGTTCACTTGGTCTTTCCAAGTCGATTCGTCTAATTGGTCACTTACGAGCAATTCCGAGCGAACGCGAGCTTTATTTTTACAGAGTGCTAAATTGTCAAAATTCTGTTTGCCGCCAGTCACCTTGGGTCGTTAAAAGTTACGTCATCGGCGATCACGGTGATTGCTGGTTACGAGGACTGCATACAATGGACGTGCTAAAGGCGCAAAATCGCCGACAACATCCGGGAAAGTAGCGGGGAAGTGATTTCAATCGGTTCAGTCACTATCAATCACATTATACTGTACAGTCCAAAAATAACAATACGGCAGATCATGATAAAGTACACGAAATGGCCGCGCAAAACTCACGTTGCGGGAAAAATATATACTTAGTTACATCTTCAACGAGAATCAATGCGACCATAAATCTCCGTGATAAACGATTGTTGTTCAAGTAACTGTTGCCGAACAAATAAAGGTCTATCCGAAATAATAGTTCGAGTATTGAACTAAAGGTCGTACAAGAATAACCTATATCGAGGTGGGGCAAGTTTTCGCAATAAGCGACCACAGTCGCGACAATCCGGCGCCGTAGTTGAAGACAGATACTGTGACAGTAGCTGTTGAAGTATGAGCGACTAATGGATTGTGTCAATCTAGAACCAAAGCTAATATTTACAACCCCGTTGTTACCGGTTTTAACCGGAGAAAACACAATAGGAAGCAATCAATTCGTCGATTTCATACAGCATTAAACTGCGAATGTGTTTGCAATTTTTGTTTATGGTATGGTCTAAAATTAAGTCGTGTGTCTGTAAACGGTCGAGGCAGTGAAACTAAACACACCGCAAGTTTGAACCGTAACCGGGATCATTTTACGAGCGCGCCCCTATTGCTAGACGATAAACATGTCCGTGCACCAGTAAAACACGATGCCAGCCAGACAGAAATACCCATCGAGAAACAAACAAAAACCTCAGGAAAGGCAAGATTGTTACTGCCGTGATAACTTCCTAATAGGACTTAATGCTATTAAAAGCACCGGGCTTTCAGCGCTACATACTGAACTCGTTAGTGCCAATACAGCAGCGGCTTTCCGTTTTTAAAATGCATCGCTTGCTCCAGCGCGGGAGGTCGCTAGGCAAAAGCGGGTCCAAAACGTTTTACGTTGGCAAGAATCCAATAAAACTTGTGAAACAGACCGCATCAATTACATATATGTTAGCTGTTTCATTATTCTACGAATCATTCAATTCAGAGGTATACTAACGAGCAATGACAAATGATGAGTCGGAAATGTATACAACTTTTTACGAGAATGTTGAATAATTGTACAGTATAACAAAATATACGAAGAATAACGAAACGAGAGCACCTGCAACTATGCATATCTTAATGAATTATCATAAAAATAACGGTAACGCGAAAGTATACATGCTGACAACAAGCGTAGGGCAATGGGTCGCGCAACTCGCGCGGAGGCTGAGAAATTATTCAAAATAGAAAAGCAGCATTCTTTAACGGTACCTAACAAAATAAGAAAGACATGACGCAATGCCATGCTCAATCATGGTTATAGCTTAAGATTACAAACAATCCTCTCTGAGAAATTAGGGGAATAAAAGAGAACGAGCGTTGGTTTTTCGTTTAGACGACAAACGCTTTAACAGGCCTGCGACATCGCTTCGCAAGAGAAATAGGACGCGGAGTGGAGAGCCGTGAGAATACATTCACAGAGCAAATTGTGTGGAAAAACATTCGTTGTATTGCGAGATGAAAGGAAAATAGGTTAGGTTGGCGACAAATCTTTTAGAAACGACATAAGCTTTGCATGAGAGAGCTCATTATATTTATAAAAGATCCGGTTTGTTCCCATTTAGGCATTACAACTTCAAGCGTGGGTGCCTGTGCCTGGACACGAACTCGATAAGCAAAAAACTTTACATCACTTGCGTCATCCTTATGCTGTTATGGCTTAAAAAATATTATTCTTGTGTAACACGTGGTGACAAAATGCAGAATATTGCCAAGAAGGGTATGAAACATAAAAATTCGGCATAAATAGAGCTTTTGGAGCTGATATCTGATAAACGACGCAGCCAGTTTTCAAGAAACCGAGCTAAGAGCCATCCCGATCGAACTAGCTTCCTTTTAGAAAAAAATGCAACCGAATCCGTCCATTCGTTTGGGGGCTTCAATGCCCCAGACAAACACAGAAATACAAGCACACATACACACGTTAAAATTATAACACCCCTCTTTTCGTCGGGGGTATAGGTTACTGACTGTAAAATTGAATTTTCTTTTTCAAATACCTTTGGCTCGCACATTGCAAGGTCGTCGCTCTAAAAACGATCTAACGGGTTCGACGCCCGATGCTGTGCAGTTCCGTCTGCTTAATAACAACCTATTATTTTTATAAAAATACATTTTCATTACATGGAAGTTACATACTCATAATCATTACGGCTATTTATGGTTTGTCCCCTTCTTTTTCCAAATCGGTTTACCGTTTCCATATCGGTTTACCGTTTAATCTACCAACACCAAATATAATACAAGCTAAAAACATATAACTATTATTAAGTTATTGTATTTCCAAATTCAAAGCCAATTAAGTACAAGGCAAATAACTATTCAATTGATAAAAAAAACCCTGTAAAAATTGCTAACCTACTCTCAGAGCTGCGATAACCAACGGTCCAACCGATTTTCCAAGGGTGAATATTCGGGCGTTTCAACCGCCGTCATTGTTGTCTTCAATATATTAACGAAAATAATGATTACTACCAGCAACTTTTGATGTCAAAATCAACGGACCCGGGGGTAGTATCCGTTCCATTTAAAAGAACAAGACATTTATAAAGTTAATCTTGAATAATATGCGAAGACAATAATGACGGCGGTTAAAAAACCGAATAATCACCCACGAAACACTCCAGTCCATGCGTTTGGCAGATGTCACATACAGATACACAGGTAGACATTTAACTACGAACTCATAAAAGCTTGAAATTAGCCACATGTATCACACAAAATCCGGCCAAGTGCGAGTCGGACACACGCACGAAGGGTTCCGTACCATTATCTATACATCAACATCAGCAAAAAAACGGCAAAAAAGTCACGTTTGTTATGGAGCCCAACTTAATTATTTATTTATATTCTGAATATATTAACTTAATATTCTGTGAATAATTCAAGCGTCTACCTGTTGCCGTTATTAATAACGGCTAAAAAATTCACGTTTCTTGTATGGGAGCCCCCCCTTAAATATTATTTTTATTCTGTTTTTAGTATTTGTTGTTATAGCGGCAAATCTAATCTTCTGTTAAAATTTCAACTGTCTAGCTATCACGGTTCATGAGATACAGCCTGGTGACAGACAGACAGACGGACAAACACGACGACGGAGTCTTAGTAATAGGGTCCCGTGTTTACCCTTTGGGTACGGAACCCTAAAAATTGAACTTATAACAGTTCTAGGTAGAAAAGAAGTCAATTCTCCCTGACATATATCACAACGATGAAGTTTCTCAACCCTGCCTGACATAATATATCACAACGATGAAGTTTCTCAACCCTGCCTGACATAATATATCACAACGATGAAGTTTCTCAACCCTGCCTGACATAATATATCACAACGATGAAGTTTCTCAACCCTGCCTGACATAATATATCACAACAATGAAGTTTCTCAACCCTGCCTGACATAATATATCACAACGATGAAGTTTCTCAACCCTGCCTGACATAATATATCACAACGATGAAGTTTCTCAACCCTGCCTGACATAATATATCACAACGATGAAGTTTCTCAACCCTGCCTGACATAATATATCACAACAATGAAGTTTCTCAACCCTGCCTGACATAATATATCACAACGATGAAGTTTCTCAACCCTGCCTGACATAATATATCACAACCATGAAGTTTCTGAATACTGATAATGTTGACAGCAGTAAAACAAAAACCCACTGTTTAACTTGTTTATTGCTTGTGAACGGTAGCATTGTGCTATGTGTCAGGATTGGCTTTTTATCTTCCTGCTACTATAGTATAGGTATGTTTGTTGATGTGCTATATTCCAGGGAATGCTAAGATCACGAACCAACCATCAATGAAATAATTGGAGACGGCGGCCTCTGGCGAGGTGTCGACGGTCGAGGTCTATTAAAACAATTTTCTCGTAAAAACGCGACAAAGACGCTCGTGTTGTCAGCTGAGATCATCCACATAAAAGGAAGCAGTATCTGCAATGAGCGTGAGAGATGGAAAGTTTGTCTTTTTGTTGGTAAGACTTCATGATACCCAATTCTGCATGGATCTTGTTTACTCTTTATTATCGACGCCAGAAAAGCATCGACACTTAAATAATCTTAATATTAGAGTCTAGAACATAAATCACAAATCTGGTTTTATTAGACAAAGCCCTCGCTTTCGAACCGGTCGAGCAGTCTAGACTCGGATTATAAGATATTCTAAGATCTCTATCAGTGTAAAGAAACCATAAGAAACTACGCACGAGAAACAAAATATTAAATAGGTTTTTGCCAATATAAATATTTAGATACCGACTGTACTTTTTCTGTAGTCATCATCTGCTTATTTAGACCAAAGAACTTAACTAACAAACTAGTTCTGTTGTAATTTTGCATTTTCATCAGGTTAACATATACTATATGTATTAAATTGACTTGTAAGATTCGACCCAGACAAACTGATTGACTAATGTAACATGTAAACTTAATATAAGCTTGTAAAACAGTAGAAAAGCTTCACTTACATTTCATAAAAACACCAATAAAGACTTTCTATATTATAGTCGTATTGAAAGCCAAGATCGATTCACAAGAGACATCCGGCGGTTAAAAGTTTTTTCAAGAGCACTGAAGTAAACAACAAGCAGAGAGGTAAAGCACGTCACACGGCCAGCGGGCGCGCGGGGGTGATCGAGACTGAAGGATCCGGCATCTACAGAACCGAAAGTGACGCGAGCAATGCAGGCTCGCATATCGAAAAAATCAATTAAAACCTTTACGTACCAAGATATAAATGTTCAAAAATCAATACCTGAAGCGAACAGCCAGTTGCTAATTTTAACTTGACGTTTGACGAGCGATATCGAGATTGGACGTCGGGACGGGAATCTAGGACGGGGGTAAATGTTAGCCATTTATTTGCTCGTTCTACAAATAGCCTTTACTCTTTCAGAATATGAAGCGAATCTTTAGTTCAACTAACTTACTACTAACTTTAGTCAAACAAAATACCACAGAAGCTTGCATAAATTCAGACTTATAAATGAAACAAGCTGAACCTATTAACAAATCATGTTGCAGTTTAGTTAGTGACTAAGCCATGCGTGTTTCCAAACAGGAAATTGCTGAGGCATTACTAGGATTAGTAGCAATAAGTTCAGATTTGATAGTCGTTTTAAAATATTCCTGGATCAACATCCGAGCGGCAGTTTCGGGCCGGCGGCGTGACCCAGTTCCGAGGTCTGCGGCGGAGCCTGCGTACGCCGCGGCGAGAGGTCAGCTTGTTTTGCACGCACTATGCAGCCGTGACATCAAAACGAACAATTTACAACGTATAAAAATTGAAACTGCTCAATAAATCAAAACCTACCGTTAATGTCGCGACAACACGCAACCGGTTCGGACGAAAAACTTTCTTCCCAACAAAGACAATGGAAAAAGTAAAATTAGAATAGCGCAATGTCGATTGTCGATAACTGGATTCCCATACGATATTAATTCCGTGTAAAAAAATGCGTTACGCGTGTAATAGTTAGTTCGTTAGATGGCACAGTTGATTGTTCCCACGTCGACAAGGAAATTTATCGATGGTGTAGTACACTGTATTGTGTAGGTGAAAGTTTAATTTTGCAGTGTATTGAGCGATCTCAGGTTTTTTCAAAATTTAAGGTAGTTCGAGCATAAACCATTACAAGCGTGGTACAGTGATGTAACACGTCACTCAGTTGCTGCAAAAACAGTTTTTACTTATCAACAAGCAAACACACAGAGCTCGTAGTCAGTTAAGGATTTGCAGATTAAAACATCGGTGCGTTATTTTTTTAATCAAGAATGTACGACTGATTATTAAAATTGCGCTCGGATCACCCATTGCCTCGGCAGCATCTAACCGAGTGTAGCAGGTCATAGATTGGTTTAAATGATTTTGCCATACTTTCTCTAGCGATTGAATTCGACGCGCAATCCACTCGCGGATTGTGGAGCAATTAACGAGTGCGGATATACTTACACGCTGGCCGTCAGCGCGTGCGCATCCTCCCTCCATTACGGAAATGCATTTCAGACAGTAACGTCGGCTAACTTCTGACTCACGCTTGTTTATATTGTCTAGTTGGTTTAGGGACTTTATAACTTCAATATTCTTCATATAAATATTGAATTTTAGTTTTCTAACCTCTGACAAAAAGGAGTGGTTTTAGTTTAACGTGTGTATCCTTGTACGTGTGTGTCTCTGTACCCGTGTGTCTGCTGTGGTATCATAGGTCCCATACGGATGGTCCGATTTTGACGCAGTTATTTTTGAGATATCAGCTTAAGAAGAAATAGTTATTTGTTAGTACGAAGCCATAATTAAATGGCAGTTTACCAACATGTTATTCCTCTGTTCTTATCTTAAGATGAATCTGATAGGAACAGGAAACTTACGCGAGCTTTATAGAAAGTGTAATCGAATGAATTTACATGGCTTTTGGCCATGCCCCGTCGTGCCTTCACATAAGCGCTGATTACGTGAAAATACAAGCGAAAGTGTTTTTCAATTATTATTGTTGCCTTACTCAAAAACTTGAACTCTGACAACTTTCGCCAGATGCCAAATACGTCACCAAAAGCGAAGCTATCTTACTTTATTAAAAGCTTTGCTTTTTAGGATTTCAAAAGTTGTCTTTAATTCAAGTTCCCGGTAACATACAAATCTCTGCACTGTCAGATCCATGATCGTTCTGTTTTTCTAAAGTGTCCACAGTTGTCTTTACTTTAAATTCCCAGCAGCAAATATCTCTTGTTTGACAGATCTATAAATGTCCTACTTTCTAGTGTTCAAAGCTGAGCTAAAATAATTCCCTACTCTACTTGATAGTAGAGAGAGATCAAGTAGAGTAAAGAATTAACTCAGTGGCATACTCAGCTGCGATCTTTCAGATCTATGATCGTCAGCAGCATAACCTAAAAGGTGTTCCAGGAACGGCGTCCGGGTGCACAAAGGACAGTTGCTAATTATAACCTGGCCGGCCGACTCCGCGTTCCGTGCATAACTGCACTTTCAACGACAAGACGTTGCGTCGCGAGACATCAACAGCCAGCAGTCGTGACTTTTTCTTATTTGCAAGATAAAAAATTAGTAGGTACAGTCGACGTAATAAGCAGCTCACACTTTAGTACATACCTAACGTTAAAGTGTCAAAGTACCTAAATTTGGTTGATAAAAGACTGACTGTGGGGTTTCCTCCTTAACTAAAATAGGATTCTAGTGCGTTTAAATATAGGTAGTGCGTAATTAATAGGGACGTGCCTTTAGGAGGTTGATTTTCAAATGGTCTTCTCTAAGGCAGTGCATATAGACAGACATATAGGAGTCATATACAATCGAACAAACAAAATATGTCTTTCCTCTAGTCAAGAGTTAAAGGCTTGTGTGCGAAAAAGTAACGTTTTTATCTGATAGGACTAAAGTAGACCTGACGCCGTGAATGCGGATATGGGTTCAGCTAGAAAATTAGGCCTTCAAAACGTTAACTTCTGGCATAGGACAGACGGTAACCAAAACCTGTGAATGACCTATGAAAGTGATCGTGTAGTCTTATAGCAGAGAAAAGATTTTCATTCTCAACAACGGTTCTTTATAGCATATTCTCCAAATAGATACTCTTTAATGAGCACGAACGCTTCAACTAATTGCCTAACAGCCCATTACTTAAGAATCGAGCGCCATTACGTTCCATTACTACAGTTTAAGTATTGACGGATTATTTTTATCTCACCTTAAGGCTAAAGTTGCTTTAAAACTTCCTATATTGACGACTCCACGAATACCAGTCAGTGTGAAATAATTAAAATCCGCGTGATTGAAAACAACAGTTTCTTGGCCAATTCGCGAAACGAAACTTAAATGCTAACAGCCACAAGGTTATCTTAATTATGAGCACGTTTTGAATTGAAACTTGCTTTGTCTGGCTTAAATCCTTGTTTAGCATTAAGAAAACTTAAATCGTTAGAAAATTTGTTATTTACCTACTGTTTTATTATGCGTTTCTTAAACCTGATCGAATAATTTGATAGGAAAGTAGTCTTTATTCTTTAAGGAACATAAGTGCTTTTCCTATCTAACAATTTGATGAGATACGAGGTTGAGAAAGTAAAGGGACAAAATGCCAAAGAAAGGCACATAGATACACACACTTTTGTTATTAACTCTGTATTTCCCTCGAGGGCTAAAAACACATACGATGTTTTGGTTAAGGGGCTTCTAAACGGGCCATATTTTCACTGCAATATGTGGCCGGCAACTATTGGTGTGTGTTACTCGTATTTTAGAGAAAGACACCAATAGTCGCCGGCCACATATTGCAGTGAAAATATGGCCCGTTTAGTAGCCCCTTTAGTGATATAAGCTTTATTACGATACGACCTTATTTCGTGAATGTCGTTCGGGTACCTACCTGTGTCAAGCTATTGCTGTAGGTACTTTATTGTCATCATATAAGTCTGCGTTGCACGTCTGTCCGTATCTGATCAGGCTCACGTTACTTTGGATGTAATGACGGTTTATGGCCTTCTTCGAAATCCAGTTATTCGAACGGATTGCTTTCTTTCGAACTTAAGAGCATACAGTTTATACCAATTAAAATAACTTTAGTGATTGGTAGTAGTGGTAATATCTATCTATAGTCAGTGTTATAGAGTGGGGGAGCGATTACAGAGTAAAACCACGTGATTTTTTAAATTTTGCATTGTAGTACAGAAACACACCTAAATTGCAAACAACAACTATACCTCTGTAAATATAAATACGCGAAGTGTGTTAACGCGATTAAGTCCCGTTTTCGATTTATAAAAGTTGTTGCCTTATTATTTTAAAAGATTTTGGGCCGAGTTAATAAATAAGGTATAGAGTGTTGATACATAAAGACTGGGAAGGCTAGTGCGACCTATAAAGAAAAGTTTGTGAAGATGAAGAAGATATAATAATAAAAATACGTCCAGCGCAGGGAATAAATCTCATTTTAGACAGAGCTTCTTGTCCACTCTATCACCCAACTGTGTCCCACATGTTGGCCAACACGTCTACGTCACGTACATCCACGTCGGAAAGTGTAGCAGAGCCTTAATACGTAAATCCAGGGTAACATAGCTTAACGACCCCGCGACACAGCCAACTATGCAAACAGGAAAGGTTGACTCGCTAAAGGTTAACGCCAACTTCCTTATAGCCCGTAAAGGTGAACGAACAATGAAAAACCAGAGGCTTTATTAGTTCAGCGTCTAAATGCCGTGAAAGAATAAAAATATATCACGCTTCGTCATAGAATTTAATCATGATAAAACGCCGAGTTAGAAAATAGGTCATTATTAAGATTTACGAGTTAAAGAGCTAGGTAACAAAAACCTTAAAAACCAAACGGACGTAAAGCGAAAAGAGTTCGTTTGGGAACTTTACGAAAGATTTAGGTAAATGTGCCATGTTAAAACTAAATCTGTCGCTACGGCGCCATTACCTTAAGAAACCACGATCGCAATACAATGTGCGTACACGACAACCAAGAGCAATTATACCAAACTGAGAAACAATTGCAGACAGAGATATTGTTCAGACAAGAGAAAACTGTCTCTCAAGCAAGACAAGCCTCGTTATTAAACAGAATACAAGTATTTGTAACTTAAACAGAACTTGCTAAGAACTTTTGGCAAAGAGACGAATATCCATCTGACAAGGCGTCAATTTAAACAATCTGTTGATCGCAGATTCGTGGATATGCTTATTCAAACGGACATGGTTGAAAAGTTTGTGGTTAATGTTTAATACATCATCGTTTACATGTTTCAATTCGCAATTACCGCAGTTGCATTTGCATCAGCGCGGATTACGTCAGTTTGAACCTATCTACCTAAATTGTCGCAGCCGCGTCTAATGCTGCATGTAATCTTCTTTAGCACGCGATATTCAGACAATTTGCTACGTTCATGTAAAATTTACGGTGAAAATTGAACAACCAAATGTTTCTGAATTTGAATTTTAGTTTGACAATCATAGCCAACGTAACATTCTGTAGGGAATATTACTTAATTTTGGGTACCTACCTAAATTGTCACCACAATGACAGACAAGGACAAAGCATGGCTTAGCTACTCCACGGATAGGTCCTCCACGTTTATTTATAAGGGCAATACATTTGATCGAACCGATCAACATTAAAACTGAAATATTTGTAATAAAGAGTCTTGGCCTGTGTGGTATTGTGAACACAGACCACTTATTGTGAATAAATCTTTGGCTCTTAAGGGGACTGTGAAGCTGAAAATGAACATACAAAATGCAGTAACATTTATCCCCATTTAAATCTATTCCGATTTTTACGATTTTTGAATATGTTGTAGATATTATGACAAACTAGGTCTGTACGCTTTCCTTCCCCATAAAATAATTCTTGTAAATAAACAAATTAATAAAAAACGGAAACGTACAAACCTAGTTTTTCATAGAAATTACAACATATTCAAAAATCGTGGAAATCGGACTTGATTTAGGGGGTGAGAAACGTCAAATTTGTATGTTTTTTTGTCCGCTACGCGATTTAAGTCGCTTCACTATCTTCATAAGCCATTAAGTGAATTAATATGGATTACCTTATCTTATGATATGATCGGAAAATGCCATGTTGTCCAACCTGAGATACGAAGCCAAGTTAGCGTGTTATTGTTTGATGAATGTCGAAACGAGAGCACAAAAATACTCATTGTGAAAAAATAACACTGCCTGCAACAGCTTTAGAACTATGTTTTACCGAAATTGGGCTACGTTATTTCGTAGAACTATATAACCTAATAGGCGTTAATAGCCTGTACTTGCCCAATCTAACAGCTCTGTACATTTTATAGGGAAACATTTATTTTTAACGACTGACGAGCTGTTTGCTTTATTAAGTGGTGGTTGCGCTGAAACTGGTGTAAACGAAACGAACGCAATTTGGAATCGTCACGGATAACGTTTGCAGGCCGGCGTTGTGAAACCAAAATAAACATGCTAAAATTTTGACCTAGTAACATAGTCTATTAAGATACGATATTAATATCGACAAATTAAATTAACAAATGGTTGTTAATAGCTTGGCAATAGAGTTCAAAGTGGTGTAACAATATTCTCAAGAGGCATCCACTCAATACGCAGCATGACTTCGAATCGAATAGAGAGGATAGCGGTACTAGCGGTAGTGTGAAACATTACTCTTAGCTTTAAAGAATCGACGAAGTAGAGATGACGAATATCTACGCTCGTTTATTTTCATTATTAATTAGGAATATTAATATTACTTCCTATCAACGCACTATTTTCGTTGTGTAATTATTTTTTAACGGTCACATCGTGACAATTAATGAAACCAATTAATAAGTCTGAACTGTAAATCAAATTTAACCGTCGCTCCATTAAAAGGCAATACGCATTTCAGCGCGGACGGCAGTTATGGACGAAATACGCTTTATGCGGCCGAAAATAAGCTCGTTGCGTCATTTTACTGTTGCCCTTAATAGCGCACGCGACGCGGAAATCAAGCTGGAACACTATTTAATAACCGAGACAAATATAGGTAGGTCTATTATTTTAAGAATGCTCTGTGACAGTTTCATGTTGTGCCTTACCCATCCGAGTTCAGGGCGATTAGCGGATTATTTTTATTCTAGGCCAGTATTATCAGGGCCATCAGGGAATGAATGGCTTCAATGGGTTGACTCTAGTTGGTAATCCGTTAACAAGAGAACCTAGTCGATTTTTACAGCCTCAGGATTTAAGTGGCTCACGGACCAATGAGCCCGACCAAGAAATACGACGGTCTTTTACGGTGCTCCACTTGCTCCAGGCGATGTTGATCACCATTGGATAACCTCTTGTCATAGTCAGCATCTTAGAGCGGGTTCCTACTTGTCGGATGTTGGATCCGGCAAAATATCGGGTGTTCTAGTGGCAATATATTTCATATGAGGCTTTTTCATGTGTAATCAGCCTCAGCCTCATATAAAACGTATTGCCACCAGAACACCCAATATTTTGTCCGATCTGACACCCGACAAATGAGAACTTTCTCTTAAAGTCATTTTAAACACTTGTGACGGTATCTGGATAGGTAGCTACGTTTTTTTAAGCAGGAAAATGATTTTATACTTAACGCTTGAGCACGAGGCGACCCAATCAGAGGGGCTAGACAAGATGCATTACGCTAACCAGCGTTTCTATTCGTTACGTTTTTAAACCAATCGCATCACTTGTAGATGACGTGATACGAAAAGTCACGTGATCTACCAGTGACGTGATTGGTTTAAAAACGAAGCGATTAGAAACGATAGTTAGCGTAGTGCATCTTGTCTAGCCCCTCAGATATGTAGGACTCCTGGCGGTTGCCAGACTACCTACTAACCCGAGGTGACAAGGTACCTATGGCTTTTGCATTCTACCGCGACAGATACATACTTAACTTGACCACCTATTTAAATGAAATGGAAAATTCTTCCGATCCTTGAGAGAGCCCAATGTTTAGACGCGTATTTCCGAGAATAGTCTCTTAAATAACATGCTGAATGACGCGACAAGTGTTTTTTTTTCACAAGATTCAGTTAATGGATGATAATTGTACTAGAAGTACACTATTGCATAATTGTCTAATTACAAACATAGTTGAGACGTCAAATAAATAATTGCGTGTGGCAATTGGTGCGAAACAACCTAAGTGGACTGTAACTAAAGCAGCCCACTCGACAATTAAACAGTAGTAAATCAGGTTTGATGAAATAACAACCGATCAATAGGAACTAAAACAACCATTTAGGGAGATGACCAATAACTACTACCTATGTTATGTACCTCCACATGGAGGGAGATTCGAGGTCTATGGGCTATATACCTATTCAAATTCAAAATTAAAAATATATTTATTCAGTAAATTGGCCACATGAGGGCTCTTTTATATGTCGGTAATATGGAGTGAATCTACTAAAGCTTCAAACGAGACCATCATTGTCTTCTCCGCAATGATGGTCTTGTTTGAAGCGTTAGTAGAAACTCCAGAAAGCGCCGCAAGAAACTCTTTATCCTATTATCTATTTACTATTTTAAAACTAGAGTACCTAATTACCCGACTGCGGCAAAGCCCAAAAGGGTTATATGTGTTTAACCTGAAGTATGTATGTCCGTTCTTATGTCCCCTAGTAACTACTCAACGGCTCAATCGATTTCGATAAATGATACATCATTCGATTCGTCTTGATGGCGCGCGTGTCACTGGGTAAATAAAATTGTAAAATCATCATAATGGCGTCTTTAATGTTTTTAATGACAATATCAAAAAATGTAGTCAGGACTCGGGTTTTTAACACTGGCTATTTATTTAGTTATTTTATTATGTAGGTATATCAGGTGCAATACTGTAACCCTAATGGTTAGTGACTTTGACTACCTATGAAGCTAGTGTTCCTGGGTTTGACACCTGGAAAGGCCAAATATTTTTGTGCAGGAATGAGCATTTGTTCCTGCTTCTTGGATGTTATTTCTGTCTAGTACAAGTCCAGAGTTTAGTGAATTGAAGCATGGCATTAAAAAAAGGATTAAGTGATTATTTAACCCATGGAGCTACTGGTGCCAAATATTACCATACAAATTTATTTCATATTCAAAAATCTTAAAAATCGGACTGGACTTAGGGGGTGAGAAATGTTATCATATTTTGTATGGACTACGTCAGGCAATTCCGGGATTCGTTTTTACGCAATACCAGAACTGGAATTGTATGTCCTAGTATGGACATTTTCAGCTTCACAATCCTCTTAAGTATGAATGTGGTATAGTTAAAACGAAATCCAGCAAAGCAAGGGTCGCAGTAAAACTACATCAGGAGAAAACGTCTGGACTTCTTAAACTACTTACACTAAAATTCTAAATTCTATTTGTGCGGTCTCCTATCTTTGCAATACGCAATAACTTTGTGCAATAGCTCTTAAATTAATCTTGTGGTTTGTACTCTCTTTTGCTCTTTACCGAAACATAAATGCCCTTACTTATAAATGTGGAGTGACCATAGAGTAGCTAAGCCATGCTTTGTCCTCATCTGTCGAAATTCAAATGTCGTAAGGACAAAATTTGGCATGGCTACTCCAAGGTTATTCCAAGTTTATAAGGGCAAAAAACTTATGACACTGTATAAGTATAAATGTACCATCCCAATTAATTAAGACCAGTAGAGATTATCTAAATCTTATTTAAAACTTAATGCCCCTCCACTAATTAACCTACGAAACTTGCTTCCACATGCAAGCCCACTATAATTTAAAGATATCTTCATTATGGTAAAATATATAAAATGAAACTATTATAGGTACCCATTATAGTTTCAGGTGTTGCTTCAAAATGATGTGCAAATATCTTTATTATTATTTTTACTTTTTTGGTATTTTTTAATATTTGACTACTTTTGTAAATATTTTCTTTCAAGCGTTATGTCTGGGAGCAAGTTTTTTTTTGGTCATAATTAGGTACTTTGTTGACATAATTATTGGTAGTCATCATTTTTATATCCCTGGTAGTGTAAACTTTTCAGAATTTCTTAAGTACCTATCTTATGTGTAGATAAGGCTAGGTTACATTAGGTTTGATTTATAAAAATCCTGAAAGGTAACAGTTTCTTAAAGATACACATTATGACTTGCGATATTTTATACAAATAATTGTGGCAAACAATATAAACCCATTATGTGTATTATGATTATTTGCTCTTTTAATTGGGTACCAAATATGCCTTAATATTTTTACATTTTAAAATACATACACGGGCGATGCGGGCGGCCCAGAATCGCTCGTTTTATTAATCCTCTGGTGTACCCTAGGTCAAGTATTCGATGACTTTTGCCGGATCTAAGCAACTCATTTTCGGTATTATTATAAAAGTAAACGCTTCGCGTGCTGTTAAGTTAACAAGTGAAAACATAAAAAATATATAACCTTAGTGTTGGGATAAACTTAATTTGGTAAATTAAGAAAATCGACAACTCTTTAATAATATCGATCACAAAGTTTAATGCACATTTATTTTAATTAAACCATAATACAAGGAAAAACATCACGTACTTACCTGTTCACTTTGCAAGTATTGAAGATAATTGAAGGTTTCGAACTAAGGTGAACAATCACTAAAACCGTAAATTAAAAGTTTGTCCAGAATGTTTACGTAGAATTTAAAATGTTCTATCACGAAATTAAGTCTATTTTAATACAAAAAACACGAACAAAACTAAATTGAGAAAAAAAACCGACCGCATCCACAAGACGCATCGAACGCTAGCACAGATAAGACAAAAACGCTAGCACAGATAACACAAATTATAACATAACATACAGACGATATATGAAACGACAGCCGGGCCGAAATATGAAAGAACATTACTATATAATTTGTCTATGGCGCAACATTTGGAACTAATTTATAGGTTCGCCAACCTAACGGTCAATTATAAAATGTCTAATCCGTTTTTTTTTTTTTTAATAATTTTTCTTGACCATGGAATCGAAGTCCTTCAGTCGAAACACATAGAGTTTAAGAATTACATTACTAACTTAAATAATATTACATTGTTTACAAATTGAAACAATAACAAAAAAGAAGGGTTTAAGAATTAATTACATAACTAACTTAAATATAACATTGTTTATAAATTGAAACAAAAACTAAATCAAATTTTTCCTAAACTATTTAAAATATACTTATATACAGAATTAAAGTAATCTAAGTTAGATAGAATGTCTTGAGTGCGGCGGGGAACACTTTTACTTATTTCATATATCTCACTTGTCAAATTCGCTCGTTGCACTTCAAATGTCTGACAGTTATAAAAAATATGTTCTAAATCTGCATTTTCAAAGCCACAACTATCGCATCTGCTATCGCCACGCAAATTCAGCCGATGCAGGTGAGCCGGAAATAGGCAATGCCCATATCGAAGACGATTGAGCGTAGTAACAAACTTTCTACCACAATATCTGTAGCGGTTATACCATGGTTTTGTTGGTAAGTCTCGTTGTATGTCTGCGTACCATTTTCCTTTACTGAGAACAGTGATTGACCAGTGCTCCTTCCAGATGTCTTGAGAAAGTCTTTTAAATAGTGTGTAGTAGTCTGTAAATGGTACCTTCACGATCCCCGTATGATCCTCATCATGTGTCTGACGAGTCGCTGTATCTACAACCTCATTACCATATATGCCACTGTGTGAGGGGACCCAAACAAACTCTATGTTTTTAGTAGCAGCCAAACCTTGCAATACATCTTTAATTTCGTATATAATATAATTCAATTTAAATTCTAAATTGCTGTTACTTAAAGTTGACAGTACACTTTTAGAATCAGAAACTAATAATATATTTACATCATTTACATAACTATACACAAATTTTAAGGCTATTAAAATAGCATAACTCTCTGCGGTGAAAATGCTACAATTACTATCTAACTTTATACATTTGGTACATTTCATTTGTGGATCATAATAAGCTGCTTTAACATCATTTACAGTTTTAGAACCATCTGTATAGATGATATAATAATCTGACTTATTATACAAAAATTCCAAATAATCAAATTTATTATGTACAGTATCTAAATCACATTTAATATCCAGGAAATTAAGTAAGGTATTATAAGGGCATTTATATATAGGCCATTTGTTAAAGATACATATATCTTTAGTCAAGTTTTTAACAATTGTCATTATGGTTTGGATTTCAGGCAAATTTCCTGACACAAGAGTATCAGCCGAGATATTGGAGGCTTCAGCTGACCGAGTAATCTCTGAAGGGTACAATATATTATCCAAGACCAATTTATTGTTGGATGCTAACTCCTTCAAACAAAATTTCTCAGCCAGTTGTAAGCGTCGTAAAGACAATGGAGGTATGCAATTATCAATTTCCATAGAATTTATTGGAGTAGAGCACATGGCTCCACTGATTATTCTCAATCCTATATTTTGAATTACATCTAGTTTTCTTAATAAGGTGCTACTAGCATTCATGTAAGCTAAACTACTGTAATCAAAATTACTCCTTACTATGCTCTTATATAGCATGCTGAGGGTTTTGGGATCAGATCCCCAGAAAGTACCTGCTAGAGATCTTAGTACATTAATTCTTTTCATAGCATTTTGACATACATAGTTTATATGTTTATCAAATTTTAATTTGTCATCTATTATGACACCTAAAAATTTATGATGTTGGACGATAGGAATAGGATTCCCATCATAAGTAATTTGTACAGTAGATTGGGTAAATGGGTCTTTACTAAATACTAATACAGAACTCTTTTCAGAACTTATTTCCAACTTTAAAAAGTCACTATAGTATTGTTTTAATTGATATAATGCTGTATTCAAATTATTGATGGCTATATTCAAATTTTGGTTTTCGCTATAAATAAGCAAGTCGTCTGCAAACTGTAAAATTTTGACTTGTGAAGTATTTACATAGTGAAGGATTTGTGATGTATATAAATTATACAATAGAGGTGACAGAGTAGCTCCCTGCATTGTCCCTTTACTGACAAGCCTAGGGCCATGTAGGTTATTGTTAAATTTAACAAAAAGCGTCCTATTATGTAAAAATTTGTAAATCCAAATTAAAGTTTTATTTGGTACACCAATTTCATGTAATATATGAACGAGACAACCAATGTTTACATTGTCAAATGCACCTTTCACATCTAAAAACGCACATATAACATTAGAGTGACTAAGCTTGGCTTTTTTCATTTCTGCTATAAAAGATACAAAGCTTTCAGAGCAACTTTTACCTTTCCTAAACCCAAACTGCATGTCTGGTAGCTTATTCTGTGATTCAGCAAAGTAGTCAAGACGCAATTTAAGCATATTCTCGAAAAGTTTACCCAGACATGAAGAAAGAGAAATAGGTCTATAAGATGATGCATTATTTGCAGGCTTATTTGGTTTTAATATGGGAATAACACATTGAGTTTTCCATGATTCTGGTATAATTGAACTATTCCAAAGCTTGTTATAGATGTCTAATAATGTTTTTTGTGCATTTGGATGTAGCTTTTTGATCATAATATATGGTATGTTGTCCATCCCTGGAGTGGTATCCTTCCTACTCTTGAGTGAAATTTGTAGTTCATTCAGTGTAAAGGGTTCATTAAGAAAGCAATTAATTTCATTTTGAATAGATTGCTCCATAAAGCCATTTAAAATTTCGTCATCCAATTGTGATGAATCAGTTAATTTATCTAAAAAGCTTGGCACCCAATCATCATTCAAATACTTGTTTTGAGAAATGCCGATTCTTTTAAATCTTTTAATATAATTCCATATCCTAGAAACAGGTGTCATTCTATTGAAACTACTACATAATGTGTGCCATGAATCTGCTCTTTCTTCCTTCAAAATAATTTTCTTTTTAGCATCACATTTTTTATAATTAATATAATTAGGGATAGTTGGGCAATCTCTATAAGCTTTAAGAGCCTCTTTCGATTTTTTAACTGCCTCATCACATGTTTGATTCCACCAGGGTGCTGGTTTTCTTGATACTTGGAAAGTTGGTTTTGGCTTTTGCTTAGGGACTGTATTATTCCTAATATCATACAGGATATTTACAAAACTATTGTACAATTCAAGAGGCTCTGTGTTTCCCATATCTAAGTGTGAAAAACTGTTTTCAGATAAGAGAATGAATTTTGACCAATCTGCTCTATTATAAATATATTTATTTTCCACAGAGCGAATTTCATACACTGAAGGCTGCACATTTACAACTACTCGAGTGGGATAATGGTAGCTGCCCATTGGATCGTCATGGACATACCACTCGCAGAGAGGAGCTATATTTGGACTAACCAAAGCTAAATCTATTGCTGAAGGATTTCTATTAGGATATGAAACAGTGGTTGGACTGCCATCATTTAATACACACAAGTCAAACTCGTCTATAACATTGTAAAGGCTATTACCTCTGCTATTGTTTGTATGACAGCCAAATAAAATATGGTGTGCATTAAAGTCTCCCATAATGAGACATGGCTTAGGAATTTCTTGTAACAACTTTTTCATCTTGCTTGTGTCAAACCGGCTGCTGTTAGGAGGACAATATACACATAGAATGGACAATTTACCAACAGAGGTATCTGTTGAAATACAGATATTTTGAACAGATTCGTAAAAAGATGTATTTACAATGTCATAACTTAAATTTTGTTTTATATACATACCTACGCCATTATGAGTGTTCTTTGAGTTTTTAAAAATAAAATTATATGATGAAATGTTTGGGATGTTACTAGTATTCTTAAGCCATGTCTCATTTAAAAGACAAATGTCAACATTTTGTTCAGATAAAAAGTTGGTCAATAAGGCTTTTTTACTTTGTAAACTTTGTATATTAAATTGCGCTACAGTTAAAAAGGTGTCCATACAATTAAATTAAATTTGATAATAATATTTCTTTTATTTTCTTGTTAGTGATCGGAGTATTACTATTGCTATTGCCGAGTGCTACAAGTGACTTTACTATTGCATTAATAATTATTTCATTGCCAATTATTTGATTGGCATCAAAGTCTCTTTGAGAATTTTGGTCAGGCTGGGGTTGGGACATGGATACAACATTCTTTGGCTTTTTCAAATTAGGAAATGAATTGGGGTCAGATAATCTGTATGGCATACTCACCACAGTGGCATAAGACCGGTTGAGGTGTTTATTCTTTTTCTCTTCAATTTTTTGTTTTTTCACCGGACAATCTCTTGAAATAGCCAAGTGGCTTCCGCTGCAGTTAATACATATTATGACGTCGGTATCACATTCCTTATAAGAGTGCTGTCCTGCACATGAAGAACACATTTGTGTTCCTCTGCAGGATTTGGCTGAATGATTGAATTTCAGGCACTTGTAACATTGCACCAGCGGAGGTATATATATGTTTACTGGGTACCGGAACAGTTTTATGTACGCAAACTGTGGCAGCGATGTCGCAGCGAATGTCACTGCCACAGTGCCCAATGGGACCAGTTTACCATCTACTTTCCTCATGAATCTTTTAATAGAGATGACTTCAACATCGCAACTTATGTTTTTGTAAATCTCTTCATTAGTCATGTCTTTGGGGACATACCGGATTACCCCAGTTGTCTCTGTCATGTATGCAGGAATAAAAGCCTTTAGATTATACTTATTTAGAAAACTTTCCATTTTTAAGAAATTGTTGGCTGGGGCGGGCTTTCTGAATGTAATGCCGACCTTATAGGCGTTTACCCTATGTACACCTGCAATTCCCTTTACATTTTCAGTAAAGATGTTCGTTAGCGTTATTGGGTTTTTGTTGCCAATTTTTTCTTCATCCTGGGATTCCACGTATACCACACAATCCACGCTGTGGGTTTCTGGAAAAAGTCTTTTATAATTTGGCTTCACAAACACTTTATAGTTTATTTGTTCACCAGAACTTTGAGTTAACTTTCTTTTCTTAGATGTTACTTGCTCGACGGGGTCTCCCCCGTCGCTATTGACACTCATGATATTTATTACTATACTGGTCACTATTTACAAATGTATTATTTACACACAAATACGTTATATTTACACAGATAAAAAGGAATTATAATCGCAAGAAAATTTAAGGCTCCCGCTTAGTTTGACTTCCCGCCAAAAAGTCTGTCTAATCCGGAATAAGAAGGGTTGCCAAGGTAAATTAAATACGATAAGAGTGGTGATAGAAGATCTATTTATCTTATTACATTTTAAAATGTTGTATACATATTTCACTCTGGTTTTAGATAAATCAATAACAATATTAGCTGATTATCAAAGTAACATGACATGCTATGATGAACGAAAAACGGTTGCTGGTGCCTAACTCTGACATTTTACAAGTTGCGTTTTCCAAAAAACGTACCCGTAGTTAAGGACTAAAATTAACAACTGTAACTTTTCCATGACGTCACGACAATTAACTAAACAGAGGCTCTACTTTGAAAATCAAAGTTCGAAGTTACGTTAGCTCCATCCCTTTCTTTCGATATAGTCTCGAATGACGAGTCACAGGGATGGAGCTAACGTAACTTCGAACTTCGATTTTCAAAGTAGTACCTTTTTTAATATTGATCTGGTCACATTGAATAAAGTGACATTGACAGCACATACCCTTGCAATCTGTGATTGACAGCAAATTGACAGATGACAGAAATAATAAACAAGACGCATAGGGGCTGCTGGATTTTTATTATTATCTAATTTAGAAATGTTGAGGCAATGATGTAACGATTTTTATAAATAAGAGCGATTTCAGCGAAACCAAGTATAAACAGTAGGTAAGTGAAAGTCAGTAAAAAAAGGACAATGGAGGCTGATTCCACGACTTTCGACAACAGTCCAAAACAAGCGAATTGCGAGACGAGTTTCCCTTTCCCCGTGAGCACAGGGTAAGTCATATTGTATAATAGTTACAATTTTTTAAAAAGACCTGTAGTATAAACTTTAAGCACTTCCCATTAATTTACTGGTTTATCTCGTCTTTTTATACAAGCCATAGTTTGGGACTAAGTCAATTTGTGCCACACTATTCCCTCATATTTCTTTAAATATTCTTTTAGGAACTATGAAGTCTACAGCAGCTTCATTTCCAGTAGTGGCGACAAAACATTGGAACGTCAAATTGTAGAGAAACTGCAGGAGCAGGGTCTTTTGCCCAATGCTGTGGAATGTCCTACGGGGAAACCAGAATGCAAGATGGTGTGTAAAAATGCTAGAGTCATAGACAGGTAAATTATATTTGTGGAACTACTTTGTGCAGGAGGATATAATGTAGAAAACGGGAACACCTTAAAGTTCCGAATTATTTGTTTCCAAATATTCATGTTCGAAATTTCATTCTCCGGAAAGCTTGTTATGCTGAAGCTATTTTAGATTAAATGCATAATTTAATTGCTATATGTAAGTAAGGTTAGGTTTGATGTATTAGTGATATCAAAAATTAAAGTCTTCTATCAAAACATTGCATTTGGAATCATAAAAATTCAGGATTTTGATTAATTCAGTAGAAAACATACATAAAAATTGAATTTTCAGATTTAGAGAAGATAAGTTTAACACATTCACTGCCAGTACTGTTTTTCGAACTATCACCAGGTGCCACATCTTTTGTTTCATACAGATCTTGCCTACTGTAAGAACGCACATGTGCGTTGATGTGCGATGAGGGCAGTGGGTGAAAGTCAGGAGATCGCTTATATGCGTTGCTGGTGAATGCGTTGAGACGTTTTACATTGCATTTATTTAACATGACAACCAATCTTTGGTCTTTGAGGTGTATTTTTTTTATAAAAGTATACAGATATGGAACAATTTACAAACCTAGAGTTCACCTAATGCTGCCTGTTGGTAGCTCAATCACATCAAAGTCTATTTACAAGACAATTTGGTAAAATACTGCTTACACTGTTAGCTGTGTCCTGTTAACACACATATTCATTAATTGTTAAACATAATGATGATATACACATGGTAGGATTCCAACAGAGAAATTAACAAAAATACTCTAATTTGAAGTTTTGCCCCATGGCAATAAAATTGAAAAAAGGAATGTCACAGCTGGCTCTGGCCTCTGAAAGTTGTGCCACTGACACCACCGTTGGTCACAGCCGAGATATCTTGGATGAAATGGCTTGTTTTGTGCTGTACAATCTATTTATTTTTCAGAGTGCAGTGGGTGTGCGGCGTGTGCGGCGCGCGGCGCGGCGTGCGAGCCGGCTCGCTGTTCCGCCGCCTGCAGTGCTCGCTGGCGCAGGCGCTGGGGCTGCTGCTGGCCTGGAGCGAGGACGCCGACTGCGCGCTCGCGGCGACGCACTTCGGTAACACTTGACTCATGAGTGGTGGTAGAACCATCTTATCCTTTTACCAACGGACAAACAGCATGGGATATGAGAACCAGTGCTTTTTTTTTGAGGAGGTAACCAATTAAACAGGGTACCTTATGGTAAGGGGGAATGTGAACGCTGCTGCTTGGCGGTAGGTTAAAGGATAAGATGGTGGTAGCGATCAGGACGAACTTGGATAAGGTCCAACAACCAGTAACTGTAACCACCTAAGAACCTTGCTGAATGATGTCACTCTGCATGGGTAGCACAAGTTGTATTTTCTCGCTTGTCCATCAGTGTGTCTCTATCGTTACAGACTAGATAGAAAGGGAGATCTGAGCGACAAACAAGTCACGGACAACATGTACTACCCGTGTTAGAGATATTGTCAATTTTACGATCGCATTACCAACGCACAATATATTATACAATAATTATGGCTATATAATATAATACAGTTCAATCAATAAAAAAATTAAATATTAACCGAAAAAACCGAAAACATCGGAAAATCAGTTTCGACGTTAATTTTGTTAGAACGTAAATTTGCTTTCGGTTTTTGACACCTACCCTGAACGGTGCACTTAGCAGGCGCTAAGCTTGCTAGCATCTTCGCGGGTCTATTCATTAGTTAGGTTGCGTGCGTTGGGTCGAGTGCAGAGTAGGCACTTGCAACCTACATAAACGCTGCAAGAAAGAACACCTACTGTATGTACATACATGTACATATACTTATTTTTTATTCTGTGGCCCAACGCTGGAATAAATCAGTGGGGGTTTCATGTAAAATGGAATCAGACTCAAGTTTTTTTTAAATGCGCATGAAATTAATCTACAGGAACTTCTGTCAACATCCTTATTTGATAATAACCATTTCTGATGCTGCTTATTTTTCATGCTCGCATTGCCTATCTAAACGCAGTTTGGTAAGTACTCTTACAAATGTTAAATTAAGATTTTGTGTTATTTTATATGTGATTAATTTTATAGATTAGTGACACCGAATTTACCAAAGCCGTATATCACAATTTTTTGGGAACTTAAGTTTCAATTAAATATAATAAAGCATTTAATTAAGTTATCTTAAATGCTTATACGACTGCAAGGTGTACTATGACTTCATATAATTATGTCAATTATTATTAGGTTTAGCCACAGACAAGACAATATAACCTAAAGACACCGCATAGCAAGGCACCGTCTCGTCGTCGTCAAATATGATCTTTCCTAAAAAACCTCCAAGGAAAACAAACAGCCCCCTGCTGAGGAGTAGCGGAAAATCAATAAACATCCCTGAAATATTAAAAATCATCGTATTCCAGGAGTAAAATTGCGGGTAGCTCACGGCTTCTACAACAAGCTGGACGAGCTGGCGGCGGCGGCGCATGCGCGCACGCGGCTGGGCGGCGAGCGCAGCGTGGTGCTGCTGGCGCTGAGCCGCGCCGCGCGCCGCGAGCCCGACACTTCCGACCAGCCGCCCGCGCACCCCATACTCATGCTGGCCGACACCAACGTGAGTGCAACATGACAGCTAGCACGCTGCGGGGAGCTCGCGGCTTGTACAACGAGCTGGACGAGCTGGCGGCGGCGGCGCATGCGCATGGCGACAATTCTCGTTTCTAGTCAATGATATTTGCAAGTGTTCCGTATAAAAAAACATAATATTAATAATTGTTCTTTATTCTACAGCATATTCCTACTCGTTACTGGTTGCACGTGATCAAGGATGAGAGCAAGAAGAGTCATTCTAACAGCTCTTTGGATTATGAGGTGATTACAATAAGAAAACTTAGTCGATAGTTTTTAGTTTGGCCATATAAACTTAAATAAAACTTTGCTATAGCATTTGAACAAAGTAATTGTAACCACAAAAGAATATTATAACTAGGGTTCGGAAAATCGGGAGCTAATATACTTAAACTTCGGGCTCAGTACCTACATCGCATAGATGTTGACTAATATGGAAGCGGACTCAGTTTAATTTTACTAATAAATTTTCCGGGATTTCCCGGAACATCGGAAATTAGAATATTAGCCATACCAATGTATGAAAGTATTTAAATAGACTCATTTTATATATGCTGTGATGAAAATTTTATGTAATTCATGTGATTTTCATTTAACTGACAGTACAGTATTAGCAGACATCAAACAAAAGTTGTATTGTTACTTTTCGTAAAAGTAATGGTATAAAGGGACGTATCTTCGTTAAACCAGTAAATCAAAACAAAATGTACATTGTACATTACATGCTATGCAAAAGTAAACAGGTAATCAACAAACCGCGGCACACGTGGTATATTTTTGTATTTCCGTCATTGTTTGATGTTTAGCAGGTAAATAAAAAAGGACAGCAAGACTGCAATTGCCTGACATCGGAATCTATTGTTTTAAGATAAGAACTTTTTGAAGGGGTGGGATACAGATAAGAATGCCGCTTAGTGATCTAGGGAAGTTTATGATTAATTCGTTGCTGTGCTTGACAAGGCATGGCGGAGGCGGTATTGCCGCGCCGCCTCGGCTTTCTGTGCGATTGCAGCTTTATTGTATCTGAAAACGTGTCCTTTGCAGTTCCTGAAGACAACGGTGGAGGAGGTGGTGCGGACGGTGGCGCTGCCCGGCTCGCTGCTGGTGGCGAGCGGCGTACCCGCGCCCCCGGGCGCCGTCACGCTGGACCAGCTGCTGCAGCACTGCGACGCCGACATGCACAACTTCTGTGAGTATACACCGTGTCACTGACCCCTGGAGCCTACGCTGCAGGAGCTGGTGCGGACGGTGGCGCTGCCCGGCTCGCTGCTGGTGGCGAGCGGCGTACCCGCGCCCCCGGGCGCCGTCACGCTGGACCAGCTGCTGCAGCACTGCGACGCCGACATGCACAACTTCTGTGAGTATACACCGTGTCACTGACCCCTGGAGCCTACGCTGCAGGAGCTGGTGCGGACGGTGGCGCTGCCCGGCTCGCTGCTGGTGGCGAGCGGCGTACCCGCGCCCCCGGGCGCCGTCACGCTGGACCAGCTGCTGCAGCACTGCGACGCCGACATGCACAACTTCTGTGAGTATACACCGTGTCACTGACCCCTGGAGCCTACGCTGCAGGAGCTGGTGCGGACGGTGGCGCTGCCCGGCTCGCTGCTGGTGGCGAGCGGCGTACCCGCGCCCCCGGGCGCCGTCACGCTGGACCAGCTGCTGCAGCACTGCGACGCCGACATGCACAACTTCTGTGAGTATACACCGTGTCACTGACCCCTGGAGCCTACGCTGCAGGAGCTGGTGCGGACGGTGGCGCTGCCCGGCTCGCTGCTGGTGGCGAGCGGCGTACCCGCGCCCCCGGGCGCCGTCACGCTGGACCAGCTGCTGCAGCACTGCGACGCCGACATGCACAACTTCTGTGAGTATACACCGTGTCACTGACCCCTGGAGCCTACGCTGCAGGAGCTGGTGCGGACGGTGGCGCTGCCCGGCTCGCTGCTGGTGGCGAGCGGCGTACCCGCGCCCCCGGGCGCCGTCACGCTGGACCAGCTGCTGCAGCACTGCGACGCCGACATGCACAACTTCTGTGAGTATACACCGTGTCACTGACCCCTGGAGCCTACGCTGCAGGAGCTGGTGCGGACGGTGGCGCTGCCCGGCTCGCTGCTGGTGGCGAGCGGCGTACCCGCGCCCCCGGGCGCCGTCACGCTGGACCAGCTGCTGCAGCACTGCGACGCCGACATGCACAACTTCTGTGAGTATACACCGTGTCACTGACCCCTGGAGCCTACGCTGCAGGAGCTGGTGCGGACGGTGGCGCTGCCCGGCTCGCTGCTGGTGGCGAGCGGCGTACCCGCGCCCCCGGGCGCCGTCACGCTGGACCAGCTGCTGCAGCACTGCGACGCCGACATGCACAACTTCTGTGAGTATACACCGTGTCACTGACCCCTGGAGCCTACGCTGCAGGAGCTGGTGCGGACGGTGGCGCTGCCCGGCTCGCTGCTGGTGGCGAGCGGCGTACCCGCGCCCCCGGGCGCCGTCACGCTGGACCAGCTGCTGCAGCACTGCGACGCCGACATGCACAACTTCTGTGAGTATACACCGTGTCACTGACCCCTGGAGCCTACGCTGCAGGAGCTGGTGCGGACGGTGGCGCTGCCCGGCTCGCTGCTGGTGGCGAGCGGCGTACCCGCGCCCCCGGGCGCCGTCACGCTGGACCAGCTGCTGCAGCACTGCGACGCCGACATGCACAACTTCTGTGAGTATACACCGTGTCACTGACCCCTGGAGCCTACGCTGCAGGAGCTGGTGCGGACGGTGGCGCTGCCCGGCTCGCTGCTGGTGGCGAGCGGCGTACCCGCGCCCCCGGGCGCCGTCACGCTGGACCAGCTGCTGCAGCACTGCGACGCCGACATGCACAACTTCTGTGAGTATACACCGTGTCACTGACAGCACCTGGAGATCATGGTAGAGGGAGGTGTTGCTGCTGGACAAGTTTTCTGAGTATTGTATCAAATGGAAGTAGTCCCTCCCAACAAATCACTATCGCGATCGATTCTGTGGTCTTCGTATTTAAACGATTTCTCGCGCTCCTTATCATTTTATCGGTCCGCTTGGGCTATTTTCATCTATTAGAAATCTTTTGTTGACACTGGAATCTATGTTTTCAGACATCATAAGATTTTTTTTTCCAGCGCAATTACTACTTTTACATTATTTTATCCCTGTTGTGTATTTGTTTTATTCATATATTTATATGCCATCGCGACTATCGACACCACTACAAAACCATTTTTTTAAACGTGTCGTTGTTATAAAGAAGATCTATAAAGAACAAGTAAATACGGTCCTTGCACACGATTGCTTCACGGCATGTTCTCCCCCAGTGAGGCACCGCATCTGGCGCGGCGCGCGCGCGCTGTGCGCCGGCGCGGGCTGGGGCTGCGCGCGCGCGGCGCAGCGCTACCTGCACGCGGCGCTGTTCCGCGCGCCGCGCGACGACCTGCTCGCGCACGCGCTGCAGCTCGTCGCAAGCGACACCAGCGCGCACCCCCACCCCGACTAGACCATCCATCACGTCATTTGCAACAAAATTTCAGTGCCGGAAGAGACCCTTGGTTTGTTTTAAGTTATATCTTAAGTGTAGGGTGCTAAATAAAACAGAACTAGTAGAAATACATGTCAGGGAGATGTGGGTGCGCAGGGCCCTTAGCATTTGCTACTCTTGTTACGTGGCTAATCCGGCACTGCAACATTTTGTTGGAAGTTTGACGCCCACGCCCAATGTGAAGTTTGAATTTACGTTTACCAACTGTTGATAGTAATGCAAGTTAGTTATACTTTTTTTTCTAAAATCCAAATAAAAACTCTAGCCTAGCTTTAAGGTTCCATATGTGTCAATGTCAGATATGATATTTTAAGTTTTCAAATATGCATGGAAAATGTCAAGTCGTTAGGAGCGTCCCCACTGAGAGCATTCGCGTGAATATTCGAGTGAAATGGACGTTGAGCCGAGCGTTGCAAAGCTTACATACCACTCGATGTTCGCGCCGAATGCTCATTTCATTACACGCGAATGCTCTCAGTCCTGCTCACAGAACTATATCGAGGTCCTGCTCCTGTTGTGAAAGGTTACCACGGCGCCGTAATGCCAAGAAGACTGCTAACTTCAATGTGGTAGTCGAAGCATTCTATACTCTATTAGTAATGGGCGGATGACGGATGCTATGGTGACGAAAGCACAAGATGGATAAGGCATTTATAAAATTTCGAGTGCTATTTATGTGTTAAAATATATGCAGTTTTTGTTTACATATTTTGTAAATTAAGAAAGTACTGAAGTATCACTTTACGAATACGCCAATCTTACGTCTGTAGATGTAGAGAGGTCATTTTCCCTATATATAAAAGAAATCTAAAAGAAATGTACCGAAAAGGTAGATGAGTCTGTCTATGACTTGCTGAATGTAGACGACTTTGATGAAATAGCTTGACAATGTGTGATTTTACCAATGTTACTTACTGTTATTCAAAGAGTATTGTTTTATTTTTACTGTTGCTTGCGAAATAGCATATAGTCGTTATAAATTAATTAGTTTCGGTGTTGACTACCGAATGTGAACTGTGTTTCTATCGAGAGAACTGAGAAAGGAACATTTCGCATGTTCATGAACTATACTTATCGTTTTTACTGGCGTTTATTGATTTTTGACTCTGTTTATTTTATATTAATTTAGGCATCTATGACATTCTACGATATACCTACAGTTGGCCAAGAAGTGTTCTTTTAGTTTGCCTTATGAAGACTATATTTTTATGTGATGCGCAAACATTCATGCTTTAGGTGAAAGACCACTGTTTAGGTCGACTATACCTAGGACTCCAATAATTACGTGAATAACGATTGATGATTGGTGTTAGCTGCCACCTTGAAATAAAGGTGAAAAAATTGATTCATTTTTAGATGATTCCGCACAAAATTGCACACAGTTGGTGCATACCATACATATTTATTTAGTATGTCTTCCAGATAAAAAGTTACGGTGGATCAAAATATTTTTAAAAAAAAATACAACTCATTCCACATTTTCCGTCGCCGCCAGGAAAGAAAACAGCAGCATCATGAATTTTATTCTGTGACGTTACGCCTACAGTCGTAGTTTTACAAGTTTTATTTTACTTCATTTGTATGTTAATATAATGCTTGGGCCACATCTCGCAAGTCATCTTTGAACCAGTTATTGGAATGGGCTAATATTTGGAATACATATGTAAACCCGATAACAATGAAATATTATGGATTCTTAGAGCTGATTTCATGGTGGAGTCGGAAGGTATCAACATGATCTTCGCTGTACATAACGAAGACCTACGAAGTATCGGTTCTTTAGTTTGGTCTCAATAAGCAGATGATTATTGTGTAACAAAAAGAAGAAAAAACCCTCACTCCATTTGTAAAGCAAATGCCTTTTTAAGTCCGTACAGACTGGACTATACGTATTGGCAACGTTGCCCTATGTTTATCCAATCCCGTTTGTTTTGTAGTCTGCGTGATACTACTAAGAATAGTAATACTACACTCGCTGGCAAAAGTACTCGCCCACCCTTTTTTTCCCGTCTTTTATTCATACATACAGCTTACAATTATAACTTTTTAAACCAGACAGTAGCTTCAAAAATACTTAACCAATTTTGTTGTTAATTGTAGTGTGCTCTTGCTTATTAAATTGGGTCCTAAATGGTAACCAAATGTTCTACTTAAAGGTCGTAACTCTTTCAAAATGATTCCAAAAAATACTCAAATTATTTGACTCTCAAATTAATGCATCTTTTTGGGATCCTTTGGAAAAAGCCACGACAAAAAACATTTGTACCATTTTGGACCTTGGTTAATTAGCAGCAACACACTACAAGCTACATCGTTCTGTAATTTTGAAGTTACTCTCTGATTTAAGAAGTAATAGGGTAGTGTCCTAAAAAATTCTAGTTACCGTCATTTACATTATCAAAAAATATTCAACACGTATTTTTTCTTTTGTCTATTAAACAAAAAATGACGAAGATATTGCGTTGAAGTTTCGCTTGATGTCACGCCGTGGAACACTTTATACCACGTTGTGACGTCACGAGCCCCCGCTCCCGAACTTTGATGCGCGTTATAATTGTCAATTTTGACTGATTTTATAAAGCAAATACGTGTTGAATATTTTTTGGTAATCTTACTAAAGGACTAATTAGATGTTTTTTTTACCCAGGACTCACCCCTATTGTATGAACAAAAGACGGGTGGGCGGGTATTTTCGCCGGTGAGTGTAGTTCATAAGTAGTTAGTAAGTTACTCTTAAGTATCTTCCCAAGTGCCCTTCCAGTTATCATTGTTGTTTGAAATAGTGAGAACAAAGATATTAATTTTTACGATGTGCCTTAAATAAGTTGTATTAGGTCTTCCTCGGTGCCTTAAATCGATATTATAACATAAGATCTTCAATTGGAAAACATTTAGTATGGTACAAAATATTATGTCAAACTAGTAAATAAGTAAAACTGTTAAAATTGTGAGAGTTTCTGATTATCGTTTGTTTTGCTGGCGTGTTTTTTTTTTTTTTAAATTCCTTGCACCTTATTCTCACGCACGTTAAGTTGTTTATGGAGTGTCATTATAAAGTGTAGAAGTATATATAAGTTAAGTGTGGTATTGGCATGTCGCAATAATATTCATGCATTTGAATTTCTTAGTTTAAATGTCAAACTTATAAAGCTTAGTTACAAAGTTCTTTTTTGCACGCAACTGTCTTCCAAACGTGTGAGTATTGTTAATTCGAATACTGAACTGTTTAAGCGAGAATAGTAATTAAGAGAATCCCTTGTTGTATTTTACTGTAATAAATACTTTAATTTAAAAATTTCTTATTTTATATTTAATTTAAAAAATTCTTATATTATATTACCTTTTTACTGTTTTATTGATTTACTAGAGGACGCCCGCGACTTCGTACGCGTAGAATTAGTTTCCCGCTACTCCCCCCCATTTCTTCCCGTTGGAGGTCGATTTTCGGAAAATCCTTTATTATTAGTGCTCACTTACATCATGAAAGGAACCCCTGTACCAAATTTCAAGTTTCTAGGTACCTACAGTAGTTTCGGCTATGCGTTGATATATGTCAGTCAGTTTTGCCTTTTATATATATATAGATTATTTTTCGATGAACAACCCGCACTTTCACCCACTTTTTATGGAAAATATTTATTATAACAACAATAAAAAGTGTTTCTTTTGGCTTCGTGTCGTAGATCGTACAGTCGAGTTCATAAATATGCGTACACTTTTGTACCTTGTCACTTTAAGCGCTGTGACAATTCATATATGGAAGTTTAAACATGACATTAAAATAGACAAGGTACTAAAGTGTACACATATTAATGAACTCGACTGTACAGAGATCGGCTGGCCTATTGCCTAACGCACTCGCAATCGCAATCGACTTCAACGCGGAACAATTGTTTTCATTTGGAAAGCAGACTCGCCTTCGGACTGTCAAATACAAAACGATTGCGATTGCGAGTGCGTTAGGCAATAATCCTGCCGGTCGAATGTTGGAATCCCTAATCGTCATTTGTCCTGATGCATAGTTTATCCGAATTTTCGTTTATCCTAAAGCAATTTCCGCCTAAAGTTATAGGTAATACAACCCTAACCTAACCTTACCGCAGGTATTTTTGAAAAGCTTAAAAGTTGTCTGACTTAGCTGAAACCCAATTTAGACCAGTCAATAATGCGGACAAACGAAGCCTTAGGACAAACGTCATTAAGGATTCTAAGGGATATAAAACATAATCTATAAATATAAAACATCCCTGACTGACTTGACTCTGACTGACTATTTTGGTAAATGCGTGCTCACAGGGGGTGGACCGAATAATAAAAAAAAACGATATTCAAAATATTTATTCAGTAAATTGGCCACATGAGGGCTCTTTTACACGTCGGTAATATGGAGTGAATCTACTAGCGCTTCGGACAAGACCATCATTGTGGAGAAGAAGCGCCGGAAGAAGAATGACGACATTAAAATAGTAGATACCATAGATACCATAGCTGCACTAGATAATTCCTACACTGTTCGTTTTAAGAACTAAAAATAAATTTATATTTCTATTACAGCACGTTCATAGTGGTTTACGAGCTTTCTAAGGAGAGACTTGTTAGTTGTGCTATAGGTAGATAGTGTATTTTAGCGGCTCTCAAACTTTTTTAGCAACAGAACACTAAATATTTTACGCAGCACCAAAATAGACAATACCTGGTTTTTTATTAGTCGTTTACTATGACAAAAGAAGCTTTACATAACATTTAGAGGCCTTTTGAAGCCTCCAGGGCTCTGCGGAGCACACTTTGAGAATAGCTGGCTATTCTGTGCCGTGAGCTGTATCTAATTAGGGCTGCGAACTGGTCGGCATTAGAAAGGCGCAGGTTCCGTTAGGGTTGTCAATATTTTTCTCCGTATTATAGAATTTTATTTTGGATGTATATGGATGTTTTAATAAAACTATATTTTTTGAAAATCCAACATTTTCGTCAATAATAAAGTAAAGGCTCCTGTTGAAATATTTACACTCGCTTCATCTATTTTCTGTTTCTCCTAGTGGTTGAATGGTGTAGAATGCATAATGGCATTAAGTCCGCCATTATTTTTTTACTTTTAGTACTGTGCAATAAAGCTTAAAAGTCATGTCATAAGCTTTATTTATTATTATTTGCATTTTATTATTTATGCAAAGAGTACAATATTGGAATTTAACCCCCTATATACAGTTAAATTCTTTAGATATCATAGAACTGTTGTAACCTATAATGTAGCCCTAGGTCCCGTTGCCCCGCTTGATCCTGTACGGCGATATCAACTTGATTTGTCTCGCGCGTAGCTCGCCGCTCAGAGCTCGAGACTCCAGTCTCTTGACTGGACCAGTTAGAAAACCATACCAGAGCATTTTCTTTCTTTTGGCCACTATGAGTGACATCTCCAGAGTTTAAAAAAAATTGGCAGGTAGGTAGAGTACATCAAACTATGCAATAATTAAATAATATTCTTATGTGTCCCAAAATATTTGTATGGAAAGTTCCTTTTGTGTTACCGATATTCATACGTTTTTGGTAACACAAAAGGAACTTTCCATACAAATATTTTGGGACACAAGAATATTATTTAATTATTGCATAGTTTGATGTACTCTACCTACCTGCCAATTTTTTTTAAATTCTGGAGATGTCACTCGTAATGGCAAAAAAAAAGAGAAATGCTCACCAAGCCTCGACGTTGCCTAAATGCTTTACACATATAAACTGTCTCGTAATTGACTGACTGGTAGACCAGCAAACAACGCCACACGCCACAGTCGCAACTACTAATCCCATTTAATATTATGTTAATAGTGAATCGCTTCGCTTCGGTTGAAATAAAAATAGCCCACATTAGGTAGAGTAGGTAGCTTTCGGCAATTTAAAGATTTTTTAAATCGGTTTAGTAGTACGAGCGTTGCACTTAGTCCATATGATTTAGCTCGTTAAGTGTGACTAGAATCATCAGTTTATTATATCCGACTGAAGATCCCGTTTGGATACCGGCATGCGACCTATGACATAACCCCTACTTAATAAAGAATTATGAATTATATCTACGTATTATTATGGAATACACTAAGTTTTTACGTCTGCCGGACATTTAGCCTGGCTATTTAAATTTTAAATAATGTCGTCAATGTAAACCTAAGTACCAATTCAAAAAAAAATGATTCATTAAATTGGCCACATGAGGGCTCTTTTACACGTCGATACCTAATATAGAGTGAATCTACTAGCGCTTCGGATAAGACCATCATTGCGGAGAAGAAGCTCTGCAAGATGTAGTAGGTACCTACAAAAATAGAATCGGTATACTCGTATAGGTACCCGATAAAGGGTTGATTTTTCAAGATCCTCACTAATATTTTTTTTCTTTTCACATTATGTATTTTAATTTAACCACCCGACGCCAACCCACCACGGTGACCGAGGCCGATACAAACGAACACTAGTATGCGTACCTACCTAGCGATATTTACTAATTTTTTAAAACAAAAGTTAGATGCAAATGTTGGAGTTAATGCCTTAACCCTTAACCAGGCTAACAGATCACATCACAGTAGAGAATCAGCCTTAGGTAGGTACTAACATACAAGGTACTATTGACCAGATTTTATGTGGGACATATGGATCCCTTGCCCGGTTAAGGGTTAAGGCATACTCTACCGTCAACCTTTGGGACAAGCAGAAACAATTGAAGGTAACTGGGCGATAGAAAGGAATTTGTCACAAGCTGAAAAACAGGATCATCCGAGTTAGTTAGGTACGTAATTTCTGTAAAGACACAAAATATGCCCTATAGGTATAACGATGTCATTTTTTTAACCCTATATACCAGAACTGGAATCCCAAAAGTTCTCATTCAAAATAAGGCATTGTTAATTATTTTTACCGGATATCATACGTATTTCAGGGAATCTGGTACCTATAAAGTGTAATCTGGTATTTTGAAATTCTGGAATTTCGGAACGAGCGACCATTCGTTCTTATTATCTTGTAGAATAATAATAACGAATATTCCGCACAGTAACAAGCAATCTCCAAGAACAGTTACTTGATCAAGCATCTAGTAAACAGAGTTGCATAATTACCTTACAGTTACTATGAGCAGGATGCGCATGCGCGATGTAGGACAGGGCTATTAGGTGGTTGACAGCAGTCTAAGGGCAAATAAACGGATCAGCAACGCTTAGCGCAGTCCCGTTTATCGGCGGTACAGTTAGGCGAAAGCTGCGCATCGCGACAGGTTGCGCGAACTGTGCCAGCGCTCTCGACTCGAGAGCACCGGAGCTTTGAGTTTTAGATACTTAGAAGTTATTTTCTAGAAGCTACGCTCGGAATGCACTTAATCTGAACGCGTTTTAAAAAGGCTTGAATCGATGGGAAGGTTGGCCACCTATACTTACAGAGAATTATAGAGTCTATTTACAGAGTAGTTACCTATGTATGTATGTAAAAACCTTATTGTACAAAAGAAAAACCAGAACAACACAATAATATTAAAATATGTACAAAGGCGAACTTGTACCTACCTTTAAGGGAACTTTTCCAGCTAACCCCTAAGATATTGAGAAAAGTGAAAGGTTGTGCATCGAGTAAGAAATTGTACAAATTTATTTAGAAGAACATAAAACATTAACTAACCAAACATAGAGTATAGCGTTGCCCGCGGCTCCGTCGGTGTAGAAGTCGTATAATCAAAGTAAACTTCCAGAAAGTGTTATTTCTTGAAGTACTTATCCTTATTTCCAATTTTGTTTGTAAACTGCTTCTTATTACCAAATAAATTTATTATTATTATTATTATTATAAATGCGAACGTACATACCAACTCTGTTTATTTGTTTGTTACGCTTTCAACAATAAACCGCTGAACCGATTTAAATATCATTTGGGTATGGATATAGATAGCTTGAACCCCGGGGAAGGACTTATTTTTCTGGAAAACTGGGGAGTTCCCGAGGGAATAGCGAGTAACGACGTTTACACAGAAGGAGTCGCAGGCTGGTAGTCGATCATAAATTCACAGCCTGTCAATTAAGTGTTAATTAGACGTCAATTTATTTACTTATACCTAATCTTAAAATAAATTAGCGCGCACGACATACAAAATACACCTACTTATTTACTATTGTGCCAAACTTAGGCCTCGAACGAAGCCAAAAGTTAACGGGTCATTGGGTTGGCGGGGCATTGCGCCCGCGGCTATCGTTTATTTACACGGTTATAACAACACCCCACCACACCACACTGCAAACTTAACTGTCTTTGATATGCACGAAGAGATCTCCAGCCTCTAAAAACTTAGATAATCATGCATGCAATCAGTTATACAATTAATGCGAGTATTTTACCGCGTGTACTTAAAACTGCGGCCATTCCAGAATAGTGGTACCGGCGCGGTAGGTCGCGCCGGAGAGTACCGCTATCTCCGCAAATAAATAAAAAATGCATCGGAGACCGGGTACATAGCGGGCCCTGCGAGCGAAGCCGGCAGTGCGCATCCAGCCAGCATCCGCGATGGTCAACTACAAGCGCGTCGTGTGCGAGGTGGCGCTGCTGGGCGCGCTGGCGGCGCTGGCCGCGGCCGCACCCGCGCAGCCTGCTCCCGACTGCCACTACGACCAGCGGCAGAACGGCACCGAGAACTACCGGCTCAACATCGACGGGGTCGTCATCGCCGTGGCGCCTGCCGACTCGCTGCTGGCTGCTGCCTCCGAGATCGATCTCAGCGACCTGTTGGACCTCACCGACTATCCGGAGCACTCTGGGTCGCCCGACAAGCCGCTACTCGAACCCAAACCCGACGGGCCCAAACCTGGCGACAAACCTGGCGACAAACCTGTCGACAAGCCTAGCGACAAGCCTGGCGACAAACCCACCGACTTGTCCGAGCTCGACGTCAGCCAGAACAGCGTCAAGGAGCAGAGGAAGGAAGCGGTCACTCGCAAACAGGAAAAGGCGCAAAGGTAGGTAAATATGTCTGTGTGTGTCTATTATAATTGAAAGCGAACTGTTCGTGATTAATTATCTATTCCAAAAATATTAATACACAAAATGGAAAACGCAACTTGCCAATATTACTTTTACCCTCGTACGGTTAAAAGAATTACTTAACAGAGTTCTTCAATAAGAGTAAAATTCAATTCGACAACAATGTCTCGATCAGTGTAAGTTAAAAAAAAAATACTCTGCGGTTTGTCACTTCTTTCGACGGGAGGACGATGCTCTCGAAATTATGCCGGAACGGTGTAAATGGCACTTCATGGAATAACTTATAAAATTTACTCATAAAACTTTCTTGTTCGCAGGTTGAAGAACCGTCTAGCCCAGTTCCTGCTGCCACTGCTGCGAAAAACTCGACACCACTAATCATCACAGCAATTTGAGCATTCCCATGACAACACAACTTAGACTCGCTTCGCCGCCGGTAACTTTTTAATGAAAGGTTAATTGCCTAAAGTATGAATGTTCGGCACATTTTGTGCATTGACTGTCCACAAGTAAGATTGAGCCATGAGTGATACTGATATCATAATGCATTTATTACTATTTATTTTAGTTTTAAGTTAGTTCATAAGTTAGAATGTAAAATTGTTTTGTTGAAAATAAATGAAAATTCTTATTGAAAAATCCCTAAAAAACTATTTTTGTGAAGTTGCTTTATTTCCACGGTTTTACCATACTTACCCCGCTCTAAATCTGATGGAAATTGATGGGTGTGACGTTCTGTTAGATTATTAAGTAGTTCTATTTTTTTTAACTCCACTAAAGATCTATGAAAACTGATTATAGATTATGTAAGTATATTAAATCTGTAGTAGGTATAAATAAATAAACTTTGTAACGTAATCTAACAGCGCCTCTATTCTAGACGGTATAAACGATACCGTAGTTTAGTTTACCTGTTAAGGTAGGTATTGTTATGACGTCAGCCGTCATTACTGTCAAGAAAATAAGAGCTATCAAAACGTTGATAATACGATAACAGGACAAAAACGATATCGTTTTTACCGCCGGGAATAGAGGCGCAGATTGGATGTAGCTTTTCAAACTGTACCATTAGCGGCCTTTGCACGTAACGTTCGGACCGCGGGAAACGCCACGCGCCGTTCCAATCTTCGTTACAAACCGTACATTGTTTACTATTTTACTATTACAGTTGCATTTACACGTACGGTTCGGAACGAAGATTGGAACGGCGCGTGGCGTTTCCCGCGGTCCGAACTTTACTTTGGGGATTGCGAACCGACGCTTAAATCGCGGAGCTGTCAAATTCTGTCCATACTAATTTAGCTCCATGCCATAACGTTTCTCATCCCCTAAATCAGCGTTTTTCAAACTGTGGGTCGCGACCCCTTGGGGGGTCGCGAAGTTTCTGTAGGGGGGTCGCATGAGATCGATAGAACTACCTCAGTAAAAGAAATGAAAACGTTGTATGGAATGAATATTTATAACAAAATAACATTCATGATCAAAAAGCAAAGGGCGGGGGGTCGCGAAATACTTTTTCACGCCAGGGGGGTCGTGTCAAGAAAAAGATTGAAAAACACTGCCCTAAATCAAGTTCAGTTTTCACCATTTTTGAACATGTTGTGGTTATTATGAGAAACTAGTTCTGTAGGTATTAGTTTTTTTTTATTGTATAGATAGACCTAGTTTTTCATAATAAAATCGGACTAGGTTTAAGGGTAGAAAAACGGTATCGCATTTTGTGTGGAAAGTTTTAGCTTCACAATCCTCTAAAACAGGATAAAAGATCTCTTATATATTGAACCTATTGATATTGAATAGATATTGAACCTCATACTAAAATACTCAGCAAAATTAAAAAAAATATAAACATTGTAGAAACTAGTCCAAAATTCTAACAAGACACTTGATACGGTAAACGGTAAAATACTGTTGCATAGCGAACTTAACCACAGTAATATTACAAAATTTGTGTGCTACCTGTTTACTATGTTTATTACACCTTGACGCTAAAATGAATTGACGGATTTGGATGAAATTTGGAAAGAAAATAGCTTGTATTTTGTAAGCGGGCTGGTTTCCGCAACTCGAAGCGTTTAGCGGCTATTTTACGTGTGGGTGGAATTACCACATAATGTTCAGTCAAGCCATCCCAACTCCTCGAGAAAGCCCACCAAACCTTTAATGTCAGTGGTTACCTTTGGGGAGACACCTCAGCGAACCGAGGTGTTTAGCCACCTAGTCCAGCTACTGCGCCACCTCTGTGCAATTCAGCACTACGTGGGCGGCTGTCACTTCAGTCTCCACGCACGCATGGCACTGAGGACTATCTGTAACACCTAAATTAAAAATATGTTTGTTAAATGGTCCATGCCCAGTTAGAAGACTCCTTTACCGTCCTTAGTTGAGATTTGCATTGTGCCTTGGAGAGTCGACTGTTGATAGTAGGCAGTGCTTCTCTAACTTGTCTACACGTGTCGTGACTCAGTTAGTATTCCATGTAATCTCTTGGTACGATTGAGCAGCAGGGATCGAACCTTGCTAAATGGTGTTGGCATGATCAGAAAATAGCTTAAGACGTAGCTTTTATCTTGAAAAAGTTTCACTATTCCCGTGGGATGGTCAGCACGGACAAAGTCGCGGGCAGAAGCGAGGATAAAATATATTTAACTATCTATATGAAGTTCTAAAATGAGATTGTAAACATTTCTGCGTGCGACAGTTTCATAATTCATTAGATAGGTAGGCATTATCTAGTTTTCAAAACTCGCTTTGAAAGTTCGGTGGAGGAAAAGCTTGAACAATCAAAGGAGTGTACCTATTGTATAAGGTATTCCTCTTAAGATCAAAGTGGAAGGGGGAATGTAATATAATCCCTGCCACAGTCGAATTTGGAATTTCAAGCGCTTACTCGTAATACCTATATATATCTACTATTATAGTAGTTTATTCACCAAGGGGTATAAGGCACGGATTACTAATCGACTGTGCATTTACCGTGTGCAAACCACACAAGTTTACCCTCGACTGATATTATTACACTTACAAAGTTACAAAGAAAATCTCTCAAGGAAGAACACTCCATATTAGTCGAGCCCTAACAAGCTTTCTTTCGAGCGAATGCTCTGGAAGCATTTGCTTAAACAAGACGTTGAAGCGTAAAAAAGATTAAATAAGTAAATAAACTAGTGCGCTATCAACCAGAAAAAAAAGGTTTTTTAATTGTTAATTTTAGCGCGCCGTATATTAGATACATACAGTTTGCACGCCAAAATAAGTTACAGAAAGGTGAAGACAGGATGTCGATTCGCAGGGTCCAACTTGTGTGTGCATTAAAGCGGTTTGATTGACGTCATTTAGAATTTAAAAAACCTTAGAAAAAAACACAAAGCGGAGTAATAATGGAATTTCATACGATATCACCCAGTTTTTTTTTTTTGGTTTGACAATATGATGTTGGTGTGATTTCACACCGCGACATCTTCTTGATTTGGAGGGGGCGCTCGCTTGCGGGTGCGGGCGCCACGGCTTAAAATTAAATGAACTTTTATCACGCCTTTTATTAGGGTAGTAGTAATACACTTACTAAGGAAGTGTAACTTGGTATAAACGAGATAGATAAGTTTACGCAAATTACTGAATGTCGTCGCAAGGCTGGTATCAATGTAGTCTTTATGAAAAGATAAGTGCTTGTTATATGCGGGTATTCCCAGTTGTCCACACTGCGGACAACTGTGAATTTTTATATTTACCATCAGGTGACTCGCTGGCTCATCTGCCTCCTTTTTCACGTAAAAAAAATTCACAATCCCCATTCGGAGCCTTGAGTGTAAGTTGCTATTCACGCGGCTAACCGTCTCGAACGCGTTACGTCCATTATGGCTGAAGTTTGGACCACGTAGATATGTTAACCTGCCTGATGACAATGCGATATTATCATATTTCCTATTGTATCTAAGAGCTAAGAGCTGATCTGATGATGGAGTCAGAAGGTGGCGACAGGATCTCCGCTATACTTGACGTAGACTTACCGTGTTGGGACTCATTATATTGGACTTGATAATTACTGCAAAAAAAATTCAGTCGGCAGCAAAAGTCTGTCCCAAAAATGATTTTTTGATAGAAACTTAGGAACTTGTACACTAAGGACTCGGAACGTTCGGATCGCTCCGACAGTCCACATACAATGATTTCTAATTTTCATTTCTTATTTTATTTCATTATCGTGATTTCTCCGTTAACCTTACTTACCTCTATCAATATGCTAACCGAGAAAGCTAGATAAATACGAACCAATGAGTATGCCATAAAATAATGCTACGGAGGGCTTTTATTCCACATTGCCTTATTGAGTGGACAGTAAAGGCGGCCTTTTCGTGAAAAAGTTATATGGTTTTGACAATAAGTGATAAATATGGGTTAAAACCTACATTGCACAACATAAAGTAATATTGGGATATTTATGATCCTTGAACTTCATTTTTGATCGCTGGTTGAGGTTAAGATTAATATTATGACAAAGGATACTTTTTAGTTTCGGTAAAATACCTAGACGCGAGTTCTTTCTGATCGAATATAATTAAACCACAGTTTTTCGAAAACTCAGTAATTGTATAGAATTGCCGTATGTTATCGTATAGCGTCGACCGCTTTTGACAATTTTATAAATTTTGACAGTTTTCGAAAATGTCTAACGTTATGCATTTTATCTATAGGTCCATGGTATAGTTAACGCTACGATATATCCTCGTCGTGCCCAAGCATTTTTAAGCAATTTCCGTTTCCAGCACAATGTCCTCTATGAAGGACATTATTCTATGAATAATTTGAATTACCGGGCAAGACAATAAATCTATTTGATCTTATTAAAGAGCATTGCACAGGACAGTGATATAGATGTTATCATCACACAGCTAATCCTAGATGTGAATACATACATACTACATACATACATACATTAAATTACGCCGGTTTCCCAGAGGAGTAGGCAGAGACCACTTCTTTCCACCTGCTACGATCCTGACAAATCTCTTTAAATATGAATAAATATTTGATTTAGCTACTTAATTCTAATCAAGTCGGCTAACGGTGCGCAAGCGACACCGGCTGCTTGGAGCTGAGTATCCTGCATAAATCGAACGAGCTGCCGCAAAAGCTCGCAAAGCACAGATGTACAGATGTGGTGCGCGGGCGCAGAAACTCGGTTATCGTATCGATGACCTGCGGTCACTGTCACGCGGCGTGTGCCCACGGTTGCTCACGGCACGATATCGTTCATTCCCGAGAGATAGTGGTACATAGCCTTTCATAGTGTCATAGAACCGCATCCAATTATAAGTTATAACTAATAAACCATGGTAAAAAATGTAATGGGATCATGTGAAAGACTTGCATGTGCTGCGAGAATGACATCCATTCAGTTACTGAAAATAAAATAAATACTGCGATTGAACTAATTTATGTTTGGGTGTTGCACTACCCAAAGTCCCAATCAGCCTTAATAAAAATGGTAGGTACTTTATTACTTAGACATAAAACGACGAGACAATTATACAATTGTAAACAGTACTAACTAACCTAGAGCTCATTCCCACACAACGGTATGTGAGTGTGAGTGGATTGTTTTGGCCCAGTTAAGCATTGTTACAAACAAGCATTCTCCACACTTCGCACCAGCGCGGCGCAAGCCTTATTAAACGAGTAAATAAATAGGTACGAGTATATATTGTTTTAAACATATTTATGAGAGGCTGGATTCCGTGCGAGTGCGGAAGGCCGTGCTGGTGCCGTGTTAACCGTTACTGTGTGCTCGATTCGCGCGGCGACTGGTTCGCGGGTGCCCGGTAAAAGCGGCGCGGGCGCACGCGGCGCGCAGTCCGCTCCCGGGAGGTCACTCTAGCGCACGCGATATGTTGCATACACTAGCCCTCGCAGGCCTGCTGGCCGCCGCCGCCGCCGCGCCCGCCACCTACGACCAGCGGCAGGACGGCGACTTCAACGTCCGCGCCGACGTCCAAAACGTCGTGCTCATCGTCGCGTACCCGCAGAAGATGAAACTCCCCATAAACGACATATTCGGCGGCTTCAAGAGCGCTCACAAAGAGAATGAGTTTCAGGAGAGAGCCGACCTGAGGTTGACGGAGGCGTTCGTGGAGCCGAGCACGCCGTACCGGGTCGAGATCGGGTCGGACAGCGAGCGGTACGCCGACAGCGACGGCAGGAACGTGGAGGTGGTGATCGCGGGGCGCAGGCGGCTGGAGGCGGGGCCGCAGGCGGAGGCCGAGCCGCAAGCCGAGGCCGAGGCCGACAGCGACAAGGAGGAGTACAAGCTGGTGGGCGCGCAGGAGCAGTGCGGGCCGGAGCGCGAGCGCGACCCCGTCACGCTCACGTGCCGGTGGAAGGCCGGCGCGGTGGAGGCCGACAGTCCCCCCCGGCCCGGGGATAGTCCCGAACAGGCCGCCGCGCAGCCTGAACCAATGGTCGTCCACGCGTAACCTTCGATCTCCGCCATAATTCATTACTCTTAAGTTATTTATTACCTACTGTAAGCTATTAAAACATTTATAGTAAAACGATTTTACTATTTATTCATGATTTTTTAAATAATCCTTTTTCCTCATATATAAGAATCTTTGTTTAGTAACATAGTTATGTTAGTTTAAGCAGAAACCTTCTTTAATATCCAATGGTCTAATCAAATACCTATCTATGTGCACTGATCCTTGTCTCTAGTAGGTACAGGCACCGACAATAATATATTATCCAACATTGGGCGCAAAGATATCTGACATGCTTTTACCTATACCTCTAGTAATAAAGACGTGTTAGATATTTTTGCGCCCAATGTTGGATAATATATTATTGCTGGTGACTGTACGAGTACTAAAAAGTATAGTAATAAAAAGAAAATGGGTCGGTTATTTCATTCTAAAATGTCAGTTCAAAAAATACTCAAGCGGTGCAAAGTGCAAAATACTTAAGTGGAGGTAAAAATGATGTTCGCGATTAGGAAATCTGGGCCTGCCTTTGAGGTGATGCCGTATTGTCAACTTTTTGATAGCTTTTATTTACTTCACAGTAATGGCGGCCGAGATAAAAAGAATACGATAACGGATCTAAAGAAATATGGTTTTACCCTGTAGAATATAGGCGAGAGAGGAGAGATAAGTTCACGGCGAGCTTTAAAATCCAAACGTCAGTTAAATCATAACCACGGCAAACTTGAGACAGGGCGTTGATAGTTAGATTCGGTCGGTACCCATTTCGTCGTAAATTCCTGCCGTCGAATGTTTCAAACTGTAGGTACCTACTTGTGCGAATATAAACAGACGAGATGAATGGCTCTTTGTCAGCACTAGTTATCTGTTTTACACATCCTGTATTTACAAATGATATACCTACTTTACTTACCTACTCCTTCAAGTCATATCCCTAGGGGTATACAAGGTGCATCGAGCTAACTTATTAGCGATATTAGGTATCTATGTGCAAAATGTTAAGTCTCTAGGTCCAGCGATTTGGGCTGTGCGTTAATATCAACAATCAGTTTATAATTTTACACATAGGTACAGTTAAGAGCATAAATAAGTGTTCATTTATGTACCTTGTCACTTTAACGTCGTGTTTGAAATGTTATACAAAATTGTGAAAAGAATTGAAAACGACAAGGTACATGAATGATCACTTATTTATGCTGTAGACTGTACAAGTAAAAGTATATTAAAAAATTAAGATTTCAAAAACATTTTATGTACCTTTTGTTAAAAACACATTTCAAATGTTTATACCCATAAAGATTCATTGACTTAGCCTGGATTCAGAGATTTTACAATTTTTACGCCTTAAGGCGCGCTCCATGGGTTATCTATCCAAGAATATAACTTCGCACTATGCTCCTTTATAATATGTATCGATAAATTGTTGCGGCATCAAAACTAGTAGGCGCTTTTTAAATCTTCGACGAGCAGCGTACTTTACAAGGAGAAAAAAACGGGTAGTCCTTGATTGTAACTTCAAACTTCGATTTTTAAAGTATGGCCTCTGATATCGAATCCATGGACGGATTGAAAAACGTCGCCGCTATCTTGGACTTTTTAATTATTCGACTGATTGCTTCCAAATTCGATATCTGGGGAACTTTGTGGTCTCCGACAACGAATCCGTGGACAGAATGAGAAAAAGTGGCAGCCATCTTGAACTTTTTAGTTATTCGACTGATTGCTTCCAAAATTGATACCTGGGGACCAGTAATAAGTGAGGGCAGCGGGAGGAACGGAACATACCTTACAACGGAATGTCACACGTGTCATAAAATTTAAAAATGTTAACTGTCATAACGGCATTTCTTCGAGGATGTGACCCTTTTATGTTTAATTATTTTTTGTGTTTCATGTTTCCTATTTATTCTGACTCAAAATTTGGTATTTTAATTTAATATAGATATTGTGTCACATTTTACAAAATGAAAAAGAATTGTTACTATATTATTCTAGTCGCAGCAACAACTTACGTAGCAGAAGGTACGTCATTATTATACTATCTTATTTATTTAACAGAACCACTAATAGTGGATGCGACTTTCTTAAAGCTAGTTAAATTATATATTTAGTTTATTTTACAATACAACTGAGGTACCACTAGCGCATGGACAAGCGATTTGGGTCTGGGGATAATTTATTTTTACTATAAGAGTAAAAATATGTAGGAGTTTCTTAATCTAGGGCTTATTTTGGGAATTTTAAATCATCTTCGTTTCCCATTTGATATATTTTAGGTCTAGAGTGTTACGCGTGTTCCTACCCCCTAGTAACTGGCTGTGGGTACCCGTTCGACAAGAATGACCAGTTAATCACAAGAGGACACTGCGGCGACGACGCAGTCGCGTGCGTGACCAGAGTCACTGTCGACCGTGAGTTTTGTTGCCTATCGCTGAATACCATATTCGCAAAATATTATGTTCTCAAAACATATCATATTCGCTAAATATGATATTCTCAAAATATAATATTCTGAAAACATGATATTCTCAAAACATCATATTTGTAAAATATGATATTCTCAAAACATCGTGTAGGTACCTACGCAACATATAATTTAACAGAGTCGACGGAGCTCCGCTCCGCCGAATATAGGGTTCGGCCGTAAGACATTCCTTAGTGATGAACTGATTGAGTGTTTGAAAAAGGAATCTGTTAATTGTCTCTGAAACGCCTCTGAGCACGACGGTAAATTGTTAATTGCTAGAATGTTCATGATTATAGACAAACCGTGTATGCTACTCGTACCACGCCAAACAAAAATGAAAAGGGATGGCATTATGTGCTTTCGCGTGAAGAACGTGAGATGGATATAATTTGCGCACACCCTGCGCCAAATTCAAGTAATTGCAGTTTACTTTAAATCACGGTTTAAAACCACAACATTTATTAAAAAATGCTCTACGATTGAATAAAAAATAATCGTTAAATATCGTAGGGTTTCTAAGATTCAACCAAAAACATGCGAAAAAGATGTCATGTTTGAAAATAAAACTATCGAGGATTTTGTTTCTAATCGTGTTTACGTTTAACAGTCTCTAGGAAATATGATCAAGTTCAATATATGGATATATAAGAACAGTCACATAGGTCAGAAGAAGGAACAGTCACATTGCAATGTTTTATACGATTTGTGTGGGACATGCTTACTTGCCTGCCGAAAAGATGACCGTGGTGGTTCCAATTGTGAAAAATAAGACTGGTGACGTCAGTGACCTACACAACTATAGGCCCATCTTGCTAGCTACCATTGTCGCTAAAGTTTTTGACAGTTTGCTTAACTGCCAATTAAATAGTTACTTAAAATTGCACGACAATCAGAACGGTTTCAGACCGGGCCTCTCTACGGAAAGTGCAATATTGGGGTTGAAGCAAACTGTCGGATACTATACTGACCGTCAAACATCTGTATGTAGTTGTTTCCTTGACCTATCCAAGGCATTTGACCTGGTGCATTATGAAATTTTGTGGAAAAAACTTGAAAATATCAATATGCTTGTTGAAATAAACAGAATATTTCAATTCTGGTATCAGAGCCAGGTCAATGTCGTGAGATGGGCGGGTTCGTTCTCAGAACCATATGGATTGGAGTGCGGGGTGAGGCAGGGCGGCCTGACCTCGCCCAGCCTCTTCAGTCTGTATGTAAACGCGTTAATAGAGAAGCTCAGCAGCACTCATGTCGGCTGCCATATTGGCGGAGTCTGTGTAAACAATATAAGCTATGCGGACGACATGGTGTTGCTGAGCGCCTCTGTCTGTGGGCTAAATAAGCTTATAAACGTCTGTGAAGCTTACGCAGCCAGCCACGGTCTAGTGTACAACGTAAAGAAAAGCGAGTGCATGGTCTTTACGGTTGGAAACAAATGTCCACTTACTGTTCCACCGGTGAAATTAGATGGAATACCACTTCAAAGAGTGGACCAGTTTAAATATCTGGGGCTTTTGTTGACACCTAACCTCAAGGACGATGCCGATATTGAGCGCGAGCGCAGAGCGTTGTCTGTACGTGCGAATATGATAGCTCGCAGGTTTGCTAAGTGCTCTAAGGAGGCAAAGATCACACTTTTTAAAGCTTACTGTACTAAGTTACTTTTTATACAAGCAGCCTGTGGGTAAATTATACTCAGAAACAGTACAACGCTCTGCGCGTGCAGTACAACAACGCGTTTAGGATGCTGATGGGGCTGCCCCGGTACTGTAGTGCATCAGGGATGTTTGCGGAAGCGCGAGTAGGCTGCTTTTACGCTACTATGCGCAAGCGCAGCGCCTCCTTGTTGCGCAGGGTGCGGGCCAGCGCCAACAGCCTCCTGAGCGTGTTCGCAGACCGGCTCGACTGTCCGTACGTGAAGCACTGTTGGAAGCTTCACGTGCACCAAATAAAATAATATATTCTTGTATGTACCTACTCGTACTAACATTAGTCCGTAAGTAAATCTATCTGTTTGTATTACTAACACAATGATCCTCGTTTGTCTGAATAAATGATTTATTATTATTATATTATAGGCGTTTTGGTTATTGAGACCTAGATCGCGGATCACTATCGACTTTGTCATATAATGTGGCCTCTTAAAACACCGTTCAGAACGCAACGAAGCATAGATATGTACCTAAGACGCACGTATATAGTTCGGTATATATTCGGTATATAGATTCGGTGTTTTCTCTTCAAATATAGATAAATTTTCAAGGGAAGGTTTTATTTACTATCAGTGGGTAATCGTTTAATTAAAATTATACACGTCAGAAAGTTAAGATGGACCAGACTTTAGCTTTTCTTAACCCTTCGTACCGCCGCCGCCGTAGGCCGTTAATGTTACGCTGCCGTAATAGGTACCAATGAAGGCAAAGTTTAAAATGCTTATAAATACTATTACTATGCAGTAAGCCGTCTTGTTTGGTATGACGGCAGTACTTATATACCTACTGATATTATAAAGAGAGATTGCAATTCGACATAGTAGTTAGATAAAATCTTGAAAAAAAATACACATACCAAATACGAGTACCATGCCTTCAACTGGAAAAGAGTCTCTTAGTTAAACCGCGGACGTGGACGGATAGACGGACACTTTAAGGATTCCTCGTTGATTACGGAACCCAAATAGGGAGTGTGATATACAGATAGACATTCAGTCATGGCGAAATTATAAGGGTTCCTAATTTGACTGCGGAACCCTAAAAAGAGCAGGTGACGTAGATTATACGGGAATGGGGTGTTGTTTAGCTAGATTAAAAAGTAGGTATTGTTAATGATTTTGACGTTTTACAGTCCCTGTGCGCCCCTCTGGATGAACAGTGAGGGCGTGCTGCTATTTGAGAACGAGTTCCTCCATCTGGGGTCCAATGCATGTGCGCTGCTCGATAGAGCTGCCGCCAGCGGTCAGGTTCTGCCTCAAGCTCTAACGACGCTTCATCAGGTAGGACTTGCATTATTTTTAAATATTTCACGGATTTTTAAATTAATATCCCGCAAATGGACGCTATCAACACTGGCTTCTTAGGTTTAGAAACACTACTGTTTCGTTCGTGATTCACGCCCCATATCATTGCCTCGTCAATTACCTATGACAAAATCGAATGAAAGGGGTAAGTAGTAACGTCTAATTTCATCTTTGAGGCGCCCTGTCGACTAAGCCAGACGCCCTGCCAAGAAGCACTACGCTAACTAACTAGCGTTTCTATTCGTTTCGTGTTTAAACCAATCGCGTCACTGGCAGATGACGTTATACGAAAAGTCACGTGATCTACCAGTGACGCGATTGGTTTAAACACGAAACGAATAGAAACGCTAGTTAGCGAAGTGCATCTTGGCAGGGTCCTCTGGCCAGTGATGATAGCTGATAGAAAAGAGACGCGGAAATTACTGAAGCCACTCAAGTCCTTCCTATGCGTATTTGGAGCCTACGCCTTATACAGTCGAGTTAAAAGAGGTGTATACACTTCCTCCCCTTATTCCCCTTAAATTCCATTTTCCAAATTCCATTCCAAAATTAGGTCCTATTATGTACACATGTCTTTGCACTCGACCGTACACTTGGAGCTTGTGACAAATCTGACCACAGGAGGTTACCATAGCAGTACCTATGCTGTTCACTTTACGATGAGATATAGAGACAGAACTATTACTTATATAGCTCTGTCCCTAAGGCCGCTTCCTGACTTGGCGGTACGAATATGCTTGCAATAAAACGGCATAATGGCATAAACGCTTCGCGTCGATTGGTAGATGCCACTAGTTGCCTAGCAACCCTTACCGATTCCGCGTTTTACTGCAAGCAAACCGACCAGTCAGGAAGCGGCCTTACACTCGTAAACTGAGCTCCATGGCTATGCCATAGTAACACCCCAGAAGCGTACTAAGATGCGCAACACTCTGTTTCATATCCTATAACAATTATTCTAACAGTATTACTACCTACTTTTAGTTTCATTACATAAAGAATAGCTTTTTAGTATCTACTTACTTAGACTATACTGTTCGCTTTGACGACAGCACGAAATAACACAGACGCACGGACCTACATAAATATTAAATAAAGTACCTATAGGTAGTTCAGGAAATATAATTGGTTAGGGCGCATAACGTCCCACTCGCAAAACGTCCCTCCAGCAAAATTACGTCCCATTCGCAAAACGTCTTCTCTGCAAATGGTCCCTTATGTAAAATACCCCATTCGCAAAACGTCCCTTTCTTAAAAGGTCCCACCCCTTTCGCAAAACGTCCCTATTGCATAACGCCCCTATCGCAAAACGTCCCGTCTGCGAAATGACCCATTCGCAAAATGTCCCGTCTGGAAAAAGCTTGTTTAAGTAGAGTCTTCTCATGGAAAGGAACGTTTTGCGAACGGGTCATTTTGCGAAAGGGACGTTTTGCGAACGGGTCATTTTGCGAAAGGGACGTTTTGCGAACGGGACTTTATTTATGTGAAGGGACGTTTTGCGAACGGGACCTTTTGCAGAAGGGTCATTTTGCGTAAGGGACATTTAGGAAAGGGACATTTCGCGAAAGGGACGAAGGGGCATTCTGCGAGTGGGACGTTATGCGCCCTAACCATATAATTTGGCCATCTGTTATCTACTTTGCGATCTTTTTTTCTGCTTTAAGACTTACCGGACCTAACCTTAACCTTAACCTTTCAACTAACTTCAAGTGCTGTTTGTTTGAAGAATGAGGGCCGTTTTACGATTCGAAATTTACGAAAAAGATTTTAGTGAAAATTACAGACGGCCAATTCATATTTCCTGAACTACAGTATACAAGCATAGAAAACGAACTAAAAAATACATTTGTGGCATTAGAAAGAGATTTAACAAAAGGGTTGTGGGAGATTCGGTAATGTAACGAGTCGTTGTAGACGGAACTGCTATCACTGTATTTTAGTAAGTAAGTATTACAATATATTTAGACTCGCTATGATGAGTTTACTGCTTTTACAAATTGTTTTTTTTTTAAATAATGTAGTCATCTGATCAAAAAATATAGGTATTAGATGACTGTGTTCCTTATAGCGTGCTCGTTAAAATTCCATATTCAACTGAAAATCTCGAAAAAACCTGTTACTGCGTTTTAGGGCCTGCACGGCATACTAAACCTTTAAACACGCAAAAAATAACTTGTGTTATTAAAGGTGTTTATTTTTATTTTTTAGATATTTATGTTTATCGTGGGTTTTAATAGAGAACGACCTAGACTATCATATGACTGAGCCGAGGCGCTCACTTAGAAGCGCCTCACTCGCAGCCAACTGCGAAGTTGTCACGGTGCGTAGCACCAACAACAAAGGTCAAACCAAAAAAAAATACTATCATATTATGGAATAAGAAGCCAAATACCATTTCACAAACTTATAATTCTTGTGACACTGTATGGACACTGTACAGCAATAATATATTATCCAACATTGGGCGCAAAAATATCTGACACGTCTTTATTACTAGGGGTATAAGAGCGTGTCAGATATTTTTGCGCCCAATGTTGGATAATATATTATTGCAGGTTATTGCAGGTACGATCACTGACGTACGTATTGTACGTCAGTGATCAAAGAATAAAATTTGCCAATTTTTTTTCAGAAAAGACCAAGCATGTGCACGCCGTCTTACGCGGTTGTGTTCACGAAAAAAGTTCCAAAGACGACACGCCCTCTTTCAAGAGTTATTTCTGTTCATCTGATTACTGCAACAAGTCGGGACGGGTCGACAAAGCTGCTGTGGTATTATTCGGACCCTTTGTATGTTACTTAGCCATTTTTAATAATGAATTATTTTTTAAGTTCTAACGCATTCTCAGGTGAAAAATCAAAGTAAAACAGATAAAAAGAAATCTACGTCCGGATACTGGTTTTATGTTATAATAATCGACATAAAGTGAATTACTGTTTTTTTTAGATTTTTTATGCAAGATAAAAATCTCTAAGTTTCAATTGTGTTATTATTTTAGATTTAATTGAAATTATTATTCCGACCCTTATCCTCATCAATAGCATCATTTACATTACTACCACTAATAAAAAAAAAACTCGTTGCAAAAGCATGTTTAGTTCCTGTGAGTTGTCTATGACTCTCTTAAGCCCGATTTAAACATTGGTAAAGGACAGTGGAAATTACAGTGACAAGGTCGCTCTGCGCGGCTAGCACAAGTTGCCCGCGACTTGGTTTTCGCTCGGATCTGCCTTTCTATCCAGTCATTAAAGGTACTGACAGACATGCTCATTACTAGCACGAAAGCATGCTTTTATTGAGCAAGTGCTCATTAGTAGCACGTGTGTCGCACCATTGCTAGTAATGAGCATGCTAATTTTGAGCGTGCTCAAAAATCAAACGACATTTGACTATCGAGCATGCTACTGAAGCGCGGGTGGAAGGGGGCGTGCTTCGAGCGCGTCTGAACGTCCGTACGTTTGCTTTGAGCATGCTTCTTTATGAGTATGCTTAAAACAAGCATGCTTATTGCTGGCAAATGTGAACAGTTGCAGAGCATGCTAATTTTAAGCAAGCTTATGTATGAGCATGCTTTTTTTTTAGCACGTCTGTGACGTGTTTTCGTGACCTTAACGAAAGAGACGCACTGAGCGACAAGCGAGAAAATATTCTTGTGCTACCCGTGCTGGCATCACAAACAGCGCGCGGCCGCGCGGCGGCGGTGCGAAGGCTTGTCGGCGCGGGGGCGTGCGTCGTGAACGTTGTATGTAAGTATTCCTATCTACAGCTTAGTAATTTTATGTATTCAATGTGTGGGAAAATCGGGAAAATCAAACATATTAATAAAGTTATAAAACTTGTGTGACCTAATACATTTGGGTGTGGTGTTTAAACTTCTTCACCCCACAACTATAATAGATGTAAAAAAGCGGCTAGCACAAGTTGTCTCCCTTTCTATCTACTCTGCAAGATGCATTACGCTAACCAGCGTTTCTATTCGTTTCGTTTTTAAACCAATCGCGTCACTGGTAGGTCACGTGACTTTTCGTATCACGTCATCTACCAGTGACACAGATTGGTTTAAAACGCTAGTTAGCGTAGTGCACCTTGGCAGGGCCCTCTGTAACGACTAACGATAGAGACGCACAGAGCGACAAGCTACAAAATACAACTTGCGCTACCCGTACAGAACGTGACAACTCGTAGCGGTGCGGAGGCGTGCTAAAAGTGGTTTTGCGGGTAGTAGCAACAACGAATAGTTCGTAATAAGGTGTTTTTGTAAAATCTATCGCATTTGATTGAGATATTTATTTAAATGGAACTAGTTAAGTATTTTCAACAGGAGCAAAAACAATTGGTATCTAAATGAAATAAAATAGGTAAGTATGTAGGTTTCAAACTCGAAGGGTTTTTTTGCACTATCCACCTCCAGGCTCCCCATTATTAGATCAGATCCGAAATAACAAATTATATTTTTGTCATCCGAATAACATATACTTATGTAGGTACCTACTTACATTATAAAGTTTTATTTCGATACGATAATCATGACTTGAGAAAAACGGTTAATAAAAATCATTTTTTGAATAGCTATAAAAATAACCAAGATATAAGTCAACAAAGATTAGTGTAGTGCTTGTCCGGTCGGTTCCGTCACTCGTCCTTACTAACGGCGGGTTTAGACCAAACGAGCGAATGCTCTAGTCTAGAACATGTTTTGTCTTTATGTTTACAAAGAAAACGTAAGAGATAATGCCATAGAATTCTTGTTCGTTCGCTTGGTCTAAAACCCACAAGAAACCTACCGTAAGGTATTGTACAGTGCAGTATATAGCTCTAGTGCTTCGGGTTTGTACTTAACTCTCACTCGCTCTTATTAAGAGCGAGTGAGAGAGAAGTACAAACCCGACCCGAGGCACTTTTTAAGTGCTCACAGACTGTATAAGAATATAAGACATTGGCAAATCCTAAAGATTGCCATAGCCATACCACGCCATACCCTGGTGAGGCCCTACTTTGAAAATCGAAGTTCAGTGACAGGGATGGAGATTGGCGTGTTTGACGCAGCTACATTTACAAATTACAAACGGAACTCTCTTTTTAGCAAAAGGAGTTAGATAGAGACTTCCGCTTGTAATTTGTAACTTGTAGCTTCGTGAAACGGGCCTCAGGGAGAAGAAAAAGAAAAAAGGCTAGTCTTTGGCCAAGATTAGGGCAAGATGACAGATTTTGACTTTTGATATTTGTTATTTATTATATTTTCGGTTTTATTTAAAACCATTTTATATAACTTTTATTTTATAACAATGATAAAAGATTGGTTTTACATATTATTGGTGGTTGTGGCTTATGTTACAATTATTGCAGAATCCGAAAATATCAGGAAAAGAAGGCAGGCAGGTGGAAATACAACAGCTGGAAATACAACTGGAAATGCAACCGACGACGACGAAGACGAACCAGAACCACACAAGGGTTAGTTTTTATGGCGGTGCTTCATAGTTGTGAACGATATCGTAAAGTTAATACGTTAGCATCTTGGTAATTTTGAACAAATCATCGATTATAATCTTTCCATACGCTTTATAGAAACTTAAGTGTGTGTGAGTGTATATATACAATGTGTAAATATTAACGATTTTGACTGTACAAAAGTTTAAACATAATTTTTTCAAGTAAGCGTCTACATGGACAACTTTCATTTCATGGCTCTAACTAACCTTTAAAACAACAAAATTACCATATAAAATATATTCACTGCGCTTTTATCACCATTTTTTTTTATTGGATCGTAGCTTTAAAAAAAGTAAATACCATGGTCTAATACGAACCTATGGGAATATCATATTCCGCTCTCCAATTACGCGCCAATGATTTTCAAACTGTCGTGTTTGGAAATCTTCGGTTGCCGGATATGACGTACTTAGTACGAGTACGTGTCCATATGGAAGAGAATACCAGGCGAAGTATATTATTGTATTTATTGTACCATGGTAAATTCTTTTTTTTTACCCGGCATTACAGTTGGGACCAATACACCGAGAAACTTAGACCAATTTCAAAAAACACAACTAGAAAAAACGAAAACAAATCGAATAAGAACCGTAAAAATAGTAAAGTAACAAATGTCATTAGGTAATACTAGAAGGCCTATCATCCATCATCTCGCAAAAACTCGGACATTCACGGCCCAGTGTTGCCCATCGCCACGCAAACAAGTCACACTCCGGTACGGAGGCCAAAAGCGCATTCAGCAGCACCAGGGCTCGGAGCAGGGGCGAGTTCCGTGCGCGCCGCCGGCGCCGCCAGCAGGAGGCGCGCGCGCGGCCTCAGGGTTATCCGGAATACATCCGGCACGAATAGTCTCACGACTTGCCACACCAGCTCAGGGCAGTCAGACTCTCCACGCAATATACGGCAGGCAGTAAAGTTTTTAATTTTTTGTACGGAACCCTAAAAATAATAAAAAAAAAGAAAAAACCGCTGGAAAATTTGTAAGAAACTTTGTTATAATCAATATTTTAATTTTGTATAGAACGTCCTTTTTTGTACTCGCATTCAAAGTGAAAAGTAGAGTATTTAACGCGAGACTAACATTACACCCGTATTCACAAACAATACTTAAGGTATCCTTCACTGAGTAAACGCACTGCGTTCAATACAGCTCTGTGATTGGTTCTTTTTGACCGACCTTTTGTTTATGAGACGATTTGAACCACCCCGTGCGTTCGTGAGCAATGTGAGTGAGACCTCATAGTGACGTTTGTGGATACGGGTGTAAACAACCATAATGATAATGACACTCGAACCATAATGATAATGACACTCTAACTATAGCCACCCGCACTCCGCTTGGGTGGCTAAACATCTCGTGTCATTATGGCTTATTTTAGTCCCTTGATGAACAATCTACTATAACTTACTGTTTGTTAGATTATTTTTTCCCCAGTCGCAAGATTAACTAGAAGAGATCTTTTAAAGGGATAAGTTCGCCTGTATACCACCTTTATTTCTGTAATTAAAATACATAGGTATATACTTAGACCAGCGGTCGGCAACAGGCGGCCCGCGGGCCGCATGCGGCCCGCAAGCCCTTTACTTGCGGCCCGCGAGTCTTCCTGGCAATTTTTTTTGTACCTAAGGGTCTTTGTATTCAGATTTTTTTGTAATAATTGCTCACAAAAGTTGAAATCCTTAGCATGCGTAATTGCGACTGTAGATATCGCCAACCACGAAGATATTCGTAGTCGGGCAGGACGAGATTTATTTGTAAGTATTTTTTAATAAGGCGCATTTTGCACAAAAATGTATATTAGAATTCGAACTTATTGACTAATGACAAAGTGGTAATTTTTGTCTGTAAAGTCATAAATTATTAACATGTGCGGCCCGCTTCAATTTCGTTAGCTTCTATGTGGCCCTTGGCTGCTAAAAGGTTGCCGACCCCTGACTTAGACTATTTGTTCGTTAAATTTGATTGAAAAAAATAAATAAATAAATATTAGAAACCTTTTATTATATCCCATCAGATGATGGCTGCTCTGTGTGGGCAATGCCTATAAAATGGTTACCTAATTGGATTGTTTTCAGATCTGAGATGTTACTCGTGCAATTGGAATGTTACCAAACTTTGCGGCGACCCATTCGACAGAAATGATCCCGAAGTCAGAACACAAATATGTCCGAACCACACAATGTGCTACGTTGGATTCGAATATGACTGTAAGTAATTTGGTCTGGTATCCCTACTTAATATTGTGAATGCGAAAGTTTGTTTGTGTGTAAGTTTGTTACTTCTTCACGCTGCGCCGGCTGGATAGATATGAATGAAATTTGGAATGGTGATAACATTGATTAACACAGCCCTGGATTAACACATAGGTTTAATTCCGGAAATTTTAAATTTTCTCAAGGGATGACGATAATCGAAATGTACACAAACGAAGTCGCGGGCAGAAGCTAGTGAACCTGTAAGTTGATGTGTATTTAATAGTAAATGACTGCAGAAGTGCAGAGACCAGTCCAGTAAGTAAGCCTTCCTGGACGAGTATGAGTAAAAAAAAAGGCGTCAGGCGAGGGCTTTTATACATACGAGTCGGGATGAGGCTCATAGACTCATAGTGGTCGTAGCATGTGTAGTGCCTTTCTCAAAAATAAGATAGATTGTATAAAAAAAGAGTGAGTGAAATAAATTAATGTACTTTTTGTAAATTTACCTGCAATTCCACAAATACCACACAACGATAAACTAACTTTTTTCCCACTTTTTTTACAGCATACATCATCTCGTTTCTGACCAATTCTTTTTTATTAACAGGGGCTCTACTTTGAAATCAGTAATTCGAACTTCGGATCGCCCCGTCACTTTTTTGCGAATTAGTGACGCGTCGAGAGCAAAAGGGATAGCAATAGACGAAGTTCGAATTACGCGTTCGAGGACCGCGTTGTATCAAACAGCCAAACCTCTGAGGCCCTAGCCAAGATGTAAACGCTACTATACATACCTATAATAATATAGCGTCCTCTCTTTTGCAAATTCAATTATGGTGAGACTTCGTTTTCTGTCTGTCTGTCTGTCTGTCTGAATGTCACAGCAGGTTATCTCAGTAACTACAAATGCTATCAACTTGAAATTTGGCATAGTTGTACAACTTGCTTGCCCGCATCTATTTTTAGTAAAAAATATGAAAGTAATTTTATTAATTATTGAAAAGGGGTCTAGAATGGGGGGTTGAAAAATGAAACTGCTTCGATTACCTATAGCAAATGGGGTGTCATATGAAAGATCTTAATCTGCACATTTAAAAAATAATTTTTTGAAAATTTTCTGTGATGTACTTTTTGATTTATAGCCAAAAATTTACAAAAAATGACCATTCCCCCCCCCTTTATCTCCGAAGTTTATTAATCAAAAAATCTGAAAAAAATCGTGACGTATAGATAATTACTTATATTTTATGGGAAAAATAAAATGAAGTGCTCATTATTTACAGTTTTTGAGAAATAACAAAAAAACTAAGAAAATCTGTATTAAAATTTAGGCTAGTTAAAATGGACCTTATTGCCTGGATAATAAAGCTCATAACAAAATGAGTATTTTCTTTTGCGGTTACCAAGCATCAATACGGAACCCGCGGTGCGCGAGTCCGACTCGCACTTGACCGGCTTTTTTCTAATCATTTTTCACTTTTGTATCAAATATCCCTTAACATTATGATAACAATTACTTATATTTTTTATCAATTATCCCTTAACATTATGATACGTCTCTAGACGAAGGAACAAATCGATTAAATATTTAATCACTATGATTTTTATCATCGTAGACAAGCCAAGTCACAGAGTAAACGGAACACAGTCCAATTAACGAGCCAGGCCACAAAATACTCGAGAGACAATCCCACAAACAAGCCAATGTTTAAAATATCAATTCAAATGAGAGCACTCATCACGCGTCCGCACCGTACGAGAGACAGATGTTGACTGAATTTTGGCCGCCATGTAAACCAATCCTGGGTATTGATTCTCTCAAAAGCAAAGGTGAGCGAATGCAGGACTGAAGTCCAAGCGGCGAGTCCCGTCAGAGCGAGCAAAACACATAATATTAGCGCGTGCATTCTCAATTAGGCAGCCTTACACGTTCGAGAAGCCATGCTGCCAAATTGAATACACGCGCTGAAATGTGTTTTGTTCGCTTTGACGGGACTACTTAAACTCGCCGCTTGGACATCACACCTGCGTTCGCTCACCTTTGCTTTTGAAAGAATCACTACCCTGTGCCTACACGTCTGCACAACCCTTATCGCTGACCAATAGTGTGCTTCGTAACTTTTCTAGTATTATATTGTCTTGATAAATAGGGTATAACGTCTTTCTCTTATTTTAAGAGCTTTCATTATGTTACAGACAGACAGTCAGACAGACGGACAGCGGAGTCTTAGTAATAGGGTCCCGTTTTTACCCTTTGGGTACGAAACCCTGAAAACTACTCTAGGATCAACTCGACGCCTCAAATCGAATTCTATTTTGTTCTTCAACTAAGTTTTTTTTTATTTTCAGGGTATACTGTGGTCGGCGGCTCTCGTGGTTGCATTTATGACGCAGATGGTAAACAAGATTACTCGAAGTATTTTCATTTTTATTGTACCTTTGATTTGTGCAACGGAGCGATTCGTGCATTGAAATTCGTGCCATTTTTTCTGTTGGCAATAATTTTCTTAAGATACCCCCCCACTAATATTTTGTGATAAATTAGCAGCATTCATTGTTTTTTGCTATCTATATACTTCAGGACTTGATACATGTATACCCAGAAAATATTGGTAACGTTACTGCTTTTCTGAAGGAATGGCCGAAGATTGCCATAGAGAGAGAGGTTTGGAAATCAAGCTTTGGCCCAGCAGTGGAACGAAGAATGTCAGTAGGTACGCCAAATCGCTTGAAACTTTGTAACAGTAATGTTTATAAATAAACAAACATACTACTTTTTATTTCATTCAAATAGACCCAGTAGTTTTGATTCTACAAACGTTTGAAATTTGGGTCAATAATATTAAAGCGCGTGGGGGCCATCTTGCTGGAGTGACGTCATCGTTTAACAGCGGTACGCGCCGTTATATGAAAGAGTAGGTTTACAGGGCTATATATTTTTAACCGTAATAAGTAGCCAGTTGAAATTTTCACAGAATACGTGTTATTATAAAATCTATCGTTTAAAATTATAAAATAAACAATAAATCAAATCCCAAGAGGGGTCCCACAAGAAACATGAAAAAAAATCTTTTTCTTTATCATTTTTATACGGATTGTATTTTTATAATGGCATCTCATTTTGATGCTATTTTAAGCTTAAATTGTAGTCTAATTTTTATTGTTTACGACTAAATAGCAATCTTAAGTAAAACTTCTACAAATATGTGACAAAACTGATTTTATCAACACGATGGTTTAGGCGGTCACCCATCCTGTTTTAGACTACGCGTGTAGTTGCTTAACTTTGGAAGACGAAGTACGGGTGTATTTGTATGATAGCTTTTTATTTCGGTGCTTAAATAATAATCTCAACTCTATACTAACATATATAGTTTACGACCAAACAGTAAACTGTAGTCAATCTCTTGCAAATATGTTTAAAAGTACCTAGTTTAAATCAACACGAATGTTTAGGTAAGCGGTGGTTGCTTAACTTTGGTGGTAGGCGGTGGTAGGTAGGTAGGGTAATTAATATCGCTGCCGTATAAAAGAACAAACTATAAAACATGAATTTTTGATTGACCTAGTAGTAGTTCTGATACTTCGTGTATTCATTACATCGATTTCAAATTTCGCGCGCGGGCGCTACCAAGTCGCTCAATCGCAATTAGATAGGTACCTACATACCTACAACACTCTCGCTTTGCTAGGTCTAGGCATTAGCGGCCGTCACGCCAACTGTAGGTAGTAGCAAGTAGGTAGTGTTGAACTGTTTTTGTCGTTTTTGAGTATTATTACATTTATTTATTACCGTGTTATTTCGTATAGGTATGCAAGGTAGTGTGTGTATTCGTTTTTTTTATGGGACCAACGCCCGTTTATACACTTTGATAAAATAGAGGACAATCTTGACTTCCGCGGCTCCGACATTTTAAACGAGTAAGATTCCTTAAAACTTAAAACTACGGGTACGCTGTACGCGACCGGGCCCGCGTAGCGAACTGCATGAATCATAATTATTGAATAGTACAGTCGAGTACAAAGATATGTAAGTATACACTTTTTCACCTTATTCCATTGAAATATGGGCCGGGCCACAAATGTATACATATCTTTGTACTCGACGGTAGGTAGGTACCTACCGCTGCGTAGCTCTTCCGCCTGCGTCCCGCGTTTCGCACTTGGTTTTTAATTTTTGGCATGTTTCACCTTGGCTATCAACATACTTTTTTGGTATTTTCATGTAAAATACGGTGAACCCAAAATTAAAAGTGCTTGATTATTTTTCTAATTTTATTTTACCAACTTATTCGACAAACATTACAAACAGAAAAGCCGGTCAGTGACAGACAGTTTGTTCAGTTAAACTGTATGTAATACAAAACAATAGATAACCATAACTACCATAGTAACATCTAAACGAATTCGTAAAAATAATTACGAGTAGGTATATACCTATTACGACTTACAAAGTTAAGCAACTACAAGCGTAGTCTAAAACAGGATGGGTGACCGCCTAAACCATCGTGTTGATAATAAGTTTTGTCACATATTTGTAGAAGTTTTACTTATGATTGCTATTTAGTCGTAAACAATGAAAATTAGACCACAATTTAAGCTTAAAATAGCATCAAAATAAGAAGCCATTATAAAAATACAATCCGTATAAAATTGCTAAAAAAAAGATTTTATTTCATGTATCTTGTATGGGGACCCCTCTTGGGATTTGATTTATTGTTTATTTTATAATTTTAAGCGATTGATTTTATAATAACACGTATTCTGTGAAAATTTCAACTGGCTACTTATTACGGTTAAAAATATATAGCCCTGTAAACTTACTCGTTCATATAAGAGCGCGTACCGCTATTAAACGATGACGTCATCATCCGTGAGCGCTAGCCGCCGAGTTTCGAGCGCCGCATACGAAGTTTAAAATTCAATATCTCGAAAACTATTTGACGTATCGAAATGATTTTTTTACAGTTATTTTTTGTTTTTAATGAAGAATACGGTAAGCCAAAAATCTAAACCGGCTGACATTCTCTTTGCCCTTAGCTTTCACGCGAGAATGAACAACCATAATGACACTCGAACTATATAGCCACCCTCGCTCGCTCGCTCGCTCGCTCCCGTGGCTAAACTTCTCGTGTCATTATGGTCCCTTGTTAAAAATTGTAGTATTTTTCAACAAGGGACCAATAATGATCCCCTGATAAAATGGTTATTATGACTGTTTGTCCTAACGCACCATAGGCCTAATTTAATCTGATAGCCTTAACCTTAACCTTCACTAAGTTGGAGAGGCACTTTAAGAAGAAGAATCTGATTATCCTAACATTACATATACTAATATTCTATGTACACACACACCATAATGTTTAAAAGTTCTAATAAGTAGTGCTCCAATCTGTAGGGGCTTATTTTTTTCTATGGATATTGTTTATGCTTGTGGGGTCCTAATAAAAATCCAAGTTTTCGACATCGCAGGAGGCATTAGCCGCTATCTTGAAATGAACATGCTAAAATTGGTTCATTTTTAAATACCTAATTCCTCAACAATAGGGAATGTTCATGACTTTCTTTCACAGCTTCAACAGTTGACAAAAAAATATTTTTGAATAGCTTTAAAAATAACCAAGATAATTATAAGACAACAAACATTTGTTCCTATCTCTTTCTAGCAAAACAGAATTTAACATGAAGTTTATTTGGCCGACCTGTTACATGACGTCACAGTGCATATCGGGTCTCTCTATCTAATCGCTGTCTAATTTTAGCAGTTTATAACCTAACCAACAAAAAGTTGGAAAACCCCCGACATTGACATTTCAAAGTTCAATACTTCAAAAACGGCTGAACCGATTTCGATATAAAATGTCTAAGAACCACCGCTAGAAAACCTGCTTTCAAATAAAAAAACCGCATCCAAATCGGTTCATCCGTTTAAGAGCTACGGTGCCACAGATACACACACACGCACGCACGCACGCACGCACGCACGCACGCACTTTTTTTACTTTTCATATTTTGTTAAGAAATGCGTTTTACGAAATACATGCATATTCCCTATATATTGACTTTACGATGAAAGTGTCTATGAACAAGACAAAATTGCGCGGTTGGTACATGTTTATTTTGTATGTCTCCGCGATAAAAAAAAAATACGAGCGAGGCATCGACATACAAAACAATAGACGCCGGGTTGCATACAAAATACAAGTTCCCAAAAATAGCACTGTTGCTTTAGCCACTAGTCCCCTGTACCTTGCTCTTACACACATCAACACACCGTGCTTGACCTGTTCTCCCAGTCGGAACCGAGGTTCCTGGCGGCAGCCGCGCGGTGCCTGGAGTCGAAGGCCACCCCCAGCACCGTGTGTGAGGGATCTACACAGTGCTGGTGGTGGCACAAGGCCCTAGGCCATATTGTTAATCTTAATTATTTTATATCTTAAGATAACAATAATTCCTTTTTAATTTTATTTTACTTTTAATTTGTATAATGTTACTCTATATGGACTGTTCTGTATGTAACCTATAACTTATATGTGTGGCATGTCTGTAAATATAAGTTGGTTAATAAATAAATAAATAAATTATCAAAATAAAACATTCTAATTTTAATAGTACCTATATCATTAACGGAATGCTTAATTTTTCTTAAAACAATTTATCATCTTATGTGGCTTCGAATAGAGGGTCGTTTTTAGGGTTCCGTATTCAAACTAGGAACCGTTATAGTTTCGCCATGTCCGTCCGTCCGTCCGGCCGTCCGTCTGTCCGCAGTCTAGTCAGAGACTCTTAGGGCCGTATTAATAAACTCATCTTGGTTGAGATGTCAGTCACAAGACACGTCCAAAATGACAGCTTTCTATGGGTTGACGTTAACTTTGACGTCTCTCGAGATGGGCATCTCAGTCAAGACGAGTTTATTAATACGGCCATTAGTAAGAAGTAATTTGGCATGAATATTTTTACAGTTTCTGAAAACACATTGAGGCATTGTGACTCGTGTCACTGTTGGCGTAGTTGACAATGAACTAAATTTAATTAAGCTCCCAATTTGAATTGAGTCGTTATTCGCTCGGCCCGGCGTTTTGTTCTCTGACCGGTTGTCTAGTTATATTGTTGATCGAAGAAGAGAGGGAAGAAAACATGAAAAAAAAATACAAGTCATTCCTCAGTTCCCGGTACAGAATAAAGACTAAACGCATTGAAGCCGTGAAATAAGATGCACGTTGCACCAGCTACTTGTCTCTACTTTATAGATTACGTATTGATAAGAGGAAAAGAAACAAAACCTAGATGTCTTTTCTTCTTTAATCTGTCATGGTCGGAAGGTGAAGAAACGTCAAATCAACGACTGGATGTTAATTCTCGGGTCATTCGAGGAATCTCTATCGTGAATCTGCATGGAATGACAGCGTCACTTCTATGGAATCTCGAATAGGAATTCATCTCTATCGCGACCGAGAATCGCCTCACTGGACTTCTTTGGCCTTACTTTCTTCCACACTGGTGCTTAAAGGTCCAAATCACGCCTTGTGACGTGAATAACGAAAGAACAGCTGTAGATGCATCTCTTTCCAACTCCAAAACCATAAGTAAAAAGAAGTCAACCATAATGTACTTTCTGCTTATTTGGTACGGTTTCTATGCCTTTATTCTGTGGTATCCGGCGCTGCCAGGAAAGATAAAATATCTAGATAAAAACCGGGTTTTTAAAACCCCCGATATAATGGTGACCCCTTTTATCAGAGCTCAATCTCTATGGGCCGTATTAATAAACTCATCTTGGCTGAGATGCCCGTCACAAGATACGTCAAAGTAAACGTCAAGCCATAGAAAACTGTCATTTTTGTCGCATCTTGAGACGAGCAATACAGTTGAGATGAATTTATTAATACGGCCCTTAAACTGCTCAACAGATTTTTTATGAAAACTAGCCAAGAACCCTACAAATTGGACTACTACTTGACAGTATCTTGTGAATCATGATAACTATTATCATATCTAAAGAGGATAGGTATAATCATAACTCAACTGGGCATACTTGGATATACTCACAGAATAAAGACTAAAGGCATAGAAGCCGTGCAATAAGATGAACGTTGCACCAGCTACTTGTCTCTACTTTATAGATTACGTATTGATAAGAGGAAACTAAACAAAAACTAGGTGTCTTTTTTTCTTTAATCTGTCATAGCCGTAAAGTGAAGAAACGTCAAACGTTTGACTGGACCACAGAATAAGAACTAGAATCCTATACTATAGGTCATTGATTTAATATATACAAGATACACAATCCGCTACAAAAATGTTGTTATAAACTGTCCCAAATGACATTGACAGCTGTGTTCAGATACATGCTAACATCGCTATTTTTTACCTTAAACATTCATGCAAAAAAGAACTCAATATACTCGTCAAGTATAGACGTCAAGTGTCAAATCTGCAAACTAACGTTTCAAAGTATTTGCAACTTTTTAGTGAAACGGCCATTATCACAATATTTACGAGAAAAGTGAACATCGGACGAATGGAGTCGCAATTCTCATTTTTATATTGTATTAATTATAACGAAACGACAAATTAAAAAAAACGCTTATGAGATGTTTTATAAATGTTATTATATTACACAACTTAAGCTATATATACAACAATAATAATAAATAAATAAAGGGAAAACAAGCTATAAAAACCCGTCCCGTCGATTGTTGTTATTTCAATTTTAACAGTTTAGGTATCCTTTGTCACCCGGAATGGTGACAGGCTTCTAGCGACACACATCTAAATCGGCTCAGGCGTTAAGAAATTATGGTGGAATAAAGAATCGTACATACATACATACATGAACCCTGAAAATATTACACTCCTTTACTCCAAACAAAACAAGATCTTATCCTAACTAACAAAACGTAAAGTAAAACCTAATTTCCTTGAAATAAGTTTAATTTATTATATAATTGTCTTTTAGACCTACATTTACTTTGGATGCTTTCTTTTTTTGCAATGTAATGTAAACGGACGGTTAAATATCGATCGGTTATAGATTTAATTAACAGAATTCTATGAGAATTATTGTGGCCTTCTTCGGTAGTCGCATTAAAAATATCTACTTGCATAAAAGTTTTTAGAACATTTGACCCAATTTTAGTATGTTTCTGTGTTTCTTCCGTTCGTTTGTTATTTCGTGTGAAAGCTTCTGTTTTCTTGCACACGGCAAATACATCTTGAGATGCGTAAAAAAGCCCACCTAAGTTTTTGATATCAATTAATTTATGAAAATCGTGCCTTTCCTTAGCTAAAATAGAATTTGTGCATAATTATGTTGCACCGAATTGATTTTATTAATTTCCTAACTACGTATCCGGCAATATATCCTATGACTTGTTTGATGTAATCACAAAAGTTTCCAGACTCATCAAGATCTGAAGACAAAATGTCACAGTTGGCTTGAATATTTGTTTCTATTGCTGATTCTTCCTGTGATTGGTTATTGTTTTCTCTTTCGGTATCCTCGCGGTACCCAACAGACGTAATGTTCAAATGGGACATCGGGTACTGACCACTTAAAATCGGAATATTTTCCAAAGGAATGGCGTTACCAGAAAATTTAGTTCCAAGTTCTAAATGCATTAAAAGCTTTTTGTAGGCCGCCTTGACTTGCTGCACGGTGTTGGGGTTGTTTTTGTATCCCCCCTGACTACGTATGTTGCCAAAAAACAATTCTATATGATCTTGGCTTAACTTATAAGACAAGAGAAAAGACATGCTTTGCGATTCGACGACAAGAGATCTGTACAAATATTCTAATATTGCGACCCATTTTGCACGTCGTAGAGGATTTCGTGGAAAGCTTTAATTTAAAAATATAAGAAATATTATTACCTCTATAAACACTTTTTTGGTCATAAGTCAAAACAAACTCGATTAATTAAATTTTTAAAAGTAATAGCTACTCCATATATTTTTGTTTCGTGATAAGTCATCATTTGTACGTACAATATAAATTACAAAAAATCATGAAAACATTATAAGATTAACAAGAATCTGTTTATAAATAAATAGAACATACGTAAAATAAGACATTCCATCCTTTTTTTTCGTTTTCTTGTTATTATTTTTGCAGTTTTTCACTGCACATTTCGTCATGATTGACAACTGCCACTGTCTGTGGTCGAAACAAGACTAAAAGCAAAACTACTGCCCACTTCGATTAGGCAGTAGTTTTGACTTGCCATTTTTTCCTGCTGATTGTGTATCTAGTATATATTAAATCAATGCTATAGGTCCAAATACTATAGGTGCTTATAGGTCCAAATCACGCCTTATCTACTTGTGACGGTGTACCAAATAACGAAAGAACAGCTATAGATGCAGCTCTTTCCAACTTACTATGAAAACCATAAGTAAAAAGAAGTAAAAAGAAATGTATTTTCTGCTTATTTCGTACGGTTTCTATGCTCTTAAGTCTTTATTCTGTTCTGTGGGTATACTTTAAAACTCTTTGTTGTGACGCTTTTGAGTCAAATGTTTGTGATGATGATGACTTGATTTTTGAAATGGTTTCGTCTCCGCGGCGGATGCTATACCTAAACATAATTGATTGATTTATATAATTTTAATTTACTTTTATATTTAAGTATAAACGATGACCAACAAATGTTATATTCTTGTTACCGCGGCTATGATTTACGTAGCAGCCATTGCAGGAGACATGATAAAGCAAGACCTAGTTTCAGAACTCATGGAACTGCAGATTCCGTTGAACGACCCGGACGAAGAACACAAGTGTAAGTACCATGCAGTAGCACATATGACCTTCAGGTTTCTACTGTCTCTCACTCGCTTTCATACTTGGTTTTCTCAAGAGATTAGAATGTGACCGTTATTTTGCACACGTTTTCGCCTGTAGTCGAAGTCAAAATGATAAATTAATAAAAACAATAAAATTGTCTCTTCTATACAACGGCGGATTTACGCCATATTTTTCAGTATTGTCTACGCTATGAAAGGAAATGTGATGGAATTTAACCGTTGATATGACTCTAATATGAAAATACGAAGTATCACCTATATTACCTCTTGCAGTCAAGTGCAAAAATACGTATCATAAGAATCCTCTCATAAATGTTTCGAAGCTCTTATGTTATTACACTGGAATAAGGTGCATTGGGACATATTTTGGAGATGTTACGTTCTCCCATATTTTTACACTTGACTGCATTGTCGCAGTGCTAGCCTGCGATTATCGTTGCGATCGTTGCGAAGCAATGCGTCTCGACAGAAAACGACCCTTGGAGAAGGCCTAAGGATGTGATTCTCTTATTCTGTGATTCTCTTAAGCGTATCACTATTCAACTCAACGCAGCTAATATCAACCAGCGAATTTAGTACTCCCGCCAGAACGTACAAAATACATTTTAGCTCGAGCTCTGTCGTATAAAGCTGCTCAATTGAGAATTCACACTCATGCGCTCTCTGTCTCTATTAGGCAGCATACGACAGAGCTCGACTCACTTCTCACCTCACGCTGTAGTTGTTTTTGTGGACGGATTGTGAATCAGCAGTGGAGTGGACGTCTTTTGATTGAAATAATAATGATATTGACGAATGCGCCGTGCGTGATTGTTAATAGTTAGTGCTAAATGCGATCCGATTACATAAGCGTCTTCATTTTAAATTAATTATCATGCAATGATTAACAGGTCGTAAGAAGTCCAATATTCAGGACGCGTTTAGATTTCAGTTGTTCTTTCATTTCAATTTGCCGTCCGTCAAAAATAGAAACACATTTTTGAAAACGCTGTACTTACTTACTATTAATTCGTTTATTTATATACTTTTTTTTGTACAAAATTAAACTAGTGTACAAATGCTACAAGCAACATTAAGGTGGAACGGAAAAACTGGAAAATATTTACCATTATATTTGATTTTATTATTATTCATTGTAGTATAATTAACCAGAGGTTAGGGTTAACCAGAGGGCCCTGCCAAGATGCACTACGCTAACTAGCGTTTCTATTCGATTCGTTTTTAAACCAATCGCGTCACTGGGAGATGACGTGATACGGAAAGTCACGTGATCTACCAGTGACGCGATTGGTTTAAGAACGAGAAGAATAGAAACTCTAGTTATCGCAATGCATCTTGGCAGGGTCCTCTGGTTAACCCTAGGTTAGCAGGTTAATTCTTTAAAAATTACAGTTCTCATATGAATCTGAAATTCATTAATAATTTAACCTAGGGTTAAATTTACGTGCAAGCGGGCCTGAGGTAGAACTCGAGACGAAAGGTAAAACACGAAGACTTTCCTTTAAATAAATCATTTTTTGGATCTCATTAGCTATGTAATTAGTACCTAGGTAAGTTGTGAATTACAGCTTTTTAACCGACTGCGTCAGGAGGGTTATGTTTTTCGAGTGTATGTATGTGTCTATTCAGCCATCCTTGGAAAAAAGGGCGTATGTCTCTTAGAATCGCGTATGTATTAGTGACCTTATTTCTAAAGAAAGTGGGTCAAATTTACTTTGACTATCAAATTGCGCATGTGTCCTTTTTATTTAGGAGGGCAGTATTTCCGTGGCGTAACACGCTCTTCTTTGTGCTCCGTCTGTGGCTTGATGCATTTTATACTAGATATGAGGTGTCGTTAGAAAATATAATTATATTTATGTATTTCAGATCTTAGATGTTACGCGTGCAATTTCACACGAACAAAAGCTTGTGGTGATCCATTCGACAGAAATGATAAATATGTTACAGTTGCAAAGTGTCCTAATCACTCGGTATGTTACCACGGAACGGAGTACGACGGTGAGTTTACAACAAATTGTACACTTGTGCCAAATTTCAATTTGATAGGCTCAGAAGTTGCTGAGGAAACAGACACTGAAGTTTCACTATAAGGGTCTCCCCACACCTATCGACGCGGAATCCGGTTTCGCCGAGTGTTTTACACCACACTATTCGCATTTAGCCGATCGACCATCTCAGCGGTTGTAAACCTACGTTCAGCAGTCTCATCCTCGGTACGGCCGCAGAGACGCCCGATCGCCTGCGATTTGCTATCGCAGCAGCCTGTAAACCTACCGTCAGCCCTCGCGAGCCCCGTACTGCCGTCGAGACGTCAGATAGCCCTCTATGTAAAAGTATAAGTCTCCCCATACCTATCGTCGCTGAACGGCTGTCCCCAGCTCTATCGGCTCTCATCGTAGCTACTCGGCCGTGGTCGGAATTGTTCAGCCCTCGCCGGCGCCGATCGGCGGTACTCGGCGATGTAAGAATGCGATGCGATGATTGACGTCGTTTCGCGTCGACCGGCGACCGAGTGATTTACGTTTGTTTCGCTCTTATTACGTAGACATAAAGAGATTAAAGAGTCCTACCTGAAATATGTATTATTTATATTATTTTTATATGGTTTTAATTCATATTAGACTACATTCACGTTGTGCGTATTTCATTTTGCTCATCACTACATAGTATAAAACAAAGTTGCTTCCCGCTGTCTGTCTGTCCCTATGTATGCTTAGATCTTTAAAAATACGCAACGGATTTTGATGCGGTTTTTTTAATAGATAGAGTGATTCAAGAGGAAGGTTTTTATGTATAATAAATGCTGGTTTTTTGAACGGGTGTTACAGAAAACTCAAATAAACCGAAGCGAAGCGAGGGCGGGTCGCTAGTAATTTATAATGGACAAAATTCCATTCGGACTTAATTACAACAAAAATAAATTTGGTTAAGTACCTAGGTATAAATAATTTTCGGCGAAATTACATTTTGACTACATTCACTTTGGACCCAACGTCAGAATAGTTACCTATTTCACGTGGACGATTTTCCATTTGTACCTAATGACACTAAATTCTGTAGAAGTAGGTAGGTACGTTGACAGCAAAATGTGTGTTGTTTATTTGTTACTTACCTACATACTTATGATTTGCTTATAAAGTTTTCTATTAGATTACAGAAACCTGAAGAACAGCGTTCGTGGTTGCGTTTTAAACCAAGATGGAAAAGATGGAAGCAATAAATATCATTTTTATTGTAACTTTGATTTGTGCAACGGGGCGATAGGTGTCTACAACGCGGCATTGAACATCGTGCCCTTTATTCTGCTATCAAGACTTTTTGTAACGAACCCCCAATATTATAAAAAATAAACTTCCCTTTTTATTTAAAATAAATAAATTATTTTTTATTTATTGGGGAATTTGCTAATTTCTAAGGATCCTTCTAAACTCGGATCGGATCTTAAATGCTCTGTTTAAATAAACATGCTTATATAAAAACTAGTTATATAAAGAAATATTTAATTGAAGCAATTCTGTGGTAGAAATATTCATATTGCAATGGTAAAACTTCAGATCTCGATAACATTTGGTATCCGTTTTGATACAATGATATTATCATTTGAAGATGTGCGTTTATTATTAATTATTATACCTAAAATACGTAAATTCGAAAAAATTAACCACTATCTAGTTGTGTTAGCTATTTTCAAGGCATCTACATTATCCTGACTATAGCACCCTAACTGGAGGAGGGGCGTTAAACCATCTCACTAATTACAGCGAAACAATTAGGATCCTTTTTACTTAGAATTTATGTATGTATTAATATAAATGTTTACTTTGATACATAACAAACATCTAAGAGTCAAAGTAGTATACGCGACAAACTTAACGAAACCCCCACTTTATGTAATTGTATAGAGTCTGTGTACAGCAAATGGGGAATATATTTGAATTTGGACGTAACTTCCCTTAATTCTCTACACCACTCGAAGACTTTCGTTAAGTTTTTCACATGCAGTAAGATAATTATATTTTTTATTATTAATAAAGGGTTGATGGCGTCTGGACCGTCATACTGACTTTGACAGATGTTATTGTGTCAGTATCATTTCTTGGTAGATTTGATGGAATCCTTTCGGAACGTTCGGTCCGTTTCCCAAAACACCCGTTCCCAAAACATCCGTTCCCGTCACCACCTTTTCCCAAACAATCCGTTTCCCGATATAAGTGTTTCCCAAAATGTGCTTCTCCCAAAAGATACGTTTGGCTTGATATCCGTTTCCCAAAAAGACATAATCCCGGAATGACCGTTCCCGTCACTACCGTTTCCTAAATAATCCGTTTTCCAAAATGTATTTTTCCCAAAAGATACGTTTCTCTTGATATCCGTTTCCCAAAACACCCGTTCCTAAAACATCCGTTCCCGTCAACACCTTCTCCTAAATAATCCGTTTCCCGATAAATATTTTATACCCAAAAGTCATGCTGAGAGTATGAACTTGAATAAAATTCTAAGGTCGTAAGTTGTTAATACGTAGGTATGTGTATTTGAGAAACCTCTTTACAATACCACTTCCGTAGTACCACTTATTTTTGAGCATAAACGTAGTTTAGATTAGCCAATAAAACCAAGTATTAACAACAACAACACGTGAAAGCATACACATTGTATAAATTATATGTAAGGGTTTTCGACATATACTGATGCGATGAGAAACGGGTCTTTTGGGGAATAAGGGTGTCATGAGAGACGGATCTTTTGGCATACGGATGCTATGAGAACCGGGTTTTTTGACATACTGATGCGATGGGAAACGGGTCTTTTGGGAATACGGGTGTCATGAGAGACGGATCTTTTGGCATACGGATGGTATGAGAGCCGGGTGTTTTGACATACTGATGCGATGAGAAACGGGTATACGGTCATTTTAAGAAACTTTTATTTTGGAAGGGATATTTTGGGAACGGGTGTTTTGGGAAACGGACAGAACGTTCCGAAAGGGATGGAATCTAATTATGAATCTGAATTTAGCTCAAACACAGACTGGTCATCATCATCATCTTTATATTTATTTTTTAATTTACCGTACGAAGAAAGTACAGTCAAGTGTTAAATTATGGGAGAGCGCAAAATCTCAAAAATAAGTCCCGATGCACGTATTCCAGTGTAATAAGAACTTCGTAACATATTTATGAGAGGATTCTTTTGTTACATGTTTTTGCACTTGACTGTACCTGTTTTAGTGTATAGGCTAACTGCTTTATACACAGCGATCTTCGTGTCTAGCTTTGTTTGTACTAAGGAGTGTAAGACGTCCAGTCTTATAAGTACTGACTATTTATCGGATATTTATTTCTTATGGTTTCTGAAATAAATTAGCCCTACAGGATTTTCTTTGTTCCCACGGTAGTTTCCGAATACATTTATTAAAGAACACCATTTCACCATTTAATTATCAGCTACATTCAAAAGGATAACCATATTTTGATATTACTACCTAAGCATTGTTTGAAGGATTAGTAATGAGAACATAATATTCTGGGTAGTGATTCTCTCAGAAGCAAAGCTGAGCGAATGCAGGAGTGAATGTCCAAGCGTCGAGTTTAAGTAGTCCCGTCAGAGCGAGCAAAACATATTTCAGCGCGTGCATTCTCAATTAGGCAGCCTTATACGTTCGAGAAGCCATGCTACCAAATTGAATACACGCGCTGAAATGTGTTTTGCTCGCTTTGACGGGACTACCTATACTTAAACTCGCCGCTTGGACATTCACTCCTGCGTTCGCTCACCTCCCCAGGAGTGGCGTTGTCCGCCCGGCCTCAGGGCGCGGGCTGGGGGAACTGCAGGCCGGAGCCGGCGAGGTGCTCCTCCAGCCAGCGCTCCGCCTGCCGCAGCATCTCCTCGTCGAAGTAGTCGCGCCAGCCCCCGCCCGTGCCTGCCGACAGCGTATATATACAGGGAGATGGTCTTCCTAAACATCTGGATGACGATGACAAACTAGCCTTCGAATTCGGTCCTAACCGGCTTTGGTTGCGTGTTTCATCGTCTAAACAGAGGGCTTATAGTCTACCGCACTTGCAATCGCAACCGGCTTCAATTCAAAGTGGAGCAATTGTTTTCATTTTGTATGCAGACAACCCTTCGATTTTCAAAATGAAAACGATCGTGATTGCGAGTGCGTTAGACAAATAAGCCCTCAGAGGGCAAGGCTTGTCTGCATACAAAATGAAAACAATTGCTCCACTTTGAAGCCGGTTGCGATTGCGAGTGCGTTAGACAAAAGCCCTCTGGTCAGCCACAGTCCGTAGGTACCTAACTTTACCTTATGCCTTCGAGCACGCGGGACAAATTAAGCCGTTTCATAAACCATCAAGAACACGAGGGGGTCGTTTAAGATAATCCTGTGCGAAGATAAGATTTATCAGTTGATAAATGATAAAACTAAAGCGCTCTCTCTTATCGCTATCTCAAAGATAAAATAAAAGTGTCCTAACTCTGTTTGTCACCAAGTCCCTTGTAAATCTTATAATAGACAGACTTAAGTCACAACACTCACAACAAGTCTCTTTACTCAAGTTCATTCCAGTTTTAGGGCTATATAGCCACATCTAGTGTCTTGAGGGTTCTGCCGATGTCAAAACTGGATAGTATTCATAGTAATCAGCGCTATAAAAATTTGTCTGTGTTCGGTAAATGTTGCAAAAGTTCGGCGGGATGCGAACTAATGAACATTTTACCGACTCTTCTAAATACATATCCATCAAAATACGGAACCCTAAAAATGATACTGACTCTGACTGTAACTGAGGCAGGGGTACAGATTGTGAGTTTTTAATTTGGTTTTCAAAATCATTTTTAAATGTTTTTTTTTTGGATCGAAAGAAAAAACCTGCCTAATTTTAGTATGGAAAGTCGTTGCCTGTTCCCCGTATGAAATAGGTTTAAGTATTTTAAAACTTTTTTTTATGATTGTATAAAAATAAAATGCCAGTTTTTAGTATAATTTAGCAGAGGATGTCTTGTAGCTGGCAAACTATAGAGTATAAATTACCCAACAGTATGTAATTAATTATGTGAAAACTAAACTTCTTAGACGTCGTAGATCGTCAAGTGCGTATAGGTACAGACAGAATAACGTTCGAGGTGTTTTCCACCGGCGAGTAGAGATGAGACCAGATAGTTCGTGAAACGTGATTTCGGCATGCGTATCCGTTTTATAAGCTGGCTATTAAAGGTTAAGCTGACGTAAAAATAAAAGAGTTGGCTACCTTTGCGCACAAACGATTGCGACCCTCCATTGACGAAGTGAGATTTTTTCATCCAAGTCGGATGAACCGCTTCGTTATGTTTAAAGTTGTCTACGTGCAGGTGTTCGCAGAGTTTTTTTATTTCCTCCGATGAATACTCCTTCCCAAGAAACGCTGATACTTGTCGCGCAACAGCTGGAAGATCCTAAAAAAAGTTAGTACAATTTTAAACGTGAATATTTCTCAAAATTTATTTCCTTATGAATGCACAATTGCCAAAACGACGCACATTAAACCTTGTGTCGCATAGGATGCAGGGTTACAAAAACAAAACTCGAACGAAACTCGCACGCCAAAGAAGGCTAAAGGCAGTGTAAATTTGTCTTTTATGAAAGTTATACAAATGTATATTTTGGTAAAGATATATGTATGTATGTATGTAAACACTTTATTGTACAAATAAAAGAGATAACAATGATAAAATAGACAAAAATATAAGAGGGATGTACAAAGGCGAACTTATCCCTTTAAGGGATCTCTTCCAGTTAAACTTGGAGCGAGTGAGAAATAATTAATGACAACGCTAAAATATAATTATGACATGACCCGTCGACCCACTGTTCTATTCGCTTTCGTCAGAAATCATTTTTATTCCGCAAAAGTGGGTAAGTTAGGTTCGTTAGGTATCTTTAGATGCCCGAAGGGCAAACCGCCCAGAAATAGGAGCCCCGCGAGGCAGGGCTCCGTCGAAAAGAGCAGTGGGTAGAACTCTAGGGTCGACGGGTCACACCATAAATAATTGTTGAAATAATTGAGGATATATCTGTTAATGACAAATAAACCGGCGGACATATAAATGTTAATAATTGTACGCGTAGATTTTGCGTGATTTTAGCCCTCCCTCGTCACATCGCATTTTTAATCTGGGCCAATAGTAAATGAAAATACCTTGATCATATCCTGGTAAAATAGGAACATCATGTTTGGATGATTTCGGAGATTCCAAGCTTCTTTCAAATGCGCCATGAATGGAGTCCAAGGAACTGTAAAAGAGTTCCACAGTGTTCAAACAATAAATACCTAGGTAAATGTTATGAAATGACATTGCATGGATCGACGAAATCTTTCCAAGTTACATTTAAATGACATGGAATAAGTACCTAATGATCTTTATTATAGGTAGGTACAAGTAGTTAGTATTTTACCATCGGGAAAGTCAGCTCCTATGACTTTAACGTGTTTTGGGACAGTTGGAAGTGTTGGAACGGATATCTCGAGATTTGGGGCTCTATTCAACTAGGTAAAAATATTGTTATCGTATTGTCAACGTTAGGATAGCTCTTATTTACTTGACAGTAATGGCGGCCGAGTTAAAAACAATCACGCGTCGTAAATAAAGCATGGTTTGTTATGGTTTTACCGTGCATATTAGAGGCCTAGTTTATTAAGACGGCCCCAACATCTTGTTTATCTACTCACCTAAATCCTCGATAAAGAGTTTCCAGTAGCTTTTGAAGTCTCCGGCATAGTCCACGAAGTTAAACATCTGGCTGAGGTGGTAGAATGAAATAGCCACGTCCCTGGGGTCGCGTGCCACGTATACCACTTTGCAGGTATCGAGGAGGGAGGGTGGTAGGAGCGACGGGGGCAGGTGAGTCTTGAAGAACCGGGGCGACTCGCCGTCTTCACATGCCTTGTATGGATACTGCATCACCAGTTCTATAGGTTCCCTACTACAGTCGGTAACGGAACCTATCTCTTTTCGTTGTTCATTGAGAAAAGCAAAAAGCCTGAAAAGGACAATTAATCATTGACATTATTTCTATCATGATTCAAGATCATGTTTTTGTTGTATGGCTACTTGTTTAGTGAGACAATTCCTGTATACATACAGGAAGATGATATTTAGACTGATAAAAATGTACCAGAAATATAAAAATCCTCAAATGAGAAGTTCCACTAATCTTACTAATAGGTACTATATTTTGTGTTACGTAAGTTTCAACTTATCTACAAGATAGCTTTATATCTTCTCCGCAACATGGCGAGATTATTTAGGGAACCTTACACAAAAACCTCTATAGGTATTCAGTCCGAAAAGTGTATGCCTAAGTCTTGCTATCACGACTTAGGCAGATACATTTCTGACTGTTGATAAACAATAAAACTAGTTGTTCGCCCTGAACAGAGCTCTCACGATTTCCCTCCCTAACTCCGTAATCCCGCTCATGTTTAACTTAAAAACTGTTTTTGCCTCATATACTCTTCGCTAAATTTTATAAAAATCGGATCAGAAACACCTTAGTTTATCTTCGAATAAACCGGGTATTCTCTGTGGTCCACCTATGTTGGTCCACCTATGTGGATTACGGAGAGTAAACTGGACAAAATCAATAGGTAGTTCTTCAGAGTGCCCGAAGGGCCAAAATAATGTAGAAGCAGGAGCTCCGAGACAGCGGCGCTCCGTCGACCTGCTAAGGTTTGCTAAAATGCCCAGGTGGACAACATAAGTGGACCACGACCAACGACTGGAACAAACATGCAAACATTCGGTTATACAGACAATTAAAATTAGAGAACTCTGATGCGAATTGGTCCCGTGGTTTCCTGTAGCCCTGTAGGAGTAGGAGAGTTGTTAAGTATTTTTAACCCCCGACGCAAATAGAGGGGTGTTATAAGTTTGACATGTAAGTGTGTGTGTGTGTGTGTGTGTCTGTCTGTGGCACCGTAGCCCTTAATTGAGTAGGTGTTTGAGGCACCGGAAGCTTTGTACAGAACTTCTTCAATGATAGATATTTATTTAGATACGAAGACGCCGACCTGGCTGACGGATATTGGGGATAAACCGGCTATGATTTTTTAAAGTCAGTGTTGTTTTAAATGAGCTTGAGTCATTTTGATCGATTTGAAAACTTGGAAAAAAAAAGAGTGTGTGCCTATAATGAGCGCTTTTCTTTACCCCATACTGGTGCCGGTACCGTGCCTTGTAGTGAAAAAGCGCTCATTTAGTTCAGGACTTACTCAATAAAATAATATCGGTTCCATAACGGCTTCTTCGCTCCTTCATAGTCCAGATTATTCTTCAGCAACCAAACCATCTCCTGAGTCCAAGTGGTTCCTTTAAACAGTAATTAAGTTACCTGTAAGTATTTAGGGAAAGAAACAAGTCTTTCTCAGAATGCGGTACGTTTGCATTCCGAGAAACTAAGAAGAAAAATGTTCGCATCTTGGGAATGAGAAGTGATCCACGAATGGGATCTGGGAAAGGAAAAAGGAGCATGTACTGCATCTTGAGAAAGAGAGAAGGAGCACGTACCGCATCTCAAGAAAGGAAGAAGAATCATGAACCGCTTCTCGGAAAAGATTGAAGAAGAACGTACCGCATCTCGGGTAGGTGACGACCCAGATGTCGTCGGTGCGTAGCGGCATCCGGCGCAGCGCGTCGGCGTGCTCTTTATAGCTCGCCGGCATCACATACCGCGCGGCACCGAACTGCGCGAACCCTTCCGCGTGCCCTGTGAAGATTTTTTTCATCATATGGAGAAGGCAAACGATCATACAGATCATCATCACCACCATCATCATCATCATCATCATCATCATTACCATCACCACCATCATCACCACCACCACCACCACCACCACCATCATCATCATCATCATCAATATCATCATCATCATCATCATCATCACCATCATCATCATTATCATCATCATCATCATCATTGCACCTATTTTTTTTATCCATTTTGACATGTAATATTTTATAATATTATCAATAAATTAGTGTGAGTACCTATGAGATGGGTATCAATACTGTACCTTTAAAAACTCGACGCAGGAGAGCGTCAGTCTCTCGAGGTAAATCTCTTATCTCTACCAAGTCCGCCATATGCGATGTATCTGTATGAAGTAAGCTGAAACAATGAGTTATTTAAGTAGTTATGTCGTTGTTATTCAATAGCTTTATTACAATTGAACCATCGGATAAGGATTAGATAAGGTAAAGATTACGAATGAGACGTACTTGAGGGTTCCCTAGTAATTTTATAGCTAGGTAAGTAGGTACCAATTTCACCAAACGATGTTAACCACTTGACAGACGATTAGAGCGTTAACAGCTGGTCGAAATTTATGAATTAACAGTCGATTAACGTTGATTAAAAACATCGTATGGTGAAATCGGTACTTAGGTTGAATTACGTTGCTTGATCAAGGAATTGTTGTTAAACTTAACTAGCTAAAACCGTTTGCAAAATCACTAAATTGTATAGAGTAGTCGCTATCCGCGTTTGTCTGTCCGTTGATGCGTTTAGTAGGCTAGCTTTCTTTCAAGCGAATGTTTCGTAAGCATTTGCTGGAACAAGATGTTGCGTAGAATTTTAGGCTAGACCCATCATGGAATCATCATCATCATGTTTTAGTAGGTTTATGTTTTTATATTTTTTGTGTTTAAGTATATACCCGTGTGGTTGCCGGGTTAGAATAGTGCTACTCCATATTGTCTTCCCGTGGATGTCGTAAGAGGCTACTAAGAGAATAAAGGCTTGTAGTTCTGTTAGGCGAGGGCTTGCAACCTGTCACTAATACGCTGGTAAACATCTTAGCCTAATTGTACAAAATGTGGTTACAGAATTATTTATCAACAAGTTTTTAGAGTTGTAGGTTGAATTCTGTAGCTCTGCCTACCCCTCTCTGGGAGGCGTGAGTGTATGTAGGTATGTGTTTATATTTATGTATATCATGCATGTATATTTTGTGAGTATTTTTAGCGTAAAGTATTTTTATTTTGTAAATTTTAATATGTTCTTTGCTTTGTTTTCTGTCTTTCTTTTGTGTGTACCACTTTTGTTAGTTTCTGTGTGATTATTTGGTTGACTGGTAGAGAATGTCATTAGGCATTAAGTCTGCCATTTGTATTTTTTTGTGCAATAAAGGTTAAATAAATAAATAAAACATTCCAATTAAATTTATAAAAGTAGAGAAATCTCATCGATGTCTTGTCATAAAGAAGTACCTAAAACCACAAGGAATTGAACACGTACAGTCAAGGACTTTAATTGTTATGCCACTATGGAATATGCCAAAATGAGAACGATCGTGATTGCGAGTGCGTTAGACAATAAGCCCTCAGACGGCTTATTGTCTAACGCACTCGCAATCACGATCGTTTTCATTTTGAAAATCGAAGGCTTATCTGCATACAAAATGATAACAATTGCTCCACTTTTAAGCCGGTTGCGATTGCGAGTGCGTTAGACAATAAGCCCTCTGGTCAAATATAATTCTAAACATTAGGGCCGAGCGAAGCAAGCCATCTCGCTAATGTTATAAATGCGAATGTGCGTGTCTGTGGGTCAATATGTTGTAAATTATTTACGCTGAGTCGGCAGGTCGAAACATCTGTTCCCGAGGGATAGTCCCGGACAATGACGCCGATGTAAGCTATTGATGATCCGCAGAATAGTAATGGTATTGTCTTCAATAAAGTCAAAAAGCACAAGAGCCTATTGCCTAGCAAAAGCAAAGTTGCGTCCCGCGTCGATTGCCAGAGAGCTGCTATTAAACATACCTATCTAGTCGCAATAATCATTATTTTGTAGCCAAACGTGTGTCCAAGCATAAGTAAAACATGTATTACCCACTATTTCAAGTTTTAAAGGTTTTTATTGCGTAGTTTTGTAAAAATAAACTATTTTAACAGGTAGCTATTTTAAAGAGAAACAGCGAGAGTTTTTATCATGGTGTTAATCCCATTTAATAATCAGGTCAAATCATTTTATAAAATCATTGATTCGAAAATGGCTCTAGGAGGTCTCATTATCAAAGTCTATTGTCGAGTTAGTACACACGTACACAAATACACACCTACGCACCTACTTTCATACATGCATTCAAAAATGAAGAATGTCAGTAGGTACGCCAAATCGCTTGAAACTTTGTAAGAGTAAAGCTTATAAATAAACAAACATACTACTTTTTGTTTCATTCAAATAGACCCAGTAGTTTTGATTCTACGAACGTATGAAATTACGGTCAAAAATATTAAAGGGTGCGGGCGCCATCTTACTGGAGTGACGTCATGGTTTCGTTGCGGTAAGGCCCCTTATATGATTGAGTAAGTTTACAGGGCTATATTTTTTTAACCGTTATAAGTAACCAGTTGAAATTTTCACAGATTACGTGTTATTATAAACTCTATTGTTTAAAATTACAAAATGAACAATAAATCAAATCCCAAGAGGGGTCCCCATACAAGAAACATGACAAATAACCAGTTTTTTTAGCATTTTTATACGGATTATATTTTTATAATGGCTTATTATTTTGATGCTATTTTAAGCTTAAATTGCAGTCGAACTTTCATAGTTTACGACTAAATAACAATCTCAAGTAAAACTGCTAAAAATATTTGACCAAACTGATTTTATCAACACGATGTTTTAAGCGGTCACTCATCCTGTTTTAGAATACTCTTGTAAGTAGGTAGTTGCTTAACTTTGGAAGCCGAAGTACGGGTTGTATTTGTATTAGCTTTTTATTTCGGTGTCACACAATAATCTAAACTCCATACTTACGACCAAACAGTAATCTGTAGTGAAACAACAAACAACAAAATCTTACACGAAGTTTAAGCGGTGTTTACTTAACTTTGGTGATAGCCCTTTCTTTACAAATGTCGTGTCTAATGTAGAATTCATATCGCTAGGTACCCTATAAAATAATGAACTATAAAACATGAGTTTATGATTGACCTAGGTAGTAGTTCTGATATTTTGTGTAGGTACTTATTCATTTCATCGATTTCAAATTTCGCGGGCGGCCGCTGCCAAGTGGCTCACTCGCCATACGTTAGGTACCTAGACCGCCTCTCTCTCTCTCTCTCTCTCTCGCTAGTTGTTGGTATTAGCGGCCGCTGTAGCAAGTAGGTAGTTTTTGAACTATTTTTGAGCATTATTTATTACTGTTATTTCGTGTATGCAAGATAGCTTAGATAGCGTGTGTGTGTGTGTGTGTGTGTGTGTGTGTGTGTGTGTGTGTGTGTGTGTGTGCGTGCGTGCGTGCGTGCGTGGGTGCGTGCGTGCGTGCGTGCGTGCGTGCGTGTGTGTGTGTGTGTGTGACGTGTGTCCGTCTATCCGCAGCCTAGCTCAGAGACTCTTAGTACTAGAAACGTGTAATTTGGCATGAATATACATATTAGTCACGCCAACATAGTTAAATAAAATTAAAATCATGAAAAAAAAAATTTTTTTTACGTATCTTGGGGAAGTTTTTTTTTCTCGTCTACCCCATAGTGTGGGGTGTCGTTGTATAGGTCTTTCCAAAATATTGCGGGTTTGTGAAAACAATATTTCAATTAAGGTATCCGTTTATGAAAAGCTTTAAAGCGCAAATTTTTGTTAGAGTCAAGTGTCGTCGTCCCCTCCCCACTACAGCCAAAACTACAAATAAAAAATTTGAAAAATATCTTCAAAGGAAAACTATCACGACTAAGTAGACTTCATTGGCTCTTGAGTTAAACGGTTTGAATGTTTATACCTGCCGAAAACTTATTTGCGGTGTTGGTAAACTGACCGCGAGCCGCGACCTATATCGATGTATGGGGATAACAGTTTTCCAACGGCAAAGTTAAGTTTGTCGCGAGGTCTAATTTGTTTGTAGTAACGGCTTCGGAACCCTACACTGAGCATGGTTCGACAGGCTGTTGCCCGGTTTTTTGCATTAATGTTTTGGTATTTTTATGTAGAATACGGTGAACCCTAAATTAAAAGTGCTTGATTATTATTCTATTTTTATTTAACCAACTTATTCGACAAACATTACAAACAGAAAAGCCGGTCAGCAACGGACAGTTAGTTTAGTTAAACAGGTTAAACTGTATGTAAAACAAAACAATAGATAACCATCATAACTATCATAGTCACATCAAAACGAATTCGTAAAAAATTACGACTTCCAAAGTTAAGCAACTACGAGCGTAGTCTAAAACAGGATGGGTGACCGCTTAAAACATCGTGTTGATAAAATCAGCTTTGTCACCTATTTGTAGCAGTTTTACTTGAGATTTCTATTTAGTCGTAAAGTATGAAAATTAGACTAGAACTTAAGCTTAAAATCGCATCAAAATAAGAAGCCATTATTGAAATACAATCCATATAAAAAAGCAAAAAAAAATGGTATTTTTCATGGTTTTTGTATGGGGACCCCTCTTGGGATTTGATTTATTGTTCATTTTAAAAATTTAATCGATAGAATCTATAATAACACGTATTCTGTGAAAATTTCAACTGTCTATTTATTACGGTTAAAAAGATAGAAGCCCTGTAAACTCACTTATTCATATAAGGGCGCGTACCGCAGCCAAACGATGACGTCATCATCCGTGAGCGCTAGCCGCCGGGTTTCGAGCGCCGCATACGAAGTTTAAAATTCAATATCTCGGAAACTATTAGACGTATCGAAATGATTTTTTTACAGCATTTTTTTGTTTTTAATGAAGAATACGATAAGCCAAAAATCTAAACTGGTTGACATTCTCTATTCTTCAATATTATTCTTTTAACTCTCTTTAACTTTTCTTTCATTGGCATTTTTTTGCAAAATTAATTTAAATTTTGCGGAACTGTCATTTTCACTCGTCTCGATTCCCGTGTAAAATGACATACTTTACGCTTTACGCTAGCGAGTCGAATGCTATGTGAGCTATCAGTAGTATCAGTACGTACCCTTACCATGAGTTACAATTACCGACATTACCGTAGGTACTAGGTACTCGCTAACTACGAGGTCTGCGAGGGACAAAGCATTGAACTCGCTAACGAGTAGGTAGTACGGTAATTTTATTGTAACGTAATGGCACCAGTGTTCGACGCTTTAAGCTGACGTGCACCAATGATCGACACTTAACTCTTAATTCAAATATCATACGGTCATAAATTGATTGATACAAAACAAATGAATGAAATGAATGACCCTTATCTTCTGTGAAATAAGAATCAGGTTCGATCATTGGTACTTGTCGATTACTGGTTCCATTACGTTAACTCATGGTAGGGGTAGGTACAGTATTTTTATAGAGTGCGAGGAACAGAGTAACCGACTCGCTAGCGACTAGGTACGGTAATTGTAACTTATGCGTGTGTACAGAATGAAAAACCCTGAGATGTGTTATTATTTTTTGTAAAAAGGTACACGAGAATAAATATTTACGTTAGTAACCCTGCAGGTAAAACAAATAAACACGGATTGGTGTTATAAGTACTGAACTACTTCAAGGCAACAGTGGCGGCTCGCAGTATTCGATGAGTTATACGAGTTGACAGCGTCAACGAGTTATATATTCGAGCGGCAGCGCCGACCGCCGGTAACAACCGCTGCGCCCGCGCAGCCGCACTGTCCGACGAAACTGGGTCCGACGCACTCACTTTCACTCACTTTCGCGTATCTTAATTGTGTATTTATTTAATTAAACCAGTGCGTGAACAAATTAAAAATGGATATTCAAAACAATAACGAATTCCCTTTTGAAATTCAAGACGTGGAGCCGAAACTGGCATCTGAATTGATGAAGTACTTTACTGGTAAGTTGTTATTTATTTGTATTTTGTGCCTGCAACACCATCCGTGCAGAATTCGTTCAAGTCCTGCCTCAGCTACCTACTAGTATATATCCTGCCTGATATCATCGTTTTCGGTTTTTAAATATTACTTAATTCTATACGGCTATAGGTATTCAAACTAACAAACTTTCCAATTTCAAAAGTTTTTGAAGTACTTAATGTAGAACCTTTTTTAATAAATTATCGATTATAGTGTTTAATACAGTAATTTCGAAAAAGGTATTTGCCGTTGGTACAATGTCAAATATATTTCACGTGTAATTATAATTTCCAGTGTTATTACTGCGTTTGTTATTTCACATTTAAATATTTACATTCTATTTATCCATGTTAACATAAATAACAAACAGTCTCTACAGTCGCCATAGAATTATTTAACTAAAGTCGACTTTAGTCTGACACTGGATTAATTGTTACCATATTTTTACTATATTTTAAATTATGTATAAAATAATTTAATTTTAACCCATATGTCTCCTGAAATACAGATATACAGTCAGCGTCAGTAAATAACTAATACCTACAATTTAGTAGGCGTAAGTACTTTATCGCTTTAACGCCAGGTCAAACGTAACATTAAGCTACCAGTCGCATTCAACGAAAGCTATACCGGTACGCTGCTGACATCTGTTAAAGTTTATGTAATGGCTGCCGAACGGACGACAGCTTACGTCAATCTTTTACATTCCTTAGCCAAAAATAAGTTCTGGGGCCTCGGCAAGACGCTAAGTTAGCTAGTTTCGAAAATTGACAAACTGTATAGAATTGATGGAAGCTTATGTGTCATCATCATCATATCATCATAAACTCACGCCTTCATTCCCAGAGTGGAGCAGGCAGAGAAACAAACTCACCAACAACTCCAAAAACTTGTTGATAATTCTGTGACCACATTTTGCACAACCAGGCTAAGATGTTATCCAGTGTATTAGTGACAGGTTGCAAACCCATCGCCTAACAGCACTACACAGTCTTTAGTGTAGTGTGTAAGGTTGCTTAATTAAGAATGCACGCGCTAAAATGTATATTGTGCGCTCTGACGGGACTACTTAAACTCGCCGGTGTGGCGCGTTCACTCGTTCACTCGTTCGACCGACCGAGCGCCGTTTTTAAGAGAATAACCTCCTGATAGTGATGACAGGTCGCGTCCACCGCTTCTGCCAAGATGCCGACATACATTTCGAGTCAATAGAAAACAAAAAGTTAGCAGAATTAACATATTGGCTACATTGTTCAATTATTGACGAGTAAAAGTACCCGTGCGTTGGCCGTGGTTGGTCTACTTACCGAATAAACAACTTTATCTTTAAAATGTATCATTGGCCAAGTACTTATAAGTACAAATAAGTATATTGATATTGACTTTGACGACGCGCTGGCCTTGTTGGTAGTGTAGTGACCCTGCATACGAAAGTAGGGGTCTTGGGTTCAAATCCCGGTAAGGGCAGTTATTTGTGTGATGAGCGCGAATAATTATTGTTCCTAAGTCATGGATGTTTTCTATGTATTTAAGTTTATATTCCTCTATATAAGTAAGTATTTATATCGCTGTCTAGTACTCATAGTACAAGCCTAGAGCTTAGTTTGGTCTAGGTCAATTGGTGTGACATTGTCCCCTGATATTTATTATTTGTGGCGTTATCTATGAAAAGGGACCTCATTGTCGATGGCGCTTACGCCGTTTCTGCGTCACGCGACGTTATATTTACATCGGAGCATCGTTAATAATGGCGGAGGTGCCACATTTATATTATATAATTTGGCACAAAACAAATGGTGGTAGGACCTTGTGCAAGATTTGTCCAGATCGCTAGCTCTATATTATCCTTTAACCTACCGCCAAGCAACAGTGTTCGTCACATTCTTGTGTTCCGGTGTGTCTGAATAAGGCAATCGGTGAAATGACTAGCGTAGAGGCATTCTTAGTCCTCAGGGTTGGTAACGCAGTCTTGAGATTGTAGTCTTGAGAATTCAAATGACTATGGGTCTCAGTCTCAGATTAGGCCTGAGTGCACGTGTGCCTTTTCTTGGCATAAAAAAAAAACGTTAAACTGTTAAAAGTGTTAGAAGTGAAACCAGCTCGAGTCGAGTCGTCCGAAGCACTTTCCAATACGTGCGAACCTACAAAATTGAAGAAGTATTAATAGTAAGGATTCTAATGCCCATTCTCGGCTGGTAACGCATATAAGCGTTTTCTGCCTATACTAGCTAGGTACCTATAAGACCTTCGTCATCATCACTACATAGTATAAAACAAAGTCGCTTCCCGCTGTCTGTCCCTATTTATGCTTAGATCTTTAAAACTACGCAACGGATTTTGATGCGGTTTATTTAATAGATAGAGTGATTCAAGAGGAAGGTTTTTATGTACAATAATTGCTATAGTTTATTGTACGGGTGTTACAGAAAACTCAAATAAACCGAAGCGAAGCCAGGGCGGGTCGCTAGTATTTAATAAAACGAAATATGTTACTTACAGCTGAGGAAAGACGTGCAACGAATGCGTTAATGATAGTTATTGTTATTAAGTGCACTTAATTGGCTGACAATTCAATCTAAAACGATATCCGTATGTGTATCATTTTATATGCATACAATTATTTATTCAAGCATTGTTAATATCTAAATGCAAACAAGATTCCTGTTTGTTCGAGACGCAATTGCACTCGGTGCAGCCGTGTTATTCCGACAAACAACTCACTTTACGATTCGAAGAAGATTTAACAGGCAAACTAAAGGTTCAGTTCAGTTCCCACATGCTTTTCGTGATGCATTGCGTCGCTGCAATAGCTCTCGACTCATTTTTTTTAAAACAATCCGTCCTCAAGTGTATACCTATAATTATATTTATGACAATATGTTGGCTGGCAAGCGTCTGACTGCATCGGCTGCATACCTACATCATTATTCATTACATCGAGTAAGTAGGTAGGTACCTATTCAACGGGCTCCCTGTTTCGAATGACCTTTTCCTTGTTTTCTTTTCTGTTTGTTTTGTACTGCCGTGAATAAACAAGAAGCTGTTATTTTTTATGTCACCAACGGCATCGAGTAAGTATTTGCCGTCAAAGTTTGAAATTTTACTAGCAAAAAAACGGTATTTTGGCTTTTATTTCCATGAATTATTGGTATTACTTTTAAAAGAAAACGCTCTTCGAGATTATATAAAAGGGTGGAATCGTAAATTGTGTTTTTTATGCATGTGTATAAAAATGAAAGCAAAAGTATTTAACCACTTTTGTTTGTAGGTACTTATTTTACATTGAGATTTGACTGCCAAGATAGAACCTAAACTTCGTCGTGAACGTTTTATACAAAGTAACCTGCAATATTACCTAGAATATTGCTGGTGCAACTTTAATAACTCTTGCAATATCCTTGTGCTCTCAACTAGGCACATGTCGCACAACGTTTTTAAATAAAGGTAAATATTCTAGCGAATGTGCTCAAGTCTATGAGCATCAATACAATACAATACTTTAATTGAACTCTAAAATAACAAAACATGGAACAGTAGGTACACTTAAATTATAGGTAGGCGGTCTTACCGCTAGATAGGGAGCTCTTCCAGACAACCATGGACAGAGAAATAACTAAGGACACAGATAACTACATGGCAGGCGGTGTAAAATTCATCATGCTTGGTTGGTTTTGTTTTAAACGGCTTGTCAGATTCATCTAAGGTTTTGCGAGATGAAGGTAATGAAAATGACTGTTATTTTATGGTTTTATGCAAAACTTTAAATAGCTAAGTTGGATTTTGACTAGCTTTTGCCCGCGTGACTAGGGTTGCCACCTTTTTTTTAACAGAATAAAGTATAACTTACCTGAAGAGGAAGAAAAATAAAGTACACAGCATAAATATAAAGTATATTTTTGTACTCGTCGATTATAATCTGTGTATTAAGATTTCACAGAGAATACTGCAACGTCACTCTTTTCATCGTTGCATAGTCTATGTTACTTCCGAAACAACCGAAATAACCATTTCGATACGCTCCAGACGATCGAAAAAAATTTGAAAATAGAACTTCGTATTTCAATAGTATGTGTCCTTGTTTAAGGAGACTCGATCCGATACAAAATGGCTAATCTATGGCGTTTCGGAACGTAGCAACGGCGCGTCATCTGTCAACATCTACTTAAACATGCTCCTGTATCCAGGGCATAAAAAAAAAACTACTCTTTGTGATTGAAGCCAATCACAGCACAGTACTGCAAAATTACGGACGCCGGTGGTGTTATAGTACTTACGATATTTCGTTTTCTTATATACTCGTACGTATTTAGACTTAAATTATTAATTTTAATGAACTCGTACAAAAAGTATTGTTCACAATAGTGTCATAATTAAGCTTTTTAATCTCGTACCTTACTTAGGCCACTCAGCAAGCTTCGTGGCCTAAACACGGTACTCGACTAAAAAGCTCTCTATTATAACACGATTGTGAAAAATACTATTTTAATTATTTTGAAATACATATTTTTTATATGACCTTGCTTTCTCTAAAAGTGTTTTTTCCATTTTTAAAACATCAACTGCGTCCAAACATGGCATACTCAGGTTAAGATATATAAATAGCTCATTTTTGATGAGGTTGTGTGCTGCTTTATTTCTGTCGTCCCGCCACTTGGCCTTCATCACAGAAAAGACCCGTTCTGTAAATGCTGAAGTAGCCGGAACAGACAGCAATATTTAAACAATTTTAAATATTTTTAAAATTATTTGTTTCCTTGGAAAAAATGACTTGCCATTTGTCAGCAGTGCTTACATTTTTAAAATTTAAATCTGACTCTAAAAGCTTTTCTCGTACTTTGTTAAGAATATAAATTTCAGAATACAGAGAATCCATGTCCAATTTAGATTGTAAGTTTAAAACTTCTGTTATTTTTACAATGTATTGAAATTGAAAATTGAGATATATGTCATTCAAATACTTAATAATTTAAAAAATATATCCATTAATAACTGAATGTCATAAATAAAGTACTTTAGCGTACTTTATTGGTTGTGTAAAATATAACGTACGGGAAGCTTAAATAGAGTACAATACTTTATAATAAAGTACGGGTGGCAACCCTACGCGTGACCGTTGCGTTCGCGTAAAAGTCGCTTATTGCTATTTCATTGGAAATTGTTAGATTTTCTAACTCAAAAAGTACTCGTTCTTATTAACTAAGTATCTCTGTATTATAACAAACAAACAACGAACACTCGCATTCATACCTAATATCAAGTAAAAATAAGGACAGGGATTATCTCTTATCAACGAAATTTAATTACCGAAATAAAGAACTGCCACTCATTATATTTAAAAAAAAAACCGCCATGTGCGGACTCGCACAGTAAGAGATCCGTTTCCATTTTCGTATGAGCCCCCCATTATTTTTTATTTAATTTAATTTTTATTATTTATTGTTTTATAACAATAAGTAGAAATACACAATCACTGTAAGTTTCAACTGTCTACTATATTTCATGAGATACAGCCCGTTGACAGACTGACGGACAGCGGAGGTACTAATAGGGTCCCGTAGGCATCCTTGGGTACAGAACCATAAAAACTACAAAACGAACATTTAAGTAATACTTGACCGAAAAGTTAAATACCTGCCAGCGTTTACCCAGACATTGTCGCTATTTGTGCCGCCTCGTTGACACATTAGCCAATGGCCTTTATCACACTGACCTACAATACAATCGATGTAATTTCCTGCGTGATTTTTTTATTTACGCGTTTCGTTAATTAGATCATCGAAGTAAGTAAGAAACTACAATACCCTTACCATGAGTTACCATTACCGTACTCGATAGCGAGTCCAATGCTCTGTCTCTCGCACTCTATAAATACTGTGAGATTTATAAACTGACAAAGTTTGATGTAAGCTGGAGTGCTGGAGGTGACATCGGCCGACGCGATAGATCGTCCACTTACGTCAATCCAATATGCGCTAAACAAAAGCAGAATAAAAAACAATACAATACAAAACAATTTATTGAACACCATATAGAAACAGCACAATAAAAATATACAGGTTTTTTTTTTATTTATTTTTTAGGAATAACATACAACCATACAATATGTGTTACACAATATAAATTACAATAGGTGTTACTTTATGCATGATCAACAACGTTATCCACATATTACAAAAAAAATAAAAAAGTTAAAAAAAATAAACAGGCGGTCTTCTCTTCCAGAAAACCTTAAGGGATACGAGGTCTAGGTAATTAAGTGAAACAATGAAATGAAAATATTAATTTTACATGGTAGTTGGTGCAGACTATCCTTACTCGTATGAACAATATCAAGTGAGGTGAGATGAGATGAGAAATCGACTTATATTATATGTGTGGTATCAAGCTACCAAATTGAGAATGCACGCCCTGTTATGTGTTTTGTACACTCTGATGGGACAATTTAAACTCGCCGGTTAATATTAGCTGCGTCGAGTTGAAAAGTGATACGCTTAAGAGAATCACATCCAAGAATATAGCAAAAACCAGTGTACTTCTTTGGCTTCTCTAAGGCATCAAAAATAGGTCGACCAACTTATTTTTCCGACTGTACTTTAAATATTTATTTAAATTACTCCTCCATAACGTGCATGGCCTAGTTAGGAAATTAGTTTGTCTGAATCCAAAGTAGTTGCTGTATTATTGAGAACAACCTCCAAATAACACGCTTGACCGAATATAGAGGTGCATGGTTCATACTCTCGGATGAAACCTCGAAGGTTGGTAGCAGTACTAGCAGTTATTCGATCGGAGGGCTTATTGTCTAACGCGCTCGCAATCGCAACCGGCTTCAAAGTGGGGCAATTGTTTTCATTTTGTACGCAGACAAGCCTTCGATTTTCAAAATGAAAACGATCGTGATTGCGCAATCGTAACCGGCTTCAAAGTGGAGCAATTGTTTTCATTTTGTATGCAGACAACCATAGATTTTCAAAATTAAAGCGATCGTGATTGCAAGTGCGTTAGACAATAGCCCCCCCGGTCGGTTAAACAACGTCAAACGAAACAGATATTCAGGCTGGTTATCTATGTATTACGGTACGATGCCACTAATTGATAACAAAATAGAACAGATTACGAAAATAACGAACAATGTTTTGTAACCCTTGGTCAGATACAAAGAAGAATCTAACACAATACAAAATAGATAATTTATTTTACATAATTTTAGGTACAATTAGATTTTAAAAATAATATTCGTATCACTAAAATCAGGCATGGCATGTGAAATCAGGAATGCATCTACTTATAATCGAAAAACTCCTGTGGGCTAGACAAGTTGCCATCGAATACAAACGCTAGCGTTTTTGTGATCACTGTCGCAATGCAATATATCACGTGACTTACGTCAATTCCATACAGTTTCTATGACAACGCATTGCGACAGTGATCACCAAACGCTAGCGTTTGTATTCGATGGCAACTTGTCTAGCCCCGCTGTATAGTTACTATAAAAACACTTTCCTGCCAGCCACTCGTTTAAATTTTACGGAGGTTAGGTCTTTTATTGTGTCAAGTAGCTTGTTAAATATTTTGATCTACATCCATATCATAACTTTCACACAATATGTTCAGAAACGATAAGCAAATGGCCTATATTAAGAAACTGTATCTGTTGTTGTATTTTAATGTTGACATTAAAGAATTGCATGTCATTAAAGTATCGGTTATCGATGTGGGTAGGCGATACTTTAATATAAACATTAATAAGGTACCTACAGGGCAACCACAGATACAGGCTCCTCGCATATTGTAGAAAACTTATGATATGCATGTAGATAAAGTAATGTATATGAGACTGTACACATAATTACGCATCAAACCACTCGTGTGATCTTATTATGAAACTCGCCTTTCTGCTCCGCATTACTTTATGCACCAGTCACCTATTATGATGCACATAATATTAAAACTATTCTTAGCAACTAGTGATATGATATTAGATATTTAGCTGATTAGAACCTTAGTTATTTTATTTTGGCGTCAGAACTTATAAGGTGACCCGATTATTGTGTCTACGGAATGATTGCCTCTTATCCTTCCTCGTAAACCTGATGTTATAAATGTGAAACGTTGTATGGATGTTTGAATGTATGTCCACGCATATCACGTAGGTATATGTATCACGCATGATTGAACGGATTTGGATAAAATTCGACACTCGGTCAGTCTCATCCCAAACACATTATTGTACAAATAAAACAATAGAATAAAGATAAAAAAAGACTGTACAAAGGCGAAGTTATCCGCCTTAACCCATTTTGGTTTAATAATGTTGACGTTCAAAATGTATGCGATGACAGCCAAGATTCATTACGCTGACTAGCGTTTCTATTCGTTTTGTTTTTAAACTAATCGCGTCACTACTGGTAGAAGAGTCAAGCCAATGCATCTTGCGGTGGCACACGAATCGAAAGCCTGCCAGTCTAGGAGTGGGCACACGATCCAATGTCCGTGGCCGATGGATGGCCGGCCCGGTCCACACGGGCACTGACTTACGTTACGAGCGATTACCTTGAGTTTCGAGAAGGGATTAAATAATTGTAAGTCCAGATGAATTCCGTACAAGTGACAAAGTACCATAATTATGCGCCTGAACTTTGTAGCTCGTTCCATTCATTAGAAGGTTCGCGGTTAACCCAAGGTCACTATTATTTTATTAATAAGGACTATCGAGATATTAGTTTTCTATTCACTTTTTTATGCGTTAGGGTAGTGTGTTTCACATGATTTACCTATATTGTGGTGTTCCTAGTCAATTGATTGTAATGCAGTGTTTACTCTAACTTAAACATTATAATATTTTACGTTTCATATCCTAAAAACGTAACTTGCAAAATATACTTAGATGTTTCAAGAGTAGATATGGACCAATGGTCAGGGACCAAAAGGAATTCAATTTTAGAAATAAACATGACTCACGAAGGCGAATAGAGCTATCATAGAGCAAACATGCGTCTGAGTTCCAGCTGTTGGTAAGTTTTGTAACCGAGTGTCTTTTGTGTTTGACAGGCGAGCACACGGGGTTCGTCCGAGTGGGCCCACGGGGCTACTTCCTGCCCGACAAGTACAAGGAGGAGGCGCTCAACATCTTCACGATGGAAGTCAGGCCCAGCGACATCTTCGTCGCCAGCTACCCTCGATCAGGTTGAAGTATAAATATATTGAGAACTCACTGAGAGAATGGCGATCTAGGGGTAGGGCGCTCTCCAAAGATGAGTGACTTCAAATAAGGCCTGAGGGTGGGACTTTGAGGGTATAGAAGTTGAAATTCCGATTCAGCCCCAGTTTTTGAGGTAGTGGTTCTATTTCCCAGACGCTGACAATCCGGGCCTTGTACCAATTCATTGAGATGGTAAAGCTGCTGATTAAGCTATCGCAGCATTGCGATGCAAGTAGACACGGGCTTAGTAAATCTACAGAGCTATTTTAACTTACACAATATCTTCTTTGTTCTGTTTTAGAAACCTTTCAATTTTGTTACCCGCTTTAGATGTTCTTTTCACCGAAAGCTATGCGAATATATATTTTGGTGATACGACCTTCTGCAAGGTCCGTCCTGAACTCCTGATCGATACCACCATCTTATAGACATTTTTTTTTAGTTTCAATAACCCCGGTTCACCGGGTTTTACTGCTGGAAACGCGCTGTAACCAAAAATTTCGCCGCAGGTACCACGTGGACCCAAGAGCTGGTCTGGATGGTGGCCAACGACTTGGACTACACCAAGTCCGACGCGACGCCTCTGACTGAGAGATACCCATTTTTGGAGTAAGTTCTCAACTATACTAAAAAAAGAACGGTGTTTATCCTGTCTGTCTGTGTCAAGACAGAACAATAGTAGTACCCACCTACTATAATAATGTGCGTAGTTTTTTAACTTTTAGGAAATTATATTTTTTTGCCTTGTCTATACAGCTAAATAGTCCTCAACCTCAATGTTATGAATCCTGTTCTGTAATAAAAATATTTAAAAAAATCGCTTTAGGTTCTCTGTGTTCGTTCATCCGTTGATGAAGGCGCGGTTCCATGAAGAGAACAGCCACAGCGCAGAGAAGCTGCGACTCCTGGAGCTGGTTTCCCAACCTGGAACACACCAACTGGCTGCCTCCTCCACGCCTCGCTTCATCAAGACGCACCTCCCCCTGTCCCTCCTTCCCCCCACCCTTCTCGACAAGGGCCGCATGGTGTACGTCGCCCGGGACCCCCGCGACGTCGCCGTCTCCTTCTACCACCTCAACAGGCTCATTAGAACCCAAGGATACACCGGAGACTTCAAAACTTACTGGAACTTCTTTATAAATGACTTACGTAAGTGTAACATAAGCGTTAATAATTAATTATGTAAGCTGGTAAAAGTAGCCGCCGAAATTATACTTGTTTGGTTTTTGGAGTTTCTCTATTTTCTCACCGACAAATCGTGATCTTTCTAACAGGGCCTAGAATCAATAGTCGGGCAGGACTATCCCCACAGAGGGATAAATGCGTTATATAAAGATTTTTTTTTTCCTTTTATATAAAAATAGGTACTTAAACTTACTTAAAGATAAGACACCTACCTACTTCATAAACACTATAAAACTTTATTTATGTATGCTTATCAGATTCTGTTTAATTAAAATGTCACAATTCTATAATCCTGTGTACAGATGTAAGCATAAATTAAGTACTTATACAGTAGATAACCTTAAATATTACAAAACACAATGTTTGGATTAGAAAACCTTTCCATTTAGTCACAAAAACTTTAAAAAAAATGGTACCTAAATATTCAGAGGACAACCTCACACAAATTGACTTAGTCCCAAACTAAGCTCTATACCTATAGGCTTGTACTATGAGTACTAGGCAACGATAAACATACTTATATAAAGAAATTACTTAAATACATAGAAAACTCCTAAGATTCCATACCTGGAATCGAACCTGGGACAGCTAGCTTCGTAGGCAGATACACCAACTAACCTATCGCGTCGTTATGGTCGATTCTTTAGTTAGACTACGACTAATAAAAAAAACGTAGACGGTACCTACTTACTTATTATAACGGAATGGCTTTAATAAAACTGATGCAAGGTTTCACTGTCATTGAAAGTCACCGTCGCTGATTTTGCTTTGTGTTTGTTTTGTTGATGTCTTGGTAATAAGTCAATGCTATTCAAAGTAGTGTTGCAGGAACTCAGCGTTTCCTTATTAAGATAATTAAATGGCAATCTAGGTTCAAACCAGTTCAGTAAAGTATCTCGTAAGTGACAGAAACTTATACTATTAGTCAATAATGTCGCAATATGCTGTAGTTCTTGGTGCTTGAGGCCCTTGCCAAGATGCATTACGCTAACTTGCGTTTCTATTCGTTTCATTTTAAAACCAATCGCGTCACTTGTAGATCACGTGGCTTTTTGTATCAGGTCATCTACCAGCGACGCCATTGGTTTAAAAACGCAATATAGAAACGCTAGTTAGCGTAGTGCATCTTGGCAAGGGCCTTTGGGACATTTGGCGACGTTCCATTATCTATACGTACTTGTGGAAGTTGCCGCAATTGAAAAACGTACTGTGATATCATTGGGTTAGTCTAATAGGTATGTAACTATATTCTTACGCAGATCACTGGACGCCATACTTCGACCATTTGAAAGAAGCGTGGCAGATGAGGGACCACCCTCGCTTGTTATTTCTGTTCTACGAAGAACTCAATAAGGTCAGATTTTAACTGCAGACTTCTTATTGACTTAAGCCCCTTTTTATCAACTTTAAGAGAATCTCATCTTGGTATCCTACAGAAGTAAGTAGTATTATTCATGAACAGCAAAGACCAGCCAAGTTCCAGTGAGTAAAAAGGATAGAGCTATATGAGTCATATATTATATCTCTTTCAGGTTGAACGAACTTGTCAGGTTTTAACTGTAGAAATTGATTAAAAGGACAATGACGAATAAAGTTACAAAATAAATGGTTTGTAACCTAACCTAAAGTAATCGATTCCAGAATCAAAATAAATATGGATATATCCATGTGGCTTCATTGCGTATTTTCATATTTGCCTCTTTTGATGCGAGGCAAAAAACCAACAATGCGTAAAGTTTATTTGCCAATGGCTTTATTTGTCAAACTAGCGTTGCCTGCGACTTCTTCCACGCAGAAATATAAAACATAACCTATGTTAATCAGGATTAATGTAGCATTCTAATGGTGAAAGAATTTTTGAAATCGGTCTAGTAGTTTTTGAGTTTATTCGTTATAAACCCTACAAAAATACAAAAATGCTTACAAATCTTTTCTCTTTATAATCTTAGTGTAGATATCCCAATTTTTTGACAATTTTGCCGTCTTTTCAATTGCAATTGTCCGACAAATATTCCAAATACGCGAATACGCAACGAAAATCAAAGCCACCATAAAAATACCTGTGCGTCTCGGGACGCCCGACAGAAGTGAAAACACGCTAAACTTCACATTTTCCCGCCATTTGGGTACATCCTTCTTACCGCACCGACCTTTATGGTATGATTTTTTTTTAAATATTCTATCAAGCCAATCAGTCAGAGGCCCTACATTGAAAATCGAAGTTCGAAGTTCGAAGTTACGTTAGCTCGATACCGGACACTCGTCATTCGAGACTAAATCGAGGAAAGGGATCTTTAAGTATTTGTCCGAAATACGGCTAGCGCTGTGGGTTAGAGTGAGAGAGGAGGAGCCTGCCTACCGCTGCCGTATGCGTGAGAGAAAGGGAAGCCAGACAGACTGGCGCCGTAACGCGTTACGTAACGAAGCGGTCTACCCTTATGAAGTTATCACTTCAAAACACTCAATAACAGTCCTCACTTCCAGGATCTGCCAGCGGCCATACGACGGGTTGCTGCGTTCCTCGGCAAGGCCTACTCTGAGGAGGAGATCTCGCGGCTGTGCGACCACCTCAGCATCGCCAACTTCAAGAACAACAAGTCCGTCAACTACGACGTCATGAAGGAGCTGGGGATACTCATTCCGGGGGAGCAAGGGTTCATACGAAATGGTGAGCCGGTTTGAACTTAAGAAGTTAAAAAAGATAAAAACCGGCCAAGGGCGAGTTGAACTAATTTTTTTAGCTTAGTAGGTATTTTCGGAGATCAGCGGGGGGGGGTGGGAATGGACGATTTTCGTCTTCTTTCATGAATAAAATCAAAACCATTTATTTTACAACAATAACAAAAATATATTTGAGATCCTCATAACGAGCCCTTTCATTTGGTATATGACACAGTTACGTTTAGCATAACTTTTTTTTTTAATTTCCTAATTTGTTCCCTGAAAATGACCCTTATTTAAAAAATATTCATTTACTTTGCACATCTGTGTTTGGGTCATCAATTTACATATGTGTACCAAATTTCAACTCAATCGGTCCAAATCGGAGCAAATCGGCTGTGACAGACGGACAGACAGACAGACGCAAGAGTGATCCTATAAGGTTTCCGATTTTTCATTTTTTGTACGGAACTCTAAAAACGAAAATTTTGTTTGACGACGCGGGTAGGCTAGTTGTTAGAGTAGCTACGACGTTTCCGGGTTATATTTTCGGTATAGTCATTGTTGCCGAGGATAGAAAGCACGCGATTTATGGACGAGTCATATATAGAAGGCAGACATAGTGCTATTCTCAACTTCTGCGAGCATTTTTTTAATAAATTATTTACGTAGGTAATTAGTATGAAATAGTGGGTCGGGTCCCGTTGGCCTTACTTGCATTTGGCCTTAGCGAGCAAAACGGCTCAGTAGTACACTGACCAAGTATGCAAAATGACTTGGTTATATAATTCCATGGTTACGAAATTGTCTTAGTTTCAAGAAGACTTACTTAGCAAAACGTCTAGGTCGTGAAATGCACCAGTAAGCAGAATGACTCAATTGTGTTAGGTCTTGATTGTATTATCTTGATATGTGAAGATTATCGAGACCATTTGCCTATTAGAACATTATGACATTAAATCGTTTTACAGCCAAGTCATTCCGTCTATACTATGCCTTATAGCAATGAGGGCGTTTTATAGACCAAGGCATTTTGCTACCCGGACAAAATACAACTAAGGTGCTTTGCTCGCCAAGGCTAAATGCAAGTAAGGCCAACGGGACCCGACCCTTATTTTCTACAAAAACGGTCATAAAAGTGATTTTTTCTAACCCCAAACCAGACCAAACATGATCATAGTTCCTTCCAAACAGTGTTAAAAAAAGTATTTTGCGAACGTTAACGAGTGCAGAAATCGGTAAGTTGCCGCGTTATAGTAGGTTCGCCTGACATTCAATATTTTTTGGTCATATTGACTCTCGATAGTTTTTGTGGAATACGACCTAACGCAGGTTCAACAAACGGTCTTCATCGTTTCTTATATAATATTTAATCACTACAAGGACAAGGGATGCTAAACACATAGTTGATAGGTAGTTGTTACAACCGAGGACACGCCAGTTTTCGTGCTTAAGCTGCGCAATAAAGACGTCAGATATTTTTGAGCCCAATGTTGGATAATTATTAGTGCTGGTGGAAAGGATTATTCACTACATCCATTACTATATCTGTATACTAGCTGTCCGCGCCCGGCGTCGCCCGGGTGTAATTTTTTTTTCATACAACCCTTATGAAAAATAGTTTACGACCTATTCTCAGACCTACTGAATATACACACAAAATTTCATAAGAATCGGTCGAGCCGTTTCGGAGGAGTTTGGTTACAAACACTGTGACACGAGAATTTTATATATTAGAAGAAAGAAAGATTCTTCTCCTCTCCCGGCCGGTGCTGACCTTGCAGCGAACATTCGTTTTGCAACTAACTTTATTTATAAGGGAATTATCCCGCGCCTAAACCAATATTTTTTTCTTGGGGTGTTGGTTTGTTTTCTTGTGTTTTCTATTTCTACGTTGAACACAGTTTATACATTTATTTGAATTAACGCGGTCCACAACCCTATGAGGTTTTTTTTTGTTCTGTCCACAGATTATCAGGGCATGTCTATAGTGTTCTGTCCATGACAGCCATCTATTATTTTTTTAGGAACACTGTGATCCTATTTTAAATATCGCGGCATAGAGGCGTTTGGAGGTCCTCAACCTTCGCAGTAGTTAACACGTGAATGGGTTTGATCGTCCCTTGAGTTGAGTGCATTGACTTGCTAGCTGGCCTCGTGTATCAAGAATCAAGGCGGTCGAGCCCATGATCCACGAGGGCCCTTGACATTTAACTACTAAAAACAACTTTAAGTGCCTACTTTTTGGTTATAATAATATAGCAAAGAGATTTACTATTATTAAGTACCATTGAATGTCTTAGGGCCTCTTTCACAATCGACAAGTAAATTTATGTGCCAGTTAAAGTTAGCTCTCTCCTTGTCTATGTTCAAGTGTGAGAAAAGGAAAGGGCTAAATTTATGTGTCAGATATGCTTTACTTGATGATTGTGAAACAGGCCCTAAATGACACATACATAATGATTTTTTAAGAGCTATCCCATCAATCACTCGATGTTATAAGTAATGTACAAAAAAATACCTTCGCTTTACATGTATCGGAATAGCCGTTTATTTATTTATTTCCCAACTTTGTCGGCGTTATTGAAATGTATTTAAGGGCCTGTTTCACAATCGTCAAGTAAAGCATATCTGACACGTAAATTTAGCCCCTACCTTTTCTTACACTTGAACATAGACAAGGAGAGAGCTAACTTTAACTAGCACATAAATTTACTTGTCGATTGTGAAACAGGCCCTTACTATACCGAAATACAGCTTTGTTCTACCAAGAGTCCCCGATCTAGGTCGCGGACAGACGGACATGGAGAACTATAAGGGGTCCTAGTAAGACTTTGGAACCCTAAAAACTTAATAAAAGATGCACAGCTGTTAATTTCTAGTTTTGGAATTCGGACATATAGAGCGATTTAGCCGATTTATATTATAATGCATTTATAGCGTTCTCTGTAAAGTGTTTTTATAAGACACTAATTCAAGTCAAATCATTTAATGCTAAAATACACAAGTCATAATTTATACAATTAGGTATTCTAATTAAGCAGTAAAGGTGGCGGTTCGCGCCGCGACAGAGACAAGCGACCGAGACATGAGACCGAGACCGGAGACACGAGACACTACTGGTCCGGGGCAGCGACCGTCTCGCTGTCTCCTGTCTCGGTCTCGCTCGCGAACTGTCGCTTATACATTGCCTAACGTCAAGTGACGGTCGCGGTCTCCGGTCGCGGTCTCCTGTCTCGGTCTCCTGTCTCTGTCGCGGCGCGAACCGCCACCTTAACATAGCATCTGTAGCATAGTATTATAGAAGCGATAGAACTACCTACTGCATGAACCAACTGAAGAATAAAGGAAAATAGTCTGGATTTAGTATTTTTCCTTATTTGCACAATGTATGTTATTTGCAGGCAAGGCGGGAGGTTGGCGTAACTATTTCGACGACGAAATGACGGAGCAGGCTGAGAAATGGATCTCCGAGAACCTCCGGGATACGGACTTTAGGTTCCCGCACTTCTCTGTTTAGATCAATTCGAGTTCGTTATTCCGAATGTAGCTTTAAATACTGTATTATTGCACTTTTTCACCAACGAGGCAAGATGAGGCGAGACGAGAATCGAAATCTCACCAACCCATTTCTATCAATAGAAGTGACTAGCTTACGAGACCTCGCGAGCCATCGCAAGAATTTGTCAAAACACTTGAAAAAAACTATATACCTATATGATGCGCATCTTCGCTGATGGTACGAGAGCAGCTCAATAAACATTACCTCTAACTAAACGAAGATCATAAAATCTACCAAGGACGTGGGGTAGATAGCACACTTTTGCAATTTTAGTTGGTCTGTTAAAATTTCAACGTTACTCAGTTGAAATACATTTTTTCGATTTATTAAAAATACTTTTGCGATCACCTGGCTTGGCTCAATTTTAGGCACAACTAAATGATCTTGCTCTGATTTTTTAACTTCTTAGATATTCAATGTAACGTATTTAATTGTTTCAAAATGCCTCGAGGCATATTTTGCGAACAAAAACGGTTCTTTAAAAAAATATAACTCGGTTTAGCCCCAATACTCTTCAGCCAGGGGTCTCCTTATGCCTTAAACACCTACTCAAAATGCTTAAGAGCTAGGACTAGTGTTGTTAAAAGACTAGTCTTGAAGACTTTTGAACCTTAAAGACTTCCAAACCTTGAAGGTTCAAGCTTTGAAGACTCGAGCGTTAAAGGTTTGAGCTCAGAAACGGTTCAGAACCTTAACGACTCAAGCTTTTTATGAGCTCTTAAGAGCAAGTCTTTAAGACTCGGGGTTCATAAAAAGCTCAAGCTTTAAAAACTCGGGCTTATTGAAAGCTCAAGGCCCGGAGCCTCGAAGGCCTGAGTTAAGCGTTAAGAGCTCAAACAATGAGCGTTTTAGGAAGAAAGTATTACTGTACGGTCAAGTGCAAAAATACGTATCGATTTCATCCTCTCATAATTATGTATCGAGGCCTTATTTCGATGACGTTAAGGTACTATGGGACATATTTTTGATTGGTTATGTGCACCTATATTTTTACACTTGACTGTACCTATATTTATTTTTAACCCTTAATTTGACGGTGTCCGGTGTGGCGGTCTCGGTCTACATAGTTTTTAGGGTTCCGTATCCAAAGGGTAAAAACGGGACTCTATTACTAAGACTCCGCTGTCCGTCCGTCCGTCCGTCATGTCACCAGGCTGTATCTCATGAACCTAGGCTAGCTAGGCTAGACAGCTGAAATTTCCACAGATGATGTATTGCTGTTGCCGCTACAACAACAAGTACGGAACCCTCAGTGGGCGAGTCCGACCCGCACTTGCATGGTTTTTTTACTTTTAACGACCTCAGGATTATGCTGTTAAAATTTCTCGGGTTCCTCACGGGCATCCTGTATAATTATCAAATATGGCATAGATAACATAAATTAATCTACTTTGTTAAAAGCTTTTAAGACTTAAATGCTACAAACCTTATAGACTTAAACCTTCAAAGCTTAGGAGGCTTTAAAGCTTAAGGCTTAAAGACTCTGAGGTTTCTGTGCTCGTAAGCAACAACGCGAACTTATTAAGTTGAGGCTTATATGGTCGAGGCTTTAAAGTTCGAGGCTTCTAGACTCAGAAGTCGCGACTCAAGTCTTGTAGTTTACGCCTCGAAGCTTAAATTCACAACACTAGCTAGGACTATACTTGTACTCGGAATATACAGTTGTGGTCATATAATTAAGAACGATTTGAAGTTCCAGAATTCATTTATCTAAATCATGTCATGTGTAGTTACGTGTTCCTTCTTAGAAGTAACTAGTTATGTTATGAAATAGCCACATGAATAGAGCAAACGGGATTAGGAATATAGAATAAAATTTCTAACTATTTCTTTTACAAATTCTATTTATTCTCTATAGTAACAAATGCAAATAGTAATGAAGCTGGACAAATAAAAATAATTAAGAACGATTTATTAAATTGCTCGAGAGTTGTTTTATATGAAACTTAGAATAAATAAATCACATTAATGTGAAGTGCGTAAAGGAAAAAAGCTATTTAATACATTTTAAACAAAAATTAATAGTTAGTAGCATGTCCACGGCTTTTAATTACTGCTTTACACCGGCGAGGCATTGACTCTATCAATTTTTGACATTTCGCAAGAGAGATAGACTTCCATTCTTCTAAGAAAACTTCGTACAGCTCTCTTAAATTGCCACACTGTCGATTTGAAACCTTTTTCTTGACTTCGCACCAAAGATGCTCTATTGGGTTTAGATCTGGGCTGTTAGCTGGCCAATCTAAGACAGAAACTGATTGCGATGTGAGAAATTCCTTAACGGTGCGTGCAGTATGCTTTGGATCATTGTCGTGCTGGAATGTCCAAATAACCGGAAGCACGTCTTCAGCATAAGGTAACATTGTTTCTTCCAGTATATTTTTGTATTGGAATTGATCCATGTTTCCTTCTATCAACTTAACAGGTCCAACACCATGTCCAGAAAAACACTCCCAAATTTTCACATTTCCCCCACCATGCTTTAATGTCACTTTTGTGTACTTAGGGTCGAATGCTTTATTCGGAGGGCGTCGTACATATCGTTTTCCATCAGAACACACCCTGTTTATTTTTGTCTCATCAGAAAAAAGAACATTTTTCCACTGTCTAACTGTCCAGTTTTCATACTTTCTTGCAAATGCAAGCCGGGCTTGCCTATGACACTGTTTCAACATGGGCACCTTCCTTGCTATCCTTCCGTGCAACTTTTCTTCTACCAAACGCCTTCGAATAGTGCGTGCCGAGATTGCTGAAGGGTTGGTTTCACCAAAATATTCTTTTCTCAGCTCATTAGATCCTTTAAAAGGATTTTGTTTTGCCAAACGAATGATATTTCGATCATCTCGACGACATGACTTTCTCCGTTTAGGTACACACGGAACATTTGAAGTAGTTTGATACGTGGCAAAGTGCTTCACAGCGTGGAAAACCATCGTTTTTGAGCATTGCAGATGGTCGGCTATCTTTTTATACGACCAATTCTTCTCGCGAAGTTTTATTATTACTTGCCTTGTAGATTTATCACAACTTTTATTTTTCCCCATTGTTTTCATATGAAGCAATCACCTTATAGACTCTTACAGCACTAAATGGCGCCAAAATCATAAGAATAGTGACTTACAACCACAGAGCCACAGAGTGTTCTCTATTTAAATTTGATTAAAAAAATAAACTATTCAGCGTTCTTAATTATGTGACCAGCCAGTAAGTAGTAATACTAGGTTCAGATCTAATGTATAAAGTTTATCTATTTATTTTTTTGCCAATCATGTGTATCAACGGACGTACCGGTAGTATGGAAAGGTTTTGCGATACCGAGAGAAATACAAAAAAATACATGCAATTAGTTATACTTGTTAGTTGGAAAAAATCTTCCATATAAATAAGCGTTCTTAATTATATGACCACCACTGTATAATCCAAACCGTTACCGCCGAAGACACGCTAGAAAAGAATTGAATTTTGGCCAGTCAAATATCAACTCGCTCCTATCCGATCCTCTTCTCGCCTCGCCGTTCGAAGATTTTTATTCCGAATGTAGCGTAAGGCTTACCTAGAGGTAGCCAGGGTATAAAATTTAATTGTAAATACTCTATTATTATAAATATGTAAATAGTTTATAGAGGCTATACTTAATTATTTGGGTAAAATGTTATTATTAAGTTATTTCTTTGTAACACTACGATTACAAAAAACAACATCTAAATTTAAGCGTTTATTAATAATAAAATAACTACTTATATAATTATATAAATACAATTTTGTCTCGGTTCTTGTTTTTGTTGGAAGAGCTGACCTGATGATGGTGTCGGAAGGCGGTTACATCTCTGCTGTCCATAACGTTGACCCACCGAGTTTGAACTCGTTATTGGTCTCGATGAGAAGTCAGTGGCGGCTATAGAAGGAGCACCTAGGGGGCCATGGTTCCGCACTAAATCCGAAAAGTTGTTATCAGGCCTAAATAATGCTGGTTTATGTTTTCGGTGTATTGGTCCAAAGGAAATGCCCAATAAATGAAACTCTAGTATCGCCACTGAGAGAAGTCATTGCAGTTGTTGACTGCGCAAAATAATGTACAGTCTGGATAAAGATCATCTCAAAAATTACGTTTTTGGTGGAAACTTATTCAGAACAAAACAATCCCTCTTTGCATTAGAGCTAAGGACACGAGTACCGATGCCGCCGTGTCGACACGCATCGCCCTGTTGCAATAATCAACTTCACAAAAGTTTCTCCACTGGATGGCGTCGTCGACAACTTTGAAGCTAGCTTTATTTTTGCAATCTCGTTTGATTTCAATCGGTTTCTTATTACCTGACAAAACACAGAACTATGTTTAATTTGATTAATGACGGCATGAATACTTTTGAATATCGATTCATCACAATAGAAATACTGTCACTAAATGCATCAGGAAAGTCGGCCCGGGCGTTTCTTCCTTTACGCACTCTACCACTCTTATTACGCACCCTAGGCCCGTATTATGGTCGCCTTTATCGCGGTGGATAAAGCATCCATCACTCTCGCACTTACATACTGGTCGGAAAGTGACAGATGTTTTATCCACCCTTATCCACGTCGATAAACATGACCATAATAGGCCCGCTAGAGCGTTATAAGCATGTCCAAGTTGGTAATTCAAACGTAGTTAGCACGTACTACACATGTCATATCTCGTACAACTGGTAGCTATTATTTTACTAACCTACCATTATACACGACGGTCTTGGTGCAAACTTGGTGGCCCTCGGCGGGGCAGATGATCCGCCTTACATCGTATTCCTGGCTATCGAAAGGGTCCCCGCAGGCGTTTGTGATAAAAGTAGTACAGGAGTAACAATGGAGACCTGGAACCAATTAATTATTAATTACCTAGTCGCCCTGTAGTCGCGCAGCACGGCTAGCACAAGTTGCCCGCGAATTGGTTGTCGCTCAGATCTCCCTTTCTATGTAGTCAGTAACGATAGAGACGCAGTGAGCGACAAGCGAGAAAATGCAACTTGTGCTACCCGTGCTGAATGATCGAGCTTATCTCAAAATGCATCTTAATTACCCGACTGACCCAGGATCAGGAAGTGGCATGAGCTTCGCTTAGTATCAGACCTGTTCTCGCCAATAGCTGAGGCTCTACTTTGAAATCCGTAATTCGAACTTGGTCTATTGCTATCCCTTTTGCTCTCGACGCGTCACTAATTTGCAAGAAAGTGACGGGGCGATCCGAAGTTCGAATTGCTGATTTCAAAGTAGAGCCCCTGTACTCAAACTATCATAAAAATAACACGCCACCATGGACGACGCGCTGGCCTAGTTGGTAGTGACCCTGCCAACGAAGCTAGCGGTCCTGGGTTCAAATCCCGGTAAGGGCAGATATTTGTGTGTGAGCGCGAATATTTGTTTCTGAGTCATGGATGTTTTCTATGTATTTAAGTATATATTTATCGATAAAAGTATGTTTATCGTTGTCTAGTACCCATAGCCAAGCCAAGCCTAGAGCTTAGTTTGGGACTAGGTCAATTGGTGTGACATTGTCCCCTGATATTTATTATTTATAAATGTTTATGGTGCGGCTATTGTTTTTACATTCCAAAATTGCACAATAAGGCATGCTTCTGGATTTATTTCCTATTATAGAAATATCGAAATATCGAAATAGGTGATCACGGCAAAAGTATGGTAGCTTGTGCAATAACAATAGTGACCAGAGGCTCTACTTTGAAATCCGTAATTCGAACTTCGTATCGCCCCGTCACTTTCTTGAGAATTAGTGACGCGTCGAGAGCAAAAGGGATAGCAATAGACGAAGTTCGAATTACGGATTTCAAAGTAGAGCCTCTGCACACGTAAAGTTCGGACCGTGGGAAACGCCACGCGCCATTGCAATCTTCGTTCCGAACCGTACATTGTTTACTATTTTACTATTACAGTTGTATTTACACGTACGGTTCGGAACGAAGATTGGAACGGCACGTGGCGTTTCTCACGGTCCGAACTTTACGTGTGCAGGCCAGGCCACTACTGATTTTGCAATCGCCTAAACGCAGCCACATCAGAATAGGTGGCTACTGTGCAACCTAACAACACAAAATCTCTGTCGGTAACTGTAGGTACACAGAAATATTTGGGAAAAGTACTAACCTTCTACCACAACGTTAGTGATAGCCGCGAATAATAATATAATAAAACACTCATTTTTCATTGTATTCAGGACATATTCAGTATGACCATAGTATAAATAAGATTCTATTTATACTATGGTATCACTTCAGGATTGACAAAAATATCTTCTTCTTCTTCTTCTTTTTTATTAATGGCGGTCCACCGCGGTATTACGCAGTGATTTCGCCAATGTCAAGTGAGTAGAGTAAATCAGTAAACAGAATAAATCAAAAGTAAAACCCGGACATCTTTCAATCGGCCATCTTCCCTCCCCCGACAAAAATATCACCTATACATACGAACACAGATTATAAGACAAAACATAATACGTCAAAAACCAAGTCAACAACCATAGAATTAATAAGTACCTACCTACTTGCTTACTATGTAGGTACAGTATTCCCAGCTTCTTAATATATCGAATAACGAAGATAATAGCTGCCTTTACACGTAAAGTTCGGACCGCGGGAAACGCCACGCGCCGTTTCATTCTTCGTTCCGAACCGTACGTGTAAATACAACTGTAATAATAAAATAGTAAAAAAAAAATTTACTTATCAGAACGAAGATTGGAACGGCGGCGCAGCGGCGCGTGGCGTTTCCCGCGGTCCGTGGCGAACTTTACGTGTGCATGTACAACTAGAAGGTGCAAGCTATTCTATGGCCAAGAACTAAGCCAAGAAATGATTTCGTTCAGCTTGGTCCAAGCGTCCGATTGCAAAGCCTGATATAGGTCTACCAGAATCACATGAAAAATTTAAAAGTAAAAAGAAATCGGTTTTCATACGGCAATGTTGCCTTACGCCTGTCAATTCAAATTTCACCGCTTGTCAGAGTTAGTTATTGTTTGTTATTTTTACCCTACTGCGGCGGAGCCCAAAAGGAGGGTTACTACTAAAATACAGCGTTAGTACCTAATTAGAGAAAAGTGATAAAAGCCCTTCGATGTCAAGCGAAAAATATCGTTAATCATGTGTACTGTAAAATTTTCGAGGAAGGAGATATAAATCAAACAATCTTAGATTAAGTGTCGTATTTACAAAAGACTAGTAAATGAAGCCAAATAATATTGATACTTTAAGGTCCGTTGTACATTTTGCAGAAACGTTACTTATCACCCCATTTGACTTTTATGTCTAACACGATTAATAATAGGTGCCTTATAGGTGCCATTTAATTCCAGGATTACCCATTACCACCATGCGGCGAACCGTAGCTGTGCGGCACGGTGTTCATGATGTTTTTATGAGGAATTTAAAAAGAACATAAATATCGCACATCTCCTCAGAATACGAGATTGATTCACGTTAAAGTTGCACAATATGTATAGTCGCTTAGCTAACAATACCGCGTAAGTCAACGATTGAACGCGAATTAAGAGTAAATTCAATTTTGACCTGTGCGATATTGTTAGCTAAATGACGATACTTCATCGAATTTTTGAAGTCATTTCGAACTAAATCCTATTAAATATACATATATATACTTATAACACACGATTGTTTCAATTTAACCTTAATACTTATGATCTATTAGGAAATGCAAGTCCGAAGTTGATGTAAAGGGTTACGTAGGTAACTTATCTTTACTAATATTTTTAATGGCATAAAGCTGAGAGGAGACCATTCTGGCCATAATAAAAAAAAATACTTAGCTTACGACATTTTTATGATTGTAAACTGTTTTTTTCATGTGCCAAGTAAATCATTTTTCATTTTTCTTAAATTTCTGTTTGTTATAACTGCACTGCATAGATGTATAGTTAATTGCACATACTTGATATTTTAATGTTATCCTAGAAAATTGAATAATTACGCAAAGAAATAAAGACTTCTACTCGGACCGAGTTCCCCGCATCATGCTTTTATAGAACGTGGAAAATCAAGTATCAAGAGCTTTAAATCCTATTACCCCGGAGTTGCAAGCCCTAAATTTAAATTTTCCTTTTTTTCATGAGATTCTGGTAGACCTATAATAAGAAAGGATCTTTTTACCTACAGATCTACTTGAGTAAAAGGTCCTTTATAACGTTGCTTTCTCTGTCGGCCACTAATTTTTGTAGCAGTACCTAATCAGTCCAGAGGATGATGCAAAATATCGAATATCGAAATAATGGTAAGGTTTTTTTTTTGTGATGTTGCAGTATATTCTGTTGAGGTTACATGGAGTTGTATGAATGTCATGCATGTTAACATAGGTAAAATTCGGCTATGATAAATGGAATATTTTCGCTTCTTAAATTTTTGTTTTATTTTATAATTTATATTTAAACCCCCTCACTTATAAACGTGGAATAAATAACCTTGGAGTAGCGATGTTTTGTCCTTACCTGTCTTTGTGACATTTGAATTCGACGGATAAGGACAAAACATGGCATAGCTACTCCAAGGTTATTCCACGTTTATAAGTAAGGGGGTAAGTGTATGCAAAATGCATTATTTCTGTGCAATCAGACAAGCTTAATGCACCCTCTAAGGGGTTGAACAAATTACGTATTCATGGTTGTGACATGCGTTGACAAGGCTGTGACGCCTGTGACCAAATTAAAATAAAAAAAGAATTAAGATCTCGCTAGATAGATTCCGGTAACCTTCGGGGAGGGAAGATAGCCGATTGAAAAATGAAACAACTAGAGATTTATATTATTTTGTAAACATGTTCTTTGCTTTGTTTTGTCTTTCTTTTTCTGTGCACCAATTTTGTTACTTTCTGTAGGATTATTTGGTTGACTGGTAGAGAATGCCATTAGGCAATAAGTCCGCCATTTGTACTTTTTTTTTGTGCAATAAAGGTTAAATAATACACATTTCCTTTGTTTGTGTTGCTAACTATCCTTACGTCATCGCACCTAATTGTTGTTTAAAATTTGATGCTTCAGTTCAATTTAAGTGGTTAGTTTCATAATTCCGGATTTATAATACCGATCTGGATTATTAAAATTTCGGAATTACAATTTTTGTGAAGGACATTCGCAATTTTTAACATTCGTCAAACTCAGAGAAACGTTTTCGTGATTTTAACACTGGGTAATGTTAAATTTGAGATTCAAATGATTGAGACTAGATTTTTCGGTTTTGTAAAAATTCGGAACTATAAACTTCGGTATTTTCAAATTCGGAATTAAATAATTAGAGATTTTAGGGTGTTCCTTTTCCCATGCAACATACTCAAAAAAACGTGGAAATATACGTGTTTAAAGCCTCTCCTTACAATCCTCATAAATGCAATGCATAAATCATTAAAATTACTTCACTTGTTCTTTTAAAGTACGTAATCATGTAGTAATGATGGTAAATTGGGTTGTTTGCTTGTGTTTACAATATGTTTGCACTTGCGTTAGAAGTAGAAATAAAAAAGGCCAGAGAGGATGTATAATCATTTATTTGAATAAAATGTTCTATTTTAGTTATTTCTTTGTAACACCATGATTATTTAAGTTTACATAAAATGTAAGTACAGTAGCGAGTAAACAAACAACATCTAATTTTAAGCCTTGCGCAATAACTGCTTCACTAGAATTTTCATAAATAAAACAAGTCTCAGTCCTTAACTTTTTATTTAAATAATACGGTTATACAAAGATAATAAATTAAAAGCCAGATTTTAAATCAATCATTCGTTGGTAATATAAAATTCTAAAACAGACTCATATCATAATAATGAATAATAACCGTTTAAAGGCGGGCCGGCGCCCGCTCGTAACTAACCGGCAACGTACACGTCTATAAAAGCGACTCTATAATATAAAACTGGGAGTCTTCTCCCGCACCTAACGTCTCGCCGGTACGAACGGCGTTAAACTATCATACACTTATAGAAAATCACAAAATTCAAGCGGAAATAATAGGAATCGGAATCGTTCACTGGGGCTTCGTCGGCGCTCACGCGATCACGTCGGGCAGCGCGTTGTCGGCCGGCGGCGGCGACGCGGGCGGCTTCAGCGCCTCCTCCGCGCCGTTGTGGAGCCCGTTCGTGGCCGCCGGCTTCTTGATCGCCATCTTGGGCACGGCCGTACTTTTGCTTGTGGGAGCCGTCTGGATAAAAAAATACATGTTGCTGTTAAACAAACTTCAAATATCAGATCCTCCTATTCTCGTAGCACTCGAGAGGAATTAATTAATCCATGAGACGAAAATGTCATATGCATAAAAATCTAATTGTATTTGCATATATCTCTAATGTATTGGGAGTTGGGATCGAGAGTGAATGAAATTAGCAAAACATTATTTTACGAAATAAAATGGTATACGTTTGATTGATTTCATTATTTCACTTCATGGCGCTATAATACAAAAACTAATTAGTTTATTTTCATTGGCCCTCAAGTTTGGATAACAATGTTGTTCATCAAACAGACCAAACAGCAGAGAGGCCGGCAAACATATTCCTTGTCCTGTTCAGACAAATGCTTGTGACCTTCTGATTGACTTGACTTGACAAGCGAGCAATCGATGTGGCATTGTGTTGTGACAACATGTCAGTCAGAAACAAACCGAAAGAAATAATAGTAATATAATATGACACAAATATTAGGTGATAACAAAACGGATTTTTGCTGCGATTTGGGTTATTTTATTATTATATAATATCATCAATAATAACAAGGAATTGAAAAAGCATAAAACTATGTCCGATCAACTTGAAAACTGAATTGTACGTAAAATAAAATCTTGTATTCTTAACATTATCTGACCTTGTAGAAACTCCACGTCCGGGTTGAGCAAAAGTAGAAAAACCGGCCAAGTGCGAGTCGGATTCGCGAACAAAGGGTGCCGTACCATTATGTATACAACATATCTATACAACATTCACTAGATACTTAACGGCAAAAAAAATCAAGTTTGTTGTATTGGAATCCGACTTAAATACTTGTTTTGAGTATTGTTGTTATAGTGGCAACAGAAATATCACGGTTCATGGTATACAGCCTGGTGACAGACAAACAGACAGACAGACAGACAGACAGACAGACAGACAGACAGACAGACAGACAGACAGACAGACAAACAGTGGAGTCTCAGTAATAGGGTACTGTTTTTTTACCCTTTGGGTTTCGAAGCCTAAAAACTATAAAATAGAAACGGAGCAGAGCAGCATATACCTTGGTCGCGGCGGTCCTGGGCGGCGCGGCCTTGGCGGTGATGCGTCTGTTGGCGAGGTCCTTGGTCTGCTTGTCGAGCGGCGCGCGCGGCGCGGCGCGGGCGGCCGGCTTCGGCGCCGCGGGCCTGCGACAAATCACAACCTTGTAGATAATAGGGGCATGACATTCATAATAGTATTTTATGTAACTGATACATAAAGAGGGTCCTTAAAATACGAGTGTGGTTTTATGAAACGAGCTGAAGGCGAGTTTCATAATAAGATCACACGAGTGTTTTAAGGCCTAATTATGTACAGTTGCATACATTACTTTATCTACACACATATTATAAGTACTCTAAGATGCGTTCAGTAGGCGGCAAAACAAACAAAATGGCGGCAAAGCTATTAACCTGTGTCACGAATATGAATGTTTTTTTTTAAATCATAGATAAACTAACAAAGTCCCTATTCTAATGTCATTCGAAATCAAAATAGCGTACGACACTTTACTAAAACTATACAGAGTCGACGTTTAATTGATACTAGAATTGGCTCCTTGTTTGAATTGTGTTGGTTTTGGAAGATGTTCCAAATTTGAACAACATTACTTTATCAAAAGTTGTATCGTAATTTTAACTTTTCATTACTGCTACAGATAAGAAAACATATTGTATCTTGTAATGCTGGTCATTGTCTACGGATTCTGAACGCATTATAGAGGACTTATGATATGAGTGTAGATAAACTGTTTTAGAAGCCGGGGTAGCTCGTAATTCGAAATAAACAAAACATTACAGTCTGCGGGTTAGCCGCGGCGCCAGTTAACTTCTTCTTAAAGGTCGAGCGGTAAAAATTAACCACTCACAATACCAGTTTTTACTCGATTAATAACTACAATAGAGCCTCGCCGGCACTACAGGGCACTCACTTAGCGGCGGGCGCCTGGGGCGCGGAAGCGGGGCGCGGCGCCGGGCGCGGGGCGGGCCGCGCGGGCAGCGGCGCCTTCTTGATCGGCGCCGGGGCCGCGGCCTTCACGTCGCCGTTCGTCAGCGGCTTCCTCTCGGGCGCCCTCGGCTCCCTCGGCTTGGCCGGGGCGGGCGCGGGGCGCGCGGCCGGGCGCGGCGCGGGGCGGGCGGCGGGCGCCGTGGCGGGGCGCGAGGCGGGCGCCGCGGGGCGCGCGGGCGGCGCGGCGGGGCGCGGCGCGGGGGCGCGCGCGGGCGCCGGGCGGGCGGCCGGCGCGGCGGGGGCGGCGGGCTTCTTGGGCGCCGCGCGCGGGGCGGCCGCGGCGCGGGGGGCCGCCGGGGACTCCTTCGCCGGCGCGGGCGCGCTCCGGGGGACCGGGCGAGGGGAGGGCTTGGTCGCGGTCGCGGCCGGGGCGGGCGCCGGTTTCGGCTTGGCGGCCGAGGTCGGCGTCCTCGCGAGAGACGTCCGGGCGGCGGCGGGCCGCGCCGCGGGCGGGGTCGCGGTCGCGGTGGTCTTCTTAGCGGCGGCCGCGGGCGCGGCGCCGACCTTCGCCGCGGATTTCGGCGTCGCGGTCGTTTTCGAAGCGGGCGTCGTCGCCGGTCTCTTCGCCGGCGACTTGACCTTGGAGACGGCGGTGGCGGCGGCGGCGGTGACGCCGGCGGCGGCGAGGCCGGCGGTCGGGAAGGGCGCCTCGACGGCGGGCTCGACAGCCGGCGTGGGCGGAGGAGTGCCGGCGACGAGCTGGGCGCCCTCGTCCCGAATTTCGTTAGTGACCGGGACGCAAATTTCTTGCGCGTGCGATTCGGGAATCCCGATGTCGATGTCGGTGACGATGTCCCTGTGAGATTGTTCGATTCGCTCCTCGGGCACTATGTCGGGAGCGGGGCCCGAAGTCTCGGGGATCTGAGCGGATTCCTGTGAGTTCTCGAAAGCGGATTCCTCGCGAGGAACCTCAGGCGCGAGGCGCCCGGCATCGAGGGCGGGCGCGGGCGAAGGCGAAAGCGGGGCGGCGAGGGGCGACGCGGTCTCGGGCCTCGACTCGGGCTCGACCGCCCCGGGCGACTCGACGCGCGACCGTTCCGCGGGCGCCGGGGATTCGGTCGGCGGCTCCGCGTCGACCGGCGTTGGGGAAACCCTCGAATTGAAACTCTCTACGGGTAAAGCGGATTCGACGGGTAACGGCGATGATGCCGGAACGGGAGAGTCGGCCGGCGTCGAAGATTCCGTGGGGAGCGGCACCTCCTCGGGCGGCGGCGAGCGAGCGTCCGCCTGCTCGGCCGGCAAGGGCGAGTGCGCCGGGACGGGCGACAAGGCGGGCAGCGGCGATTCGGACGGCGCGAGCATCTCCGGAACCGGCGATTTAAGAGAGACAGGCGAGTCTGTCGGGGCCAAAGTATCAACGAGTTCGACTTGTGGGACCGGACTGACAGCGGGCGCGGGGGAGGGCGCCGGTGACTGGTGCTCCTGCGCCGGCGGAGCGGGCGAGGGCGCGGGCACCGGCGACAACGGGACTTCGCACGGCGACGGTGAAGCCGCTACCGGAAGGAACTCCTGTGTCACTATATCAGACGTCAATAGATTAACGTCTTGTTGTAAGTAATCAGGAGTCTCTGCAACGCGACCGTGTTCGTCTTCGTTACTTTGTGACACAGCAATGTTGTCGAAATTTTCGTCAACCCTGTCGAAGTTGTGAATTTCAGCCTTAATGTTCTCTTGGAATTCGTGTGAGAATTCTGGAGTGATCGCTTCCGCGCACCTATTGTCTATCACTGGTTCCGGCGAAAGAGGAAGCCGGTTGTTGGAATGCTCTTCATGGTTTTCTGTACTGTGCGACTCTATTATCAGGTTGTCACCTTCCGTTTGGTGAGTGAACTCTTCAGACAACTGTTCAAAGTGATTGGATTCAATTTGTTTCTCTTGTGATTCCTGAGACGGTCGGGACACGGGTTCTACGCAAGGCGATTCAGGTCTACATTCCATGTCAATATCTTGTGACGTTTCTTCTTGGGGTGTGATCCCTCTTTCTGATGGATCCCGGCTGTCTTCACAATTAAAACCTAATTCGGAGCTCTTGCCGTCTGGAATTTCCGGAATCTGTTCAAACAGTAACTTGTGAGATTCAGGTGTGTCTGTTTGCATGACATTGTCTTGGGGTATGCGGTTAGTCTCGAGGTCGATGTTAGGGAAGTTTTGCAAGTTATTAGAATTAGTGACGAAGTCCATGAAGTTGGTGCCCTGGTTGAAATTATCAGTTCTGTCATCGAGCCTCAAGACGTCATTGTTTGGTTTGGGGGAGTCCTTGCCGGTTAGGTGAGCGAGGCGCGGACTGACGTTCTCCTTGTCGCGGTCGGCGTCCGAGGAGCCGTCCGGGCGCTCGTCGTCGCTGTCGGGCAGCGGCTGCACGGCGTTCAGGTCGACGGGCGCGTCCAGCAGGCGCTCGCACGTATCGTCGTCCTTCTCCTGGTAGAAGCTCATGCTCATGGGATCTCTCTCCTTGTTCTTCAGCCTTTCTAGAAGTTCGTCATTGTCATCAGCGGCGAAAGGATTTGTTTCAGTTTGCGCTTGGAACACCTGGAAAGTAAAAAAAAACAAATTCACCTTGTAACCCAGTAACCTCTCCCTCGCAAAAAGGGAGAGTACCTAGCTCTTGATCCGGGTGTCTCTTCTGGTGGTTCTTTGCGTTGTTCAGGATGCTGGCCCAATAAGTAATCAAAGATTTCAACCGTGAGCGAAAGAACAACAGAACTGCGCAACAGAACCAACAGAACCGCGTTCAAAATTAAAAAACCGGCCGGAATCGGTCTCGCACACGAAGGCTTCAGTGCCACCTTACAATACGATTCATGAAATATATATTCAAATATATGTTCCAAGTCTCTAATCGTTATAAAAAAGAATGCAAAATTTGTACCCAATCAAACAAAAAAACAAAAGACAGAGAAGAGAGCTAATAATAAGTTTAACACACTTTGCTTTATGCGACTTTACTCCAATTCATGGTTCTACTTTTCTAAACGACTAGTGTTAAATTTTTTTTGGTGTTTAGTGTTTATACACCTTGACCAGTTGCTGACTCCATTTGAATAATGTTTATCAATTTGAAATTTGTAGTGATCGGATTAGATAGTGCCATTTCACGGTAAGATTAGTATGGATATAGCTTTTAACCCCGGATTTTCATTTGAAAAGTTTTAAGTTTGTGTTTCATTCAGAAAAGTTATAAAATTTATAATTTAATTTATTTTCTAATTTATTAATATAATATTACAATTATTTTGCTAGCATAGAATATGGCATTGACGAAATATGACGACACTAGTTTTGACATTCATGCAAACAAACAAAAAACAAACTGTACTTCTTATCTTTTGGTATTCACATATTGTTTTTCAAAGGGCATTCTTAAGAGGCCGTATACGAAATTTTGCCGGTTTAGTTTGCTATTATTATAATTTCATAGAAAGAAAGGAATGAGAAATGTTAAAAAAAAAAATTAATAATGTTCATGTAATGGAGTAATGTTGTGGTTTCGTGTTTTATTTTATGATTGTACTATTGTTACTTGTAACTGTTAAACAAAAGTAATGTTAAATAAACGATGTATTTACAATAACAATATCTTTTATTTTTGCGTTTTCTTACATTACCTACCTACTTCAATTAATATGTAAATGAGTCCCGGAATCCTAAGTCTTATCCATGTTATGTACACTGTTGAAGGTCATTCACCAATGGTAATGTAAATAATGGCACTACCTATTCCGATCACTGAATTCATAACAGTTGACAGTAATGTTTGCTATTGATTTTTTTACTAGACAAGTGTACTGCTAAGCCTCCTTCCCATCTATCTTGGTTATGACAATCTCCCGAATATCTATTCAAAATCTGCTATCACCTTAGTGGTCAAATTGCGCAACCTAAAATTGGACCTTGAAATTTAACATTTAATTAGTTTTGTCATTAGAAAGACTCCAGGTCAATATGACATTGTTTTTTTCCCATTCTAATGAGAAACATCCTATACATCATGTATCATTATCAGTGATCGGCAGGGAAAGTGCAAAACTTTAACAACTTACATTACAGCCATGAAAATAATAATATCCATATACCAAATCCGAGACTCTGATATAGAGTTAAATTGAACACTAATCTGCTAATAGTATTCTTATTTTTCAATAATATCATTTTTCTTGGATGTAAGTTCTCCTTTATGTCATCTTTACAAGTTTTGTTAAAGTTTTGCACCGCCCGTGCCGATCACTGATCATTGTCACATTTAGCACTTCATTTTTATGGATGTATGACCCGCCATGTGAATAGATTTGTGGTTGGTAAATACATTAAATAACAAATCATGACTTGTTGTAAATAACAGAAGGATATGAAGTGTTTACCTGTATGTTACAGAAATCAGTTGTGTCCTTTTGTATTCTCTCAAAATCTTGAATAAGGCTGATATCTTTGGCCTTGTCGGGTTCCACACCCACACTGAAGCCAAAGCCGAGGCTGTCCAGGCACTTTTCGTTCCCATTAATCTGTTCTGTGACGCCATCAAAAGATACATTCTGAAAATATACAACACATTTGTGATTAAAACAGGACTATATACAAGAACTAACTTAACAGAATTGCACATAAATGAAAATTATGTGCAAAGGATAACTTATTCCTTGATATTTTTATATATAACTGTGTATGAGTTTCTAACACTATAACAATTATCCTGCATTCCATATTGATGAAATAAGTATAACAATGACTAACAACAGCTGCATTACATGCTAGAACAATCCTTTGTGTCATACCTATTACTTTTTATATTTTTACTATCATTTGTAATCTTTCTTCATTATTTCCTTTATTCAATATTCGAATCTGAAAATTTGCTTATCATACATTCTTATCTAGTTTCAAAAATAATAACAGGACGAAATAAACAGAAAATTAAATAATAAAGAAGCGAAAGAGATTTGTCAGGATCGTAGCAGGTGGAAAGAAGTGGTCTCTGCCTACCCCTCAAGGAAACAGGCTTGATTTAATGTATGTATGTAAGTAAATAAATAATAACATGCAGTTAATGTCAGATAGGTCATCAAGAAGCAGGAGGAAAAATTAGGAGAACCTTTCTGGAAAGAGCCATCTTAGACAAATCAATAAGAGCTAGAGGAATCCCTCTGCAAATATCCATACTGATTAAAAAATATTTATTTTAAGTTCGTAGGTATTCTAAACTTAACAGAAATGAATGGAAATAGGCAAGGCAAAGAAAAAGCTAGAGAAAAGGAAACTTAAAACAAATAAGTATAAGGATTAAAAATGAGATTTTACAAAGTAATTATGTAACGGTCATAGTCATAGTTGCCTTTAGTTTTGCTTTTGAACTGCTTGTGCATTTTATAACTAAAAAAACACTTCTAGCTTCAAACTAATGTTTATGCTAAGGAATTAACAATAATAAACAAACTATTTGTTGCAGAATTTAAAACCAATAAGTATGCCAAGACAATATGGTCAATTGTCTCTGTTCCAAAATAAATTAAGACCAGTGAGGTTTCTGAGCAACATATTATACCAAAATAGATATCACTAAAATTGCTGTCATGTTGTTATAATGAGGTAAAGGAAATGGCAATGGATAGAGAGAATGTCCTCAACTTCCCTCTATGCACATTTCATCACTAATACTATGCTGACAAGCGAGATCAATATCGGTATTAATTAAAATTAAAATATCTTCCTTCCTTGACATCATTCTTCCCCATTCCTGGGTATATTATTGTATAAATTCATTGAAGAACAAAAATATTCAATAATATGCGAGATACCAAAACTGAATAAGTACTGGTATTTTTGTATGAAAATAATACCACTATATGACCCCTGCTTACAAGAGCCTTGCTCTTAAATCTGATAATACAATAAAAAACCTTACATGATGTCCATTCAGCTGATCACAGTTATCCAAGTCAAGCAGCTCGGCAGGCCTTCTTACTGCTTCTGTCTGGAACTTCTCTACATCAGGAAGCTCGATATCATCCATCGGCTGGGGCTTGCGTGGAGACTCCGCCAGGAGGATGTCTGAGCCGCCCACTGTCCCCGGTATGAACACCGGGGCATCAGGGTTTAGGGGAGAGCTGTTCATGTCTACAGAACTGCTTTCCCAAGCAGACTGGAATAAAATATAAAGGCTTTTGTTATGCCATAGTCTCATGCAGAGGACCAAGTGTGCTAGCGATCTGATAATAGAGAAAGTGGGCTATGAGGAAAGCAGGGATTTGCCATGTTATTATATTACACTTAAACAGAAGTTGAACACTTGTTTAGTAAATAGGCATCAATTAATTGAAAATTCATTTGAATTTTAAGCATTTCTAAGAATTCTAAGACATGTGTGAATAACAGTTTTTTTTTTCACTTCACAGCAGTATTTAAATGTTGACAGATTGTTATATTTTGAGACTACCAACTCTCAACTCTCAACTCTCAACAAACTGATTGTAAGGTTGTTCTAATGTAATAACACTAAAACATCCTGAGGCCACAACAATGTGATGCAAAGCAATAACAAAGTTTTGGTTGTATTGTGCAACAAGAAACAAGTGTAATGCAGTGATGCATGTCTGTAGTTAATGTAGCTGTTGCACAAATTAACTAGGTACCTTAAGTAGGAGCATGCCTCACTCTACACAAATTACGGAAGTTATTTTTTACACCCAGATTGTTTAGAAATAAGTCTTTTATCAGAACGAATATCTGTACAATTATATCTAAATAAACAATTTTGGAAAGCAATTATGATTAAAATAACATGAATTTAAACATTTTAAACAAATACAAGTGTTTGAAGTAAAGAAATAATGAATGAATTTATTCTTTCGATTAAGTAGCTTTGTTTGCACTTGCCGTTGTGATGATGGGTCAGTGATACGAAGCCTATGGGGTGTGTTGTGTAAGTATGAGGGTGGTTGTTGGTGGCGGGACTCACGTTGTCCTGACAGGGCGTCTCGGAGCGCGGCGGCTCGTCCGGGTCGTCCGCCTCGCTGGGCCGATCGGAGCGCTCGCCCTCGCCCTTGAAGTAGTTCCACTCGTCTTCGGACTCCTCGCCGCTCTCACCTACATTATCAGCCAGGGCACCGTCGATGTGGCTCGCCTCCACTGCGCATCGCAAAATAACACATGTTTAAAAACATTCCACCCCTCTCCTATCATCAACAGGTGACACACCCTCGTCGGACTGCAACGGTTCTACTTAACGATTCGTCTTAAATATGACAAAGGAATAACGACGCACCGATAACGGCGCGATGTAATAAACACGCTCGCGGACGTAGGATAAACGTAATGAGCGCCCAACGATATTTTACCGGTCGCTAAATTCAAACGCGCGACATTCGCGGACGCCATTTCGAGCGAGGCCTGCTGAGACACGCCCGAATTATCATCCACATAAACATACGAAGGAACTTGCAAGTATCCTGTGTGAAACGACGTCGGAGGGATGCGCCTTCGGGCGAACCGATCTATTTCCAGAACACCGCTCCGCATGAATCAACACAGAAATAACCTTTCACAAACGGATCGGTATGTGAAAGTAATTAACAACTTATAAAAATCACGTACCGTAAACGGTAATTTCACTGCACAGATCGTTATCTACACTTCACTGTCGGCGTAATATTCGAGTGGTGAGCGAGCAAGAATGTATGGCCAGAAGCCGGTAACAATAGACGAGCGGGTGTTGGAACAACACAGATCCGGCGCGCGTTCAATGAGCGACTGAATGCGGGAGGGAGCGCGGGGCACGGGAGGGGCCCGAACACGCGGCCGGCGCGACGCGGGGCAACGGGTTGGGAGGGGTGGCGTATTCCAGGGACGGGGATGCCGTATCAATTCGTTATAAATAATACGTAATTTTTACCTATAGGGTTAATACCTATTTAATTTTATGTTTGCAACAATAATGATCCAGTGATCATGACACGTGCGTGGGATCAAAATGCTTAATTATGACGATGGTATACATACTTCTGTGAAAATATTGGTGTTATTAAATGATTCCTAATTATTAACTTAATTTCGATTTTATTTTTCATTTTCTTCAAAACCCGAGTAAGTGGGTAGGTTGAATTTAAATACACACTACACTAGGTAGGTAGGTAGGTACATTACTACAATTTGTTTGGAGTCAGGTTATTATTTATTAAACATACTTATGTATACCTACTTACTTACCTAATGCTTAAAATTTTAAAGAACTTTTACGGAAAAGGGGGGGATAGTGGGAGATGAATTCAGCGCATACCTACCTATTAAGGTTTTGTTAACAAATATTATTTTCAGCTTTTTGCACCAATCTAATGAGTCCTCCTAACTCGAGGGCCTGGGGCTCTACTTTGAAATCAGTATTTCGAAATTCGGATCGCCCCGTCACTTTCTTGCGAATATTAGTGACGCATCGAGAGTAAAAGGAATAGCAATAGACGTAGTTCGAATTACGGATTTCAAAGTAGAGCCTCAGGGACTACTTTGAAAATCGAAGTTCGAGTTACGTTAGCTACCTACCTACATCCCTTTCTCTTGATTTAATCCCGAATGTCGAGTGAAAGAGGTGGGGCATTCGAAGTTTCGAATTTAGTGCTTCGTACATAAAAGTAGTATAGTGCATGCTGAGATCTTGTCGTCACCGTAGCTATGCCAAATTTCAGCACGTTCCAGAGAGAACTCACTCAAAATTGATTTGCAAAATTTGACTTGAACGTACTGACAAACAGACAAACGTTTATATAGTAGAATAAAAGCTTGTAGTTAATTAAATAATTTTGGATAAATAACTTGCCCTAATTTCAACTACCGCAAACTCTGATCCCTCGGATTTCATCAAACCACATGGACAAAATCAGCTACATATATCAAGAAAAATCGCGTTCAATGCGTTAATTCCTTTAGGCACTAGGTCCGATACCACTGGCAGCCGGCAGAAAAGGGGTTAGAGAAAAAACATATAACAACCCTAAAAACCGAGGGGTAGAAAATAACGTGCTCATCATCTTCATCATCATTAACATATCTGTAGCCGTAAGCTGACGGATGGATGTATCAAGCGCTCATGTCAATTCGATACATTTTGTCATGCAATTTTCGAAAATCGTTTACGATAGCGTTATGAATCTCGCCTAGACCCTCGAGTCTAAAATAAAATCCGTGGTCATGATTGTCTTACCACGGGTGTCTCACAGAAGGATTTCGAAAGAAAACAACAGAAATTTAACGAGTTCAATGATAGGAAAGCATCGATGTCGATGTTGTCGTCTGTCGATACTGTCGTAACCATATCTTCCAAACAACAATGGTAAATATGTAGGTACCTAGAGTATTTTTTTTCGTAGAATAAGTAATTTTTTAGGTTTTGCTTCTTTTGGGGCTCCGTAAAATACTGATTGTTTTAATAGGGGCGCATGCCGTTATCGAAAAAAGTTTAAGAATCACTGCTTTACACTAAACGTACTAAAATAAACTTTAATACAGATCCGATACTTCAGATCAGATACTTTTAAAACTTTAGTCTCATGCCAGGAGTAAAATAAAATATACCCAGGAATCCTAGGCGAAAATTAAATCAATTCCAGGATTTCCAGGCACCTAATTATCGTGAAGAAAGTAAATATTGAGCAGAACGGTTAGTACAACATGTACTAACTACCTATTTTCTTGCTTGTCGCTCAGCGCCTCTATTCCCGGCGGTAAAAACGATATCGTAGTTGACCTGTTACGGTATTGTTATGACGTCAGACGCCATTACTGTCAAGTAAATAAGAGCTATCAAAACGGTGACAATACGATAACAGATCAAAAACGATATTGTTTTTACCGTGTTGAATAGAGGCCCTGCCCTGGATGGTTACCACGAAATACTTGAAACTTCGGGTGCCAAGTCCCTGTCACCCGAAACTAAATCGAGAGAAAGGGATGAAGCTAACGTAACTTCGACCTTCGATTTTCAAAGTAGGGCCTCTGGACATTTTTCGTCATAATCATGAGGAGAGATCCAAATTGCGAATACATCATACCATTCACACGCGCGGACTTTATCTATTATGAAACCGCGATTGGTTTGGGATTGGAATAGCTGTCAATTCATATATTCACTTTGGCGTAAGTTTATGGTAAAACTGTCACCTCTAATCCCTTTCTTTTCTTATCGCGGCTAGATAATACTAGCTATCATTTGTCAACCTTATAAAATGAATATTACCAATATATTGATTTACTACACTTAACTCAACCTCATTCATAAATTGTAAACGGAAATGTTAGCAATGGATGAAGAATAGATATGCCAACCGAAGGTATGCCTGAAAACCACAAGAACATGAGCGAATCTAGGATTTTACGGATTCAGAGCATAAAACCAGTCTTCAAGGGTCAGGTCTCGTTTCCTTTACTAGGCAAGGCTTGCCCAATGGAGTCCCATTGTATCCACCAATGAAACTACAAACGAGTTACTATTTATTATGATAGTTACACGATTGTAAACTCACCAGTATGAGCAGGCGGCGTCGGCGGCGCGGCGTTCCCAGTCTCGGCGTCTAGGTCGTCAATTTCGACGTCGACGTCGGCGTCGGCGTCCACCGCGGTCTCTGGCCCGAGGTCCTCGCTGTCGCTGTCCGAGTGGTCGACGCCGTTGTCCGGCGCCTCGGCCTCCATCTGCCTCTTGCACGCCTCCGCCGCCTCCACGGCGAACGGCGGCAGCGGCGCGCTCAACGCGTTGTCCAGCCTGGGGTTCAAGGAAATTATATTTACTTTGTTATTAATAGTAAGGACGGTTATATTTCATAACATACCTAGTTTTTGCCTGCTGATCCACGAAGAAGTCGTTGATCGAAACAAACAAACAGACACCCAAGAATAAATTGTTTGTACATAAATTTAATATGAGAGATAGGTAGTATGATTTTAGAGGATGACTACCCATAAAGCAAAATCAAATTTTTTTGCAACGTATACTCGTAGCAAAAAATAGCACAATTTTGAGGGAACGGCGATAAACGAATCCCTCGGACGAAGGCACACGGTGATTGCGCGGTCCGTCAATCGCAACACTCGTAAGGTCGCAAGGTCTTGAGTCGTGACACTCTAACCATGGACACAAAAAAGAGGGATGTGATCAATTCTTGGAGCCTTTGTCTTTAAAAAAGGGAAGAACCAATTTTAAAAAGGATGTATTCAAGAATTGTTGAAAAGATTCATGAAAATTGGATGAACAAATGTGTATCAATTCTACGTAGATGGTTTTTTATTTTTATTTTATGTTTTTATATTTTAACTAGCCTTTGCCGTAGTTATCACTAGCCATTCTTTCGCGGAGAATTCGGTTAACGATAACAATTCTCCGGGATAAAAAGTATCTTACGTTCTCCTCCAGAACATCGAGTCCAGGGGTCCTAGGGGATCTAAGTAAATGTTACTAAAATAATTGTGTTACAGGTTACGTTTTATTTGCAGACCTGGTCTATTAATAAATAACATTATTTTACACGCAACGCACGCCTCTGAAATGATTTGGGTAACAGAAGTTCTCTGTAGTCCTTATCATCGGTATGCTGCGAGCGCGAGCCACGGTGACTCACGGACCTCAAGACATCGATTCGATTCGTCCGGTGTAATATATATTTTAGAACGAGGCGTGGAACACCGGTTTACTTCAAAAGTTAGGCAGGCAACAAATACCAAGGTCGTCTAGTTTTGCAAATTTCACCTCGGCATAATGTCAAACACGCCTGCTTGTCTATAACCGGAAATTTGAGCGTTTTATTTTGAATGAGTACGTAATCAGCGTAATCAGATGTAAAAGCAACGAAGATATCCTTGAAAGTAATTTCATCTAATTAAACTGTAAGAGAAAGAGAGAATGGAAATGAATAACCGAACCGCATTATTTTTATATCTCCGAACGACAAACAGTCACAAGCCTCACCACTCTCATTTGTATTAGATTAGTTATCTACCTATTGTATTTGTAGGTATATTGAAAGCGCCTAATAAGCCAAGTACAGCTCTTGTCAATGTTGAAAACCACTCTTAACCAAAAACTTCCGACTTGATTAGGCTCAGTACCTATTTCACCAAACAATGTTAACCACTTAACAGACGATTAGGGCGTTAACAGCTGTCAAAATGTATAAACTGACAGTCGATTAACATTGATTAAATTTAACATCAAGGTACATTTTAATTGCTGTTAAATTCAAATTCAAATTCAAAAAATATATTTTAGAGACATTTCCATATCCATTATGTCATGTCTTGTAAAGAAGTCATCGTTATTGTTAACGTCATTTCAACTAAGACAAGCTCTAGCATGTCATGATACGAGAAAGACACTTACCCAAGATCCATGGGCGGGCGGTTATCGGCGGCGATGTCGCGGGGGTCCTTCAGGAACACCACAATTATGGAGATGTTGTCGCCGGAGCCCTGCCGCTTGGCCTGCAGAATCAGACGCTTCGTTACCGCCTTCAAGTCATCTGAGAACAACAACAGCAGATAAGCACACATTCAGTCTCCAAAAATCAAGATTACATCAGACTGGTTTACTACGCCGTTACTGATTCATCAACCATAGTTTTCTAGGAATACTGCCTTGCCTATTGTGACGTAACGAGGATGAAAGATTCTAGAATCAGATCTCCACACGAGCGAGTTGCAACACGCTCTTAATAATGCACAGACAATTAAAGCCCACATACATAGTCAGGCGTCCGACAGAATTTCTCAAGTCTATTATCATGCCTAAAATATCAGTGTGTCATCTAGCGCGAACGGCGATGGTGTTGCAAACTCCATTATGCCTGCGATTTGCCTCGGCACAATGGCGAACAGCCGGTACGGATATGGAGTAATGATGTTGATGTGTCGATTGGTCGCAGTCGCAGGCTCGCGGTGTCCTTGTTGTCTCCGAGCCGGCGAGGCGTGAGTCAGCGGACCGCTATTGTGCCCCATACGTGATGCGCCTTAGGTGACTTCAAGCCGTTATCCTCGTTTATATTTTCACATTCGTTGTTAGTTTGCCTGAACCGTTATTTAAAATATTACTTCAGTTGCTTTTAATCTTTTGACAATAGCATTGTTCTAAAAGCATTTTCATGTTCTAGAAATGGTTGGCTGGTATTTACAGAAATAAAAAGAACACAAACCACGCGATGCAATTGTAAAGGTTCCCTTATATATGAAAATGCCTACAACGCGAATAGAAGTCCTCAACAATAGAAGAACATCGGCGCTTACCGTGAATCATTTCCTAAAAACCATCTCTTAAAATGGAAAAAAGGTCGAATGAAATAACTGCACTTTGCAGCTAGTTTGGTCGCTCAGTTGATTCAGCGTTGTATTTTAAATATATTTGAAAGTCAAATTAAGGAACAACACATGATAACAGTAGATGTGTAATAGGTATTTCAAACGTAAAAAGGACTAAGCAATGTTCAGTTATATTCCCAGACCAATGTTACATAAAGAGAAAAATGTTACATAACGACAAGACCTTTGAATAAGAAACCCTATGTTGAGAAACAATTCGCAAAAGTAATTTCTTAGCTTCAAGCCACCAATGTGCGTCAAACTCACAATAAAAATGTTACACGTATTTATTAAACCTCGACGAAGCCTCATCACGGACGCCGCAAACACATTTCAGAGGGTAAAAGTTTACATAAACCTTTGCGTGAAATGTACACGTTAATGTACTGGGATGATTACGTCATTTCTAATCGTGCTAACTAGAGGTGTGTTAAAAATATTATTGGTTTAATTGACATTATGGTTTTTTCGCATGACCTAATGCTAGTGGCACCTGTGGTGGCATGGCACGCCCAGCCTAGCAGGGAGTGCCTGGCTAGCGGCTAGCTGTACCGTCGCTGGGGGTATTTGTAAATGGTGATGGGAGTGCGGCGAGCGCCATGTCCTGTCGGCGAGGCGTCGCGGCGTGTGCGGCGTCTATAAGTACACGCCTTGACTTTGCTCGCTATTTCGGGGCGCGGTCCCGTCGCCGCCCTTGCTTTTTACCCTGTTTGGTCTGGCTCGCCGCCAACCGCGCCCTGTCTACTCTTACTCGACGGGTTTGACCGCTGAACTAACTCACTAGAAAGTGATACAAGTCACATTATTTATAATGAAGTCTTATAGAGATCTAGTCTAGTTATTTAGTGAAGTTGTAGAATTAATCCTTAACGTAATGTAAAATACGAAGGAATGCGCGAACCGAAAGAGTTCAACATGAAATCGAATTCGAAGAGTCTTAAGAAGAATGAACTAGATTTTAAAGAGATAGACAAATTCTACACAGTTTAGTTTCTACAGCAAACGTAGCAAAAAAAACATATAAACTAAACCGGAAAGAGAGCATGTAATAGATAGATGCGATTTGCTGCCTTCGTTCTAAACTATACGCGTTAATAACTTCCCATAGACGCGGAAGTGGAACGCATAAAGTAATCTGGATGAGTCGTGTAAGTCGGTCGGGTGCGGCGCGGGCGCAGATCGCGGCGATTACCGCCGGCGGGTAACGGCGCTGCGGAATGCGATGCGCCGGCCATTGTCCATGCGGCGGCAAAAACTCGCGTACCGACTGCACCTGTTCTTCTATACTACACGACTTTATCAAATAGGCCATCCTCGGCAATACTATGCCTAAACGTTGCCTTTTGATCACTTGCGATAAGAACCAGAATAGACAAAGCTATATGCAGATATTTGCCACTCACTCTTACCCATACGAGTAGTTGCGTCTCAAAACGTACAGCAATAACTTACAGGTGTAAGGTGTAAGGCCGGCCTTAATGAAACGTTCATTAAACTTTCTTATAGCCCTTATATAGTTTTTACACTATAATTTTGTTTGTTTAGCTAACTCGTTTATTGTGTTTTCTTTTGGAATTATGAAAATTCTTGCCTAAAAGTACTATAAAATTCTAAATAATATAAATATCATCACAAACTTCGACATTTAGTATATTAGTAGTTAGAAAAGCAGGATCAGAGTAACACTGTTTAAATAGGGAACAGTAGGCTGGCAGATAATTGTGGAGGTCGGAAATCGCATCTAGGGAGGAGGAAGACGAGGTAGGTGGGTTGGGGAGGCTGCATTGGACCAAGTGCAATTTTCCGCCGAGTTCAGTGCAACGTGCATATTTGCAGCAGACTTACTTCACAAGCATTTGCTATAGCAATTTTATACAATCTATTGTCTGCTCTGGCTATTTAACGCAGCTTAGTTGGTAGGACTAATCAGCTCAACATGGAATGGGTCCCTATTAAAAATAATTTAGCCAGCGATAATAGATTATGGCGCAACTCATGCTGATTATCAAACGTCACGCCACAACGCGGGATAATAGGCTACAAACAAAAGGGCCCACTGAATAGTACCATCACAATCTATCCAAAGCACGCTTTTCTTAACTCTAGTTATCTATACTTTATCAACAAAATTCAATGTATATAGCGATTTTTAATTCTCGAAACAATAATGTGTTATGTGTTTCGAAGTCTTTGTCTGTCTGTCAATCATCGCCTTGGGCCCTAATGGACGGACCGATTTAAATATGTTTTTTTTATTGGACACCTTAGGTATATTCCGAAATCTATGCTCTAAGTTTCATGAAAATTAGTTTGGCCAATCAAGATTTACCAGCATTGAAACATGCCACATTAGCGCTCGCTTGACGAAATGGTTTAAAAAAATTCGTGGCTACAGTTATTACTTGTCTTGCATCATTTGAAATGGTATGATTTTTTTATAGCTTGCAGGACATGAAAGTCCTGGCAAGGGGCTGTAACTTGCCGGTCGTAAAGGGGGGCGGCCGGGTGGGCCGCCATTGCAGTTTCTGGGTAGAGCCGCTCGGTAAGCCGTTCGAGTAGGCGAAGCACTTCTAATTTGATGTTATACAACATATCTACCCTATGCGCACAACTAAAGCTTTAAACGAGCCGTAATGAGCTCTATGGGAACTCAAAAACCTGAGCATAGAAGAAGGGGAACTATGTATGAAATATTTTAATCTTATCTTTTACTAAGGAGGACCTTTGTAATTGTAGGAATCAATTTAAATAAAAGAAGAAGTCGTATTGCCAAAATTATCCATTCACCCAATAATATCCTTTTAGCTTAGGATTTTTTCTTTGAATTTAATTTACTTTTGAATTTCAGTGAACTTAGAACTTCTTGATACAGGAAAATATCACCATCATAAAGTACTTTTAGACTGGAATCTGCTGGTAACCCATCATTTCATCGAATTTCACTTCATCGATTGTATGATTTCATCGAATTTCATTTCATAGAACGCCATTTTCTGCTGAAACCATGTTGTTTTCAGCATTTAACATTAATTACGTAGGTTAGGTTAGGTTAGCCTTACGACCCCAAAAAAAAACTCATTCGGCGAGAATTGCTTTTAGATGAAATGAAAATTCCGCGTAATGATACGTTCGTTAAAAGGTCTTTCGATAAAATAATAAGTACCAGAATCTGCTAAATCGGCAGAATCCTCAAACATCTTAATCCAGGACAGAGCGAAGTGGAGAAAAAAGATATAAGGTTAGCTGACCCCAACAACCATGTGAGATTAATAATATCTACGAAGAGTGAGAGAGAGAGAGAGAGAGAGAGAGAGAGAGAGAGAGAGAGAGAGAGAGAGAGAGAGATCCTTTTTGCAGTAAATCTGCTATAGGATAAAAATAAGATGGGTTCGGAAGATTGCACAAGACAGCAAAGTTTACTCACAAGAGTCGGTCAGCAAAAAATCGATCAAGTCAGGAGGGAAGCGGCCCTTATTACGAGGCACGCCAGGAATATTAAACGACTGACTAGACAAGCCAATGGTGTAACATTTATTTTTTAGGGACCGTAGTAAAGCGTGAAACGGCAAATGGAAATCTACGGCGCTTGGTTGTCTCCCCTATAGTTCTATAAATTTTGATTTGTTAATTCAAATGCCGAGGCGAAATGGCAAAAAAGCGACGGTAAAGAATCATTGCTATCTAAATATATAAAAGGCAAACCTGACTGACTTATATATCAACGTACAGCCGAAACTACTGTACCTAGAAACTTGAAATTTGGTACAGAGGTTCCTTTCATGATGTAAGTGAGCCCTAAGAAAGGATTTTCCGAAAATCGACCCCCAACGGGAAGAAATGGGGGGAGTAGCGGGAAACTAATTCTACGCGTACGAAGTCGCGGGCGTCCTCTAGTAGTAAATAAATATACTTACATTAGCGCGTAAGATCTCCGTAGCTAGGTACTACTGTTATAGTTATTAGAAGTAGAACATCTTACTCTAGTATTGAATTAGATTAGATCAAATTACGGAATTCCATTGCGTCCTATATATGGAAGCGTGCGTGCGCCGTGTATGGAACGTGCGTGCATTGTGGAAGAGGAGCACACCCGACACCGCGGCTGCGGTCTAACTGTACCAACCTATACGTACTGATAATGAACTAATGTTGCAAACCACTCTCGTTATATCTGCAAAAGATATTAGCCCGACAGGCAACTGCAAAACCGATGCATCATACCCATTTAATAAACGATATAGCGGCGCGCTGATAGGCTGAATTCATTGCTATCTCCACTTAAACGCTGAAGTGTTAATTAAAGTTATCTACAAGCGAAGCTTTCCGCTAAGCCGTGATCTAACGGAGGAGACACACTAACTTCGCTAGAATTAAAACTCCATTAGCGACAGCAAACAAACGTGTACCTTTATAGATCAAGTTAAAATAATTTCACCGACAGATGTGAAGAATCAGAAGACACGAAACCATAAGGATAACAGACTACTAACAACAGAAAACACTTATTTAACAATACATTCGAGACGGAGCCGTAAAACTACTCTTATCTCTTATGATTAAGAGGAAAACGGGAAATGCAACAACAAAAAATTTAGATTTTTAACATTTTAGACAGGTTTCTTTTACAAGGCTTCGCACCAACTGGTCCGACTATCAAAGCGTGCACGGCGCAGCGCAATGAACAGTGTGAAGTTTTGTGCGCGTTCAGCGCTCATCCGCCGGTAATTGGTCCGCTAGCGAACACGGGCGCAGAGAGTTAACGCGGCGTGCACCGTTGGGAGTCCCTCTAATTAACGCCCGCAGCCGATTCTATTGCCCCACGTAATTGGCAGACTGCTGTACCTACTGTCCATGTCGCGCCGTGCGACGGCTGCCAGTCACAAAGATTTTTTTAAATAATGTATCGATCATCATAAACGAAACATCACGTGGAAAATGGACACAGTGTGACTATATTTTTCTACATGAAACCTATCCCTGTTAGTAATGTCTGGATGTATAAAATGCCGTATTCTACCTCGGGTTGTACCTCGTTAGGGAAGCGTGTATCAACATCCATTAACTCGCAAAGCGACCTAAATTTCAGCACAAATTGTACTCAACAGAAGCCTATGCAACATGAAACCGGAGATTAAATAGTGTGAACTGCTCAATAAAAAAGTTCCGGGAAGCCTGAGTTAACACCCGTATTTATAGACAAGAAAAGTACTTACTTGAGTAGGTAATAGTAATGTTAAAAGTCATATAAAAATCTTTACTTAAGTCATTACTTTTACTCAAGTAATTACTTTTCTTGACTATAAATACGGGTGTTATTGTTCAGAAAAACATACAGTCGAGAACCTCTTCCATTTTTTAACAGACTTAAAAAGGGAGGAGGTTCCATGCTCGACTATCTTAACAAGCTTTTTATGAACTTGCAATGTTTGTATGTCCGTTAGTTTAGGTCCAATCTCGCAAGTCAATTTTGAACCAGTCATTGGAATGGACTGAAATTTGGATCACATTATGTATGTCTGATGATGAAGTAGGAAGGTGGCGACAGGATCTCCGCTATATTAGACTCACCGTGTATGGACTCATAAGTTTAGTCTTGATAAGCCGATAATGACTTTGCAAAGTAACTACAGCCGGTAAGAAAAGCGTGTCCCTAAAATGATATTTTTAACAGGAACTTATTTTTAATGTATGTTCACCAACTCTCCGTCAATAATGGACCGATTATGAAAATTATTATTTATGTTTTATAGGGCATACTCTCGAAGTGATCCCATTGTCAGACTCTGGAGGAATTGAGGAAACTCCTCAAATAGTATAGACATACTACACATAGTGACTTTCGTTTTTGCAGTAACACGTCATGCGTTTGTAATCAGAAAGTATCATTTAGTCAAGTGTTTCTGATGAAGGAGAACTTCTCAATAGTACCATTTCCAGGGTGGCGATAAGATATCTCGATTAGAAATAGTTAATCGACTATGACGAAGCAAATAATTTAAACGACTTTCCCGCAGCGTTGCTTGAAATATCCTCAAGTTTCTTATTCATTAAGAATGGCATCAATTGGCAAGAAGTTTTGAACATAACTTTTTTTTTAAATCATAAATCGAATATTTATGAATTAAGACTCCTAAATGATTGAAATTTAGCACAGCGAAGGCAAGGTGTTTCGTGCGGCAAATCACGCGCGCGCACGTCGTATTGATATGCAAAAGCCTGGATCCCACGCAACAAGTGCCACTTGCCCAGGCCGAGTGAGATACAGTACCAGTACAGTCGACTTGAGCTCAAACTAGTATTGATTAATCACAACGGCTAGCCGACTATACATAGCCATCGCATAAGAATAAGTACCTAATGAAGCATGCACAAAAAAAGAAAGACGTTACCATTTCACTTGATTATCAGAGTATAAATATGAAGCCATAAATGTCGCGATAAAACGGCGCAGTTTTCGCCGAACCGGGGGAGAAATTGCGTTCGCGAAGCGTTATCAGTCGTTATCTATATTAAACTTGTTGCAGAATGTGTCATGGCATTAATGTTTTATACGCGATGTACCTACTCACTCAATGTGCATATAAAATACAATTTTACTTTGTTTTTATCAAAAAGTGGAGATCGACTAACTATTTATAACACTCTAAGCACTATAACTGCATATGATATCTTAATTTCAACTTACCTACTACAAATGAGTAACGCAATAACTATAGAGTTTGAGGTTAAATCGGACGAGGTGAAAACACTTTTGTACTGACGTAGAGGAGAGTCACGAACGTCGGCCACAGACCTCGCGCACCAGACGAACCTAAACTACACATAATATGATAATTGTACCTAACAACTCTGTTGCCGTCTTCGTCAACGCGAAGTCATACATGATTCATGTTGGATTCGCAACTGTGAATAGTATCCTAAAGACCACTCACGTCTTTACTTCATTCAATGAATAATAATTTCATTTGCAGTATTGCAAGGATATAATGAACTGGACACTGGCTACGTAGGCCGAACGAGGTCCTGATACAAGATTGGCCAGAGGATATTGACAGAACGCAGTGCAATAAATGTAGCGAGTTACCGGTTGCTAATGCAAAACCCGTGTCGCGTGGGCGACGACCGGCAAAAATATTTTATATTGTGAGGGTGGCGAACGCGAGCCAGGTGGTTTGGTGCACGGCAGGAATTTATTCACAATATGAGAACAAACGGTCAATTATAAACAGACACTAACCGGTAACTTTACTATTAATGTCGGATTTAACCTTATTACCGGTATATGCAACTGGAACAAGTGCGAGGGCTTACTAAAGCAAAAATAGCTTTTAGAAATGCAGGTTAATTATTGTAGTAAAATTGCAATATGGTGCTCGTAGATTTTCGGAATCAATTCGTTATCTCAAATTGCGATATGGTGCTCCTAGCTTTTCGAAATCAATTCGTTATCTACGCTGAAGTCGGTAATTGCATCGACATCGCTGCCCGCCCGGCGCTGCTCCGCCCGACACTTCATTTGCGTCGTCCTGTCCTCTGCAGCGCAATCAATCGCAATTTCCGATTACAGTTATCGAGTTAGCAGATTGATAGGAGTTTCCATCCTTTGGCGACAATCAATTTTGTTATAAGCCGAGTATTCATTAGGAGAACGAGTTGCACCGCAAGCGATGGTTGGATAATTCATGCGAAACGATGACCAGAGGGGCTACACAAGATGCATTACGCTAACCAGCGTTTCTATTCGTTACGTTTTTAAACCAATCGCATCACTTGTAGATGACGTGATACGAAAAGTCACGTGATCTACCAGTGACGCGATTGGTTTAAAAACGAAGCGATTAGAAACGATAGTTAGCGTAGTGCATCTTGTCTAGCCCCTCAGACATGTTAGATGGTTGTAGCGCGTAAATTTTCTATTTAAATTATACATGGTAGATCAATGAAATTAAAAAAAGACGCATTAATCTTCAAATAGTGCAGAGCAACTGCAAAGTAAAATCGTTAAAAATATAATGATGAAAAGTAGAAGTGTACATTCAAACATGCAGCGTTTTCTTTTTCAAATCAACGCTACAATAAACGCAACGAATTGTCATGAAAAGCGCTTCTCCATATAGCCTCGATGATAAACATACAACACTTGCCAACCAAGATAAAAATAAAAGATGCCCATCATATTAATACTTACCTGGCTGTTTAAGACCAGCGATTTGTGAATTTATAAATTAAAACCTTTGAGTTTGAGATTTATCTTTATGCGCAATAGGACTCGCATAATGCGAAATTCTCTCTTCCCTCTATCTCCTTTTGTTTCATAAACGTACCCGGCACGTATCCGCTGAACACAAAATTACACAAATTGAACAATATTAAACCCGTCGTCAGCTGCGTAAACATCGAGATTAAATTTGAATTGTAGATCGGACGCAATCAGAATAACGTCGACTGCAAATACATAGTTTCATTCGGATCAAACTGATGAATGCTGGCAGCAATCATTAGTAGGTATCGAAACTAATATTATAAATGCTAAAGTAACTCCATGTTTTTGCGCCCAACCCGAAACCGCTGAACAGATTTAAATGAAATTTAGTATGGAGCGTTAACTTGCACTCCGGGATAGTACATAATGTACTTTAAATCCCAGAAAATTTGATAATGGTCGAGGGAATAGCGATGAATGATTAACGCGGACGGACACCGGGGCAACAGCTAAGTAGTACCATATACCATATAGCATTGTTGCTTTATCATTACGGTTCTTCGCGGTCATAATCGAATCACAACACAGCTTGCAAGTCGCTGTATTCGCGGTTAATGACCTGTGCAGTTAAAAATAATTTCGCGTCTCCCTCCCACGCCGGGTCAAGGGTATTATGGTGCATCGTGGTTCGCTGAACATTAGATCTGGTGAGATTTGGGACCATAATTATTCGTGGTCATTTGCCACATGTGCTGTTGAACCACCGCCGCTACGTCGGTCACGACGTTTAACTGAGTTTTAAACTTCTAAACGTTTAACAATAATGTTTGTGGTTTTATAATACGGCGGTTTCATTTTATAATTTTGTGACATAAATTAAACGTAGTTGTCAATGAAATATGGAAGCACCAGCGTTCTTTTCGAGAGTCAAAATTAATTGCGGCAGTAATTATTAGTCAAAATTCGCTCACGTAAAGAGTACTCGTATTGTTATCAGATCGTGAATCTGCTCAAACGAGAACTCTTCATCACGACATTTCGTGAGAGTTAGAGACAGAGCGGGTAAAGCAGCAAGTAATTAGTTTATCGCTGCAACAGTAACGTATTGTTTGTGCGCAATGCTTTTTGCGTCTTGTACGGGCGTCTTTTTTATGGCAAGGAGAAAGCAAGGGAGCGCACAGGATGGTAAGAGGTATCTTAGACACATATACATTTGCACCCTCAATAGTACAATAGCCACACTGCCTAAGGGCCATCACAAGATTTGTGTGAAAGTAAACATCAAGCCATCGAAAACTGTCATTTTTGATAAATCATGAGACGAGAATCACAGTCGATAAGTTTATTAATACGGCCCTAAGACCGCAAATGCATTTCCAACCCTGTGGAATAGGATGAATTGCCTCTAGGCTAGACACACCGGTTGTCTTACCCCCACAATGCGAAGACTGCTGATGCTGCTGTTTGGAAGGATAAGATGGTGGTAGCGAAAATGAAGAGGCTGAAATAAATTTTGTAATTGTGAAACGGCGCGGCTTCATTGGATTTGGTAAGTCGGTCAGAGGCCGGGTTGGTTTCGTGGCGCTTTCTCAAGGATATCGAGAGCGTCGGCGGCCGGCGCCTGCCGCCCGCGCAGCGCCTCCTTTACATACAATCAAACAATTGCAGCGCCGCCGCCGCGGCGTAGCGCCTCGGCCTGCGCAGGCGCCCCGCGACAGCCCACATCGCGATTGTCTGACTCACCAGGCGGCACATGCACACACGGGCTTGTTTACAATCAACGCGATTAATAACACTCCTGAACAGTTTCACACCATTACTTTGACTACGCATTGTTTGAGGAGCTACAAAGCGGAACATTGTTCAACACATACATTTCGGCGACTACTGACAACTCATCAATAATTGGTTGCTCATACTGGTTTCGATTAAGTATTTGTAGTAAACAAAAGTGAAGATGTCAATCAGTGTCCGATTTGTAACCGCATCAATAAACTTGTTCACGGACCATTGCACCTCTCATATAGTTAGTACCTACCTACGTATAATGAACCGCAACGAAATTGCTTTAAAATTTAGGGCACCTAACCTACACGGAATGGAGCAACAAACTATCGCCGAAGGCAATTTGTTTGTTAACGTTAGTACTGCGGAGATGATTCACGGTCCACATTTCGACACTGAGGATACAAATCATGTGCTATGATCAAACACGTGGGCGTCACTGCGATTATTGCTTTAATAAGATGATCTAAATTCATGCACATTTGATTCATGTTGATTATGCATTCAAAAGAAAGATAGCTACTTATGTCTTAAATAAACTCGAGAAAATTAGCTTTTAACTCATAACTTTATAACAATATTATCCAAGTCATAACATTTCTCAAAAACATTCTATTAAGAAATCTTATTTTAATATAGCGTATAAAATAATCAGACCAATTTATAATGTAACTGGATTCTTATGATAGTATCGGAATAGTCTTATTGAGAGGCGTGAGAGTACGCAAATGTTTTGATAACATCGCCTGCAGCATCCTTCACTGAGATGCTTCAATCAGTATATCTCCAGTAACGGTAACAAACTGAATTCAATCTCAATTGCCACATTTTGTTTCTAGCTCGATTTGTAAGGTCCAATTCCATTGCGTGATGCACGATACTTAATGTAATGCGTGTTCGAGGTCGAGGTTTAAAGAAATCAAAATAAACACCTTCTACGTTTTTTAGGCCAACGTTTTAACAAAAGGTAAAGCATGCGGTCTACAAGAATGGGTTTGTAAGTAGAAACATATTTGACTGGAAAAAAGTAATTATTAATATACAGAGGCTGCAATAAAGATGAATCTAATAAAATTGAATTTATGTAAATGCAAATTGTGATCAAAAAACAGACGGTAACGCTACCATTTTACTGTTTCAAGTTTCAAAAACCGACTATGCAGATATTGCAGATATTATGTTGCATGATCTAACTCAGTATAATTCTATTGAAAGTTAATTGTAACTGGACACGGCTCATAACGATTATATTTCAAAAGAAAGTCTCGTCATACCTCATACGGGCAGACAGAAATAATCCGTTTACCGCCAACACGTTGTCGGCGAGGATTCGACGCGGTCGATATCGAGCGAGCGGCCGGTTTAAAATGGGATGATAAAATAGCATTAACATCTCCAGCTGCGGAGTGCATTGGAAGTGCACTGACAGAGTTATCGAAATGGTCGCGGTGCGGGGAGGCTATTTCTGTCCGATTCGCGAACAGTCGTTAGCGAGATCACGGAGCACTGCGGCCGATGGACGATGCCGACGGCGCCAAACACTGCTTTCATTTAGATATCAACAGCGTTTTTATATTTCTTTAGTGTTAAACAGAGGCTGGGGTCCATCTTTAAAAACTTCGATTTTTAAAGTTGGACCCAGTCTTTAAAGTTGAAGCTATCTTGCTCTCATTTTATTTCTCTCTATTTATACTCGAATAACGAAGGAAAGGGATGGGGCATCCGAAGTTACAAATTAAGTGCTTCGTAGTAACATCCTGATTTTTGCATGAATAGATAAACCAAATGACATATTTGAAAGCTGCGCAAGGACATCAAAGAGAGAGTTTACAACCATAATAAACATATGGAATTAACTGCAGTAAGCGCTTCACGAGCGTATAAACGTATGTTCTTATTGTTCCGGGCGTATCAAACTAAATTAAACCCTTTACGTAAACAGGAAAACCTACTTCGAAAGCTGAATTAGTATGTAATAAATAATCAGACATATATTTTATAAGTTTAAACCGGTAGGTAATATTTATACCAATTCGTCGAACCGAAATTAATTATACTTCTACAGAAAACATTTGCTTCATGAAAAGAAACATTATCCTATTTATCATTTAACAAATCCAGCAACAGCATCGGCAACAAACGGTAAGGAGTCTACCCGGTGCATTACGAAACGAGCACGTAACTTTACACGCAAAAACTTTCTGCCGAAAGCTGCCGAACTGGTCATGCTAAATCCGAGAAATCAGCGCCTTCTTGGGAACCATGCGGCTGCCTATCAATCTGTTTCACGGAACTTATCATGGGACGTCAATCTTGAAGCGTGGAAGAAACAGGTTACAATTGAAACACATGTAGACATGGATGCTATGTTTGGATACCGAGCATGTAAATAAATAGTGTCGTGTAGTGTAGTGTAGGGAGGGCGGCGCAAGTGGAGCGTGCCTCGTTTCTTGCTTCTACTCGCGTATAAATACGTATAAATACGAGCCAAGCAAAAAGGCCGCAAAACTCACGGACGGCTGAGCCACCGCCCGCCTCGGTGACGCCTTTTGCATGCAGATTATAGCAGTTGCCAATCTGTACCTACTTCCACCTTTTGACATTGAATATTTCTTTCGATTATGTTATTGTCATGTTGTTTCAGAGGACTATTTTGAATTTCAATTATCGGTATGCCAGGTGTTGCCATAATCGTACTTTAAATGGAAGTTATTTTAGACACCAATTCAATATGATAGAGGTGATGTCACTGTTTCCAAAAGTCTTTGCTCGCGGGAGGCTACGCTGGGGTGCGCCCTCCACGTGTAATGAAACGCATACTTAATTGTAAGCTAACAGGTAACAAATGCGCCCAGTATTAACTCCCTGCTATAAGCCGTGAGAACACATTAAGATAATTTAATTCAACAAATAGAAAACAAACCCTCAAGCAACGAATAAACCAGCTACAATATACCTACTCATATTATATCTTACGCAACAATGACGAGATTCAAAAAATCTGTTTTTTTTATGGTAGAAAATTTCATGCGTCTGCCGATTACGGTCCAAGAGATTGTTAAGGTCGAGCAAAAACGCCAAAAAAAACACGTTCCTTAAACAGGACCCCCTTTAGTTCCTAATTTAATTTAATTGTTAAAATTTATTGTTGAAGCGGCGGCATTATAAATACACTATTTAGGACCAATACTAATACGAGGTATTTTAAACCTTACCGATTTGATTATAAACTCCGCGGCGCGGCGAGCTCTACGCTCATGTAAGACTAGACTAGGGCACTGGTCCCACCGCCGACGATGAGCGGGAAGCAAGTACAGCCAGAGATCGACTATTATTATATTATTATTATTTGTCTCTTTTATTGACGCGCGATCTATATTTTTTGTTTCGACAAACTAGTGGAAAGAGTTCTCGCCGGCGGTGTCAACAGCCAGCTATCAACTTTTAATATAAGTGTCTCTTTTATTGACACGGGATCTCTATATCTTTTGTTCGTTTCTTGAGCGAGAAAATAGTCGATAGCTAATCGCTTCCGCGCCCTTGGTGGGACCAGTGCCTACACCCGACAAAAACCCGAGAGCTGCTGGCTGAAAAGACTATTAACTAAGCTTCAAGTCTGAGTTGCGATACTTGCGATCCTCAGCAATAAAATTCAGATTGCGAATTGGATTGTCGTCTATTTAGCACTTACTGCCGCACTCAGAGACGTCAATTTAATTTAATGCTTGATTAAAGTTGCTGCTGTCACTTTCTTTGCTACAGCAATAGAATAAGAAAAGACGTCACTAAACAAGCATTAAATTTAATTGACGTCTCTGAGTGCGGCAGTTAGTATTATTTGTCTTTTTAGTTCTTCGTTAGTATTATGGCAAGTCACTTGTATCTAATAGGCTTATAGTGAAGTACAGCAGTATTTGGTATGAGTCAGAGGGTGCGCGGGGTCACGGGAATGGAGAGTGCGTGGGCACCTTGCAACTGGAACCTGTTTGGGTCATGCAACTCATGCCCATGCCCTTCTATTTATATCCGCGGTTTCTGCAATCGTCCATACCGGACCATAGACAGGAGGCGGCCTTCGACTATTTATAGATGATAGGTCGGTATTGCACAAAATGACTACATTTTATACAGAAAATATGATCATAAAAATAAAAGCTCTAAGTAACGAGTTTAAAATTAACCATAGCCGCTCGTTTTATGGTCAATTCTAATTAAAGATAAGAGCCAACCGACCACCATGAAGTTAAAGCTCTTCAAAACGTAACTATATAGGCAACAATTAACGAGCAATCAATTTGAAGTGCGACAGGAGTCGCAGTAAAGCAGGCTGCAGAAAACAGCCTACATGGTTTATCGAGAGTCCCGCGTGGGCGGACAGTGCAGGTTACCACGGGGGCTGCGGCAGCGAGCGGCGCGATTACACGCCGATACAGTTTACAATTAAACTGCTATTTACCAAACTGCCATTATCCGATGCTAATGAGAAACATTCGGTAAACTGTCAGACGTTGGACACATTAAATATTTCTAAAAGCCACGTGGGCCGGCCGTCACACTGTACACGTAGGAGCGCTTAAATTGATGCATTCTGAAATCTGGTTCCATTTCGTTGAACAAAGAACGTTATTTAGCAGACCATTGTTTCATACAATTATATTGTAGCGCTGTGTCGAAATCGAGACAGCAATCAATGGAAGAATCGAGGGCGTTATGGCTGACTCAAAATATGACGGGTAACCGTTATCGATCACGATAATAGCGTAAACATAAGCATGAACGACCAACGACTTGCATTGGAATTCGTAAAGGTAAAAACATTTTTGCCAAACTACACAACGAAGTCAATAAATAAGTTAAGTACACTAGTAAAATATTGTCACTAGCGTTCAACTGAATAATGATAATAATTTTGAACGTGGGTTGCTTATAATGGGAGTTGCGGTGGTGAATCGGCGGTGCAGGCAGTCATTCGCGGAGTAGAAAGTAGGAAATGGGGCGCAGAGGCAGAGCGGCGTGCACCGCAGTGACGTCTTAAAGCTGACTCATCGGTGCTGCCTCGTGTAACTTGGAAACACAATGCAAAAAATAACCCACAGTTCTACCAAACTCGACTGTACTGCGCTTGCAGAGAACTCGATGGGCTTCAGTTTTTACAACAATTCAAAACGAGATCGTGATAGCATTTTAAGAACGGAGCGCAGGCCCTTTCACGGAGCGAGGCGCGTGACATTTTAAAATAACGCGCAACACGATTTACAAACAAGTCGTATACTCAAACTGCGGAACCGTCCTTTAATGAATGCAGTTTGAAACTCCAAGAAGTTTCGTACATCCAGTCTCATTATCATGTACCTATTAATAATTAAATCCTGAGCCCAGATGTATATTAAATTTTAAAAACATCAGTTCAGTGATTCATTTCCAGAAAAACTATTTATGTAGGTACTAGTCATATGACTAACTTGCTGTATGTATAAAAAATAGTCACGGAGTCGTTACAGTGGTAACACTCACTGCGACACTGAATCACAGCACAGCGGGGTTCCAACGAAATCTAACGCAATGTCGCTCACAAACAAATCTACTGGCGCAAAAAAATATTGAATACCGATAAAAATTGGTAAATCATGTCATCATCATTTCTTTTTATGAAATTCCTTGTTCAGGCATATAAAGACTTTTTAGAAGTAACTTGAAAAAAATACATTTTCGAGAACTAAAACTATGAAGTATCTTTCAACTGAAATCACAAAACCACACAAAACTGTGAAAAAGTCGAATTTCCACGCAATTAGTGATCAGACAGCGAGCTGTAACTGATTTTTTATTCTATTTTTTACAGTGTGACCTCAAGCGGATTAGTCGGATAGTGGAAAACCCGGTTTCCTCAACCGAAAGTCTAGACGTGCAACTGCAAACGAAAACACAATCAGCATCGACCTTCAATTGTTGCTTGATGAATTAGGTAGATACCAATGTTTTGACGGAAGCCTGTTGCAATGACCGGTCGGGAAGTTCGAGGAAGGTTTATCCGGCTAGCACGAGGACGTCATAATTGACGAAGGACAGCGAAGCATAACGGGGTCGAACTGAGCTGCCAAAGTTGCCATTGACCCTTATCACATTTGGTACCGGCAACTGGCAATCTTAGGCGATTATAATACGCGATGATTGTGGTTAGTGTGCGAAGAGGCACGTGGCTCTGTGGCACGTTTCCTCCGCGCGCGGTGGCCGCTTCTCACCACACCACCATAATTGCAGTCATTAAGATGAGTCACGCTTAGCGACGCGCCTGCGCCCCGCCTGCCTTAATCGCGATCACTGAATTCCATGCCTCTTTGTTCACCTCAAAATCAGCACGAAGTGCTTAACTGCCCAGTGTAAAAATACTTCGGTAGAGTACCTAATGGAAAATGCAGGAATCAAAATAGTTTTTGGTATTTTTTGCGGCAGACAGTTGACCTGGAAGGACCTGGCAGCGGGTCGCGGTGCGCGATGCTGGTGCACGCTAGAGAAAGCGGCGGTCGTTGTCGTTTCCACGCGAAGGCGCCCAGTAATGGCGACCCGAGCTGAGCTCCTCGCGGGTGACGTCAGCCTCGCTAATTAGCAGGCAGGCGCGCGCGCACCTATCACCGACTCCGAGGAGCCCGCAGGAAATCGACGCTTACATCACCACCCTACGTGCCCGACCACCGCTATTGTCCGGCAACGCATCAAATTATAACAAATCACTGCAAATAGGTTGGAAAGAGTACTTAATGACAATATTGATACGTTCAAATTAATTCAGGAGTTTAAGAATGGTTCCTCCAGTATAACCTAATTATATCAAACGCCAAATATGGCGTTCTCACAGGGCAATGTCCCTCCGAATTGACAATTATACGACGTCGAATAAAGCCAGCGACTTGTTGACGCCGCAGCATCATCGCACGCGTTTATCATCATTCCGCCCTCCCAACTACGACAACTGACTTCACGTCTTAATCAAACGCGCAATTTTCTGACGGTGAACATTCCAGACCAAGATCTTTTTTTAATTTATTAGTCATACAACCCTATCCAGCATCTGACCTACGTTTATTGGCTATACGATCTTTCACACGCGGCTATTGAAACTTAATACTGGCTTTTTATTTTACACAAGCATTTACCAGCAAATCCTTCAGCATAAAGTTCATTTATCCTTAATCCTTTGGGATCTGTACGGTTGAACGGGGAGAAACAAGCAAGAGAGAAACTATACTTGACACCCGTAGGTATAGACATCCCTAGCAATCCCTAGCAAAATAAACTTGGGGTTCGATTAGTCAATGACAGTGGCAATCCCGTTAGAGGAGTAAATTGGCTTTGGCCTTAGATTCTGTTACTCTGCGACTCGTCAGGCCGGCGGCGAATCAATCACCCTCCTCTTTTGAAGTGCGCCACCACACTGACCGCTGCCGCTGCCGATTTATTAATCCTGTCATGTTCTCGTGTTTCTAACGAAGTTTCACGTGTCCATATAAATATAGATTCATTTAACTCAGACCCGTTTGCCTAAATTGAAGTGATTATGGAGTAGGTACGCGTACCCATGGGAAGGTACCATAATTTTAAAAATCATCAGTTATTTTAAATAAATTGGGTAAAACAGTTATTAATTATTTGACTGTGTTACAGTTATTTGATCAAACCTCTCTCAGCTCTATAAAACCGGGGTTTATATATTTTAAGGGTCCTATTGGTTTTTTTTACATTGTTTTTACATTTCGTCATGACTACGAAACCACCACTTCTCGATCGCATTTAGCCAGTGTTTCTCCGAACAGATAAGCGCACATTACCCACTTATGTAGGAAGTCAGATACGGTTCATTAATAGCTTCCTAATTAATGTTCGATTTTAATGGTATTTTAAGCCTGTCATAAATAAGAATATAAAATCGCAAGAAACACTAAGGCACGTATACTGCAGGAAAAGATAGCAAATATTATGGCAATGGCTATGTTTACCCAAGCAGTAATCAACCGTAATTATATATATTTAAGCGACAAAGTGAAGACGACGCAGAGATATAAAACTGCGTCCGTAAAACACTCTTCTAAATAAGGAGCACTTATAAATAGCCCGTGACGGAGCAAGAATGGAAGTTTTAAGCGAAACATACACGGGGTACTCGGGCGGAGAGGCGAGGAGCGGGCAAAATAAAATATCGTGTGACATATGACAGAACACTAATTTA